>CM002489.2:0-2400000 GCA_000573905.2 Oryza punctata | reverse complement strand
GGCTAGGAACAACTACACTACAAGCCCAGCCGTTGCCCACGCTGGCTTGTGGTAAGTACGGTAATTCTTTCAGAGTTTCCCGCGAACCGGTCCTTAATCACCATGGATGCGACTAGCAAAACCATGCACCTACAACCCACTATTGGTCATATTTTAAGTATACATATTACTACTTTCAACTATTGTTTCTAAATGCTTACTTTATGCAAATGAACCCCTTTAGCCTCCTTTGGTACTACTTGCATCATTTTCCCCTTTCCGGTATGACTCGTTGAGTACAGTGAGTAGTACTCAGTCTTGCTTTATCATTCCCCACACCAGAGATGGAGTATGTGTCAGATGGTGGCTACTCGGAGGAGTAGGCTTGTTGCTGCCGTCGAGGATGCCCGTGGATTGGAGTCGCCACGCCGCGGGCGTCTAGTCTTCTAGAATAGCTCGTTCTATCTTTTTCCGTTGTATTTTGTAAGACTTCTTTTTATGGTGTTTGTAAGACGTGTATCTGTATATCAACTTTGTCGTTTGTATACCCTGGTCGGTCCTGAACAGGGGCTTAATACACATTCTGCTTGGAATTCGGGTTAGCGAATCTCAGCCCGCGGCTCGAAAGAACTGAAAGTCTAGTTTTCATCCCTGGAGGACAAAAAATAAGGTGTTCAGCCCAGCCTCTCCTCCGCCTCAGCTCGCAAGCGCCGGCCCTGAAAAACCGAAAGTCTAATTAGCATCCTTGCCGATGGAAAAAAGTCTATTTTACATCCCCTGCCGGCCCACTTTCCTCCTTTCTCTCCTCCGCCTCAGCCCGCACGCGCAATGTTCGGCCTAGAAAAAACATAAAGTCTAATTAATCTTCTGACGGACGAAAAAAAGGGTAACGAAAGGAAAGTTACGAATTTTTTAAATTTTTTAAGTAGTTATTAAGATTAAGATTAAGATTTTAGTTCACCTGTTACCACGTACAGATATTGTTTCGAGTAAAAGAAATAGTACGATCCGGTACTGGTGAGGGGAAAGCGTTTCCTTGCCTACTCATCAAATAATACGGGCCGGTAACACTTGCACATATGCTGGAACGATTCAGAAATTCGGGTGAGAAAAGAAATACAGCCAGCTGTTATATTATTGCAATCCCCTTTCTTTTTTCCATCATAGAAACCATTTTTCTCTCTCCTCCTCGCCTCGGTTCTCTTCCAGGCGGAGCCGCGGAGAGCAGAGGTGGCAATGCGGCGGGTAATCCCGCACCGTGGTGTCGTGACGCAGATTATCCGCCTCCGCCGCCGCGTTTTCGCCGCCGCCGCCGCCGCCGCCGGTGAGATACCTATACCATCACCCAACAGAGGCGATCGCAGCGATAGGGTTTGGTTATTGAGAGGGTTTTGGACTTTTTGGGATTTCAGGCTGGGAGGAGGATGGTGGATCCGCCACCGCCGCCGTGTCATCTCCTCCGCGCCACCGCCGCAGTGTCGTCTCCTCCGCGCCTCCTCCGCCGCTACGCTTTGACGTCATGCGCTTCTTCGACTTGCTCATCCCCGACATTGCGGCACCACCCAGGTACAATCTCTTCACCTCTGCGCCATCGCCGCCGTGCCTTCCGCAACCCTATGCCCCTATGTTTGCGTTGCGAGTTATCTGAAATCCCGGTGCTATGTTTGCGTTGTGAGTCATCTGAAATCCCGGTGCTATGTTTGTGCTGCGAGTTATCTGAAATTCCAGTGCTATGTTTGCGTTGCGAGTTATGTGAAATCCCGGTGCTATGTTTGCGTTGCGAGTTATCTGAAATCCCGGTGCTATCCTTGTGCTGCGAGTTATCTGAAATTCTAGTGCTATGTTTGTGTTGCGAGTTATCTGAAATCCCGGTGCTATGTTTGCGTTGCGAGTTATCTGAAATCCCGGTGCTATCCTTGTGCTGCGAGTTATCTGAAATTCCAGTGCTATGTTTGTGTTGCGAGTTATCTGAAATCCCGGTGTTGATACGCTGCTTTAGGTCCACTTACTATGGAATCAATGATTGTGATGTCGTGCACTCCGTCGGCGACCTCAGCAGCGGAGGCGCCAGGGCTCCTTTCCGAGTTCATGAACAGGAAAAGTTCGCCAGTGATCCAGGTCTGCGTTTTCTTCTGGAAGACAGGTCCGGCAGCAGCAACGCCGACCTCGAGGCAGAGCGAGAAGCATACGACGCCAGGAAAGTAGCACTGGTCCGTCAGTCTCTTGTTGATATCAATGTCAGGACTACCGCATCGTATCACTCTGGTTCGGCGAATGGTGTGCTCAACATATCTGGTGCAAGAGGTGTTCGCGCAGTGACAAATGCGTGGAGCATGCGGGCGTGTCGGCCGTTCTCAACGGCTCCTCCTCCAGAGCCAATGCCTCCTATGCCCGAGTCCCCTCTGCTTCCATCGACTCATGCTCTTGAGCCTATCTTTGACAGCGAGGACAGGTTAGTTCTCGTGGGTGTCAATCAGCAGCATGCAATTATCTAAATAAATTTGTAGTGTACTATTTGTCATGCTAAATAGCTGTATTTATAACTGCATATTGCTTGAAGGTGCAGGTACAGGGACAGTAGTTCTCTTTATTCATGTTACAACCCCTTGGATTTTGTGAAGAAATACCCTGTGGTTCAGTTTGTGCAATTAAAAGACGCGACGACTACCAAATTTGACAAGTATGTGCTCCTTGGATGGTTTCAGTCTGCAGCTCGTGATCTTCTTAAGTTTATTACGGAGCATCACCGTGTTGACTTGGAGCTCAATGCAATTACCCTTGATAAACTGGTTGTGTGTTGCAACATAAGTGCCTCTGAGTTTCTCCCAAAGTTCAAAGTTCGCTGCAAGATTCAGAAAGCAACAGATGAGGGGAAGATGAGAAATTATCAACAAGCTGCCAATGTTTTCAAACAATTGATAGATTCATCTATAGATGATCCATATCTATGGGCTCTTCTGTCGGAGGATGCTAAAGACTGGCTACACAAGTTGGATAATCCAAAGCTATCTGAAGCGTATCTTCTGGTGAATCATACCTGCTTGCTCCCCATACAACTATACTCGCACTTTTATCTTGCTTGCTATGATCAGTTGATGAGAGCCCCAAAACATTTTTCTGAAGATATCTTCTCACATCTGCCATACAAGTCTGGGGATGCAAAAGGATATTGGCAATTCAGAGCTTTTGAACATCCACTTCTCAGGGACCATTTGTTGTGCCGAGGAGCTAACTATGGACATGCAGACTCTGAACAAGGAAGGTACAGAAGGAATGTGCCAAGTCACAAGACAGAGATGCTTGGGCCGTATTCTCCTGAGCAAGTTGATAGAATCCTGCACCTACATTTTGAGATGACTGCTGTTGATTTGCATGAAGCTATGTGGCGCCGGAAGCTGACTGATGAACTTGGACTTGAGAAGTTCTTCAATTGACCAAGGTTAGTTTTTGACCGATCAATCATCAGTGGTAATGTTCCTGAAGTACTTAAATTAATTAAGCATCTAGAGAGCTCTTGTCATACTTGTAGAAGAACTGTTAGTCAGAGATAGGAAAAATAGTTAACTTCAGATTGCTGCGTTTAAATAGTTAGATACATGTTGATACTTGTGCATGGTTGATGGTTGGTATTCATACTACTTTGATTGCTTCGATAGCTAGAAACATGTTCAGCTTCAATAAGTGCTACAGCACTGGTATACATTCTGGTCAGCATGCGAGCTTTATCTCAACCCATTCCCACAAGCTGCATTGCATTCTCAGTGTCTTCCATACCTGGATCAAACAATTCTGGCTTGTACTCATTATACTCTAGTGGTTTCCAAGTCTATCGATCAGAAGTTCAGAACAAGAGTGCTGCTGCCACCTAAATGCTTTAGTAGTTGTAGTTAATTTACTTGAGCACACATGGAACAAGATGATCTTTTCACTTGTTTATACCTTTCCTCATGCTTGTGCAAATTGAGCATACATGGCATTTCAAGAAGAATAGGAGGGTAAAGGTTCATTATGAAAAAATTCTTAAAAAATAGTAGGTAATTTTACCACCCTTGAGAAGGTACTGGGGGATACCACGTCTTTAATTTAAAATTTGGTACCTCGAGGTAGCAAATGTTTTAGTGTAAAATTTAGGACCTTGAGCTACTTTCTCAAGAACCGTAAAATCTCCCTAAAATAATGTGCCAGTCTGTCAGCAGATGTACCGCAAAACATATTCTTCTGCAGTAGTATGAGGCTAGAAAAATCACCACTGCATCATACTACATTTATTCTATGCACTGAACTTGTGTAACTGCAAATTCTCATACCTTTGACTATATATCTTCAGGTCATGGCCAATGATGAGGGATTGCAATGTCATACCTGAAAGCCGCTTCAGGAAATGTTTTGCCTCGAATTGTTACTAAGACATCGATATCGGACCTTATTCCTAGCATCCAAGTAGTTCTTTTTTCATTATTGTTTTTTTTTTGGCGAAACATAGAACTAGTTCTTTTGATGTAGAAAGAACCGAAACCGGTTTCCTTCGCTTGAATAGCTCCAGCAGGACAACTCCAAAACTGTAAGTATCACCTTGCAATGTAGCAACATATCCTTGTCCACACTCAGCTGGGATGTAACCAAGAGTGCCTATTAGCTCAGTTGTGACATGGTTTTTGTTCAGAAGGATCAATCTTGAAACCCAAAATATGCAACATAAGAGAGATTTTACGGTCCTTAAGAGGTATCAAGAATACTATTTTCGAAGTGTAAAGATGCCAATATTTACACTAGAAAGTGCAATACCTATTGGTATCTCCTCAAGAACCGTAAAATCACTTGTAAATCTTTGAATTCTTTGTCAAGTACTTTAGGATGTTGCTGCACTATGCCATGGTGGTGGACAATGCGAGGCCTGCAGTTGGATATAAATAAAAAATGCCCTGGCTTTGTTCCTTGTGTTGGTCAGTAAAGAAACGGCATCCCTGTTATGAAGCCAATCATCCAGCCTACCATTCTCCATGTAAGAGAATATATAGGAGGAGCCTTGAATTTCCTTAAGCTTCAACCTCTGCAGTAAGCTCCCTTTCCATCTGGCACATTTCTCCATTGAGCCCCTTGATGGTGAATTTGGAGCTTTGTAACACAAGATCATGTGAACGTGAACTTGTTTGCTTCGCGCTTGCCTCGTGACATAATTGTTGAGCATATAATTTCAGAGAGCTTTGTGTACCGCAAGATTATTATGTCTGCAAGAAAAGAGAAGCAAGCGCATCGGAGAATAGAGAGGCTGGCATGAGGGGCGGCTAATCGCGCTGGCCACGTCACCCAAATTACTTTGGCCGTCAGATCATCTTCGTTTCCAGCTGGATGGTTCAGATTGGAGAAGAAAGCTGAAGAGAGAGATGGTTCAGATTGTACGCAACTCCCGTCCTCGTGGCGTGTGCGCTCGGTTCGAGGAGGCGCAGAGCACGGAGAAGCCGAAGCGCTGCGCCTCCTTCCTCTTCGCCGTCCGTTCCTCCCGATGTCGCACGCCACCTGCTCACGGAAATTGATGATTTGGGTCCCCTATCGCAGCAATTCGCAACTTTGCTCTTTCTATCATTAACTTTGTAAAAATAGATCTCTAAACATTATTATTCTTGAATTCCATACCCTTAACTATATTTTCATCCTTTTTCTGATGTGTATACTTGTATGTTTATACCTAAATACTCCTATATATGTTGCATGGAAACGTGATGTTTCATCTACCTCCCTTTCGATGTTCCGTCTTCCTCCACGAGCGTTCGAGTCGAATAACCCATGGAGACGCCCGATCCTACCCTAGCCCTGGCCGCCAGCAGTCTTGGCACGACCGCCTCGCCCTAGCTACGGCTGGCTCACCGACGTCTGCTGTTTCCCCACCCGTCTGCTACCTAGGAGCGCTCGTAGCCAACCTAGGCGCGCAGCCACGTCAACCCTAGCCCCGCTCGCTGCTGGTCTGGCAGTGCAGTAAGACCCTGTTTAGATCCACCGCCAAATTTTTTTATCCCGTCACATCGAACGTTTGAACACATGCATAGAGCATTAAATGTGGATGAAAAAAACCAATTGCACAGTTTGCGTATAAATCACGAGACGAATCTTTTGAACCTAATTTCGTCATGATCTGACAATATGGTGCTACAGTAAACATTTGCTAATGACGAATTAATTAGGCTTAATAAATTCATCTCGCAGTTTACAAACGGATTCTGTAATTTGTTTTGGTATTAATCTACGTTTAATACTTCAAATGTGTGTCTGTATATCGGATGTGACCCGCCAAATTTTTTTACCCCTGGATATAAACACCCCCTAAGGTAAACTACCTAGGCGCTCAGCTGCACGTACGTGAAGGCCTGTAGTGAAGCGTTCCAGTCCAGCTGTCCGTGTACGTGTATAAAATACAAGGAGAAATACTATAAAATAATAAAAATACACTTATGGTATGAAAATTGAAAGCATGATATTTACAGATCTATTTTTACAAAGACGGCGATAGGAAGGGTAAAGTTGCGAAGCCGGACGATTAGAAACCAATCTTAAATTTTCTCCTCGTCCTGCCTCTCCGTACCCGCCCTCCCTGCGATGGCCGCCGCCGCTCCTGGTGCGGCGGCTCAAGACGTACGGCGAGCTTTGTGGAGGGGAGGAGAGGCACAGATCGGTGGCGACTCGGGCAGACGAGCGGCAGGGGTGCTACTGTGGTGGCGGCAAACGAGCTCCAGATATGGCAGCGGCTGCGTCTTCAAGGCGACGGCAACGGCAAAGGCGGTACTTCTGGCAGCGTCTTCTCGGGAACAGCAGATGCTTCATCTTCCTGGCAACGGCGGGGGGGACGCGCTTCAATGGTTTCAATGAGCTTTCTTCTCATCCCCTCATTCGTGGTTCTCTTTTTGCAATGTTATTCATGATCCAACAGTGGGGATCAGTAACTTGGGCTATTCAATATAATTGTAAATTCACCCAATGATGATTTAAGCATTTTTCTCATTGCCTTAAGATGATCCAATGCTATATGCGCTTATGTAGCCTGTTAAGAGAATGGAAATTATAGAACCACGAGCTAACCCACATATGCAGAACCTGAAGTACCTTTCTTGATTTCTACAAGATCTCATGAAGGAAGCTGACATTGGTTTCATGCTATTTCAGGTAATGCTATCTTTTATCACTAGCATAAGTTATTGGCACTTTGAATGCTATTTCAGGTTACACTTTTTTTTTAATCTTTAAGAGGCCTCACATAGAATTGCATCCTTCAAATAATGCATATCTATTACTAGAGTTTACAGAGCTATGCAATGCAGAGTTTATAAAGCTAACAGATGAATCTGTATCCTGGCAAAACAGCAGGATTAACGAAATAAAGGTTTATTAAAACACTAGTTAGGAGCACTCTACTAGTCAGAGTACAGAAACAGGAGTGCCGAGACCACCATAGATATAACGGAATGACTTGTGCCTGATGATGTGAAGCTTGTCACTGCAGCCACGCACCACCTCCACGCCGGTGAGCATCGCGAAATTCTTATCATACCCCTCGGAGACGCTGCAAGATTTGTTGCGGGTCAGCCAGGTCGCTACCATGAACAGCTTGGCGATGCAGAGCTTGCCGGCACCAAGGTGTATGACACGCGACACATGCGCGTCTGGCACCGTGAAGCCATTACACCCGCTGTGCACCACCAGCGGTGGCTGCTGCTGCTGCTGGACAGCAGGGGACAGGTCCCACGCACCAAGGACGCCGTCGTCCGCGGCGGAAAACCCGAACCAGAGGCCGTGCTCAGGGACGTACTCTGCGTGGCCACGGAAGGGCAGCGTCCAGTCGCCGGCCTTTCTCCACTCGGAGCTCGCCGTGTCGAAGGAGTAGGTGCCGTAGCTCATGGTGGATACCAAGATGTGCGAGTTGCCGACTGCCGCGTACCCGCAGATCTCGCCGGCGCCTATGCCTTGGTAGTCGGCGGCGTGCACGCACGGAGGCGGCGGCAGGGGCCGCCAGAAGCAGTCGTCCCCCTCCTTCCGCATCCCACCCTTGGGTCGGCGTTCATCACAATGGATGAGCGCCTCGAAAGAATTCAACAAACGTCGATCATTACCGCTGCCATCTTCGTCAGGCCGAGGTACGGTCTCCATGACGTACAGATCGTCGCCGACGGCGAGCGACAGGATCCAACTCTTGGGCGTTCTCATGGCGGGCAACGCACAGACGCTGTGCGTGCCGGGGTCGTAGAGGATGGCGCGGCCGTTCTGGTCGACGGTGACGATCTTGTCATCGTTCCTGCGCATGACATCCATCCACATGACGATGCCCGACCCCGGCTTGCCAGGGGGACGGAAGGTTATGGTTTTTGGAGGCAGGGGAGCTTCCTCCTCCGCAGTCGGCGACGGTCGGTCGAACGGCAGCGCATCGTTTGGGTAGAAGAGATGGGACGGGTCGATGCGGCGTAGATTGCGGGTGTTGGAGAGGAGGGGGGGTTTATAGCAGATGTCCACCAGGTGCAGGAACCGCCGGATCATCGTCGTCCCAAAGCTCTTGCCTTTCTCCCCTTATCTTCCAAGATGCCGGAGCGATTGCAAGTTTGCTGCTTGCTAATTGGGGGGGGGGGGGGGGGGGGGGGGGGGGGGGGCGGTGGCGGTGGCGGTGGCGGCGGCGGCGGCGGCGGCGGAAGGGGAGAAGCAAAAGAGGTGCGATGAGATCTGGATGGGGGGTCTAGGTTTTTAACCACTCGACTAGCAGGTTGCAGGCGCTGCCACAGACCAAGTCCAACGTTGCGGCCTGTCAGTAGCCCAAATATTTCTTGTGGATTGGAATAAGTTCATTTGGGGTCCCTTAACTTTACACCGAATCCGATTTTCATCCTTCAAAAAAAAAACAGATACAACCGATATCTGAACTGTCAAAACCGATACAAAGGAGGTCTCTCGGTGGTTTAGAAGTTGGTTTTGGCTGACGTGGCCGGTTTGACCAGGTATTCGTCCTATGTGGCATTGACGTGGCGCTTACGTGGCAATTCAATCCCGGAAAAAGAATAAAAAATCGTGGGCCCACCTGGAAGCTACACACAAAATAATTAAAAAATGGTGAGGGTCCACGTGGGCCCCACATATCTCCTCACTCCTCCCTCTTCTCTCTATCCTCTCTTTTCTCCGACCGATGGAGCGGGTCGAGCGGCGACTGGTAGAAGCGGGCGATGGGCGGGGCGGAGCGGCCGACCGGTGGAGTGGGGCAGGCTAGATCGGGTTGGCGGCGCGGAGCCATAGGGCGTAGACGGCGACGACTGTCGGCGTTGTGGAGGAGGACATCAACGGCATCAGCGGGAGCATCTCCTCCGGTCGCGCCTCATTCCCCTTCTCCCCTCTCCCTCCCTAGAGGCAGGCGGCGAGCAGCGAGAGAGAAGCTGGGCGGTGGCGGGTCACCGCATGGAGAGCGCGAGCGGTGGTGAGCAGTGGGAGAGGAACTGGGCGGTGGCTGCTGCTCCGGCACGCCGTGCTTCGCATGGTCAGGGCAGTGCTCGAGGCCATCGACTTCGTCGTCCACGCCGACATACACCCGCTCCTTGGCACCGTCGACCACATCTGCTCCTCCCTCCGCCACATCACCAACCTCGCTGGAGCCGTGGCCGCCGACATCGAAGACATGCTCCAAGGTACATGCTGCTCCGTCGGCGCTGTGGGGGTTGCTCCGTCGGCGCCACCATCCCGAGCTCCCCATCCCCATTCGCCCCTCCCTCTACATCTATCTCCTCGGGCGGCGAGAGTGGAGCGGCGTGCGACGGGCGATGGGAGTAGAGCAGCGTGCGGTGGCCGGTGGGAGAGGAGCGGCGCTAGCACCACGTAGCCTCGCCGTTATCTCATCTCCATCTTCGTCGTCTCCGGGTGGGGCAGCGACCCGGGGCCTACTAGTCATCGTCGTCGGGCAGGGTGCCCTTCGTGCTGCCGGCCACTGCCCGCCCCGCTCCGTCGGCCGCTTCGCCCCGCCCGTCGCTCGTTTTTGCCGGCAGCCGCTCGTCCCGCTCCATCAACCGAAGAGAGGAGAGGGAGGAGTGAGGATGACATGTGGGCCCATGTGGGCCCCACCATTTTTAAATTCTGACTAAAACTTCATATCAATTTTAAGAAAACCGAATTATTCCCGCATCAATTAAAATAATGATCTACGTGTATTCTCATCGGAAAAAAAATGCAATTTTTCTCCAGCATTCATTTTAATTACAGATCGTAGAACTTACTCTGCCATCAAGCAACTACAGGTCTACAGCGATTGCATATCAATGTTTCTGTGCTGGAGCCACTCTGTACTTTTGGAGCTGGCAAGCACAAACATGCAGCTAAGAAGGGAAACTAATGAGGTGCATTACTGTTTTAGGCTGCTCCCTGCCTTTTTGTAACTTTGATTGCCAAACTGCTCAATTCCAGAACTAAAGTACTATGATGCAAATGCACTATCAATCTGTTGGCTGTTGCCAACTTGCAGGCAATGACATTCAAACTGGGAGATTACATATGATCTACTATGCAACTCTGTGGTCCGTACTAATTCCATTTCGTATTGCTATATATGTTCTTTACAAAAAAAAATGCTATATATACTTACTGAAGGTTAATTGGGTTTGTTGCCAATTGGGTCAGAACAATCCCTCCGCCTTTTTTATATGAACTAACCAATGTCATATAATAAGAAATATGGGTACTATATCAGAACAGAGGGAGAGTTGATTGACAATTGGTTATTCCATGAGGAGGTTAAGTGGAGCAGCATTAGTTAGCATTGTATCTGGTGAAGTGGAGGAGATATGAGTATAGTCTACTTTGTGCCAAATTGCAGAGTAAATGTTCTTCTAGATGTGGATTTCTTAAATCTTTCGAGTGAAGCCTTGATTTGTTGTAATCGTCTGAATTTCATGCGACCTTGCTGCATTTCATGAGTCGCTCTTTCAAATGTTACCTGCTTTTCACATTGATATGCTTATTTTGTTTTATGTTCTTCCATATTATAGGTACCGCCTTTGTCTCATAGGGACCAATGGAACTGATTCAGCAGAATTTTTGCTATTTGCTCGTATTGCTCAACAGATCATTGGTTGTATCGTTACGAGTTTCATGAAGTTTGAAACCAGATCAGACAATCTTCCACGTGAATGAAATACTAGCTGGTAACTTTTCCTGTCTATCCCTGAGAAGAAGAGTAACATGTAGAAATGTGTGAAATTCCATCCAAGTTGCTGCTATTGATTTTCTTTTAGTAGAGTCAAGCTGCTATTCTAGATATGGGTGTTTATGACTCCGCTATGATATCTTCAACTATATCTTCTACAACTTGTAGTTCAAATGTTGTCGGATTCACTGAATCTTTTGGTGGATCCGACTACTTAGCATAGCTTCTGGTGCATTTGATTCCAGTGCAGTTGCGACTTATAGTACAAAGAAATGAGATGTTTCTAAAAAAGCAAAGAAAAAAATAGAAATGAGCAGATGTTGTACGAGTTGTAAGTGTTTTTATTTCAATGCAGTAAAAATTGCTACAACCATTGTCATAATGTTCTTACACTGTTTTTAAATTTGCTAATTATTCCAGCCTTTAAACCCATAGAAAAAGCTGGTTTCACAGGGCATATCCGGCCAGAGATACTTACCTAATGAATAAGCATCTTTTTGTAAAATTACTAAATATTTGAGAGTTTGGCTTCTGTATTTACGCCATATTAATTTATTTATTTCAGGACCCTCCGGAACGATCATATACATGTTATTCAACAACCCTCCACTTTATCTTATACCTCTGCTGAAAATACAAAGGAGCAGGTTGGTTAGCTGTGCTTAAGATCTGTTATTCCCTGTATCATGAATAGTTATCTCTACTGTTCCTTTCTCATACCTTTAACATCTACTTAAATAAATGAAAATTTGCATCGTGTAAATTTCCTGTCTTCACCATAGGATGAACCTATTGCCCCTACCAATGGATAAAGAGAAGGGATGCCAATCCTAAAATTTTGGTTCAATCTTCGACAGTGGTTTCCCCTTCACTTGCCAATCATACCTCTGATGAGCGGTGAAGCATGGCCAATGATGCGGTTACTGGCCAGGTGCAGCAGAGCCTCAACTCATTTGTCATCCTAGGGGCATTGATAATCTGGAAGCTTATAAATCATTGTGTGTCGATGGTGCCACTTCTAACTTGGCGAGTTCCCTGTTACTTGCCAAGGAAGAAGTGCAATTATGGAGTTTGGCTGGGCCTAGAGCGCTCTCTTTTCTAAGTGCCCTAGCACTTGATTCTTTGTCTTTTAGACGTGGTTGTCGGTAGTCTTTTGTCATAGGCGCGAATTGTACTCACCATTCTACCATCTTCTTTAATACTATGATATGCAGCTCTCCTGCGTATTGGAGAACAAAGATGTAAATTTTTGTTGGTGCAAAACTTTAGTTGACAATGTTTGATTCTGCTCTTTCTGATGTCCAGCATGAGTGAGGTGAGAGCTGATGCTACAATGGAAAATTAGTTAAGTTCATTGGTACTATCAGTACATTTTGTATCTTTGTTTGCGAAATTGTCAATTTGTATATTTATAATACTGTTGCAAAAATGTGCTTGCATATTTCTCACCATCTTGAATGGAATAGATTGTAATGTGAGGCTCATATATATTTGATCTATCTGCCGTACAAATACAAGTTCTATCCATGAATATAGTACACTGACCTTATTACCTTCCTATATATGAATACAAGCCTATGTTTAAAGTCATGTTTGCTAAATCACCCACTACTGTAAATAGCCATTAGTATATAACTATATATTACTCTGTCAAAAAAAAAGGGTAAACTCTAGTTACAGATAAATCTGAAGACGTATGTATTCAGATTCGTAGTTAGGATTGAATTTTTTTTTTGGACGGATGGGGTATATGGCTATGACTTAAGAATATGGGTGTTCACCCTTTATTATGTCTTTTATCCTTGGTCAGTGCTGCACAGTTCTTAATATTGTTTGTTACAGTCCTTTGCTATTAAAATGTCATTATGCAACGAGGTTTTTCTTACTGTTTAGAAGATCAGTACCCATACTCTCAGAGGTAAATACGAGTAAATAAAATATGTATATACAACGAGTAAACAAAAGATGTATACAGGAGGTGCACCCCATAAAATGCCCACATCTGGTATACTATTCAAGCTTGGCATGAAACACACATGCATATGCTGTTTGTCACCTCCATAGTCATAAAGATAGTGACTAGTAGACTGCAAAACGAACACTTGTAAATACATTTTTCTCCATCGTTGTAACAGATGGTAACTGTACTTCTCATAATCAGTTTTCACCATAGTAACCAGTAACCACAGATTTAACTGTTACTGGAATAATGCCACTAACATGATGATACACAAGAACAAGCATATCCTTCTACTGTCTATGTTGTTTGACAGAAACAAGAATGTGTAGATGAAATTTGAAACAACAATGTTTGAGTATTTTAACTGTCAGATACGTGAAAAGTTATCATCTTCCAATTATATCAAGGGGGTGTATTGCTTGCATCAATTACAATCGCCTTTTGTAGTGGGACTTACCAAATCTATGCAACCACCAATCAGGATTCAGGAATTTCAGATTAGAAACTTTAATGTCGAAAAGAAGCATCCATGCAGTGATTAGCATGATCAAGACATTAGACATCACACTATCTTCATATATATTGTTTGGCTGCTGTGCCTTAGATACAATAGTATACACAGTGGTGTCTGTATGCCAGTCTTACATCATAAAAAAAATCCACTTGTAAAAGTATATATGTAGTTACAACACCATGCTGACACAAATCAATGAAAGATGAGCTGAAGCGTCATATTGATGTACACATTTATTATAAAAGTGCAACCTTATTCCTGACAATGTTCTGCGACTTAAGTAATCGAGTTTGTTGGTATTAAGTCATATTGGGTTAACCCAAGTCCTCTCGAAGTTTGTTGTTTTAAGTCGCAGAACATTGGTCGGCATGCACGTCTGAAGTAACCGACTTAACCCAAGTGTAACCGAGTTGTCAACTGGGTTAAGACGTGCATGCCGACCAAGCAGGGAGACCTTGGAGTACTGAATATGGAAAAATTCACAAGGGCCTTAGGTTTGCGATGGCTTTGGCATGAATGGGAAGAGCCAACCAAGCCTTAGGTGGGCCTTGAGACACCTTGTGACGATACTGACAAGACCCTCTTCACGACGGCAACAAACCTTCGGATTGGCGATGGAAACACAGCTCGCTTCTGGGACTCGCCTTGGGCTAACGGGCATAGGCCGAAAGACGCTATGCCGCTCGTCTATGCAATCTCAACGAAGAAAGGGAAGTCCCTACGTCAGGGAAAAGAGAATGACACATGGGTAGGAGATCTGGACTTAGAAGCGAATCCGCCAATCTCCTTTGAGCTGTTCAACCAGCTGGTGGCATTATGGACCGCGGTACGCAGCGTGCACCTCATCGACGAACAACCTAACCAGATTGATTGGAAGTTCACCAATCATAGGCACTACACTGCCTCCTCGGCTTACCAAGCACAATGTTACGGGGCCCCCAATACAATCTTCGACTCGTTGATCTGGAAGGCATGGGCGCCTGGGAAGTGCAAACTCCACGCCTGGCTCATCATCCAAAATAGGGTGTAGACATCGGACAGGCTAGCGACTAGGGGATGGCAGAACAATGGGTGTTGCCCCCTTTGTAGAAGGGAGAATGAGACGGCCCTGCACCTCGTTGCCGAGTACCGGTACTCAAAAAGGATTTGGACCTCCGTAGCCAACTGGGTGGGCAACCAGCACCTCGGCCCCACACACTGGGAGGCGACTCAGTCAGTCAAAGACTGGTGGGAGAACCTTGCGAATACGACAGAGGTGCCCAAAAAGGGGTTGTGCACCCTCATCCTGCTCGTTGTATGGGAAATTTGGAAAGAGAGAAACCAGCGGATCTTTGAGCATAACGAGTCCTCTGTGACATTCCTACTCACCAAAATCAAGGAGGAGGCAAAGTTGTGGATGCTTGCAGGAGCCAAGCGACTACGAGAGCTCCTCCCGCACCTTTTATAGTGTATAGCTGTAAAGTTCTTTCCCTTTACGCCTAGGGGTTGTATTTTCTCCTGCTATATTCAATGAAAAGGCACACTCTCGTGCTGTTTTCCCTTCAAAAAGAGAGATAGAAGAAAAAAGAGGAGTCGACTCACAGGAGACTATAACAGGCAATAGTTCACAAACTAGGATCCAATGCAATGTAACTGAGTTGTCGGGTAGGAAGTATGCAGAGCCGTTTTGAAGTAATGCATATAGTAATATACTCATTGAAAAGTATTAAAGTAGGACGTGCAGTTAAGCCTGTAAGTTACAGTGAAGCTGAAGAAAATAAACCCCACCTTCAAAAATTTGATTGTTATTAAATCGTTCTGTGTTTGCCAAACTGATACTATGACGTTTCTTGCAGTTAACCACATGTACAATAGTGACTTAACTGGCATGAAAGATAAGAAAAGCACATGGATCAATGACGATTCTTGAAGATTTGAGCAAAACAAATTTTAGTACGACATAAGTTAAGCACAGGGGCAATGGTGACTAAATGTATTTGGAATGGAATAATCAACAGAAAGCACAAAAAAGATTTGCTAGATTGTGTTTTTCGTAGTAGCTCCAATCTGATTTTTATTAAGAGGATGAAGAGTATATATTAACAGCCAAACATTGTCCTACTTTTATTATCAGTAACTTGGGCTATTCAATATAATTGTAAATTCACCCAATGATGATTTAAGCATTTTTCTCATTGCCTTAAGATGATCCAATGCTATATGCGCTTATGTAGCCTGTTAAGAGAATGGAAATTATAGAACCACGAGCTAACCCACATATGCAGAACCTGAAGTACCTTTCTTGATTTCTACAAGATCTCATGAAGGAAGCTGACATTGGTTTCATGCTATTTCAGGTAATGCTATCTTTTATCACTAGCATAAGTTATTGGCACTTTGAATGCTATTTCAGGTTACACTTTTTTTTTAATCTTTAAGAGGCCTCACATAGAATTGCATCCTTCAAATAATGCATATCTATTACTAGAGTTTACAGAGCTATGCAATGCAGAGTTTATAAAGCTAACAGATGAATCTGTATCCTGGCAAAACAGCAGGATTAACGAAATAAAGGTTTATTAAAACACTAGTTAGGAGCACTCTACTAGTCAGAGTACAGAAACAGGAGTGCCGAGACCACCATAGATATAACGGAATGACTTGTGCCTGATGATGTGAAGCTTGTCACTGCAGCCACGCACCACCTCCACGCCGGTGAGCATCGCGAAATTCTTATCATACCCCTCGGAGACGCTGCAAGATTTGTTGCGGGTCAGCCAGGTCGCTACCATGAACAGCTTGGCGATGCAGAGCTTGCCGGCACCAAGGTGTATGACACGCGACACATGCGCGTCTGGCACCGTGAAGCCATTACACCCGCTGTGCACCACCAGCGGTGGCTGCTGCTGCTGCTGGACAGCAGGGGACAGGTCCCACGCACCAAGGACGCCGTCGTCCGCGGCGGAAAACCCGAACCAGAGGCCGTGCTCAGGGACGTACTCTGCGTGGCCACGGAAGGGCAGCGTCCAGTCGCCGGCCTTTCTCCACTCGGAGCTCGCCGTGTCGAAGGAGTAGGTGCCGTAGCTCATGGTGGATACCAAGATGTGCGAGTTGCCGACTGCCGCGTACCCGCAGATCTCGCCGGCGCCTATGCCTTGGTAGTCGGCGGCGTGCACGCACGGAGGCGGCGGCAGGGGCCGCCAGAAGCAGTCGTCCCCCTCCTTCCGCATCCCACCCTTGGGTCGGCGTTCATCACAATGGATGAGCGCCTCGAAAGAATTCAACAAACGTCGATCATTACCGCTGCCATCTTCGTCAGGCCGAGGTACGGTCTCCATGACGTACAGATCGTCGCCGACGGCGAGCGACAGGATCCAACTCTTGGGCGTTCTCATGGCGGGCAACGCACAGACGCTGTGCGTGCCGGGGTCGTAGAGGATGGCGCGGCCGTTCTGGTCGACGGTGACGATCTTGTCATCGTTCCTGCGCATGACATCCATCCACATGACGATGCCCGACCCCGGCTTGCCAGGGGGACGGAAGGTTATGGTTTTTGGAGGCAGGGGAGCTTCCTCCTCCGCAGTCGGCGACGGTCGGTCGAACGGCAGCGCATCGTTTGGGTAGAAGAGATGGGACGGGTCGATGCGGCGTAGATTGCGGGTGTTGGAGAGGAGGGGGGGTTTATAGCAGATGTCCACCAGGTGCAGGAACCGCCGGATCATCGTCGTCCCAAAGCTCTTGCCTTTCTCCCCTTATCTTCCAAGATGCCGGAGCGATTGCAAGTTTGCTGCTTGCTAATTGGGGGGGGGGGGGGGGGGGGGGGCGGTGGCGGTGGCGGTGGCGGCGGCGGCGGCGGCGGCGGAAGGGGAGAAGCAAAAGAGGTGCGATGAGATCTGGATGGGGGGTCTAGGTTTTTAACCACTCGACTAGCAGGTTGCAGGCGCTGCCACAGACCAAGTCCAACGTTGCGGCCTGTCAGTAGCCCAAATATTTCTTGTGGATTGGAATAAGTTCATTTGGGGTCCCTTAACTTTACACCGAATCCGATTTTCATCCTTCAAAAAAAAAACAGATACAACCGATATCTGAACTGTCAAAACCGATACAAAGGAGGTCTCTCGGTGGTTTAGAAGTTGGTTTTGGCTGACGTGGCCGGTTTGACCAGGTATTCGTCCTATGTGGCATTGACGTGGCGCTTACGTGGCAATTCAATCCCGGAAAAAGAATAAAAAATCGTGGGCCCACCTGGAAGCTACACACAAAATAATTAAAAAATGGTGAGGGTCCACGTGGGCCCCACATATCTCCTCACTCCTCCCTCTTCTCTCTATCCTCTCTTTTCTCCGACCGATGGAGCGGGTCGAGCGGCGACTGGTAGAAGCGGGCGATGGGCGGGGCGGAGCGGCCGACCGGTGGAGTGGGGCAGGCTAGATCGGGTTGGCGGCGCGGAGCCATAGGGCGTAGACGGCGACGACTGTCGGCGTTGTGGAGGAGGACATCAACGGCATCAGCGGGAGCATCTCCTCCGGTCGCGCCTCATTCCCCTTCTCCCCTCTCCCTCCCTAGAGGCAGGCGGCGAGCAGCGAGAGAGAAGCTGGGCGGTGGCGGGTCACCGCATGGAGAGCGCGAGCGGTGGTGAGCAGTGGGAGAGGAACTGGGCGGTGGCTGCTGCTCCGGCACGCCGTGCTTCGCATGGTCAGGGCAGTGCTCGAGGCCATCGACTTCGTCGTCCACGCCGACATACACCCGCTCCTTGGCACCGTCGACCACATCTGCTCCTCCCTCCGCCACATCACCAACCTCGCTGGAGCCGTGGCCGCCGACATCGAAGACATGCTCCAAGGTACATGCTGCTCCGTCGGCGCTGTGGGGGTTGCTCCGTCGGCGCCACCATCCCGAGCTCCCCATCCCCATTCGCCCCTCCCTCTACATCTATCTCCTCGGGCGGCGAGAGTGGAGCGGCGTGCGACGGGCGATGGGAGTAGAGCAGCGTGCGGTGGCCGGTGGGAGAGGAGCGGCGCTAGCACCACGTAGCCTCGCCGTTATCTCATCTCCATCTTCGTCGTCTCCGGGTGGGGCAGCGACCCGGGGCCTACTAGTCATCGTCGTCGGGCAGGGTGCCCTTCGTGCTGCCGGCCACTGCCCGCCCCGCTCCGTCGGCCGCTTCGCCCCGCCCGTCGCTCGTTTTTGCCGGCAGCCGCTCGTCCCGCTCCATCAACCGAAGAGAGGAGAGGGAGGAGTGAGGATGACATGTGGGCCCATGTGGGCCCCACCATTTTTAAATTCTGACTAAAACTTCATATCAATTTTAAGAAAACCGAATTATTCCCGCATCAATTAAAATAATGATCTACGTGTATTCTCATCGGAAAAAAAATGCAATTTTTCTCCAGCATTCATTTTAATTACAGATCGTAGAACTTACTCTGCCATCAAGCAACTACAGGTCTACAGCGATTGCATATCAATGTTTCTGTGCTGGAGCCACTCTGTACTTTTGGAGCTGGCAAGCACAAACATGCAGCTAAGAAGGGAAACTAATGAGGTGCATTACTGTTTTAGGCTGCTCCCTGCCTTTTTGTAACTTTGATTGCCAAACTGCTCAATTCCAGAACTAAAGTACTATGATGCAAATGCACTATCAATCTGTTGGCTGTTGCCAACTTGCAGGCAATGACATTCAAACTGGGAGATTACATATGATCTACTATGCAACTCTGTGGTCCGTACTAATTCCATTTCGTATTGCTATATATGTTCTTTACAAAAAAAAATGCTATATATACTTACTGAAGGTTAATTGGGTTTGTTGCCAATTGGGTCAGAACAATCCCTCCGCCTTTTTTATATGAACTAACCAATGTCATATAATAAGAAATATGGGTACTATATCAGAACAGAGGGAGAGTTGATTGACAATTGGTTATTCCATGAGGAGGTTAAGTGGAGCAGCATTAGTTAGCATTGTATCTGGTGAAGTGGAGGAGATATGAGTATAGTCTACTTTGTGCCAAATTGCAGAGTAAATGTTCTTCTAGATGTGGATTTCTTAAATCTTTCGAGTGAAGCCTTGATTTGTTGTAATCGTCTGAATTTCATGCGACCTTGCTGCATTTCATGAGTCGCTCTTTCAAATGTTACCTGCTTTTCACATTGATATGCTTATTTTGTTTTATGTTCTTCCATATTATAGGTACCGCCTTTGTCTCATAGGGACCAATGGAACTGATTCAGCAGAATTTTTGCTATTTGCTCGTATTGCTCAACAGATCATTGGTTGTATCGTTACGAGTTTCATGAAGTTTGAAACCAGATCAGACAATCTTCCACGTGAATGAAATACTAGCTGGTAACTTTTCCTGTCTATCCCTGAGAAGAAGAGTAACATGTAGAAATGTGTGAAATTCCATCCAAGTTGCTGCTATTGATTTTCTTTTAGTAGAGTCAAGCTGCTATTCTAGATATGGGTGTTTATGACTCCGCTATGATATCTTCAACTATATCTTCTACAACTTGTAGTTCAAATGTTGTCGGATTCACTGAATCTTTTGGTGGATCCGACTACTTAGCATAGCTTCTGGTGCATTTGATTCCAGTGCAGTTGCGACTTATAGTACAAAGAAATGAGATGTTTCTAAAAAAGCAAAGAAAAAAATAGAAATGAGCAGATGTTGTACGAGTTGTAAGTGTTTTTATTTCAATGCAGTAAAAATTGCTACAACCATTGTCATAATGTTCTTACACTGTTTTTAAATTTGCTAATTATTCCAGCCTTTAAACCCATAGAAAAAGCTAGTTTCACAGGGCATATCCGGCCAGAGATACTTACCTAATGAATAAGCATCTTTTTGTAAAATTACTAAATATTTGAGAGTTTGGCTTCTGTATTTACGCCATATTAATTTATTTATTTCAGGACCCTCCGGAACGATCATATACATGTTATTCAACAACCCTCCACTTTATCTTATACCTCTGCTGAAAATACAAAGGAGCAGGTTGGTTAGCTGTGCTTAAGATCTGTTATTCCCTGTATCATGAATAGTTATCTCTACTGTTCCTTTCTCATACCTTTAACATCTACTTAAATAAATGAAAATTTGCATCGTGTAAATTTCCTGTCTTCACCATAGGATGAACCTATTGCCCCTACCAATGGATAAAGAGAAGGGATGCCAATCCTAAAATTTTGGTTCAATCTTCGACAGTGGTTTCCCCTTCACTTGCCAATCATACCTCTGATGAGCGGTGAAGCATGGCCAATGATGCGGTTACTGGCCAGGTGCAGCAGAGCCTCAACTCATTTGTCATCCTAGGGGCATTGATAATCTGGAAGCTTATAAATCATTGTGTGTCGATGGTGCCACTTCTAACTTGGCGAGTTCCCTGTTACTTGCCAAGGAAGAAGTGCAATTATGGAGTTTGGCTGGGCCTAGAGCGCTCTCTTTTCTAAGTGCCCTAGCACTTGATTCTTTGTCTTTTAGACGTGGTTGTCGGTAGTCTTTTGTCATAGGCGCGAATTGTACTCACCATTCTACCATCTTCTTTAATACTATGATATGCAGCTCTCCTGCGTATTGGAGAACAAAGATGTAAATTTTTGTTGGTGCAAAACTTTAGTTGACAATGTTTGATTCTGCTCTTTCTGATGTCCAGCATGAGTGAGGTGAGAGCTGATGCTACAATGGAAAATTAGTTAAGTTCATTGGTACTATCAGTACATTTTGTATCTTTGTTTGCGAAATTGTCAATTTGTATATTTATAATACTGTTGCAAAAATGTGCTTGCATATTTCTCACCATCTTGAATGGAATAGATTGTAATGTGAGGCTCATATATATTTGATCTATCTGCCGTACAAATACAAGTTCTATCCATGAATATAGTACACTGACCTTATTACCTTCCTATATATGAATACAAGCCTATGTTTAAAGTCATGTTTGCTAAATCACCCACTACTGTAAATAGCCATTAGTATATAACTATATATTACTCTGTCAAAAAAAAAGGGTAAACTCTAGTTACAGATAAATCTGAAGACGTATGTATTCAGATTCGTAGTTAGGATTGAATTTTTTTTTTGGACGGATGGGGTATATGGCTATGACTTAAGAATATGGGTGTTCACCCTTTATTATGTCTTTTATCCTTGGTCAGTGCTGCACAGTTCTTAATATTGTTTGTTACAGTCCTTTGCTATTAAAATGTCATTATGCAACGAGGTTTTTCTTACTGTTTAGAAGATCAGTACCCATACTCTCAGAGGTAAATACGAGTAAATAAAATATGTATATACAACGAGTAAACAAAAGATGTATACAGGAGGTGCACCCCATAAAATGCCCACATCTGGTATACTATTCAAGCTTGGCATGAAACACACATGCATATGCTGTTTGTCACCTCCATAGTCATAAAGATAGTGACTAGTAGACTGCAAAACGAACACTTGTAAATACATTTTTCTCCATCGTTGTAACAGATGGTAACTGTACTTCTCATAATCAGTTTTCACCATAGTAACCAGTAACCACAGATTTAACTGTTACTGGAATAATGCCACTAACATGATGATACACAAGAACAAGCATATCCTTCTACTGTCTATGTTGTTTGACAGAAACAAGAATGTGTAGATGAAATTTGAAACAACAATGTTTGAGTATTTTAACTGTCAGATACGTGAAAAGTTATCATCTTCCAATTATATCAAGGGGGTGTATTGCTTGCATCAATTACAATCGCCTTTTGTAGTGGGACTTACCAAATCTATGCAACCACCAATCAGGATTCAGGAATTTCAGATTAGAAACTTTAATGTCGAAAAGAAGCATCCATGCAGTGATTAGCATGATCAAGACATTAGACATCACACTATCTTCATATATATTGTTTGGCTGCTGTGCCTTAGATACAATAGTATACACAGTGGTGTCTGTATGCCAGTCTTACATCATAAAAAAAATCCACTTGTAAAAGTATATATGTAGTTACAACACCATGCTGACACAAATCAATGAAAGATGAGCTGAAGCGTCATATTGATGTACACATTTATTATAAAAGTGCAACCTTATTCCTGACAATGTTCTGCGACTTAAGTAATCGAGTTTGTTGGTATTAAGTCATATTGGGTTAACCCAAGTCCTCTCGAAGTTTGTTGTTTTAAGTCGCAGAACATTGGTCGGCATGCACGTCTGAAGTAACCGACTTAACCCAAGTGTAACCGAGTTGTCAACTGGGTTAAGACGTGCATGCCGACCAAGCAGGGAGACCTTGGAGTACTGAATATGGAAAAATTCACAAGGGCCTTAGGTTTGCGATGGCTTTGGCATGAATGGGAAGAGCCAACCAAGCCTTAGGTGGGCCTTGAGACACCTTGTGACGATACTGACAAGACCCTCTTCACGACGGCAACAAACCTTCGGATTGGCGATGGAAACACAGCTCGCTTCTGGGACTCGCCTTGGGCTAACGGGCATAGGCCGAAAGACGCTATGCCGCTCGTCTATGCAATCTCAACGAAGAAAGGGAAGTCCCTACGTCAGGGAAAAGAGAATGACACATGGGTAGGAGATCTGGACTTAGAAGCGAATCCGCCAATCTCCTTTGAGCTGTTCAACCAGCTGGTGGCATTATGGACCGCGGTACGCAGCGTGCACCTCATCGACGAACAACCTAACCAGATTGATTGGAAGTTCACCAATCATAGGCACTACACTGCCTCCTCGGCTTACCAAGCACAATGTTACGGGGCCCCCAATACAATCTTCGACTCGTTGATCTGGAAGGCATGGGCGCCTGGGAAGTGCAAACTCCACGCCTGGCTCATCATCCAAAATAGGGTGTAGACATCGGACAGGCTAGCGACTAGGGGATGGCAGAACAATGGGTGTTGCCCCCTTTGTAGAAGGGAGAATGAGACGGCCCTGCACCTCGTTGCCGAGTACCGGTACTCAAAAAGGATTTGGACCTCCGTAGCCAACTGGGTGGGCAACCAGCACCTCGGCCCCACACACTGGGAGGCGACTCAGTCAGTCAAAGACTGGTGGGAGAACCTTGCGAATACGACAGAGGTGCCCAAAAAGGGGTTGTGCACCCTCATCCTGCTCGTTGTATGGGAAATTTGGAAAGAGAGAAACCAGCGGATCTTTGAGCATAACGAGTCCTCTGTGACATTCCTACTCACCAAAATCAAGGAGGAGGCAAAGTTGTGGATGCTTGCAGGAGCCAAGCGACTACGAGAGCTCCTCCCGCACCTTTTATAGTGTATAGCTGTAAAGTTCTTTCCCTTTACGCCTAGGGGTTGTATTTTCTCCTGCTATATTCAATGAAAAGGCACACTCTCGTGCTGTTTTCCCTTCAAAAAGAGAGATAGAAGAAAAAAGAGGAGTCGACTCACAGGAGACTATAACAGGCAATAGTTCACAAACTAGGATCCAATGCAATGTAACTGAGTTGTCGGGTAGGAAGTATGCAGAGCCGTTTTGAAGTAATGCATATAGTAATATACTCATTGAAAAGTATTAAAGTAGGACGTGCAGTTAAGCCTGTAAGTTACAGTGAAGCTGAAGAAAATAAACCCCACCTTCAAAAATTTGATTGTTATTAAATCGTTCTGTGTTTGCCAAACTGATACTATGACGTTTCTTGCAGTTAACCACATGTACAATAGTGACTTAACTGGCATGAAAGATAAGAAAAGCACATGGATCAATGACGATTCTTGAAGATTTGAGCAAAACAAATTTTAGTACGACATAAGTTAAGCACAGGGGCAATGGTGACTAAATGTATTTGGAATGGAATAATCAACAGAAAGCACAAAAAAGATTTGCTAGATTGTGTTTTTCGTAGTAGCTCCAATCTGATTTTTATTAAGAGGATGAAGAGTATATATTAACAGCCAAACATTGTCCTACTTTTATTATCAGTAACTTGGGCTATTCAATATAATTGTAAATTCACCCAATGATGATTTAAGCATTTTTCTCATTGCCTTAAGATGATCCAATGCTATATGCGCTTATGTAGCCTGTTAAGAGAATGGAAATTATAGAACCACGAGCTAACCCACATATGCAGAACCTGAAGTACCTTTCTTGATTTCTACAAGATCTCATGAAGGAAGCTGACATTGGTTTCATGCTATTTCAGGTAATGCTATCTTTTATCACTAGCATAAGTTATTGGCACTTTGAATGCTATTTCAGGTTACACTTTTTTTTTAATCTTTAAGAGGCCTCACATAGAATTGCATCCTTCAAATAATGCATATCTATTACTAGAGTTTACAGAGCTATGCAATGCAGAGTTTATAAAGCTAACAGATGAATCTGTATCCTGGCAAAACAGCAGGATTAACGAAATAAAGGTTTATTAAAACACTAGTTAGGAGCACTCTACTAGTCAGAGTACAGAAACAGGAGTGCCGAGACCACCATAGATATAACGGAATGACTTGTGCCTGATGATGTGAAGCTTGTCACTGCAGCCACGCACCACCTCCACGCCGGTGAGCATCGCGAAATTCTTATCATACCCCTCGGAGACGCTGCAAGATTTGTTGCGGGTCAGCCAGGTCGCTACCATGAACAGCTTGGCGATGCAGAGCTTGCCGGCACCAAGGTGTATGACACGCGACACATGCGCGTCTGGCACCGTGAAGCCATTACACCCGCTGTGCACCACCAGCGGTGGCTGCTGCTGCTGCTGGACAGCAGGGGACAGGTCCCACGCACCAAGGACGCCGTCGTCCGCGGCGGAAAACCCGAACCAGAGGCCGTGCTCAGGGACGTACTCTGCGTGGCCACGGAAGGGCAGCGTCCAGTCGCCGGCCTTTCTCCACTCGGAGCTCGCCGTGTCGAAGGAGTAGGTGCCGTAGCTCATGGTGGATACCAAGATGTGCGAGTTGCCGACTGCCGCGTACCCGCAGATCTCGCCGGCGCCTATGCCTTGGTAGTCGGCGGCGTGCACGCACGGAGGCGGCGGCAGGGGCCGCCAGAAGCAGTCGTCCCCCTCCTTCCGCATCCCACCCTTGGGTCGGCGTTCATCACAATGGATGAGCGCCTCGAAAGAATTCAACAAACGTCGATCATTACCGCTGCCATCTTCGTCAGGCCGAGGTACGGTCTCCATGACGTACAGATCGTCGCCGACGGCGAGCGACAGGATCCAACTCTTGGGCGTTCTCATGGCGGGCAACGCACAGACGCTGTGCGTGCCGGGGTCGTAGAGGATGGCGCGGCCGTTCTGGTCGACGGTGACGATCTTGTCATCGTTCCTGCGCATGACATCCATCCACATGACGATGCCCGACCCCGGCTTGCCAGGGGGACGGAAGGTTATGGTTTTTGGAGGCAGGGGAGCTTCCTCCTCCGCAGTCGGCGACGGTCGGTCGAACGGCAGCGCATCGTTTGGGTAGAAGAGATGGGACGGGTCGATGCGGCGTAGATTGCGGGTGTTGGAGAGGAGGGGGGGTTTATAGCAGATGTCCACCAGGTGCAGGAACCGCCGGATCATCGTCGTCCCAAAGCTCTTGCCTTTCTCCCCTTATCTTCCAAGATGCCGGAGCGATTGCAAGTTTGCTGCTTGCTAATTGGGGGGGGGGGGGGGGGGGGGGGGGGGGCGGTGGCGGTGGCGGTGGCGGCGGCGGCGGCGGCGGCGGAAGGGGAGAAGCAAAAGAGGTGCGATGAGATCTGGATGGGGGGTCTAGGTTTTTAACCACTCGACTAGCAGGTTGCAGGCGCTGCCACAGACCAAGTCCAACGTTGCGGCCTGTCAGTAGCCCAAATATTTCTTGTGGATTGGAATAAGTTCATTTGGGGTCCCTTAACTTTACACCGAATCCGATTTTCATCCTTCAAAAAAAAACAGATACAACCGATATCTGAACTGTCAAAACCGATACAAAGGAGGTCTCTCGGTGGTTTAGAAGTTGGTTTTGGCTGACGTGGCCGGTTTGACCAGGTATTCGTCCTATGTGGCATTGACGTGGCGCTTACGTGGCAATTCAATCCCGGAAAAAGAATAAAAAATCGTGGGCCCACCTGGAAGCTACACACAAAATAATTAAAAAATGGTGAGGGTCCACGTGGGCCCCACATATCTCCTCACTCCTCCCTCTTCTCTCTATCCTCTCTTTTCTCCGACCGATGGAGCGGGTCGAGCGGCGACTGGTAGAAGCGGGCGATGGGCGGGGCGGAGCGGCCGACCGGTGGAGTGGGGCAGGCTAGATCGGGTTGGCGGCGCGGAGCCATAGGGCGTAGACGGCGACGACTGTCGGCGTTGTGGAGGAGGACATCAACGGCATCAGCGGGAGCATCTCCTCCGGTCGCGCCTCATTCCCCTTCTCCCCTCTCCCTCCCTAGAGGCAGGCGGCGAGCAGCGAGAGAGAAGCTGGGCGGTGGCGGGTCACCGCATGGAGAGCGCGAGCGGTGGTGAGCAGTGGGAGAGGAACTGGGCGGTGGCTGCTGCTCCGGCACGCCGTGCTTCGCATGGTCAGGGCAGTGCTCGAGGCCATCGACTTCGTCGTCCACGCCGACATACACCCGCTCCTTGGCACCGTCGACCACATCTGCTCCTCCCTCCGCCACATCACCAACCTCGCTGGAGCCGTGGCCGCCGACATCGAAGACATGCTCCAAGGTACATGCTGCTCCGTCGGCGCTGTGGGGGTTGCTCCGTCGGCGCCACCATCCCGAGCTCCCCATCCCCATTCGCCCCTCCCTCTACATCTATCTCCTCGGGCGGCGAGAGTGGAGCGGCGTGCGACGGGCGATGGGAGTAGAGCAGCGTGCGGTGGCCGGTGGGAGAGGAGCGGCGCTAGCACCACGTAGCCTCGCCGTTATCTCATCTCCATCTTCGTCGTCTCCGGGTGGGGCAGCGACCCGGGGCCTACTAGTCATCGTCGTCGGGCAGGGTGCCCTTCGTGCTGCCGGCCACTGCCCGCCCCGCTCCGTCGGCCGCTTCGCCCCGCCCGTCGCTCGTTTTTGCCGGCAGCCGCTCGTCCCGCTCCATCAACCGAAGAGAGGAGAGGGAGGAGTGAGGATGACATGTGGGCCCATGTGGGCCCCACCATTTTTAAATTCTGACTAAAACTTCATATCAATTTTAAGAAAACCGAATTATTCCCGCATCAATTAAAATAATGATCTACGTGTATTCTCATCGGAAAAAAAATGCAATTTTTCTCCAGCATTCATTTTAATTACAGATCGTAGAACTTACTCTGCCATCAAGCAACTACAGGTCTACAGCGATTGCATATCAATGTTTCTGTGCTGGAGCCACTCTGTACTTTTGGAGCTGGCAAGCACAAACATGCAGCTAAGAAGGGAAACTAATGAGGTGCATTACTGTTTTAGGCTGCTCCCTGCCTTTTTGTAACTTTGATTGCCAAACTGCTCAATTCCAGAACTAAAGTACTATGATGCAAATGCACTATCAATCTGTTGGCTGTTGCCAACTTGCAGGCAATGACATTCAAACTGGGAGATTACATATGATCTACTATGCAACTCTGTGGTCCGTACTAATTCCATTTCGTATTGCTATATATGTTCTTTACAAAAAAAAATGCTATATATACTTACTGAAGGTTAATTGGGTTTGTTGCCAATTGGGTCAGAACAATCCCTCCGCCTTTTTTATATGAACTAACCAATGTCATATAATAAGAAATATGGGTACTATATCAGAACAGAGGGAGAGTTGATTGACAATTGGTTATTCCATGAGGAGGTTAAGTGGAGCAGCATTAGTTAGCATTGTATCTGGTGAAGTGGAGGAGATATGAGTATAGTCTACTTTGTGCCAAATTGCAGAGTAAATGTTCTTCTAGATGTGGATTTCTTTAATCTTTCGAGTGAAGCCTTGATTTGTTGTAATCGTCTGAATTTCATGCGACCTTGCTGCATTTCATGAGTCGCTCTTTCAAATGTTACCTGCTTTTCACATTGATATGCTTATTTTGTTTTATGTTCTTCCATATTATAGGTACCGCCTTTGTCTCATAGGGACCAATGGAACTGATTCAGCAGAAAATATTGGCCCGGTTCTTTTTCGATGGGGATCGCGATCAAATCTCTTAGGTGGTGGAAAGAAGGGGAAGAGGAAAGAGAGAGGTTAAGGTAAAGATGATTTAAGTTCACAGATTGGACTAAAATAATGATGGATGGTATGAGTGGGGTTGAGAGAAACAGAATACCTGGGGGATGCTTGTGGTGGTTGCCATTGAATCGAGGAGCTGTTGTTGCTGCTGGGGAAGGTGGTCGCTGGTGAGGTCGCCGGAGTGGAGAGAGAAGATGTTTGCCGGAGTTCACGGAGGAGTTTGGTGATTTAAGCGGTGAAGGTGGAGCTAACGCTGTGAAATATCCGGAGGAGTCGTTGGTATTTAAAGAATTAGGTGCGTAACGGTCACAGGGGGTAATCCTAGAATTTTGCCGTTGAGAAGAGATAATTCCGTTGCATTATAAATACTTCGGAATTGGGGGGCATGTGTTGACGATGAAATTTGGTAAGCAAATCTATCTACAAGGATCGGAAACACAACATAATCCGAAGTGGATTTGAAAATATGCGAGGATATCGGAAACAGAGTGCGCATCGGCTGGAGTCCGAATCGGCTGTGGACTGATCGGCATAGTCAGAGTTGGACAAGGTTAGCTGATGGAGCTGATGTCGGTAATATGACTTGGTGTACGTCATCAGGTTATGTTAGCGTGTTTCATATGGAGTGCCATGCACGGATGAAGTCCTGAGGAGGCAATTGTATCTATTAATTAGGATATTTTATGTAATTTCCTTATAGATATTCTCGGTAAGAGTCCGCCTAAGGGAATTGTTTGTTAGTTGGATTTGTATTAGGTTAATATGAGTTGTGTCCGTGATGGACAAGGTTTGTAATTTCGGGTATAAATATAATCCCGAGGTCTTGTAAATAACAACACACGTTCAATCAATCTCGGCGCATCGCCAAACCTTTGTTTCTGTTCTCGACAAGTTTGTGCTTTCGAGTCATGCTGTATCACTTTGATCTTCGGCAAAAAGGTATATCTTGTCATGGCGAGTTACATCATTAGGGCTAGTGCTTACATCTCTATGATACTCTAGTTCTTCGTTGTGATTCACCGAGTTATCATATATGTTATATAACTTAGATCGACGATGTAATCTACTTATATCGGCTAGATCCTTTCTAGGGTTCCATCGATATCGGCTAGATTACTTTGTTAATCTAGGTTATATAATGTATCCACCATCCCGAAAAGGTAACCATCGGCTTGATTCTTTAGATCTCATGCTTTTATTTATACTTAATGCTGCATTGGTTCAGTCCAACCTATTAAGTCGTATTTAGAATCATGGTATCTAACCTGTTTCATGGTTGTTAATAAGGATAGTATCGGGGTTTCAGCCGATCTTACCTGATACAGATGTTTCACATCGTGTTATGCTTTGTTTAATGTTCTATATCTGCCCCTTATATCAGGATCTAATCTAATATAAACATATTAAGCTTGATATCAATCTAATTGATTATAGTTTAATATATTTATTACTAGAGAATATCCTAGTATAAGGTTGTATCGGAGCTATAGCCGATACATACTTAAACCTAGATATCGGCTATGACATCAATCTACATAATTATTATGTCATGTTATCTTTAGACTTGGGCAATTTATACTGTCTCGGTTCAGTTCGATCTATCCCAATTGCTTATCTCTAAAGTAATATAGATATATTGATTATGTAACACTGATCTTTACAGCCGATATCCTAGTTTTAGGGTTAATTTTATCATTGATTATACCTTACAGCCGATCCATGCTTTATTGCATCGGCTAGGTCACATACGATATGAAATCGGCCCTATGGCCGATTGTCTATCATTTACTGATATTCTTTGCATGTTTTCTTGTTGATTGCAGGATCAAATCAAATGGCACGCCCTTTAATCTGAAACCCTAATTTTGGACCTGCACTAGAGTAAAGCAAACCTCTCAGGCCAGTGTGTGTTTTTTGCATCAACACGCTTTTGGCACGCCCAGTGGGACTCGTGTCATCATGTCTCCAAACATCACTGAAGTCGTAGAGGACAACATCATCGCGGTTACACCCGAGCAGCTGAATGATGAACAAAAGGAAGAATTGCGACAACTGATGGATCAACTCCAAAACCAGTATTTGCATTCCTTCACAGTCACCCGGCAAGGTACGGTCGTCCAAAGAGCTAAAGTCCAAATACCGACGATCGTGAAGCAAGACCCAAGTACTTCTGGACCAAGAGAAGAAAAGGATAAACAAGTGAAAACCGAATCAAGTAACGAAGAATTGCACACATTACAAGATCGCATCGATTCGGCTGTACATCATGCGCTAGTCAACCAGTCCGGAGTACTTGTCAATACCTTAACAAACATGATCAAGTCAGTGGTCGATGGAACGATAGCCGAGGAAAAGGCTAAAGGACCTGTTTATCTGCCAGACGGCGCGTTCCCAGCATATAGAACCGTGAAGACAGAGATCGGTGGAAATCAAGGAAATCAACAAGTGCTTCAAACCCAGGCTCCATCGGCTCCTTTCTCAAGTTCAAATATTCCATCAATTCTAACCAGATCACAACCGATCACTGGGGGCAAGCATCAACTCAATTAACACCAGAACAATTAATGAGTATTCTTCATACAAAACCGCCAGCTATTGACACATCTTACCAAATTCCTTCGGTTCCACAATAGCCGATTGGAATTACTCAGCCGATAAGCCAGCAGTACAGTACAGAACAACTTCCTTATGTGCCACCACAAGGCATATCGGCTGGCTTCAAGAATCTTTATCAGCCTCACTCACCACGACCTCAGCCGATCCAATACGGCCAGCTGGATCCAGTACAACATCAGTATGGTGGAGCAACACCTCATCAACCCTGGGCCGATATGATCGCTGACGTCATGAGGGAGCAATTTGGACTTAAACCGAAAGATAATGGCAACATGTATCGGCATCCATATCCAGAATACTTTGATCGGGTTCCATTGCCAAACCGATACAAGGTGCCAGACTTCTCTAAGTTCTCAGGACAAGATAACATATCAACCTACGAGCACATTAGCCGATTCCTAGCTCAGTGTGGTGAGGCATCGGCTACAGAAGCTCTCAGAGTTCGCTTATTCCCACTCTCGCTATCTGGATCAGCATTCACCTGGTTTTCATCATTGCCATATAATTCAATCAGGAGCTGGGCCGATTTGGAGAAACAATTCCATAAGTACTTTTTCAGTGGAGTCCAAGAGATGAAGCTATCGGACCTCACAGCTATTAGACAGAAATTAGACGAATCGGTTCCAGATTATATTCAATGATTCAGAGACGTGAGAAATAGATGTTACAACCTATCTTTATCGGATTCTCAACTAGCCGATTTAGCTTTTCAAGGTTTGCTAGCGCCGATCAGAGAAAGGTTCTCGGCTCAAGACTTTGACAGTTTAGCACACTTGGCTCAGAAGGTATCGGCTCACGAGACAAGATTTCAAGAGGCTAGGAAATTCATCAAAAAGGCTAATAATGTAAACAGTGTCTACAATTATGATTCTGACTCTGAAGATGAAGACCCAGATATCAATGCAGCCGAATGGGCTAGGAACAAGAAGACGGTGGTCTGTCAATGGGCTAAGAATTCGGCTACAGAGGAAAGGTTTGACTTTGACATTACCAAGGCCGATAGGATCTTCGATCTCCTCCTTCAGGAAAAGCAGATTCAACTGCCGGCAGGACATATCATCCCATCGGCTGAAGAATTAAAGAAAAGGAAGTACTGCAAATGGCACAACACAGGGTCTCATCACACTAATGATTGCAAAATTTTTAGACAACAGATCCAGTCGGCTATCGAACAAGGAAAAATTAAGATTGATGGATCTAACATGGTAAAGAGGCCGATGAAGATAGATGGACACCCTTTTCCAGTTAACATGGTGCATCCTGGATACAACAGGAACACAGCCGATGGAAATAAAAACTATACTAGGAGTATCAGATCGGCTGGTATGAACGACAAGTATCAAAACAGACGCCAAAAGGAGGAGGAGGCATATCCTGATGAGGAAGAAAGATATTTTGATCCCCATTGGAGTTGTGAATTCTTCAGATTCTGCTGGAACGAAGGTATGAGGTTACCATCTATCGAAAATTGCCCTGGCTGCAGTGATCCTAATGTCCAATTCATTCAAGAACCAAGCCGACGACATGCAATTATACATCGGCCAAGACAATCAAGGCTGTCAGTGCATGAAAGACTTGGGCCGATGCACCAAGATGATGATGAAGATGACTCACATAGAGAATCCAAGCCAATGCATCCCCAATGGTGTCCTTCTGGGATATTCACCAAAAATCAAAAGAGAAGAGTTCAACGGATGAGGAACAGAGAGCAATTCCAGGAGGTTGAGGGTGCAATTGAGCATCGGCTGCGGCAGAAAAAGAAGAAAGTATGGCGCGTGAAGAGCAAAGTGGTGTCAGCCGACGAAGTCGAAGCCGATCGCAGCAAAAATCAACAATGTAAGGGCAAGGAAGTAATGTCATCTGAGATAAATATGGTTTTTATGTTGCCAGCTGAATATGCAGTAGAACAAGTTATCGAGCAGGAAGAAGATATGCCATCGGCTAAATTGATGTTATCTCCACAACAAGCTGTTTTTGAGAAGCCTGAAGGAACAGATCATCGGCACCTCAAGCCACTCTATGTTAAAGGATTTGTCAATGGTAAGCCGATGTCAAAGATGCTAGTCGATGGAGAGGCAGCTGTTAATTTAATGCCTTATACAACGTTCAGAAAGCTTGGGAAGAATTCAGAGGACTTGATCAAAACCAACATGGTTCTGAAGGATTTTGGCGGGAACCCATCTGAGACCAAGGGAGTTTTGAATGTGGAGCTAACCATCAGCAGTAAAACAATTCCAACCACGTTCTTTGTTATTGATGGGAAGGGTTCCTATAGTCTGTTGTTGGGAAGAGATTGGATCCATGCCAACTGTTGCATCCCTTCAACAATGCATCAAAGCTTGATTCAATGGCAAGGAGACCAAATCGAAATCGTGCCAGCCGACAGGTCAGTCAATGTAGCTTGTGCCGATTTGTCTATTTGGGAGATGGAAGGAATTGATTGTTTATCTGGCAAAGTTTGGCAAGGAGATTACTTAAAAATTTCTGATGATGCCATACAGACAACAGGAGATGGAGAGCCCCAATTCTTGTTTTGAGGGCGCCGTGGAGGGTTCCAACCTATACACAGAAGACACCATTGATGATCTTGACGGCAAGTTTGGGCAAGGTTTTATGTCGGCCGATGAATTAGAGGAAATTGACATTGGACCAGGTGATAGGCCTAGGACGACATATATTAGTAAAGGTTTACCAAAAGAATTTAAATGTAAGTTAATTGCACTTCTAAGGGAGTATAGAGATTGTTTTGCCTGGGAATACTATGAGATGCCAGGACTTAGCCGATCGATAGTTGAACATCGGCTCCCTATCAAACCAGGCTATCGGTCGTACAAGCAACCCCCAAGACGTTGTAAAGCTGCGATGTATGATGCTATTAAGGCCGAGATTACAAGACTCTATGATGCTGGCTTCATCAGACCAAGCCGATATGCTGAGTGGATTTCCAATATAGTACCGGTTATCAAGAAAAATGGCAAGCTCAGGGTTTGTATTGATTTCAGAGATCTAAACAAAGCTACACCGAAGGATGAATACCCAATGCTGGTTATAATCAAATTTTTATGGCTGAGGAGGACATTCACAAGACTGCTTTTAGGTGTCCTAGTGCTATCGGCTTGTATGAGTGGGTAGTTATGACTTTCGGCTTGAGGAGTGCTGGTGCTACATATCAAAGAGCCATGAACTATATTTTTCACGATCTCATCGGTGCATTGGTGGAGATATATATAGATGATGTGGTGGTTAAATCCAAGGAAGTTGATGATCACATAGCCGATTTGAAACAGGTCTTAGAAAGAGCAAGGAAATATGGGTTGAAGATGAATCCTACCAAGTGTGCTTTTGGTGTATCGGCTGGTCAGTTTCTTGGATTTTTGGTTCATGAGAGAGGGATTGAAATTCCTCAAAGGAGCATCGAGGCAATTAAAGATATCAAACCCCCGGAAGATAAAACCAAGCTACAATCATTGATCGGCAAGATTAATTTTGTTCGGCGATTTATATCAAATCTGTCTGGCCGAATAGAGCCATTTACTCCTTTACTAAGGTTGAAAGCTGATCAAGAATTTGTCTGGGAAGAGAAGCAGCAGCAGGCTCTAGATAATATCAAGGAATATCTTAGTACCCCTCCAGTTCTTATACCACCACAGAAAGGGATTCCATTTAAGCTTTATCTATCAGCCGATCAAAATTCTATCGGCTCAGTCTTAATTCAAGAGGTTGAAGGAAAAGAAAGAGTTATATTCTATCTCAGTAGACGCCTGTTGGATGCAGAAACAAGGTATTCACCTGTGGAGAAGTTATGCTTATGCTTATATTTTTCTTGCACAAAGTTGAGGCATTATCTATTATCCAATGAATGCATTATAGTTTGCAAGGCCGATGTAGTAAGATACATGCTATCGGCTCCAGTGCTAAAGGGACGAATTGGGAAGTGGATATTTGCTTTGTCAGAATTTGATCTTAGATATGAATCGGCTAAGGCAGTTAAATGGCAAGCGATAGCCGATTTTATAGTTGAACACAGGGATACCAGTATTGATAATATTGACATCATGCCATGGACTTTATTCTTTGATGGATCAGTTTGTACTCATGGTTGTGGTATTGGCTTGGTGATAATATCACCTAGGGGGGCGAGTTTTCAGTTCGCTTTTACTATTAAACCGTATTCAACAAATAATCAAGCAGAATATGAAGCTGTTCTCAAAGGGTTGCAGTTATTAAGAGAAGTCGAAGCCGATGCTGTTGAGATCATGGGTGTTTCATTGTTGGTGATAAGTCAATTATCTGGGGAATATGAATGCAAGAATGATACCTTAATAATCTATAATGAGAAATGCCAGGAGCTGATGAAGACATTCAAGATGGTTACTTTGAAGCATATTCCTAGGGAGCAAAACGTTGAAGCCAATGATTTAGCTCAAGGTGCATCAGGATATAGGCCGATGTTACAAGGGATTGAGGTAGAAGTGGCCTGTATTCCAGCCGATGATTGGAGGTTTGATGTTTTTGAGTATCTAAAGAATCCTTCAAGATCAGTTTCAAGGAAATTAAGGTATAAAGCTCTCAATTATGTTTTGTTGGATGGTTCATTATATTATCGGACGATTGATGGAGTTCTATTGAGGTGCTTGAGTATGGACGAAGCTAAAGTTGTTATGTGTGAGGTTCATGAATGTATTTGTGGGACACATCAATCGGCTCATAAAATGAAGTGGTTACTTCGAAGAGTTGGATATTTTTGGCCGACAATGCTGGAGGATTGTTTCAGATATTACAAGGGTTGTCAAGATTGTTAGAAGTTTGGAGCAATTCAGCGAGCACCAGCATCGGCTATGAACCCTATTATCAAGCCGTGGCCGTTCAGAGGTTGGGGTATTGATATGATCGGCCAGATCAATCCACCATCAAGTAAAGGACATAAGTTTATATTGGTTGCAACTGATTATTTCACTAAGTGGGTTGAGGCCATTTCTTTGAAGAAAGTTGACAGTCAAGATGCGATCAATTTTGTCAAAGAGCATATTATATACAGGTTTGGTTTACCACAGACGATTACAACTGATCAAGGTTCTATATTTATATCAGATGAATTTGTTCGGTTTGCTGATGGCATGGGAATTAAGTTGTTGAATTCATCACCATATTATGCACAAGCCAATGGACAAGATGAGGCATCTAACAAGAGTTTGATTAAGTTGGTCAAGAGAAAGATAGCCGAATACCCCAAGAAGTGGCATACTATTTTGGCTGAGTCATTATGGTCCTATCGGATGGCTTGCCATGGTGCAATTCAGGTACCTCCTTATCAACTGGTTTATGGGCATGAAGCTGTCTTACCATGGGAAACCAACATCGGCTCTAGGAGGATTTCTTTACAGGATGAGTTAACAGCCGATGATTATCATAATTTGATGGTTGATGAGTCAGAAGATTTGGTTCAAGCAAGATTGCGAGCTCTTGAGAAAGTTCCAAGGGATAAGGAGAGAGTTGCCCGGCATTATAACAAGAAGGTTGTACCCAAATCTTTTGCGGCAGGAGAGCTGGTTTGGAAATTAGTACTGCCGATAGGGGCCAGGGATAATAAATTCGGCAAGTGGTCACCAAATTGGGAAGGTCCGTTTCAAGTTCATAAGTGTGTTTCTAAAGGGGCATACATGTTAAAAGGGCTTGATGGAGAAGTATTCGGAAGAGCACTTAATGGAAAATACTTAAAGGAATATTACCCCAGTGTTTGGATTGGTTCATGATCGGCTATGGTTTGCCGGTTGATGGTTGATAGCCAATGTGTTTACATCGCCTTTAGGTGGCTGATATTTTTATCGCCCTTAGATATATAAGTTTGCAGCATTGTGTTCCCTTCTACAAACTTGGGGGGCATGGAGGAGACAATTTAAAGTTGGAAATTTTTGCGCAAAATTTGGCTAAGTATAAAATCTGCTCGATGGCCGATACATATATTGCAGTACAATAATGTTTCAGATGATTGTTAAAATATTACATCAACCCAGAAAGTTTTGGATTGCTGTGATCGCACGCAGGCGAATTTGCTCGACTTCATCAATCGTTTTGGCGTCTGCGGCATCAGTTCCTGGTACAGGCTTGAGGGATTTGTTGAGAGAAGCCAGATGTTTGATGGAGGATTTCAGCTTGGATTTTTGTTCTTCAATGGCTTGAGGCAGATCGGCTATTCTTTTCTCTGCTTCAGCAATCTTCACTCGGCATTGGCGAAGTTGTGTTAAGAGATCGGATTCTTCTTGTTTGAGCCTGTCTAATTCTTGCCGAGTTGAATCTGGGCCAACCGTCAGTTCATCTAGCTTCGTTTTCTCTTCATTTACTCGCTGTCGGCTGACTTGGATGGTTGCTTCAAGGGCTTTGTGTTCTAGCCGATCAGACATCCTTTGTTTTGCTCTTTCAAGTATTGAATTTGTATTGCTCTAAAAAGACAGCAGGGGAGATAGAGTCGATCAGATCTTCTGGGAGTTGGTCTTGGATTTCTTGAAACCTGGATCTGATTGAGCCACAATCTGCAACTAACTGTCCAACGATGCATTTAGTCGGTCTGCAATATCGGCTAATCTTGTTTTTAGCTCATCGGCTACTGGGGACTTTGTTTTGCTTGCTGTCTCTTCTTCTTCTTCATCCATGAATTGCCTTATGTCAAAGGAGAACATATCGGCTAAAGCCTAAGGGAAGGAGGTGTGAGTAAGATTTATAAGGTTGGCCGATATAAGTTGTGGTTGATAAGTAGTCTTACAGGGATTGGAGGAGTAGAAGTCATTGCAGCTGTGTCCTCTAAATGATGACTTCCTGCAGCCGATGCTGTGTGTTCGCTTGATGCTTGACGAGGAGGTGATATTGCTCGGGTAGGCTGAAAGTTTTCAAAAAATATTGTAGGCAATGGGAGAACTTGAGTTAAATAAAATTGAAAAGAGGAGAAAAAAGTTTGTGTACCTGAGTTTTTCGAGGACGACGTCTGGGAGTTGGAGATTTAGCTGGGCTTGATGGATTGACTTGTGGTGAATCGGCTCGAGAAGTTGGACTTGAGATGTGGCCGGATTCACTAATTTCAGGAGCAGCTTCATCTATTGCTTCTTCGATAAGTGCTTCGTCAAGAAATTCTTCCACAGAAGGATCAAGTGGAGTGTCGTTGGCTGATTTTTGTTTCTTGGATGGCATTTTCTTCTTTGGAGCAGCTGGCTTAACGGCAGGTTTCTTAGTTCTTTTTCTCTTGCCAGCTGTAACAATCGGCTGGCTAGTTTGACCTTGAAGAAGATCTTTGATGGCTGGGGCATTGAAACCGATTGAAGAAGGGATCAGATCTTTGCCAGATGACATTTTGACAGCAGCATAGTTAATATCTTTGCCACTGTTGCTTTTGGTTGGAGGAGGGGTGCCAAAACTCTGAAAGATGCGAAATAGGATATTAAAAGATAGAGAGGAATAATAATGAGGAATGTAATGAGGGGTATAAGGATTTACCTGTGGGCTGATAGCTGGATTCATAGTTGTTAGATAGAAACTGGCTGGCATGGACAAGAACAGATGTGTTTTCCATTCACCCCACCATCTGTCAAAAAGTTGACTTCTTTGTATAATCAGGGATATCCGGTTGATGGGTCCTAAAGGGGGAATTTCAAGATTCAGGAGTCTGTCCATAACTAAAGCCGATGGAACAATGCCCCTTGTTTGAATTCTGTTTGAGAAGTAAAGACCAATAGGCAATTGACCCATACCAAGTTGCCTGGCAGCGATCATTGGGTGATAGAATTCATATGAAGACTGTATGTATCGGCCCTGAGATACACCTGTTGGTAGTATGCAAGGAGTGATGGCCGATACAAAGATATCTCTGAAACCAGGGAAGTCTTCGTTGTTCAATTCATTGAGTCTGAGATCTGTTGGTAGTTCATAGCTGCTGAAATCTTCATAGGGAAACCAAACACGAGACTCATGTGAGAATCCATCGTAGAATCTTTTAAACCACTCACAAAATTGATCGGTCGATGTACCCATGCCAGGGTAGGATGATGCATCGGCGTGTTGAATCATCATCGGCTAGAGATGGGAAGGATAGATCATCCAGAGGGGTTCTGTCTGCAACTTTGATGGTGTATATATTGAGCCAAATCTGAACAAACCACCAGGGGCCTCCGTAGTTGGTGGAAGTGTCCATGAGGAGTTTAGCCGATGTATGGCTCAAGGTTTGGTATACTGCTCCAAGAAGATATTTGCCCAAAGGGATGGATTTTTTGGACACTAAGGCTTCTGCCAAATGTTGCCAGTTGGCTGTTGGACCACAGGTTGAGCCACAGAACAGAAATTTATCTAACCACATCATTAGGAAAGCTCTGTGTTCCCTGGGAGAGACAGATCCTGTACCCATATTCTCAGTAATAAAACAAGACCATCCTCCGATATTTTTTGTTTGAAATTTGTGGTCACATTTGACCTTGAAATTGAAGGGATTAGCTGGTGAGGATATATCTAAGCCTGTTAGCATTTGGATATCCAATAGTGTGGGGGTCATAGGACCATGGCTAAACAGGAAAGCATTTAGGGTATCGGACCAAAAGTAGGAGGCAGCCGATAACATGGGCTCATCTTTCTTTGTATCGGCTAAAGAAAGTGAGAGGCACTGAGAAATACCTATCTCGTCCCAATGGGATTGTTTGCTGGCCGACATCCTCTTATACCAAGCCTTCCATCCATCTACGGCCGATGGCCAAGATCTGAAGATGTTGGGCCAATGTGTGGAGCTAGGTTTGGATTCCTTGAAGGGGATGCGGTTGGTCTCGGAGTTGATGAACGCGGTAGGGTCTTCATCGCCCATCGGCCCAAGAAAATAGTGGCCCGGTTCTTTTTCGATGGGGATCGCGATCAAATCTCTTAGGTGCTGGAAAGAAGGGGAAGAGGAAAGAGAGAGGTTAAGGTAAAGATGATTTAAGTTCACAGATTGGACTAAAATAATGATGGATGGTATGAGTGGGGTTGAGAGAAACAGAATACCTGGGGGATGCTTGTGGTGGTTGCCATTGAATCGAGGAGCTGTTGTTGCCGCTGGGGAAGGTGGTCGCTGGTGAGGTCGCCGGAGTGGAGAGAGAAGATGTTTGCCGGAGTTCACGGAGGAGTTTGGTGATTTAAGCGGTGAAGGTGGAGCTAACGCTGTGAAATATCCGGAGGAGTCGTTGGTATTTAAAGAATTAGGTGCGTAACGGTCACAGGGGGTAATCCTAGAATTTTGCCGTTGAGAAGAGATAATTCCGTTGCATTATAAATACTTCGGAATTGGGGGGCATGTGTTGACGATGAAATTTGGTAAGCAAATCTATCTACAAGGATCGGAAACACAACATAATCCGAAGTGGATTTGAAAATATGCGAGGATATCGGAAACAGAGTGCGCATCGGCTGGAGTCCGAATCGGCTGTGGACTGATCGGCAGAGTCAGAGTTGGACAAGGTTAGCTGATGGAGCTGATGTCGGTAATATGACTTGGTGTACGTGCCATGCACGGATGAAGTCCTGAGGAGGCAATTGTATCTATTAATTAGGATATTTTATGTAATTTCCTTATAGATATTCTCGGTAAGAGTCCGCCTAAGGGAATTGTTTGTTAGTTGGATTTGTATTAGGTTAATATGAGTTGTGTCCGTGATGGACAAGGTTTGTAATTTCGGGTATAAATATAATCCCGAGGTCTTGTAAATAACAACACACGTTCAATCCTAGTTTTAGGGTTAATTTTATCATTGATTATACCTTACAGCCGATCCATGCTTTATTGCATCGGCTAGGTCACATACGATATGAAATCGGCCCTATGGCCGATTGACTATCGTTTACTGATATTCTTTGCATGTTTTCTTGTTGATTGCAGGATCAAATAACCAGGCACGCCCTGTAATCTGAAACCCTAATTTTGGACCTGCACTAGAGTAAAGCAAACCTCTCAGGCCAGTGTGTGTTTTTTGCATCAACAGCGGGTCACCCCATGGAGAGCGCGAGCGGTGGTGAGCAGTGGGAGAGGAACTGGGCGGTGGCTGCTGCTCCGGCACGCCGTGCTTCGCATGGTCAGGGCAGTGCTCGAGGCCATCGACTTCGTCGTCCACGCCGACATACACCCGCTCCTTGGCACCGTCGACCACATCTGCTCCTCCCTCCGCCACATCACCAACCTCGCTGGAGCCGTGGCCGCCGACATCGAAGACATGCTCCAAGGTACATGCTGCTCCGTCGGCGCTGTGGGGGTTGCTCCGTCGGCGCCACCATCCCGAGCTCCCCATCCCCATTCGCCCCTCCCTCTACATCTATCTCCTCGGGCGGAGAGAGTGGAGCGGCGTGCGACGGGCGATGGGAGTAGAGCAGCGTGCGGTGGCTGGTGGGAGAGGAGCGGCGCTAGCACCACGTAGCCTCGCCGTTATCTCATCTCCATCTTCGTCGTCTCCGGGTGGGGCAGCGACGCGGGGCCTACTAGTCATCGTCGTCGGGCAGGGTGCCCTTCGTGCTGCCGGCCACTGCCCGCCCCGCTCCGTCGGCCGCTTCGCCCCGCCCGTCGCTCGTTTTTGCCGGCAGCCGCTCGTCCCGCTCCATCAACCGAAGAGAGGAGAGGGAGGAGTGAGGATGACATGTGGGCCCATGTGGGCCCCACCATTTTTAAATTCTGACTAAAACTTCATATCAATTTTAAGAAAACCGAATTATTCCCGCATCAATTAAAATAATGATCTACGTGTATTCTCATCGGAAAAAAAATGCAATTTTTCTCCAGCATTCATTTTAATTACAGATCGTAGAACTTACTCTGCCATCAAGCAACTACAGGTCTACAGCGATTGCATATCAATGTTTCTGTGCTGGAGCCACTCTGTACTTTTGGAGCTGGCAAGCACAAACATGCAGCTAAGAAGGGAAACTAATGAGGTGCATTACTGTTTTAGGCTGCTCCCTGCCTTTTTGTAACTTTGATTGCCAAACTGCTCAATTCCAGAACTAAAGTACTATGATGCAAATGCACTATCAATCTGTTGGCTGTTGCCAACTTGCAGGCAATGACATTCAAACTGGGAGATTACATATGATCTACTATGCAACTCTGTGGTCCGTACTAATTCCATTTCGTATTGCTATATATGTTCTTTACAAAAAAAATGCTATATATACTTACTGAAGGTTAATTGGGTTTGTTGCCAATTGGGTCAGAACAATCCCTCCGCCTTTTTTATATGAACTAACCAATGTCATATAATAAGAAATATGGGTACTATATCAGAACAGAGGGAGAGTTGATTGACAATTGGTTATTCCATGAGGAGGTTAAGTGGAGCAGCATTAGTTAGCATTGTATCTGGTGAAGTGGAGGAGATATGAGTATAGTCTACTTTGTGCCAAATTGCAGAGTAAATGTTCTTCTAGATGTGGATTTCTTTAATCTTTCGAGTGAAGCCTTGATTTGTTGTAATCGTCTGAATTTCATGCGACCTTGCTGCATTTCATGAGTCGCTCTTTCAAATGTTACCTGCTTTTCACATTGATATGCTTATTTTGTTTTATGTTCTTCCATATTATAGGTACCGCCTTTGTCTCATAGGGACCAATGGAACTTTTGCTATTTGCTCGTATTGCTCAACAGATCATTGGTTGTATCGTTACGAGTTTCATGAAGTTTGAAACCAGATCAGACAATCTTCCACGTGAATGAAATACTAGCTGGTAACTTTTCCTGTCTATCCCTGAGAAGAAGAGTAACATGTAGAAATGTGTGAAATTCCATCCAAGTTGCTGCTATTGATTTTCTTTTAGTAGAGTCAAGCTGCTATTCTAGATATGGGTGTTTATGACTCCGCTATGATATCTTCAACTATATCTTCTACAACTTGTAGTTCAAATGTTGTCGGATTCACTGAATCTTTTGGTGGATCCGACTACTTAGCATAGCTTCTGGTGCATTTGATTCCAGTGCAGTTGCGACTTATAGTACAAAGAAATGAGATGTTTCTAAAAAAGCAAAGAAAAAAATAGAAATGAGCAGATGTTGTACGAGTTGTAAGTGTTTTTATTTCAATGCAGTAAAAATTGCTACAACCATTGTCATAATGTTCTTACACTGTTATTAAATTTGCTAATTATTCCAGCCTTTAATCCCATAGAAAAAGCTGGTTTCACAGGGCATATCCGGCCAGAGATACTTACCTAATGAATAAGCATCTTTTTGTAAAATTACTAAATATTTGAGAGTTTGGCTTCTGTATTTACGCCATATTAATTTATTTATTTCAGGACCCTCCGGAACGATCATATACATGTTAGTCAACAACCCTCCACTTTATCTTATACCTCTGCTGAAAATACAAAGGAGCAGGTTGGTTAGCTGTGCTTAAGATCTGTTATTCCCTGTATCATGAATAGTTATCTCTACTGTTCCTTTCTCATACCTTTAACATCTACTTAAATAAATGAAAATTTGCATCGTGTAAATTTCCTGTCTTCACCATAGGATGAACCTATTGCCCCTACCAATGGATAAAGAGAAGGGATGCCAATCCTAAAATTTTGGTTCAATCTTCGACAGTGGTTTCCCCTTCACTTGCCAATCATACCTCTGATGAGCGGTGAAGCATGGCCAATGATGCGGTTACTGGCCAGGTGCAGCAGAGCCTCAACTCATTTGTCATCCTAGGGGCATTGATAATCTGGAAGCTTATAAATCATTGTGTGTCGATGGTGCCACTTCTAACTTGGCGAGTTCCCTGTTACTTGCCAAGGAAGAAGTGCAATTATGGAGTTTGGCTGGGCCTAGAGCGCTCTCTTTTCTAAGTGCCCTAGCACTTGATTCTTTGTCTTTTAGACGTGGTTGTCGGTAGTCTTTTGTCATAGGCGCGAATTGTACTCACCATTCTACCATCTTCTTTAATACTATGATATGCAGCTCTCCTGCGTATTGGAGAACAAAGATGTAAATTTTTGTTGGTGCAAAACTTTAGTTGACAATGTTTGATTCTGCTCTTTCTGATGTCCAGCATGAGTGAGGTGAGAGCTGATGCTACAATGGAAAATTAGTTAAGTTCATTGGTACTATCAGTACATTTTGTATCTTTGTTTGCGAAATTGTCAATTTGTACATTTATAATACTGTTGCAAAAATGTGCTTGCATATTTCTCACCATCTTGAATGGAATAGATTGTAATGTGAGGCTCATATATATTTGATCTATCTGCCGTACAAATACAAGTTCTATCCATGAATATAGTACACTGACCTTATTACCTTCCTATATATGAATACAAGCCTATGTTTAAAGTCATGTTTGCTAAATCACCCACTACTGTAAATAGCCATTAGTATATAACTATATATTACTCTTTCAAAAAAAAAAGGGTAAACTCTAGTTACAGATAAATCTGAAGACGCCTGTATTCAGATTCGTAGTTAGGATTGAATTTTTTTTTGGACGGATGGGGTATATGGCTATGACTTAAGAATATGGGTGTTCACCCTTTATTATGTCTTTTATCCTTGGTCAGTGCTGCACAGTTCTTAATATTGTTTGTTACAGTCCTTTGCTATTAAAATGTCATTATGCAACGGTTTTTCTTACTGTTTAGAAGATCAGTACCCATACTCTCAGAGGTAAATACGAGTAAATAAAATATGTATATACAACGAGTAAACAAAAGATGTATACAGGAGGTGCACCCCATAAAATGCCTACATCTGGTATACTATTCAAGCTTGGCATGAAACGCACATGCATATGCTGTTTGTCACCTCCATAGTCATAAAGATAGTGACTAGTAGACTGCAAAACGAACACTTGTAAATACATTTTTCTCCATCGTTGTAACAGATGGTAACTGTACTTCTCATAATCATTTTTCACCATAGTAACCAGTAACCACAGATTTAACTGTTACTGGAACAATGCCACTAACATGATGATACACAAGAACAAGCATATCCTTCTACTGTCTATGTTGTTTGACAGAAACAAGAATGTGTAGATGAAATTTGAAACAACAATGTTTGAGTATATTTCAACTGTCAGATACATGAAAAGTTATCATCTTCCAATTATATCAAGGGGGTGTATTGCTTGCATCAATTACAATCGCCTTTTGTAGTGGGACTTACCAAATCTATGCAACCACCAATCAGGATTCAGGAATTTCAGATTAGAAACTTTAACGTCGAAAAGAAGCATCCATGCAGTGATTAGCATGATCAAGACATTAGACATCACACTATCTTCATATATATTGTTTGGCTGCTGTGCCTTAGATACAATAGTATACACAGTTGTGTCCGTATTCCAGTCTTACATCATAAAAAAAATCCAGTTGTAAAAGTATATATGTGGTTACAACACCATGCTGACACAAATCAAATGAAAGATGAGCTGAAGCGTCATATTGATGTACACATTTATTATAAAAGTGCAACCTTATTCCTGACAATGTTCTGCGACTTAATACCAACAAACTTAGATAGAAGTAAAAAGAGGAGTCGACTCACAGGAGACTATAACAGGCAATAGTTCACAAACTAGGATCCAATGCAATGTAACTGAGTTGTCAGGTAGGAAGTATGCAGAGCCGTTTTGAAGTAATGCATATAGTAATATACTCATTGAAAAGTATTAAAGTAGGACGTGCAGTTAAGCCTGTAAGTTACAGTGAAGCTGAAGAAAATAAACCCCACCTTCAAAAATTTGATTGTTATTAAATCGTTCTGTGTTTGCCAAACTGATACTATGACGTTTCTTGCAGTTAACCACATGTACAATAGTGACTTAACTGGCATGAAAGATAAGAAAAGCACATGGATCAATGACGATTCTTGAAGATTTGAGCAAAACAAATTTTAGTACGACATAAGTTAAGCACAGGGGCAATGGTGACTAAATGTATTTGGAATGGAATAATCAACAGAAAGCACAAAAAAGATTTGCTAGATTGTGTTTTTCGTAGTAGCTCCAATCTGATTTTTATTAAGAGGATGAAGAGTATATATTAACAGCCAAACATTGTCCTACTTTTATTATCAGTAACTTGGGCTATTCAATATAATTGTAAATTCACCCAATGATGATTTAAGCATTTTTCTCATTGCCTTAAGATGATCCAATGCTATATGCGCTTATGTAGCCTGTTAAGAGAATGGAAATTATAGAACCACGAGCTAACCCACATATGCAGAACCTGAAGTACCTTTCTTGATTTCTACAAGATCTCATGAAGGAAGCTGACATTGGTTTCATGCTATTTCAGGTAATGCTATCTTTTATCACTAGCATAAGTTATTGGCACTTTGAATGCTATTTCAGGTTACACTTTTTTTTTAATCTTTAAGAGGCCTCACATAGAATTGCATCCTTCAAATAATGCATATCTATTACTAGAGTTTACAGAGCTATGCAATGCAGAGTTTATAAAGCTAACAGATGAATCTGTATCCTGGCAAAACAGCAGGATTAACGAAATAAAGGTTTATTAAAACACTAGTTAGGAGCACTCTACTAGTCAGAGTACAGAAACAGGAGTGCCGAGACCACCATAGATATAACGGAATGACTTGTGCCTGATGATGTGAAGCTTGTCACTGCAGCCACGCACCACCTCCACGCCGGTGAGCATCGCGAAATTCTTATCATACCCCTCGGAGACGCTGCAAGATTTGTTGCGGGTCAGCCAGGTCGCTACCATGAACAGCTTGGCGATGCAGAGCTTGCCGGCACCAAGGTGTATGACACGCGACACATGCGCGTCTGGCACCGTGAAGCCATTACACCCGCTGTGCACCACCAGCGGTGGCTGCTGCTGCTGCTGGACAGCAGGGGACAGGTCCCACGCACCAAGGACGCCGTCGTCCGCGGCGGAAAACCCGAACCAGAGGCCGTGCTCAGGGACGTACTCTGCGTGGCCACGGAAGGGCAGCGTCCAGTCGCCGGCCTTTCTCCACTCGGAGCTCGCCGTGTCGAAGGAGTAGGTGCCGTAGCTCATGGTGGATACCAAGATGTGCGAGTTGCCGACTGCCGCGTACCCGCAGATCTCGCCGGCGCCTATGCCTTGGTAGTCGGCGGCGTGCACGCACGGAGGCGGCGGCAGGGGCCGCCAGAAGCAGTCGTCCCCCTCCTTCCGCATCCCACCCTTGGGTCGGCGTTCATCACAATGGATGAGCGCCTCGAAAGAATTCAACAAACGTCGATCATTACCGCTGCCATCTTCGTCAGGCCGAGGTACGGTCTCCATGACGTACAGATCGTCGCCGACGGCGAGCGACAGGATCCAACTCTTGGGCGTTCTCATGGCGGGCAACGCACAGACGCTGTGCGTGCCGGGGTCGTAGAGGATGGCGCGGCCGTTCTGGTCGACGGTGACGATCTTGTCATCGTTCCTGCGCATGACATCCATCCACATGACGATGCCCGACCCCGGCTTGCCAGGGGGACGGAAGGTTATGGTTTTTGGAGGCAGGGGAGCTTCCTCCTCCGCAGTCGGCGACGGTCGGTCGAACGGCAGCGCATCGTTTGGGTAGAAGAGATGGGACGGGTCGATGCGGCGTAGATTGCGGGTGTTGGAGAGGAGGGGGGGTTTATAGCAGATGTCCACCAGGTGCAGGAACCGCCGGATCATCGTCGTCCCAAAGCTCTTGCCTTTCTCCCCTTATCTTCCAAGATGCCGGAGCGATTGCAAGTTTGCTGCTTGCTAATTGGGGGGGGGGGGGGGGGGGGGGGCGGTGGCGGTGGCGGTGGCGGCGGCGGCGGCGGCGGCGGAAGGGGAGAAGCAAAAGAGGTGCGATGAGATCTGGATGGGGGGTCTAGGTTTTTAACCACTCGACTAGCAGGTTGCAGGCGCTGCCACAGACCAAGTCCAACGTTGCGGCCTGTCAGTAGCCCAAATATTTCTTGTGGATTGGAATAAGTTCATTTGGGGTCCCTTAACTTTACACCGAATCCGATTTTCATCCTTCAAAAAAAAAAACAGATACAACCGATATCTGAACTGTCAAAACTGATACAAAGGAGGTCTCTCGGTGGTTTAGAAGTTGGTTTTGGCTGACGTGGCCGGTTTGACCAGGTATTCGTCCTATGTGGCATTGACGTGGCGCTTACGTGGCAATTCAATCCCGGAAAAAGAATAAAAAATCGTGGGCCCACCTGGAAGCTACACACAAAATAATTAAAAAATGGTGAGGGTCCACGTGGGCCCCACATATCTCCTCACTCCTCCCTCTTCTCTCTATCCTCTCTTTTCTCCGACCGATGGAGCGGGTCGAGCGGCGACTGGTAGAAGCGGGCGATGGGCGGGGCGGAGCGGCCGACCGGTGGAGTGGGGCAGGCTAGATCGGGTTGGCGGCGCGGAGCCATAGGGCGTAGACGGCGACGACTGTCGGCGTTGTGGAGGAGGACATCAACGGCATCAGCGGGAGCATCTCCTCCGGTCGCGCCTCATTCCCCTTCTCCCCTCTCCCTCCCTAGAGGCAGGCGGCGAGCAGCGAGAGAGAAGCTGGGCGGTGGCGGGTCACCGCATGGAGAGCGCGAGCGGTGGTGAGCAGTGGGAGAGGAACTGGGCGGTGGCTGCTGCTCCGGCACGCCGTGCTTCGCATGGTCAGGGCAGTGCTCGAGGCCATCGACTTCGTCGTCCACGCCGACATACACCCGCTCCTTGGCACCGTCGACCACATCTGCTCCTCCCTCCGCCACATCACCAACCTCGCTGGAGCCGTGGCCGCCGACATCGAAGACATGCTCCAAGGTACATGCTGCTCCGTCGGCGCTGTGGGGGTTGCTCCGTCGGCGCCACCATCCCGAGCTCCCCATCCCCATTCGCCCCTCCCTCTACATCTATCTCCTCGGGCGGCGAGAGTGGAGCGGCGTGCGACGGGCGATGGGAGTAGAGCAGCGTGCGGTGGCCGGTGGGAGAGGAGCGGCGCTAGCACCACGTAGCCTCGCCGTTATCTCATCTCCATCTTCGTCGTCTCCGGGTGGGGCAGCGACGCGGGGCCTACTAGTCATCGTCGTCGGGCAGGGTGCCCTTCGTGCTGCCGGCCACTGCCCGCCCCGCTCCGTCGGCCGCTTCGCCCCGCCCGTCGCTCGTTTTTGCCGGCAGCCGCTCGTCCCGCTCCATCAACCGAAGAGAGGAGAGGGAGGAGTGAGGATGACATGTGGGCCCATGTGGGCCCCACCATTTTTAAATTCTGACTAAAACTTCATATGAATTTTAAGAAAACCGAATTATTCCCGCATCAATTAAAATAATGATCTACGTGTATTCTCATCGGAAAAAAAATGCAATTTTTCTCCAGCATTCATTTTAATTACAGATCGTAGAACTTACTCTGCCATCAAGCAACTACAGGTCTACAGCGATTGCATATCAATGTTTCTGTGCTGGAGCCACTCTGTACTTTTGGAGCTGGCAAGCACAAACATGCAGCTAAGAAGGGAAACTAATGAGGTGCATTACTGTTTTAGGCTGCTCCCTGCCTTTTTGTAACTTTGATTGCCAAACTGCTCAATTCCAGAACTAAAGTACTATGATGCAAATGCACTATCAATCAGTTGGCTGTTGCCAACTTGCAGGCAATGACATTCAAACTGGGAGATTACATATGATCTACTATGCAACTCTGTGGTCCGTACTAATTCCATTTCGTATTGCTATATATGTTCTTTACAAAAAAAAATGCTATATATACTTACTGAAGGTTAATTGGGTTTGTTGCCAATTGGGTCAGAACAATCCCTCCGCCTTTTTTATATGAACTAACCAATGTCATATAATAAGAAATATGGGTACTATATCAGAACAGAGGGAGAGTTGATTGACAATTGGTTATTCCATGAGGAGGTTAAGTGGAGCAGCATTAGTTAGCATTGTATCTGGTGAAGTGGAGGAGATATGAGTATAGTCTACTTTGTGCCAAATTGCAGAGTAAATGTTCTTCTAGATGTGGATTTCTTTAATCTTTCGAGTGAAGCCTTGATTTGTTGTAATCGTCTGAATTTCATGCGACCTTGCTGCATTTCATGAGTCGCTCTTTCAAATGTTACCTGCTTTTCACATTGATATGCTTATTTTGTTTTATGTTCTTCCATATTATAGGTACCGCCTTTGTCTCATAGGGACCAATGGAACTGATTCAGCAGAATTTTTGCTATTTGCTCGTATTGCTCAACAGATCATTGGTTGTATCGTTACGAGTTTCATGAAGTTTGAAACCAGATCAGACAATCTTCCACGTGAATGAAATACTAGCTGGTAACTTTTCCTGTCTATCCCTGAGAAGAAGAGTAACATGTAGAAATGTGTGAAATTCCATCCAAGTTGCTGCTATTGATTTTCTTTTAGTAGAGTCAAGCTGCTATTCTAGATATGGGTGTTTATGACTCCGCTATGATATCTTCAACTATATCTTCTACAACTTGTAGTTCAAATGTTGTCGGATTCACTGAATCTTTTGGTGGATCCGACTACTTAGCATAGCTTCTGGTGCATTTGATTCCAGTGCAGTTGCGACTTATAGTACAAAGAAATGAGATGTTTCTAAAAAAGCAAAGAAAAAAATAGAAATGAGCAGATGTTGTACGAGTTGTAAGTGTTTTTATTTCAATGCAGTAAAAATTGCTACAACCATTGTCATAATGTTCTTACACTGTTATTAAATTTGCTAATTATTCCAGCCTTTAATCCCATAGAAAAAGCTGGTTTCACAGGGCATATCCGGCCAGAGATACTTACCTAATGAATAAGCATCTTTTTGTAAAATTACTAAATATTTGAGAGTTTGGCTTCTGTATTTACGCCATATTAATTTATTTATTTCAGGACCCTCCGGAACGATCATATACATGTTATTCAACAACCCTCCACTTTATCTTATACCTCTGCTGAAAATACAAAGGAGCAGGTTGGTTAGCTGTGCTTAAGATCTGTTATTCCCTGTATCATGAATAGTTATCTCTACTGTTCCTTTCTCATACCTTTAACATCTACTTAAATAAATGAAAATTTGCATCGTGTAAATTTCCTGTCTTCACCATAGGATGAACCTATTGCCCCTACCAATGGATAAAGAGAAGGGATGCCAATCCTAAAATTTTGGTTCAATCTTCGACAGTGGTTTCCCCTTCACTTGCCAATCATACCTCTGATGAGCGGTGAAGCATGGCCAATGATGCGGTTACTGGCCAGGTGCAGCAGAGCCTCAACTCATTTGTCATCCTAGGGGCATTGATAATCTGGAAGCTTATAAATCATTGTGTGTCGATGGTGCCACTTCTAACTTGGCGAGTTCCCTGTTACTTGCCAAGGAAGAAGTGCAATTATGGAGTTTGGCTGGACCTAGAGTGCTCTCTTTTCTAAGTGCCCTAGCACTTGATTCTTTGTCTTTCAGACGTGGTTGTTGGTAGTCTTTTGTCATAGGCGCGAATTGTACTCACCATTCTACCTTCTTCTTTAATACTATGATATGCAGCTCTCCTGCGTATTGGAGAACAAAGATGTAAATTTTTGTTGGTGCAAAACTTTAGTTGACAATGTTTGATTCTGCTCTTTCTGATGTCCAGCATGAGTGAGGTGAGAGCTGATGCTACAATGGAAAATTAGTTAAGTTCATTGGTACTATCAGTACATTTTGTATCTTTGTTTGCGAAATGTCAATTTGTATATTTATAATACTGTTGCAAAAATGTGCTTGCATATTTCTCACTATCTTGAATGGAATAGATTGTAATGTGAGGCTCATATATATTTGATCTATCTGCCGTACAAATACAAGTTCTATCCATGAATATAGTACACTGACCTTATTACCTTCCTATATATGAATACAAGCCTATGTTTAAAGTCATGTTTGCTAAATAGCCCACTACTGTAAATAGCCATTAGTATATAACTATATACTACTCTGTCAAAAAAAAAAGAGGGTAAACTCTAGTTACAAATCTGAAGACGTGTTTATTCAGGTTCGTAATTAGGATTGGATTTTTTTTTGGACGGATGGGGTATATGGCTATGACTTACGAATATGGGTGTTCACCCTTTATTATGTCTTTTATCCTTGGTCAGTGCTGCACAGTTCTTAATATTGTTTGTTACAGTCCTTTGCTATTAAAATGTCATTATGCAACGGTTTTTTTTTACTGTTTAGAAGATCAGTACCCATACTCTCAGAGGTAAATACGAGTAAATAAAATATGTATATACAACGAGTAAACAAAAGATGTATACAGGAGGTGCACCCCATAAAATGCCTACATCTGGTATACTATTCAAGCTTGGCATGAAACGCACATGCATATGCTGTTTGTCACCTCCATAGTCATAAAGATAGTGACTAGTAGACTGCAAAACGAACACTTGTAAATACATTTTTCTCCATCGTTGTAACAGATGGTAACTGTACTTCTCATAATCATTTTTCACCATAGTAACCAGTAACCACAGATTTAACTGTTACTGGAACAATGCCACTAACATGATGATACACAAGAACAAGCATATCCTTCTACTGTCTATGTTGTTTGACAGAAACAAGAATGTGTAGATGAAATTTGAAACAACAATGTTTGAGTATATTTCAACTGTCAGATACATGAAAAGTTATCATCTTCCAATTATATCAAGGGGGTGTATTGCTTGCATCAATTACAATCGCCTTTTGTAGTGGGACTTACCAAATCTATGCAACCACCAATCAGGATTCAGGAATTTCAGATTAGAAACTTTAACGTCGAAAAGAAGCATCCATGCAGTGATTAGCATGATCAAGACATTAGACATCACACTATCTTCATATATATTGTTTGGCTGCTGTGCCTTAGATACAATAGTATACACAGTTGTGTCCGTATTCCAGTCTTACATCATAAAAAAAATCCAGTTGTAAAAGTATATATGTGGTTACAACACCATGCTGACACAAATCAAATGAAAGATGAGCTGAAGCGTCATATTGATGTACACATTTATTATAAAAGTGCAACCTTATTCCTGACAATGTTCTGCGACTTAATACCAACAAACTTAGATAGAAGTAAAAAGAGGAGTCGACTCACAGGAGACTATAACAGGCAATAGTTCACAAACTAGGATCCAATGCAATGTAACTGAGTTGTCAGGTAGGAAGTATGCAGAGCCGTTTTGAAGTAATGCATATAGTAATATACTCATTGAAAAGTATTAAAGTAGGACGTGCAGTTAAGCCTGTAAGTTACAGTGAAGCTGAAGAAAATAAACCCCACCTTCAAAAATTTGATTGTTATTAAATCGTTCTGTGTTTGCCAAACTGATACTATGACGTTTCTTGCAGTTAACCACATGTACAATAGTGACTTAACTGGCATGAAAGATAAGAAAAGCACATGGATCAATGACGATTCTTGAAGATTTGAGCAAAACAAATTTTAGTACGACATAAGTTAAGCACAGGGGCAATGGTGACTAAATGTATTTGGAATGGAATAATCAACAGAAAGCACAAAAAAGATTTGCTAGATTGTGTTTTTCGTAGTAGCTCCAATCTGATTTTTATTAAGAGGATGAAGAGTATATATTAACAGCCAAACATTGTCCTACTTTTATTATCAGTAACTTGGGCTATTCAATATAATTGTAAATTCACCCAATGATGATTTAAGCATTTTTCTCATTGCCTTAAGATGATCCAATGCTATATGCGCTTATGTAGCCTGTTAAGAGAATGGAAATTATAGAACCACGAGCTAACCCACATATGCAGAACCTGAAGTACCTTTCTTGATTTCTACAAGATCTCATGAAGGAAGCTGACATTGGTTTCATGCTATTTCAGGTAATGCTATCTTTTATCACTAGCATAAGTTATTGGCACTTTGAATGCTATTTCAGGTTACACTTTTTTTTTAATCTTTAAGAGGCCTCACATAGAATTGCATCCTTCAAATAATGCATATCTATTACTAGAGTTTACAGAGCTATGCAATGCAGAGTTTATAAAGCTAACAGATGAATCTGTATCCTGGCAAAACAGCAGGATTAACGAAATAAAGGTTTATTAAAACACTAGTTAGGAGCACTCTACTAGTCAGAGTACAGAAACAGGAGTGCCGAGACCACCATAGATATAACGGAATGACTTGTGCCTGATGATGTGAAGCTTGTCACTGCAGCCACGCACCACCTCCACGCCGGTGAGCATCGCGAAATTCTTATCATACCCCTCGGAGACGCTGCAAGATTTGTTGCGGGTCAGCCAGGTCGCTACCATGAACAGCTTGGCGATGCAGAGCTTGCCGGCACCAAGGTGTATGACACGCGACACATGCGCGTCTGGCACCGTGAAGCCATTACACCCGCTGTGCACCACCAGCGGTGGCTGCTGCTGCTGCTGGACAGCAGGGGACAGGTCCCACGCACCAAGGACGCCGTCGTCCGCGGCGGAAAACCCGAACCAGAGGCCGTGCTCAGGGACGTACTCTGCGTGGCCACGGAAGGGCAGCGTCCAGTCGCCGGCCTTTCTCCACTCGGAGCTCGCCGTGTCGAAGGAGTAGGTGCCGTAGCTCATGGTGGATACCAAGATGTGCGAGTTGCCGACTGCCGCGTACCCGCAGATCTCGCCGGCGCCTATGCCTTGGTAGTCGGCGGCGTGCACGCACGGAGGCGGCGGCAGGGGCCGCCAGAAGCAGTCGTCCCCCTCCTTCCGCATCCCACCCTTGGGTCGGCGTTCATCACAATGGATGAGCGCCTCGAAAGAATTCAACAAACGTCGATCATTACCGCTGCCATCTTCGTCAGGCCGAGGTACGGTCTCCATGACGTACAGATCGTCGCCGACGGCGAGCGACAGGATCCAACTCTTGGGCGTTCTCATGGCGGGCAACGCACAGACGCTGTGCGTGCCGGGGTCGTAGAGGATGGCGCGGCCGTTCTGGTCGACGGTGACGATCTTGTCATCGTTCCTGCGCATGACATCCATCCACATGACGATGCCCGACCCCGGCTTGCCAGGGGGACGGAAGGTTATGGTTTTTGGAGGCAGGGGAGCTTCCTCCTCCGCAGTCGGCGACGGTCGGTCGAACGGCAGCGCATCGTTTGGGTAGAAGAGATGGGACGGGTCGATGCGGCGTAGATTGCGGGTGTTGGAGAGGAGGGGGGGTTTATAGCAGATGTCCACCAGGTGCAGGAACCGCCGGATCATCGTCGTCCCAAAGCTCTTGCCTTTCTCCCCTTATCTTCCAAGATGCCGGAGCGATTGCAAGTTTGCTGCTTGCTAATTGGGGGGGGGGGGGGGGGGGGGGGGGGCGGTGGCGGTGGCGGTGGCGGCGGCGGCGGCGGCGGCGGAAGGGGAGAAGCAAAAGAGGTGCGATGAGATCTGGATGGGGGGTCTAGGTTTTTAACCACTCGACTAGCAGGTTGCAGGCGCTGCCACAGACCAAGTCCAACGTTGCGGCCTGTCAGTAGCCCAAATATTTCTTGTGGATTGGAATAAGTTCATTTGGGGTCCCTTAACTTTACACCGAATCCGATTTTCATCCTTCAAAAAAAAACAGATACAACCGATATCTGAACTGTCAAAACCGATACAAAGGAGGTCTCTCGGTGGTTTAGAAGTCGGTTTTGGCTGACGTGGCCGGTTTGACCAGGTATTCGTCCTATGTGGCATTGACGTGGCGCTTACGTGGCAATTCAATCCCGGAAAAAGAATAAAAAATCGTGGGCCCACCTGGAAGCTACACACAAAATAATTAAAAAATGGTGAGGGTCCACGTGGGCCCCACATATCTCCTCACTCCTCCCTCTTCTCTCTATCCTCTCTTTTCTCCGACCGATGGAGCGGGTCGAGCGGCGACTGGTAGAAGCGGGCGATGGGCGGGGCGGAGCGGCCGACCGGTGGAGTGGGGCAGGCTAGATCGGGTTGGCGGCGCGGAGCCATAGGGCGTAGACGGCGACGACTGTCGGTGTTGTGGAGGAGGACATCAACGGCATCAGCGGGAGCATCTCCTCCGGTCGCGCCTCATTCCCCTTCTCCCCTCTCCCTCCCTAGAGGCAGGCGGCGAGCAGCGAGAGAGAAGCTGGGCGGTGGCGGGTCACCGCATGGAGAGCGCGAGCGGTGGTGAGCAGTGGGAGAGGAACTGGGCGGTGGCTGCTGCTCCGGCACGCCGTGCTTCGCATGGTCAGGGCAGTGCTCGAGGCCATCGACTTCGTCGTCCACGCCGACATACACCCGCTCCTTGGCACCGTCGACCACATCTGCTCCTCCCTCCGCCACATCACCAACCTCGCTGGAGCCGTGGCCGCCGACATCGAAGACATGCTCCAAGGTACATGCTGCTCCGTCGGCGCTGTGGGGGTTGCTCCGTCGGCGCCACCATCCCGAGCTCCCCATCCCCATTCGCCCCTCCCTCTACATCTATCTCCTCGGGCGGCGAGAGTGGAGCGGCGTGCGACGGGCGATGGGAGTAGAGCAGCGTGCGGTGGCCGGTGGGAGAGGAGCGGCGCTAGCACCACGTAGCCTCGCCGTTATCTCATCTCCATCTTCGTCGTCTCCGGGTGGGGCAGTGACGCGGGGCCTACTAGTCATCGTCGTCGGGCAGGGTGCCCTTCGTGCTGCCGGCCACTGCCCGCCCCGCTCCGTCGGCCGCTTCGCCCCGCCCGTCGCTCGTTTTTGCCGGCAGCCGCTCGTCCCGCTCCATCAACCGAAGAGAGGAGAGGGAGGAGTGAGGATGACATGTGGGCCCATGTGGGCCCCACCATTTTTAAATTCTGACTAAAACTTCATATCAATTTTAAGAAAACCGAATTATTCCCGCATCAATTAAAATAATGATCTACGTGTATTCTCATCGGAAAAAAAAATGCAATTTTTCTCCAGCATTCATTTTAATTACAGATCGTAGAACTTACTCTGCCATCAAGCAACTACAGGTCTACAGCGATTGCATATCAATGTTTCTGTGCTGGAGCCACTCTGTACTTTTGGAGCTGGCAAGCACAAACATGCAGCTAAGAAGGGAAACTAATGAGGTGCATTACTGTTTTAGGCTGCTCCCTGCCTTTTTGTAACTTTGATTGCCAAACTGCTCAATTCCAGAACTAAAGTACTATGATGCAAATGCACTATCAATCTGTTGGCTGTTGCCAACTTGCAGGCAATGACATTCAAACTGGGAGATTACATATGATCTACTATGCAACTCTGTGGTCCGTACTAATTCCATTTCGTATTGCTATATATGTTCTTTACAAAAAAAAATGCTATATATACTTACTGAAGGTTAATTGGGTTTGTTGCCAATTGGGTCAGAACAATCCCTCCGCCTTTTTTATATGAACTAACCAATGTCATATAATAAGAAATATGGGTACTATATCAGAACAGAGGGAGAGTTGATTGACAATTGGTTATTCCATGAGGAGGTTAAGTGGAGCAGCATTAGTTAGCATTGTATCTGGTGAAGTGGAGGAGATATGAGTATAGTCTACTTTGTGCCAAATTGCAGAGTAAATGTTCTTCTAGATGTGGATTTCTTTAATCTTTCGAGTGAAGCCTTGATTTGTTGTAATCGTCTGAATTTCATGCGACCTTGCTGCATTTCATGAGTCGCTCTTTCAAATGTTACCTGCTTTTCACATTGATATGCTTATTTTGTTTTATGTTCTTCCATATTATAGGTACCGCCTTTGTCTCATAGGGACCAATGGAACTGATTCAGCAGAATTTTTGCTATTTGCTCGTATTGCTCAACAGATCATTGGTTGTATCGTTACGAGTTTCATGAAGTTTGAAACCAGATCAGACAATCTTCCACGTGAATGAAATACTAGCTGGTAACTTTTCCTGTCTATCCCTGAGAAGAAGAGTAACATGTAGAAATGTGTGAAATTCCATCCAAGTTGCTGCTATTGATTTTCTTTTAGTAGAGTCAAGCTGCTATTCTAGATATGGGTGTTTATGACTCCGCTATGATATCTTCAACTATATCTTCTACAACTTGTAGTTCAAATGTTGTCGGATTCACTGAATCTTTTGGTGGATCCGACTACTTAGCATAGCTTCTGGTGCATTTGATTCCAGTGCAGTTGCGACTTATAGTACAAAGAAATGAGATGTTTCTAAAAAAGCAAAGAAAAAAATAGAAATGAGCAGATGTTGTACGAGTTGTAAGTGTTTTTATTTCAATGCAGTAAAAATTGCTACAACCATTGTCATAATGTTCTTACACTGTTATTAAATTTGCTAATTATTCCAGCCTTTAATCCCATAGAAAAAGCTGGTTTCACAGGGCATATCCGGCCAGAGATACTTACCTAATGAATAAGCATCTTTTTGTAAAATTACTAAATATTTGAGAGTTTGGCTTCTGTATTTACGCCATATTAATTTATTTATTTCAGGACCCTCCGGAACGATCATATACATGTTAGTCAACAACCCTCCACTTTATCTTATACCTCTGCTGAAAATACAAAGGAGCAGGTTGGTTAGCTGTGCTTAAGATATGTTATTCCCTGTATCATGAATAGTTATCTCTACTGTTCCTTTCTCATACCTTTAACATCTACTTAAATAAATGAAAATTTGCATCGTGTAAATTTCCTGTCTTCACCATAGGATGAACCTATTGCCCCTACCAATGGATAAAGAGAAGGGATGCCAATCCTAAAATTTTGGTTCAATCTTCGACAGTGGTTTCCCCTTCACTTGCCAATCATACCTCTGATGAGCGGTGAAGCATGGCCAATGATGCGGTTACTGGCCAGGTGCAGCAGAGCCTCAACTCATTTGTCATCCTAGGGGCATTGATAATCTGGAAGCTTATAAATCATTGTGTGTCGATGGTGCCACTTCTAACTTGGCGAGTTCCCTGTTACTTGCCAAGGAAGAAGTGCAATTATGGAGTTTGGCTGGGCCTAGAGCGCTCTCTTTTCTAAGTGCCCTAGCACTTGATTCTTTGTCTTTTAGACGTGGTTGTCGGTAGTCTTTTGTCATAGGCGCGAATTGTACTCACCATTCTACCATCTTCTTTAATACTATGATATGCAGCTCTCCTGCGTATTGGAGAACAAAGATGTAAATTTTTGTTGGTGCAAAACTTTAGTTGACAATGTTTGATTCTGCTCTTTCTGATGTCCAGCATGAGTGAGGTGAGAGCTGATGCTACAATGGAAAATTAGTTAAGTTCATTGGTACTATCAGTACATTTTGTATCTTTGTTTGCGAAATTGTCAATTTGTATATTTATAATACTGTTGCAAAAATGTGCTTGCATATTTCTCACCATCTTGAATGGAATAGATTGTAATGTGAGGCTCATATATATTTGATCTATCTGCCGTACAAATACAAGTTCTATCCATGAATATAGTACACTGACCTTATTACCTTCCTATATATGAATACAAGCCTATGTTTAAAGTCATGTTTGCTAAATCACCCACTACTGTAAATAGCCATTAGTATATAACTATATATTACTCTGTCAAAAAAAAAAGGGTAAACTCTAGTTACAGATAAATCTGAAGACGTATGTATTCAGATTCGTAGTTAGGATTGAATTTTTTTTTTGGACGGATGGGGTATATGGCTATGACTTAAGAATATGGGTGTTCACCCTTTATTATGTCTTTTATCCTTGGTCAGTGCTGCACAGTTCTTAATATTGTTTGTTACAGTCCTTTGCTATTAAAATGTCATTATGCAACGAGGTTTTTCTTACTGTTTAGAAGATCAGTACCCATACTCTCAGAGGTAAATACGAGTAAATAAAATATGTATATACAACGAGTAAACAAAAGATGTATACAGGAGGTGCACCCCATAAAATGCCCACATCTGGTATACTATTCAAGCTTGGCATGAAACACACATGCATATGCTGTTTGTCACCTCCATAGTCATAAAGATAGTGACTAGTAGACTGCAAAACGAACACTTGTAAATACATTTTTCTCCATCGTTGTAACAGATGGTAACTGTACTTCTCATAATCAGTTTTCACCATAGTAACCAGTAACCACAGATTTAACTGTTACTGGAATAATGCCACTAACATGATGATACACAAGAACAAGCATATCCTTCTACTGTCTATGTTGTTTGACAGAAACAAGAATGTGTAGATGAAATTTGAAACAACAATGTTTGAGTATTTTAACTGTCAGATACATGAAAAGTTATCATCTTCCAATTATATCAAGGGGGTGTATTGCTTGCATCAATTACAATCGCCTTTTGTAGTGGGACTTACCAAATCTATGCAACCACCAATCAGGATTCAGGAATTTCAGATTAGAAACTTTAATGTCGAAAAGAAGCATCCATGCAGTGATTAGCATGATCAAGACATTAGACATCACACTATCTTCATATATATTGTTTGGCTGCTGTGCCTTGGATACAATAGTATACACAGTGGTGTCTGTATGCCAGTCTTACATCATAAAAAAAATCCACTTGTAAAAGTATATATGTAGTTACAACACCATGCTGACACAAATCAATGAAAGATGAGCTGAAGCGTCATATTGATGTACACATTTATTATAAAAGTGCAACCTTATTCCTGACAATGTTCTGCGACTTAAGTAATCGAGTTTGTTGGTATTAAGTCATATTGGGTTAACCCAAGTCCTCTCGAAGTTTGTTGTTTTAAGTCGCAGAACATTGGTCGGCATGCACGTCTGAAGTAACCGACTTAACCCAAGTGTAACCGAGTTGTCAACTGGGTTAAGACGTGCATGCCGACCAAGCAGGGAGACCTTGGAGTACTGAATATGGAAAAATTCACAAGGGCCTTAGGTTTGCGATGGCTTTGGCATGAATGGGAAGAGCCAACCAAGCCTTAGGTGGGCCTTGAGACACCTTGTGACGATACTGACAAGACCCTCTTCACGACGGCAACAAACCTTCGGATTGGCGATGGAAACACAGCTCGCTTCTGGGACTCGCCTTGGGCTAACGGGCATAGGCCGAAAGACGCTATGCCGCTCGTCTATGCAATCTCAACGAAGAAAGGGAAGTCCCTACGTCAGGGAAAAGAGAATGACACATGGGTAGGAGATCTGGACTTAGAAGCGAATCCGCCAATCTCCTTTGAGCTGTTCAACCAGCTGGTGGCATTATGGACCGCGGTACGCAGCGTGCACCTCATCGACGAACAACCTAACCAGATTGATTGGAAGTTCACCAATCATAGGCACTACACTGCCTCCTCGGCTTACCAAGCACAATGTTACGGGGCCCCCAATACAATCTTCGACTCGTTGATCTGGAAGGCATGGGCGCCTGGGAAGTGCAAACTCCAAGCCTGGCTCATCATCCAAAATAGGGTGTAGACATCGGACAGGCTAGCGACTAGGGGATGGCAGAACAATGGGTGTTGCCCCCTTTGTAGAAGGGAGAATGAGACGGCCCTGCACCTCGTTGCCGAGTACCGGTACTCAAAAAGGATTTGGACCTCCGTAGCCAACTGGGTGGGCAACCAGCACCTCGGCCCCACACACTGGGAGGCGACTCAGTCAGTCAAAGACTGGTGGGAGAACCTTGCGAATACGACAGAGGTGCCCAAAAAGGGGTTGTGCACCCTCATCCTGCTCGTTGTATGGGAAATTTGGAAAGAGAGAAACCAGCGGATCTTTGAGCATAACGAGTCCTCTGTGACATTCCTACTCACCAAAATCAAGGAGGAGGCAAAGTTGTGGATGCTTGCAGGAGCCAAGCGACTACGAGAGCTCCTCCCGCACCTTTTATAGTGTATAGCTGTAAAGTTCTTTCCCTTTACGCCTAGGGGTTGTATTTTCTCCTGCTATATTCAATGAAAAGGCACACTCTCGTGCTGTTTTCCCTTCAAAAAGAGAGATAGAAGAAAAAAGAGGAGTCGACTCACAGGAGACTATAACAGGCAATAGTTCACAAACTAGGATCCAATGCAATGTAACTGAGTTGTCGGGTAGGAAGTATGCAGAGCCGTTTTGAAGTAATGCATATAGTAATATACTCATTGAAAAGTATTAAAGTAGGACGTGCAGTTAAGCCTGTAAGTTACAGTGAAGCTGAAGAAAATAAACCCCACCTTCAAAAATTTGATTGTTATTAAATCGTTCTGTGTTTGCCAAACTGATACTATGACGTTTCTTGCAGTTAACCACATGTACAATAGTGACTTAACTGGCATGAAAGATAAGAAAAGCACATGGATCAATGACGATTCTTGAAGATTTGAGCAAAACAAATTTTAGTACGACATAAGTTAAGCACAGGGGCAATGGTGACTAAATGTATTTGGAATGGAATAATCAACAGAAAGCACAAAAAAGATTTGCTAGATTGTGTTTTTCGTAGTAGCTCCAATCTGATTTTTATTAAGAGGATGAAGAGTATATATTAACAGCCAAACATTGTCCTACTTTTATTATCAGTAACTTGGGCTATTCAATATAATTGTAAATTCACCCAATGATGATTTAAGCATTTTTCTCATTGCCTTAAGATGATCCAATGCTATATGCGCTTATGTAGCCTGTTAAGAGAATGGAAATTATAGAACCACGAGCTAACCCACATATGCAGAACCTGAAGTACCTTTCTTGATTTCTACAAGATCTCATGAAGGAAGCTGACATTGGTTTCATGCTATTTCAGGTAATGCTATCTTTTATCACTAGCATAAGTTATTGGCACTTTGAATGCTATTTCAGGTTACACTTTTTTTTTAATCTTTAAGAGGCCTCACATAGAATTGCATCCTTCAAATAATGCATATCTATTACTAGAGTTTACAGAGCTATGCAATGCAGAGTTTATAAAGCTAACAGATGAATCTGTATCCTGGCAAAACAGCAGGATTAACGAAATAAAGGTTTATTAAAACACTAGTTAGGAGCACTCTACTAGTCAGAGTACAGAAACAGGAGTGCCGAGACCACCATAGATATAACGGAATGACTTGTGCCTGATGATGTGAAGCTTGTCACTGCAGCCACGCACCACCTCCACGCCGGTGAGCATCGCGAAATTCTTATCATACCCCTCGGAGACGCTGCAAGATTTGTTGCGGGTCAGCCAGGTCGCTACCATGAACAGCTTGGCGATGCAGAGCTTGCCGGCACCAAGGTGTATGACACGCGACACATGCGCGTCTGGCACCGTGAAGCCATTACACCCGCTGTGCACCACCAGCGGTGGCTGCTGCTGCTGCTGGACAGCAGGGGACAGGTCCCACGCACCAAGGACGCCGTCGTCCGCGGCGGAAAACCCGAACCAGAGGCCGTGCTCAGGGACGTACTCTGCGTGGCCACGGAAGGGCAGCGTCCAGTCGCCGGCCTTTCTCCACTCGGAGCTCGCCGTGTCGAAGGAGTAGGTGCCGTAGCTCATGGTGGATACCAAGATGTGCGAGTTGCCGACTGCCGCGTACCCGCAGATCTCGCCGGCGCCTATGCCTTGGTAGTCGGCGGCGTGCACGCACGGAGGCGGCGGCAGGGGCCGCCAGAAGCAGTCGTCCCCCTCCTTCCGCATCCCACCCTTGGGTCGGCGTTCATCACAATGGATGAGCGCCTCGAAAGAATTCAACAAACGTCGATCATTACCGCTGCCATCTTCGTCAGGCCGAGGTACGGTCTCCATGACGTACAGATCGTCGCCGACGGCGAGCGACAGGATCCAACTCTTGGGCGTTCTCATGGCGGGCAACGCACAGACGCTGTGCGTGCCGGGGTCGTAGAGGATGGCGCGGCCGTTCTGGTCGACGGTGACGATCTTGTCATCGTTCCTGCGCATGACATCCATCCACATGACGATGCCCGACCCCGGCTTGCCAGGGGGACGGAAGGTTATGGTTTTTGGAGGCAGGGGAGCTTCCTCCTCCGCAGTCGGCGACGGTCGGTCGAACGGCAGCGCATCGTTTGGGTAGAAGAGATGGGACGGGTCGATGCGGCGTAGATTGCGGGTGTTGGAGAGGAGGGGGGGTTTATAGCAGATGTCCACCAGGTGCAGGAACCGCCGGATCATCGTCGTCCCAAAGCTCTTGCCTTTCTCCCCTTATCTTCCAAGATGCCGGAGCGATTGCAAGTTTGCTGCTTGCTAATTGGGGGGGGGGGGGGGGGGGGGGGGGGGGCGGTGGCGGTGGCGGTGGCGGCGGCGGCGGCGGCGGCGGAAGGGGAGAAGCAAAAGAGGTGCGATGAGATCTGGATGGGGGGTCTAGGTTTTTAACCACTCGACTAGCAGGTTGCAGGCGCTGCCACAGACCAAGTCCAACGTTGCGGCCTGTCAGTAGCCCAAATATTTCTTGTGGATTGGAATAAGTTCATTTGGGGTCCCTTAACTTTACACCGAATCCGATTTTCATCCTTCAAAAAAAAAACAGATACAACCGATATCTGAACTGTCAAAACCGATACAAAGGAGGTCTCTCGGTGGTTTAGAAGTTGGTTTTGGCTGACGTGGCCGGTTTGACCAGGTATTCGTCCTATGTGGCATTGACGTGGCGCTTACGTGGCAATTCAATCCCGGAAAAAGAATAAAAAATCGTGGGCCCACCTGGAAGCTACACACAAAATAATTAAAAAATGGTGAGGGTCCACGTGGGCCCCACATATCTCCTCACTCCTCCCTCTTCTCTCTATCCTCTCTTTTCTCCGACCGATGGAGCGGGTCGAGCGGCGACTGGTAGAAGCGGGCGATGGGCGGGGCGGAGCGGCCGACCGGTGGAGTGGGGCAGGCTAGATCGGGTTGGCGGCGCGGAGCCATAGGGCGTAGACGGCGACGACTGTCGGCGTTGTGGAGGAGGACATCAACGGCATCAGCGGGAGCATCTCCTCCGGTCGCGCCTCATTCCCCTTCTCCCCTCTCCCTCCCTAGAGGCAGGCGGCGAGCAGCGAGAGAGAAGCTGGGCGGTGGCGGGTCACCGCATGGAGAGCGCGAGCGGTGGTGAGCAGTGGGAGAGGAACTGGGCGGTGGCTGCTGCTCCGGCACGCCGTGCTTCGCATGGTCAGGGCAGTGCTCGAGGCCATCGACTTCGTCGTCCACGCCGACATACACCCGCTCCTTGGCACCGTCGACCACATCTGCTCCTCCCTCCGCCACATCACCAACCTCGCTGGAGCCGTGGCCGCCGACATCGAAGACATGCTCCAAGGTACATGCTGCTCCGTCGGCGCTGTGGGGGTTGCTCCGTCGGCGCCACCATCCCGAGCTCCCCATCCCCATTCGCCCCTCCCTCTACATCTATCTCCTCGGGCGGAGAGAGTGGATCGGCGTGCGACGGGCGATGGGAGTAGAGCAGCGTGCGGTGGCTGGTGGGAGAGGAGCGGCGCTAGCACCACGTAGCCTCGCCGTTATCTCATCTCCATCTTCGTCGTCTCCGGGTGGGGCAGCGACGCGGGGCCTACTAGTCATCGTCGTCGGGCAGGGTGCCCTTCGTGCTGCCGGCCACTGCCCGCCCCGCTCCGTCGGCCGCTTCGCCCCGCCCGTCGCTCGTTTTTGCCGGCAGCCGCTCGTCCCGCTCCATCAACCGAAGAGAGGAGAGGGAGGAGTGAGGATGACATGTGGGCCCATGTGGGCCCCACCATTTTTAAATTCTGACTAAAACTTCATATCAATTTTAAGAAAACCGAATTATTCCCGCATCAATTAAAATAATGATCTACGTGTATTCTCATCGGAAAAAAAATGCAATTTTTCTCCAGCATTCATTTTAATTACAGATCGTAGAACTTACTCTGCCATCAAGCAACTACAGGTCTACAGCGATTGCATATCAATGTTTCTGTGCTGGAGCCACTCTGTACTTTTGGAGCTGGCAAGCACAAACATGCAGCTAAGAAGGGAAACTAATGAGGTGCATTACTGTTTTAGGCTGCTCCCTGCCTTTTTGTAACTTTGATTGCCAAACTGCTCAATTCCAGAACTAAAGTACTATGATGCAAATGCACTATCAATCTGTTGGCTGTTGCCAACTTGCAGGCAATGACATTCAAACTGGGAGATTACATATGATCTACTATGCAACTCTGTGGTCCGTACTAATTCCATTTCGTATTGCTATATATGTTCTTTACAAAAAAAAATGCTATATATACTTACTGAAGGTTAATTGGGTTTGTTGCCAATTGGGTCAGAACAATCCCTCCGCCTTTTTTATATGAACTAACCAATGTCATATAATAAGAAATATGGGTACTATATCAGAACAGAGGGAGAGTTGATTGACAATTGGTTATTCCATGAGGAGGTTAAGTGGAGCAGCATTAGTTAGCATTGTATCTGGTGAAGTGGAGGAGATATGAGTATAGTCTACTTTGTGCCAAATTGCAGAGTAAATGTTCTTCTAGATGTGGATTTCTTTAATCTTTCGAGTGAAGCCTTGATTTGTTGTAATCGTCTGAATTTCATGCGACCTTGCTGCATTTCATGAGTCGCTCTTTCAAATGTTACCTGCTTTTCACATTGATATGCTTATTTTGTTTTATGTTCTTCCATATTATAGGTACCGCCTTTGTCTCATAGGGACCAATGGAACTGATTCAGCAGAAAATATTGGCCCGGTTCTTTTTCGATGGGGATCGCGATCAAATCTCTTAGGTGGTGGAAAGAAGGGGAAGAGGAAAGAGAGAGGTTAAGGTAAAGATGATTTAAGTTCACAGATTGGACTAAAATAATGATGGATGGTATGAGTGGGGTTGAGAGAAACAGAATACCTGGGGGATGCTTGTGGTGGTTTGCCGGTTGATGGTTGATAGCCGATGTGTTTACATCGCCTTTAGGTGGCTGATATTTTTATCGCCCTTAGATATATAAGTTTGCAGCATTGTGTTCCCTTCTACAAACTTGGGGGGCATGGAGGAGACAATTTAAAGTTGGAAATTTTTGCGCAAAATTTGGCTAAGTATAAAATCTGCTCGATGGCCGATACATATATTGCAGTACAATAATGTTTCAGATGATTGTTAAAATATTACATCAACCCAGAAAGTTTTGGATTGCTGTGATCGCACGCAGGCGAATTTGCTCGACTTCATCAATCGTTTTGGCGTCTGCGGCATCAGTTCCTGGTACAGGCTTGAGGGATTTGTTGAGAGAAGCCAGATGTTTGATGGAGGATTTCAGCTTGGATTTTTGTTCTTCAATGGCTTGAGGCAGATCGGCTATTCTTTTCTCTGCTTCAGCAATCTTCACTCGGCATTGGCGAAGTTGGGTTAAGAGATCGGATTCTTCTTGTTTGAGCCTGTCTAATTCTTGCCGAGTTGAATCTGGGCCAGCCGTCAGTTCATCTAGCTTCGTTTTCTCTTCATTTACTCGCTGTCGGCTGACTTGGATGGTTGCTTCAAGGGCTTTGTGTTCTAGCCGATCAGACATCCTTTGTTTTGCTCTTTCAAGTATTGAATTTGTATTGCCCTAAAAAGACAGCAGGGGAGATAGAGTCGATCAGATCTTCTGGGAGTTGGTCTTGGATTTCTTGAAACCTGGATCTGATTGAGCCACAATCTGCAACTAACTGTCCAACGATGCATTTAGTCGGTCTGCAATATCGACTAATCTTGTTTTTAGCTCATCGGCTACTGGGGACTTTGTTTTGCTTGCTGTCTCTTCTTCTTCTTCATCCATGAATTGCCTTATGTCAAAGGAGAACATATCGGCTAAAGCCTAAGGGAAGGAGGTGTGAGTAAGATTTATAAGGTTGGCCGATATAAGTTGTGGTTGATAAGTAGTCTTACAGGGATTGGAGGAGTAGAAGTCATTGCAGCTGTGTCCTCTAAATGATGACTTCCTGCAGCCGATGCTGTGTGTTCGCTTGATGCTTGACGAGGAGGTGATATTGCTCGGGTAGGCTGAAAGTTTTCAAAAAATATTGTAGGCAATGGGAGAACTTGATTTAAATAAAATTGAAAAGAGGAGAAAAAAGTTTGTGTACCTGAGTTTTTCGAGGACGACGTCTGGGAGTTGGAGATTTAGCTGGGCTTGATGGATTGACTTGTGGTGAATCGGCTCGAGAAGTTGGACTTGAGATGTGGCCGGATTCACTAATTTCAGGAGCAGCTTCATCTATTGCTTCTTCGATAAGTGCTTCGTCAAGAAATTCTTCCACAGAAGGATCAAGTGGAGTGTCGTTGGCTGATTTTTGTTTCTTGGATGGCATTTTCTTCTTTGGAGCAGCTGGCTTAACGGCAGGTTTCTTAGTTCTTTTTCTCTTGCCAGCTGTAACAATCGGCTGGCTAGTTTGACCTTGAAGAAGATCTTTGATGGCTGGGGCATTGAAACCGATTGAAGAAGGGATCAGATCTTTGCCAGATGACATTTTGACAGCAGCATAGTTAATATCTTTGCCACTGTTGCTTTTGGTTGGAGGAGGGGTGCCAAAACTCTGAAAGATGCGAAATAGGATATTAAAAGATAGAGAGGAATAATAATGAGGAATGTAATGAGGGGTATAAGGATTTACCTGTGGGCTGATAGCTGGATTCATAGTTGTTAGATAGAAACTGGCTGGCATGGACAAGAACAGATGTGTTTTCCATTCACCCCACCATCTGTCAAAAAGTTGACTTCTTTGTATAATCAGGGATATCCGGTTGATGGGTCCTAAAGGGGGAATTTCAAGATTCAGGAGTCTGTCCATAACTAAAGCCGATGGAACAATGCCCCTTGTTTGAATTCTGTTTGAGAAGTAAAGACCAATAGGCAATTGACCCATACCAAGTTGCCTGGCAGCGATCATTGGGTGATAGAATTCATATGAAGACTGTATGTATCGGCCCTGAGATACACCTGTTGGTAGTATGCAAGGAGTGATGGCCGATACAAAGATATCTCTGAAACCAGGGAAGTCTTCGTTGTTCAATTCATTGAGTCTGAGATCTGTTGGTAGTTCATAGCTGCTGAAATCTTCATAGGGAAACCAAACACGAGACTCATGTGAGAATCCATCGTAGAATCTTTTAAACCACTCACAAAATTGATCGGTCGATGTACCCATGCCAGGGTAGGATGATGCATCGGCGTGTTGAATCATCATCGGCTAGAGATGGGAAGGATAGATCATCCAGAGGGGTTCTGTCTGCAACTTTGATGGTGTATATATTGAGCCAAATCTGAACAAACCACCAGGGGCCTCCGTAGTTGGTGGAAGTGTCCATGAGGAGTTTAGCCGATGTATGGCTCAAGGTTTGGTATACTGCTCCAAGAAGATATTTGCCCAAAGGGATGGATTTTTTGGACACTAAGGCTTCTGCCAAATGTTGCCAGTTGGCTGTTGGACCACAGGTTGAGCCACAGAACAGAAATTTATCTAACCACATCATTAGGAAAGCTCTGTGTTCCCTGGGAGAGACAGATCCTGTACGATATTCTCAGTAATAAAACAAGACCATCCTCCGATATTTTTTGTTTGAAATTTGTGGTCACATTTGACCTTGAAATTGAAGGGATTAGCTGGTGAGGATATATCTAAGCCTGTTAGCATTTGGATATCCAATAGTGTGGGGGTCATAGGACCATGGCTAAACAGGAAAGCATTTAGGGTATCGGACCAAAAGTAGGAGGCAGCCGATAACATGGGCTCATCTTTCTTTGTATCGGCTAAAGAAAGTGAGAGGCACTGAGAAATACCTATCTCGTCCCAATGGGATTGTTTGCTGGCCGACATCCTCTTATACCAAGCCTTCCATCCATCTACGGCCGATGGCCAAGATCTGAAGATGTTGGGCCAATGTGTGGAGCTAGGTTTGGATTCCTTGAAGGGGATGCGGTTGGTCTCGGAGTTGATGAACGCGGTAGGGTCTTCATCGCCCATCGGCCCAAGAAAATAGTGGCCCGGTTCTTTTTCGATGGGGATCGCGATCAAATCTCTTAGGTGCTGGAAAGAAGGGGAAGATGAAAGAGAGAGGTTAAGGTAAAGATGATTTAAGTTCACAGATTGGACTAAAATAATGATGGATGGTATGAGTGGGGTTGAGAGAAACAGAATACCTGGGGGATGCTTGTGGTGGTTGCCATTGAATCGAGGAGCTGTTGTTGCCGCTGGGGAAGGTGGTCGCTGGTGAGGTCGCCGGAGTGGAGAGAGAAGATGTTTGCCGGAGTTCACGGAGGAGTTTGGTGATTTAAGCGGTGAAGGTGGAGCTAACGCTGTGAAATATCCGGAGGAGTCGTTGGTATTTAAAGAATTAGGTGCGTAACGGTCACAGGGGGTAATCCTAGAATTTTGCCGTTGAGAAGAGATAATTCCGTTGCATTATAAATACTTCGGAATTGGGGGGCATGTGTTGACGATGAAATTTGGTAAGCAAATCTATCTACAAGGATCGGAAACACAACATAATCCGAAGTGGATTTGAAAATATGCGAGGATATCGGAAACAGAGTGCGCATCGGCTGGAGTCCGAATCGGCTGTGGACTGATCGGCATAGTCAGAGTTGGACAAGGTTAGCTGATGGAGCTGATGTCGGTAATATGACTTGGTGTACGTCATCAGGTTATGTTAGCGTGTTTCATATGGAGTGCCATGCACGGATGAAGTCCTGAGGAGGCAATTGTATCTATTAATTAGGATATTTTATGTAATTTCCTTATAGATATTCTCGGTAAGAGTCCGACTAAGGGAATTGTTTGTTAGTTGGATTTGTATTAGGTTAATATGAGTTGTGTCCGTGATGGACAAGGTTTGTAATTTCGGGTATAAATATAATCCCGAGGTCTTGTAAATAACAACACACGTTCAATCAATCTCGGCGCATCGCCAAACCTTTGTTTCTGTTCTCGACAAGTTTGTGCTTTCGAGTCATGCTGTATCACTTTGATCTTCGGCAAAAAGGTATATCTTGTCATGGCGAGTTACATCATTAGGGCTAGTGCTTACATCTCTATGATACTCTAGTTCTTCGTTGTGATTCACCGAGTTATCATATATGTTATATAACTTAGATCGACGATGTAATCTACTTATATCGGCTAGATCCTTTCTAGGGTTCCATCGATATCGGCTAGATTACTTTGTTAATCTAGGTTATATAATGTATCCACCATCCCGAAAAGGTAACCATCGGCTTGATTCTTTAGATCTCATGCTTTTATTTATACTTAATGCTGCATTGGTTCAGTCCAACCTATTAAGTCGTATTTAGAATCATGGTATCTAACCTGTTTCATGGTTGTTAATAAGGATAGTATCGGGGTTTCAGCTGATCTTACCTGATACAGATGTTTCACATCGTGTTATGCTTTGTTTAATGTTCTATATCTGCCCCTTATATCAGGATCTAATCTAATATAAACATATTAAGCTTGATATCAATCTAATTGATTATAGTTTAATATATTTATTACTAGAGAATATCCTAGTATAAGGTTGTATCGGAGCTATAGCCGATACATACTTAAACCTAGATATCGGCTATGACATCAATCTACATAATTATTATGTCATGTTATCTTTAGACTTGGGCAATTTATACTGTCTCGGTTCAGTTCGATCTATCCCAATTGCTTATCTCTAAAGTAATATAGATATATTGATTATGTAACACTGATCTTTACAGCCGATATCCTAGTTTTAGGGTTAATTTTATCATTGATTATACCTTACAGCCGATCCATGCTTTATTGCATCGGCTAGGTCACATACGATATGAAATCGGCCCTATGGCCGATTGTCTATCATTTACTGATATTCTTTGCATGTTTTCTTGTTGATTGCAGGATCAAATCAAATGGCACGCCCTTTAATCTGAAACCCTAATTTTGGACCTGCACTAGAGTAAAGCAAACCTCTCAGGCCAGTGTGTGTTTTTTGCATCAACACGCTTTTGGCACGCCCAGTGGGATTCGTGTCATCATGTCTCCAAACATCACTGAAGTCGTAGAGGACAACATCATCGCGGTTACACCCGAGCAGCTGAATGATGAACAAAAGGAAGAATTGCGACAACTGATGGATCAACTCCAAAACCAGTATTTGCATTCCTTCACAGTCACCCGGCAAGGTACGGTCGTCCAAAGAGCTAAAGTCCAAATACCGACGATCGTGAAGCAAGACCCAAGTACTTCTGGACCAAGAGAAGAAAAGGATAAACAAGTGAAAACCGAATCAAGTAACGAAGAATTGCACACATTACAAGATCGCATCGATTCGGCTGTACATCATGCGCTAGTCAACCAGTCCGGAGTACTTGTCAATACCTTAACAAACATGATCAAGTCAGTGGTCGATGGAACGATAGTCGAGGAAAAGGCTAAAGGACCTGTTTATCTGCCAGACGGCGCGTTCCCAGCATATAGAACCGTGAAGACAGAGATCGGTGGAAATCAAGGAAATCAACAAGTGCTTCAAACCCAGGCTCCATCGGCTCCTTTCTCAAGTTCAAATATTCCATCAATTCTAACCAGATCACAACCGATCACTGGGGGCAAGCATCAACTCAATTAACACCAGAACAATTAATGAGTATTCTTCATACAAAACCGCCAGCTATTGACACATCTTACCAAATTCCTTCGGTTCCACAATAGCCGATTGGAATTACTCAGCCGATAAGCCAGCAGTACAGTACAGAACAACTTCCTTATGTGCCACCACAAGGCATATCGGCTGGCTTCAAGAATCTTTATCAGCCTCACTCACCACGACCTCAGCCGATCCAATACGGCCAGCTGGATCCAGTACAACATCAGTATGGTGGAGCAACACCTCATCAACCCTGGGCCGATATGATCGCTGACGTCATGAGGGAGCAATTTGGACTTAAACCGAAAGATAATGGCAACATGTATCGGCATCCATATCCAGAATACTTTGATCGGGTTCCATTGCCAAACCGATACAAGGTGCCAGACTTCTCTAAGTTCTCAGGACAAGATAACATATCAACCTACGAGCACATTAGCCGATTCCTAGCTCAGTGTGGTGAGGCATCGGCTACAGAAGCTCTCAGAGTTCGCTTATTCCCACTCTCGCTATCTGGATCAGCATTCACCTGGTTTTCATCATTGCCATATAATTCAATCAGGAGCTGGGCCGATTTGGAGAAACAATTCCATAAGTACTTTTTCAGTGGAGTCCAAGAGATGAAGCTATCGGACCTCACAGCTATTAGACAGAAATTAGACGAATCGGTTCCAGATTATATTCAATGATTCAGAGACGTGAGAAATAGATGTTACAACCTATCTTTATCGGATTCTCAACTAGCCGATTTAGCTTTTCAAGGTTTGCTAGCGCCGATCAGAGAAAGGTTCTCGGCTCAAGACTTTGACAGTTTAGCACACTTGGCTCAGAAGGTATCGGCTCACGAGACAAGATTTCAAGAGGCTAGGAAATTCATCAAAAAGGCTAATAATGTAAACAGTGTCTACAATTATGATTCTGACTCTGAAGATGAAGACCCAGATATCAATGCAGCCGAATGGGCTAGGAACAAGAAGACGGTGGTCTGTCAATGGGCTAAGAATTCGGCTACAGAGGAAAGGTTTGACTTTGACATTACCAAGGCCGATAGGATCTTCGATCTCCTCCTTCAGGAAAAGCAGATTCAACTGCCGGCAGGACATATCATCCCATCGGCTGAAGAATTAAAGAAAAGGAAGTACTGCAAATGGCACAACACAGGGTCTCATCACACTAATGATTGCAAAATTTTTAGACAACAGATCCAGTCGGCTATCGAACAAGGAAAAATTAAGATTGATGGATCTAACATGGTAAAGAGGTCGATGAAGATAGATGGACACCCTTTTCCAGTTAACATGGTGCATCCTGGATACAACAGGAACACAGCCGATGGAAATAAAAACTATACTAGGAGTATCAGATCGGCTGGTATGAACGACAAGTATCAAAACAGACGCCAAAAGGAGGAGGAGGCATATCCTGATGAGGAAGAAAGATATTTTGATCCCCATTGGAGTTGTGAATTCTTCAGATTCTGCTGGAACGAAGGTATGAGGTTACCATCTATCGAAAATTGCCCTGGCTGCAGTGATCCTAATGTCCAATTCATTCAAGAACCAAGCCGACGACATGCAATTATACATCGGCCAAGACAATCAAGGCTGTCAGTGCATGAAAGACTTGGGCCGATGCACCAAGATGATGATGAAGATGACTCACATAGAGAATCCAAGCCAATGCATCCCCAATGGTGTCCTTCTGGGATATTCACCAAAAATCAAAAGAGAAGAGTTCAACGGATGAGGAACAGAGAGCAATTCCAGGAGGTTGAGGGTGCAATTGAGCATCGGCTGCGGCAGAAAAAGAAGAAAGTATGGCGCGTGAAGAGCAAAGTGGTGTCAGCCGACGAAGTCGAAGCCGATCGCAGCAAAAATCAACAATGTAAGGGCAAGGAAGTAATGTCATCTGAGATAAATATGGTTTTTATGTTGCCAGCTGAATATGCAGTAGAACAAGTTATCGAGCAGGAAGAAGATATGCCATCGGCTAAATTGATGTTATCTCCACAACAAGCTGTTTTTGAGAAGCCTGAAGGAACAGATCATCGGCACCTCAAGCCACTCTATGTTAAAGGATTTGTCAATGGTAAGCCGATGTCAAAGATGCTAGTCGATGGAGAGGCAGCTGTTAATTTAATGCCTTATACAACGTTCAGAAAGCTTGGGAAGAATTCAGAGGACTTGATCAAAACCAACATGGTTCTGAAGGATTTTGGCGGGAACCCATCTGAGACCAAGGGAGTTTTGAATGTGGAGCTAACCATCAGCAGTAAAACAATTCCAACCACGTTCTTTGTTATTGATGGGAAGGGTTCCTATAGTCTGTTGTTGGGAAGAGATTGGATCCATGCCAACTGTTGCATCCCTTCAACAATGCATCAAAGCTTGATTCAATGGCAAGGAGACCAAATCGAAATCGTGCCAGCCGACAGGTCAGTCAATGTAGCTTGTGCCGATTTGTCTATTTGGGAGATGGAAGGAATTGATTGTTTATCTGGCAAAGTTTGGCAAGGAGATTACTTAAAAATTTCTGATGATGCCATACAGACAACAGGAGATGGAGAGCCCCAATTCTTGTTTTGAGGGCGCCGTGGAGGGTTCCAACCTATACACAGAAGACACCATTGATGATCTTGACGGCAAGCTTGGGCAAGGTTTTATGTCGGCCGATGAATTAGAGGAAATTGACATTGGACCAGGTGATAGGCCTAGGCCGACATATATTAGTAAAGGTTTACCAAAAGAATTTAAATGTAAGTTAATTGCACTTCTAAGGGAGTATAGAGATTGTTTTGCCTGGGAATACTATGAGATGCCAGGACTTAGCCGATCGATAGTTGAACATCGGCTCCCTATCAAACCAGGCTATCGGTCGTACAAGCAACCCCCAAGACGTTGTAAAGCTGCGATGTATGATGCTATTAAGGCCGAGATTACAAGACTCTATGATGCTGGCTTCATCAGACCAAGCCGATATGCTGAGTGGATTTCCAATATAGTACCGGTTATCAAGAAAAATGGCAAGCTCAGGGTTTGTATTGATTTCAGAGATCTAAACAAAGCTACACCGAAGGATGAATACCCAATGCCGGTAGCTGATCAACTCGTAGATGCAGCATCTGGACATAAGATTATCAGTTTCATGGATGGCAATGCTGGTTATAATCAAATTTTTATGGCTGAGGAGGACATTCACAAGACTGCTTTTAGGTGTCCTAGTGCTATCGGCTTGTATGAGTGGGTAGTTATGACTTTCGGCTTGAGGAGTGCTGGTGCTACATATCAGAGAGCCATGAACTATATTTTTCACGATCTCATCGGTGCATTGGTGGAGATATATATAGATGATGTGGTGGTTAAATCCAAGGAAGTTGATGATCACATAGCCGATTTGAAACAGGTCTTAGAAAGAGCAAAGAAATATGGGTTGAAGATGAATCCTACCAAGTGTGCTTTTGGTGTATCGGCTGGTCAGTTTCTTGGATTTTTGGTTCATGAGAGAGGGATTGAAATTCCTCAAAGGAGCATCGAGGCAATTAAAGATATCAAACCCCCGGAAGATAAAACCAAGCTACAATCATTGATCGGCAAGATTAATTTTGTTCGGCGATTTATATCAAATCTGTCTGGCCGAATAGAGCCATTTACTCCTTTACTAAGGTTGAAAGCTGATCAAGAATTTGTCTGGGAAGAGAAGCAGCAGCAGGCTCTAGATAATATCAAGGAATATCTTAGTACCCCTCCAGTTCTTATACCACCACAGAAAGGGATTCCATTTAAGCTTTATCTATCAGCCGATCAAAATTCTATCGGCTCAGTCTTAATTCAAGAGGTTGAAGGAAAAGAAAGAGTTATATTCTATCTCAGTAGACGCCTGTTGGATGCAGAAACAAGGTATTCACCTGTGGAGAAGTTATGCTTATGCTTATATTTTTCTTGCACAAAGTTGAGGCATTATCTATTATCCAATGAATGCATTATAGTTTGCAAGGCCGATGTAGTAAGATACATGCTATCGGCTCCAGTGCTAAAGGGACGAATTGGGAAGTGGATATTTGCTTTGTCAGAATTTGATCTTAGATATGAATCGGCTAAGGCAGTTAAATGGCAAGCGATAGCCGATTTTATAGTTGAACACAGGGATACCAGTATTGATAATATTGACATCATGCCATGGACTTTATTCTTTGATGGATCAGTTTGTACTCATGGTTGTGGTATTGGCTTGGTGATAATATCACCTAGGGGGGCGAGTTTTCAGTTCGCTTTTACTATTAAACCGTATTCAACAAATAATCAAGCAGAATATGAAGCTGTTCTCAAAGGGTTGCAGTTATTAAGAGAAGTCGAAGCCGATGCTGTTGAGATCATGGGTGTTTCATTGTTGGTGATAAGTCAATTATCTGGGGAATATGAATGCAAGAATGATACCTTAATAATCTATAATGAGAAATGCCAGGAGCTGATGAAGACATTCAAGATGGTTACTTTGAAGCATATTCCTAGGGAGCAAAACGTTGAAGCCAATGATTTAGCTCAAGGTGCATCAGGATATAGGCCGATGTTACAAGGGATTGAGGTAGAAGTGGCCTGTATTCCAGCCGATGATTGGAGGTTTGATGTTTTTGAGTATCTAAAGAATCCTTCAAGATCAGTTTCAAGGAAATTAAGGTATAAAGCTCTCAAGTATGTTTTGTTGGATGGTTCATTATATTATCGGACGATTGATGGAGTTCTATTGAGGTGCTTGAGTATGGACGAAGCTAAAGTTGTTATGTGTGAGGTTCATGAATGTATTTGTGGGACACATCAATCGGCTCATAAAATGAAGTGGTTACTTCGAAGAGTTGGATATTTTTGGCCGACAATGCTGGAGGATTGTTTCAGATATTACAAGGGTTGTCAAGATTGTTAGAAGTTTGGAGCAATTCAGCGAGCACCAGCATCGGCTATGAACCCTATTATCAAGCCGTGGCCGTTCAGAGGTTGGGGTATTGATATGATCGGCCAGATCAATCCACCATCAAGTAAAGGACATAAGTTTATATTGGTTGCAACTGATTATTTCACTAAGTGGGTTGAGGCCATTTCTTTGAAGAAAGTTGACAGTCAAGATGCGATCAATTTTGTCAAAGAGCATATTATATACAGGTTTGGTTTACCACAGACGATTACAACTGATCAAGGTTCTATATTTATATCAGATGAATTTGTTCGGTTTGCTGATGGCATGGGAATTAAGTTGTTGAATTCATCACCATATTATGCACAAGCCAATGGACAAGATGAGGCATCTAACAAGAGTTTGATTAAGTTGGTCAAGAGAAAGATAGCCGAATACCCCAAGAAGTGGCATACTATTTTGGCTGAGTCATTATGGTCCTATCGGATGGCTTGCCATGGTGCAATTCAGGTACCTCCTTATCAACTGGTTTATGGGCATGAAGCTGTCTTACCATGGGAAACCAACATCGGCTCTAGGAGGATTTCTTTACAGGATGAGTTAACAGCCGATGATTATCATAATTTGATGGTTGATGAGTCAGAAGATTTGGTTCAAGCAAGATTGCGAGCTCTTGAGAAAGTTCCAAGGGATAAGGAGAGAGTTGCCCGGCATTATAACAAGAAGGTTGTACCCAAATCTTTTGCGGCAGGAGAGCTGGTTTGGAAATTAGTACTGCCGATAGGGGCCAGGGATAATAAATTCGGCAAGTGGTCACCAAATTGGGAAGGTCCGTTTCAAGTTCATAAGTGTGTTTCTAAAGGGGCATACATGTTAAAAGGGCTTGATGGAGAAGTATTCGGAAGAGCACTTAATGGAAAATACTTAAAGGAATATTACCCCAGTGTTTGGATTGGTTCATGATCGGCTATGGTTTGCCGGTTGATGGTTGATAGCCAATGTGTTTACATCGCCTTTAGGTGGCTGATATTTTTATCGCCCTTAGATATATAAGTTTGCAGCATTGTGTTCCCTTCTACAAACTTGGGGGGCATGGAGGAGACAATTTAAAGTTGGAAATTTTTGCGCAAAATTTGGCTAAGTATAAAATCTGCTCGATGGCCGATACATATATTGCAGTACAATAATGTTTCAGATGATTGTTAAAATATTACATCAACCCAGAAAGTTTTGGATTGCTGTGATCGCACGCAGGCGAATTTGCTCGACTTCATCAATCGTTTTGGCGTCTGCGGCATCAGTTCCTGGTACAGGCTTGAGGGATTTGTTGAGAGAAGCCAGATGTTTGATGGAGGATTTCAGCTTGGATTTTTGTTCTTCAATGGCTTGAGGCAGATCGGCTATTCTTTTCTCTGCTTCAGCAATCTTCACTCGGCATTGGCGAAGTTGTGTTAAGAGATCGGATTCTTCTTGTTTGAGCCTGTCTAATTCTTGCCGAGTTGAATCTGGGCCAACCGTCAGTTCATCTAGCTTCGTTTTCTCTTCATTTACTCGCTGTCGGCTGACTTGGATGGTTGCTTCAAGGGCTTTGTGTTCTAGCCGATCAGACATCCTTTGTTTTGCTCTTTCAAGTATTGAATTTGTATTGCTCTAAAAAGACAGCAGGGGAGATAGAGTCGATCAGATCTTCTGGGAGTTGGTCTTGGATTTCTTGAAACCTGGATCTGATTGAGCCACAATCTGCAACTAACTGTCCAACGATGCATTTAGTCGGTCTGCAATATCGGCTAATCTTGTTTTTAGCTCATCGGCTACTGGGGACTTTGTTTTGCTTGCTGTCTCTTCTTCTTCTTCATCCATGAATTGCCTTATGTCAAAGGAGAACATATCGGCTAAAGCCTAAGGGAAGGAGGTGTGAGTAAGATTTATAAGGTTGGCCGATATAAGTTGTGGTTGATAAGTAGTCTTACAGGGATTGGAGGAGTAGAAGTCATTGCAGCTGTGTCCTCTAAATGATGACTTCCTGCAGCCGATGCTGTGTGTTCGCTTGATGCTTGACGAGGAGGTGATATTGCTCGGGTAGGCTGAAAGTTTTCAAAAAATATTGTAGGCAATGGGAGAACTTGATTTAAATAAAATTGAAAAGAGGAGAAAAAAGTTTGTGTACCTGAGTTTTTCGAGGACGACGTCTGGGAGTTGGAGATTTAGCTGGGCTTGATGGATTGACTTGTGGTGAATCGGCTCGAGAAGTTGGACTTGAGATGTGGCCGGATTCACTAATTTCAGGAGCAGCTTCATCTATTGCTTCTTCGATAAGTGCTTCGTCAAGAAATTCTTCCACAGAAGGATCAAGTGGAGTGTCGTTGGCTGATTTTTGTTTCTTGGATGGCATTTTCTTCTTTGGAGCAGCTGGCTTAACGGCAGGTTTCTTAGTTCTTTTTCTCTTGCCAGCTGTAACAATCGGCTGGCTAGTTTGACCTTGAAGAAGATCTTTGATGGCTGGGGCATTGAAACCGATTGAAGAAGGGATCAGATCTTTGCCAGATGACATTTTGACAGCAGCATAGTTAATATCTTTGCCACTGTTGCTTTTGGTTGGAGGAGGGGTGCCAAAACTCTGAAAGATGCGAAATAGGATATTAAAAGATAGAGAGGAATAATAATGAGGAATGTAATGAGGGGTATAAGGATTTACCTGTGGGCTGATAGCTGGATTCATAGTTGTTAGATAGAAACTGGCTGGCATGGACAAGAACAGATGTGTTTTCCATTCACCCCACCATCTGTCAAAAAGTTGACTTCTTTGTATAATCAGGGATATCCGGTTGATGGGTCCTAAAGGGGGAATTTCAAGATTCAGGAGTCTGTCCATAACTAAAGCCGATGGAACAATGCCCCTTGTTTGAATTCTGTTTGAGAAGTAAAGACCAATAGGCAATTGACCCATACCAAGTTGCCTGGCAGCGATCATTGGGTGATAGAATTCATATGAAGACTGTATGTATCGGCCCTGAGATACACCTGTTGGTAGTATGCAAGGAGTGATGGCCGATACAAAGATATCTCTGAAACCAGGGAAGTCTTCGTTGTTCAATTCATTGAGTCTGAGATCTGTTGGTAGTTCATAGCTGCTGAAATCTTCATAGGGAAACCAAACACGAGACTCATGTGAGAATCCATCGTAGAATCTTTTAAACCACTCACAAAATTGATCGGTCGATGTACCCATGCCAGGGTAGGATGATGCATCGGCGTGTTGAATCATCATCGGCTAGAGATGGGAAGGATAGATCATCCAGAGGGGTTCTGTCTGCAACTTTGATGGTGTATATATTGAGCCAAATCTGAACAAACCACCAGGGGCCTCCGTAGTTGGTGGAAGTGTCCATGAGGAGTTTAGCCGATGTATGGCTCAAGGTTTGGTATACTGCTCCAAGAAGATATTTGCCCAAAGGGATGGATTTTTTGGACACTAAGGCTTCTGCCAAATGTTGCCAGTTGGCTGTTGGACCACAGGTTGAGCCACAGAACAGAAATTTATCTAACCACATCATTAGGAAAGCTCTGTGTTCCCTGGGAGAGACAGATCCTGTACCCATATTCTCAGTAATAAAACAAGACCATCCTCCGATATTTTTTGTTTGAAATTTGTGGTCACATTTGACCTTGAAATTGAAGGGATTAGCTGGTGAGGATATATCTAAGCCTGTTAGCATTTGGATATCCAATAGTGTGGGGGTCATAGGACCATGGCTAAACAGGAAAGCATTTAGGGTATCGGACCAAAAGTAGGAGGCAGCCGATAACATGGGCTCATCTTTCTTTGTATCGGCTAAAGAAAGTGAGAGGCACTGAGAAATACCTATCTCGTCCCAATGGGATTGTTTGCTGGCCGACATCCTCTTATACCAAGCCTTCCATCCATCTACGGCCGATGGCCAAGATCTGAAGATGTTGGGCCAATGTGTGGAGCTAGGTTTGGATTCCTTGAAGGGGATGCGGTTGGTCTCGGAGTTGATGAACGCGGTAGGGTCTTCATCGCCCATCGGCCCAAGAAAATAGTGGCCCGGTTCTTTTTCGATGGGGATCGCGATCAAATCTCTTAGGTGCTGGAAAGAAGGGGAAGATGAAAGAGAGAGGTTAAGGTAAAGATGATTTAAGTTCACAGATTGGACTAAAATAATGATGGATGGTATGAGTGGGGTTGAGAGAAACAGAATACCTGGGGGATGCTTGTGGTGGTTGCCATTGAATCGAGGAGCTGTTGTTGCCGCTGGGGAAGGTGGTCGCTGGTGAGGTCGCCGGAGTGGAGAGAGAAGATGTTTGCCGGAGTTCACGGAGGAGTTTGGTGATTTAAGCGGTGAAGGTGGAGCTAACGCTGTGAAATATCCGGAGGAGTCGTTGGTATTTAAAGAATTAGGTGCGTAACGGTCACAGGGGGTAATCCTAGAATTTTGCCGTTGAGAAGAGATAATTCCGTTGCATTATAAATACTTCGGAATTGGGGGGCATGTGTTGACGATGAAATTTGGTAAGCAAATCTATCTACAAGGATCGGAAACACAACATAATCCGAAGTGGATTTGAAAATATGCGAGGATATCGGAAACAGAGTGCGCATCGGCTGGAGTCCGAATCGGCTGTGGACTGATCGGCATAGTCAGAGTTGGACAAGGTTAGCTGATGGAGCTGATGTCGGTAATATGACTTGGTGTACGTCATCAGGTTATGTTAGCGTGTTTCATATGGAGTGCCATGCACGGATGAAGTCCTGAGGAGGCAATTGTATCTATTAATTAGGATATTTTATGTAATTTCCTTATAGATATTCTCGGTAAGAGTCCGACTAAGGGAATTGTTTGTTAGTTGGATTTGTATTAGGTTAATATGAGTTGTGTCCGTGATGGACAAGGTTTGTAATTTCGGGTATAAATATAATCCCGAGGTCTTGTAAATAACAACACACGTTCAATCAATCTCGGCGCATCGCCAAACCTTTGTTTCTGTTCTCGACAAGTTTGTGCTTTCGAGTCATGCTGTATCACTTTGATCTTCGGCAAAAAGGTATATCTTGTCATGGCGAGTTACATCATTAGGGCTAGTGCTTACATCTCTATGATACTCTAGTTCTTCGTTGTGATTCACCGAGTTATCATATATGTTATATAACTTAGATCGACGATGTAATCTACTTATATCGGCTAGATCCTTTCTAGGGTTCCATCGATATCGGCTAGATTACTTTGTTAATCTAGGTTATATAATGTATCCACCATCCCGAAAAGGTAACCATCGGCTTGATTCTTTAGATCTCATGCTTTTATTTATACTTAATGCTGCATTGGTTCAGCCCAACCTATTAAGTCGTATTTAGAATCATGGTATCTAACCTGTTTCATGGTTGTTAATAAGGATAGTATCGGGGTTTCAGCTGATCTTACCTGATACAGATGTTTCACATCGTGTTATGCTTTGTTTAATGTTCTATATCTACCCCTTATATCAGGATCTAATCTAATATAAACATATTAAGCTTGATATCAATCTAATTGATTATAGTTTAATATATTTATTACTAGAGAATATCCTAGTATAAGGTTGTATCGGAGCTATAGCCGATACATACTTAAACCTAGATATCGGCTATGACATCAATCTACATAATTATTATGTCATGTTATCTTTAGACTTGGGCAATTTATACTGTCTCGGTTCAGTTCGATCTATCCCAATTGCTTATCTCTAAAGTAATATAGATATATTGATTATGTAACACTGATCTTTACAGCCGATATCCTAGTTTTAGGGTTAATTTTATCATTGATTATACCTTACAGCCGATCCATGCTTTATTGCATCGGCTAGGTCACATACGATATGAAATCGGCCCTATGGCCGATTGTCTATCATTTACTGATATTCTTTGCATGTTTTCTTGTTGATTGCAGGATCAAATCAAATGGCACGCCCTTTAATCTGAAACCCTAATTTTGGACCTGCACTAGAGTAAAGCAAACCTCTCAGGCCAGTGTGTGTTTTTTGCATCAACACGCTTTTGGCACGCCCAGTGGGATTCGTGTCATCATGTCTCCAAACATCACTGAAGTCGTAGAGGACAACATCATCGCGGTTACACCCGAGCAGCTGAATGATGAACAAAAGGAAGAATTGCGACAACTGATGGATCAACTCCAAAACCAGTATTTGCATTCCTTCACAGTCACCCGGCAAGGTACGGTCGTCCAAAGAGCTAAAGTCCAAATACCGACGATCGTGAAGCAAGACCCAAGTACTTCTGGACCAAGAGAAGAAAAGGATAAACAAGTGAAAACCGAATCAAGTAACGAAGAATTGCACACATTACAAGATCGCATCGATTCGGCTGTACATCATGCGCTAGTCAACCAGTCCGGAGTACTTGTCAATACCTTAACAAACATGATCAAGTCAGTGGTCGATGGAACGATAGTCGAGGAAAAGGCTAAAGGACCTGTTTATCTGCCAGACGGCGCGTTCCCAGCATATAGAACCGTGAAGACAGAGATCGGTGGAAATCAAGGAAATCAACAAGTGCTTCAAACCCAGGCTCCATCGGCTCCTTTCTCAAGTTCAAATATTCCATCAATTCTAACCAGATCACAACCGATCACTGGGGGCAAGCATCAACTCAATTAACACCAGAACAATTAATGAGTATTCTTCATACAAAACCGCCAGCTATTGACACATCTTACCAAATTCCTTCGGTTCCACAATAGCCGATTGGAATTACTCAGCCGATAAGCCAGCAGTACAGTACAGAACAACTTCCTTATGTGCCACCACAAGGCATATCGGCTGGCTTCAAGAATCTTTATCAGCCTCACTCACCACGACCTCAGCCGATCCAATACGGCCAGCTGGATCCAGTACAACATCAGTATGGTGGAGCAACACCTCATCAACCCTGGGCCGATATGATCGCTGACGTCATGAGGGAGCAATTTGGACTTAAACCGAAAGATAATGGCAACATGTATCGGCATCCATATCCAGAATACTTTGATCGGGTTCCATTGCCAAACCGATACAAGGTGCCAGACTTCTCTAAGTTCTCAGGACAAGATAACATATCAACCTACGAGCACATTAGCCGATTCCTAGCTCAGTGTGGTGAGGCATCGGCTACAGAAGCTCTCAGAGTTCGCTTATTCCCACTCTCGCTATCTGGATCAGCATTCACCTGGTTTTCATCATTGCCATATAATTCAATCAGGAGCTGGGCCGATTTGGAGAAACAATTCCATAAGTACTTTTTCAGTGGAGTCCAAGAGATGAAGCTATCGGACCTCACAGCTATTAGACAGAAATTAGACGAATCGGTTCCAGATTATATTCAATGATTCAGAGACGTGAGAAATAGATGTTACAACCTATCTTTATCGGATTCTCAACTAGCCGATTTAGCTTTTCAAGGTTTGCTAGCGCCGATCAGAGAAAGGTTCTCGGCTCAAGACTTTGACAGTTTAGCACACTTGGCTCAGAAGGTATCGGCTCACGAGACAAGATTTCAAGAGGCTAGGAAATTCATCAAAAAGGCTAATAATGTAAACAGTGTCTACAATTATGATTCTGACTCTGAAGATGAAGACCCAGATATCAATGCAGCCGAATGGGCTAGGAACAAGAAGACGGTGGTCTGTCAATGGGCTAAGAATTCGGCTACAGAGGAAAGGTTTGACTTTGACATTACCAAGGCCGATAGGATCTTCGATCTCCTCCTTCAGGAAAAGCAGATTCAACTGCCGGCAGGACATATCATCCCATCGGCTGAAGAATTAAAGAAAAGGAAGTACTGCAAATGGCACAACACAGGGTCTCATCACACTAATGATTGCAAAATTTTTAGACAACAGATCCAGTCGGCTATCGAACAAGGAAAAATTAAGATTGATGGATCTAACATGGTAAAGAGGTCGATGAAGATAGATGGACACCCTTTTCCAGTTAACATGGTGCATCCTGGATACAACAGGAACACAGCCGATGGAAATAAAAACTATACTAGGAGTATCAGATCGGCTGGTATGAACGACAAGTATCAAAACAGACGCCAAAAGGAGGAGGAGGCATATCCTGATGAGGAAGAAAGATATTTTGATCCCCATTGGAGTTGTGAATTCTTCAGATTCTGCTGGAACGAAGGTATGAGGTTACCATCTATCGAAAATTGCCCTGGCTGCAGTGATCCTAATGTCCAATTCATTCAAGAACCAAGCCGACGACATGCAATTATACATCGGCCAAGACAATCAAGGCTGTCAGTGCATGAAAGACTTGGGCCGATGCACCAAGATGATGATGAAGATGACTCACATAGAGAATCCAAGCCAATGCATCCCCAATGGTGTCCTTCTGGGATATTCACCAAAAATCAAAAGAGAAGAGTTCAACGGATGAGGAACAGAGAGCAATTCCAGGAGGTTGAGGGTGCAATTGAGCATCGGCTGCGGCAGAAAAAGAAGAAAGTATGGCGCGTGAAGAGCAAAGTGGTGTCAGCCGACGAAGTCGAAGCCGATCGCAGCAAAAATCAACAATGTAAGGGCAAGGAAGTAATGTCATCTGAGATAAATATGGTTTTTATGTTGCCAGCTGAATATGCAGTAGAACAAGTTATCGAGCAGGAAGAAGATATGCCATCGGCTAAATTGATGTTATCTCCACAACAAGCTGTTTTTGAGAAGCCTGAAGGAACAGATCATCGGCACCTCAAGCCACTCTATGTTAAAGGATTTGTCAATGGTAAGCCGATGTCAAAGATGCTAGTCGATGGAGAGGCAGCTGTTAATTTAATGCCTTATACAACGTTCAGAAAGCTTGGGAAGAATTCAGAGGACTTGATCAAAACCAACATGGTTCTGAAGGATTTTGGCGGGAACCCATCTGAGACCAAGGGAGTTTTGAATGTGGAGCTAACCATCAGCAGTAAAACAATTCCAACCACGTTCTTTGTTATTGATGGGAAGGGTTCCTATAGTCTGTTGTTGGGAAGAGATTGGATCCATGCCAACTGTTGCATCCCTTCAACAATGCATCAAAGCTTGATTCAATGGCAAGGAGACCAAATCGAAATCGTGCCAGCCGACAGGTCAGTCAATGTAGCTTGTGCCGATTTGTCTATTTGGGAGATGGAAGGAATTGATTGTTTATCTGGCAAAGTTTGGCAAGGAGATTACTTAAAAATTTCTGATGATGCCATACAGACAACAGGAGATGGAGAGCCCCAATTCTTGTTTTGAGGGCGCCGTGGAGGGTTCCAACCTATACACAGAAGACACCATTGATGATCTTGACGGCAAGCTTGGGCAAGGTTTTATGTCGGCCGATGAATTAGAGGAAATTGACATTGGACCAGGTGATAGGCCTAGGCCGACATATATTAGTAAAGGTTTACCAAAAGAATTTAAATGTAAGTTAATTGCACTTCTAAGGGAGTATAGAGATTGTTTTGCCTGGGAATACTATGAGATGCCAGGACTTAGCCGATCGATAGTTGAACATCGGCTCCCTATCAAACCAGGCTATCGGTCGTACAAGCAACCCCCAAGACGTTGTAAAGCTGCGATGTATGATGCTATTAAGGCCGAGATTACAAGACTCTATGATGCTGGCTTCATCAGACCAAGCCGATATGCTGAGTGGATTTCCAATATAGTACCGGTTATCAAGAAAAATGGCAAGCTCAGGGTTTGTATTGATTTCAGAGATCTAAACAAAGCTACACCGAAGGATGAATACCCAATGCCGGTAGCTGATCAACTCGTAGATGCAGCATCTGGACATAAGATTATCAGTTTCATGGATGGCAATGCTGGTTATAATCAAATTTTTATGGCTGAGGAGGACATTCACAAGACTGCTTTTAGGTGTCCTAGTGCTATCGGCTTGTATGAGTGGGTAGTTATGACTTTCGGCTTGAGGAGTGCTGGTGCTACATATCAGAGAGCCATGAACTATATTTTTCACGATCTCATCGGTGCATTGGTGGAGATATATATAGATGATGTGGTGGTTAAATCCAAGGAAGTTGATGATCACATAGCCGATTTGAAACAGGTCTTAGAAAGAGCAAAGAAATATGGGTTGAAGATGAATCCTACCAAGTGTGCTTTTGGTGTATCGGCTGGTCAGTTTCTTGGATTTTTGGTTCATGAGAGAGGGATTGAAATTCCTCAAAGGAGCATCGAGGCAATTAAAGATATCAAACCCCCGGAAGATAAAACCAAGCTACAATCATTGATCGGCAAGATTAATTTTGTTCGGCGATTTATATCAAATCTGTCTGGCCGAATAGAGCCATTTACTCCTTTACTAAGGTTGAAAGCTGATCAAGAATTTGTCTGGGAAGAGAAGCAGCAGCAGGCTCTAGATAATATCAAGGAATATCTTAGTACCCCTCCAGTTCTTATACCACCACAGAAAGGGATTCCATTTAAGCTTTATCTATCAGCCGATCAAAATTCTATCGGCTCAGTCTTAATTCAAGAGGTTGAAGGAAAAGAAAGAGTTATATTCTATCTCAGTAGACGCCTGTTGGATGCAGAAACAAGGTATTCACCTGTGGAGAAGTTATGCTTATGCTTATATTTTTCTTGCACAAAGTTGAGGCATTATCTATTATCCAATGAATGCATTATAGTTTGCAAGGCCGATGTAGTAAGATACATGCTATCGGCTCCAGTGCTAAAGGGACGAATTGGGAAGTGGATATTTGCTTTGTCAGAATTTGATCTTAGATATGAATCGGCTAAGGCAGTTAAATGGCAAGCGATAGCCGATTTTATAGTTGAACACAGGGATACCAGTATTGATAATATTGACATCATGCCATGGACTTTATTCTTTGATGGATCAGTTTGTACTCATGGTTGTGGTATTGGCTTGGTGATAATATCACCTAGGGGGGCGAGTTTTCAGTTCGCTTTTACTATTAAACCGTATTCAACAAATAATCAAGCAGAATATGAAGCTGTTCTCAAAGGGTTGCAGTTATTAAGAGAAGTCGAAGCCGATGCTGTTGAGATCATGGGTGTTTCATTGTTGGTGATAAGTCAATTATCTGGGGAATATGAATGCAAGAATGATACCTTAATAATCTATAATGAGAAATGCCAGGAGCTGATGAAGACATTCAAGATGGTTACTTTGAAGCATATTCCTAGGGAGCAAAACGTTGAAGCCAATGATTTAGCTCAAGGTGCATCAGGATATAGGCCGATGTTACAAGGGATTGAGGTAGAAGTGGCCTGTATTCCAGCCGATGATTGGAGGTTTGATGTTTTTGAGTATCTAAAGAATCCTTCAAGATCAGTTTCAAGGAAATTAAGGTATAAAGCTCTCAAGTATGTTTTGTTGGATGGTTCATTATATTATCGGACGATTGATGGAGTTCTATTGAGGTGCTTGAGTATGGACGAAGCTAAAGTTGTTATGTGTGAGGTTCATGAATGTATTTGTGGGACACATCAATCGGCTCATAAAATGAAGTGGTTACTTCGAAGAGTTGGATATTTTTGGCCGACAATGCTGGAGGATTGTTTCAGATATTACAAGGGTTGTCAAGAATGTTAGAAGTTTGGAGCAATTCAGCGAGCACCAGCATCGGCTATGAACCCTATTATCAAGCCGTGGCCGTTCAGAGGTTGGGGTATTGATATGATCGGCCAGATCAATCCACCATCAAGTAAAGGACATAAGTTTATATTGGTTGCAACTGATTATTTCACTAAGTGGGTTGAGGCCATTTCTTTGAAGAAAGTTGACAGTCAAGATGCGATCAATTTTGTCAAAGAGCATATTATATACAGGTTTGGTTTACCACAGATGATTACAACTGATCAAGGTTCTATATTTATATCAGATGAATTTGTTCGGTTTGCTGATGGCATGGGAATTAAGTTGTTGAATTCATCACCATATTATGCACAAGCCAATGGACAAGATGAGGCATCTAACAAGAGTTTGATTAAGTTGGTCAAGAGAAAGATAGCCGAATACCCCAAGAAGTGGCATACTATTTTGGCCGAGTCATTATGGTCCTATCGGATGGCTTGCCATGGTGCAATTCAGGTACCTCCTTATCAACTGGTTTATGGACATGAAGCTGTCTTACCATGGGAAACCAACATCGGCTCTAGGAGGATTTCTTTACAGGATGAGTTAACAGCCGATGATTATCATAATTTGATGGTTGATGAGTCAGAAGATTTGGTTCAAGCAAGATTGCGAGCTCTTGAGAAAGTTCCAAGGGATAAGGAGAGAGTTGCCCGGCATTATAACAAGAAGGTTGTACCCAAATCTTTTGCGGCAGGAGAGCTGGTTTGGAAATTAGTACTGCCGATAGGGGCCAGGGATAATAAATTCGGCAAGTGGTCACCAAATTGGGAAGGTCCGTTTCAAGTTCATAAGTATGTTTCTAAAGGGGCATACATGTTAAAAGGGCTTGATGGAGAAGTATTCGGAAGAGCACTTAATGGAAAATACTTAAAGGAATATTACCCCAGTGTTTGGATTGGTTCATGATCGGCTATGGTTTGCCGGTTGATGGTTGATAGCCGATGTGTTTACATCGCCTTTAGGTGGCTGATATTTTTATCGCCCTTAGATATATAAGTTTGCAGCATTGTGTTCCCTTCTACAAACTTGGGGGGCATGGAGGAGACAATTTAAAGTTGGAAATTTTTGCGCAAAATTTGGCTAAGTATAAAATCTGCTCGATGGCCGATACATATATTGCAGTACAATAATGTTTCAGATGATTGTTAAAATATTACATCAACCCAGAAAGTTTTGGATTGCTGTGATCGCACGCAGGCGAATTTGCTCGACTTCATCAATCGTTTTGGCGTCTGCGGCATCAGTTCCTGGTACAGGCTTGAGGGATTTGTTGAGAGAAGCCAGATGTTTGATGGAGGATTTCAGCTTGGATTTTTGTTCTTCAATGGCTTGAGGCAGATCGGCTATTCTTTTCTCTGCTTCAGCAATCTTCACTCGGCATTGGCGAAGTTGGGTTAAGAGATCGGATTCTTCTTGTTTGAGCCTGTCTAATTCTTGCCGAGTTGAATCTGGGCCAGCCGTCAGTTCATCTAGCTTCGTTTTCTCTTCATTTACTCGCTGTCGGCTGACTTGGATGGTTGCTTCAAGGGCTTTGTGTTCTAGCCGATCAGACATCCTTTGTTTTGCTCTTTCAAGTATTGAATTTGTATTGCCCTAAAAAGACAGCAGGGGAGATAGAGTCGATCAGATCTTCTGGGAGTTGGTCTTGGATTTCTTGAAACCTGGATCTGATTGAGCCACAATCTGCAACTAACTGTCCAACGATGCATTTAGTCGGTCTGCAATATCGACTAATCTTGTTTTTAGCTCATCGGCTACTGGGGACTTTGTTTTGCTTGCTGTCTCTTCTTCTTCTTCATCCATGAATTGCCTTATGTCAAAGGAGAACATATCGGCTAAAGCCTAAGGGAAGGAGGTGTGAGTAAGATTTATAAGGTTGGCCGATATAAGTTGTGGTTGATAAGTAGTCTTACAGGGATTGGAGGAGTAGAAGTCATTGCAGCTGTGTCCTCTAAATGATGACTTCCTGCAGCCGATGCTGTGTGTTCGCTTGATGCTTGACGAGGAGGTGATATTGCTCGGGTAGGCTGAAAGTTTTCAAAAAATATTGTAGGCAATGGGAGAACTTGATTTAAATAAAATTGAAAAGAGGAGAAAAAAGTTTGTGTACCTGAGTTTTTCGAGGACGACGTCTGGGAGTTGGAGATTTAGCTGGGCTTGATGGATTGACTTGTGGTGAATCGGCTCGAGAAGTTGGACTTGAGATGTGGCCGGATTCACTAATTTCAGGAGCAGCTTCATCTATTGCTTCTTCGATAAGTGCTTCGTCAAGAAATTCTTCCACAGAAGGATCAAGTGGAGTGTCGTTGGCTGATTTTTGTTTCTTGGATGGCATTTTCTTCTTTGGAGCAGCTGGCTTAACGGCAGGTTTCTTAGTTCTTTTTCTCTTGCCAGCTGTAACAATCGGCTGGCTAGTTTGACCTTGAAGAAGATCTTTGATGGCTGGGGCATTGAAACCGATTGAAGAAGGGATCAGATCTTTGCCAGATGACATTTTGACAGCAGCATAGTTAATATCTTTGCCACTGTTGCTTTTGGTTGGAGGAGGGGTGCCAAAACTCTGAAAGATGCGAAATAGGATATTAAAAGATAGAGAGGAATAATAATGAGGAATGTAATGAGGGGTATAAGGATTTACCTGTGGGCTGATAGCTGGATTCATAGTTGTTAGATAGAAACTGGCTGGCATGGACAAGAACAGATGTGTTTTCCATTCACCCCACCATCTGTCAAAAAGTTGACTTCTTTGTATAATCAGGGATATCCGGTTGATGGGTCCTAAAGGGGGAATTTCAAGATTCAGGAGTCTGTCCATAACTAAAGCCGATGGAACAATGCCCCTTGTTTGAATTCTGTTTGAGAAGTAAAGACCAATAGGCAATTGACCCATACCAAGTTGCCTGGCAGCGATCATTGGGTGATAGAATTCATATGAAGACTGTATGTATCGGCCCTGAGATACACCTGTTGGTAGTATGCAAGGAGTGATGGCCGATACAAAGATATCTCTGAAACCAGGGAAGTCTTCGTTGTTCAATTCATTGAGTCTGAGATCTGTTGGTAGTTCATAGCTGCTGAAATCTTCATAGGGAAACCAAACACGAGACTCATGTGAGAATCCATCGTAGAATCTTTTAAACCACTCACAAAATTGATCGGTCGATGTACCCATGCCAGGGTAGGATGATGCATCGGCGTGTTGAATCATCATCGGCTAGAGATGGGAAGGATAGATCATCCAGAGGGGTTCTGTCTGCAACTTTGATGGTGTATATATTGAGCCAAATCTGAACAAACCACCAGGGGCCTCCGTAGTTGGTGGAAGTGTCCATGAGGAGTTTAGCCGATGTATGGCTCAAGGTTTGGTATACTGCTCCAAGAAGATATTTGCCCAAAGGGATGGATTTTTTGGACACTAAGGCTTCTGCCAAATGTTGCCAGTTGGCTGTTGGACCACAGGTTGAGCCACAGAACAGAAATTTATCTAACCACATCATTAGGAAAGCTCTGTGTTCCCTGGGAGAGACAGATCCTGTACCCATATTCTCAGTAATAAAACAAGACCATCCTCCGATATTTTTTGTTTGAAATTTGTGGTCACATTTGACCTTGAAATTGAAGGGATTAGCTGGTGAGGATATATCTAAGCCTGTTAGCATTTGGATATCCAATAGTGTGGGGGTCATAGGACCATGGCTAAACAGGAAAGCATTTAGGGTATCGGACCAAAAGTAGGAGGCAGCCGATAACATGGGCTCATCTTTCTTTGTATCGGCTAAAGAAAGTGAGAGGCACTGAGAAATACCTATCTCGTCCCAATGGGATTGTTTGCTGGCCGACATCCTCTTATACCAAGCCTTCCATCCATCTACGGCCGATGGCCAAGATCTGAAGATGTTGGGCCAATGTGTGGAGCTAGGTTTGGATTCCTTGAAGGGGATGCGGTTGGTCTCGGAGTTGATGAACGCGGTAGGGTCTTCATCGCCCATCGGCCCAAGAAAATAGTGGCCCGGTTCTTTTTCGATGGGGATCGCGATCAAATCTCTTAGGTGCTGGAAAGAAGGGGAAGATGAAAGAGAGAGGTTAAGGTAAAGATGATTTAAGTTCACAGATTGGACTAAAATAATGATGGATGGTATGAGTGGGGTTGAGAGAAACAGAATACCTGGGGGATGCTTGTGGTGGTTGCCATTGAATCGAGGAGCTGTTGTTGCCGCTGGGGAAGGTGGTCGCTGGTGAGGTCGCCGGAGTGGAGAGAGAAGATGTTTGCCGGAGTTCACGGAGGAGTTTGGTGATTTAAGCGGTGAAGGTGGAGCTAACGCTGTGAAATATCCGGAGGAGTCGTTGGTATTTAAAGAATTAGGTGCGTAACGGTCACAGGGGGTAATCCTAGAATTTTGCCGTTGAGAAGAGATAATTCCGTTGCATTATAAATACTTCGGAATTGGGGGGCATGTGTTGACGATGAAATTTGGTAAGCAAATCTATCTACAAGGATCGGAAACACAACATAATCCGAAGTGGATTTGAAAATATGCGAGGATATCGGAAACAGAGTGCGCATCGGCTGGAGTCCGAATCGGCTGTGGACTGATCGGCATAGTCAGAGTTGGACAAGGTTAGCTGATGGAGCTGATGTCGGTAATATGACTTGGTGTACGTCATCAGGTTATGTTAGCGTGTTTCATATGGAGTGCCATGCACGGATGAAGTCCTGAGGAGGCAATTGTATCTATTAATTAGGATATTTTATGTAATTTCCTTATAGATATTCTCGGTAAGAGTCCGCCTAAGGGAATTGTTTGTTAGTTGGATTTGTATTAGGTTAATATGAGTTGTGTCCGTGATGGACAAGGTTTGTAATTTCGGGTATAAATATAATCCCGAGGTCTTGTAAATAACAACACACGTTCAATCCTAGTTTTAGGGTTAATTTTATCATTGATTATACCTTACAGCCGATCCATGCTTTATTGCATCGGCTAGGTCACATACGATATGAAATCGGCCCTATGGCCGATTGACTATCGTTTACTGATATTCTTTGCATGTTTTCTTGTTGATTGCAGGATCAAATAACCAGGCACGCCCTTTAATCTGAAACCCTAATTTTGGACCTGCACAAGAGTAAAGCAAACCTCTCAGGCCAGTGTGTGTTTTTTGCATCAACAGCGGGTCACCGCATGGAGAGCGCGAGCGGTGGTGAGCAGTGGGAGAGGAACTGGGCGGTGGCTGCTGCTCCGGCACGCCGTGCTTCGCATGGTCAGGGCAGTGCTCGAGGCCATCGACTTCGTCGTCCACGCCGACATACACCCGCTCCTTGGCACCGTCGACCACATCTGCTCCTCCCTCCGCCACATCACCAACCTCGCTGGAGCCGTGGCCGCCGACATCGAAGACATGCTCCAAGGTACATGCTGCTCCGTCGGCGCTGTGGGGGTTGCTCCGTCGGCGCCACCATCCCGAGCTCCCCATCCCCATTCGCCCCTCCCTCTACATCTATCTCCTCGGGCGGCGAGAGTGGAGCGGCGTGCGACGGGCGATGGGAGTAGAGCAGCGTGCGGTGGCCGGTGGGAGAGGAGCGGCGCTAGCACCACGTAGCCTCGCCGTTATCTCATCTCCATCTTCGTCGTCTCCGGGTGGGGCAGCGACGCGGGGCCTACTAGTCATCGTCGTCGGGTAGGGTGCCCTTCGTGCTGCCGGCCACTGCCCGCCCCGCTCCGTTGGCCGCTTCGCCCCGCCCGTCGCTCGTTTTTGCCGGCAGCCGCTCGTCCCGCTCCATCAACCGAAGAGAGGAGAGGGAGGAGTGAGGATGACATGTGGGCCCATGTGGGCCCCACCATTTTTAAATTCTGACTAAAACTTCATATCAATTTTAAGAAAACCGAATTATTCCCGCATCAATTAAAATAATGATCTACGTGTATTCTCATCGGAAAAAAAATGCAATTTTTCTCCAGCATTCATTTTAATTACAGATCGTAGAACTTACTCTGCCATCAAGCAACTACAGGTCTACAGCGATTGCATATCAATGTTTCTGTGCTGGAGCCACTCTGTACTTTTGGAGCTGGCAAGCACAAACATGCAGCTAAGAAGGGAAACTAATGAGGTGCATTACTGTTTTAGGCTGCTCCCTGCCTTTTTGTAACTTTGATTGCCAAACTGCTCAATTCCAGAACTAAAGTACTATGATGCAAATGCACTATCAATCTGTTGGCTGTTGCCAACTTGCAGGCAATGACATTCAAACTGGGAGATTACATATGATCTACTATGCAACTCTGTGGTCCGTACTAATTCCATTTCGTATTGCTATATATGTTCTTTACAAAAAAAAATGCTATATATACTTACTGAAGGTTAATTGGGTTTGTTGCCAATTGGGTCAGAACAATCCCTCCGCCTTTTTTATATGAACTAACCAATGTCATATAATAAGAAATATGGGTACTATATCAGAACAGAGGGAGAGTTGATTGACAATTGGTTATTCCATGAGGAGGTTAAGTGGAGCAGCATTAGTTAGCATTGTATCTGGTGAAGTGGAGGAGATATGAGTATAGTCTACTTTGTGCCAAATTGCAGAGTAAATGTTCTTCTAGATGTGGATTTCTTTAATCTTTCGAGTGAAGCCTTGATTTGTTGTAATCGTCTGAATTTCATGCGACCTTGCTGCATTTCATGAGTCGCTCTTTCAAATGTTACCTGCTTTTCACATTGATATGCTTATTTTGTTTTATGTTCTTCCATATTATAGGTACCGCCTTTGTCTCATAGGGACCAATGGAACTGATTCAGCAGAATTTTTGCTATTTGCTCGTATTGCTCAACAGATCATTGGTTGTATCGTTACGAGTTTCATGAAGTTTGAAACCAGATCAGACAATCTTCCACGTGAATGAAATACTAGCTGGTAACTTTTCCTGTCTATCCCTGAGAAGAAGAGTAACATGTAGAAATGTGTGAAATTCCATCCAAGTTGCTGCTATTGATTTTCTTTTAGTAGAGTCAAGCTGCTATTCTAGATATGGGTGTTTATGACTCCGCTATGATATCTTCAACTATATCTTCTACAACTTGTAGTTCAAATGTTGTCGGATTCACTGAATCTTTTGGTGGATCCGACTACTTAGCATAGCTTCTGGTGCATTTGATTCCAGTGCAGTTGCGACTTATAGTACAAAGAAATGAGATGTTTCTAAAAAAGCAAAGAAAAAAATAGAAATGAGCAGATGTTGTACGAGTTGTAAGTGTTTTTATTTCAATGCAGTAAAAATTGCTACAACCATTGTCATAATGTTCTTACACTGTTATTAAATTTGCTAATTATTCCAGCCTTTAATCCCATAGAAAAAGCTGGTTTCACAGGGCATATCCGGCCAGAGATACTTACCTAATGAATAAGCATCTTTTTGTAAAATTACTAAATATTTGAGAGTTTGGCTTCTGTATTTACGCCATATTAATTTATTTATTTCAGGACCCTCCGGAACGATCATATACATGTTATTCAACAACCCTCCACTTTATCTTATACCTCTGCTGAAAATACAAAGGAGCAGGTTGGTTAGCTGTGCTTAAGATCTGTTATTCCCTGTATCATGAATAGTTATCTCTACTGTTCCTTTCTCATACCTTTAACATCTACTTAAATAAATGAAAATTTGCATCGTGTAAATTTCCTGTCTTCACCATAGGATGAACCTATTGCCCCTACCAATGGATAAAGAGAAGGGATGCCAATCCTAAAATTTTGGTTCAATCTTCGACAGTGGTTTCCCCTTCACTTGCCAATCATACCTCTGATGAGCGGTGAAGCATGGCCAATGATGCGGTTACTGGCCAGGTGCAGCAGAGCCTCAACTCATTTGTCATCCTAGGGGCATTGATAATCTGGAAGCTTATAAATCATTGTGTGTCGATGGTGCCACTTCTAACTTGGCGAGTTCCCTGTTACTTGCCAAGGAAGAAGTGCAATTATGGAGTTTGGCTGGGCCTAGAGCGCTCTCTTTTCTAAGTGCCCTAGCACTTGATTCTTTGTCTTTTAGACGTGGTTGTCGGTAGTCTTTTGTCATAGGCGCGAATTGTACTCACCATTCTACCATCTTCTTTAATACTATGATATGCAGCTCTCCTGCGTATTGGAGAACAAAGATGTAAATTTTTGTTGGTGCAAAACTTTAGTTGACAATGTTTGATTCTGCTCTTTCTGATGTCCAGCATGAGTGAGGTGAGAGCTGATGCTACAATGGAAAATTAGTTAAGTTCATTGGTACTATCAGTACATTTTGTATCTTTGTTTGCGAAATTGTCAATTTGTATATTTATAATACTGTTGCAAAAATGTGCTTGCATATTTCTCACCATCTTGAATGGAATAGATTGTAATGTGAGGCTCATATATATTTGATCTATCTGCCGTACAAATACAAGTTCTATCCATGAATATAGTACACTGACCTTATTACCTTCCTATATATGAATACAAGCCTATGTTTAAAGTCATGTTTGCTAAATCACCCACTACTGTAAATAGCCATTAGTATATAACTATATATTACTCTGTCAAAAAAAAAAGGGTAAACTCTAGTTACAGATAAATCTGAAGACGTATGTATTCAGATTCGTAGTTAGGATTGAATTTTTTTTTGGACGGATGGGGTATATGGCTATGACTTAAGAATATGGGTGTTCACCCTTTATTATGTCTTTTATCCTTGGTCAGTGCTGCACAGTTCTTAATATTGTTTGTTACAGTCCTTTGCTATTAAAATGTCATTATGCAACGAGGTTTTTCTTACTGTTTAGAAGATCAGTACCCATACTCTCAGAGGTAAATACGAGTAAATAAAATATGTATATACAACGAGTAAACAAAAGATGTATACAGGAGGTGCACCCCATAAAATGCCCACATCTGGTATACTATTCAAGCTTGGCATGAAACACACATGCATATGCTGTTTGTCACCTCCATAGTCATAAAGATAGTGACTAGTAGACTGCAAAACGAACACTTGTAAATACATTTTTCTCCATCGTTGTAACAGATGGTAACTGTACTTCTCATAATCAGTTTTCACCATAGTAACCAGTAACCACAGATTTAACTGTTACTGGAATAATGCCACTAACATGATGATACACAAGAACAAGCATATCCTTCTACTGTCTATGTTGTTTGACAGAAACAAGAATGTGTAGATGAAATTTGAAACAACAATGTTTGAGTATTTTAACTGTCAGATACATGAAAAGTTATCATCTTCCAATTATATCAAGGGGGTGTATTGCTTGCATCAATTACAATCGCCTTTTGTAGTGGGACTTACCAAATCTATGCAACCACCAATCAGGATTCAGGAATTTCAGATTAGAAACTTTAATGTCGAAAAGAAGCATCCATGCAGTGATTAGCATGATCAAGACATTAGACATCACACTATCTTCATATATATTGTTTGGCTGCTGTGCCTTAGATACAATAGTATACACAGTGGTGTCTGTATGCCAGTCTTACATCATAAAAAAAATCCACTTGTAAAAGTATATATGTAGTTACAACACCATGCTGACACAAATCAATGAAAGATGAGCTGAAGCGTCATATTGATGTACACATTTATTATAAAAGTGCAACCTTATTCCTGACAATGTTCTGCGACTTAAGTAATCGAGTTTGTTGGTATTAAGTCATATTGGGTTAACCCAAGTCCTCTCGAAGTTTGTTGTTTTAAGTCGCAGAACATTGGTCGGCATGCACGTCTGAAGTAACCGACTTAACCCAAGTGTAACCGAGTTGTCAACTGGGTTAAGACGTGCATGCCGACCAAGCAGGGAGACCTTGGAGTACTGAATATGGAAAAATTCACAAGGGCCTTAGGTTTGCGATGGCTTTGGCATGAATGGGAAGAGCCAACCAAGCCTTAGGTGGGCCTTGAGACACCTTGTGACGATACTGACAAGACCCTCTTCACGACGGCAACAAACCTTCGGATTGGCGATGGAAACACAGCTCGCTTCTGGGACTCGCCTTGGGCTAACGGGCATAGGCCGAAAGACGCTATGCCGCTCGTCTATGCAATCTCAACGAAGAAAGGGAAGTCCCTACGTCAGGGAAAAGAGAATGACACATGGGTAGGAGATCTGGACTTAGAAGCGAATCCGCCAATCTCCTTTGAGCTGTTCAACCAGCTGGTGGCATTATGGACCGCGGTACGCAGCGTGCACCTCATCGACGAACAACCTAACCAGATTGATTGGAAGTTCACCAATCATAGGCACTACACTGCCTCCTCGGCTTACCAAGCACAATGTTACGGGGCCCCCAATACAATCTTCGACTCGTTGATCTGGAAGGCATGGGCGCCTGGGAAGTGCAAACTCCACGCCTGGCTCATCATCCAAAATAGGGTGTAGACATCGGACAGGCTAGCGACTAGGGGATGGCAGAACAATGGGTGTTGCCCCCTTTGTAGAAGGGAGAATGAGACGGCCCTGCACCTCGTTGCCGAGTACCGGTACTCAAAAAGGATTTGGACCTCCGTAGCCAACTGGGTGGGCAACCAGCACCTCGGCCCCACACACTGGGAGGCGACTCAGTCAGTCAAAGACTGGTGGGAGAACCTTGCGAATACGACAGAGGTGCCCAAAAAGGGGTTGTGCACCCTCATCCTGCTCGTTGTATGGGAAATTTGGAAAGAGAGAAACCAGCGGATCTTTGAGCATAACGAGTCCTCTGTGACATTCCTACTCACCAAAATCAAGGAGGAGGCAAAGTTGTGGATGCTTGCAGGAGCCAAGCGACTACGAGAGCTCCTCCCGCACCTTTTATAGTGTATAGCTGTAAAGTTCTTTCCCTTTACGCCTAGGGGTTGTATTTTCTCCTGCTATATTCAATGAAAAGGCACACTCTCGTGCTGTTTTCCCTTCAAAAAGAGAGATAGAAGAAAAAAGAGGAGTCGACTCACAGGAGACTATAACAGGCAATAGTTCACAAACTAGGATCCAATGCAATGTAACTGAGTTGTCGGGTAGGAAGTATGCAGAGCCGTTTTGAAGTAATGCATATAGTAATATACTCATTGAAAAGTATTAAAGTAGGACGTGCAGTTAAGCCTGTAAGTTACAGTGAAGCTGAAGAAAATAAACCCCACCTTCAAAAATTTGATTGTTATTAAATCGTTCTGTGTTTGCCAAACTGATACTATGACGTTTCTTGCAGTTAACCACATGTACAATAGTGACTTAACTGGCATGAAAGATAAGAAAAGCACATGGATCAATGACGATTCTTGAAGATTTGAGCAAAACAAATTTTAGTACGACATAAGTTAAGCACAGGGGCAATGGTGACTAAATGTATTTGGAATGGAATAATCAACAGAAAGCACAAAAAAGATTTGCTAGATTGTGTTTTTCGTAGTAGCTCCAATCTGATTTTTATTAAGAGGATGAAGAGTATATATTAACAGCCAAACATTGTCATACTTTTATTATCAGTAACTTGGGCTATTCAATATAATTGTAAATTCACCCAATGATGATTTAAGCATTTTTCTCATTGCCTTAAGATGATCCAATGCTATATGCGCTTATGTAGCCTGTTAAGAGAATGGAAATTATAGAACCACGAGCTAACCCACATATGCAGAACCTGAAGTACCTTTCTTGATTTCTACAAGATCTCATGAAGGAAGCTGACATTGGTTTCATGCTATTTCAGGTAATGCTATCTTTTATCACTAGCATAAGTTATTGGCACTTTGAATGCTATTTCAGGTTACACTTTTTTTTTAATCTTTAAGAGGCCTCACATAGAATTGCATCCTTCAAATAATGCATATCTATTACTAGAGTTTACAGAGCTATGCAATGCAGAGTTTATAAAGCTAACAGATGAATCTGTATCCTGGCAAAACAGCAGGATTAACGAAATAAAGGTTTATTAAAACACTAGTTAGGAGCACTCTACTAGTCAGAGTACAGAAACAGGAGTGCCGAGACCACCATAGATATAACGGAATGACTTGTGCCTGATGATGTGAAGCTTGTCACTGCAGCCACGCACCACCTCCACGCCGGTGAGCATCGCGAAATTCTTATCATACCCCTCGGAGACGCTGCAAGATTTGTTGCGGGTCAGCCAGGTCGCTACCATGAACAGCTTGGCGATGCAGAGCTTGCCGGCACCAAGGTGTATGACACGCGACACATGCGCGTCTGGCACCGTGAAGCCATTACACCCGCTGTGCACCACCAGCGGTGGCTGCTGCTGCTGCTGGACAGCAGGGGACAGGTCCCACGCACCAAGGACGCCGTCGTCCGCGGCGGAAAACCCGAACCAGAGGCCGTGCTCAGGGACGTACTCTGCGTGGCCACGGAAGGGCAGCGTCCAGTCGCCGGCCTTTCTCCACTCGGAGCTCGCCGTGTCGAAGGAGTAGGTGCCGTAGCTCATGGTGGATACCAAGATGTGCGAGTTGCCGACTGCCGCGTACCCGCAGATCTCGCCGGCGCCTATGCCTTGGTAGTCGGCGGCGTGCACGCACGGAGGCGGCGGCAGGGGCCGCCAGAAGCAGTCGTCCCCCTCCTTCCGCATCCCACCCTTGGGTCGGCGTTCATCACAATGGATGAGCGCCTCGAAAGAGCGTCGATCCTTACCGCTGCCATCTTTGTCAGGCCGAGGTATGGTCGCCATGGCGTACAGATCGTCGCCGACGGCGAGCGACAGGATCCAACTCTTGGGCGTTATCATGGCGGGCAACGCACGGACGCTGTGCGTGCCGGGGTCGTAGAGGATGGCGCGGCCGTTCTGGTCGACGGTGACGATCTTGTCATCGTTCCTGCGCATGACATCCATCCACATGACGGTGCCCGACCCCGGCGTGCCAGGGGGACGGAAGGTTATGGTTTTTGGAGGCAGGGGAGCTTCCTCCACCGCAGTCGGCGACGGTCGGTCGAGCGGCAGCGCATCGTTTGGGTAGAAGAGATGGGACGGGTTGATGCGGCGTAGATTGCGGGTGTTGGAGAGGAGGGAGGGTCTATAGCAGATATCCACCAGGTGCAGGAACCGCCGGATCATCGTCGTCCCAAAGCTCTTGCCTTTCTCCCCTTATCTTCCAAGATGCCGGAGCGATTGCAAGTTTGCTGCTTGCTGGGAGATGCAAAAGAGGTGCGATTAGATCTGGATGGGGGGTCTAGGTTTTAAACCACTCGACTAGCAGGCTGCAGGCGCTGCCACAGACCAAGTCCAACGTTGCGGCCTGTCAGTAGACCAAATATTCATTATGGATTGGAATAAGTTCATTTGGGGTCCCTTAACTTTACACCGAATCCGATTTTCATTCTTCAACCAAAAACCAGATACAACCGATATCCGAACTGTCAAAACCGATACAAAGGAGGTCTCTCGGCGGTTTAGAAGTCGGTTTTGGCTAACGTGGCTGGTTTGACCAGGTATTCGTCCCATGTGGCATTGATGTGGTGCTTACATGATAATTCAATCCTGGAAAAAGAATAAAAAATTGTGGGCCCACCTGGCAGCTACACACAAAATAAGTAAAAAATGGTGAGGGTCCACGTGGGCCCCACATATCTCCTCACTCCACCCTCTTCTCCCTATCCTATCTCTCTTCCCTCTTCTCTCTATCCTCTCTTTCTCCGACCGATGGAGCGGGGCGAGCGGCGACTGGTAGAAGTGGGCGACGGGCGGGGCGGAGCGGCCGACCGGTGGAGTGGGGCATGCTAGATCGGGTTGGCGGCGCGCGGGGCCATAGGGCGTAGACGGCAACGGTTGTCGGCGTTGTGGAGGAGGACATCAACGGCATCAGCGGGAGCATCTCCTCCGGTCGCGCCTCATTCCCCTTCCCCCCTCTCCCTCCCTAGAGGCAGGCGGCGAGCTTCGACCCCCAATTTTGCAAATCGGAGATCTTATGTGTTTATCCGTACTAATCCCTGGATCAGTAGTTGGTACACACATACATAGCCGGATCACAACACATCACGGATGGATTCAGGCTAAAAAGGTTAAGTACTTACATTAGGGCCAGGCAGGCTAACATTTATCAGAGAACAACAGCGGTATACAAAACAATACAAGGGCCCAGTTGACATGCCACAGGCAGTCGACTGGAGAACGAGACCTAGAACGGGACCGCACTCCGATCATCTTTTTAAGTACGCAAGCGTACCAACAAGGGCTTCTCTTTAGGCACTCTGCTAAAAGATATATATAGAATAACAATGAGTACAAAAGTACTCAACAAGCCACCACACAAGAATGCATATGATAGAAGGTATTTCAAGGAATGGCTTTCGGTTCTTTTGTGTAAAGCAAATTTTGTAAAACCTTTCACAAGCCTAAGACCTAGCATAGACTGGTCAAATTTTAATACCATAGTTCATTAATCAACGACGGTTCTGTCCACCATCCATTGTCATCCCAAGGATAGCTTCCCGTCATTGAGTCGTCATGGTTTTCTGAGGACGTCCACCTTCCCTCCTCTCAGGAAGTGGCTCCATCAGCATAAAAATCATCATGCATCATCCCATCCCGCACAAGTTAAGAATTTAGAGTCTAGCCAAGTGTAATACATGTCCCGGTGCTCAATATCCGCGAGCACAGCTATTCGAATAGATTTGGTTTACTCACACTGCAGTGGATGTACACTTTACCCGCACTCCACAACTGCCCAACACATGAGCCTCGTCCCAACACATGAGACGCGTCACGACAAAGCCTTCCGATAACCTTGCATTGGCAGTACCCGCTCCATGAACTATCATCCTCATGCACTCTAGGCGTATCTGTTTCTAGCAGTGAGAGGAGTTCTGGCGCTCCTGGGAGGGAAATCTCACACGCACGTAAAGTTTATAGTCTAAGTTTAGATTCTCACTCTCACACACGTGGCAGTCCTACCAATGGCGACACCGACGTAGGGCTCGCATCGCGGCCCTACCTCAACGGCTGCCCCACCGTAGCACACCTGCCTCACACACGGGGGTGAACCATCTATGCAAGGATACTGCCTCTGCTCGGCTATCTAGTCCGCTAGGTCTATACCCATCCGAGAAGTGCGGTTGTACGAGGGTCGTTTCATGCTTAACTTCATGGCTCGGTCCTTAACTGACCGGGGACGGTACTAGCCTTTTCCAGATACCACCCAAACCCAGCATCCGCCCCGGTCGAAAACAGTTGTTTAGTTTCATTTCTCCTTTCACAAATCATGTCATCATATCATGGCAATGTGGCACTCATGTCTCCACATGCCGCATCTCAATTACCTTCCCAAAGGTAATTGCCCAAGCATATAGCATTTTGATAAACATGAGTATGCATGATTCTAGAATAGTATTACTAAGCATTTGTCATAATTGACTAGGGACTCATACGTAAGCATGGTTACAAGGGGATATGGGGTAAACAATATTCAAGGCATGGCATAACAACAAGTAGGATGTTCATCATTGCATGCAACTTTATTTGCAAACAAAATAATTTCGCAATTTGGGATCAATATGCTCAAGGAATAGTGATGACTTGCCTTGCTCAGAATAGTCTTTACTTTGTAATCTTGATCAACCTTCACCTCCTGGAAGCTGCACACGTTGCCTCACGACGAATCGATACGCCAATACTATAATACGCGAGAAAAACCAATATTCAACCAACAATCAAACATGTGCAAACAAATGTAAATGTTGGAGTCGTACCTAGGGCTGCTCATACTACTCGTGCTTTTATCTAAATACAATGATCATACACTAAATGAGGTTTTATTCTATCTAATTAAAATTTGTGGTATGGTTCTATGGTTGGATAGATTTAGGATTAACCAGATAATAACAGTGAATCATCTATATTATTATTTTATTAGTGGAGTTATTATTAAATTATGGACATATTTTACTCATCATTATAAAAGGTTAATAATTATCCATGCTCTATATGTTAGATTCATGAAGTTAATAATATCATAGCTACAGATCATCTCTTTGTATGGTTTTGTAAGGAGCTACCCTAGTGGGTTACAGTTTAAACTGAAATTACGTGAGGTAAAGATTAATTATTATTTATGTAATATTCATGTTTGTCTCATGCTCTTTGTCTAGTATATACAAATGGTAGGTTAATGTTCTGTTGTAAAGCTTAAATGAGACATATTGTATGTGTGTGAGTTCGAGAATATACGAGGGTTTGATTATTTACTGAACATGAATTATTTTCTACAAGTTATACAATATATGCGATGTAAGTGGGTTTGATGAGTTGGTACTGTTTATTAACTTAAGGATTGATTACCGACCTAGACATATACTACGGTACAGGGGATGTGGTTAATTAACTTCGTGTAGGTGATTTAGTCAAGCTAGCTCTATTATTATACCTCGTAAACAAACCATGGTTTTTATCCATGAGTATTCCTACTTTAGTTGCAGCACTAATAAGATCAGACTTTACGTAAATAATTTATAAGTCATGGGTGTAACCATATATGGATGTATATTAATAAATGACACTAGTATTTCTTTAGGCTTCAACTAATTTGAAATAATGCGTATAATTAGTTTACATGGGTTTTATGGTGGTAAAGTATGTTAAGAATAATCATCCTCGGGTCTACTCTACTGTACTATTGATGCAAAAAACACACACAGGCCTGAGAGATTTGCTTCACTCTAGTGCAGGTCCTAACGTTGGATTCAAGGGCGTGCCAGTTGATTTGATCCTGCAATCAACAAGAAATATGCAAAGAATATTAGTAAACGATAGACAATCGGCCATAGGGCCGATTTCATATCGTATGTGACCTACCCGATGCAATAAAGCATGAATCGGCTGTAAGGTATATGGATAAGCATGAAAGTAACCTTAATAAAAGTATATCGGCTGTAGATATTAGCCTTATGCAATTATTAGATCAATACTACTATAGAAACAAGCAATTGGTATGGATCGGATCGAACCGAGACAGCATAAATTACTTAAGTCTATTGTAACATGAAATAACGATCACATAAGATTGATGTCGTAGCCGATATCTAAATCTAAACATGTATCAGTCGTAGATCCGATACAAACTCATGATAAAGCATTAAGACTAAATACAGAACATTAAACAAAGTATAAACCATGTTAAATATTCTAAATAGATAAGATCGGCTGAAACTCCGATACTATCCCTATTGACAATCGTAAAGCATGTTATAGATCATGTTTTTAAGAAAACTTAATAGGTTAGACCGAACCAATGCAGCATTAAGCATGATAGAAACATGATATGCAACAAGCCAATAACATCAAATCAGGATGGTGGATACGTCATATAACATGAATCAACAAAGTAGACTAGCCAATATCGTCGAAACCCTAAAACGGATCTAGCCGATATGAGAGATAGCATTATTGATCTAAGCTATATGATGTATATGATAACTGTGGAGCTTGCAAGAGAATTAGAGTGTCATAACGATGTAAGCACTAACTCCAATGATGCAAATTGCCATGACAAACTATACCTTCTTGTCGAAGATCAAATTGATGCAGCACGACTCGAGAGCACAAGCTTGTCGAAAATAAGAAACAAAAGGTGGCGATGCGCCGAGATTGATTGAACGTCTGTTGTTATTATTTACAAGACCTCGGGATTATATTTATACCCGAAAATACAAACATTGTCCATCACGAACACGACTCATATTAACCTATTACAAATCCAACAAACGAACAAGTCCCTTAGGCGGACTCTTACCGAGAATATCCATAAGGAAATTACATAAAATATCCTAATTAATAGATACAATTGCCTCCTCAGGACTCTATCCGTGCATGGCAATCCATATGGAACACGCTAACACAACTCGATGACGTGTACCGAGTCATATTATCAACATCGGCTCAATCGGCTAACTTAGTCCGACTCTGACTCTGCCGATCCAGTTCACAGCCGATTCGGACTACAGCCGATTCTCACTCTATTTTCCGATACGATCTTATCTCTTTATTCCTCTTCGATTCCATCTTTATCTCTGATGTTTGAATTACCAAATTTGGTCGTCAACACATGCCCCCCAAGTCCGGAATATTTGGTAATGTTTCGGATTTGCCAAATCTTATCTCCGAGATAATCTCACTCTTTCCGTTTTTGACCGTTACCGCAGCGCTTTAAATACGGTAACCGACGGCCCCGAGAAACTTCACACCGTTATACTGTTGCCACCGCTTTAGCCCTTTCCGTCTCTCTCAACTCCGGCGATCCCCTCGGCGCAAGCGGTCAATCTTCAAGCAATCCCTCTTTCGTTCAATCTCCGTCGCGAAGGATGTCTTCCTCATCCACTCCATCTGCTGCCCCATCAGCCGAATATGCTGAGGTAAGTCCCATCGGCTAGATCCCCTTTTCTTCATCTAATCTTGTTTTCCGTAATCTTAGTCCGCTTCTTTTCTTTTTTGCTTTGTTGATGTAGCATCTCGCAAACCTAGTTGCGGTCCCCAGTCTTAACCATGAAAACAACTACTTTCTTGGACCCATCGGCAACTTAGACCCAACTGAGTTCATTGCTGCTAAAACCAATAGAATCCCCTTCAGGCTAGCGAACCCCAACATAGGACATTGGAAGAATACGTTTAAGTCCTGGCCATCCTTGGAAAAAAGCTAGCCTGCATGGTTTAAGCGCATATCGGCTATCAAGCAGAGTCACTGGGATGAGATAGGAATCGGCCAAGCTCTAGCCCTTACTTTGGCGAATTCGGCTAAAGATGAGCCACTGATGGCTTCTGCTAGTTATTTCTGGTCCAACACCCTCAATGCTTTCTTGTTCAACCAAGGGCCGATGACCCCAACTCTCTTGGACATAACCATGTTAACTGGACTAGATATCACCTCATCGGCCAACCCCATGATGCTTAACTCCAAAAACAGATTTGACTTCAAGACCAAGAGCATATGAGGATGGTCTGGCTTTATTTCGGCTAACATGGGTCAAGGTTCAGTATCTCCCAAAGAACATACTGCATTCTTGCTAATGTGGTTGGAGAAGTTCTTGTTTTGTGGATCTAGTTGTGGCCCAACCTCAAACTGGCAGCATATAGCCGAAGCCCTTGAAGAGAAGAGACAGTTTCCCTTGGGAAAAATCCTACTCGGCTACTTGTACCAGACCTTGAGCAATGCATCGGCTAAGCTAGCAACCGGCTCAATAGTCAATGCTGGTGGTCCATGGTGGTTACTCCAATCTTGGCTGAATTTAGTTGCAATGAAAGCTGTCAATCGGCCACCCCTGAGCGAAACAGAATTTCCAAGACTAGAGCCGATCACCAATGATGATGGTGAAGAAATAACCCATCGGAGGTGTATGTCTTTCGGAGAATATGCCAGCACCCCAGCCGATGCAGGAGCAAAATTATCAGCAGAACTGTTCAAAGACTGGTTTTTTAGCTTCTATGATGGCTTTCAAAAAGATGCTAGAATCTAGTTCTTTTATGATGAATCAGCTACCATCGGACTTCAGATTTGAAGAAATAAACCATGATAAATTTCAGAAGTCCAGAGAAGTTTATACTACTGCTATTAGCCCTTGCATACTCCCTGTCGGCATCCATCAAGGCAGGAATATAAAAGTCTCATATGAGTTTTACCACCCCATGAGCTCAGCAAGACAATTTGGTATGGGGCAATTACCAATCGGCTTATGGTTTGCCGATAAAATTGAATGCCGAGGAGAAATATCTTCAAGTCTGATGATGGATCGACTACTGAACATTCCAGGACCCCCTCTTGGCAGTATTAATGACATTGATCTAGCCATGTTCAGGAGCAAGGCTTTTACTTCATGGTGGGCCGAATGGAAACAACATCTTTTTCACCAATCGGCTACCATCTACATGACTGACCTCTTCCCAGACATGATCCCCCAGGTACACCTTTATTACTTTCAATATCATTTCTATTTTAACATACAAGCCGATTCTGTCTCTGACTTATGAATTATTTTATCCTTTCCAGACCACAGACTCATCTCCTCCACGCATAAGCAGAAGTGGCAAAGATATTGAATATGCTGCAGGACTGTTGCCCAACAGATGTGGCATGACCCCTCCTGTCATCGGCTATCATGCCCCCAAGACATCAAGCCTGCTCCATGGACAAACAAGGGAACCAGCTGATGCAGGCAGGAAAAGAAGAACTAGAGCATCAACTGCTGTGCCACCAGCTACAAAGAAAAAGGCTAAGAAACAACCACCTCCAAGAGCTGATGATGCAGATGAAGCTCTAAAAGAAGCATCGATCGAACGGGCGATAGATGAAGCTGCAGCCGAATCAAGTGATGCAGGGAGAAGAACACCTCTAGCTTCTCCGACTCCGGCTCAAACTCCTACAACACCTGCTGTTCCGGCAGTATTCTCTCGGCAACCAAGAGTAAGTTCATCTTTCTTGATATAAAATCTTCTTATTTAATATCAACCTAAACTCCAAACTTTGTCCATTGCAGAAGAAAAGACCAGCCGAGAAGAAGAAACCAGCACCAATATCGGCCAAACCAACTGTCCAAGCTACTCTGGTAAATTTCATATTTCTAAAACCTCGAATTACTTTACTTTGCCAATACTATCTAACACTTGCACCAATATTTTCAGCCTACTCCCCCTCCATCGCCTGCAGCACAGCCAATCTCAAGTGAACACACCGCATCGGCTGCAGGCAGCCATCATGTCGAAGAAGAGGTTGCTGTCCCTGCAATCCCTGTAAGTCTCAAACCTTTAAAAATACCAAATCGGCTACTCAAAACACTTTCTGACTTATATCTATTTCCATTGCAGGCTAAGCTTGAAGAATGCAATGCCAGAATTGCATTAGAGAAACAGAAACTAGCCGATCTGCCGAAAGCTATTGGAGAACAAAAGGCAAAATTGAAATCGGCTATAAAGAATGTGGCCAACATGACTAAGTCCCTGAAAGTAATCCCTGGAACCGATGCCCAAGATGCTCAAGCCATAGCAGAAGTTGAAGAAATCTGGCAACGGGCACAATCGGCTATCCAGCGTTATCTTTCTCAATGATATAATGTAATAGGACTTAGAAAAAACTTTGTAACCAACTCTGAAATCGGCCACTCTTGGTTTGTAATATATACTCTAATATCATCTGAACCGATTCCATAACTTGTCTTTAATACTATAATGCATGTATTGGCTATCTAGCCGAATTCTATCAATTTTGCTCAAAAATTTCCAACTTTAACTCTTTCATCTGTCTTTCATGCCCCCCAAGATTGTAGTAGGGAACTCAGTGCTGCAAACTTACATATCTAAGGGCGATAAAAATATCGGCCACCCAAATGTAATGTAAACACATCGGCTGTCAATCAAAAATCATCAAAACCGTAGCCGATCATGAACCAATCCAGACACTTGGGTAATATTTCTTCAAATATTTTCCATTAAGCGCTCTGCCAAAAATTTCCCCATCAAGTCCTTTTAACATGTAGGCCCCTTTAGAAACACACTTGTGGACTTGAAACGGTCCTTCCCAATTTGGTGACCACTTGCCGAATTTATTGTCTCTGGCCCCCATCGGCGGTACCAATTTCCAAACCAGCTCGCCTTCTACAAAAGACTTGGGCACAACTTTCTTGTTGTAATGTCGTGCAACTCTCTCCTTATCCTTTCTAACTTTTTCAAGAGCTCGCAATCTAGCTTGTACCAGATCCTCAGATTCATCAACCATCAAATTATGATAATCATCGCTGTCAACTCATCCTGCAAAGAAATCCTCCTAGAGCCGATGTTTGTTTCCCATGGTAACACAGCTTCATGCCCATAAACTAGTTGATAAGGAGGTACCTGGATTGCACCATGACAAGCCATCCGATAAGACCACAATGATTCAGCCAAAATAGTATGCCACTTCTTGGGATATTCGGCTATCTTTCTCTTAACCAACTTAATCAAGCTCTTATTAGATGCCTCAACCTGTCCATTAGCTTGTGCATAATATGGTGAAGAATTTAATAGCTTAATCCCCATGCTGTCGGCAAACCGAACAAACTCATCGGACACAAATATAGAACCTTGATCAGTTGTAATCGTCTGTGGGAAGCCGAACCTGTATATAATATGTTCCTTGACAACATTGATTGCATCTTGACTGTCAACCTTTTTCAATGGAATCGCCTCAACCCACTTTGTGAAATAATCAGTTGCAACCAATATGAATTTATGTCCTTTGCTGGATGGTGGATTAATCTGGCCGATCATATCAATACCCCAACCTCTGAACGGCCATGGCTTGATAATGGGGTTCATAGCCGATGCTGGTGCTCTCTGGATTGCTCCAAATTTCTGACAATCTTGACAACCCTTGTAATATCGGAAACAATCCTCCAGCATTGTCGGCCAAAAATATCCAACTCTTCGAATTAACCACCTCATCTTGTGAGCCGATTGATGTGTTCCACAGATACCCTCATGAACTTCACACACAACAACTTTTGCCTCTTCCAGACTCAGGCATTTTAAGAGAACTCCATCAATCGTCCGATAATATAACACATCATCTAAGAGAACATACTTAAGAGCTTTATACCGTAATTTCCTGGAAACCGATCTAGAGGGATTCTTCAAATACTCAAAAACATCAAACCTCCAATCATCGGCTGGAATGCAAGCCACTTCTACTTCAACCCCTTGTAACATCGGCTTATAACCCGATGCACCCTGAGCTAGATCGTTAGCTTCAACATTCTGCTCCCGAGGAATATGTTTCAGAGTAACTATCTTGAAAGTCTTCATCAGCTCTCGACATTTCTCATTGTATATCATCAAAGTATCATTTTTGCATTCATATTCCCCAGATAATTGACTTATCACCAATAATGAGTCACCCATGATTTCAACAGCATCGGCTTCAACTTCCCTCAATAACTGTAAACCTTTGAGAACAGCTTCATATTCTGCTTGATTATTTGTAGAGTATGGTTTAATAGTGAAAGCAAACTAAAAACTTGCCCCCCTAGGTGATATGATTACCAAGCCGATACCACAACCATGAGTACAAACTGATCCATCAAAGAATAAAGTCCATGACATAATATCAATATTATCAACACTTGTCTCCCTGTGTTCAACTATAAAATCGGCTATCGCCTGCCCTTTAACCGCCTTAGCCGATTCATATCGGAGATCGAATTCTAACAAAGCAAAAATCCACTTACCAATGCGCCCTTTCAAAACTGGAGCCGATAGCATATATCGCACCACATCGGCCTTGCAAACTATGATGCACTCATTGGATAATAGATAATACCTCAACTTTGTGCAGGAAAAATACAAACATAAACATAGCTTCTCCACAGGTGAATACCTTGTTTCTGCATCCAAGAGACGTCTGCTGAGATAAAATATAACTCTCACTTTACCCTCAACCTCTTGAATCAAGACTGAGCCGATAGAATTTTGATCGGCTGATAGATATAATTTGAATGGAACCCCTTTCTGTGGTGGTACAAGAACTCGAGGAGTACTCAGATATTCCTTGATATTATCCAATGCTTGTTGCTGCTTTTCTCCCCAGACAAACTCTTGATCGGCTTTCAACCTCAATAAAGAAGTGAACGGCTCTATTCGGCCAGACAAGTTTGGTATGAAACACCGAACAAAATTTATCTTGCCGATCAATGATTGCAACTTGGTCTTGTCTTCTGGAGGTTTTATATCCTTGATCGCTTCGATACTCCTCTGAGGAATCTCAATCCCCCTCTCATGAACCAGAAACCCAAGAAACTGATCAGCCGATACCCCAAAAGCACACTTAGTAGGATTCATCTTCAACCTATATTTTCTTGCTCTTTCTAAAACTTGTCTCAAATCGGCTATATGATCATCAACCTCCTTGGATTTAACCACCACATCATCTATATATATCTCCACCAAAGCACCGATAAGATCATGAAAGATATAATTCAGAGCTCTCTGATATGTAGCACCAGCACTCCTCAAGCCGAAAGTCATAACTACTCACTCATACAAGCCGATAGCACCAGGACATCTAAAAGCAGTCTTATGAATATCTTCCTCAGCCATAAAAATCTGATTATAACCAGCGTTGCCATCCATGAAACTGATGATCTTATGTCCAGATGCTGCATCAACGAGTTGATCGGCTACCGGCATTGGGTATTCATCTTTCGGTGTAGCTTTATTTAAATCCCTGAAATCAATGCAAACCCTGAGCTTGCCGTTTTTCTTGATAACCGGTACTATATTGGAAATCCACTCAGCATATCGGCATGGCCTAATAAAGCCAGCATCATATAATCTTGTAATTTCGGCCTTGATAGCATCATACATTGCAGCTTTACAACGTCTTGGAGGTTGCTTGTACAGCCGATAGCCTGGTTTGATAGGGAGCCGATGTTCAACTATCGATCGGCTAAGTCCTGGCATCTCATAGTATTCCCAGGCAAAACAATCTCTATACTCTTTTAAGAGTGCAATTAATTTACATTTAAATTCCTTTGGTAGACTTTTACTAATATATGTCGGCCTAGGCCTATCACCTGGTCCAATATCAATTTCTTCTAACTCATCGGCCGACATAAAACCTTGACCAAGCTTACCGTCGAGATCGTCGATAGTATCTTCTGTGTAGAAGTTGGAACCCTCCACGACGCCCTCAAAATAGGAATTGGGGCTCTCCATCTCCTGTTGGCTGTATGGCATCATCAGAAATCTTTAAGTAATCTCCTTGCCAAACTTTTCCAGACAAGCAATCAATTCCTTCCATCTCCCAAATAGATAGATCGGCACAGGCTACGTTAACTGACCTGTCGGCTGGCACGATTTCAATTTGGTCTCCTTGCCATTGAATCAGACTCTGGTGCATTGTTGAAGGGATGCAACAATTAGCATGGATCCAATCTCTTCCCAGCAACAGACTGTAGGAACCCTTCCCGTCAATGACAAAAAATGTAGTCGGAATTGTTTTGCTGTCGATGGTCAACTCCACATTCAAAACTCCCTTGGTCTCAGATGGATTCCCGCCAAAATCCTTAAGAACCATGTTGGTCTTGATCAAGTCTTCTGAATTCTTCCCAAGTTTTCTGAATGTTGTATAAGGCATCAAATTAACAGCCGCTCCTCCATCAACTAGCATCTTTGACATCGGCTTACCATTGACAAATCCTTTGACGTAGAGTGGCTTAAGATGCCGATGATCTGTTCCCTCGGGTTTCTCAAAAATAGCTTGTTCTGGCGACAATATCATCTTAGCCGATGGCAGATTTTCCTCTTGCTCGACGACTTGCTCCATTGCATACTCGGCTGGTAACATGAACACCATGTTGATTTCAGATGACATCACTTCCTTACCCTTACATTGCCGACTCTTGGTGTGATCGGTTCTGACTTCATCGGCTGGAACTATTTTGCTCTTCACACACCATACTTTCTTTGTCTTCTGTCGCAGCCGATGTTCAATTGCCCCCTCAATCTCCTGGAATTGTTCCCTGTTCCTCATCCTTTGAACTCTTCTCTTCTGATTTTTGGTAAATATCCCAGAAGGACACCATTGAGGATGCGTTGGCTTAGATTCTCTGTGCGAGTCATCTTCATCATTATCTTGTTGCATCGGCCCAAGTCTTTCATGTACTGACAACCTCGATTGACTTGGCCGATGTGTAGTTGCACGTTGTCGGCTCGGCTTTTGGATGAACTAGGCATCAGGATCACTGCAGCCAGGGCAATCTTCGATAGATGGTAGCCTCATGCCTTCGTTCCAACAGAACCTGAAGAATTCACAGCTCCAATGGGGGTCAAAATATCTTTCTTCTTCCTTAGGATATGATTCCTCCTCCTGCTGGCGCCTGTTTTGATATTCGCCGATCATGCCAGCCGATCTGATGTTCCTGGTATAGTTCTTGTCTCTATCAGCTCTATGCTGGTTGTACCCAGGATGCACCATGTTTACTGGGAAAGGGTGCCCATCTATCTTCATCGGCTTCTTGGATCCATCAATCTTAATTTTCCCTTGCTCAATAGCCGACTGGATCTGTTGTCTGAAAATTTTGCAATCATTAGTGTGGTGAGATCCTGTATTATGCCATTTACAGTACTTCCTTTTCTTCAACTCCTCAGCCGATCGGATGACGTGTCCTGCTGGTAGCTGGATTTGTTTTTCTTGTAGAAGGAGATCAAATATTTTATTAGCTTGGGTAATGTCGAAATCATATCTCTCTTCCATCCCAGAATTCTTAGCCCATTGACAGACCACCGTCTTCTTGTTCCTAGCCCACTCGGCTGCATTGATATCTGGATCTTCATCTTCAGAATCAGAATCATAACTGTAGACATTCTTCACATTGTTTGTCTTTTTGATGAATTTCCTAGCCTCTTGAAATCTTGTCTCGTGAGCCAATACTTTCTGAGCTAAATGAGCCAAACTGTCAGTCCTGAGCCGAAAACCTTTCCCTGATCGGCGCCAGCAAACCTTGGAAAGCTAAATCAGCTAGCTGAGAATCTGATAAAGATAAGCTATAGCATCTATTTCTCACGTCTCTGAACCGTTGAATATAATCAGGAACCGATTCATCTGACTTCTGCCTAATAGCTGTGAGGTCCGATAGCTTCATCTCTTGAACTCCACTGAAAAAGTACTTATGAAACTGTTTCTCCAAATCGGCCCAACTTCTGATTGAATTATATGGTAATGACGAAAACCATGTAAATACTGACCCAGATAGTGATAACGGGAATAGACGAACTCTGAGAGCTTCTGTAGCCGATGCCTCACCACACTGAGCTAGAAATCGGCTGATGTGCTCATAAGTTGATATATTATCTTGTCCCGAAAACTTGGAGAAGTCTGGCACCTTGTATCGATTTGGCAATGGAACCCGATCGAAGTATTCCGGATATGGGTGTCGATACATGTTGCCATTATCCTTAGGCTTAAGCCCGAACTAATCCCTCATGACATCAGCAATCATATCGGCCCAAGGCTGGTGAGGAGTTGTTCCACCATACTGCTGTTGTAGTGGATCCATGTGGCCAAATTGGATCGGCTGAGGTCGTGGTGAGTGAGGCTGATAAAGATTGTTAAAACCAGCCGATATACCCTGAGGTGATATATATGAAGGTTGCTCTGTGTTGTATTGCTGGCCAATCAGCTGGGTAATCCCAATCGGCTGCTGTGGAACCGAAGGAATAGGATACGATGTGTCGACAACCGGCGGTCTTGGGTGAAGGATACTGTTCAATTGCTCTGGTGTTATTTGAGCTGGTACTTGCCCCCCAGTGATCGGCTGTGATCTAGTTAATATTGACGGGATGTTTGAACTCGAGAAGGGAGCCGATGGAGCCTGGGTTTGAAGTACTTGCTAATTTCCTTGATTCCCGCCGATGTCTGTCTTTACGGTCCTGTACCCTGGGAACGTACTGTCTGGTAAATAAATAGGTCCTTTAGCCTTTTCCTCGGCTATCGTTCCATCAACTACCGACTTGATCATGTTTGTCAAAGTATTGACAAGTACTCCGGACTGGTTGACTAACGCATGGTGTACAGCCGAATCGATACGATCTTGTAAAGTGTGCAATTCTTCATTACTTGATTCAGCCTTTACTTGTTTGTCCTTTTCTTCTCCTGATCCAGAAGTACTTGGGTCTTGCTTCGCGATTGCCGGTACTTGGACTTTGGCTCTTTGAATAATTGTGCCTTGCCGGGTTACTGTGAACGAGTGCAAGTATTGGTTCTGGAGTTGATTCAGCAGTTGCTGTAACTCTTCCTTATGCTCGTCGCTCAGCTGTTCGTGTGTAATCCCAACGATGTTGTCCTCGGAAACCTCTGTGATGCTTGGAGACATGTTGACACGGGTCCCACTGGGCGTGCCAAAAGCGTGTTGATGCAAAAAAACACACACAGGCCTAAGAGATTTGCTTCACTCTAGTGCAGGTCCTAACGTTGGATTCAAGGGCGTGCTAGTTGATTTGATCCTGCAATCAACAAGAAATATGCAAAGAATATTAGTAAACGATAGACAATCGGCTATAGGGCCGATTTCATATCGTATGTGACCTACCCGATGCAATAAAGCATGAATCGGCTGTAAGGTATATGGATAAGCATGAAAGTAACCTTAATAAAAGTATATCGGCTGTAGATATTAGCCTTATGCAATTATTAGATCAATATTACTATAGAAACAAGCAATTGGTATGGATCGGATCGAACCGAGACAGCATAAATTACTTAAGTCTATTGTAACATGAAATAACGATCACATAAGATTGATGTCGTAGCCGATATCTAAATCTAAACATGTATCAGTCGTAGATCCGATACAAACTCATGATAAAGCATTAAGACTAAATACAGAACATTAAACAAAGTATAAACCATATTAAATATTCTAAATAGATAAGATCGGCTGAAACTCCGATACTATCCCTATTGACAATCGTAAAGCATGTTATAGATCATGTTTTTAAGAAAACTTAATAGGTTAGACCGAACCAATGCAGCATTAAGCATGATAGAAACATGATATGCAACAAGCCAATAACATCAAATCAGGATGGTGGATACGTCATATAACATGAATCAACAAAGTAGACTAGCCAATATCGTCGAAACCCTAAAACGGATCTAGCCGATATGAGAGATAGCATTATTGATCTAAGCTATATGATGTATATGATAACTGTGGAGCTTGCAAGACAGAATTAGAGTGTCATAACGATGTAAGCACTAACTCCAATGATGCAAATTGCCATGACAAACTATACCTTCTTGTCGAAGATCAAATTGATGCAGCACGACTCGAGAGCACAAGCTTGTCGAAAATAAGAAACAAAAGGTGGCGATGCGCCGAGATTGATTGAACGTCTGTTGTTATTATTTACAAGACCTCGGGATTATATTTATACCCGAAAATACAAACATTGTCCATCACGAACACGACTCATATTAACCTATTACAAATCCAACTAACGAACAAGTCCCTTAGGCGGACTCTTACCGAGAATATCCATAAGGAAATTACATAAAATATCCTAATTAATAGATACAATTGCCTCCTCGGGACTCTATCCGTGCATGGCAATCCATATGGAACACGCTAACACAACTCGATGACGTGTACCGAGTCATATTATCAACATCGGCTCAATCGGCTAACTTAGTCCGACTCTGACTCTGCCGATCCAGTTCACAGCCGATTCGGACTACAGCCGATTCTCACTCTGTTTTCCGATACGATCTTATCTCTTTATTCCTCTTCGATTCCATCTTTATCTCTGATGTTTGAATTACCAAATTTGGTCGTCAACATGTACACAACATATGCCATACTTTGAAGTATTATTTAGTTATTCACCAAACAATATATTTGTACTACCCTCACAATATATGCCATTAATGAAGCTTGTATAGATGATTTTAATCACACCAGCTCTGTCTTTATTTCTCATGAGTAGGGCCTAGGTATGTCATACGAGTATACTGGGATTTTAGTTATAAACATATTAAGTTAATCTTTTAGTTGAGTAACGACTAAATCATGAACTTAATTATACCGACCATGGAACAATAATAAATAGTACTAGTATTTTTCTTTACTTCCGTTAATTTGAAACATTAGTTATGATTTAATTTATGAGGTTGCTACAGTGATAAAAACATGTTAAAGATAATTATTTTACTGTACAAAACCCACTTTGATTTATTACCACACAATTTGGGTTAACTATTTGTTGCCTTACTTTGATACTAATTATTTTATAAATATAAATATATCTTTTCAAATAGTGAATTATATATCATTGAGAAGATCGTGAATTAGGATAAACTTAGGTTCAAATTTCACTCAAATCGGAGCTAAATTGAATAGGTTATGCTCGCTAAAAGATTCTAATTCGATTTAAATCCAAAAATTACGAATTATCACTCTGCACTAACCTGGGGGGCCCACCTATCACATATCTCTCTCTGTCCTTTCTCTTTTTTTCTTTTCTTTTTTTTTCTTTCTCTTCTTCTTCCTCCTGCTTCTTTCTTCTGCTCTCTCTCTTTCTCTCTGCTTGCTCAGCCGAGCGGCGCCCAGCGGCGGATGGAGAAGGGGCGGCGCGGCGGCGGGAGGCGCGGTGGCGGGCGGGCGACGCAGCGGCGTGGCGCGTGGCGGCGTGGCCGACGGGGGCGGCGAGCGTGCGGTGGCGGACAGGAGCGGGGGGGAATTTATAGGGGGCAAGGGGAGGCGGTGGTCGGCGCGGGGGCGCGCGGATGGGACGCGCGTGCGGCGCGGGGAGGACGGCGACAGGCGCGCGGGTCGACGGTGCGGCGTGCGTGCAGGCGGACGGCGATGCGGCGATGCGACGCCAGCAGCGGCGGCTCGGGGCGCAAGGCGGCAGCGCACGGCGCGGCGTGCGGCGCGGGCCGATAGCGACAGCGCGCGGCGCGCGGCGGGTACGGCGACGTGCGCGCGGCGGCCGACGGGCGTCGCGCGTGCAGGCGGACGTGCGCGCGTGCGGCGCAGGTACGGCGGTGACCGGGCGACGTGCACGCGCAACCCGAGGCGCGCGGCAGCGGCGATGGCGACGGCGATGGGACGGCAGGCACGCACCAAACACGTGGCGGACAATGAACAGTACATTTTAGGATTTAATAGATTTTTAGGGTTTTATTAGTTGATTTAAAAATTGAACAAAAATGCAATTTGAATTCGTACTTCCACGTAAGCATTTGAGTGAAAATTTTAAGCATTCCAATGCGATTTTGCCCAAAATTTAATATTGTCCATTATTTAATATTTATTATAGATTATTTCATGTTTTGTCACTTAAAACCTCCTATGTTTTGGAATTTATTTACATTCACCCACAAATAAATTCGTATTATAATAATTTGGATTTTGCCCTAAAAGTTGTGATGGTGCAAATATATTTCTATTGTATTAATTAAATGATTTTAGCCCCAAAATTAGTCTAGATAATTTGGAGGCTTTCGATATTTCTGAAACTAATTAAAATATTCTAAGGTGGCTTTTGTTAATATAATAGCATATTTGTCTCAATTTATTTATGGGTTAGTTTATTTGAACGATTATCATTTCATGTGTATTTATATTTCATGGGATATTCTGAGACTCGGTACAGTATTGATCTCAATATTGAATCAAATACACCCATGAGCCTAGGTCAATTTAGTTATATGACCAATTATTTTATACGAGCGAATTTTATGCAACGGAAGACTTGATAAATTGTTTTAAATATTAATTTAAATATTCCAATGAGACACCCATATATAATAGGGTCATTGTAGAGGTGACTATTATTTCATGCGTACTTATATTTTATGACGCTCATCACATGGTTAAAGTATTTATTATTTGAGTTGTACTTTATATTACAGAAGTTAATAATTATTTTGCACTTCGTTTGGCTTGCTTTCATGTGCAAAAATATTTATAGGGTTAATAATAAATTATGTATTCTGGTACATTATATTTATTACTCAAATATAAATCTTTACCTTACTTTCATCGTGACCGTTTATGGTTTTGGCAAGCAATAGCACTCATAAAAACCAGCATGATGCAACGGTTTTAAAAAGTTCAAAATTTTAGTGATTTTTATTGCCGGGAATTTTCAGGGTGTTACACGAGCAGCGGGAGAGAAGCTGGGCGGTGGCGGGTCACCGCTGGGAGAGCGCGAGCGGTGGTGAGCGGTGGGAGAGGAACTGGGCGGTGGCCGTTGCTCCAGCACGCTGTGCTTCGCATGGTCAGGGCGGTGCTCGAGGCCATCGACTTCGTCGTCCACGCCGACATACACCCGCTCCTTGGCACCGTCGACCACATCTGCTCCTCCCTCCGCCACGTCACCAACCTCGCTGGAGCCGTGGCCGCCGACATCGAAGACATGCTCCAAGGTACATGCTGCTCCGTCGGCGCTGTAGGGGTTGCTCCGTCGGCGCCACCATCCCGAGCTCCCCATCCCCATTCGCCCCTCCCTCTACATCTATCTCCTCGGGCGGCGAGAGTGGAGCGGCGTGCGACGGGCGATGGGAGTAGAGCAGCGTGCGGTGGCCGGTGGGAGAGGAGCGGCGCTAGCACCACGTAGCCTCGCCGTTATCTCATCTCCATCTTCGTCGTCTCCGGGTGGGGCAGCGACGCGGGGGCTACTAGTCATCGTCGTCGGGCAGGGTGCCCTTCGTGCTGCCGGCCACTGCCCGCCCCGCTCCGTCGGCCGCTTCGCCCCGCCCGTCGCTCGTTTTTGCCGGCAGCCGCTCGTCCCGCTCCATCAACCGAAGAGAGGAGAGGGAGGAGTGAGGATGACATGTGGGCCCATGTGGGCCCCACCATTTTTAAATTATTTTGTGCCTGTGGCTGACATGTGGGCTCACGGTTTTTATTATTTTTCCGGGATTGAATTGCCACGTAAGCGCCACGTCAAAGCCATGTGAGACAAAGACCTAGTCAAACAAGCCACATAAGCATCATGTCAGCCAAAACCACCTTCCAAACCACCGAGGGACCTCGTTTGCACCGTTTTTGATAGTTCAGTGATCGGTCTTTCTGGTTTTCGGGTTCAAGGACGAAAATCGGATTCGGTGTAAAGTTAAGGGACCTTACATGAACTTATTCCTTATGGATTTCTTTCCTTCTTAATACACTTGTGGGCCTCTTGGTTTTGGTTTGGAACAAGTCCATTTTAGATCCCTCCCTCAACTACCGCAGTACCAGATAGTGTACTATTAGGTGCCCGTATGTTGCAGCGGGTAAAAAATATACACCAATTTAAAATCACACGGTAAAATGATGTTGAATAATTAAAGTTGTTATGATGAAAACCATATGGCAATAATTTCATCACATCGATCTTTAAGTTTTCGCATGTTAGTAATACAAACAGCCAAAATTCATGAACAGAATGGCACAATAGGTGTGTTAGTGTCTGGCCCTCTTCCATAGATCCTGAATGCAAAAATAAACGGAAAATTAATAACTGTGCACTAATGCAGGGTCTTTTAAGCTGAATCAAGTCGTATAGATCCAATAGGTTAATTTAAACCATCAAGATCAATATCTGTAGCATCATGGTTACATGGTTACATTATTTTGCCTAATAATTCTATAACAGTTAACAGATTGAGTCATAAAACTGTATTATAATAAATTGCTGGATTCCCTTAGGGTGTGTTCTTCCCTCTACTTTCCTAACTCACTATTCTCTTTTTTTTCACGCGCAAGCTTTTCAAACTACTAAACGGTGCGTTTTTTGCAAGAAGTTTATATACGAAAGTTGTTTAAAAAGATCATATTAATCCATTTTTCGAAAAAAATAGCAAATACTTAATTAATCATACGCTAATGAGTTACTCCGTTTTACGTGTTGGGAGTGTTAGTTTCCAACCCAACACAGAGAATGCAGCCTAAGTGCATTAGTTGCTAAAGACGGCAAAGGGCAAAGGACCAACCTTTCTGAGAAAGGAAGTACTGGGTCTAGAAAGAAAAGGGTAGCAGCCTGAGCCCTGAACCAGCAGTATCATCATGCAGTAGAAAAAACATGAAGAGCAAACTGACCGCTACACTATCAAAGCACTACCACATATATATATACACACACACTATGAATAACAATATATTGTCGTACATGGAAAGCAGAGATAATAGAGTTGATTCTACCACTGAAACAAAAATATAAAAATTTCGAGGGAGGGGAATTAGCCATTCTGATTGGAAAAGAGAACTATTCTGACAATTGTTGTTTATCTAAAATTGAATAAATATACTTACTTATTCACTTAAAAGGCACAATATTTAATCCAGAAATATTATTTCTGGTCATTTAAAACTCTTTCTGCTTTAGATAGTAAGCACTCATCCAATACACTCTTTAATCAATAGAAAGGTGCAGGCCAGTGACCAGCATCTTGCTCACCTCTTATGGGGTTATCCAAATTGAAAGGTGAGATAAAGCTACGATGGTTGCAGTGGCAGCAGAAGGGCTTCAAATCTCCTCCAAGTTCAATATTGAAAGAGCATATCTCAACAATTCAGTGCTTATTCCTCAAAGCTTGGCCTTGGATGGAATAATTTGGTTGTTTCATTTTTTCTTTTTTTGCAGATTTTTATCCCTGTCCTTCAAGGTAACCATTGGACATTGGTTGTGGTGGAACCTGGGAAAGAAGTTATAACTCTACTTGATTCCCTGTATGATAAAGATGAGGCGACAAGTCATAGCCATTTGGTTAGATATTTTTCAACTTAAAATGCCTTGCAACGAGAATATATGAAACTGTTTCGTTACACCCTGAGCTGCCAAAACTGACCCGTTGCACTCTTGCAGATAAGCTCATTGAAAGAGCATCTTAGTTTACAAGACCTGAAATTTACTGACGGACAGATTTCAACACCAAGAGTTCGAAAGCAAACAAACACGTAAAAATTTTCAGCTATTTACTAATTTCATATCTTATCAAGTTATTTGCTAATTTCATACCTCAATTCGTGCTCACACTGTTATTTTTGCAGAAATGATTGTGGCTATCATATGCTTCTGTACATATTGGGATTTGAGGATAAAAATTTCAGCAACATTGATGCGGTTAGTCCTGTGCCTTTTCTGTAACAAGTACTTTAACATTCCACAATCACAAGCTTCGGTGACTGCAGTTCTATCATATTTCTCTTCTGGAATGCTGTTGATTGTGCCAATGGCTCATCTAACTGGATTTTATGATAAAAATGCAGGATGCAGTGCTCAGGTGCCGCCAAAAAGTTGCAAGGATCCTCCTTGAGCACAATGGTAACATAATTCCCAGGACAGATTTAACAGGGATTCAAAGAAGAGGAGCACAGAAGATGAAGATGCACAGAATAACAAGAAGGCAAAGATGGCTCACAACGTATGTTTACTATTGCCATCAACACATTTGTAGAGTCAATAATACTATTAGAAAACTAACACAATTATTCTAAACTTGAACAGGGTGAGGATCAGGAGGAAGAGGATGAGGATGCACATGATGAGACAAAATCAAATGGTGAAGATGATGAGGTTTCACGTGATGTGGATGCACATGATGGGGCAAAATCAAATAGTGAAGAAGATGAGGTTTCACGTGATGCGGATAAATCAAGTGATGAAGAGGATGGGGATGCAAGTGATGGGGAAAATTCAAATGCTAAAGAGGGTGAGGATCAGAATGCACGTGCAAATGATGAGGAGGGTGAGGATCAGGATGCACGCGATAAGAATAGGAAGAACATGCCTGGAAATGCAGGGAAAGCAAGAAAGAAGAAGTCAACAAACGCAATCAAGTTACTGGAAGAGACCCTGATGAAAACTAATGAATATAAAGGAAGCTCCTTGCTGATGACCCAAGAACCACCTCTGGATGAAGCACTGCTAGTGTGGAAAAATATAATTGACAACGAAAAGTACAAGAGGTACATTCTTTGCCTGTAGCTGTTGCTTTTAGTTGAAACTTGCACTGATAATCATTTATTTCGATTTCCAACACCAGTCATACTTTGATTAGTCTTCCAAAAGAAATGGTGGCTACTATCGTGGATGTCTGGAAGCTATCTGGAGCAGATATTTACAAAAGCTTTAAAAGCTGAGAATGTCGGTGATATCGTTCTACATCAAGTGTCTCATGAAGGATGATAATTCTTTTGGACCCCCAAAGACGTACACTATTTATTAATCCTGACAGTTACCAAAATCCAAAAGTAACGATAATATATCATGTTCATAGAAATCCTTAATTCCATGTCATAGTACAGTAAAAACAAAGAAAATTACTCACATGGTTCTTGCAAACAGCGGCATATTAGTGCTGCGACTCTCTCTATTTTATAGCTTAACAAAGACACACCCACAATGGAGATGAAGAAGAAAAAAAAACTTAGGAGGATGTGAAAAGGATGGATTTTACTGTGAATTGAGGCGGCGGCGCCCGATGTTGTTGTCCAAGCGGAGATGCGGCGACGACCGGGAATTGCGGGGTCAGCGGCGCCAGACACGGTGGTGGCGGCCACTTCCTCCTATCGTTGTGGAGGATCCATCAACAGTGAAGCGCATGGGTGGGATCTGCGCAGGCGTGAACATGTAATCTGCCGTCAGTCGACTACCATGTGCAGACAACAATGAAATCATTGAACGAACTACAGAATACCCCGAGCCATTCCCAGTCAAGGTGGACAGTGATCGCGATAATAGGGAGGATTTAAGCGGGGCAACCGACGATTGTGGAGAAGCAACAGCGGATGACGACTCGCCCGCGCGCAGGGCGAGGCGGCGACGCCGTCTCGAGTCGGGATTGGCAGCGCCCGCGCCGACGCCTGCAACGACGACGATGCACGACGCTTGAGGCGGTGGATTCAACGGCGCGGTGTCGATCTGGCGGCGGAGGGGGCGAGGAGGCGACGCCGTCTCCACTGAGGCGGCAGTACGACACGGTAGGGAGAGATTGCTCTTTAGCTTTCTAGTAAAATTTGGTATAGCTCTATTGAACGGAGGTGCTGCTTGATGAACTGCATGGCTGAACAGCACACATCACATAAGCTAAAACTGAAAGGCTGGTTTGTTTTTTCACATGCTATCTGAATCCTTCTGATGGCAGATGGGATTTTTCTTAATGTTGTGACAAATAATTTGCTACCTGCTATCTCCGTAACAAGTATAGAAAAGATAAATTATAAGAATTTAATAGATACTCATCCCTAATCGAAATAACATATACGACGCGTCAATTCGATTCACTTGAGATACCTCAATTCAATTTTACGTCAAGTTTATAATTCATCCCTAATCGAAATACCATATACAATACGTCACTCAACTCTCAAAAAGGTCCCATGACGATTTAGACGGCGGTTTCAGTCGATGTAGCGCCACGTGACGTTGACGTGGCATTAGAATAGAGATTTAATTTTTTTAAAAAATAAAATAAAATATATGGGCCCATATATCAATCACATTAAAAACATAAAATATATAGTGGGTCCCACTCCATCCAACTCACCCCCTCTCTCCTCTCTCTCCTTCTCCCTTCGTTGGTTAGAGGTGCGCACGAAGGCAGTCTGGTCGAGGTAGGCCGCGACGGCGATGTTGACGAAGACCCGGACATAACGTCATTGCCCCTGTCGTTGCAGAGCGCGGTGAGCCAATCCGACTGGGCGCGGGGGTCGGGGCTTCCTATGTATGGCCTTGAATTGGTTGATGACTTTTTGTAGATGGTCTGATATGAGTACTGTCCTAATTTTCAGGGAGAAAAAAAAATCTTTATGGAGGTCCTGCAATTGAATCCGAGGGAACTTTGTTCAGCCAACAATTGTGTAATTTTCACCCTCTGCAGCAATTGTGAGGAACTCTTTGGTTATGTTCTTTGTTTCATGAAGGTTCATGTAGCAAAAACTGAAGTACTTTGCTTTTGCGTTATTGATCTATAGTATTTCGTACCAGTTGTACAGTGTTGGACCAGATCATTATTGTTTGCACATTAATTTTCATGGTCGGAATGCAGAATATGAAGTAATCAACAATTTTGTTCCTCAAGGATTGAGCAGTTCTACATTTACATGGAGACAAGATATTATTTCAAGTGGATTGGGTAAGTGTCAGTTCAACAATCTAGAAATTGGTCCTCTTGCAGCCAAGCTTGACTGTTATAAATAGAGATCAAGGCCCTCCTTGGCACCACTTGATGACCCCCTGCTTATGTGTTTCTGATTTCCTAATCTTGTTTCGGTGAAGGTTGATGCTTTTACTTTGGTCCCGTTGTTTCCCTGTTTATTGAATCACACTGAGATATGATTCAATTTTAACCGTTCATTAGGCTTTTAGACCTTTTCTCAGTATGTATGTTTTATGCATAATTAGCGTATTAAATTATTTTCAAGATTATATCCATATTTATTGACACTTAAAAAGAATCATAAAGTGATTTAACCCTACTAGATTTCCCCTTATTTGTCATGAGTAAATCTCTAACCATATCTTGTGACATAAATATATCTTTTGAAAATTAATATAGCAAAGGATAAAATCCCCTATAAAATAACTATAGTAGTGTTTTTCTTGCTCTTCTTGTTGCATAGGCCCTATCGTAGTGACTGGTATAGTGAACGTAAATATACCCACAGATGGTGCTGAAGTTGGTGGGGCTTTTGGCGGAGAAAAGGTAACTGGTTGTGGACAAGAAGCAGGAAGTAATTCCTTTGAATGCTTGAGACAACTGTGCTGGTATTTCCGTTTTCATATTTCCTGCAAGCAAATTTCCCTATAGTATCACAAATACCCAGATCCTCTGAAAATATAGATGTTTCAATAGTTTTAAGTGTACCCATTCCTTTTTACCGTATTTGATATGGACCACAAGTATCAAAACTCCCTGAAAATTTCAACGCTGCTCATTTGATCCCTTTCCATCAGAGGGAGAGACAATATTGGTGAGTGCATCTCATCTCTAGAGTGCACTGGTGTATATTGTTCTGAAACTGTTTCGTTTAATTCCACGTACCTTCTTCCCATTTTCAGATGTCTATGTACTAAAGCTAAAACTAATTGCTCTTACGCATGATTCATCTCTATATCAATTTGCAGTCTTTGGAGGCTGATGAGCCAACCGGCAAGCTCAATCTCAAGTTCTGGCAGGACGCTGGCTTGATCGAGTTGTGTCCAACACTACATCAAGAGGGTGATCATGCACGAGTACCGTGGGTCAAAGAGTGAGCTCGCCTTCCTCAAGTTCATCGTTCAGCGTGCGCAGGCGCTGGAGATGATGCTTATTCTGGTGACCAATGGATGTTTCTGTTCGGGTTGTCAACAAGCTGCACAAGCTCAAATTGAGACCCTCAACTCGAGGGAGGTTGGCACTCCGGCATGGAGCTTCCAAGGAGCATTTGATTTCAGAATGGCCCTTTGGAGTACATCCGTGATCATGTTTAACTTTGGAGTATCTTAGGACAACAATTTGTTTTGTAAGACGGGTTGATTACAACTAATAATTCCATTCAGCCTGCTGCAACAATAAGTATCAATAAACCTTCAATTCGTGATTATCTTGAACCTGTTTAAGCAATCATGTTTATTCAATACTCAATGTCATCACTAACCAGTGCAGTATAGCGTGACGATCTTTCTATTACATACAAGTGGCGCGCCCAAGCGTCTATATTTTGTTATGTATGGAAGCTCAGTATGCTCTGAAAACTTGTTTAGTTTTTCTATAATTGACAACACACGTTTTACCATTTATGCAATATGCTCCTAAGTTATTTTCGCAGAACAAGGATGTGGGTCCTGTACAAGATATAATACTCCCTCTGTTTTATAATAGATAACACTTGACTTTTAGACATAAGTTTGACTGTTTCATCTTATTAAAAAAATATGTAATTTCATTTATTTTATTGTGACTTATTTTATCTTCATTACTCATGTTTTTACATATTTACATAAAATTTTATTCGCTTCAGGAAATGTCTTATACTGAATTGCTATATGCTTATTATGTTATTGTTCCTTGTAATTGCACTGTTGGGATTGTCAGCACATACTATGTTATTGTTTAACATACTAAGCAGCAACCTATAATCCAGCTGTTACTAGCACTAAAATCACTCTGCTCAGCTCAAGGTCCATATGATCAGAAAGCAGCTTGCATTGCATGTTCACAGAATAGAGACAGGAAATGGATGTGTCCACTGTCCAGCAGTTGCAGCAAAATAGTATATCCCAGATTCCTAGTAATTGGTCGAGCATGGTAATTGTTGATGATGATACAGTAATTGGTCAACTCTGGTAATTATTGGTGAAAGTAGACAGATATAACCATCTATCCATGTCTATTTCAGTGAGTTCAATGAAATTTCTAACATAGCAAAAGAAGTATGAAACGTGAAAAAAACAGGAAGATAATAGCTAACATGCGGGGTCTAATTGTCAGCAATAGTTCCTTTTAAAGGTCTGATGAACCATTTTGAAAAGTGCAAGACTGTAACAGAATGTGATGTAAGAAGACTTTGCTAGTGCATCACCAAATAACAACAGCTTCTGCAACTAACCCTTTCGTTTTGGCTACCCTTGAAGTAAACAGGATAGGTTTCACCAGAGTTTAATTTGGGTATCAGGTGCAAGGCAGGAGAACAAACTGCTAATCTTCCATGAATGTATGCATTTGAACTAAAACAATGTCTGATGGTTCACTGATGTAGGACTGCAACTTAAACAAAGCAAAACAGTCTGCACCTGTGGCGAAAAGAAGACCAAAGATCGTTCCATCAAATGCAGCATAACTGAATAAACTTTTGCTCCCCTCGTACTGACAGTGAGTCACGCACTGGCAACCGAAAATAAAGCATCTGAGCAGACCAAAACAGATAGTAATGTATTATTAGTATACATAACAGTAGAGATCAGGCGGCATATGTCTCTGCACATTCCATGATCTGGTATACTACAAAGCTTGGCAGGGAATAAATATACATGGCATTTTCACCTCCATATTCACAAAGATAGTGACTAGTAGGCTGAAAAATGGACACTGGTAAATTCACTTAATTAGTTGCTGTAACAGATGCAGCTTATACTTCACATAATCATTTCCCACCATAGTAACCACTTATTTAACTGTTACTAGTATGACAATACACAAGGACAAGAAGACCCTTCTAGAGTCTATGTTGTTTTACAGAAACAGGAATTCGTTGACGAAATTTGAAATAACAATGTTTGAGTAGTTCAGCTGTTAGATACATGACAAGTTATCAACTACCGATGATGTGAGAGCAGGCGTGCTGCTTGCATCAACTACGATCACTTGGGCATCTTTGTATTAATACTTAGAAGTAGCGGATGATAACCATCACTTGTCATAACCATTTTCCACCATAGTAACTATAGATTTAACTGTTACTGAAATGGTGCACACTAATACGATACTAATATACAAGGACAAGAAGACCGTTCTAGTGTTTGTTATTTGACAGAATCAGAAATGAGTAGATAAAATTTGAAACAATAAAGTTTGAGTGGTTCAGTTGTCAGATACAAGAAAAGTTATCAACTTCCAATGATATGAAGGGGGTGTACTGTCTGCTTGCATCAACTACGATCACATTCTGCAGTGAGACCTACCAAACCTATGCAACCACCAATCAGGATTCAGGAACATCAGATTAAAGACTTTATGGTCGAAAAGAAGCGCCGTGCAACGACTAGCATGATCAAGACATCACTCTATCATAACTTTATAAATGACAATCTTCATCTATGTAGATAATTTTTTGTGATATGCCTTAGATACAATAGTTTCAGTTACACAGTGATGTCTGTATCCCAGTCTGATATCATAAAAATCCACTTGTAAAAGTACATAAATGTAGTCACAATACGGAATCAGATGAAAGATGAACGGAGGTGTCATATTAATATGCACAATTATTATAAAAGTGCATTATTCCTGACAATGTTGTGCGACTTGAAAGCCAACAGACTCAGGTAGAAGGAGAAGGAATCATTATAGACTCACAGGAGACTATATCAGGCAATACTGTTCAGAAACTTGGATTGAACGTCGATATAACTGCGACATAGGCAGTATGCAGGTGCACTGATCGAAGGTATGTAATATACTCAATTACATATTGAAAAATATTAAAGTAGGATGTGCAGTTAAGCCTGTAAGTTACGATGAAGTTGAAGAATCCCCACCTTCAAAGCGTTGATTGTTATTAAAATCCATTGTGTTTGCCAAACTTATCTAGTATGACCTTTCTTGCAGTTAAAAGACATGGACCAAAGAAAAGATAACTGGATCAAGGATTTGAGCCAGAGAAGTTTATAGACTTTCTTGAAGTTAATCGCATGGAAAATTGTGAGTAAATGTGTTTGGATTGACATAGTCAGCAGAGAGCACAAAAAGATTTGTTAAGACTATATTTTAATTTTATTTCCACTCTTATATTTTGTTAACAGTATATGTTTGTTAACAGCTAAAAATTGCATACTTTTATATGCAGCACTATGGGTAATTCACACAAACTGCACATTTACCCAATGATGATTGAAGCAATAAGTTTTTCACATTGCCTGAGATGATCCAACGCTATATGCGCTTATGCAGCATGATAAAGGAATCAAAATCATAGAGACACTAGAATCGCATCCTTCAAATCATGCATGTCCATTACTGAGCTAAGCGAAAACAGCAGGAATAACAAAATCAAGATTTACTAAAATACTACTCCCTTCATCCCAAAATACGGTAGGATTAACAAAATTAAGATTTATTAAAAGACTAATCCCTCTGTCCCAAAATATAATAGACGGAGGGAGTAAAACTAATAAGCAGGAGTACTCTACTAGTTAGAGTACATAAGTGGGGATGCAGTGTTCACCAAAGCTATAACGGCACGACTTGTGCTTGATGATGCGAAGCTTGTCGCCGTTGCAGCGCACCACCTCCACGCCGGTGAGCATGGCGAAAAACCTTCTATCCCTGTCAAAGCTGCAGCAACATTCGCTGCAGGTCTCCCGGCGCGCGACCACGAACAGCTTAGCGGTGCACAATTTGCCGTCACCGAGGTGCACGACGTTAGAGTCGTATGGCGTCTCTGGCACCGCAAAGCCCTCGCACCCGCGGTGCGCCACCACTGGCGGCTGCTGCTGGACGGTGGAGGACAGGTCCCACGCGCCAAAGATGTCGTCGTCCGCGGCGGAGAGGCCGAACCAGAGGCCGTGCTCGGGGACGTACTCGGCGCGGCCACAGAAGGGCAGCGCCCAGTCGCCAGCTTTGGTCCACGTGGAGCTCACCGTGTCGAAGTAGTAGGTGCCATATCTCTGGGTGGACACCAAGATGTGGGAGTCGCCGACCACCGTGTACCCCTTGATCTTGCCGCCGCCTCTGTAGCCGGCGGCGTGCACGCACGGAGGCGGCGGCAGGGGGCGCCAGTAGCACTCGTCCTCCGGCATGCCCCATCGGGGGGGCGTGGGTCACGGTGGATGAGCGCCTCGAAAGAGTGCCCCGACCGTAGACCCCGACGGTCGTCACCCTTGTCAGGCCAAGGTGTCATATCCATGAGATAGAGATCTCGGCCGATGGCGAGCGCCTGGGTGCTGGATTTGCGCGCTAGCATGGAGGGCAAGACGCGGACGGTGTGCTCGTCGGGGTCGTAGAGGATGGCGCGGCGAGTAGAATAGTCCACGCCGACGATCTTGTCGTCGTTCCTCCGCATAAACTCCGTCGACCCGCAGAAGGTCATGGTGGTTGGAGGCAGGGGAGTGTCCTCCACCGTCGTCGTTGACGACACTTCTTCATCCTTGGGCTGCTTGGGGTAGAAGAGATGTGATGGATTGATGCAGCGTAGCCTGTAGGGTAGATGGCTGTTCCCGACGGCTTTGTCCAAGATGTAGACCATGTAGAGGAAGCGACGGATCATCTCTTCCTCCCTTTCTCTCTTTTCTTCCAACAAGATCGCCGGACCGGCGATTCCCAATTTGCTAATGCGGCGGCGGCGGCGGCGATGGGATCTGCGGACGGGTTGGCTAGTGGCTACCTAGGTTTTTGAGGGCATGATTTGTGGACTGCGGTCCAGACTAACTTCAACATTTGTACGTCGAATAAATTCACTTTAGGCCCCCTAAATTTTGTCTTCTATAGTCTGATTTTCGTTCCTGACCCACCACAGAATAATTAAGGATTTACCACTGGATCCACATGTAATTAGTACATGAGGACCCACCGTCATAGATAATAAGTGGCAAATCCTTATCTTTCAAGTATTAAGAGTAAACCCCTCCAGTTAAACCCTCGAAAAACGCACCAAAAAGAAAAAAAAAGAAAACCACACCACTGGCGCAGCGCCGATCGGAGGACCCGGCGAAATGCGGAGGCAGAGGAGATGCGGCGGCGTACGTACCTGCCATACCAGCATGGGCTTCTGATGTTCGGCTGCATCGGCCTCGGCTTCCGTGGCTATGGTGCCGTTGACGGCCTCGCTCGGGGGCTCAACACCGTCTCCTCGAGTTCATGACTCGTGAACACGTCGACGATGACTCCAAACATCTCACATGTCTGCCGCCATGGCTGCTCTTCTTTGCTCCATCCTCCGACCTAAGTACACCCTTCCTTCCCGAGCAAGAGGCGGTTGGGATTCGCCCGATCTACCCCTTCCCGGCAGTCCTTGCCGTTCATAAGATGGAGGAGGACGAGACGGCGTCATTGGGGAGGGAGGGAGGCAGGAAGTGAGGTAGATCCTCCACTCGGAGCCTCCTAACCCCCCCTCCCCCAGGGCGGCCGGAGAAGGAGGCAGCGGATGCTAGGATTGAGGGTAGGGCTGCGGCGTTGTGGGGAGGGCGGTGATGATGGTGGCGGTCGACGACGGCTGTGACGCGGGAGGATGGATGGTAGACGGCGGAGGCAGTCCCTCATCGGTGTCAGCACTGGTCGCGGGTGGGGCGATGGGGAGGAGGTGAGGAATGGCTGAGATAGGGTTTGGGGGTATATGTGGTTGTTTTTTTTAAAAAAAAACCGTGTTTTTCAGGTTTACAGCACTACTCCTATAAGTGAAATTTTCGCTTCTTTAGGTTGTTTCTTCAGGTTGTGTTTATGTGAAAAACGAGTTTTTCGGATAAAACACAGCAGGGTGTCAATCGATTCGAGGACATGAGCTCAACTCCGTGCAAACACGAGTAGCTTTTTTTTTGCAAAATAGTCAGCACGCATCATTTTCTCCGAGAAGCCAAAAACCAACTCAAAAAATGGAGAAAATCGCAACCCTACTAGCTATTACTGGCTGTTGATTCCCTTTGGGCCATGTGATTGTATTAGCTTCATGACTGCCTCATCAAGCATTCAAGTATCCAACGCTACCTGTGCACTACAGAAATCGCAAAGTTCCATGGTAGTGGCCAATGAATGCCTTAATACAATTGAAAAATAAATTTCACCGGAATAAGATCCAACTCAAGAAACGAAGAACAAAGGCTCGATAAAGATCAAGACCTGCTAAAGGAAACACCCATTTGAATGAAGCTCTGGGTCCTATAAAGCAACCATTCAAGCAAAAATCAAAGACCAGGTCACAAACAGAAATTTTCATTGCCAGAAAAGCAGGCGCTATCCCCCCTCCCCCCTCCAAAAATGCCATATTCAAGTTTTAAACACAGCGATACAGAACATTTCGTATCCTTCCTTTCTTTGAGCACAAGAACAACAAACACAAAGTAGTTCCCTTAGTGCATTTGTTTCCGTTTATGAGAAAAAGGTCCGAATTTGTGCGAAAATTTCCGAAAAAACCTCTGACCAACACTTTTAGTTTTAGAAACAGGTCCGGAATCCAAAAAGTTTCCAAATGGTTTTCAACCCTACGTAGGAGCAATGTGCTACGATGGTAGCATGCGTAGTCGCCTATCAGCCGCTGTCCTTGCACACGGCCTGTTTTCCGATGGTTCATCAGGCGGTGGCAAGGCAAGGGACGGAGTAAGGTGGTGCTGTGGTGCGGTGTTATAGCAAAGAGTTAGATTATTGTTAAAATCTACTAGGACTTTAGGCGCGCTTCGCGGCGCCCTACCGTTCGTTAAGAGCAATGTAGCTTAGGAGTGTTTACAGGAACACTGAATAGTACTCAAAGCAGAGCAAACAACAGAACTATGCGAGAGCTGCTGAGAGCATCTAAAGCAAAGAAAACTTTTGACCAGTATGAGGTTTCCTGTGGAACTTCAGGAGTTCTATAGACAGTGAAAATCACATTGCCAACCGGCAAGTAGGCTTTGCAAAGTTCTACTGGGATTATATAGAGCATGTTATCATATTTGTAATTGTATATAACTTAAACTGTCATTCAAACATTGAGAAAAATTAGATCAAATCATCATATCCTTTTAATATCCCATTTAGACATGGATCAAGTACACAGATAGCCATGAGGTCAATCGATAGATTTTATAATTACTTTAAATTACATATTGTCAGTAAGAAATGTTAGAACATAAACAACAGATTTATATTAGTAAACATCTTCTTAATGTATTCATTCTAACAGAAACCGCTATACAACTCGAACCTGACATCATGTGAGGATCAGAAATAGAGCTTGAATTCTGCAAGTTAAAATCACCTAATAAGTTTAAGTCCAGAATCCATGTTAACTTATCGTACTTAAAAGAGCAAGCAACAATATATATAAATCTATATATAGAAATGGGCCTAATCATTTGGTTTTTTAAAAAAAATAGCTAATTAAGTATCATTATGTGGCAATGATATCTTATATGTTGCAGACCATGCACCTGAAAGCATAGAAACCAAGAAACATCTGCTTATGTTAATGAAGCAGAAATTCATTTGTAGGACAACTCCCCCCTAAAATAGTCTCTAATTAACTAAATGTTTTTTTTTGGATATGTCAACAGAAAAGACAGTTGATCAGATAAGACACTCTTTAGAAAAGGCATGCCCAAGTAATACATTACTGAAATCATTTGTAATAAATTATATTATTTTGGATTGGCAACAAAAGGTCAGTTGATCAGTCGGGGTAATCTTCAGAGAAAAATATTAGGTAACCGTGACCCTTATTATTGACACTGAAAAAGTCACAAATAATACAAACACTGAAATATAATGCAAAAACTAACTAATCACACTACTCCAATACATATAGGAGACCTACAAAGTATGTGGCATGGATTCTCAGTCTATAAAGTTAATACCAAAATCTGAAATGTCACTTCCGAAATGCACAATATAAATAAGGCTACAGTAGTAGATGACAAATAATACTGCAACTCTACAATGCTTGGAGAACATAAGTTTAGGGAAAAAATCGTACAGCAATTACCAAAACGGACATGTACAAAGCGAAGAACAAACTGCACATTAAAAAATTGACAGTCCTGTTATGGAACCTATGGGATCTGATATGGAACCTTCTGGGGGTACAACTTAATTGACCACGCGAACTTCATCACATAATCATTTGCAAAATCAAAACAATATAATGACATTTGTCAAACAACATAATGATGGTTCATCAGGCGGTGGCGAGGCAAGGGACGGAGTGAGGTGGTGCTGTGGTGCGGTGTTATAGCAAAGAGTTAGATTATTGTTAAAACCTATTCTGTGGTTGTCGGACAGAGGGAGTACCTTTGTCGTTCAGATAGAATTGCATCATCATGAAAGAAAGAGTTTACAGAGCTTTCGACTGCAGAGCTTTTAAAGCTAACCGGTAAGTCTGCATCCTGCGAAAACAGCATGGGAAACATCCTGGTTAACCGAATAGAGGTCTATTGAACAAATCCTAAGCAGTAATCTGCTAGTCAGAGTACAGATGTGGGTATGTAGCGTTCACCAAAACTATAACGTTGCGACTTATGCCTGATGATGCGAAGCTTGTCGTCGTGGCTGCGCACCACCTCGACACCGGTGAGCACGGCGAAATTCCTTTCATCCCACTCGGAATCGCAGCAATACTCGCTGCAGGTCCCCCGGCGAGAGACTTTGTACAGCTTAGCGGCGCACAGCTTGCTGTCGCCGAGGTGCACGATGTGCGACGAGTGCACGTCCGTGACGTCGCCGAGGTCGATGCCGTGCGACTGGCGCGCCTTGCGGTGCGCCGGCCCCGGCATGGCGAAGTCCCTACACCCGTGGTGCGCTGGTGGCGGCGGCTCTGACTGCTGGACGGTGGAGGAGGACAGGTCCCACGCGCCGAGGACGCCGTCGTCCGCGGCGGAGAAGCCAAACCAGAGGCCATGCTCGGGGACGTACTCGGCGCGGTCGCGGAAGGGCAGCGTCCAGTCACCGGACTTGCTCCACGTGGAGCTCGCCGTGTCGAAGGAGTAGGTGCCATGCCTCCTCGATGACAGCAAGATGTGCGAGTCGCCGACCGCCGCGTACGCGCAGGTGTCGCCGACGACGTGTTCGTAGTCGGCGGCGCGCACGTACGGTGGCGGCGGCATGGGGCGCCAGCGGCAATCGTCCCCTACCTCCCACTCGGGCTTCTTGCAACGGACGAGCGCCTCGAAAGAACGCTCGGTGACGCCGTCGGGGTGAGGTGACACCGCCATGACGTACAGATCCTTGCCGACGGCGAGCGACAGTGTCCTGGGCTTGGGCGAGACCATGGTGGGCAACGCGTCGACGGTGTGCTTGGCGGGGTCGTAGATGATGGCGCGGCCATCCTGGTCGACGGCGATGATCTTGTCGTCGTTCCTGCGCATAATCTCCATCCACGTGATGTCGCCCGTCCCCGAATTGCTGCCGGGGGGAAGGAAGGTCGTGTCGGTTGGAGGCAGGCGCGCGTCCTCCACAGCCGCCGGCGACGGCGACGGCGCCGCCGCCCTGTCTAGGGGCGGTGCATAGAAGAGACTTGATGGATCGATTCGGCGTAGCCTCTGGAAGGAGGGGTCTTTATCCCGGAAATCAACCATGTAGAGGAATCACCGGTTTTTCGTCTTCCCAAATCCCTTCTTCATTTTCTTCTCTTCCAATATGCCGGAGCGATTGGGAATTGTTCCCAATCTGCTAATGGGGTTAGGCCTCCTTCAACAGTTGAGACAGCTGCTAGCTCATAAGCTATCCATGTTAACTAAGAGATAGAACAAGAGATGATTCCTCCAAAAGTTGAGACAGCTGCTAGCTCATAAGCTATCTCTTGTGGTGACTCATACCGCATCGGTTCGCGAGCGAGATAAGCGTGAGGATAGGAGATAGCTGGATTGATTTCTCTCTCTCTCTCTTCCCTCCACGTAGGACACATGCTGACTTGGATATCCTATGAGATAGCTTACATGGCACCATTGGAGGAGACCTTAGCATTTGCTAACGAGGTTGGGGTTGAGTGGATGCGATCCGCGAGCGCAAAGAAGGCGGCGGCGCGACGGCAGCTACTGGCACCTAGGCGATACATGTGGATGGATCTGGAGGAGAAAGATGAGCTAGATTTGATCATTATTTATTTAGATTACTTCATATAAGCTAGATTACTGCATATAAGTTCATTACTTGGTACGTTTATTTGGATTTGTTTGTTTATATAAGGTTGTACTGGGAGACCTGCATTGGAGTTAAGCAAATCTCCCAGGTCACCGTGTTGCGCATCAACAGGTCCATAACAATAGAATTGCTTCCTAGAAATAAGTCGTCTCTACTAACAGAGTTTACAGAGCTATGCAATGCAGAGTTTTAAAACTAACTGATGAATATGTATCCTGCAAAACAGCAGGATTAACCAAATAAGAGTTTTTATTAAGACAGTAATAAGTAGGAGTATCTAATTAGAGTCGATTTTGCTATATATTTATCGATAAATTTTTTCCTAAAAATTTGATGTATGTAAATATAGTACAATTGTAATATAATTATATTGTAACTTGTATATATCTACAATGCAATTTTGAACCGTTCGATTTGCTTTAAGATTTGTACAAGGGAGATAGGAAATAATCACAACCCACACACAGGTAAGGGGATTCAGTACCATCGTACCTCCGTTTTCACGAAAATAGCATGTCACCTAGGGATTTTTGAAAATAAGTTACACTATAATTACATGTAACTTACACCGTAACTACATCACAATTGTACTATATTTACATATATCAAATCTGATGGTAAATGTATTGCCGGTCCTGATTAGAGTAGATAACCAGGGGTGTAGTCTTTGTCGAAGTTACAACGACATGACTTGTGCTTGATGATGCGGAGCTTTCCGACACGGCTGCGTACTACCTCCACGCCAGTGAGCATGGCGAAATTTATTTCACCCCTTTCTTTGTGATCAACAGCGAACAGCTTGGCGACGCACAGCTTGCCGGCGCTTAGGTGGACGACTTGCGATGCGTACACTTCCGGCACTGCCAAGTCGCTATGGCTCTCCACAGAGAACCCCTTCAACTGGAGGCTCGTCATCGGCTGCTGCTAGAACGGGGAGGACAGATTCCACGCACCGAGAATGTTGTTGTCCATGTTGGAGATGCCGAACCAGAGGCCGTGCTTGGGGACATGCTCGGCTCGACCGCGGAAGGGCAGCCTCCAGTTGGTAGATTTGGTCCACGCAGAGCTCGCGGTGTCAAAGGAGTAGGTGCCATAGCTTGTGGTGGAATATCAAGATGTGTGTGTCGCCGACCACCGCGTAGCTGTAGATCTCGCTGTCGGGGCCTCGGTAGCTAGCGATGTTCACGTACGGCGGCAGCGGCATGGGGCACCAGAGGCAGTCGTCCCCTACCTCCCACTCGTCATCTCCATGACGTATAGATCATCGTCGACGGTGACCAATATGATCCAAAGCTTGGGCGTTGTAATGGAGGGCAGCGTACGGACACTGTGCGCGGTGGGGTCGTAGAGGATGGCACGGGCGGTGTGGTCGATGTCAGTGATCTTGTCGTCGTTTCTGCGCATGAACTCCATCCGCATGGTTGTGGTCGAAGTGCCAGGGTAGCATAAGGTCATGGTGGTTGGAGGCAGGCGACAGTGGTCCCATATGTCAACTTCTCTCCCCTTTTTCACCGCACCTCTCTATTCTTCTCTTCTTTCACCTCTCTCTCTCCACTCCATCCATGGAGCTGCCGCTCCCCCTTTTCTCCACCCCGCCATCGTCACTTCCTCGGCTAGGAGCAGCAGCAGCCAACAGAGTAGGGAGGAGCCGAGCACCGACGATGGCGAAGAGGATGAAGGGGAAGGGGAAGCTTGCCTCAAGATGGCCACCCTCCGCTTCGCTGCCGTGGCATTCCCTAGCACGTCCGCTGCTCATCCTTTCCTGCACGTCGTTGCTCCGCGGGTGACGCGGTTACGGCGGGAGGGTGAGACAACGGTGGCGAAAGGTGGCGACAACGAGGATGAGCGGAGAAGAAAGCAGTGGAGGCCAAGGCCGAGGGTGTGGGAGCCACGAAGTAACTGCTTCCATGGCCACAAATAGTGTTTAATAATGGGCTCTCTTCATTGTAATGCAAGTAAATTTGGTGATATGGAAGAAAAAGAGGGGACGGAAGGGAAACATGATTGCTACACATGACAATGACTCATAGTCAACTCTTAACATTTAGGGCATCTCTTCGTTACAAGCGAACCATGCAGTAGACGTACCTTCAGTTGTTGCGAGCCAACCATAGACGAGTCAGACCATCGACCCACACAAGCGGATATTTCATTATACACAGGGGACGGTCTCGAGAGTCCTCCTAAGGCGACCAGCGAGGCGGGAAAAAAAATCTCTCTCTCCCGACCCCTCTTTCCCGGTTTCTAGTGGCTCATCACCGGCGACGGTGGGAAGAGGGGTCGGATATCGTCTCTTTAGCTGTCCAGTGTAGGTTCCTGGTTGGGTTTTCACGTAGGTCGAGTCTTTCTCGTTCTGTTCCTCCATCCTTTCCAGCTTTCAGATCTATGGTGGCTGAGTTGGTTGGTGTCCGATGAATTTTTTACACAGAAATTCATTGAATTAAATATTACTAAGATTAGTGGGCATTATTTTCAAATGCAAATAATATTTTGCTGCTCCAAATACGGCTATGTGATGTGTGGGTCTAATATTGCAATTTCCGAATATATTTAATATTGGGCTAATTTTATTGAGTGGAGATTATAAGTTCAAACGGATGTTGAATATGACCCATTATCTGGAAAATATAGGCTGAGAAAGATTATATGGGGGAGAAAATCAACAAGTACAGGTTGTGCCACTGCTCGGTGCCTGTTAACAGGGATATATTATAGACTTTATCTTTTCCTTGGTGGCTGACTGGCTGAAAATGAGAGGCCATTTGTAATGTGCCAGGCCTCTTGCGTTGACCCAGGACCTGGGCCTGAAATGCTTGCAGCCCAAGAAAACGGCCCACTACCCTCACCATCCCCAACCCTCGACCGGTGCAAGTCTCGAATTTCTCCGAGCATTCCCCACCTCGCTGCCCAAAACCCGCGCCCACTCCAAAACCCTCCGCCGCCGCCGCCGCCGCCGCCCGCCGCCGGCGAGGCCTCCATGGCCCCCACCATCCCCACCGCCCGTACAATAGCCGGCACCGAGGTCCCCATCCCGGGCTCGGACAGGGTGCGGTGGATCGACCTCACCGTCCCCTCCACCCCATCCCCCTCGCCGGAGGGCGATTCCGATCCCTTCGTCCTAGTTCCTCCGCGCGCCGCCTCGGGGTTCCACGTAGTCTCCTCCGGCGACTCGCAGTGCTATCTCGCCTGGTACGCCGGTGTCGCTTCCCCTCACTGACTCGAGTCCCCGGTTGGGTTCTCTCTGGAACTATTGCTGTGTTAGAGCTAGTGGCAGGGCTGGGATAGCTGAGTACTACGGAGTTTTCCGCAGTGGAGTTGATTTTGATCTTGTTCATCTGGTACTTTGTGGGACTACACTGCACACTCTGTATTGGCGGTGGTTAACTGGTTATTGTGATGCCCCGAGGATTCCTAGGTCTGTGATAGCTCCAGCTAAGCAGTCAATAAGTTGATTCGTGTAAATTCAATCCTGTATTATCCAGCATTGTACCATCACACCGTAGTTGAGGATCAGGTCTAGTGCATTTCATCGGAAATATACATGACACCACAGGGCAGTGACATACTGGCATGGTGACAAATTATAACTGATACATACCAACCATTTTATGCAGGAATGTTATTATCTGACAGAAAGTTATGTGCTAATAGTTCAGTAGAGTTCCTTACTGATACAATTTTTAGGGACATTTTGACAAAAGAAAGTCGTATACTGTCATGGTTGATGAGACCTAGACATTAAATTTCAAGGGACATCTGTTAAACTCCTTGCAAGTACATGAGTTCAGACATTTCCTACACTTTTGTCTTCTACCGATGAAGTTTGAGCTATCGCCATTATGCTGTGTTGATCTCTCTTGTGAGATGGCCTTCTATTAGCTAGCTAATAAGCACCATTTATATGTATTTGCTTTTAAGCTAGGAATATGCTATGCTAAATTGCTAATATGACACATTTACTGCTGGATGTAACTTTCTTTTTAAAGAAAGAGGATGGTTTCTGTTACAGGAGGTTCCATGAGGAACAACAAAATGTTCTAGAAGTTATTGATCTCTGTGCTTCCAAGGAGTTTCCAAGCTCTGGACTGCGGTTGGTATTCCAGGAGGCGCTATGCCCGTTTTCCTTCTTATGTGCACGTGAGGTTGGCTCATTAATGATTCTTATGTGAATAAAGTATCATAGGCTGTTCAATAATTTTCTGGAACATCAATACATGAGACGCATATTCATTTATGTGCTAATGCAGGGTGGCAGACGTGGCACACCTGTATATCTGCTGTATGTGCTTACTGTTTCTGGAGTTGCTCTCTTATGCCACTTGCGCAGCCCATTTTCCTATATCTCTGGTTCAATATTTCCTCAAGACGATATAGTTGAATTTAATCTCCAAACCCAAGTACAGAGTGCTAAGGTTACAGCTGTAACAGCGACGTCAGGATGCCTAGTGATTGGGCGGCAAGATGGGTCAATCTGCTGTTACAGTCTTGGCAAGTTAGCTCTGAATTCACCAGGCAAGCTCATAAATGAGTTCTAGATGACTGTACCTTCAAAATTTCTTCCAATGTTTTCTGAATGTTGCACTGTCTTCTGCTGTAGGTTTCTTGAATGAGCTCCGAGATGATGCTGGGATAGGACGTTTATGGTCTCTTGTGTCGAGGTACTCATTTTCTCCTAACAGTTCACCTGAGAACATCTGTATAGCATAGCTCCACCAGAAACTACATAGCCTAGGAGCATTCAATGCAATTTTCATACATTGTAGATTCTCTTTACATTTTAGTTTAGGAAAAATTAATTACATGCCCCTGCAGAGTTTGCCACCCTGGGATTTGCCCTTCCCCATGTTGCTAACATGTGGTCTGAGGACCCACTTGTCAGTGATACATGGAGGGGGAAATCCTAAAGTGCTAGTCTATGCAGGGGGCATATAATTGATTCCCAGACCGTTGCAAGTTTGGGCTCAGCATATTTTGTTGTATATGGAAGCCCAGTATGCTCTAAAACGTGTCTAGTTTTTGTACATATGACAGTACATGTTGCTTAACATTTATGTAATATACTCCTCCATTGTTTTTTTGCAGAACAAAGGCTGTGGGCCCTGTACAAGATATAGTAACAGCTAATGTAAATGAAAGGGAACTGCTATTTGTTCTCCATCTGGATGGAAGTTTGCGCATATGGGATATTTTTAATCACACTAAACTTCTCAGTTATAATGTTTGCTCGAATGATATTGAAGGTAATTTGTGGTGGCTTTATGCGCTTCAGGAAAGGTCTTATACTAAGTTGCTATTTGCTTATTTATGTTATTGTTCCTTGTAATAAGTGTTGCGTTGACATTGTCAGCACATGTCATGTCATTGTTTATCATGTTAAGCAACAACTTACAATCAAACTTTTACTAGCACTATAATCACTCTGCTCAAGGCTCATATGATCTGCAAGCAGCTTGCTTGGTATATTCATAGAATAGGAACAAGGAATGGATGCATCCAGAAATTGCACTAAAATATATCCCAGATTCCTAATAATTGGTCGAGTGTGGTAATCGTTGGTGATGGTAGCCTTGTATAACCAGCTAACCAAGTCTATTTCAGTGTTTTCCATGAAATTTCTAACAGAGCAAAATAAGTATGGCAAGTGAATAAACTGGAAGATATACTCCCTCCGTTCCAAAATATAACCAACATCTAGCGTTCAAAATTTGTCCCAGAATGTAGCAACTTCTCTACCTACTCTCTTATCTAACCCAATCACAATCATCTCTCATTTAATTTCTCGCCTACTTCATCATCTCAACTGATCGCAACCATCCGTCATTTAATTTCACCTCTCTCCTTAATCCCCATGAAGAACTCCAGAAGTGCCTGCATTTTGGGACTGAGGGAGTAGCTAACATGTGGGGTCTATTTGTCAGCAATAGTTCCTTTTAAAGGTTTGATGAATCATTCTGAAAAATGTAAGACTGTAATAGCATTTGATGTACGAACACTTTGTTAGTGCATCACTGAATAACAACTGCTTCTGCAACTATCCCTTTCTTTTGGTTACCCTGGAATAAACTGGAGATGTTTTACATACTAGAAAAAAAGGATGTATTTAAGTTGTTGCTTGCACTAATTGCTGTATCATTTCTTGTTCTTGAATAGTGCATTTTCCATTAAAGTATTTTTCGTCTTTAGGTCAACCATCTAGGATATGGGTTGGTGATGCTGATGATGATCAAGAGTTGATTTTTTTGGCTGTTCTGCATCAAGGCACTGTGGTATGTCAAGAAAAATGTCTCACCCCTAAATTTACTTGGTCATCTGGAATGCACAGATTTTGCATGCTATGCCTTTTCACTTGTTAGTTGACTGACTTATAAAACACGATGACAGAACCTATATCTGTTAAAAATGGAAACATGCTTTTTGTGGGGTAACATGGGGGTGAAGTTGGTGCATATTGTATGCCTAATATGGGTCATCTAGAGTCCAAAATAAGGAAAACATTACTTCATGAGTGATGCGTTACACCTTGTGTGACAAAACATTGGATCTTAAGAGCAAAGGGAAGTTTGATTTATTGATGTCCTTGGTAGAGCAAGTGGAGTTGGACAAATATGTGATGGTGATTGTGGCTTGAATTTTGCAGTTTGTCATGGCTCATAGGTGATTTTTGGAATGGAAACAAGAAAATGGGGTGGAAGAATATGGAGTTGTAGAGTTAATATGTTAAAAACTTGAAGTCAAAGAATGCTAATAGATTAATATTTGTGAACTCAGACATTGTATCAATGATGAAATGTTTTTCTGTTGATAAGACATGGATTTCCTGGTCACCGATTATGTCATTACAATATGCTAGGTGCTAATAATAGTTTGTTATTGTCTTTGCAATAAGGTTTATTTCCTGTTTCCTTATTAAAATTTTCCTTTTGGTAATCCCACCAATCCATCACAGCAGTTTCCATTTGTAGATAGTAGATAGTCCGTTCATCTTAGTCTCCTGTTGCTAAATGCAGCCTCATATAGGAAACTGGGGCATTGACCTTATGCTTAATCCTTGGACGTTAGAGTTTTTCCGTTCATGCTTATGTTAACCATTGTGTTAATTCTTTTTACCTATTGTTGATTATTTGTTACATGACATAGTATGATTGAAGCTGTTATTCTTTCAGCATTGTTTCTGTAAGTAGCTGACTAATCTACCTTTTTACACTGTGCAGACTGGAGCTTGTGATTGCGTTTCTGTATATGGTTTTAGTTTTGGAGCTGGTGAAAGGTTCTTGTTTTCTCCTGAACCTTCAATTTTTTCTATACCTTTGGTGGAGGTAAACAAAAATCATCACCATATTGCATTATGATTCCTTATATTTATATATATGGCCTTTTTTGGGTTTCCGTTCTCAGAAGAGACAATTATGAGTGCCTGTAGCAACTTATCATGGTCCAGTGACTATGCTACCAGCTCATAGAGGAGCAAATATATTCAACCTACTGATGGAGTATTTTGTTTTTTCTCAGGGAAAGCTTGTCGACTTGAAAATAAGCATGGACAAGCTTTGGATACTTAAGGAAGTTGGATCGATGCTATATGAAATAGTGCAGTATGACTGTGATACGTAAGTATGCTGTACTGCTCTGTTCCCTATGAATTGTGAGATGCCACTGACGAAATAGTTTTCTGCTATGACTTTATGACTTTTTCATCAGTGAACCAGCACACAGTTTGTAAAACTCAAGGCATTTTCTGTGCACTTATAATGATTCCCATTTAGTCGCAGAAAGTAAAAGTTAGGTTTATAATTCTATATTGCCAATACCTTGATTTCTTTTCTAGGCTAAACCTGTTTTTGTTTCTAGCCAATTTTAAGTGCCCCACTCCCCTTCTCTCTCTCTCTCTCTCTCAATTTGTATAAATCCTAAAACCAGAATCTAAACTGTATTAGGTCACTTTATGAGTGTTCAAATATTTACCTAAATGTAAATAACTGCAGTGAGATAATGCATTCATATGTGCTACAAGAAGTTTCTATCAGTGACCAGTTGTTTCAAAGCTCCGAGAATACGTTGGACGATTTGGTCTGGACAGCTGATTCAATATTCTCTTCCAAGAAGGTAACTGTAATTTCCTTGTGGTTTCATAGTTCTACATTGACATGTCATGTACACCTTGCTGTTATTATTCATAGTTCTAAAATGATATGTTATGGATAAGGTCATGTATTGATCTCATTGGAGATATATGACTTCTGTTCAACTTGAATTATAAGGTTACTGCTGCACATTGCTGTTAGGTTTCTTGTCCTTTGAATTGATTAAACTCCTGACGTTTGTTTGATTCTTAAAAAGATTTTACTCATTTAAACTAAGATATTCGTAAACCTTATAATTGTCATTGACACGACTTTTTAGAGTTAGTTTATCATTTTTGCTCAATTGCTGCGGGATATATCCTTTAGCTATATAGATCTCATCTAATTATTTTAGTTCTTTGTTGGCTGTGTGAAGCTTCTCAATGTTCTTCAGCTATGTAGACTTCTTTTGTATCTGTAGGAGCAGACATTCAGTTTTATTTCATCCATGTTTTTGCGGAGGCTACTTCAACCAGGAGTGAATCACTGTTCTGCTCTACGTGAAACCTTGTTGGAGCACAAGAGGTTTCTATCCGATTCGTATTTCCAATCACTTACAACTAGTGGACTACGAAAAGAAATATTATCCACCATAGAACAAGAGGTGGTTTACCTTTTCTTTTTACTTATTTCTTTGTTTCTATTAGGCTTCGTGATTTCTAGTTCTAGCATGTGGCTTGGCTGAATTTTCATATATCTCATTCTTTTAGGGAAGTTCTCAGACTGCAAGTTCGACCGCTTATCATTGGAAAAAGTTTTCTGCACGGTATCTTCACAATTGGTGCTGGAACAATAGGCCATATGGGTTACTTCTTGATACTAACAGAGAAGTTTTTGGTTTAATAAGAAAGGGTTCATTTTCTCTCTTCCGTTGTTTGGAGGGCATGGAGCAGTTTATTTATGGTTTGTCACTTTTTTCTAGTATTTGATAATCATATTAAAATTTTAAACTATCATTTATGAGCTTTTGTGTAACACTTATGAACTTTATACATCAGGTTCCTCTGATGACCTGCGCAATCTTGATATCCTTGGGGTGAACCCATCGGATAATGTATCTCAGTCTGAAATCCTCATTGAAGTTCTAAGGTGCATGGATCATATAAGCCATCTGCTGGGGAGATCTGCTGCTGCTATATATCATGAATCCCTCATCAGTTCTGTTATATCATCTGATGAAATTGTTTCTCAGATCCTAAAGATTCTGGGCACTGGTTTCAGTCCTCAGTCTCCCTCAGCCCTCATTACATTATTTGGAACAGATGCTTATGCAGAAAGAAGGCAGACCGCTCACAAGAGTCAGAGGAAGTTTTCTGTTGAAATGTTACTATCTTTCCGTAAATTGCAATCAAAGTCCACATCCTGGTCAGCAGTATTTGATGTGATTGAGAACTTCATGAAGTATTTGAACACAAACGTGACCATCCAAGAGTATGAGCTGAAGAGAGTTTGCAATGTGAATACCGCGTTATTGGTACAAGCTACTTCACAGGTAGCAAGAACGATGTTCGAGTCCACTTTCGATCTATTTCTGTTCCTCAGTTATCTGGTCTCCATTGGTGGGCAGGTATGCATATTTTTGTATTTTGATGTTTCTGTCTGATGTACATGTGTTTACTCAACTCGGCCACTGTGCTATCTCTGATACGAATTGCCATATAGTTCAATGTTATATTTCTTCTAAAGAAGTTCACAGACTGCAAGTTTGACTGCCATGCTATTACTCAAACTTGCTCCAGTTGGTCAGAACTCGCAAGAACATCTGCAAATACTGATTAAGATGTTGAAGTGTTCTTGACTTGCATCAATTGGAAGATAGTAGACAGATAACCATTTAGGCTGTGTTCGGGAGGTGAGGTTGGGAACTCACCTCCCGCGCACGCAAAACGGAACGACACATTTTCTTATGATTAATTAAGTATTTACTAATTTTTTTTTGAAAAATGGATTAATATGATTTTTTTAAAGCAACTTTCATATATAAAAGTTTTGCAAAAAATACACCGTTTAGCAGTTTGAAAAGCATGCGCGCGGAACACGAGGGAGGTGAGTTAGGAAAATTGGGGAAAGAACTCAGCCTTAGTTGGTCAATTAGCGACTCAGTCATCTTGTGCACATTTAGTTCACTTGACACCCCAGCTTTCACCATGCACTAAAAACAAGTTTAAGGTGAACATTGCTATTTGCATGTCCACTTCAGCACTTCTTTTTGTAGATTTCACATGATCCTTGTCAGACCTTTGTGTTCTTTGTGGTGTTACAACTCAATGCTTCTTCATAGATACACACTATTCTTGACTGGTAAACATCTTTCTTTTATCTGTTTCATTGATAAGAACAATGTCCAAACCAGGTCTCCTTGTCGCAAAATGATATTGCCAGAATAAAACTGAAGTTGTTACCAGTGATTCAAGATATACTGGGACAGTGGATTGTCCTCCACTTTGTAGGAATTTCACCTACCACACCACCAACTATTGAGGATTTCAGCTATCAGCTTTCTTCTCTCCAGCTAGGTCAGAACTTCTTACAGTACATTCTGTTGCTCTCTTGAATGGGGACCCTTCCTCTACAGTATGTTTCCCTCTGTATTATGACAAGGCAAAAAATCCATACAGATAAAAGCAGATATGCCATGTTGGTATGCTTTAGTCAATAATGGCTTAAATGGAAAGTGGGTGCCATGATACTCGTCTCATTAGAGACTAGATCACTAGATCAATTCATCTTCAATTGCTTACTTGCTAATGTATCATGTTACCCCTTTTATGGGAATGACTTGATTGACCCCTAAGAAACAATATCTATCTCTAAGGTAGTTTGTTTATAATATATGGAATGTATCTACATGGAGGAACCCAACTAAATAATGAAAATAATTATTATTTTTATCTCTTATTGTCAAGTAATAGCATGGTAGGAGGCCCATGGGAACAGTGCACTGCAGCCACAGGGTACAGTTCACACGAAAATTTTCTGCGCTTGCCATGGGTTTGGGTGCACCACAAATGATTCTAAATACAATGCACACCTAGCCTCTTTTGTTATCTGGGATCTTATATTCACACTTGGCTTGATATTTTTAATACCACTTTCTTGTGCTTTTCTTGATAAAGAAAGAATATTTCCTCATTACTTCATGCTCACAGGAAAAGCTGATGACCTGTCTTTGCACAGAAAGTTTGGCTGCTCTTATTTTACATTGGCTTGCTTACTTGATTTTCCAAAATCTGCTGACGGGGATGTTCTCTCACCCTGGTTTCCTAATCCAACTGAGCTGGTCAACTTGGTAAGGAGGTTTAGTGGCTCAATTATGAGTGGAAATAGTGCTGAAAATGCCGACAGTTTCTCGAGTTCCACAATTAATCTGGCAGCAGTTCTTGTTCGCCATGGTCAATATGAAGCTGCTCAGGTATCTTTCTTGCTGGTGCCCCTTAAATTCATTGAACGTTTCTTGTTTGATGCGGTTCTACCATGCTATTTACAACAAATATGACAACTATTATCCTTATTTCTCTCTGAAAGAGTCTTCTGCGCATTCTCGAAACACACATGAACTATGTGAAAGCATCTCAAGCTGACTGGGATACAGATCTTGAACGCTCATCATGCCTTCATCTCAATGGATTTTGCCTTGTGGTGCTTGCTCATGATGAAGCAAACATTGTCCTGAAAGAATCCAAGGTTCATGAAGCTATCCGATGCTTCTTCAGGTACCACCTTCGACACTATGCGGAGTTGTGCACTGTGATTTACTGCTTACCAGAGGATATTGAGTCTCATGAAGTGGTCTTAGTGTTATAGTTTATAGAACACTGATATGTTACAGCAATCTGAATTACTTGTGATGTTTCTAGCTTTATTATTGTATAATGTGCAATGCAGCACTTAGTGAGCCATTTCTCAGTTTTCTGTTATCTAATTATTGAAAATATTTGTCATTGGATAATGCTCACTGCCTTACTGGTCCTCGTAGAAAAGCCTAAGTGACCAGGCATTGAACTGATCTATCTTGCATTCAGCAAAAAAATGTTCGATTTATCTTGCATCAAAGTCAGGAAATGTATATATCTGCATCCTTAATCGCAAAGAATAAAAATCGGCTGCTTCGCACTTCTACTTTATGTGTTATCCAAGGTTGAAGAGTGGGCATGTGATTACTTGCAGTTATCGAAGTTTCTGAAAATCCTGTTTCCCTAATTAATATTCACTGCGCAAAGGAAAGGCCAATCTCATTTTTCTGCCTGAGTTATCAGCATACAAATGCAATATGTTAGCAGTAAATTCGGCATAAAAAAACTAGTGTTATCAGTAAATCCAATACATGGTTTGCAACATATGTACTATGTGTTTTGAGAAGGAAATGAACGCAGAATTAGGCTGCATATTTGGTCCTTTAGCAAATAATCAACTAATTGTGCTATCAGCCTATCAGCAGTATCTTTCCACATAAAATTTCAATGATTTCACCTGATATGGGGTATTGGGGTTCAGCGTTCTCCAAACATCTCAATGGGATGAGTTCACATTTTCTGCATTATAAATTAATCCGAACTTAGGCAACAGCAAAGTTTTGAGCATCACATCAAAGCATATCTGATGGTCAGGAACTTAGAACCACCTTGGACTAAAAAAGATAAAACATACAGATTCTTTTCTTTTGGTTGTGTGGGTGTGGTGGGAGTACAAAGTTCAAATAGAAAAATATGGGGAAAAGGCTAAAAGCCTTGACAATCCACCAAAACAAAATGCTTGGATTTGTGTAGTTGCCTGAATTTATTCTCTTTTATCAATCTCTTTTTTTATATTGGTGATTGGCTGGTTCATTTATGGTGTTAATATGGTAATTACTTTGGAAAACAGAGCTGCATCTGGGCAAGAAGCTCCAAAGGCTCTGCAGAAGTTCTCTGTGGAAACAGGGTTTCAAATCTCCGGTGACATCATTTTCCTAGTTCTGCTTGTAATATAATTCATCTCAACCGTATCCTAATTTTTTTTGTTTTTCCAGGGGAATGCAGATCTTTTACAGCTTGGAGGCTTCGTTACTATGAGTGGGCAATGCAAATTTTTGAGCAGCACTCCATGAGCGAAGGGGCATGCGAGTTTGCTCTTGGTGCTCTTGAACAAATAGATAGCATCGTCGATTCAGATAATGGAAGTGAAGCTGAGGATATCCCTGAAACTACAACTATGATTAAAGGGCGACTATGGGCTAATGTATTCAAGTACAAATTGGATTTGAAAAATTTTCAGGAGGCGTATTGTGCAATAATCTCAAATCCAGATAATGATAACAAGTATGTCTGTTTAAGGCGTTTCATCATAGTTCTTTGTGAGCTCGGCGAGACAAAGGTTTGCACTGTTTATTCACCGTCTTTACTAAATGCGTTGAATAATTTACTAATTTACCAGTTGTTTTGCCTGATGTCCATAGACATTCTTAGTGGTCATGACACCTGTTTACCTCTTCAATACCTCTGTGGGCCTAATAGGACATGTTGCTTGGTAATTGTCATGTTCAACCACAATTGATTCTGTTTGCCTTTTGTTTTTCGCTCTGTACAAAAATAGCATACTATGTGCGATGTTGGTCGGCAGGCTTTGCACTAATCAATGTCATTTAAAAATCATATAATTATGCTGTTTTGTTTATTTTGAGCTATTCAGTTCACTTCTTTTACTGTGTGCAAGCCATGTTCACTCGATGATTAGAGTTTAAAGGAGTTTGTCATCTGTTGCATTAGGTTATTTGTAATGGTGAGATACCATTCACTGGCTTGGTGGAAAAAGTGGAGCAAGAGCTCTTCTGGAAGGTTCTCCCTCTCCCCATCTTTTGAATTACAAAATCTTTTATTTGTGCAACCTGTCATGCAATTTATTTTATTTAACAGGCTGAGCGCTCGGATCTTTTGTCTAGACCAAATCTTTACAAGGTCCTTTATTCATTTGAGGCTTATAGGAACAATTGGAGGAAGGCTGCTGCACATATGTATAGGTATTTTGTTAGATTGAGTAGAGAGGGTAATGCTGGTGGAACCCGGCAACTTTCTCATGCATTGCAGGAGAGGTTGCATGCTTTGTCTGCTGCTATCAATGCATTGCAGCTTGTTGATCCCTCATTCGCTTGGCTTGATTCTGTTTGTGAAGCGGATGATCAAATCTCACCAAGTAAAAAGCCCCGTAATCTTTTGATGGAGAACTGTATGTTCTGTTACTCAAGTACTGTTTAGCTGAACCTTTTCACATCTCATTTCATTATTGACTACTTGTTTGCTGTTTACAGCTGCTTTTGGCACAGATTCAGAGCTGTCTAGGTTGCAGTTTTGTGTTGACATTGAAATTCTTGAAAAGGAATATACACTAACAGAAGCACTCTATATGCTTAGCACTGTAAATTCTAGATTCAACTTTTCAGGTATATGTCCCCAACGTATCATGAAGAAAATGTAATATTACTTGAGACTTGAATATATATCCAAGCTTTGGCCAATCAATATCTCATGGAACTGCAGATAACCAATCTATTGAAGCACTGACGGATGTTCTTATAAATGAGAATATGTACGACCTGGTGTTCACCATTGTGCTGAAATTTCAGAAGGAGTCAGGAATGAAAAGGTGACCAGTTTCCCTGTATTGATAGATTCTTGCTTCTTTGTGTTGGCGCTTCTTTGCATTATCTAACCTTTTAATGTTTCATTTTTTCATGGTAGGGAGTTGGAACGTGTATTTGCAGCAATTGCGCAGCAGTGCTGCCCTAATAGAGTGGGCAACTCAGGGTGTGTTAAACTGTGTTTCTTTTGTCCATTCTGTTTCTCTGGAACTGATTTTAGTCTAATTGACATCTACTATTCTATTGTAGCAACTATTATATTTTAATAATAATGGTGCCCTGCCAAAAAAAATAACAATGTTGTATTTTATGACCTTCTTACAGGAAGAATTTACTGCTGCCATCTTCCGATGATGATGCCCGTGATGGCAATGGTAACAGTATTGCCATGGCTCATCAATCCCAGGGGAGTTGCCATTGGGAGACTCTTGAAATATATTTGGTCTGTGCTCTTTGCTTTTTCCTATATTTAATGTTTCTCTGAAATGAGCTTCTTTGTTACTTAACTTTGTCAGAGAATCTTGAATTATTGCATGATACTCTGACAGTTCTGAAGGAGCTTCCCTGTCAATTTCACAAACTACAATTTGTCTCTGTTCTGCAGGAGAAATACAAAGATTTGCATCCGAGGTTGCCTGTCGTAGTTGCGGAAACACTTCTTTACACAGACCCTGAGATTGAGCTACCACTTTGGCTAGTTCAGATGTTTAAGGTGATCTCCTGATGCATAAATTCCAATAGCTACACCAACTATTATCTGATTGACCACTGACCTTCCATTTGTACCTTTAGACTACCAAGGCTGGTAACAGGATGATTTCATGGGGTATGTCTGGCACAGAGGCAGATCCTGCTACATTATTTAGATTGTACATAAATTATGGCCGGCAAACAGAAGCAACCAATTTGCTGGTCGAGTACTTGGAATCATTCGCATCATCGGTAATGGATCAACAAACTTCAAATATCCAATTGCAAGATGTTTGTAAGCACGTGTTGACAGTTACACTGTTCGAAACCATCCTGCAGAGACCGGTGGATGTTCTCCACCGCAAAAAGATGTCCGCCGCATGGTTCCCATACACTGCCATCGAGAGGCTGTGGTATCAGCTAGAAGAGATGCAAAATGCTGGCCACAGCGTGGATCAGTGCGACAGGCTCAAGAAGTTGCTACATGGATCTCTGCTGAGTCACCTGCAGCAAGTTAGTACTACATCTAATGGCTTCCCCTTTCAATTCTGGATTTGTTTTCTAGATGTCACATGTTGATTACAATCTGTTTGTTTGTGGGCGGCTAGGTTGTGGTTGATTCAGATGATGTGCTTTCATCGCTTGGAGGAGGGAAAGGAATGGAGAGCCAAAGCAACTGAGATTTTTTGTTTTCTTTTGTTCTTGAGTGAGCAACTGAGATCTTGTGAGCCGTGGATTAGTGTCAGGTTACTGTTGTACTGTCATGTGTATGTGATAGGTGTATGGCTAATGCCTGTGAGCCATGTTTTTTCTAGAGAGAACACCTGTGAACCATGTTCATCACCTGTTTCTGTAGACAAGGGCAAAATTTTCCATTTGTAAATCCTCTTAACACTTATGTGGAGAAAAATGTCTCGCTCCTTTGAAGAGTACCAGGCTACCAGCATACACATAGATTAAGTTTCCTCGTGCTGGCAATGTATCGCCGTTCTAGGAACTCGGCGTCTGGACTTATGAGGGATTATTTTGTACGGTAAATTGTTTAATAGGATGTTTTCTGAAATTTTCCGTCACAGCATTCTTCTCCCTCGCCCAATCCAGACAGCCTATTCACGATTACTTCCTCAGTTTCAAAATAACTAACCATAACTAACCATAGGATACAATGATGTGATGTGATTTATTGTGATGTGATTTATTCTAGTATATAAGAGATCTGAATAAATGAATGTTCAGATTCGTCATTTTTCATATAAAAAGGAAAAAGAGTCAAAATGGAAGATGTTTCCCATATCAAATAAAAAAGAGAGGTGAAAGATACCAAAGCAATGTGGCCTCAGACTGGCTATCTCCTCGTGGTTGAATCTCTGACTTATTGAATGTTCTAAATTCCACTTGAGCATTTAAGTCACAATTTGGTCAGGGTGAGTGAATTGTATCCCAAGTTTGAAAACTCTAGATTACACAATCTATTCGAAGTACGGCCTACGAATGTGGTCCGATCCCTCTGGTGATGCTAGAAGTCGTATCGATATACGATTTTATATGGTTCCTATTTTATTTATTATCCTTGATCTGGAAGTCACATTTTCTTTTCCTTGGGTAGGTAATGTATAGAAGACTGAAAGTTGAAGTTCCGATGGGTCTCGTAAATCGATTACCTTCCTTATTGCGCCAGTCTCTAATTGAATGGCTATCGTCAGTTCGTGTCGTGAGATGTTTGGTCAAGTCCTATAATGAGCAAAACCCTCGTTTTGTGTTGCTGAGACATGCGCCTAAGGAGAAATTGTGGTACGTAGTGGTAATAGTACGCGCCCCGCTCCGAAACAAAGAAAAAGGTACGTGCTGCACTCACGAGGGACTGCCAGGTACTTTATAGGTTTCTTCTTGATGGACTTAGTAGGAAGTCCCGATGGGTAATCACCAAATGTTCTAGTACGAGTACATCCAGTTCCCCCGAAACTCTAGAAATCGTGAAGGATTTCTTCCATTTTGTTCAATATCGTGAATATAGCGGAAAAGGCCCCCCTCTAGAACATTCCTTTGAATGGAATTATTCATTGGGTTCGACTTGTTGTTCGAAAAAATCGCCTATATACATGAAGAGAAAAAGAGGGGGTTCCTTGTATGTCGGTCGAAGAAGATCGGCAGCTTCCTTTGATAGATAACAAGCAGCTCCTATAACTTGATCGATAGGACCCAACCAACTAAACTATAAACTTTTTTTCTCAGGGTCTGCTAGCTGGTCTATGAATCAATCACAATTGACCATCTCTTTACCATGCCCCTTATGCTTTATTATTTCCTCACTAGACACTAATTATAGAAAATACGACATGGGTGCCACTCCCTTTGTGATTTTGTGTTCGAGCTTGAATTTTCCGGTTGGAGACACCTCAGCTTCTGGAAGCTAATGTTTAACAACAATAGATTCAGTGTCTGTATAAAAAGAGTCCTTCCTTTCAGTATGCTTATACATATGTATCCTAGCGTAGACTGCAATAGCTGCCGATATTTGAACTGCGGAATTAGTCAGAGGTTTCCATTCAACTGTTATATCCTCTTTTACATTTGTTTTGTAGGATACAAGAAAACTAGAAAAATAGTAAAAATAGTAGGCGAGGCTAGGCAAACTCAGTCGCTGACTAACTGTATTGTAGTAGACTTTCATCGCCTTTTCTTTTATAACCATTTCTCATGTTCTTTCATTTATCCAATAGACGAACCATCAGGTCCTTAGTAGCGTTGACAAAGAAGAAGAGCCAGTGAAAAAAAAAAGCTAGAATTTCCAATAGCAAGACTAGCTTGACAAGCTACCTTTCCTCTTGATCTGAGGTGCGTTTTTTTGGTTGTGTATGCTATGTGTTTGTGCCCCATCATCTGCAAAGTAAATTCGACAAGAAAGCTATCCGATGTATATTCGTTGGATATGATAATGAGCGAAGAGGGTGGAAGTATTGTGACTCGAATATGAACCCTTGCTATTTATATTAGGCTGCGCTCGATCCAATTGTTTGGAGGGATATTTTCAGTGCACGTGAAACGAGAACTCATTAGACATGATTAATTAAGTATTAATTATTATAAAATTGAAAAATAGATTTATTATATTTTTTAAACAACTTCTATATAGAAAATTTTTTACCAAAAATGTATCATTTAATAATTTAAAAAACATACTAATGGAAAACAAGAAAATTAAAATTTGGAGTTGAGAAAAAAACTGGAACTAAGTTATTTTTCTCAACTATACTCAATTTTTCTCCTGTCACCCTAGGAATGGGATCCGTCCCACTCAATTACACTCAAAGAAAGGTCCTTTTTGCAAACCTCCTCCCATTAAGGAGTTTTATGAAAAATTCCAGCCCCGCATTTTTCTCCTTGCCGAATCTAGACCGCTTATTTACGATCAGATGGTCATAAAAGATCCACAGGGATCGGCGTTTTATTCTCCGAAACCCCGAGTCCTGATCCGAATAGCCGCAAGGAGAGTCGGAAATTTTCTTCTCCGACCCCCCGGGAGTCAAGAGGGGCCTTTTCGTAAAACCTCCGGCCTTTTGGGCCTTATCGCCTTATCGGGTATGGGCCTCTCAAACGGGTATGGGCAAAAGCATGACACGCGGAAGTGAACCCTCCCCAATGCAACGGCATCTTCTCCTCTCTCTCTCTCCCGTCTCCCCGAGACAACCAACCGCCACCGCACACGCCTCTCTCCCTCTCCGCCACCCGTGCCCTCGCCGTCCCGTGCGTTCTCCTCCTCCTCCTCCCTCCGCCGCCGCGCGCGCGCGCGCGTCGCAGGTGATCCTCCCTTCCGATCCCTTCTCCTCTCCTCTTCGTCTCCCCCAGATCGGTCTCTCCTTCGTTCCGTACGTCCTGCGGGCGGCGGCTTCTTCTCTTCTCGCGGTCGATTTCTGATCCGCACGCGCGGGTTCTGATTTAGCGGAGTGGTGTGCATTTATTTCGGTCGTCGGTGCCGTGCATTTCGTTTGGGATTTGGGAATTGTGTGGAGATTATTGCGTGTGATTTCGTATGAATTAGTGTATTTTTCCTACTGTTTCGCCCAAGACGACAACGACAATAATAATAATAATAATATTATTATTAAGAATCATGTGCTCCTCGACACGCGTCATCCTGTGTTCTTGAAATCACAGACAACAAGGGTCGGGTCTACCTAATAACATCATAGTATTCCTGTTCGTAGGCCACGTGTTTTTTACCGAATCATTGTGCTTGTTTCACTGCATGTTCTGTAAAAACTCGATGATTGGTAAGTATTAGTTGGTATCAAAGCTGACAGGAAATTTGTGGTGTGGTCACAAATTCTGTAGTTCCGTCCACCGTGGCATTTTCATTGGCCCTTTTGCTCTCTGCCTGAAATGGCACAAACTCCTTTGAGGCACTGATGCATCTGTAACATCTGAACTGAACACAGTGTATAGTTTTTAAGTGATTTTACTGCTTTACCCAAGATTTTTAATACCTTCCGATTTGGCAACCATGTTTGCAGGCTGGTAAAATGGATAAGCTCAATGGTTCTGCACGTCTCATGATTGTTTCTGATCTTGACCATACAATGGTGTGTTTCTTTCAACTCATAGGATTACCTTGGATTTGTCCAGTGCTAATCATGACATTTTGTATATCTCTTTAATGCTCATTCTTTTTTGAACTTTTGCAGGTTGATCATCATGACGAGGAGAACCTGTCATTGCTTAGATTTGGTGCCCTATGGGAGTCTGTTTACTGTCAGGATTCTTTACTTGTATTTTCGACTGGAAGATCACCTACCCTGTATAAGGAATTGAGGAAAGAGAAACCTATGCTAACTCCAGACATCACTATCATGTCTGTGGGCACTGAGATAACATATGGTGAGGAAATGGTTCCTGATGATGGCTGGGAGGAATATCTGAATAATAAGTGGGACAGGAATATTGTTGTTGAGGAGACAGCAAATTTTTCCGAGCTGAAACTTCAGGTATGTTCAATAACTTGCATGGTTGCTTTCTTTTAATTTATAACCATTTTGATAATATGATGGCTAACTAATAAGCAACAATGCTTTATTGCTGTACATTTACATGGATATAGGTAGAGTCGGAACAGCGTCCACATAAGGTCAGCTTTTATGTTGACAAAAAGAGTGCTCAGGAAGTGATAAAGTCTCTCTCTGAGAAGTTGGAGAAACGTGGGGTGAGGAAGCATTTGTCTTGATGTGGCTCAGCTTTGAATATTTTTTTCTTAAGAAACATTCATATTTTGTTTTCAGCGTTGGACTATTTCTTAAGAAACATCCATGTTTCGATTTCATGTATGATTAACTGCTATTGTTTTGTTCTCAGCTAGATGTTAAAATAATCTATAGCGGTGGCCAGGACCTTGATGTATTACCTCAAGGTGCTGGAAAGGGTCAGGCACTTGCATATTTGCTCAAGAAGTTAAGCTCATGTGGTAAACCACCCAATAATACTCTTGCTTGCGGTGACTCTGGTAATGATGCAGAATTATTCAGCATCCCTGGTGTACATGGTGTCATGGTCAGTATGCAATAAATTTTGCATGAAGTATCTAACAAAGTTCATAACAGATTGAATGTGTACTTACTGCAATTACAAAGTTTTTTCAAATGTTTAGGTCAGCAATGCCCAAGAGGAACTACTTCAGTGGTATTCAGAAAATGCAAAGGATAATCCTAAGATAATTCATGCAACTGAGAGGTGTGCTGCTGGAATCATACAAGCCATCGGACACTTCAAACTAGGACCTAATGTTTCTCCCAGAGATATGGATTTCCCTTATGTCAAGGAGAACCCTGTAAAGCCTACGGATGCTGTTGTAAAGTTCTATGTTCTCTATGAGAAGTGGTGTAGGGCTGAGGTTCCAAAGTCTGACTCGGTTATACAGTACTTCAAAAATATAACTGTAAGTATGCAACTTCTCACTCTGATTTTGTTTTGTAAAAAATAACTTGGTTTACTTTTGTCAAAAATTTCCTGTCTTACCTGTTTATATGGCATAATGCTTTAGCTAATAAGGCTAAGGAGCAATACTTCCTTTGGCATGTACATCTATTCCAAAGTTTCTGAGAGAATTCTAATTTTGAGAAAATATTGTAGTTTCATCTCAAAATGATCATGGTAATGACTTGTTATTATATTGTGACTTTCCAAAGTAATATATTTTATTTATTGTGTGTGTTAGCATGCAAATGGAGTTATTATTCATCCTGCTGGGCTTGAGTGTTCTCTTCATGCATCAATTGATGCATTGGGGTCATGTTACGGTGACAAACAAGGGAAGAAATACAGAGCATGGGTGGACAGATTGGTTGTCTCACAATATGGTTCCGACAGTTGGCTGGTGAGATTTGACTTGTGGGAGTCAGAAGGTGAGCCCTTAGAATTCTGCCAAATGACTGAGTTAGCCTCTTATGCTGTTGTATAAACTTTTTTCAAAATAAATTAGTGTTCATTTTCCCAGTTTTAACTTGTTCTATTAGTGTCCCCTTAATAGTTTTCTATTAGATAATGGCACTCCTGGTCTACAGAGTTCAAATTTCAACAGAAAATTGTGCTGCATGATCCTGGATATGGTTCCACTGTAATCATTCCAATATGAACTATTGAACTCTCTCCTATCTTTTTGCTTATCCACTTGATCCAGTCATCCCAGTCGTCTACTATTTTCCGCCACTCATCCTGATGAATTGAAGAGGAATGGAGCGAATAACCAAGTGATAACCAAGAACCACATTGATGATGTTAGAAGTATATAGGCAGTCGAATTCGTAGCAACATCACCATACAACTGATAAGCAGTAACATCTGCTCTAGTCCTTTCACAAAATGGCTTCTGGAGTACATTCTGTAAGTGCTAGCAAACCTTACATGGCGAACAACAAAACCTCTGCCAGTTGCTGTATATTTTGCACCACCATGGATAACTATGCGACCAAAATAATGTGACTTGGTCCTGAGATAGAAAGTGAAGAACACTGAACAAAGCTGAAGCTGCATGATTATGAAATCCCCAAGGGTGCTTTTGAAACCTCCTTCTAGTCCAATCTCCATAATCATTGGCAAGGCCATCAAAAGGCCTAGTTGCACAATAGGCTGAGATCCCATAGCCGCTTAAAGTGCATGATTCCCTCTCATCCATGCTTGCTTCATAATTGCAAACTCAAGTCCACTTAATGCTAAGTCAAGTCTTCCATACAAGAAAACATACACTATCATGACAACCACCCGTACAACATTAAGACAAGAACATGAGAAAATATGCATGACGGCAAACTGTATAGTAACAAACAAGGTTCAGATGTTCATGCAATGAAGTGACACATGATTTACATTAACTTGCATTGTTCTTTGCACTAGTATTTAATAGAGAACACAGGACAATACCTTAACTTTTTTTTTCTTTGACATGATCCCATTATGTTATGTCATTAGTTTTTGGCATATATGATCCTCAACTAATTGTATAATGCTGTAATTTCAGATGATGTGCGGTCGTGTTGTCTGACAAGTCTTGCACTGAATGCGAAGGTAAGCATCATCTATGTTCAGTCCGAAACCTATCCCTGCCTCCTATACATATGCATACATATCATTAATTCATTTGTACCATGTAACGTGTTTACATAAACTGAAAAAGTGAGCTAACTTTGCTCTCTGTTTTTGGTTTCATGATCTCAGCCTGAAACCCCCGAGGGCTTCGTGGTAACACATATCCACAAAACATGGCTCAAAGGATACTCATCAGCGGATGAGCAATCGTCCAAGTTTTAGACCTTTTCTGCACCTCCGTGTGCACACGGAAGGAATTCACTCGAGGATAAATAATGAACCTTCTCTTGAGATTACTTCCTTTTCTTGTCTATATTGTCAATTTTGTTCAAAATACTATGCTGGAGGATGCCTAGAGCCCCAAATCAAGCTTGACACATCCTTGTTTGATGTGTAAGATAAATCATAAATGTTACTGTATATCTCATGACTATCATGAGCGCATAAAGCAAAACTACTTCACTTGAATATATGTTACTAGTGTTCTTCCATTCATCATCTACAGTTCTGACCAGTAGCTAATGTGGAGTTAACATGCATTTATGGAGTCTAGGCTATAGACTCTAGAGGCTATATGAGATGTGATAGATATGCACGAATCTTAGGCGAAATCGTGCTATAAATAAAATTACCCCGTCGTTCCGCAATTCTTGTCACCAGTCACTAGACAGTGTAACTAAAATTTTGATTATATTTTTTTTCGAGCAATAATTTAACAAACTTCAAAACATATATGTAGAAGTAAACTATGCGATTTTCATTCACAATCATTTAACAATTAAAAATTTTATATTTCATCGAAAATAGAAACCAAAGATCCATAGATTTGTAGTGTTATAGATTTGTAGTGTTAGGAATAACCGGTTTTCAAGAAATCAGATCCATAACTGTGTCGATCAAGATCTTAAAAGTAGGGAGCAAATAATCCACTAAGGATGAACTGTAATAAGAATTCCCAAAATATAACAAATTAGTTACAAATTCTATATTAAATTCATAAATTAGAATATAATACTAATAAAATATGTTCAATCGTATATTTTTGGACGAAATAAGCAGTGATTGGTGGTAACAAATATTGTGAAACCACCGGAGGATGATATTGTTCGGTACTGTTGGACGTTAACAAACAAAGCACTGAAAAGGCAAAATAAACTTTTTTTAAAAAAAATCCATAAACAAAATCCCCGTGTACTATCTCCGTCCTAAAATAGGAGTTTAATTTTTTTCTAAAATAAACCAACTTTTACCTTCTTTACTACTATCAATCCATAAATCGAGAAATTTTATTACTTCAATACACTTCATATACCTATCAATCAATACAATTTTCACATTATTTAAGGGTATTGTAGTATTTTATTTCTTTCCTTACAATTTTCACAGGATGGTAGGGTTTGGATTTTTTTTTTTTTTTTTTTTTTTTACAATAGGCGCGTACTACACATCTCACAAAAAGAAAAAGAAAAAAAGCGCGTAACAGCGAGGTGGGCCAGCCTAGAGGAAGTGGGGAAGCCGGCGACCCCACGTTTCGCCAACACAAACCAAAATAATTGGGAAACTGCCAAATGCGCGCACCTCCCGCGAACCCCGGCCCGGCCGTTGTCCTCCTCGCCACCCTCGCCTCCTCCGATTCCATTTCCACCCCCCCAACCAACTCGCCTCCTCCACCTCCCCGTCGCCGGCGGACGGCGGAGCCATTTCCGCCCGCCGCCACCGCAGCCGCAGCCGCTCCCTCTCTCGAGCGCGTCTCCGTGCCCGTGCGGCAGCTTGAAGCTAGCGCGCTTGCTTTGATTTTTGATTTCTGATTGTGAGGTGGACGAGGAGGAGGGGGTGCGGATCGGGTGGTGGTGGGGGGAGAGATGGGCAGCGTGGGGCTGAACGACGCGGTGTCCGGGGTGGTGTCGAGGAAGGTGCTCCCGGCGTGCGGTGGCCTCTGCTACCTCTGCCCCGGCCTGCGCGCCCGCTCCAGGCAGCCCGTCAAGCGCTACAAGAAGATCCTCGCCGACATCTTCCCCGCCACTCAGGTCCTCTTGCTCTCTGCCAACCCCGCCCTGCAGATCGTCATGTCCTGGAAATGCTTCAATTTTTGTAATCCCTTGGGAATGATAGGAACGCGGATCGCGATTCCATTATATTTGCTATATGCTCGATTATCGTCTTTTGTTTTGGTTTGCTCAATTCACAAGGTTGCCCTTCCCCTTAATAGGTTGTACTCTCCACTTTTCACGAAATTTATTTTTAGATAATGGAAGCTTTTATTGAACGCAGTCAATTACATCAAGGTGATACGATTCACGAAATATTTAGTGGCATGGCCTACATTGCTCATCTACTTGTTCTTGTAGTTAATGCCTAGTGGCCTACATTGACACATTGTTCTACTAGTTGTAGTGGCATGACCTACATTGCTTATTTCTGCTCATCTACTTGTTATAGTGGCATCGCCTACATTTGCTCATCTACACGGCATGACTTTTTGTTCTGCTGTTCTGCAGGATGAGGAACCGAATGAGAGGAGGATCGGGAAGCTGTGTGAGTATGTTGCTAGAAACCCTCATCGCGTGCCAAAGGTGCGGCCATCGACTCCAACTCAGACTTTATCTACTCATACAATTTCTACTGAACTTCTTATTACAGAAACTCTGCATAGAGAAAGTATGTTGTGTTAGAAAAAGAAGTAGTACTATAAGAACAGGTCATCTAAAACATGTTGTAAACTACTAGATGGGTTCTTTTATATCGGACACTCCTCTTTTATTTTGTTGTTTTTAAATGGATATGACTTGGGAGGAACTATGTACATGGTATAACATGTTGCTAGTTATACTTGTTTTTTTTTCAGACACAACAGTTGTTTTCATTGTGCTGTATGCTAGGGGAACTCTTGTTCACTATTGTCTAATTTGCATGATTTATGTGTTGTACTGTTGTCTGAATCATCCTGTACACTGAGAATAATTTGTAATTGCCACTTGACTTCCATTCTCTTGCATATTGCATCTTTGCAGATTACAGCTTACTTAGAGCAAAGGTGCTACAAGGAGTTGAGAAATGAGCAGTATGGCTTTGTGAAAGTAGTTGTGCTAATATACCGCAAACTACTTGTCTCCTGTAAAGAGCAGATGTGAGCCTTTGTTTTTCACATTCAGATTACATTGCAGTGACCAGTACCAAATATATTTCATTATATACCTGTAAAATTACGTTCAAACAGAAGATAATTTCCATTATCTGTGAATTATTTTTGAATAGCTGCAAAAATCTAAAAACTGATTTCCTCAGTGCAGGCCATTACTGGCAAGTAGTGCATTGAGCATCATATGCACTCTTTTGGATCAAACAAGACGGGATGACATGCGGATTATAGGTTGTGAAACCTTGTTTGATTTTACCGTCTCTCAGGTATTGCATTTGTATAGTCTGTAGCGGATGCCTTTCTTTGCTCAAAGATCTGTTTCAAACATCATCTTCTGATCTCTGACTTGATTCCAGGTGGACGCCACATATCAATTCAATTTGGAAGAACTTGTTCCAAAACTCTCTGAATTAGCTCAGATAGTAAAGGTAGTGGAGGAGGATAACACACTCCGTGCATCAGCCTTGCAAGCCCTTTCAGCTATGGTATGTCTCCCTGCAACCTGCATGATATTGTTTAATGTGACGTTCTCTTTGCTAAAGCTAAACATTATGCTAGAGTTAAGGACCCTTCTTATAAGTATATATTGCCTTGTTGCATCAAAACTATACTTTACATTGTATTCCACTGAAAATCATGAGGTTGTCACTAGCATTGTTGACACTCAGAATTTCAGATTCGCCTTCTCTTCCTTGTAGGTTATAGAGTTATACTAATAATTGCAAACAGAGTTGTTAATCTTAAGCATTGCAATCTTCTTTCAGCAAATATGATTCTTCCAATATTGACAGTTTTCATTTTCTTGTATTGAACAGATTTGGTTTATGGGCGAGTTTTCTCACATATCCTCTGAGTTTGATAATGTAAGTGGATGGCAAAATTTGTTGAATTAGTGCTGTATAGTATGCAAAGCCTGCTCAAATGTTGTGACACATATCTCCCTATGCAAGCCTGCTCAGAGTACTATTTGGTGCCATACGCTTTTGTCTAGAGGGAAAATGTGGGTTTCTTTTGGAATCATCTTGATATCTTAAACTTATATTATTTCTTTTCACTATATCTGCTAGGTTATTCAAGTAGTGCTGGAAAGCTATAACCTTCAAAAGATGCAAAATGACAATATAGACAGTGAAGTTCCAGGCAGTCGGTGGGTGGAACAAGTTCTTAAAACAGAGGGCAACGTCACCATCTCTAGGATACCTTCTTGGAAGAGCATAGTTAGTGATAAGGGAGAGCTTCATCTACCTGCGTAATATGACTTTCTTTGGCCTTTTCTTACTTCATCTTGTTTCATGGCCACATGTTTAGCTGACTCCTGTGCTGCAGGGAAGATGCCAAGGATCCTAACTTTTGGTCACGAGTCTGTGTGCACAACATGGCCAAGCTGTCCAGGGAGGCAACAACATTCCGTCGTGTTTTGGAGTCCCTATTTCGTCACTTTGATAATAATAATTCATGGTCTTCCCAGAACACACTTGCCTTTTGTGTTCTTTTGGACATGCAAATATTAATGGAAAACCAAGGTTCTCTATTTGCATCCCTTTTTAGGCAACTGGATTTGGATATTTGATGCGCACATGAAAGTGTTTACTCATTTTGCTTTGGTTTCTGCAGGGCAAAACATTAACTTAATGATATCAATACTGGTTAAGCACCTTGAACACAAGTCTGTACTGAAGCAGCCGGAGATGCAACTCAGTGTCGTGGAGGTTATAGCTTCCCTTGCAGAACAATCAAGAGCTCAAGCGTCAGCTGCAACCATAGGTGCTATAAGTGATCTTATTAGACATATGAAGAAGACATTGCATGTTGCTCTTGACAGCAGAGATTTGGAGGTCATAAAGTGGAACGACAAACTCCGGAAGGCTGTTGATGAATGCATACTCCAACTGTCAAAGAAGGTCCTTTACTCTTGAACTGAAACTTCTTTTGTGACATTCTGCTTGCTGTACTTTGTCTTTATCCCTTAAAACTCCAATCAGATGCTTCTTAGTGTGGTAATAGGTTATATAATTTTCATTGTAGCTGGATTTTAGAGGTAGGAACATACGCCTTACTTTGTTGGTATTATTACACAGGTTGGTGATGCTGGACCTGTTCTTGACATGATGTCCGTGATGCTAGAGAACATCTCTCGCACTCCCCTTGTTGCTATAGCAACCACATCTGCCGTTTATCGTACAGCCCAGATAATTACTTCTATCCCGAATTTGTCATATAGGAATAAGGTATATTGTGGAAACACAAATATTAAATTTGAATTTATATTATCCAGCAACACTTGTATTTGTTTGGAAGCTCACTCTACATCATATTTTTCAGGTATTTCCAGAAGCACTCTTTCACCAGTTACTCTTAGCTATGGTTCACCCTGATCATGAAACTCGTGTTGCTGCACACCGCATATTTTCTGTTGTCCTTGTCCCGTCTTCTGTTTCTCCCTTCTCTAAATCAACATCTCCAAATCAGCTTATGAAGCATGATATTAAGAGGACTCTCTCAAGAGCTGTCTCCGTCTTCTCGTCTTCAGCTGCTTTGTTTGATAAATTAAAAAGGGACAAAGAGTCCTTCAGAGAAAAACCACAGGATGGAAGCGTGAACAGAGTTTTGCATGCTGCTGCTGATGATACTTCTACACTCAAGGACCTGCCAAGCTCGCGAAGTCGAAGGCATAGCTTCAAAATTCCTAGTTTATCTATGAAAAGGGTTGCTTCATTGTCTCTGCAATCTCCCATGTCCCCAAAGGAATGCCGAAATACCTCGGCCGAATCATGTAGTGAAACGGTATTCTTGTGTGGAACCTGATCTCAATCTCGTTTCAATATTTAACAAGCTAGTAACATTTGAGCAAAAGGAACATCTATTTAACTATCTTCTGTGCACTTTCAGGAATCAACTTTGTTGAGACTAAGCAGTCGTCAGGCCACACTTTTGCTGTCATCTATTTGGGCTCAAGCAATTTCTCCTAAAAATACTCCTCAAAATTATGAAGCTATTGCTCATACTTACAGTTTGCTTCTGTTGTTCTCGGGATCAAAGGTACTTCTTGTTATGTTGTATTATCCACCTTACATATATTCTTAAATGAGCCTTCATAAAGATGTCAAATGTTTCCGGTCAATAAAACTGTAAATTTGATTATATGATCATATATGAGAAATTTATCACCATGCTACATGTAACATCCTTCATTCATGTCCATATTGCTGTTATTCTCTATTCAAGACTCATTTGTAATATTTGTAATGGTCTTTCCACATCTAATACTTAGCTTCATTACCCTGTTTTAACATAAACATCACTTCTAGCAAATGGTATCATCCTTTTTAATGTTTTATCCTTTTGCTCTTCCAGGCATCAATCTTTGAGGCTCTTGCTCCAAGTTTTCAGGTGGCGTTTTCCTTAATGAGTTATTCACTAGAAGGAACAGGTAAGGTGGTTAATCATACTACGCAAGTTCTTAACTACCCGCATAGGATGAAAATGATATCTAGCTATTACTAAAGTACGACTGAGTTAGTTCCTTGATAATTACCTAACCATTTTAATCTTGTTTTTTAGATTCATTGCCGCCATCTCGCCGTCGGTCCTTGTTTACTCTGGCTACATCTATGATTATGTTCTCTTCAAGGGCTTTCAATGTGGCACCTCTTATCCCGATCTGTAAATCAATGCTCAATGAAAGAACAGTAAGTCTGATAAAAATGTCTCATCTCTTAGCTCTTCTTTTGTATAATTTGCCTGGTATAACAGAATACAATTGTTTTTCCAATAATTGACAATTTTGAGGAGGCATTTGGTAATGCTTACATGGATTGTACCATTAAGGCATTAACCATACATAAATCTTTCCATGTTGATTTTCGAAGGGTGTTTGTTGCTTTGATGTATGCCCTCTTTATTTACCATACAAACTTAATAGCTAAACTTTATGTATTGCTTTTGTTGGCAGATGGATCCATTCCTTCATTTAGTACATGACACCAAACTTCAGTCTGTGAAGGACTGCTCAGAAGAAACCTATGGATCACCAGAGGATGATGATAATGCACTGAAGTCTCTTTCAGCAGTAGAACTAACTCAGAGTCAATCCAGAGAATCCATGGCCTCTACAATCATGAACAACATAACAGATTTACCAGATGTAACATTCCATATTTTCTTCCAAAGAATCTCCTATATTGTTTGGATCTTGCTTCAGAATAGAAAATCTGTTTGAAGCAAATCCTATGCAAATTTTACTGACAATTATTTCCAACCTCTGCAGTCAGAATTACAAACTATAAGAAGTCAACTGCTAAGTGACTTCTCCCCTGATGACATGTGTCCAACAAGTGCTCTCTTCTTTGAATTAACTGTCAGAAATCCAGGGTGTGATGAGGATTCTTGCAATCAAGAGGTAATATGAATCCTATGTATTATATCTTTCTTTCGTTCTTCTTCTTTTTCCATCCTGACCACTAGGAAATGAGCAGGCTGTGATCAATATGGCAAATGACAATGACACCTTTGGGGAAGTCTACGAAAATACGGAAGCTACAAAAGCATCTGTGCCCACAGCAAATCTTCTGGGTATTGATGAGCTTCTAGAAACAGTACGTCCTTCTTGTTCCCAAAATCTATCGCTCCCCTCCTTTTTCGCTCTTATGTACTAGTATATATTTAACTGATTGAACTTTAGCATGATTTTAGCCAAAAATTGCATAGTCAGACCATGAAGAAGTACTGAATTTTTAGATTCTCTCTTTCATGTGGCTGGAGTAAAGAACCAAAACCGAAGGCAAAAACTGTCTGACACTGACATGATCAACTTATACCTGTACATGCATTCTACAGGTTGTCACTGATGCACCATCTCAGACTGTAAGATTCTCGGTGTCAACGGCCCCCGACATCCCATTCAAGGAGATGACTAACCAATGCGAGGTTCTTTCGATGGAGAAACAGCAAAAGATGTCCGTGCTCCTGAGCTTCAAACATAAAAACCAATCAAATGTCCTGCCGATCAATCAGGCTGACAACACGGGAGCAGCCCATATTTCCTCTGACGACCAGGTGCCTGAGTTCAGAACAATTTTCTTGATACTATCATCTTTTCCTTTTAACCCATTTACCAATGCATCAGGAATTGGGACCTTGGGAGAAATGAAAACGAAAACTATCATGGAATGGGACGCATAGATGAGGTTTTACTAACTCTTAAACCATTTTGTATTGCTGCAGAATACAAACCCTTTTCTCCAGCAAAGCCTTGACGGCTATCCCAGATATGTTGCTGGTGGTGAGGCACTACAAGTAGCAGCTGATGATGTGTTCCAGCAGCAATTCTTGAAGCTGCCAGCATCAAGCCCTTACGACACCTTCCTCAAGGCCGCTGGCTGTTGACGCTCCAGGGGCCATGCTGCAAAGACAAGACATGTACTACTGATTAATTGAGGACACTAAAAAGTGTGCAATTGTACTGTAACCAGTGTACGAGTGCAGCCTCTTCTTAATTGCAAGGTGTAAATCTCCTCCTATTGTCAATTTGTCATGTTCCGATCCAACGGCTGGGAAGGAACAACATGATCAATGCACAACGCATTTCGCATAGTATGCTTTTGTTTGTGCAACGGTAGAGGAATAGTTTGAAAACTGTGATACGCAACACATAAATTAATCCATACAAAATCGATAACCTTTCTTTCTTCTCGATGGTCGTCTACGTCGAACTCAGAGAGGCGGTTTGATACGTGTCGTGTAATGTTTACATTTCAGGTCAAATTTTGTTCGGCTAGTCTTATCAAGATGTTAACAAAGATAAGCTCAGTCTTATCAAGAAGTTAACAAAGATAGGATGTATATGTGTGTTTATAGAGATAGTTGTGTGTACGAACATCTACTTTTGTACTGTATTTTTTTTCTAAAAAAAATTCGAGCACGGCTACACATGCTTTTCTTTAAAGAATTTTTTGCAAAACTTTTCCGAACAAAACTCTTATCCATTTGATTTAATTAAACGAGAGTTTAAAATATCTGGATTTACTTATAATTTGCGAAATCATTATTTTATAAAAGTTTTATAAGAAACTTCACGTATACTAAAGCCTTTTCCTTCGCATTAAACAAGAAACGGCGAGACGACGACTACGACGACCAAGTACATTAGCCACCTTACCAGATCATGTTTAGAGAGAAGAAAAATAATTATTAATTAATCCGGATTAAGAAACAGGAGAGTGGGTGTCCACCTAATCCTCCTCTCCTAGTGCCATCCGTACATCGTGCGACGATTTCGTACGCGGCGTCGTCTTGCATATCCAAGGAGAAAAACAAATAGAGTACATAATAATAATAATTATTATTCCTTTCGTACCGTTTCGTCCTCTTCCGGCCACTCTGTCATCAACGTCGTCGCCAACTCACAACAAAGATAAATTTTATGTTGTTTATATTATCTCACAAATTCTCTCTTGGACTAATACTACTATGTGATCTTCTTCCGTGGGGGTTCCCATCTTGCCCTATGCTAATTAGTGGTAAATTAACTCTGGCATGATTTTTTTTTCTTGCAGTTTCCGTCAGATTACACAAGTGAATGTGAAGTGATGAACCCATTCATACATATGCACTGGGAACTAGTTAATCTTAATCCATGTGCTTATTGTGAAAGCTCAGGTTGAGTTTGGTTGTCTTGTTTTTAGCCTAGTTAAGTACTTACATCACAGCACATATCCTTGCACATTTAAGGTTAGTTTCAACTGTGTACTTTTTTTTTTATCTTCAACCGCACTCTCTTATTACTGGGTGGATTCAGTGAGGTCACCGATCACCAAAACGCTTACAAAGTCTGGGAGGGGGTCTACCTATACAAAAGCTTGACCCGATCCGGAGGAAACTGTTTTAATCCCTTAAAGAGAGAATGTCCACTCGTTTGCTTAAAAACCATTTAAACGGTTATGAAAAAATCCGAAAAAAATTAATAGCACATATCTACACAACTTTATAAAATTTTAGATCAAAGACAGCTCACACTTCGAGATATAAAAAAGATAAATTTAGCGTATGAATAGTAATGTATTGTTTATATCTGAATTTATCTTTTTTTGTTTCTTGATGTATAAATCGATTTTGAACTTGATTTTTGGTGGACACATAGATATCACAATACTCAACATTATCAAATTTTTTCATAATTTTTCATAACTATTTGTATCGAATTTAGAAGAAAGAGGTATACGAGAAGTTATCCCTCTAAGGATTAGAATTCACTCCCTGTTCCGGGTCCCAACTCACACATAGCTCATAGCTGGCAAGATCATGAGCAATACTATTACAAGAACGAACGAGGGGCAAACGAGACCTTAGAGCTAGCAAACTGAAGTTGGAGGAGCAGCTTTATTTCCGTGAAGATTGTAGCCCCAGTGGCATGGTCATGGGAGTTTCACCTGTGTACTTGCATAGAACTACAAATGCCGGTGCTAATCTTGTGCCTTTTCAACCAAAAAAAAATAATCTTAGCAGGTGAATTTTAAACAGAGCAATTATTTATGGACTCTTAAGGCAAGCATGGCCCATGCTTTTTCAGAAAAACCGGGTTACTCAACCAGCAAATCTGCTGCAACAACACCCTAGCTTAGCTAGTAATATACAGCTAATTTGACACTCATTCATTCTTCCACAAAATAAAAACTAAATAAACAAACAGACCCAAATCATTACAGTCCAGATAGCTCCAAATCTCCAGCTTAGATTAGTGAAGATCATCACCTAATTAAACTCAAGCACACATGCCACCTCTCCTCTAGACACTGACAACCAGGCCCCACCAACCGATTCAACGAAGGTGGCCCCACATGTCATTGGGACACCTCTACCATGAGAAACGGTCAAAACTGCAGACGTGTAGCCAATTTAAAAAAAAAACAGCACATTTTGCTACAAAGGCTCCAGCTTTGCAATTCTCAACCAACCAAACCTGCAGCTCTCGATCGCTTGCCGTACTAGTATAAGAGTCTCCCATTGCTCACATTCTCCTCTCCTCGATCGCCAAGAACACTTGCTTCGTTCGATCACCGCGAAGATATCGATATCTCCACCTAGAAGATCACAGAGAGGGTTTCTTTCTTGCAAGAAGGATCTTGTTCTTGGAAGAGAAGATTTGATATTTGGCATCAGAAGTTTGATTTGATCTTGATGATGATGATGGGGTACTTCAGGGCGCCGAGGAGGAAGACGGCGGCGGTGGCGGAGGGGGAGAGCGTGCGGGCGGCGCTGCTCGTCGGCGGCGGCGAGGACGACGAGCAGGCGGTGCCGAAGGGGTACTTCGCGGTGTACGTCGGCGCGGAGGCGAGGCGGTTCGTGGTGCCGACGAGCTACCTCCGCCAGCCGGCGTTCCGGGAGCTCATGGAGCTCGCCGCCGAGGAGTTCGGCTTCGCCCAGGCCGCCGGCCTCCGCCTCCCCTGCCGCGAGGAGGACTTCCAGGCCACCGTCGCCGCGCTCGACGCCTCGGCGGCGGCGCGCCGGCGCCGCCGGCCGAACGGCAGGAGGAGCGGCGGCGCCGGCGTGATGAACACCATGGTCAAGGCCACGTCATTGTAGCTACTAGCCATGGCCATGCGTGCAGATCATGCAGACATAGAAGAAGAAAAATTCAGAGAGAGAATTCTTTGGTTGGTTCGATGTGGCTCGATGTATACAAGCATGGTGATCTGTTGATTGATTGATCGAAATCGCCATTGTTCATATGCTTTCATCACACGTGTGATGGAGCAGTAGATAAGAGTGGTAGAAACAATGAAAAAATACTGTTGATTCTGCAAAAGACTCTGAAACTGACATTAAAGGTGGAAAAAAGAGTTGCATCCTGATCTTATATCGGGAACTATAATCATCCAAGTAGATGTTCCCTTATTTTTCATGTTGTTTCAAAAAGTTATAAAAATATTTAAAAATTTTAGTAAGATAGATAAATATATACTAAATCATTCCACAAACATGCATATTCAAATTCAATTTATACAGGTAGAGACAAAAATAACAAATCTGAGTATGAATTGAACGCGTAATTCGTGATCAAATTTGTTATTTTTGCTTCGAATTATATAAATCGAATTTTATGTTTGTGAAAAGATATGTCATATATTGATCTATCTTGATAATTTTTTTTAATTTTTTAATAACTTCTTAAACGTCATGCATAAAACGAGAGGATATCCCTTCGAGGGATAAAAATCCATCTCTCTGGTTAATCAGAAGCCTTTTAATTTGATCATAAATATCTTGTTCTTGATTATAAATGGAGGACTATTTTTCATCGATGAAGGTTTTGTGCTGAGCGAGCTTGATTGCAATCAATCCATATCTCAGTTCGATGCTTATGACCAATTATTTATTTGAGTTAATAATTAGTATGTGTGGATCATCTGAATTCTGAAGTGATGATCCTAGAATGAAGTATGCATGTGACTGGATGATCACACCTGAAGCCAAGTTTTTGTTTTTATTTTTTCATTGGAAAATCTCTTCCTTTTTTTTCACCTCTTTGCACATAGAAGAACAGCATCCCCACAAATGGCACTTCCAGCATGCTAATGTTCAGGTAGGTTCTGCAAGATATACAAGCTGTCTAACTCTTTCCAGATGGCACCTTAATCTGTTCTGAATGATGTCCACATTTGTTCAGAAAACAGAATGCAGGAGGCCTACCAATTTTTTTTTCTGTTTGCAACAAGATTTGTACTTGCAGCTGAAACAGGTAGCACAATATACCGGTGATTCACTTTAGAGAAATTTTATGGTCTCAAGAGGTATCAATAGGTATCGATAGGTACCAAAATTTTTAATGCAAATTTTGGAAAAAATAATAATACAAATTTTGGTACCTTATAGAACCAAAGGTATCAAATTTTACATTAGAAAATGTGATACATCTGGGTACCTCCTCAAGGACGGTAACACTCTTAATTTTAATATTTTCTTTTGCGAGGGTGATTAACTTTAGCATCGTGATCATTCTTCAAATACAATTTCATTCTCAAAGATTGCGTCTGACAAGAGGGCATTACAAGTTAGATCCTTGCATGAAACTAACATGATTTTGTGGCTTCTGGTTCCAGGCATTTCAATGTTGCATCTGTCAGAGGACATGTGCAAAAAGATTTTATGCTATGTATTATTGTTCCTAAGGTAGTGCCCCTGCCATGTGTAACTGTACGGCGTCTTTCTTCTCTGGAACTCTCATTAACTCTGAATAATCATATAGTTAGGACTAAAGGACATGTCATGGCATTCCTTAATAGAGAGGAATGAGGATTAGTCGAAGGTACTAGTAGACACAGTACATGTGTGAAGCATCCAACAAGAGAGACAATACTAAGTTACATTAAAACTCCAGAGATTATAGAGATTAGTGAGTTCAGAAAGAGCATGTGTCAAGAAGAAACAATTTAGCAATAGAGTCACTGAATTTCAGAGGGTTGACTTCCCCATGATTCTTGCAGATCTATTGAATGATTGTGTTGTTAATCAGGATTGAATCGGTGAGAGTTCCCTACATCTGAACACATACTTGAGGATTCAGAGATGAGTTGTCATCTTGTCATTGAAAGCTAATTTTAAGCAAAAAGCATCAAGGTGAAATGATATATAAATATATAGAGAAAATACAACTATTAATATTACTTCCTTGAGACACAAGTTCAAGTAGCACAAATGAACACTGTTCAACTTCAGAACATACAAAATGAAAGTGAATAACATCGAACAAGCGAGTGAAGAATTATCAACAAAGAATAAGTTTACCTAAGATACTTCTTTTAGATAACGTGAATCCTTGATTTTTCCTCTAAAAAGAATGTGAATTCATAACCTCATCCTCTTGAACAAAGTACCAAAGCTCATCAACTCCGAACTCTTCCTCCTCTTCTCTTCAGAAGACCAAGAACCAAGAAAACAACAACAACAACAACAACAAAGTGCAATGACAATTTAGTTCAAAAGGGAGAAACTAAGAAACACCATCATCTGCATAAGATCTCATGCTCTGAAGAAGAGTAACACATTGCTGCCTTCTCCTCCTTCCTGCCAACCAGACCCAAGATACCCTCAAACACCTCAACATCACATGGAATCCTCAGAGCCCCCTCATGCTGGAACCCAAACTCCTCCTCTGCCTTCCTGAGTAGCTGCTCAAATGCCCAGTGGCCAAGATACTCTGTGGGGATGACAAACCTCCTCATCTCCTCCCCGACGCACACCGTGAAGAACCCTTTCGGGACCGCCGCACAGCCGCCATTGTTGTTCTTTCCGGCCTTTGGTGCAAGTGCAACCCTCTTCCACCTCTTGAGAAGCTGGTGAAGCCTCACAATGTCCCTGATCTTGTTGCTGCTTGCCCTGCCTCCTTGCTCTCCCATTGTAGTGCTTTTGTGTTTATCAGATTGCTTGGTGCAGAGAGCAATGTGGGGGGAGACTTGACAAATATATAGGTGTTTAGATTAGTGTTTAGTTGCAGCTAAGCTTGTTCCTTGAGTTAGTTTGAATGTACTAATCAATGGTTTGATATGATCATTTTCTTAATATTTGAGACCTCTATTTTTAATGTTGATGTTCTTAGCGTAATAAACTAAAGCAAAGGGAAATGAACACCGCTAGTTTCTGAGAGTTCTTTCTTTGTAATACATAACCTATATTGCATTTTTTTCCGTGAATACGCAAAAGGACTGCACGATATTTCATTAGAAGAAAGCAATATACATAACCTATAGTGCACGTTGAAGTTGGAATCATTTCTTTCTGCAGTTAAATCAGCTGAATTTACTTCCTTCAATTTCATTAGATTGACAAAATTATCTAAAAAAAACTAGATTGACATAATAAACTAGATCTAGTTCAAGGAAAAGAAAGAACAATGTTAAGTATGAAATTGGTGAAAGATTCCTGACGTTTCGTACACGGCCGTTGGATTTCTTTTCTGAATAAGTTGTTCTTTCAATATCATGTCAAAAAGCTGACTGCCTCCTGGAGAATGCAAAGTGTGATCCAACTGATGAAAGATTCCATCACCCTGCCTAATGATGAGCAAAGGGCCAAGAGATGCAATCAACACCTACTCTAGTCAGTTTATCAGAGCAACTACCATGCATGATTTGCCTCAATCTCATCATTGCTGAGAGCCAAATTGGACAGTTCATGGATTGGAAAAGGACTCCTCTAGTCCTAGCTTTAGGTAGCATCACAAACTACTCTTGAAAGTTACAGTGCCTGCCTCTGAAACAAAAGGTGTGCTTAGTGGTTTAGAATGTCTCTTTCAGTTTTCTTTATGCTGCTGAGGTACTCCTACTAATCATTGGCAATTATGCACTTTTCTGCTTATGTTTGTTTATTAATCCTCTGTATCTTCAAACTAATTTGGGGGTTATTGGGTCAATATCAGTTATAAGACAGTCAAACTTGATAACGTTTCATATTTCTGATGCTTAGTTAGGCTCTTGAGCATCCACTTCTATCTTTGATCTAGTCATGCTTCCAGAAAAAAAAAACAATTACAAGTCATGTTTCCAGCAGTAAACTGTGCAATAACCAGGGAAAATTACTCGTAAACCTATGATTATATACTCTTATGACACCTTAATTTAGCTTAAATGTATTTTGGCTTGCATGTATTCACACAGCAGGCTTTCATTTGGTTATCAGGTACAAGACAGGACACCAACTGCTAACTAATCTGCCATGAATGTATCTGAACTAAAGTAATGTCTGGTTCACTGATAAACACGTCTTAAACAAAATAGAGATACTCTCAGGATGAAGGACTCCATCTTAAACAAAACAAAATATGTGGCAAAAAGAAGACCCTTTTTTTGCATCAAATGCATAACTGAAGAACAGAAAACAAAGCATCTGAGCAGAGCAAAGCAGATATGAAGTACATAACAATAGAGATCAGACTTGCAAATGGTTGAGCATGTCATAGGGACAATTGGCTGACACAAAATACCTAGATCTTTTATACTATTTAACCTTGGCATGGAATGTAAATGCATGTCATTTTCACCTCCATATTCACGAAGATTTGAATGGTAGACTGCATGATGAACACCGGTAAATACATTTTCTCAATTTCTGTAACAGATGATAAGTTTTTTTTCGGCAGTACACAAAGGACTTGCGTATCTTTGTATCAAGAGTAGTAACAGATGATAAGTATCACTTGTCATAATCATTTTCCACCTTTCATCCTTTCATCTCTGGCTTTGTGAAAGCCGGATGAAGTTGAGAGAGCAACGTCGCCGGGGCTTTGATACTATTTGCAATGCTGGTGGCCTGGTCGATTTGGAAGGAGCGAAATAATCGGATCTTCAACTAGCAGACCAAGACTTGAATCGAAGTGGCGAAAGCAATGGTGGAAGAAGCCGTATTTTGGAAGGCGGCAAATACAGGGGTTCCTTCTGTTTTACCCCTACGAGGTCGTGGTAGCCAAATCTAGTGCGAGATATCCCGTTAGATCACTAGCCTCCAGTTCCGGTCCCGTGCTGCTTTTCAATTCCTACTGTAAATAACTTTTATTTCTCTTAATGAAAAAAAATGCGCTCCTTGCGTATTCCCGAAAATAATCATTTTCCACCATATAGTAACTAAAGATTTAACTGTTACTGAAATAATGCCCACTAATATGATAATATACAGTGACAAGAAGACACTTCTAGTGTTTATTATTTGACAGAAACAGAATTGTGCCGATAAAATTTGAAACAACAATGTTTGAGTAGCTCAGCTGTCAGATTCATGAAAAGTTATCAACTTCCAAGGATATAAAGGGGGTGTATTGTCTGCTTGCATCAACTACGATCACTTTCTGCAGTGAGACCTACCAAATCTATGCAACCACCAATCAGGATTCAGGAACTTCAGATTAGAAACTTTAAGGTCGACAAGAGGCATACGTGCAATGATTAGCATGATCAAGACATCACAGTGTCTATCAGATGCCGGAGACCCAAAACTTCATACTAATACGGTGCTCTCCACTGATAGAGTATTCTACTGAACTACCGTTAGTAGGAGTAATTACGACCATTGATTTATGAGTTTTGTTATTAGTATAAAAAAATATTCTACTATAAGTAGTTGATACCGAATAAATAGAATATTATTTTTTGGAATAAAAAATAAACCATCGATTAGTTCTACCAGTAGGAAAAAAAACACCTCAAGACTTTTAAGGCTGGGAATAGAAGAATGTAATTAACTTAACCAGGCCAGAAGGATTAACCAAATCAAGGTTTAATAAAACACTAATAATAAGTAGGATTTTAGTCTGCTACTACTTCCGTTTCATATTATAAGTCGTTTGACTTTTTTTCTAGTCAAACTTTATTAAGTTTGATTAGATTTATAAAAAAAATTAACAACATCTAAAATATCAAATTATTTAATCTAATATTGAATATATTTTGATAGTATATTTAGTTTGTGTTAAAAATACTAATATATTTTTCTATAAACTTGATTAAATTTAGAGAATTTAACTAGAAAAAAATTCACAACATTCACCACTTATAATATGAAACGGATAGGGAGTACTAGTTTAGAGGACATGAGTGGGGTTGTATTCACCGAATCTATAACGGCATGACTTGTGCTTGACGATATGCTGGCCTTCCCGCCGCCGCCGGGCACCACCTCGACGCCGGTGAGCATGGCGAATTTCACCTTGTCGTGCTCGCCGACGCAGCAAGGATAGCTGCACGTCCCCCGCCGAACGACCCAGAACACCTTGGCGACGCACAGCTTGCCACCGCCAAGGTGCACGACGTGCGACGCGACCACCCGCGGCGCCGCCAAGCCCTTCCAGTCGGCGCGGCTCGCCACCGAGAACCCCTTCGACTGGACGCTCGCCACTGGCGGCTGCGGCTGCGGGGACGTGGACAGGTCCCACGCGGCGAGGACGGTGTCGTCCATGTCCAAGAAGCCGAGACAGAGGCCGTGCTCGGGGACATGCTCGGCGCGGCCGCGGAACGGCAGCCTCCAGTCGCCGGCCTTGCCCCTCGCTGCGCTCGCCGTGTCGAACGAGTAGGTGGCGCCGTCGGTGGAAACCAAGATGTGCGAGTCGCCGATCGCCGCGTACCCGCAGATCTCGCCGCCGGCGCTGCTGCGTTGGTAGGCGGCGGCTGCGGCTTCGGCGTGCACGAACGGAGGCGGCGGCATGGGGCGCCAGTAGCGTTCCTCCTCGTCCACGTTCCTCCTCATCCACCCGGAACAGCGTTCACGGTTGACGAGCGCCTCGAACGAATGCTCCGGCCGCCGTCCCTCGCCGCCGCCTCCGCGCGCCGTCCTTGTCAGGATGAGGTGTCTTCTTCATGATGTACAGTTCGCCGACGACGGCGAGCGATATGTTCAAGAACTTGGGCGATGTCATGGGGGCAAACGAGCGGACGGTGTGCGCGGCGGGGTCGTAGAGGATGGCGCGGCGGCCGGTGTCGTCGACGGTGACGATCTTGTCGTCGCTCGTGCGCATGAAATCCATCGACGCGCTGAAGCCCATGATGGCCGGAGGCAGGCGAGCTTCCTCCACAGCCGCCGGCGACGCTCGGGGCAGTTCATCCTTGGGGTAGAAGAGACGTGACGTGTCGATGCGGCGTAGCCTCTAGGTGAGCGAGTTGCCTGGGCAGAGGTCGACCATGTACAGGAACCGCCGGATCATCGTCGTCGTCCCAAAGCCGGCCGAGATGTCGCCGGTGGAGCTCGTCCGGAGGCCGGCGGTGGCGGCGTCGCAGGACAGGACAGGGCGGACAGATCGGGAGTTGATATAATATGTAAGTGCACTGTAATTTTGATGAAAATATTGTGTAAGTAAATATATATTTGTTATTTTCTTTTGTAATCCGTTGGATATAAATATAAGGATAGAAAAAATCTAGATGATTTTTTTTAGAAATCACCCGACAAATGGATAGGTAATTACATTTGCAAACTAATCACATTAAATCTAAAATCTTGGAGATTCTGGACCTCCTTCCCCTTTCCCTTCCCATTGCGCACCACCTCGACGCTGCTGAGCATGGTGAATTTCATCTTGTCCTGTCGAAGTCGCAGCTTAGGGATGAAAACGGAGCAGATAGTTTCCGTCCGCTCCGAAGAAAAACAAATACGGATACCTTTCAGAACGGATAATTCCCAGATAGTTCAGATACGGATATGAATACGAATACGGATATTTTCTCTCGGATATGAATACGAATATGGTATCGGGGTTTCTGCCGGATACGGATAATAATACGAGTATTCGGTGAATAGTGTTATTCGGATATTCGGAGAAGCTATGAGACATACTCCATTTCTTTATAGCTCTATGATCTTTAATATACCTTTTTAGATTTTAATGGTAGTCCATCTCTTAACACTAGTCTACGCTATTAATATTATTTTAACTTTTTAAAAAAATATAAATTATACTATATTTTATATAAAATGAGTTAATTATATATGATGATTTTGTTTTTATTAGAAGTTAAGTTGGTTTTTGTGTTACGAGAAAAAATTGTTTTCGTATTCGTGTCCAATCATATTCGATTCTTATTTCTATTCAAGATAATCCATATTTGTTCTGTGTCCGAGTTATTCGTAGTCGTTTCCATCTCTAAGAAAAAAAAAGTAAAAACGAAAATGGTATTAGTATTATCGGTCTGTATCAGCTTCGTTTTCATCCCTAGTCGCAGCAAGTCTCCCGGCGTGCGACCATGTACAGCTTGGCTACGCACAGCTTCCCGCCGCCGAGGTGCACGACGTACGGCGCCTCCGGCTCCGGCACCGCGAAGCCCCCGCACCCGCGGTTCGCCGGCTGCGGCTGTGCGACGGTGGAGGACGACAGGTCCCACGCGCCGAGGACTTCGTCGTCCGCGGCGGAGAGGCCGAACCAGAGGATGTGCTCGGCGCGGCCGCGGAAGGGCAGCGACCAGTCGCCGGCCTTGCTCCACGCGGCGCTCGCCGTGTCGAACGAGTAGGCGCCATTGCTCACGGTGGCCACCATGTATTGCTCGGGGACGTTATCTGCTTTCTATAAAAAAGCAGGGCCCCCTTGGCCTTTTCTCTAAAAATCTGTCTAACTATCATCAAAGAAAATATTACTGGATCAAGGATTTCAGCCAGACAAAGACCAGCAAATTTTCTTCAAGTTAAGCACATGGACCATGGTGACAACATGTTTTTGGACTGCCATAATCAACAGATTGCACAAAAAGATTCACCCGAAACTATATTTTTATTTTATTTCCAACCTGATTTTAATTTTACAGGAGGGGGGTTTAACAGTGTAGGTTTGTTAAGAGATAAAAATTGCATACTTTTATTTGCAGCAATCTGGGTTATTCACTCCACTGCACATTTATGCAATGATAATTGAAGCAATAGGTTTTTCTCGTTGCCTGAGATGATTCAATGCTATATGCGCTTATGCGGCCTGTTAAAGGAATGAAAATTATAGAGACACGAACTAAACCACATATGCAGGTCCTAAAGTACCATTCCTGATTAACAACAAGGAAGCTGACTTGTTGGTCTCATGCTTATCTGTTATGGTTACTGTCATATGTTGTCTCCAGTACCATAGGTTCTGACACTTTGAACACTATGTTCTGATGATTATTCAGGTTAGAAATGTTATATTTCTATTTCAGGTGCTTCAAAATATAATTAATTGATTCCTTCAAATCATGCATGTACAATAAAAGAGTTTACAAACCTATGAAAAAGCAGAAGGATTAACCAAATAAAGGTTTATCAAAACAGTAGGTAGGAGTACTCTACTAGTTAGAGTACATAAATGGGGATGTAGTGTTCACCAAAGCTATAACGGCATGACTTGTGCTTGATGATGTCAAGCTTGTCGCTGTTGCAGCGCACCACCTCCACACCGGTGAGAATGGCGAAGTACATTTTATCACTGTCAAAGTCACAGCAAGAATGGCTGCAGGTCTCCCGGTGAGCGACCATGAACAGCTTAGCAACGCACAGTTTGCCGGCGCCAAGGTGCACGACGTGTGAGTCGTATGGCACCTCCGGCACCGCAAAGCCCTTACGCCCGTGGTGGGCCACCGGCGGCGGCTGCTGCTGGTGGATGGTGGAGGACAGGTCCCACGCGCCGAGGACGCCGTCGTCCGCGGCGGAGAGGCCGAGCCAGAGGCCGTGCTCGGGGACGAACTCGGTGCGGCCGCAGAAGGGCAGCGCCCAGTCACCGACCTTGCTCCAAGCGGCGCTCGCCGTGTCGAAGGAGTAGGCGCCGTAGCTGTGGGTGGACATCAAGATGTGGGACTCGCCGACCACCGCGTACCCGCAAATCTGGCCGTCGGTTCTTGTGCCGCCGGCGTGCACGTACGGAGGCGGCGGCAGTGGTCGCCAGTAGCACTCGTGCTCCAGCCTGCCCCCATCGAGGGGGCGTGGGTCACGGTGGATGAGCGCCTCGAAAGAACGGCCCGGCCGTGCCTCGCGGCCGAGATCCAGCTTGTCAGGCAGCGGTATCGTCTCCATGACGTAGAGATCGTCGCCGACGGCGAACGACTCGGTCCAGAACTTGTACTCTACCATGGAGGGCAAGACGCGGACGGCCGGTGTGCTCGGCGGGGTCGTAGAGGATGGCGCGGCGAGTAGTCCTGTCGACGCTGACGATCCTGTCGTCGCTCCTACGCATGAACTCCGTCGAGCCGCAGAAGGTAATGTCTATCGGAGGCAGGGGGCGTCCTCCACCACCGTCGCCGCCGCCGACGATTGGGGCACGGGCAGTGCATCTTTGGGGTAGAAGAGTTGTGATGGGTCGATGCGGCGTAGCCTGCGGGCGATAGGGCCGCATGATCTGTCGAAGATGTCGACCATATACAGGAATCGCCGGATCATCGCCGTCCTCAATGCCCTACAATTTCTCTTCCAATATGGCGGCGGCGGCGGCGGCGAGCGAAAGAGCGGCGATTGGATCAGTCTCCGTTGTGGTCAACTATTCGTCCCAATGGACGAAGCTTTAGAGCGGCAGATGGGGCGGCAAGGTCACGACGAGAAGGGCACAAGTGATAAGTGGGCCGACGACGTTACGGCCCATTATTTAGAATTGCAGAATAGCAGGCTTTCTATGGGCCAAAATCATCACGCCCTGGTAGGATAACGCCAGGTCTGCAAGTTAGTGATGTGGGCCCTTATAGGAATGTCCACAAAGATTCGGCCCGTCAATATCGCCTGGTCACGGCACATCCATAGATGATGTGTGTGTGTGGTGTCTACGTTACAGAACATGATTCCAGCGCTGAACTACTTAGGCGATCAACAGGGAGGATTAATTAGAAGATCCCAAAGTAATTACAAAAAAAACACGTTGCTAGTCTTGACCATGACAACCACGATGGCCACTACAACGGCGAGAGGCATCCACCAAATGCTGGTATTTGTCATGCCGGAGTAGCATCTATTCATCGAGCCGAGGAGGTAACTTTTATTATGGTCACTATCGCCGTTCTCGAAAGCTGCAACCTGATTAAGGTGGTGTTTGGAGTAGGGATTAAATCTCAATTCATGTTATATCCGATGTTTAGTACTAATTAAGAGTATTAAATATAGACTAATAATAAAATTAATTGTATAAATGAGAGTTAATTCGTGAGATAAATTTAGGTTGTAAATGTGTAATCTTTCAGGTCCAAAAACAGTAGAATTGCATCCTTGAAATCATTCTTCTACTAACAGAGTTTACAGAGCTATGTTATGCAGGGTTTTTAAAGCTAACCGATGAATCTGCATCCTGCAAAAACGGCAGGATTAGCCAAATAGATTAGGTTTACTACAATTCTTAAGAAGTACTCTACTAAGAGTAGAGAAGCGGGGGTGCAGTGTTGTTCACCAAAGCTATATGGTACGGCAGCGTGCTACCTCGACGCCGGTGAGCATGGCGAATTTCCTCTCATCCCACACGAAGTCGCAGCAAGACTGGCTGCAGGTCCCCCGGCGAGATACTTCGTACAGCTTAGCGACACACAGCTTGCTGTCGCCGAGGTGGTGGATGGAAATGGAATGCGATGCGACGAATGCACCTCGGTGACGTGCGACGAGTGCGCCGTCCGGCCTCGGCACTGCGAACTCCCTGCACCCGCGGTGCGCCGCCGCGGACGGCGGATGCGGCTGCTGGATGGCGGTGGAGAGGCCGTGCTCGGGGACGTAGTGTTAGCTTTGGCCCAAGAAAATAACAAACTCACGTAAGCAACATACTCACGAGAGAACACACACGAGCAGCAAATTGGGTGGACACACACAACAGATTCCGTCGGCGACGCACGCCTTAGCTGGCTTCTTTCTGTATTGCTGATCTACCAAAATTAACTGATGATTATACGGCTTATATAGCCTCCCGTACATGCACATAGCTAACAGCCCGGCCGGGTCGCACGCACGACTACGAGCCACTCACTCATACAGCGATCTGCGTATCTTACGCCAAGATTCGCTCCTCCGAGCTGACCGTGAGCCACGCCGCAACGTGCTCCACTAATCCTGCATGCTCCTAACTAACTTGCCGCTAATCTTGTTATTCACCTAACCTGTTTAGTTGCTAGTTGTGCTACAACACACGCAGCTGTCATTCACTAGCACTGACTGATTCTACATGCAAACATGGACTAACCACTACCTACGTGATGCACACATACACATCACTTACAAGATTAACATGAACAAATCACGTTCCTCTCTACATGCAACTAATGCAAAGACTAAAGATATGTGCATGATTAGTTCTAACACGTAGTCGGCCCGGCCGCGGAAGGGCAGCTTCCAGTCGCTGGCCTTGCTCCACGCAGCGCTCGCCATTGTCGAACGAGTAGGTGTCGTAGCTCACGGTGGATGCCAAGATGCGCGAGTCGCCGACCGCCGCGTACCCGCAGATCTCGTCCCAGAATATTTATTATCCGCCGCTGACATTGTCCTAAAATATTCTATCCAATCATCCAGCACATCCACACGGATTTACCAATGGCGTTATCATTTCCTATAATATACCCATAACTTTATCAATTATCGATTTGATTATTTTTTCTTTATACTTAATGTTGCATCAGATAAATTTAATCTATTAAATCGTGCCTAGAACCATAATCTCTAGTGTGCTTTATGATTGTTAACAAAGATAGTATTGGGGTTTCAGTCGATCTTATCTAGTACAGTTTGTTTTATTTTGGTTTATATCTTATGTAACAAGTTATATCTACCTCTTATATCGAGATCTCAACTATTTAAATATATTAAGCTTATTATCAATTTAGTTTATATTAGTTTAATATATTTATTACAAGATGATATTCCAGTATAAGGTTGTATCGGAGCTATACCCAATACATAGTTAAACTTGAACATCGGCTATGATATGAACATATATAATCTTTATTTCATCTTATTTTGGATCTAAGCAATTTATATTGTCTCGGTTAAGTCTGATCCATCCCAATTACTGGTTTCTAAAGTAATATTAATATATAGATTATATAATGTGGATATTTACAACCGATGGATCGAGTTTAGGGTTTACTCATACTTATAAATCTACATCATGGCCGATTCAACTTTGCTTGCATCGGCTAGGTTACAATACAATACAACATCGGCTCTCTAGCCGATCGACTATCGTTTACTAATAATATTTCTTTGTTCATTCTTGTTGATTGCATGATCAAATCAACTGACACACCCTAGAACCCGAGGGTAAACTTTTGGACCTACACTAGAGTAAAGCAAATATCTCAGCTCAGTGTGTATTTTTGCATCAACATATTCCCACGGATTGTGGATCTCACCCGTTCCCCTTCTCCAACGCTCCACCACCCAAGGACCACCATCTTCACGCGCCACCCTCGCATGAGCTTTGTTTGCTTGATGATTTGCCACCACCTGTTACCAGAGGTGACTTCCTTGATCTCTCTACCGTTATTGGGAACTGCATGCCACCATGCTCCTCAACGGTCAACACTGTATCCAACTGGTGTGTGCCACCAAAAGAGGGTCCATCGTTGCCATACCCTTATTTGATGGTCCAACTACGATGCTTCCTTCCCCTTTCACATAGCCATAGCCACTATAGGTCCAACGGATCCGAAGACCTCCCCTTCCACACCTTCCTATCCTTTGGGAGCTTAACCGGTGTGGTGCCGTCACGCTGAGATTGATGCTTCCGCCATGCACCTTGGGATAAAGAGAGGAGAGGAGTGAAAGAGAGAGAGAGAGGTGGAGGTCACTGACATGTGATCCCTGCATATTTTTCTGACTCAGTGTGTAGACTAGACCATCGTGTCACATATGATAACTACATAAGGTGAAAACTAGGTTGGAAACCATCAAAGGAGATAAAATCGACTTTGGTTTTGATATTTCGGTAAAGTGTCATACATAGTATAGTTATGCAATTTAGGGAGAAAAATTGGACCAACCTATAGTTGACATACTACCTCCATTCCAATGTATTCATGGTATATCCAAATCCGTTGTTTTAGAATGTGATTTATGTTTTGAGACAAAAGGAGTATACGTAAAAAACATTTTCCTTACCCGGATAGTAGGCCTCAATCCCGGCCCGATTTAGGCCCATCAGAGAAATCCAATTGGATGATTTCCGACCCCACCCGTCTTCTGGAACCATCCATCCGGTGCGAGGCACCACCCACCCACCCACCGAAGCTCCGGCAAAATTACCACACGCGGACACGCGAAACCCCCTCCTCCTCCGCCAAGATCCCCGCCGGCCAAACCCGCCGCACCCCGCGCCGCCGGCGCAATCGCCGCACTCCGCCGCAGCCCAATCCCAGATTCCCAGCATCCCGCGCCTCGATTTGAGCTGGGACTCGCGAGGAACCCGCCGGATTCGAGCACGATTTCCCTAGGGGTAAGCCGGATGATGGTGGGGTTCATGGGGAAGAGGAAGGAGCTGGACCAGGTGGTGGACGGCCTCTCCGACTTCTCCCTCTCCGGCCCCGCCGCCAAGAGCCGCAGATTGGTGAGCTCCCGCCACCGCCATTTGGTCTGTGTAGCTGAGTAGCTGAGTTGTCTTCCCCCGTACTATTTCGATGCGAGTGTTAGGTTTCATAGCTTTGTGCTTGGCTCTAAGTCAGATATTTCTATTGTAGTTCATGCTGGGAGCCTGGGATCATAAGTTTACTTTTATAGCTCTGGTTAGGCGTGCTATTTGGTTACTAGTAGTAGTTTGATGCATGTTGTGAGCTTGCTTGGATTACTGCTAGTTGGAGTATACGGAGTACTATTGTGCGATATCTACCAGGTAGTTTGGTGCATTTTTAGATTGCATTTCGGGATGCCTATGGATGCCCTGATTTTGTGCGGGTGCTGTTTTTGCAATGAGATTATTAAGAGAGGCTGAGAAAAAATGGTAAATGCATTGAGAAAGTGTCATCTTGGGCTTACCATGACAACTGTTCCCATCCAAGAATCTAGCGAGTAATCGAAGTGTGTTTGTTTACAGGATTTCCTTTTCTTGCTAGTCAGTACCTTGGAGTTACTTGGTTACATCTGCATGCCGTGTGATGGGAGTTTAGAAAACTACAGATTCCCAATGAAATAAAATAACCGAATGAAAGCATAGCTAATATGTATTTTAGTACTTGATTCATTTCTACAGGAGCCGTGTCATCAGCTGTTTCCCTAAATTATCTTTCATGTAGTTGTTCAACGGATTATAATTTAGATATTCCCTCCAGTCAAAATATTTGACGTTCGGAGAATTAAACTTAGTTCTATAAATTTGACTGGAGGGAGCATTATAAAGGCTTTATCAGAACCATGAATGGCCTCTCCAAATTAATCATTATAGCATTATCCAATATGAGTTTGCTCAGCAGTATCACAGATGGTTCCTAATTAATAATGAAATGACTCTACTTTCTGATCTTCGAAATCTGTATGGAACCACTAGCAAATCTTTCTTGTGGTTCACTGTACTTCAATGGGTCATCTCTTGTTTGTTTGATCATCTTCCTAGTGACATTGTTTTCTTTCATTATTAATAAGATGTCCATCATTGGTGTGGGCATGGCTTGCATGATTTTGTTATGACATCACCATCCCAATTCAGTGTTCTAGTGGGAGATATTCTCACTAATGAGCGATGTATTGCCATATTTCACCTTAGTTCTGATACCTCACTCGACGTTACCACTAACCAGTAGGAGTGTTCTGCTTGAAGAAAACTAAGTTTCATTTGTAGTTGGTTAGTTGCTTCAGGATTTAAATGTGCAATCTATCATTTGTAGTATTTGTTTGGTTCAATATTTTACTTTCCATGTAAGTACATATTCAGTAAATTTGTTGCGCTGTCACATTCTGCTGAATAAATGTTGACTATTGTTTGTAGGATATTGGGCTCCCACCTATTATGGAAGAAGAAATGCCAGGTCCTTCCATGCCATTTGGACATGAGATGCTAGGAGAGGAAATCCACAATATTGTTAGCATGCCCATTATGGAAGACATGGTGGGAGGTGCCATGGAATCCCATCCATCGAGTGAGGACAAGGCACTTGTTTTATACAAACCAGTAGATAGCACTGTACGTATTGGTCCTGGGACCATGAACCCCTCAATCATAATCAGTCCAGACTTGATACGTGGTCTAAAGAGTAAGTTGATCTCAACATTTTCTATTATTTATAACTTCTCTTGTATTCTTCTGAATATTTAAATGTTTGCAATACTTTATTTTGTAGTTTTACAATATGTTGTGCATGTGTGAGATATGATGGATATATAGGAGGAGATGCTATTGCTACTTGATTGTTAGGTGTTTTAGTGTTTTACATTCTACATCTGTGATGCATTCAAGGTTGATATTGAAATAATATATGCATAACTTATCTTCAAAGATCCCACTGTTTAGTTTTGTGGTTAACTGGTTAATAGTCGGACAAATATACTAGGACTATGTTGCTAGCATGAAAGCTTATTAGCTGCATGCATTGTTCTTTATTTTCTATTTATTCTATTTGCTTTTGTCTTAAAAGGCCTCTGTACTTCTAGCACACTTATACTTAAGTGACATTCTCTATGTGAGTTCTGTTTTAGTGATAAGCATAAGACAACAAAAGCCTGCTGCGCTTGTATCATATTTGTATGTCTTACTGGGCTTTATGTGTATGTATTTTGTAGTGTTATATACTCATGTCTTGTATATCAGTATAGGATTATCATCCATACCTTGAAATCACTCCTCACCATTTTCTTTCTCATCTTTCAGATCAGGCTTTCAACCAAAGGAACTATCGCGGGCTGGAGGACAAATCTCCTGGGTTCAGCAACCGCTTAGCTTTAGTTCCTTGGACACCACCACAGATTACCACGATATCTAATTGGTCTGCTTCAGATTCAGAAAACAGAGAATTCTTTGAAGTGCCAATGGAGTCTGATGAGGCAGAAGTCGATTCTATGGACGTCGAGCAATCTCCTGAAGCAACCGTTGCAGCAATCGATGGCGAAAGCCTTCACCAGTGGCAACAACACTGCATGACCCTGTCGTCGCTACCAAACCCTTCAGCACCTGTTATGTGGTCAAGGTGACGGTCAGATGACATTGTTGTGAATTGACTGCTGCTGTTTACTTACAGGAAGGATGAAGAAATCCTCCAGTTAGTTTGCATCCACGACTTGTACCAAAAATGGCTGCCATGTAGTGCATAGTGCTGATCATTTGATCAATTGGTGAATGATTGTTATGTGCATAATAGCTCCTCCTAGCATAGTGCTAATCTTGCCCATTAGTGTTTCAGTGTACACCTAGAATAGTCCTGATCCTGCCTGTTAACTATTATTAGTGTTTTAGTAGAGAGTGTACACTGTTGTTGTTACAAAAACACAAGCCTTTATGTTGGCATCCAATTAATTTATCTAGCATTTTGGATTTACCACCTCAATGCTCTTCGCCTCTTCCGCATTTGTGATCTGTGAACCTCATCGCTCATCGGTGGCTCATATTTCATAATCCGTAATAAGCCAAAGCAATATATTAGGAAATAAAAATTAATTTATAGATAAAAGGTTTATATATGTATTTGTAGCGATTTAAAAGTTAATGAAAAAAATTACATTAAAAATATCTTAAAATCGATTTCAACTTTGAAAATTCAAATTTTAGATTTGCTTTGGTTTATTAGGTCAATCAATGGGCTGGTAGATATGTTCCTTTTCTTATGTTGTATTTGGCATCTTTGTATCCTGTGGGTTTCAAACAGAAATTTGAGAAATTTTACTCAAACCTATTAGGATATCTTTGTCCAAACAAGGGGATATCTTTTAGGGAATTTTTTTAGGTTATCAGCACAAAACCGGTCGCGCGAAAAGCGAAGGGGTTAGCCGGTAAGGCCAAAGGAAGAAGGCGCCGCCGCCGTCGAGAAATTCATCGGTAGTTGTAGGAGAGTGAAGCGCCTGACGCGAGCACGATGAGCCGCCGGTTTCTGCATCTGCTGGTGAAGAAACCCAATCAGTGGGGCAACTTCGCGCTCCGCCGCATCGACATGTCGCGCTTCTTTCCGCCGAGAAAGCCAACCGGCGGGGGCGACGGATCAGCGGCCGCAGATCGCCCGCGCCTGGCGGCGGCGGCGGCGGCGGCGGCGGCGATGGTGGACGCGCAACTACCTCGCGCTGGGGAGGCCATCTATAAACCCAAGGGCAGCGGCTGGGGCAGGTGCGGCGCGACGATCCTCGGTGGCGGCAAGGACAAGGTGGTCGGCGAGGACGGCGAGCGCCGCAGCTTCCTGCTGATCCTGTACAAGTGCGGCGCCCACGCCGTCCGCCTCCTCCCCGGCATGCGCGCGCCCAAGCGGAGCCCCATCGCCTTCAACGTCGGCGACGGCGTCTACGTCATGGAGGCGGCGCCGCCAGTGTCGCCGCAGATGCGCGGGACGGAGCACTGCTTCGAGGCGCTCGTCCACGGCCTCCCGCAGGGCAGCGCCACCGCCATCGAGGACTGGCACTGGCGCTCCCTCCCGGCGCCGCCCTACGTGCTCGACCCCGGCGACGACGGGCCCGCGTCCGTCGCTGCCCACGCGGTGGTCGGCGACTCGGAAATCTGGGTGTCCACGGAGCGGCATGGCACGTTCTCCTTCGACACGGCGAGCGGCGCGTGGTCCAAGGCCGGCGACTGGGCGCTCCCGTTCCGCGGCCGCGCCGAGCACGTCCCGGAGCACAACCTCTGGTTCGGCTTCTCCCCTCACCACGACGGCCACCTCTGCGCCTCTGACCTCACCGCCACGCCCCCATCGCTCCGCTGCACATGGAGGTACCGCGCGTCGCCGCCGCCGCCGCCGCACAAGGGTTGTTCGTCCCCGGTAGCGTCCTACCTCGTCCCGCTCGGCGTCGGCAGGCTGTGCGTCACCGAGCTGTTCGAGACGACACGCGTCGAGGTGGGAGGACGACCACTCGATGCCAACAAGAAGGCTGCATCGAAGACGACGACCCGGCGTTGGGGGTTCAATGCCGCCGCCGCCGAGGAGGAGGAGGAGATGGAGGTGAAGGAGAGGTTCGCGGTGGTGACCGGCGTGGAGGTGGAGGCGTCGGCGAGCGGCAAGACGCTGCGCATGGCGGTGCGCGGCGTGAGGCGGTACGTGCTCTCCACCGAGACGTTCGTCACGCACGAGGGCAAACGACGCAGACGCAGCCGGCAGCGCGGCCGGCCGAAGAATGACGACGACGAGACGCTGCACTGGGTGTTCTGAGCTGAGCGACATTGGAGGCTTGCAGTAGCCAACGTTGTTGTGCATTTGGATTTTGGACTTTGCTGCTGGCTGCCTTGTGATCTTGCAATTGTGAGTTTGTGACCAACTGAACCATTGCTGATCATATTTAAAGTAGTTTTGATGTTTTTTCTTGAATTTTTTAAGTTTGGTTGAGTATATAAAAAAAATCTAGCAGCATCTATAACATCAAATTAGTTTCATTAAATCTAACATTAAATATATATTTTTCAAATTAGTTTTGGGTTGAAAATGTAATTATATATTTTTCTACTTGGTAACGGAATTGCTCCCTCCGGTTTAAAGTATGATGACAGATGCTAAAATATGCGTATAAAAGTTAATGTCGTTGTTTTATTAATAAAATGGAGGTTAATAGAATTCATAGCAAAAAAATAAAAATCCCTTGTTCGAAGTCAAAAGTTTCAAAGTTAAGCACAGAGCCAAGCGGTACACGATGCTATGCTCCGGTCAAGGACGTCAAGGTCATGGCGTAGACGCAACCCCTTTGATGAGTTGAGTTGATGACTTGGACTGATGTTATGTTCCGTCTTGGTCTCAAGATCCTTTCTTTTGAGTCTTTGGTGTGATCCTTTCTTTTGACTCTTTGGTGTCAAATTGAAATATTGAATGATGTCATATCATGTTCATGGTTTCCTTAAGGTGGTGTTTGGATTTAGAGACTAAATTTTAGTTCTTATCATATCGGATATTTGGATGCTAATTAAGAGTATTAAACATAGACTAATAATAAAATTAATTATATAAATGAGAGCTAATTAGCGAGACAAAATTTTTAAATCTAATTAATCCATAATTAGCACATGTTTACTGTAGCATCACATAAGCTAATCATAGATTAATTAGGCTCAATAGATTCGTCTCGTGAATTAGTCCAGGGTTATGAAATGTGTTTTATCCGTAGTCTACGTTTAATAAGTGTACAAACATTCGATGTGATACGAACTTAAAAAAAAACTTTAGTCCCCTCTAAACAGGATGCTCATAGCCTTCATGATCTTCAATTTTTCAGTAATACACACGTCTACTAGGATGCTCATGTCACGCTAAATACCTCTACAACGTTAATTGTCCTTATCCACATTTTATATTAGGTTTAGACGTTTAGTTATTAATCAATTAACTAAAGGGTTAATCGGTAGGAAACCTAAATGGTAGAATGGTGGAGAAAACTACCACAGCCAGTAAGCATGATATTTTTTAAAGAAATTTTAGAATCCTTAAGATTACCAAGAGATATTAAAGTTGTTAGTGCAAATCTTTTACCTCCTAATACCGGAGATACCTCCCAGTCCTAGGAGATCTTTGACTATAAAATTAGCCCTTTTCTTATAATAGAGTTTATTATCGAAAATATTATCAAATTAACTAAAGGGTTAATTTATTAACACTTCAGTTAATTATAAAAAAAATCAGTCCCTAAATGGTAGAGAAACCAACCATAGGTAGAAAGCATAAGAACTTTTTCGATAATACTAAAATTTATTCTAGCTTTTGCTTTAAAACTTATTAACCAATTAAGTAAAAGGTTATTCTATCCAATTAACCCTTAGGTTGGGTTAATTTCGTTTGATCAATTTGCACAGCAGGAGGTTGGACTAGTTGGACAGCGGATCGGATAATCCATAATCCAACAATAGGATAGGATATACGCGAATCATCCTGGCTGCTACTGGGAATTGGATAAGATAATAAAAACCTAATTCTCCCAGCTACTTGCTGTTGCTTCTTTTATCTGCGCTCTTGTTGCGCTTGATTCTTCAGGTACCATGCGAATCGCAGCAATGACACCAGAGAGAGATTCGCGGGAATGGCAGGCAGCACAACAAATCGCGCCAAAAACAAAAAAAAAAAAATTCGGCAGTTCGTTAATTCGGATAACACCAACCAACAAGTCCACGTCGTCTCCCAATCAATCAATGGCTGATCGTCGACTTATATAAGAAGGAGAGAAGAGGAGTGTGGAGTCGATTCCCTGAGAAGAGCCAATTTTTTTTTTGTTGCGGGAGAAATCCGGGAGATTTGGGGCGGCGGCGATGAGGATTCCGGGAGGCGGCGATGAGGAGGAGGAGGAGGAGGCGGCGGTGGTGTCGGCGCCGCCGCAGCATCTGGTCTTCGCGTACTACATCACCGGCCACGGCTTCGGCCACGCCACCCGCGCGCTCGAGGTCTCTCTCACCTGTTTGTTCTTCCTCTTTTTGTGGCGTTTTGGGGATGATTCGTGTTTGTCTCCGTGCGATGAAATTTTGATTTCTGGGCGGAATTTCGTGGCTGGCTGGATGGATTCACTGCTGTTTCAGTTTTTTTTTTGGGTGATGAATTTTGGTTTGTGGTGGTGGTGCAGGTGGTGAGGCACCTGATCGCGGCGGGGCACGACGTGCACGTGGTCACCGGCGCGCCGGAGTTCGTCTTCACCACCGAGATCAGCTCGCCCAACCTCCACATCCGCAAGGTGCTCCTCGACTGCGGCGCCGTCCAGGCCGACGCCCTCACCGTCGACCGTCTCGCCTCCCTCGAGAAGGTTCCAGAAACACCATCTCCTTCTCCAATCTCCACTCTAGACTCTACTACTACGACCTGCTACAACCACAGCTTCCACCACTCTTGCTCTTGCTGTGCTTGCTTTGACTGTGGATTTGTGGCTGACTGTGTGGCTCGGAATGCAGTATCATCAGACGGCCGTGGTGCCACGCGAATCGATTCTGAGGACTGAGGTGGAATGGCTCAACTCGATCAAGGCCGACTTAGTGGTAATGCCTCCTGAGGATATGCAAACAGCCCAACACCACCTACTTGCTGTTTTTTTATTTGTTTTTATCTCGGTCTCCATGAATTTTACAGCATCTGAAGCAAATGTGGTGTTGTTGGTCTCAGGTTTCAGATGTCGTCCCTGTCGCGTGCAGAGCGGCTGCGGATGCGGGCATTCGTTCGGTGTGTGTCACCAATTTTAGGTTAGTGTTTCTGTGGTTGCTTCATTGTAGGGGTCAAAAGGAGCAATGAGGATGTAGAGTGAGCTTTAGAATTAGTTACAGCCTTTATAGGTTCCCATATTATGCAAAGTTTATGTTAACATTTTGGTTGTGGTTATATGTTTCATCAGTGCATAGTTGCTACAGTTACCTAACTTTTATATGTTTTGCCTGGTAACATTCATTTCCTGATGTAATCAGCACTAGCGCTGTGCACAAAAGTTATCTACTAAGCCATGAGAAATCTGCAGCTCTAAGTGATGCTAAGAATAACTTTACCTGAAATTGACTAGTTGTAAACATATATTTTTCTTTTTTTAAAAAAAAAATCCAATTATTGAAAAATTCGCACAGATAAATTTATTTTACAGTTTTTCTTCTTTTTTTGACGTAAGAGTTCCTTCTGAAACTAAGCACAATCTTAATTTTCCACCTTCTATTTGCAGCTGGGACTTCATTTATGCAGAGTATGTCGTAGTAGCTGGACATCATCATCGCTCAATTGTGTGGCAGGTGCCTGTCATTTCTTTCCCAAAATTGGTGCAAAATTGTTCTAATTGGTTTGCTAATGCTAACTACTAAATTCCTAAAGCCACCTAGACACCGGAGCCAAATTTCTTGATTACCTTTTTGAGAAAACAGTTCTCTGTAATGTAATTGTTTACGTTGCAAGTTGAGACTATTTCAGCCTATTCAATAACCATGCATTTATGTTGGCAACAACTGAAGATAGCAGAAGATTATTCACATTGTGAATTCTTACTACGACTCCCTGGATACTGCCCTAGTACGTCTATATGTCTGAATGAATAATATATATATATATATATATATATATATATATATATATATATATATATATATATATCCAAAGATCCTGCGTGTTGGTTTGAATTACTCATGATTAATTCTATTTTCTGCAGTGCCTGCTTTCCGTGATGTCATTGATGTTCCTCTTGTGGTGAGAAGATTGCATAAATCTAGATCTGAGGTCTGTACAACTCTTCTGGAGAATCTTTGCTCTGAGCACTCAACCCATGTTCTCAGTTTCTGATGACTTAAAAATTCTCCATATATCAGGTGAGGAAGGAACTAGGAATTAAAGATGATGTTAAGGTGGTCATTTTCAACTTTGGAGGACAGGTGAACCATTAAATAGCCCAAATGTTCTTTCTCATATATAGATGCTCGATCTTGTAATTTGACTGATGGATGATAGTCGTATATTTTTGTTAAATATTTTTTTTGAAAGGGCTATATTTATGTAAAATCAATATGTCCTTCTAGACCAGCTTAGGCTTCTGTCATTCTATTGGCTATTGGTATTTGGTAGTTACAGTACAATTCCATAATTGAATTTGCTACCATCTTATGCAAGTATTGCTGATGTAATGCCGTTGTGGTGGTGCTATTTTCCTATTCAGCCGGCAGGATGGAAACTGAAGAAAGAATGGCTGCCTGATGGTTGGCTCTGTTTGGTATATTTTCTTTTGACAACTATGATTTTTCTTCTCTCTTCTCTCCCTCTCTAACTAATGCCTGGCCAAATTATATTTTCATAAGGTATGTGGTGCATCGGAAACTCAAGAGCTTCCACCAAATTTCATTAAGCTTGCAAAGGATGCCTATACACCTGATTTAATGGCAGCGTCTGACTGTATGCTTGGTAAATAGAATGCTATATTCTCTGTGTTAAGGTCTTAAGGTTATTTACTGCTTTTTTTTTCGTTTTCTACACATGTAACAATTATATTGATTGTTGCATAGGTAAAATTGGATATGGCACTGTGAGTGAGGCTTTGGCATACAAGCTGCCATTTGTTTTTGTTCGTCGAGATTATTTCAATGAAGAGCCATTTTTGAGGAATATGCTTGAGGTTGAAACATCTCCTCAAGTATAGTTTCATTTTAAAAATTCATACGTTTAGAGCATTAGTCATGAACCTTGACATGCTGTCCTATATCCTCTTTTGTTCCTAAAACAGCATTATCAATGTGGCGTCGAAATGGTACGGAGGGATTTACTTACTGGGCACTGGAAACCTTATCTGCAACGTGCTATAACGCTTGATCCCTGCTATGATGGTCCAATAAATGGTGGCGAGGTAATCTCCTTACAGTTCTCAGATATGAGCCTGTGAGGGTTGTTTTGGGAACTCAAGCTAGTAACCATTTTGTGGATTTTATTCATTTTATTTTTACTGAAATACCATAATAGCCAATAGCCATAAGTTGCCCAGCGAAAACAATAATAACCAAGTTGAAGCGCATCAGGAAGAGTCAACTGGATACATACAGCATGTTTTCCTCAAACCAGATGTACAATTCACAGATTTTCTAGAGTGCATTTATAATACTGGATAAGCTAATAATTATTCATTCAGGTGGCTGCACATATCCTCCAGGATACTGCTGTTGGCAAGAAGTATATTTCTGGCAAGGTGAGTTACTGTACATAAATTGTTGACGATGATCAATGAACTTATTATTGTTCAGTTTTACCTTGAAACTTTCAGATCAAAGTGAGACTTTTGATATCTTCAGTTATCTGTATTTGGAGTTCTATGGAACTTTTGTTGCTTTGATACTATACATATAAAGTGATAAGTTGAACATAAGTAAGGCCTTTTCTTGTCATGTTACTCATTAAAAGCATTTCAACCCTGGAGGTTTTTATTAATTCTTTCGCACAAGAATATTTTATTTATGGAACTGTCCACCTAGTTACTAATTCCCAATTCAGAACAGAGGATTTGTCTGCTTCTCTGGAACTTGGGAACCTATGAGGTTTTAAAGTTGCAAGTTTTTTTTTCACACTTCTGGCCTTAGTATTTGCACTACTCTGCAATTGCAGTTGAGCGGAGCAAGACGTTTGCGTGATGCCATAGTGCTAGGATATCAACTACAAAGGGCTCCAGGGAGAGATGTAGGAATTCCTGACTGGTATTCTCTGTCTGAGAAAGAAATCGGTGTCCGTCCAGCACCAACATATCATGAGGTTAATGGAAGTGCAGAGTCGTAAGTTTCTGTATCCTTTCTTTTCCCCTCATAATAACCTGTACTTTATCCAATAGCGCACTTTGTCATATCCCCATTCATTCAAATAATTTTGTTTTGGTGTCAGATCTTTTGAGGACTTCGAGATACTCCATGGGGACATACAAGGATTGACTGATACAATGGCATTTTTAACCAGTTTATCAGGACTTGTTGGAAATGATCCAAGGAGCCCTGAGAAGCAATCCCGAGAGAGGGTTGCTGCTTCTGTTTTCTTTGATTGGGAGGTACTTTACAAGCATAGAAAATAATACACTCGATTTTTTTTCTTTTTATAAATCCTTGATATGTCATAAGGGAAAATCATTTTTGAATGAATTGTTCTGTTGTAGGAGGAGATATATGTTGCAAGAGCACCTGGACGATTAGATGTCATGGGTGGCATCGCTGATTATTCAGGAAGTCTTGTATTACAGGTAATTTCAAATGCAAGAGACAGTGCCATCCTAATGTACTTCCACTCTGATAAAACTTTCACACATAAAAAATGATTTCAACATTTAAAGATTCTTCAATTCTGCATTTGACTATCATTTTAGTTTGTTTCTATAACTTTGCTTACATCTCCTCTTGATGCCATCAGAGGTAGGTATTCCTCCGTGTATTGTGGTACGATACATGGACATATACCTGGAAAACTCTGAACACATGCATGTTCTAGACATTCCTACAAATATTTTTAGATAGATGAATACATATTATGTCTCCTTGAAAATTACTAAGTTATTGATTGATTTGATATATTTTAAACATAAAGCAGTAGTTTTCCTTTGGCATATGCGATTGACATTGAGATGATCCAAATTACCAGATGCCCATTCGAGAGGCTTGTCATGTTGCTGTTCAGAGAAGTGATCCTATCAAGCAGAAGCTATGGAAACATACACAAGCTAGGCAACTAGCAAATGGCGGAGCGGTGCCATTGTTACAAATTGTATGTTGTTTATTACTAAATCTCTAAGCATCACTTTCCTTTTCTTACTGTTGTTATGCGTTCTTAAAACTTAGTTCATTTGACAACCAAACATGTAGCATATATTTAGTTGGATGCTTCACATCTCATTTGGATGACTTGGTCTTCTTTCTAAATATGTTTGCACAGGTATCATTTGGTTCTGAATTGAGTAACCGTGCACCAACCTTTGATATGGACCTGTCTGATTTTATGGATGGTGACAAACCAATATCCTATGGCAAGGCCAAAGAATATTTCTCTCAGGACCCATCCCAAAAGTAAGAAAGGTCCTTTGTTTTACTCTATAAAAATGGTAACTTGTCATGCATATTCATGTTTGGTTCTCGTTCAGATGGGCTGCATATGTTGCTGGAACAATCCTTGTGTTGATGACCGAGCTAGGTGTGGTCTTCACAGACAGCATGAGCATTCTGGTAAGCTTTGATCCTTTCTGTTATTTTAAATCAGAATGCAGTTATAATTTAATATATGTAAAATTCCACCTCTTTGTCACCTTTCTTATATTGGGAAGATAAAGAGATATTCTTAGAGTTGTCAGAACTCAAAAGGAATATTGTTTTGTTAGTTACAAAAAGAAAACAACATCTCACACTTTCTCCTTCCACATTATAATCGATGAAGTGTTCTAACTCGAATGTTTGTATTGGTCATTCATGATAATTTTATTGGAATCCTCAGGTTTCTTCGTCAGTTCCTGAAGGTAAAGGTGTCTCCTCTTCTGCATCAGTGGAGGTTGCCAGTATGTCTGCTATTGCTGCTGCCTATGGTAAGTGATTGACTTGAACATCTATGTTATAATGCCACTAATTTTGTTTCTTTTGGTTGAATATCAAGTTCTGCAGCAGCCACCACTATGCACATTTAACTTAAATAGGCATGCTAGTTGACATCAATTCATGTTCTTTTCTTGGATTTAGGTCTAAATATCCCTCCAAGGGATCTTGCTATACTCTGCCAAAAGGTAAAAATACTAATAAATGAATCGATGTAGCTTCAGAATGTGGTAGTCTATTACAGCAAGTCATTCTTTGGTGACTATGCAGGTTGAGAATCGCATTGTTGGAGCACCTTGTGGTGTAATGGATCAAATGACATCTGCTTGTGGAGAAGCTAACAAACTTCTTGCAATGATTTGTCAGGTTAGTAAGGGTACCCATCTCCTGGATGCAGTAGCTACCTGACCCTTCCTCTATAATCAATTGATCAAATTTTGCTGCAGCCTGCAGAAGTGAAAGAGTTAGTTAGCATTCCAACTCACGTTCGATTTTGGGGTCTTGACTCTGGAATACGACATAGGTAGATACTTCCATATTGATATATTTTTGCAAGACCGGTTTTGTTGTAAGGATGCTCTGTAGTTAACCATAATCTCCTTTGGTTCATGCAGTGTTGGTGGCACTGATTATGGCTCTGTGAGGGTAGGCACTTACATGGGACGCAAGATGATCAAGTGTGCTGCATCTGACCTTCTTTCGGAATCGTTGCCCTCCTGTCCTCCTATTCAATCAGGCAACACAAATTCTGATGAATATGAAGAACATGGTGTAGATCTTTTGAAATCTGAAGCTTCTCTGGAGTATTTATGCAACCTACCACCTCATAGGTCTTATTACCTTGATACTGAAAGCAAATTTTATATGGTCCATAGTGCATGTGTATGCCATGTTTTATGACTTACGGCAAAATTTCAGATATGAAGCTGTTTACGCAAGAGATATTCCAGAGATCATAACCGGAGATGCATTTTTGGAGAAGTATGGAGATCATAATGATGCAGTAACAACTGTTGACCCAGAACGATCTTACTGTGTGAAGGCTCCTACCAGACATCCTATATACGAGAATTTCCGAGTTGAGGTTTGATATAATAAAACCAGAATATCTACACCTCTCCATTCATAATGGTTGTTGAGATCCCTGCATGTTGCCTGATGTTCTTGTGCTCTTGCTGCTTTATTCTCATTGTTTGTAGATTTAAACTTTATAAAATAATTCTTTTAGAGGTCTGCAAGTCAGAAAACTATCTTGGAAGCGCATGGTTTTCAGAACCAGCTTTATTTTTGTTTCTCCATGAAGAAGAGCTTATTCCTTTCACTGATATTTTTTACTATTGTTGTACTTATGACGTGTAGGCCTTCAAAGCATTATTAACAGCAGCCAAAACAGTCGAACAACTTTCAGCCCTTGGAGAATTGATGTATCAGGTATCTGTATTACAAATGAAAGCTCAGCAGTTATAATACATGTTGATTCACAAAATTAGCAGTTAGTGGCACTACATTGACCCTTTTGTTTTCTGGCAGTGCCACTACAGCTACAATGCTTGTGGGCTTGGTTCTGACGGGACTGACAGGCTTGTTAATCTGGTACAAGAAGTCCAGCACAGGAAGTCCTCACAGGATGGTGGTCCTAGTTTATTTGGTGCAAAGATAACTGGTGGAGGGTCTGGGGGCTCGGTTTGTGTCATTGGGAAAAATTGCCTGAAAAGCAGTGAAGAGATTTTTGAGGTATTTTCGATATCGTTTTCTATTGTCAGCTATACACATTGGATGACCCTAACTGCAAAAGATCCAAGATAAATCCTCCAAAAATTTGTTTCACCATAATGTTTGCATTTTCATGGTATGTCATGCTAACAAAATATCACCTTGTGTCTTCAGATTCAGAAGAGATACAAAGCAGCTACTGGGTACCTACCGATTGTTTTCGAGGGCTCATCTCCAGGTGCAGGCAAGTTTGGATACCTGAAGATTCGACGGCGATCCACGTAGCCATCAGCCTAACTGGAAGATTTGGCTGTATTTTAGGTTACACGAACACTTATCAGGAACCTAAAAATTACCTGTTCATATGGAACACAATATCACGTCATCTCATTATGTAGTAGTAATAAGCTCTTTAGTTCATGCAATAATTCTAGTGATTAGTGCACCTCTGGTGCAGACTTCCATTGTGTAAGTGCAGTATCCAGATAATAAAATGGGAGTCTTTCTTTAACACAGATTTATATTCTGCAATAGCTGATAGCCTCAACACCATCCATTTGCATGGATATACAAGGGCTACCGACTTCAACTATTAGATCAGAGGCTATGCATCCATCAAGGAGCAGTTGCATTTGCAGGGACAAGACATAGCTTCTGATCAAGCAGACAGCAGATGCAAACTGGGCATTGTAGAGTAGCAGCATGGCCTTCTGTTTTCAGATGGCAAGTTGTGCTAACCTGGAGAGATCTGAATGTTCAGAGAGTAACACATCCTTTTCTCCTTTTCTGGTAGTATCAGGCAGCTGGATGATGATTTCATTCAGCCTTATCATGAATAGGGCTTAGTTAGTGTGTTATCTGGAACAATCATTTAGCAGAATAATTGATCAGTTAGCTTAGCTCTAGCTTCTTGTTAAGAGTTTTGTTACTGTTTGCAGAAGTTGATGCCAGAAAGTTGTCTAGAATCAGAGTTATACTGTTGCCTGACAGAAATGAAGTATCACTGCCTATTTGTCTATATTTCTGTCCTTTTGGCTTCTGCCACCTCACAACATGCAAGTACAACTTTCTGATTGAATTGCTCTATCAGAAACTTTCTACTTGGATTATGAGGTTTTGCAACAACATTTTTGGTCCCCTCTTGAGCAAAAAATTAAAACACACACACACACACACACACAGAGAGAGAGAGAGAGAGAGAGAGAGAAGATTCCAATAGCTTTCAGTAGGTCCAAACTGACCAAAACTGTTAGCATCAGACATCAAAGAGCAGGCCCAGTGTGACCCCCACATTGCTCCTATCTTGAGTAGTACTATACAAGTTAGCTAAGCACTGTATGTTTTCCCCTTCAATTTTCTACTGATTAGCTGATCAAAAAAATTTAATTAGATATTGGCCAACCGCCCTTTGCAATGTCCATCTCAAGAACACAATCCAAACTTATCAAATACAGACTCTGAATTTTCATAGCATAAACTGGGGATATATTCAGATAAGTAGGGTATTGCAACAGCAATGTACTATCTTCCAAGGAGAGCACATTAGGTGCCAATGTCACCTCACAATCCTAATCATATGCACGCACTTGGACCAGGAGCATTGCACCATAGAGCCATAGCCATCAAAAAGCCTGGCATCCATTGAGATTCTTGCACACACCTCTTCAATGCTAATTCGTTTCTATGCATCTTGGATGTTCTTCCATGTCATTTAGCTGTAATGCTGCATCCATAAAGTTTGGGACCATAATAAAAGTATGCAATTGATGATTTGTAGGCCTTGTTCTTGATAGATAGAATTGGAGGTAAAAATACCTATGGTCCTTTTATCTGCTAGGAGGTGATAAAAGAGAGCCTTAGAATCTTAGATCATATCCTAGCAGAATAATACCTTTTGGAGCCTATGGTTTATTGGCTTATTTGCAGTGGCAAACATGAGATGACACCACTCAAGCTAAAGAGATTTCCTTGCTATGTGAGTATATATATATATCTGTCATTACCTATCAGAATTTTTTACAGTGCAAGCTAATTAAAAAACAAAGATTAGTTGATGATATCATGGCCATCCAAATCTATAGAGCCAGCAGCAAATTTGACAGGATAAGATCCCCTTCACCTGCAATTCATCAGCAAGAACATGTTCTGCTTAGCTTCTACAGGTATCAGATAAGCAACCAATGTGTATGTCGGCATGACCTGCAAAATTACTAATCTCACATATAAAGTCATAGCAGTCACTGCAGATGAGAATTTTCTTTACTCTGAATTTGAGTGGTTGCAAGAGAATTCAGATGCAGTTGAGTGCAGTGCAGCGCAGTGCAGCTGCCAGGTTCACCCGTTTGCAGAGGTCATTTCAGAACATGTAGCTCAGCATATGCCTGTAACAAGCTGTTGGCTGTGACCTGACGACTCCAGTGGTGAAGGAGAGATACTACAAAAGTTGCAATTCCTTTTCAATTTTTTTCTGCCGGCTGGATGATCGTGTCGGCAGCTTGAAGAAGCTAGCTTAACTGTAACCATAAACTTTTGGCAATTCTCTCTGAACTTTTTACTACTCGTTCCTCTGTCTAAAATATAAAGGATATTGGGTTTGTCTAAGTTAAACTACTCTAAGTTTGATCAAATTTTATATAAAAAAATTAACATCTACCACATCAAAAAAAATAAACTAGGAACATATATTTCATAGTGGATCAAATGGTACCCATTTGGTATCATAAATATTATTATTTTTATATAAATTTAGTTAACATTAAAATAATTTGGCTTATGACAAACATATGATCCCTTACATTGTACTACCTTTTTATTTAATATGACGTTGTTGACTTTCTATATTATGTTTAATCATTTATCTTATCAGAAAAATTAAGTAAATATATTTTCTTTTATTGTAGCTTGATTTATCACTAAAGAAACTTTAAACAATACTAGTATTTTTAAGATTTGTATAAATTTTTTAATAAGATGAATAGTTAAATGTTATAAAAAAATTAATTACGTTGTATATTAGAAAACGGAAAGAGTGGTAGCTTTCCTCATCCTCACCTTTTAGCAAAAGGATATTGCTAGCTACTGCATTTTTTTTACTACTGTTGTAGCGTTGAGACTGTGACAGGTGTCCCAACTCTAGCAGTAAAGGCTGCATGCATATTGGCTTCTCCTGACTTTTGAAGACCCTCATTATACTGTATTTTGAATACTTTGAAAGCTCAAAGTGAGAAAAGAAAAGGTGAAATTCAGGAGTGAAGAGCAGGGAAAAATCATGAGTCTTTCTTTACATTGAGATGTATTGTGATGATGGCACTTATTGACACTTGCATGACACTATGACAGTAAAAGTTTTGTACTACTAGAAGTAGCTTGAAGCTGAAAAAATGGAGTGGAGTTGTACTAAGATGTGAGTGAAACTGAAAATGCAGAGGCTGTCGGCATCATGCATGTCGTGCCTGCGTGATAGTAGTAACTGAAGTTAGCTTCAGAGCTTAGAACATATTGAAGTTAAAATTTAAATTTTAGAATTTAATTTTAAAGATGATTTAGTTTATTTTATAATATTTGTTTTTAATCGCTAAAGATATGTTTATAAAAAGTTAGTCATAAATTATTTGTAAATTGCTAATAAGTGGTTCACATGAGCATAAGTAAAAGCGAAACAATGAGGTTATAGTTAAACAATCTACGCTGTTATAATTACATTTCTGGTTTATCGATGTAGATTAATTTCCTCGTTTTAAAATATAATAGTACTAGCAACTTCTAACGTTTAAAATTTATTCTAAAATATAGTGAGCTCTCGACCGATTTTCTCATCACAATCAATTATAACCATCACTCATTTAATTTCACATCTCTCCTTAATTCCATAAAAGAAAACTTTAAAGAACACCTACTAATAATAAAACTAAGATTAACTAAGATCACTTCCATAAGCAACTCCGTTTACTATTTTGTGAGTTATAGCCTATAACTAATAAAACTAAGATTAACTAAGATCACTTCCATAAGCAACTCCGTTTACTATTCTGTGAGTTATAGCCTATAATTACCTTACAGTTACAGTTACATAATTACAGCATCGTAAGTCTTTTAGCTTATGGTGGTGCAGCCCGTGACGAGAGAGAGAGAGAGGGAATTTAGAGCTGACCAGGTGATGTTAGGTCGTACAAAGCTGTCTTGGGCGTGACCCATGCAAGAGGAGACCAGAGAATAAGCTTTGCCTCACTGCCAGGAGACAAGGCAAATCCATCGATGTGTGCTCCCCATTCAGGACAGCTTTCCTTTTTCCTTTTTCTACTCCTACAATACATTATCTGGTGTCAATATGTGTACCGTATGAATGTTTTCAGTACAGGCCGTAGGGATTGTTTCAGAGATTCTGCCAACAGTAACTCCCTCTAGAGGTGAATTATATAGGTCCTGTTTGTTTCCATAAGTTCTAAGACTAAATATTAGTCTTAGGACTAAAACATTAATCCTTTTTAATCTAGCCTGTTTGGTTGAAAAGACTAAATAGGACTAAAACCACATTAATTGAGCTGTCTAGTAGGTATTTATAGGGAGAGAGTGAAGAGAGAGATAGGGTTGGGATCGCTCTGCTATAGGTTTTTTAGCCCTTATAAGCTCCTCCCCAAGGACTTATTGCCCTATGCTGTTTTAGTCTGTTTTAGTTCCTCCTGTTTGGTAATTTAGGGGCTAAAAAGAGTAAAGTGGAGAGATTTATGGATTAGCTCCTCCAAACAAACAGCACCATAATCTTTCCAGAAATTGGTTTTATGAGATGAAAGAAGTAAATTAATTATCGTTTTGGTTTTGTTATAAGAGTATAAGACAACGAATGTTCAGAAGGTTGGCTGTGGCTACTGTTGCAGCAACCAGTAACCTAACGTTCATCTGATGCTTGCGGCACTGCTGCCATTAGCTATGCTGCAGCCGTAGCCACGCCTGTCAACAATCCCAATTGATCCTAACTTTAAACATCAACATGTGAAATAGTATATAATAAAAATATTTCTTATGTTGAATCTAAAAAAATAAATCTTACGATATTAAACTATATAAATTTTATTATCAAAATTAATAAATGTTTAATTTAGGATAAAATTAAAATAATAGATAATTTGAAAAGAGAGCACTTACTTAACTCTAGCAATAATTACTTGCTCCGTCTACAAACATATGTATTCTCCAACAAATTTTTGAGATATATTAGGTGGGATAAGAAGTACGTGGGAAAATTAAATGTCGAGTGGTTGAGAACCTAAGATGAGAAAAAAGTAAAAGTATTTGTATACATGTATAAATTTTATGTGCTAGAAATACTTATATTTATGAACGATGGAGCAGTAGATTTTTGTCCCAATATAATTCTGAAAAATCGAAGAGATATGCTGGTCACCATTTGCTACCATGCACAATAATTGATCAAACGGAGATTCGGATGAGGATGACCAATCTGGAATTCTGGAGAGATGCATCGCTCGGTTGCTTTAATAATGCTTTCCATTGGCTGGTTGACCACATGACCTGACCTGCCTATACATGTACTGCTGCTATATCTACAGTTCTACACTACACTATACCGGGTATTTCTTGGCTTCTTGCTGATGATTTTTTTAAAAAAAAAATATCTGTAGTTTTAGTGCTCCCTTATTCCAAAATATAACCCAATTATCCAAAGACAAAAAAAGATTTTTATCACCTTCTAGTTTAGATCACCCTAATAATATAATAAATGTACCTAATAGAATTAAAGATTTTGAGAGTGAAGTATTTAAATAATGATAATTTAGTGGAGATGAGGTAGTTATTTACATACATGCACACACGCTTTATATAACGAAACATCTTGAAAAAAAATTGAGCTTTATATTATGAAATAGATTATGAAATAGAGGGAGTAATATCTTTTTGTGATTAGTTGCTACGTGGCCATTTGACCTTGCCATGTCTTTTCTTCGGTTCTCTAGCTAGTGCTTGGCACTTGTCGCTGTCTAGGTTTCAAGTAGCAGTATGGGTGCTTACATATACTAAGTACGGAGTACCATCATGTATTCATGTGACGTGTATGGTAGTACAATTACTGCCAATCTACCACTCTAATAATTAATCATTTTTACTAAAGTGAAACCAAATTTCCTAAATTAATTGGAGCCAGTTTAATTCGGGCTTTGAGTCTAAAGGGCTTCTTTGAAATGCAAGAGCAAGAAAAATACATAAAATGTCGTATGCTATAGAACCTTATAGGAACCCAAAACATAAGAATTTAGAAAAATTATGCTTTGGACAGCTTGTAGAAAAAGAAACACATGAAAGCTCCTATCCATATTTATCATACTAAGATACATCAAATCCAACCAAAATCCTCCCTTATAGTTAGGACAAAGGAAGTATTGTTTTCTGGTTTGGTAGAAAAAACAAAGCAAAACTAAATAAACATTTCCTAAACTACCAATTGCACCGGAGGTTTATTTAGTTTGAAGGAATTTTAACCTATAGGAATATGAAAAGTGAATGAATAGAAATACATGCGCATATTAATCTATAGGAATTTTTTCAAGAAGTTTGAGTGGATGCAAAAAAAAATTTATGTTCTCTCCATTACTTGTCGGAAAGAAAATTTAATTTTTGGTTTTCCTATACTTGATTCCTACGAACTAAATGGTACTTAAAAAATTAATCTTTAGAAAACGAGATACTTTGTTTTCTCTCCGAACCGAATAAGCCCTGAGCTCTTGTTTTTTTTTTTTTTTGTCCTTTGCCCAAAAGCTTATAAAGAGTCCTATGGTATGTCTTTTCATGCACTCCATCTAATGCATACTCCCTCCGTCTGTCCGTCTCGAAATAAAATAATTTATGATGTCATAATCTAGAACCCATCGTTTAACCTAAAAAGTCAAAGCAAAAACCATAATTTAAATTTTCTAATTTGACTTTAAGATATTTTTAACGTAATTTTTTTAACATTTGCTTTTAAGTCGTTGCATACATATGTATAAAAAATTTACCTATAAATTAATTTTTATCTTCTAATAAACCGTTTTGCCTTATTAGGTAATATGGACAACCAATGAAAGCCCTGCTACCACGAATCTAAATATCTTCTAAGTTATTTTATTTTAGAATAGAGGAAATACTTTATTTTTAATACTCTGTTTTACACGTGGATTTCTACAATGTTCCTGTAATTTTTTAATTCTATTTTTACGTTTTTTATAATCCAGTGTTCCAAATTATCAAAGGTTTTCTTTTTCTATGGTTTCAGCTCGAACCAAACGGGGGCCTTAAGCTGAAACTGCATTCGGTGGAGGGATCTCGCACGATCTGTTGGTTAATTGAGATGGCAGGGCTGTGTGCCGGTGTGTGTTGAGCGCAGGTACCGAGGGAAGAGCGGCGCACGCGGCGGCGCGGGCAACGAGGCCACATTGCAGAACCGATGAAGCATGACAACAGGAGAGCTCCTCGGAATCCGACCAACCTCACCGCAGCACTGTACTGCTGACCTGCATGCGTCACAGCGCCGGCCGCGACAGTGCGTCAGTGTCCTCCAACTCCTCGCCGGCGAAAGCCCAGTAGCTAGTAGTACTACGATAGCTTAAGCTTACGGCAAGTTTTAGTTGCCACATTATATGTCACTATCTCTAGTATATTAATCATAATGATTTTATTTTATTTGTTTGTTAAATCCCCTATTTTTTTCTTCTTCTTTTTCTTTGAAGTTTGTGTGGAGATTACCCCTTATCACTCACCTTCTCTTTTCTCAATTAATTTTTTCACCTTATTATTTAATTTTATGTGATACTTTTAAAAGAATAGGAGGGGAGGGTGGTGGTAGTCCATGCTGGAAAGTGGAAAGGGAATAGTAATAAAAAGGGCGAGGGGGAAGGGGGGCGATGTCCCCTCGCCGGCCGGCACGACGCACGGCGACCGCCGGGATGTGTCGCGCGTCGGCAAGACGCAACCCTCTTGCTTGCTCCCTGCCCATGTCTGACTCGGACCCCGTCCCTCCCACTCGCTTCATATCCTCGCAGCAGCGGCAGCCGTACACTGCCGTAGGGCATGGGCTGCCATCGGCAAGCTAATTGCTGACCATACGTCGATTAAAAAGTTAACCTGCAGCTAAAATGTTTATATATATATATATATATTAAATTTGTTTATATATAATATTAAAATTAATTAGAGTACCATGGTGTTCGGGCTCTAAGATTTAAATTGAGTATATACAAAATTCAAATGAGTATGAAATTTTTTTAAATATTTAGGTATAAACATTAACTTCTTTACTAACTAGTTCAAACTTATGGGGTACGTTGTAGTTAGGACGTAACTCACCCCCTCCCGAATAGGAACCCCTCTCCTCTCCCCTCTCCCAACCCCTCAGGCACTACCCACCAAACTAAACCAGCAGTACTCTATTTACTCACCTATTATGCATATTTATATTAGGATGCAACCAACCATACCATCCTAGAGACCATCCACTCCCACGCCATTTTTCCCGAATTGACCAATGGGAGAGGGCACGGGTGCCATGGAAAGGGTAGTGGTGGGCGACGGCGACGACTTGCGGCAGCTGCAGGTGCCCGGCTGTAGCGTGCAACGGGCTCAACGGGACCGTCCCCCGATCGGATCCAGCGGCACCGGTTGTCCCTCACCCGGATTATTAGCAATTATATATATATATATATTAATTATTAATAATTTAAACGTTAATGTTCAAGAAGAAACTACAATGAATAAAATTTAAAATCAACTCTAAAATTAAGTTTTAAGATTCAAAGTTTGACATCACTATATACTCTCTCAGTAAAAAGAATCAATCTACGATGAAATGTGACATATCCTAAGAACAACGAATGTGAATAATGTTAAATCATATCCTATCTTAGATTGAATCTTAGATTGAGTTTCTAAACAATGACGGATAAATTATGTTGTAGGGTAAAAGATGTGACCCATGGCCTAATCGATGTGGGCCGGGCATGGTCCAAGCTAGCCCTGCGCTAGCAGTCATGGAGCGGTGGGCTGGGTTGGGCTTGGACAGTTGGATATGAGCCTATATTTGTATTCAGGGTCAGTTTGGATAATGTATTAGTGGGTGTGGTCTGGAAAGAAGGTTGAAAACTTTCAACCTCCTATCTCGTGCACGTAAAACGTAGTAGCTCATTAACGTATAATCAACTAAGTATTAGCTTAAAAAATTGGGAAATTGATTAATATGATTAAAACCACTTTTCTGTAGAATTTTTTTTATTAAAAAAAAATATCATTTAGTACTTTAGAAAATATGCACGTGAAAAATAAGAGAGTAGAGGTTACAGTGTAGAACACAGCGGGGTAGGCCATATATATGTAAGTGTGAATACGATAAGTTTGGAATGTTTGTACGGATATACTCTAAAGTGTTCTTTTAAAAGAAAATAAGATGAACGATGAGCACGCTACATGTAATATTGTGTTTCCACGATGGAGAGCTGACAAAATGATTAGCAAATTATCACTAGCGTGTTAAGTGGACGCAACACACACGTACTAGTAGTACAAAACACACATATGGCGTTTGATGATGAGGACGTCGATCGAACAAGCTTAAGCTTGCACAAGACATGGCCCGCCCAAGATCGGTTCTAATTAGCTGGACAAATCGCGGGATTTCCTTGAACATCCCAACTAATCGTACCATATATCCTAGCTACTCGATCGTGACTAACATCGTCTACTCGTCCAAGCCAGACCAGCTATAACGCCCTTGTCCAAAGGAACAACATATAGTAGTAGTTCAGTTCAAGATCCTTGCCGAGTAATAGCATACGTACTACTTCCGACTTCCGTTGTAGTATGATGGGGTACCTACTTAGATCCTATTTAGAGAGTTTAAGATTATAAGAAATAACTGGTTGGTAGTCTAGTTCTGAGAATCTGGGTTTTACAGCTTCTAGTTTATAGTTCATTCTCTGTATTCTGTAACTACAGATTCTGAGAATCTGGGTGAGAATTTCTGAGAATCTGGATGAGAATATGAACTGTTTGGGGAGTTGGAGATTCTGGGAGAAGCTGCAGCAGCTAGAAGTTCTCCCAAACAGGACTATAAGCGTTCATTCCTTCCAACAAACAATATTTTTTTAGTGCAAGCGAAATGAAAAAAACTCATTAGCACATGGTTAGTTAAGTATTAACCATTATAAATTTAAAAAAATAGATTTATTTGAGTTTTTAAAACAACTTCAATATATAATATTTTTTAAAAAACACACCATTTAATAGTTTGACAAACGTGCTAATAGAAAACGAGGAAGTAGAAAATCAACTTTCTCGTTTTCCATTAGCACGCTTTTCAAACTTTTAAATGATGCGTTATTTGCAAAAGAAATCATATTTAGAGTTGTTTAAAAAATAAATAAATCCATTTTCAAGTTTACATTTATTAGTAATACTTAATTAATCATATACTAATGAGTTTTCTCGTTTCACGTACGCTAAAAATCACTCTTCATAAAAGCAAGTTTAATAAGAGCAAGTTTAATAGTAAAGCTTACTACTTACTTTAAGTCGATCTTAGTGCTAACATGTATAATAGGTTAGCTACAAGGTTAGTTTTATTTTTTTCATCATCTCTCTCACTGTAAATTTAATGTATATTTCTTGAAGATTGTGTTGAACTAGCTCTTGCATGAGAGCTAATACTTCTCACTTTTCTTTACCTCTCTCTTACATGTAAGCAAATAACTTGCTTATAGCTCCCTATTATCCTTGCTTTAAGAGGAGAACGAACACAACCTTAATACTCCTATTATCAACCAATTTCAAATATCCATTCAGTACGCCTCCACCCGAATCAAATATTACTAGATTTTTAATTTTTAAGAGCAATATAGAATGATATCTCTTGAAAAAAACACAAGAAGGGTGAAATTACTTTTTTTTTCTTATCTTCACAACTCTAAAGCTATTTCAGACTTAACACTCTACCAAACACAAATATTTAAAGCTCTACCAAATAGTATACCCTAACTCAAGAGCATCACAATAGTTCCACCTATATTATAATTTTATTTAAATATTTATGATCGGAAGGAGCAATGAGGACTAACATACATCTTCCCAACATAATTTAGCAACGAGCCCCACTATATTCCAAACGGCTGATTGCTTGCCCACACCAAAATTATCACTCTTCACGACGAAAACTTTTTTTTGACACTGTTAAAAAAACACAAAAAAAAATTTTCTCCAACAGAAGAACTGATTTTTTTTTTGACCCACTTGAAAAACACCAGCTGCTACTACTTCACCTTCTAGCCAGAGACGCCGCGTGCGTTTCGTTTTTTTTTTGCTTTTCCACTCCCGAGACGCCGCAGAGCGCAGAGCGCACGACGCCACGCCGCACCAACCGGCGACAGCAAACCAAGAGACCTCCTTGCCTTGCTCTTCGTGCTGCTGCTGCTCGCCTCGCCGTCGCCGGAGTAGCCGAGCTTGTGCGTGGTTCATCTGGCAAGAGAAGAGCAGCGAACCGGCGGCGCCGGCGGGGGCGGTCGTGCCATGCGTGGGAGGAGGAGGAGGAGCACTCTGAAGTGAAGCTTCATTTGCGCGCCCGCGCCATGGCGAGCATGAAGCAGCAGACGCCGGCGAGCTCCGCGGTGACCGCGGCGGCCTCCTCCTCCGCCGTGGCCGCGTGCGAAGGTATACTGCTTCTCTCTCTCTCTCTCTCTTCTCCTCGCTCATCTAGCCGTTTGTGGCTGACGCGGCGTCGGCGGCGGCGGTGCAGGGGAGCGAAAGGCGGCGGCGATCAACTCGGAGCTGTGGCACGCGTGCGCCGGCCCGCTCGTGTCGCTGCCGCCGGTGGGCAGCCTCGTCGTCTACTTTCCGCAAGGCCACAGCGAGCAGGTCATCATCATCTCTCTCTCTCTCTCCTCTTCTTCCATCATCCACCTGAGTTAGTTTGATACTTTGATCCAAGCCTTCTTCAGTTCTTGCTGTTTGATTTCTGCTGTATTTTGGATGCTCTCTCCTCTCCTCCTCTAGTATAATATTAATCTGATGCTGCTGCTCATGGTAAGGTTGAAAAATTTCTGGTCTTTTTCTGCGTTTTGAGGTGAAACTTTTAGATTTATTTGGGTTGTTTAATGGGAATTTGTTCTTTTGGTTAATTACAGAAAAACTTTTCTTTCTTTCTTTCTGTGTGTACTGTCGCAGTGATTTATACAGTGCAACGATCCCTCCGAGAGCAAATGTTTTACTTACTCCCCGAATAAAATTTTGGCTTTGGATATTTGATCTCCAATGGAAGATTTTTTTTATAACAAAAAAATTAGGAAGAGTATTTCTCACATCGATGAGTCATACTATGATGCATTGTTCATTGCTAATGTCTGAGGATTTTTTACTTGCTAGCATCTATGCTTGTAGCTACTAACTGTACTAGTTCATTACCAAAGTGGTTGGGAGCATTGGGCCTACTGGCTTCCCTTTTCTGTTGCGCTACTAGTATGGTGAGTACTGTTTCGATGTTAATGTGGTTTGGTCTCCATGAAGCATCTTTTGGGATTTGGATTTCTTGCATCCATGACCCTGAAATGGATCATTTCTAATCCAACCGATTGGAATTTGCATTTGTTATAATAAACTAATACTTGTTTTGAGGAAATTTGTCAAATGGTAAGGTATGGTGCTCTGATTTTAAAAGAAACATTAATTATTAGGTCAATAGACAGTCTTGGGAGGACTAATCCTGAAATTATTCACTGCATTTCTTTTTAGAAAGATGAGAAAAAAGGTCCTTTTTCATGAATGATATTTGGTTGCGCTGCACATGATGGTAAGTGTACTTATGCGAGTTTATCTAAAAAAAGTTCGCTCATGAACCGCACTTTCTGGACTGGACACTACTAAACTTCATTTTTTTATTGAAAAATTATTGACAGGTGTGTAAAAGTATTAGTATGTTCGAAGCTTTGTACTTTCTTAAATTTTCAAGAGATGGTTATCGAGTGCTAGTTTGCAGTGTAGTGAGTACTTTTTTTCCACTTCCATGCTCTTGAGCACAAAACATTTTTTTTCAGTTTGAAAAAAAGTGGATGTTGATCCACATAAACTGGCTGCTCGGTTCATCTGGCTGCATTTTTCATTGTTTCAAATACTAATAAATGTTTTCTCCATGTTATAGAAAACAAAAGAATGTCTACTTAATCTAAGCTTTTTGTTTCAGGTTGCGGCTTCTATGCAAAAGGATGTTGATGCACATGTTCCAAGCTACCCAAATCTTCCCTCCAAGTTGATATGTCTTCTTCACGGTGTCAATTTGCATGTACCTAAAGCTACTTGCCTTCCATTTTCTCTTTGCTTAAGAACTTGCAATCAGCAATACTAAAATCATTAGCTTTACCTATCAGGCTGACCCAGATACTGATGAAGTTTATGCACAGATGACCCTTCAACCAGTGAATACAGTGAGCAAACAAAAAAATTGTGGTTTCCGCAAAAGTTCCTAGTCTGTTCAAATGCACTCATCAATTGCTTTTATCAGTATGGAAAAGAGGCGTTGCAACTATCAGAGCTTGCACTAAAACAAGCAAGGCCACAAATGGAATTCTTCTGTAAGACACTCACCGCAAGTGATACAAGTACACATGGAGGATTCTCTGTGCCTCGCCGTGCTGCAGAGAAGATATTCCCTCCTCTGGTATGTAGGTCATATCTTCTGATTTTCTGCAACAAAAAATCTGTTCTTAGTACATTGTTATTTTGCCATTCTGCACTGTAGGACTTCTCTATGCAACCTCCAGCTCAAGAACTGCAAGCTAGAGATATACATGACAACGTGTGGACATTTCGTCATATATATCGAGGTGTGGAAAATTTAACATTCAGTATAACATTCTTTGTAAAATGGCAGGATAAATGAAATTCTCCATGCATCTAGTATCTAGTTCCTTTTGATCTGGAAAGCCCTTCCATCAGACATGCCTTTTGTAATTTTGTAAGGCAGGATACGCCTTTGCAGTCTCTGAAACATTGAATTTGATCTGTAGTTTTCCTATAATGATACCAAAATCGTGATCATTGTGATGCATTTTCAAATACAAGTCTAAAGGTAGCACTTCTGTGTCATTCTTTCTGTTGTCGAGCTAATGAATGGTGAAAGATAATGTATGTCTTACAATTTATAAAATCCAATAGAGGCAATTCTATTGAATGTGTTTGGTGCGTATATGCAAAGTTTGGAGACTGTTAATTATTTCTGTGCTTTCTGTTATCAGGTCAACCAAAAAGACATTTACTTACTACTGGTTGGAGCCTTTTCGTGAGTGGCAAGAGGTTATTTGCTGGTGATTCTGTTATTGTTGTTAGGTAAACTGCATGCTTCTTTCCTTAGTTCCATCTAATAAAAGCTTCTCCTGGTTTAGCTACAGAATAATCGGTAAAATGTGGTATGTAAAGGACCCTGTTCTTTTTATTGTCATGTTATTTTCAGGGATGAAAAGCATCAACTTCTACTAGGAATCAGGCGTGCTAACAGACAACCGACTAATATATCATCTTCAGTACTTTCAAGTGACAGTATGCACATAGGGGTCCTTGCTGCTGCTGCCCATGCTGCTGCCAACAGTAGCCCTTTCACCATATTTTATAACCCTAGGTCTGTGTGCTGACTTTATACTCCTGTTTGTATTACCTAACTGTTTACTTTGTTCATTCAATAGCTAAATTGTATAGAGGAAACTGAATAGCTCTGAATATTGTGTTTTGACATGTATGAACTTTCAGGGCCAGTCCTACTGAATTTGTTATCCCATTTGCAAAATACCAGAAGGCACTGTATAGTAATCAGATATCTTTAGGAATGCGGTTCCGCATGATGTTTGAAACCGAGGAATTAGGAACAAGAAGGTATACTGGCCATTATTATCTATAAAACACATACTTTTGAAACATAATGAGACATGCATTTTGTTTTCTTTTCAAAACATAAAGAAAAAATTCATGGTTATGTTGTCCGCATAGGTAAATTATCTACCTTTTCAGGTACATGGGTACAATAACTGGAATAAGTGATCTAGATCCTGTGAGATGGAAAAACTCCCAATGGCGCAATTTACAGGTTGAATTTCTGAATACCTTTCAAGTTGTGCTATTCTTTTTGCACCCTCCATTTTTCTTCAATTTTGCTGATTTGATTCTTTTTTCTAGGTTGGCTGGGATGAGTCTGCAGCTGGTGAAAGGCGGAACAGAGTTTCAATCTGGGAGATTGAACCGGTTGCAGCTCCCTTTTTTCTATGTCCCCAACCCTTTTTTGGTGTGAAGCGCCCAAGGCAATTAGGTATGTCTGATATTAGTATGTTCAATGAGAATACTCAACACTGATTTCCTTCAAATGGCCACTGAACAATACATTTCCTTAATTTGAACATTATGTGCATATACTAGTTTGGTACTACTCTGCTTATCATATTTCTTACTTATTCTATGTGTGCTGGAAACAGCTGGTTTGCATATTTGTTAAACATTAGACATCGACGCGGAATTACATAATGGGTTATTGTGTATGGTTACAGTAGACCGAACAGGATAACCAGTGTATAAATTTTGAAACCAGGATTGCTATAGGCTAATTATAGTGTCACATTATCATATGTTTTTTTTATCGTTCGCATAATTCATATTCTTTTTTCTGAATTAACAGATGACGAGTCGGAGATGGAAAATCTTTTCAAGAGGGCAATGCCTTGGCTTGGTGAGGAGGTATGCATAAAAGATGCTCAGAACCAGAATAGTACAGCACCTGGTCTAAGTTTGGTTCAGTGGATGAACATGAACAGGCAGCAGAGCTCATCGTTGGCTAACACTGCCACGCAGTCTGAGTACCTGCAAGCTCTAGGTAACCCTTCCATGCAAAACCTTGCTGCTGATGAACTTGCGAGGCAGTTATATGTCCAAAACAATCTACTTCAACAGAACTGCATACAGTTTAATTCTCCCAAGCTTCCTCAGCAAATGCAAACTATGAATGATTTGTCCAAGGCAGCAATTCCGTTGAATCAGCTTGGTGCTATCATCAATCCTCAAGATCAGAAACAAGATGCTGTCAACCATCAGAGACAACAGAACTCCATCCAAGTAATTCCCTTGAGCCAAGCTCAATCTAATCTCGTCCAGGCTCAGGTGATTGTCCAGAATCAGATGCAACAGCAGAAGCCATCTCCAACTCAAAACCCGCAAAGGATTAACAGCCAGCAGCTGCTTCTGTCCCATCAACAGCAGGATCAAAATTTACAGCTGCAACAGCAGCTTTTACTTCAGCAAAAACAACAGTTACAGCAGCAGCAGCAACAACAGAATCAACAACAGCTAAATAAGTCCCTTGGACAGTTGGTAAATCTGGCAAGTCAGCAGTCTAAGTTGTTCGATGAGGAGCTTCAGTTGCAGATATTACAGAAACTGCAGCAGCAATCACTGATGTCACAATCCACATCAACACTCTCGCAGCCACCTCTGATCCAAGAACAGCAAAAGTTAATTATGGACATGCAAAAGCAGTTGTCAAATTCACATTCACTTGCTCAGCAACAAATGATGCCCCAGCAAGAAATCAAGCCTTCATTGCAAGCAACACCATTGCTACCAACGGTCCAGCAAGAGCAACAGCAGAAGCTTTTGCAGAAACAAATATCACTTGCAGATGTGTCAGGAGTTGCTTTTCAACCAATTTCATCAACCAATGTGATCCCCAAAACTGGAGGTGCTATGATCGTTTCAGGTGCTACACAATCTGTAGTTACAGAAGAAATGCCTTCTTGTTCAACATCTCCATCCACAGCTAATGGAAACCACTTAGCACAATCAACCAAAAACAGGCATTGCATCAACACAGAAAGGCTGCCACCGTCCACTGCTCCAATGTTGATCCCGACCTCCGTTGATGCTGTAACAGCAACTCCACTAATGACCAAGGAATTGCCAAAACCGAATAATAATGTGAAGCAAAGTGTTGTCAACTCAAAATTACCAAATGTTGCTCCTGGCCCACAAAATTGTATGAACAATGCACTGCAAACGGACAACTTGGAAACATCTTCATCAGCAACTTCATTATGTCCCTCCCGAACAGATGGACTTGTGCATCAAGGTTTTCCCTCTTCTAACTTCAATCAACACCAGATGTTCAAAGATGCACTTCCTGATGTAGAAATCGAAGGTGTCGATCCAAGTAACAGTGGCTTGTTTGGGATCAACAATGATAACCCGTTAGGATTCCCAATAGAAACAGAGGACTTGCTGATAAATGCACTTGATTCTGTCAAGTATCAGAATCACATATCAACTGATGTTGAAAACAACTACCCAATGCAAAAGGATGCTCTGCAAGAAATATCAACCTCCATGGTTTCCCAGTCATTTGGTCAGTCGGATATGGCTTTTAATTCCATTGATTCTGCGATCAATGATGGTGCCTTCTTGAACAAAAATTCCTGGCCCGCTGCCCCTCCGCTGCAGAGGATGCGGACATTCACTAAGGTATTGCCTTTTCCTTAGCTTAGCTTATGATGGTGTAGCATTCAAGATGTGTGTTTTGTGGCGCATATGCTAGTCAACCTAATCTAAGAATTGTAGGTGTACAAACGAGGAGCTGTAGGCCGGTCTATTGACATCGGCAGGTACTCTGGATATGAAGAGTTGAAGCATGCTTTGGCTCGCATGTTTGGTATAGAGGGACAACTTGAAGATCGACAGAGAATAGGCTGGAAACTGGTCTACAAGGATCACGAGGATGACATCCTGCTTCTTGGTGATGACCCATGGGAGTAAGTATATCTATCTTTCTCCTTATGTCAATCTTTAATTTCCTGCTCTAAAATAGGCCCCCCAGATAATAAAGATTGCTAAAAATGTCAGCTAAAGATATGTTTACCAGAGTGAAACATGGTTAATCCAACATGATAATATGACAGAAAAATATGTACATGCACAAACTGAAAAACAATGTGCGTGCGTGCAGATAGGCCATGCCTAAGTTTGTTCTTGTGTGTACAAGATGTTCAAGTGAACTATCGATGAAAGATTTTACTGGTTAATTATTCTAATAAAAAGCTGTTGCGGATTATGCAGGGAGTTTGTGAACTGTGTAAGATGCATTAGGATTCTATCACCTCAAGAAGTGCAACAGATGAGCTTGGATGGTGATCTGGGGAGCAATGTCCTCCCCAACCAGGCTTGCAGCAGCTCAGATGGGGTGAATGGTTGGAGGCCTCGCTGTGACCAGAACTCCGGAAACCCTTCTATCGCCCCGTATGATCAATTTGAATGACCCGACTTAGAGGTTCATTCACATATGAAATATTTGACATCCCTGTCTTATTTTGCGTCCATTATGAATTCGGAATGGGATCAGAAGAGATGCAATGGCTGCAAAAAAATAGCATAACTATCATCAAATTCATGGCCCAAAAGGCTATGCGCCGAATTCAGTGTAGATTGTCAGCTTATAGCTGGGAGGGCAAATGCTCCTCAGAATATTTCTTTTCCTCTTTTGATATATGTGTAGTTTTTGCATATGCAAAAAGTTAGAGATAAGAATGGAACTTACCTAGAGCTGTTAACGAGTTGAGACAGGGTTTAGGCGAAATTTAAGATAGTGTATTTTAGAGAAAACATTTGCCCTAACTGTTCTTGGAGTTGTTCAAGCCTCTATTAAGATCAGACTCAGATTAGAAACCACTAAAGCAAATATTCTGCACCATTTCTTTATCCTGTCATCTTCTGTGCCAATCAATCAATTTCTGAATTGAAGATAGTTTTTTTTTCACATAATCACATGTAAAATATGGACTGATCCGAAAGCACAGAAATTATATGTATTTGCACTAAAGCTTATGAGCATTAAAATTGAAACCATTAGACGGATTCTGTAACTGTTGTCTATCAATTAATGGTGTAAATATCTTATTTACAAACAAGAGAACCATTTAACAATGCACATACAATTCATCGTTGAGTGAATCCTTCTGGACGAATGAGTGTTGGGCTTCAGGTCTCGGTCTTCGGTTCGAGCTGTTCCAGTTCCTCCATGAACTCTTGTGTCATCTTGACATAATCCTCCAAGTGCACCCTTTTCCATTCCTACAGATACCACGTTGACAGCGGAAGAGAGAAGAACAAGGAATGAGCAGAGCTCAACAGTCAGTAAACATACTACACAGATAACTGACCATGGAGTAGAGTCTGCCAGTTCTCAAGGGAGAATACTATATGTACGATGTTTGGTTACGATCTTTGTATGATCTGACCCCGTGCTCTACAATTAACCAAAAGATCTGACATGCTATTTCTATTTAAGTTAGAGCTTGGCCAACTGACTCACATCTATGTTAGATGATTGATGACTGATTGAAGTTGTTATCAAGATTTCTGAACTGACAGTAGAACTAGAAATGGCCATCTATGGATGCAGATTATTTCTGCAAGAGTTTGCAGCTCTCATGCTGTTGGCTGCCAGGTTGTTGCATTGGATGACTATGATAACATGGTTTCACGGGTAAGCGAATTGCGTGTTATCATATTAAGAACTATGTTAGCATGGTGTTAGGACGTTATACACTGTTATGCCATATGGAAGTACAAAAAAATCATGGAAACATCCTCACCTCAAAGTTCCATTCACCATAGAGGTCAGGATCATCACGATTGCCCCAAATGTATGCATAAGCAAGCAATTTCTCCGATGTGTCCTGAAAATCCAAACCATCACATCTTACTGAAGCCATATGATGAAAAGAACAAGCTAATCAAAACATTTCTCCTTCAAGACACAGGGCACACTCTTGCTGAACATTCAGAATTTCAGTAAGAATGCTGGAGCAGCAATTTCAGGCAATCTAAACAATCAGAATTTGCTATACATAGTTGACATAGGCTTACAGTTAGTGATATCTCAACAATTCTCTTGACATACTCCTCATCTTCAAATATATCCAGCACATTGAGCTCCCTGTCAGTGATGCCCTTGAAAACCTGCACAACATACAGAAAAAAAGAGTACAGATTGGCCTTAATTTTCTCCACATACTGATGTAGCAACAAGCACTTGTGATTTTCTTTTCACTTGAGTCTTCAGCTTGCTTGAATCTTTGATTGCCTAACCGAGAGAGGAAGCGAAGAGGGCGTACCTTCCCCGTGACCTCCTTGCCGTCGACGGGAAGAATCGCCGGGTAAACGCGCCCCTTGATGCTGAACCTGTGGCTGCAGGAGACAGTAGCCGTTCAGAATTTCGCAGCAGAGGGGATTCTTGGCAAGAAGAGGAAGAAACAGATGTCTCGTGGACGAACTGGTTTGCGAGGGTTGCCGGGGAGGAGGACGGCGCGCGGCCGATGAGTACGCGCACCACCTCCTCCGCCATCAGCGTCCCGTAGACGAACACGCGGTGGGAAGCCGCCGCCATGGGGATGGGGGAAGGAAGAACACCCGAGGCGGCAGGGTGAGGACGAAGACAACTGACGAGCAGAGAGAAGCGAGGACCGACGAGTCTATGACAGGTGGGGCCAGGATGCCAGATAAACACTACAAATAACTAATTAACTAGAAATCCAATCTATCTCAGTAGTATGTAAGATTGTAGACTAGCATAATACCTGTGCGTTGTAACGGATTCTATATTTATTGAAATAAAATTAAAATCTTAAGCCATACATTATAGTTGAGCATAAATGATGAAGAATATAAACGGAGAAATAACGACATAAAACTACAAATAACTTTATCCAGAACGATAATTCAATATCAGAAAAATTATAAGTAATCCCTATTTTTTTCACCTTTTCATTTAGCTGTAAATAATTCAATACAGAGAAAAATTATAAGTTATAATAATTTTTAATGGATCAAATAGTACTAAAACTAATACTTTAGGTGGAAAAACAACTGAAATTAGCTAGAAATTGAAAAGGGTCAAATAGTACTAAAACTAATATTGTAAATGGGAAAACAACTAAAATTAGCTAGAAATAGAAAAAAACTTATTTTAGCCCACAGATGAAAATCGATTATGAATTCTGAACGGATGTCTGTTTCATTGATATAAATTAGAATTTTCATGTTCTATCTATATATACTCCTATGGTCTCAATTATATGTGAGTAATCCGGGAACATGGTTAGACTATACCAAGAAGGATAGTGCCCAACTGATATTGTTCATCGCCTTCCTAGCCGATGATGACAAACAAAGAGGAGAGAAGATGGGCGTCGGTGCTCCAACGATCAAATGGCGGTGAGGAAGGTGGTAGGACGTGTCCCACGATATGACTCGTACATAGATGGTGGATGTTGGAAATGAAGAAAACCAGAACAGCAGGAATGAGGCCGGCACGACATGGTCCCGATAGAGAGGGAAACGACAACGATGAGCTTTGGTGGTGAACACGTCCGGATGAGTGTGTCAAAACGCATTCAGGATGAGAGGATTCTGTTTTCCTTGAACGCGTAGAAAAAAAAACGAAAGATGGAGAAAAACAGACTAAAACTATTCATCATCTTCCCTAGCCAACACAAGAAACAAAAGAGGAGGGAAGATGAGCGATGGTGCTCCAGCGACCAACAGTGAGTAAGGTGTTCGGACATATCCCACGATGTGACTCATCCATAGATGGTGACAGTTGGTAATGAAGAGAACAAGAACAACGGGAACATGACCGGAAACGACATGGTCCTGATAGAGAGAAACTACAAAGGCGAGCTCTTATGGTGAACACGGTTGGGTGAGTACGTCAAAACGTGTTCTCGAACGAGGGGGTTCCGTTTTTCTTGAACCCACAAGAGGGAGAGAACGCAGGGGAGGGGGAGTGCGTGCAGCGAGGGAGAGATGGGGGCGCCGGGAGGGAGAGGGGCGGAAAGGGAGATGCGCGGGAGGGAGGGGAGAGGGGGGCGGGATGCGTGAGGGAGTCGGACCGAACGGATGAAAAAAAGTGAGGAAGCCTTACGTATTTTTTAGTTAGGTATATAAATTTGGAGGAGGTCAATCGCTCGAATGTATCCTTTGTTGGTATATTTTTATCGGGCACCGTCTACCATTTAAAAATTAGCTATAATCCCCTACTCATATTTCAATTTTTATTTATAAGATTTTGCCAGGATTCTAAAGTGACTACCCTCTTTATCTTCTCCCTCTCGTGTGTTTCTCCACGCTAAAGTGCTTCAGGCACATACAAAGTTGCACTTCTTCTTGCTTGGCGTTGTCTGTGACGCCTGCGTGCACTGCCCAAACAATCTCCAATCTCCCTCTTTCCCAAGGTGAACAACGACGGATTCCTCTACCTTGCCTCCTGACCAACTTAGAACATCACGCCCCTGCCATCAACCCTGCCTACTGTCCTCCTCCAATTCCATAGCTCAGCCAATACCTCACCACCCGTTCGTATCCACAGCTCACTGCTACCCCTAGCCTTCCTATATATATATATATATATAGCCTCCTTTACCTTTCCCCCTTACATCATTCGTCCCAACTCTAAAAACCTTAAAAGTTATTATGTATTTGGTTCAAGAAATCGATGTCCGTTGTCATCAACGCTAAAGAAAAGAAATAGCTCAACGACTAAAAGAAGATGGTTGGTGTTACTAATAAGCTACTCTCATCTTTCTACCTCTTCTCTCTTTCTGGTTTCCCTGGAGGTTAAAGGTAATGCACAATTAATTGGACTAGAGCTAAAGGTGGTTAAAATTCCTCGCTCTATGCCTAGCAAATATCCCTTTTTATTTTTTTCTCTTTCTATTTTGACCTTATAGTACTATTGTAACATTTTAGATAATTTTTGAATCACTATAACTTACTCCCATCATCCCATAAGATACCAATCTAGAATCATTATAACTTACTCCCACCATCCTATAAAATACCAATACAAAAGTCAATAACAAGTAATAGGTAGTGTCACATCCTCTACTAGATTGATTTTTTATGGAATGGAGGGTAAGGGACATACTAGGAGTACAATTTTTTTTTGTGACAATTGCTTATTTGATCCTGTTTGGATGCCTAACTACCAATCTGACCCTACTTTTTCTACTTTGCATTTTTGATCCTGCTTTTCATAAACAAAGCTACTCTCTGACCTTGTTCCGTTAAAGTGAGTTACCAGTGTTAAGTTCGGAGCAAATAGTCCATTTTACCCTTACTTATTTGACCCTGTAATATCTTGCTTATTTGATCTCATTATATCCTATCGTGTATATATTTAATATGTTGATATTTTTGTAATAAATTTGATAGATTTTGCTTTAACTTGACAAATTTGATTCAAGTTGACTACAATTTGATAGATTTTAGACAAATTTGACTTCAATTTAACATATTGTTAACAAAATAATTGAACAAAATTTGATACCCCTGCCACCATAGGGTGAAGGTTGATGTGGGTGAAGGTTGATGCTGGTTTCAGGAGTAGACCTCCTCGCACCACTTCCTCCGCGCCCTGGCTCGGCCGCTACCTTCATGAGCCGGCTCGGCCGTGGCCCTCCCACCACCGCTAGACGCAACAGCCACCACCAGCGTCGACGTGCGACGACGCTACCGTAGATCCCGGGAGTCAGCGCCGCTCTCCCTCCACGAGCTGACACCGATGCCGCGCTCCCTCCCTCCGCCGCCGCCGCTTCCTCCACAAGCTGGCGCCGGCGCCGGATCCACTCCCTCTGCGCCCCGCCGCCCCTCCCTCCATGGAGCCGGCGTGCCCTTCCCGTCCGTGCGCCGCCGCCACCGCCGTCTAAGTCCGATATGAGAGAGAGACGTGTCTGTTCTGAATAGGGTTAGATGGGAATAATGTTTTCTCGAGGGTATTCTGGTCATTACAAATAATAATTGTATTTTTTTTATTTTTAATTCAAACCATAACGGTGAAGTGGAAACAGGATCGGATGGTAGCTTCGTTTATAAAAAGCAGGGTAAAAAACATAAAGTAGAAAAAGTAGGATCTGTTAGGTAGGCGTCCAAACGGTCAAATAAGCCATTGACTTTTTTTTTTACTTGGATATATATGATAATCCATGACCAAAATACCCCCGTCTAAATCACACGCCGTCCCCTTCCTCCCTCCCCACCGCCGTGCTCCCCGGACGCCGCCGCACTCTTCTCTGCCGCCACCAGAACAACCGCTGCCGGAGCTCGTTGGCGGCCAACTCCCCCCCCCCCCCTTCTCTCTCCACTCCATCTTCCTCCGCCATCCCCTTCCCGTCGTCTGTCCGCCGCCGGCGACTCTCCGATTCGCTCGCGGAGTAGCGGTTCGGCGGCTCCCCCCTCCCTCTCTGCTAAAGGTGAGATTTGCAACGAGAAGGATCGTTTGGCTTCGCTAGGCTCCTCCCTCCGATGGGATTTTTTTTTTTTGATTCGCTCCGATGGGAAGTTCTAGTCCAAAACGAAGACAAATAAATGCCAAGTTTTCTGTTCAAATTCCTTTTTCTTGGTGATCTATCTCTAACCCTAACCCAAAGAGGCGGTTGGCACCGATCTAGATAGATCTCTTCTTCAGAGTAGCAGCTTCCGTGAAACCCTAGTTGTTCGTGGTGGGGGAGGAGAGTAGCCAGGGCAATCCAATCAATCTTTAGTAAGGTTCCTTAATTTAGGGGACGATCGATTGAAGATGAGTATTCGTCGGTTTGTTTATCTGGTGCTGGAGGAGTTCGCCCCCCGCCGCAGCAACTACACACTGCGCAACATAGACATGGAGCGCTTCTTCCTGCCACGCCCCTTACCGGTGGCAGCGGCGGCGTCGGGCGCCGACGCGGTGGAGTATGGCAGCCTGCCATGCCCCGCGATGGCCTTCTACCCTCCCTTCTCCAAGTTGCCCGGGAAACAGCAGATGGAGTTCTTGCTCCTCGGAGGCAAACGCAACATGGTGGTCGCCGTCGACCAGACTTGCCGCACTGTCCTCTACGATCCCAGCGAGCACGGCGTCTGCACCTTGCCCGCCCTTCCCTACCAAGTGGAATTGCCTACTGCTTCAGTCACTGTTGGGGACGACCTCTACATCCTTGACCATGTTGATGCCGGAAACTTCCCCTGCTTCCATGGGCTCATCTACGAGGATGGATTGAATGTGGACTGGCGCTGCCGCGCTCTCCCGCCGCCGCCGCCATTGCTGTCCCACAAGTCCGACTTCCAAGTCGACTCCTACGCGGTGGTTGGTGACACGGACATCTGGATGTCCATGCATGGCAGTGGCATCTACTGCTTCGACACAGTGAGCCATGTGTGGAGCACAGTGGCCACCGGCTGGACGCTGCCATTTGTTGGTCTTGCCGAGTATTGCCAGGAGCATGGCCTTTGGTTTGGCCTCTCACACACTAGAGACAGGAGGAGCTTGGTCCTCTCCGCTTTGGACCTTGATAGCAGCAAGCTGCCAGTGCTTCGCAGCCTTCCTCTGGAGTTCACGCCACCCGACGCCCTCAAGCTTGTCAGCTCATACCTCGTGAACCTAGGCTCCGCCAAGTTCTGCATCGCCAGGTTCTTCCAGACCGATGAGGACCAGCGTGATGGCGAGGAGCTGTTTGCAGTGTTGACCGCCGTCGAGGTGGAGCGCTGCGATGACGGCGATGTTGGTGCCAATGGTGGAGGGCTCCGCATGCTGAAGCACAAGTCTGAGATGTACAAGCTCATCAGCGGAATGATGTATTGGGTGCTTTAGTCATGTGGGACTTTAGTTATTGCCAAGGGCCTCAAATCTACTTTACTCTTCCTGAGCTAGACCAGGAAGGATAAAGGTTTTGTCATGTTCAATAGCAGGTCTGCTGTATTGACACAATAATGCAATAAAATGGTTTTAAAGGGAATCATATGAATATGTGTCCGATCTTTTGAGTTGTGACATTGTTGTTATTTGTAATCGTTTTGTGATCAATTTATTTTGTTTCAGTCAATTTTCTGATCGTTAGATTTATCCTGGGATTCGTGCTGTTTGATGTAGTTAATACCATGTGTTACCAGCCAGTGGTGGTATGGGGGTTCTTATAGTGTTTGGTGAGGCTTCCATGTCTTCTCCCAAACGTTGCAGCCTTCTGCCAGCAGTGAGTGATGAGTCTAACTGCTTCTTCTTGCACTTTGACCAGTGTGGTCGCGCTGTGTGTGATTTAGGGTTATGGGGTAGGGTGTTGATTTTGTAGTCATGCTGGGAGAGTGAGGGAGGAAGGTGGTTTCAGTTTCTCTGGTTGGCGGTAGAAAGAAGTTTTCTCCAAAGCTAGGGAGTTTGATAGAGAACGGTGTTAGAGAGATGGAGGGAGTTTTGTTGCTGTTGTTGTTGTGTGTTTGTTTGTTGAGTGCGCTCAGATGCTTCCTCTGTCCTCCAGGAGGTGATGTGGTTGCAGCAGCTTGCTGTGATGGTGGCTGTAGGGACCCTGGGGGAGAGAAGAAGCAGGCCTGGTGGCAGTGGAAGGTCACCACCAAGCTGACCATGGCAGCAGCGGCGGTTGTGGCTTCCTAGGTCCTGGGAGGCTTGCGGTGAGTATCTCACGGCACTTCCTCTCCTCTGTCAGCAAAACTCCTCAGCAAGAAGGGGAGTGTAACGCCTGCTCTCTTCTCATGATTTCTGTTATTCCTATTGCAGTGTTAATACGCAGACTCAAAATAATGGATTTTTGCCCAGTTTGGTTGGTCATCACTTTATGACTTGTTGGTGTTTGATCTGTCAGCTTGACTGAAGAGTTGTCTTGGTGTGTCCTAGACCAGATGGAACGTTAGAAATGTTTGTTATATAACATGGCTTGCCGATATATGCTTGAATTCACCAGCTGCTGAATCAATCAAATATAATTGAGCTCCAGTGCAGGCACTGCCTGCTTATTAGATTGTTATATTTTGTGGTTGCTCCAATTCCTATATTGATTTAGCTTTTGTTTGGCAGGTACTTGTCGATGCATGGTAGCGAATAATTTTCATATTTTCTTCCGTGCTCTCCCGGGGAAAAGGATGTTAACCAATTGGCAGGCACTATGATTAGGTGTGCAGAGAATATGATGTACACTTCTGCTTTCTTTGGAATGCACTTATAAACTCTGCTGCCTCTTAGCATGTGTCAAAGGTATGTTCATTAGCCCTTTTTTCCTACGACATTAAACTTATATTATCTGGTTTTCTTGGAACAATCATTAACAAACTGTACTCTGATCTGATATTCAATTAAGGAGTGGTTCATGCAAAAGCAAGCTAGGTAGAGGAATTGAAGTATACAGGTATATATTTACATGGTTTTTATCATTTTATGTTCTACAGCAAAGAGGCTCTAGAGTGATGCTGTTCACATATTGTTAGGCTATCTTAACAAAAGAAAGCATCTTAACACAACACTTCGTCAAACACTTCCTCAGCTATGTCGATTTTTATTGCTTACTCATTACTTCCTCTATTCAAAAGTATTAAGCATATTTTATTATTATATAATATTTTAAAAGGGATCATATCGATCTTTATGTACTTAATTAATTGGTGATGAGAACCTAAACAATAATCCTGATACTTATTACTCAATAATCCTGATACTCATTGATTACCCGTATGCATGTAGTTCTTTGATTACACGCATGCATGCATGTGGTTCTTGTTCTTTGGTTGTGTTATATAAGGGATGAGTTCATTTCTTCTTATTCTTGATGATAAAGAAATGTGACTTGCATTTTTTTTATGGAGTAATATTTTTCAACCCCACATAATTTCTTCACGTATATTCCCATATTTCACTCATTTCCTTCTTAAAAATATATCGATATTTTGGTTTCTTCATCCGTTCATCCAATGCTACAACTTTCACTCATTTCCTTCTTAAAAATATATCGATATTTTGGTTTCTTCATCCGTTCATCCAATGCTACAACCATCTGACCCACACGTAAGAAGCATCCTACAAATTTAAAGCAGTGATAATCTACAAATTTAAAGCAGATTAATTATCACGACCAACATAACCTTTTTATCACTGTACACATCATCGATGCTTACGGTGCAACGCTAGTATACATATAAAGATAAAGATGTGGCTCACGGACTTTTTTCTCGTGCTATATATATATACTTGGTTGGAGAAGTTCAGATTTCAGAGAAGCGTTGGGTTAGAGAACTTGAAACAAAACAGATATTCAGAAGCCAGCAAGGCTGCTGCTGATCTTGTTCTTGACATAAATATGGTTACAGCCTTTCATGCTCCGGATTGTCACCCAAAATCACCGGCCAAAAGGTTAGTACAACAAACTTGTCTACTAATTGCCACAAGCACACTGAACACGGAAACTATAGTTCTACACTGTACACTAACACTATCCGGCAAGCTGATCGATCACTTGTGCATGTTTCTCTAGTCCCAGCTCCCGGACAGCAGCGGCTTCACGTCGGCGACCTCTCCGAACATCTTCACCAGGTCGGAGCACCCGGCGGCGGCGTCGCCACCGACGTCGGCCTCGGCTTCCGTCTCGGTCTCCAGCTCGAGCCCCAGCTCCTCCTCGACGTCGTCGGACGCCGCGATCAGCAGGAACTCGCACCCTTCGTAGTTGAGCAGGTCCGGCGGGTCGGCCGGCGCGTAACGGTGGTTGCTCCCGAACCGCCCCTGCAGGTGCGCCGGGAACGCCGCCCTGCGCTTGCTCTGCAGCCCGCGGAAGCCCCCGTCGCCATAGCGGCCGCCGCCGCCGGAGGGTGGCGGCTGGTCGGGGTTCTTGATCTGGATGAGGTAGGACGCCTCCGGCTCCACGTTCATGGCCTCCTGCGGCTCGCCGGCTTCGTCGGCGTCGTGTTCCCGGCGACGCGCCGGCGAGGGCAGCTCGAGCTTGTAGACGAGGTGGGTGTGAACGCGGCGTCCGGAGTCATGCTTCAGGATGCGGTACACGCCCTCGCCCAGCGCCCTCGCCGCCGCCCTCCGCCGCGTCCCGCGCGTCGCCGTGCTGTACTCCTCTGCAAATCAATCGCAGCATACGTGCACACCGCGATTCATGAGCTTGGCCAAACTTTCGGTTCACATTTTGATTTGGAACAACAAATTCGTCACAGAAAATTTGGAAGTGTTTGTACCTTGTTTGAGCGCGTCTTTGATGTGGTTGACGTCGGTGGTGACGAGCTCGACGTAACCCCAGTACGGACGGCCGCGCTTCGCCGCCGGGTCAGGCAGGCTCTTCTTCCCCATCACGATCAGCCGGAGCAGCGCCTGCTTCTCGACGTTCACCTCCTGCAACGTACAACACCACCATCGATCAAATTAACCTGAAAATCTCTGAAAAATCTGCAACCCTCTCTGTCACTGAGACGACCTCCTTGCCGTGTCCGCCTTCGCCGCCGCCGCCGCCGTCAGTGTTGTGCTGCTTCTTCTTGTGGCCCTCCTTGCCGGAGTCCGGCGCTTGCTTGTCCTCGACGGCGCGGTCGCCGGCGGCGCCGGCGGACTCGGGGCGGAGGACGATGTACATCCGCTGCACGTCGTCGGGGCCGCGAGCCTCGTCCTTGCCGACCTTGGGCCGGTAGAAGAAGAAGATCTCGCCCTTCTCCTGCACGCACCCACACATCACCTCACCTCACAATTTAATTCACTCCGCAAGCTTACACTAATCTCTGCATCAAACCGTACCGAAACACAAATCGCGATCAAATCGGGAGAAAATTAACCAGCAAATTCAAACCTAACCTGGATCTCCACCTTGGTGTCCGGCCTCGTCTTCACCTCCTTGCCGTGCCCCATGATCGATTGATCGCTCGCTTCGCTTCTGTCAGATACGATCTCGATTGCTCTGAAGAAAATAAACCCAAATGCAAGTAGGTGAGAGCCTGAGATAAGTAGACGGTGAAAGCACAGGAGCTTGCTGACGCGTGTGCGGCGACGTGTAGTGTTCCGGAAGCGTCTCGGCGGCCGGCGCGTGGCCGACGGACGGCGAGGCCGGCCGGCTTGACACGTCGGCCGTCCGGTATGGGCCGGGGCCCAGGGTGAACGGCCGATATTGGGCTTTGGTTCTCATGGGCTTACTCGCTGCACGCCCACACTGGCCCGAGATAAGAATTCGGGCCGTATTATATCTGTTGATATGGTAATAGTTGGCCCAAATCGACAGCTTCCTGCATAGTGCAAACCACTTCTCAACTGTGAACTCAAAACATTCAGGCATAACCGCATAAGTAAGTCTGAAGAAGTGAAGAATACTAAAATGGTTTCAGTTTAGCTGGAATTTTTCCTTGAACACATCATGATGAAATTCAGGCATTATCGATGCTATCGAGCTAGACAAGATCGATGAAGTTATGGCCATTATCCATCAATCCAGAAAAATGGCATCAAAAGATTCAGTTATTAGAGCCTACAAGCTGAACAGATCCAGCATACACGACACTGCACGACAAGAAGAAACAGAGATAATTTCGTGTCTCTACGAAAACAATCATCTAACTAGGCATATCTCATCACCTAACTGGCTGTGATCAAAGTGAGGTCTAAACTCTAAACACAAACGCGTTTCATGAGATTGTCTTTTCCGAAAACTACACCTTCATTTATATTAGTACAAACATTTCGTGCTTCAGAATTAACATTGGTACAAACTAGAAATGAAGACTTACTACATCTCTCGCTAAATCAGGGCTTTATGATTGCTGGTTGCCATCGATCGATCTCAACATCAAGGCCACTCACCAGCAACTAACTAACTAGTAGCACTTAGTTTCTACACATAGCCAGCTTGATCAGCTAAACACATAATTATTGCAGAAATGCAGAGCCAATTCTACTACTATTTCTACAATACGAATTCAAGCACAAGCAGAAATGCAGATACTGCAGTGGTTCTACTCCTCCTAGCTCGCGCTCGCCGCCGCCGTCGCCGCCGCCGGAGCTCAGACCTCGGCTGTCGCCACCGCGGCCGTCATCCGAAGGGCAGGGGGAGCCGGAGCGCGCGGAGGCGCCGTGGCATTGGCCTTCACCACGCGCCTCCAAAGCCAGACACCGAGACCGGCGATGAGCAACGCGGCCAAGACGATCACGACGGCGGCGACCACCACCGCCCACGCATTCGTCGCGCGAGCGACGCTCCTGCGTCGACCTCTAGTCTTCCACCACTGATCCATCGTGATCGTGGTGGGGATCGTCGGAGGCTGGAAGGCCGGCGAGGTTCACCGCGCCACCGCTCGTCGCCGTTCAGGAGATGACAAGTAGGGGTGGCTCTGCAGCTGGAGTGCAGCTGGGGTAAGAGAGCTATATAGGGTTAAAAGAAGGCCTCGGATTCGTGAAAAATAAAGCCTTTACAGTTTACCACTAACAACGAGCTAATTAAACCGGTGTCAAAAAAAAACATTGAGCTAAACTGCAAGCTAACAAGCAAAAAACAGCGAAAGCAACAGCCATTGTTGATGGCTCATTGTTGATGCAAATGCTCACATGGCCGAGCGCTTCAACCAAGGCTTGCGAAAACATATAGCTACAGAGCAAAGAGACGCCCCAATGAGGGACAAGTTTGTTGCCTACTTTGATGTTCAGTCTAATCGACGAGGACGAGAACAGCACATGATACACACAGCCAGGCAATTTTGAGCGAGGAAATTGCAAAAAAAAAAAAAACACCCTAAATGTCACTTAAGCTTTGATGTCATTTGAAGAAATTGCAAAAAGAACACCCTAAATGTCATTTTAACTTTGATATTCCCGTACATGATGATTCGTTGTAAATACTTCCTCCTATTTTACTTTGGTTTAAGTTCTCCTCCGTTATTGATATTCACTCGTTTATGTGGTCATAAACCACACACACGCTCATAAGAATACTAATAGATGAGGAATCGTGGTCGTCAACTCATATCAACAAGACCCGATGACACGATCGTGGCATCCCTACTCATAGCGGCTTGCTGACTAGCACGTCATTGTGTGGCAGTTGTATCGAGTCTTTGCTCTTGATATCGGAATTGTCGAAAATGAGCTATTGCGCTCACTGCATGTGGTTTGGTGGTTGGTTTCTTTGACAAACTCAATGAGAAAGATGAGTTTGATGTGATTCTATTGCTGTGAAAATATGTGTTTATAGTCATGTTTACCAACGGATACGCTAACTCATCCCCGTACAACACTGAAACTGAAAAAAAAAACGTTAATAATGGTAATTGGAGAGAAATATCAAACCAATATGAATTAGGAGGAAGTATTTGCAACGAATAATCTTATATGATGAATCACAAACTCAAGGTGATATCTGGTGTGGTTTTTGTAATTTTCCCACGTTAAAAGGAGGGTTATTCACCCAGCAATGATGGCTTGCACAAAGTATCAACTGAATCTTGGGCAATCACGTGGCCTTGTCACAGCAACGAATGTGAAATACCACACAATTATTCACTAGTTTACATGACTCCGCCCCTGCTCATGTGTGAATATCGCAAAAATTTGTCAAATCTATCAAACTATGCAATTAATAGCCACTACTACTTGTGATCATCTTTGTGACTCCATGCGAATGCGACAGCTACTCTGCTTCTTCTTTAGGAAAAACAAAAATAAAGGCAGATAAACTACACAACCATTGATTTGTTGTGCTCAGTTGGCAAAGTTGATGGTATAATTATGGCGTTTGGTGGAATTTGCTTCTGAAATTTAAATTTGGACACGAAGGCTCAATGAGAAAATCCACTCATATCGATATTGCGTGTTTCATTATTTTATCACGGAATTTAATTTCTGGTGACACGGTCACATAGTACAAGCAGTTCCTTCTCCTCTTTCGAAAAAAAAAAAATAATCCCCACGTCCGTCCGATCGCGATCCAGCGGTTGGCATCAGCTCTCGTTGACTCTCACCTTGCTGCCGCAGCAACCGCCGCCGTTCGCCGGCCGCAGCGCCGGCACCGGCGCCGCCGCGGTGGCGCCGTCGGTGGTGGTGCGGTCGAGGAACTCGCGGTTCTCCTTCCAGACCTCGCCGTCGTCGTACACCTCCTTCTTCCAGATGGGCACGGACGCCTTGACCTCGTCGATGACGTAGCGGCACGCCTCCATCGCGTCGGCGCGGTGCACCGCGGACGCCGCGACGAACACGCTTGCCTCGCCGGCGGGGACAGTCCCGAGGCGGTGCGCCACGGCGAGCCGCCGCAGCGAGTGGGCGGCGCGGGCCTCCCGGAGGATGGCCGCGAGCCGGCGCCGCGCCATGGCCCCGTACGCCTCGTACCGGAGCTCCACCACGCGCCTCCCCTCGAAGCTGTCGCGGGTGGTGCCCTCGAACGTGGCGATGGCGCCCGCCGCCATGTCGCGGACGTGGTCCACGTACCGCGCGATGTCGAGCCGCCCCGACCCCTCGTCGAGGATCTCCATGAGGTCGTCCTCCTCCTCCGCCGCCGCCACGAGGAGCTCGTCGCCGGCCATGGGGTGGGGTTGAGCTCGAAGTCGTCGCGTTCGTGGGGGGAGAGAGAGATAAGGTTTGGTGGGGAAGAGGTTGGGGAGAGAAAATGACGTCACTGCCCACGTAACGCATTGAAACTCTGAGCTCTGAAGTAATCGAGCGCACATGCGCCAGATAAACCCGATCTGCTTCAGAATCTTCAGGTTTCACGGGATTTGCGGCATTGGAACTGAAATTCAGAGGTAGCAGCAACATATGTTCAAGTTCTGATCTCTTCAGAGAGATTTTTTTTAAAAAAAATAGTCAGATTGATGTACAAGAAATATTCTTTGGTTCAGTGTTCGGTTGCTAGGTAAAAAATATTAAGGTTACAGGAATAAAGAAGAGTAAAACTATAAAATATTAAACGGTTGCAAGTATCATGGGTTTACTCAATGTTGAATGACTCAATCAACTTTCACGGTCATAATAATGACATAAAAAACCATTTACCTGCTCTTTAACATAACAAATTACCAATTACATCAACATTGATTTATAAAATGAAACAGTTATAAGAGTCACCTGATGACATATACCATAAATGATTATAGTCAGGCGAGACTGTATTAAGTGAGACGGAAGTAAAACATGGTATAAAAGAAGAAGTAGAGTAAAATAGAAAGAGGCTAAGAATTTTTAAAGTTCTTAAAAAAACTCAACCTGCGGGGGGTGGGGGGTTAAGATAACCCTGAGCATCATGCATAGAAGAAGATATTCTCACACAGGTCGAGAAAACCCCCGAACCTTTGTCCCACCCTTACACAGCGCAATCATAACCCGTCTGAGAATGACCAACGACTTGAGATGGGTCTTGGACCTGTGCTTTGTCGTGGGATAGACGAGGGGATTTTTTAACCTCAGCCTAAATTTCACTCCCACGGGGAGTCGAACCCAAGACCTGAGGAGTGCTACTAGAGCCATCTAACCAACTCAAATAGAGGTCCATTCGTAATTTTAAAGTTCTTAGAACTTCAGCATTCCACTCACCAAGCTTATCCATGAGGTTGATAAGTTTGCACTTCAGATCTTCAATGCATCCAACACCGTTAATAGTTTTTCTTCTTTTTTTAAGAACTCATGCATAAAACTTGGATGACTGCATTAAAATGATAGATCAGATACATTTCAAAGTATATTTAATAAGACCAAGTAGGTAGTTATTCGCGGTGGCGGTGACGACACTTACGGAATGTGCGGATTCATCTCCCGGGTGCTTTGCAAAACCACATGGTTTGTCTCATCCGGGAAGCTTGCTTGCTTTGCTCGCAGGTGTTCGTGAGGGATTTCGTGCCAAGCGCGCTTGCATTTTCACAGATGTGAGAGTCCATGACTCCATGTGATGTCGTCTTCTCTTGCATATGAGGAATTTTAAGGTGAAGGAATAAAATTATGGTTCATAACTTATGTTAAGATTGCTTTGGATTAAGATACACCATGTAATGTCAATATAATGATGTAAATTGCTGTTGGAGTTGATATATAATTGACCTCAATGGCCACACATAAGTTGATCTATGAAGTAGTATAGCCAACTTAACGTCAAACACAGTGAATCAAATGCTCTTCTGAATTGCTTTGCAAACCTTTACCTCGTCGCCAGCCAAGCCAGTCCTCAAATTGCTGATCTATATCCCCAGAAAGTTGAAATAGGATGTTCGCCCAAGCACGCCACAACTGACACACTCTATTCGTACATAAGAACACTTCATGAGCAAATGGCTGCAAATTCCCTGAATTCCTTGACATATAGCACAATCCTGCTGATTTGGCCAACCTTTCATTTGCAAATTATCTGCTGTAAGGCCACATCCTTTGATTGCCAACCACACGAAGAACCGGATTTTTGATGGTGCTCTCGTTTGCCGCAGCAGCTCTCCCCAACTTGGTTTCTCTCTCGCCATGAAGAAGAGTTCATAGGCGGAGGAAACAGAAAATTTCCCATCAACTGCTAGTTTCCAACGTAAGGTGTCAATCTCATCTTGGTATGTGTTAGTAACCTGAATTGCATCCCATAACTGGAAGTATTGAGCCATCGCTACGTTTGATGGAGCCCCTTTTATGTACCTTACCAACCGGTTGTTCTGCAATGCACTCCTAACTGTTTCGGCTAACCCGGCTAAAAAATGTTTCCTCTCTCTCTCTGGACCTGGAATTGGGGTTAATCTGTTTATGTGTTGCTCTTGATTTGGGGATGTTTGCTAGCCATGGTATTCAGACTGCTCATCGCAGCAATTCCAATTCACCAGACTGAATCAGGACTGTATTAAATTAGTACATTATTATTTTTTTATCATGAGGCATGTTTTAAAAATCTGATTGAGAAACATCCGCTGAATGAAGAGATATGCAATATTAAAAATGCTCATCAGAGAGTGATCTGAAATGAATTTTATTTTCATTTTTCTGTTATGCTTCAGCAAAGTGCATGGGATCAACTGGAGCAAGTCTATGCAGATCCATTGAATACATAGTTTCTATACATAGTGTCTATATGACATGACAAATATGAAAACTAGTTGATAGTTTCTGGGTTGGGATGACCTTAGAAGTTGTCTCTTTAGTCCGTCTAATTTTGTTTACATCTGTCTTGGGACTTGGGAGGTTTGGGTACCACATAGTCGCCTCTTTATTTCATTAAGCTTACACTATGATTTTTGAATCTTACCGTAACCTGTAGACCAAATTAAATTTTGAGCATATTAATAATCATGATCTAATCATTTCTATTTTGGCATTTGTTAATTCATCCTTTAATGTTACCAGGACTTGTAATGGGTGCCTCATCCTGTGAGTTCTAGCTCATATCAGAACAGCCAACGTAAGTAGGTCTAGCAGAAAGGGATTGATCAGCTTCGCACTGATGTTTGCTCATTGATAAAACTATATATTGACATTAGGCCTTTTTTTTATTTTCAAGCAGTTAGTTCGCCAATATTGATGTTGTTGACCCTTAGTACTATCATGTAGTATAACATTATTTATGCCATGTTCTTCGGTGACATTTATACTGAATGATTATTTAACTATTATTTCACCTAGTGTGGTTTGAAAGTGAGATATTTTTTCCCGTTACAACACACGGGCACCCAACTAGTTAGTTAAATAGAATGGAGCATAAGTGTGGCTATGGTGTTTTGTTGTTGGTGGTGGTGGTCTCTTCTAAGGATTTTGCATGTACGTGCCATCGTATTTCCTCTAACCTAAAAGAATCAACTTTTAGTTATGAACTTAGATAAATCCATGTTCAGTTCATAGTCTGGATATTTAGGGCGGTGGAGGTGTACTGTGTACTGTGGTCTCCTTTTGCCTATTCAATAGGACACCATATTTTTTTAGAAAAATCAAACTTAGTAGCTTTTGACTAATATCATACTAACTATATTTATACTAAGTATTGTTAAATATTTTACGCATGTTATATTACTATATTCATATTCATATTCATATTTTGAACTATTTTCATGTGATGCTAATTTTATATTTATTGGGAAGATAATATGGAATAATTTATTGATCAAAGTATATTATTGAAGATTTTATTAAAGATCGTGTAAAAAATATAGATGTTATAATTTATATTTTCGTACGGATAGAGTAATAAAGAACCGATGCCAATGATTGCGAGACCAATAAATATGTGGGGTTTCAATTAAAGAAGTGCATAAATACCAACTGCCAGCTGCCAGCTGATGCTTTCTGAGTTAATGCAAAAGAAAGAAAACTATGTAGTAATAGTAAGAATCAGCAGAAATAATTAAATACATGCATGCATCACAAAGTGAAAATTCGTGAATATCTCATGATCAGCTGATGAGTGCTGATCACTAATTCAATTCTGAATATATAGCAAACTGAATCAATTGAAAATTCAGTCATGCTGACTGTGCTGCTTTCAATTGATTTACTTTTTTTATATACTGTTGTACTGATTGATTTGGGCCATTTGGCACCCAATTTCGAAGGGCACGCACTTGATGGTTACAATTAATTAATGCATTATATTCACGAAAGCGGCTGAAGATACAGTAGAGAGTAAGCATCTCGTACGTACCTAAAAATGACATATATATGTATACGTGTTGGGCAACCAATATGTTGCTAGCTGATGATGTACGGCAGTTCCCTGTGTTATTGAAAGCACATCATCGTCGGTGCTTGTATTATCCTTACCCCTGTGTTTATTGGGTAGCATCAAGTAAAACAACCGCTGTCATAGAAGGTAACTTGTGTCTAAGTTTAATTGGTGAGACGAGAATAAAATGAGGTAGTTATGTAGAGGACTATTCATCCTAGCTTAATTATATATTTATTTCAATTGAGGTTTTGATTTCGCAAATCCCTTATGACGAAACGTGCAAACTAAATATGGTTTAGTTACTACGGTGTGCACACAAAACTGTACATAAGTAGAATATATTTTTATGGGCGGGTGGAGCAACTTCCTAACCTAACATATCTGTAAAAAATTGAATTTTCATAGTTGGACATCGTCGTAACCGATCGATTTTTAGGTAGACGAGTTAAGACGTATGATTTATAGGTAGGCGAGTTAATACGCCTGACTACAGTAGATTTTTGGCAAAAAAAAAATCCCCAAATCCAAGAATCCCAAAATTCACAAACCCCTAGCTAGCTCTTGGTGAAGCCAGCAGTTAATTAACCCCTCCTGAAGCCGCCGTTACCAGATCTACGAGGGAGAGAAAGAGGCAAGAGAGGAAAGATCTGGCGTCGAATCCATGATGCATAGTAGCGATCTTCAAAATATTTTTTCTCCTAAACTACTTATCGGATTACGATCCGATTACACCATTGTATTAAGTATAATTAAATCTTTATATCAAAATATCACATTATTATATTTCAATGAAATAAAAAAATATTTTTAATCATTAAAATTTAATGTTTCACATGCGATAGCGACAGGTTCATTACGTGTTTCACACCAATTTCTAAATGTTTCAACGACTAAGTTTTTTAGTTTCAGCTTAATGTTTTATTAGTGGACGACTGAAACATCTAACAACCTTGTTGTTTTATATAGAAAAATCAACCTACCCCTTTTAAAAAGGTATAACTCCGGGTAGGAGGCCGGCCAAATTACAGTGACAGGTGGTTATGTATTAAAATTCCATGAAAAGAAGGTAATAATACCCATGAAAGAACAGCCGTACATCACAGCAGCTTATCTCACGGTGCACCATATATTTGGCTCCAATTAATTAGGCCTCCCCTTTAAAAGCAAGCCATGCCAATCCATTTCGGTAGGCCTTGCCCAGGAGGCAAAGATCAGCAAACCAACCAAAAACACACAACACGTACGCGCGTGTGTGCATGCTAGCTCGCTAGTTAGCTAACTAGCCCTTCTTCTCCATCTCCGGCGAGTCGTCATCGTTGATTGGCTGCCAGCTGGTGGTGGTGGTCGCGGCCATACGTACGTAAAGCTAGCTACAATGTGGAGGCTGAAGGTGGCCGAGGGCGGCGGCGGCGGCGGCGGCGCGTTGCTGCGGTCGACGAACGGCTTCCTCGGGCGAGCGGTGTGGGAGTTCGACCCCGGCCACGGCACGCCGGAGGACCACGCCGGCGTCGAGAGGTTGCGCCGTGAGTTCACCGACCACCGCCTCCGCCGCCGCGAGTCGGCCGATCTCCTCATGCGCATGCAGGTATGTATTACAGACCTCTCGTTCGTCGGCCGACCAATTATATTTACTTTCTTTTTGATGTATTTTAATGTATGTATTACATTGTTCGCTTCATATATATATATATATATATATATATATATATATATATATATATATATATATATATATATATATATATATATATATATATATATATATATATATATATAGACACACACGTATGTATATGTATACGTATGTATATATGTATATATATATATGTATATATCTGTGTGTATGTATGTATATATATATGTATGTATGTATGTATATGTTTGATTGTTTATTTTATTAAAAAAATATATTATTTGCATATATGTCTATTGTTAAAGTGCTTCAAGAATGACTTTTTCATATTTGTATAAGATTTTTGGATAAAACAAATGATCAGTTATATGTCTAAAATTCAATTACGCTATGATATATCATATATTAAAAAAAGTGGAGTATAGTAATAAATTAATAAGAACGGTTTTACTATATCTCTCTGTAATAATAATTAATAATTAATTAAACTGCAATTTACCGATCCCATTTGAGACTGTGACAGTGTTAGGCTAGCTTTCATTTGATTTTTTGTTGGTTTCGTTTCATATGATTTTGTTGCAGTTTTCGAAACGAAACAAGCATCAACGTCGTGATAGAACTCCACCCGTCGAGCTTGGCGAGAACGAGCAGGTGTCTGAAGAAATCGCCATGGCTTCGTTGAGGCGAGCTCTCGACGAGTTCTCCTCTCTGCAAGCAGATGATGGACACTGGCCTGGCGACTTCAGTGGTATTATGTTCATCATGCCTGGTTTGGTAATATTCAATTGTATTTGTCTGATTCTCTCTAGCTAATTAATTCATATGTAGCTATTCCGAGGCTTTAGTGATCTAATTGCTGTCCAAAATAAATGCAGATATTTGCTTTATATGTCACTGGATCACTGGACACTATCATATCACCAGATCATCGGCGGGAGATATGTCGCTATATCTACAACCATCAGGCAAAAACAAAACAAAAAAAAATTATATACGGGCTGACTCTAAAATAATATACTAATACGGTTTAAGAATTTTTATTAAGTATAGAAGAACGTCTGTTACTCTACTATCCACAAGTAAAATCTATATACGGGCTGACTAAATAATATACTAATATGGTTTAAGAATTTTTATTAAGTATAGAAGAACGTCTGTTACTCTACTATCCACAAGTATTACGTCTATAAAAACAAAAATGTGGTGGTTCGCATAAATTAAAGCACTAGTTCAGATATGTAAGCATATTTTTGTAAGTAACAATTGAATGTGACTAGTTTGAAGAAACATTAAGTAAATTTTACAAAACTACATAAACTTTAATCAAATTATTACAAAACTTAACCTGATGAATCACATAACATCATATTGACCATCAAATTTATAATCAAACTATAGAATTAAGGTGAAATATTATAAAACTGTAGATTTCATAACTTGTCATCACAAGACTACCGATTTTAATCCCTCGAATCTATTGTTTTGTAATAATTCTATTATTAAATTTATAGTTTATGATACTTAATTAATCTCAAATATGTAGTCACGTGACAAATTTAGTGCTAAAAAATTTGTAGTTTTGTAATATATCGTTTTAAACTTGTGTAGTTTTGTGATGATCAAAGTATCTCCTGTGAAATTTGCTAGAAATTAAACATTGGATTTTCTATATTTTGTGATTTCGATTTCTACATGTGCATGTGTATAGAACAAAGATGGTGGATGGGGCACACTGATCTTGAGCTCGAGCACCATGTTTGGCACATGTTCAAACTATATCACCCTAAGGCTTCTCGGCGAAGAGCCAAACAATGAGGAATTGGCCAAAGGACGCACTTGGATTATATCTCATGGTGGCGCCACCCTTATTCCACAGTGGGGAAAGATATGGCTCTCGGTCTGTACACGATATGATCCCATGAATGCGCAATAATAAATGTTGCTAAACAATTACTTTCAATGATTTTTGTAGGGTGTAGTTTAATTTCAAAACGTCAAGCTTTATATAAACTTGAGCAATATAATGGTTAACTAAATGATAAGTATATTTAGCATTTACAAATTAATCGTTCCAAAAGACTCATATTTTAAAATACTTTCACAAGATTGGTTTTATAGTTATTCATAATACAACTGATGTTAACCAATAATCTTCAAAGTTTAATGTTGACGAAGACACTCTCTGAAGTATAAATGCATGTTGCTATTAATTCATTTTCATCAACTTAATTTGAAGTCGCTACAGATACTTGGAGTGTACGAGTGGACAGGAAATAACCCCATCTTCCCTGAGCTATGGCTAGCCCCACAATTCCTTCCCTTTCATCCAGGTATATACTAATTAATAGACATACTATATACATACTCCTACATCAAACAATAAAAATATAAGAACAATTCAATGGCAGTGCCTGGATCGAGTTTATATTAGACTGAAACTTCATTAAAATTACTTTTAGAGTAAATTTTAATTTGAACTGAACCTTTTGTGTGCAGGCAAATTCTGGTGCCTGACCCGAATGGTATACCTGCCCATGGCCTACCTGTATGGCAAGAAGTTCGTGGGCCCCACCACGCCGACCATTCTTGCACTGAGAGAGGAGATTTACACGGACCACTACCTCACCATCGATTGGGCCCAGGCCCGCAGCGCCTGCGCCAAGGTATAGAGAGAGGGAATAAGTTTACTTGAGATCCCTCAATTTTTCGTCCCGTCTGATTTTTGTCCTTACACCCAAAAATCAGATACAACTAATCCCACAACTTAAAAAATCAGTGCAAATAAGATCCCTTGGTGGTTTAGATGGAAGTTTAGCTGATGTAGCGCCTACATGTCTAGTTTGACTTGATCCTTATCCTACGTGGCAGTGATGTGGCACTGGAAACAAAATATAAAAATTTAAAATGTGGGGCCCACATGCCAGTCAAATACAAGATAAAAAATAGTGGGACCCATGTATCAGTGGTCTCATCCTCCTCTCTATCTCCATGGCGATGGTGTCGGTGCCGGCGCCTCCTTCTCCCCTCTCCCGCCCGCCCATCCTTCATCTCTCAACAACGGCGGGAGGGAATCCGGCAGCGGCTGGAGGAGATGCGAGCGAGGCGTCGACCCAGCGACGAGGCGGGAGCGGAGGTCCGGCAACCTCCCCGCGGTGGTCGAGCTCGGTGACGTCGCGCCCATCGCCTAGCTCCTTCCCGCGGGTCGTTGCCCTTCTCCCCGATGGTCGCCGCCCCTCTCCCCGTCGGCCGCCGGTCGCCGGTCGCTGTGCCTCCAAGGCTGCCACACTCATGGTGACCGGGCGGATCTGGTGGATGCAGGAGTTTGGGTGGGGGCGGCGAGATCCATGCGGTGGGGAGGAGATAGGAAGAGGAGGAGGAGGGGAGGCAAACCGGGTCGTCATCGTCCGCGGCATGTGCTCGTGGCGCGACGGAAGCTGAGCCGCATTTCTTGCGCGGCGAGGATGGAGGCGGTGGGAGACGGGACAGGAGAGGGGGATGGCGGGGGCAGTTGGTCCTCCTCCGCTCAGAAGCGTGGGCGGGGCAGCGGTGATGGAACCAGAGCCGAGGGACCTCGTTTGCTCCTATCCCACTGCCCGCCGCGCTCGCCGTCCTTGCTGCGCTCCTCTCCTTCTTGCTCTTGCTATCTCCGGTCTTCTTGGAGCCGCAAGCCACAGGTGGCCGACGGTCATCCGCTTCGACGTCACCGTCGTGGGACGTCGTCGCAGCTGTGGGACGCCGCCGCCGTGGGAGCGGGAGAGGATGGAGGGGAGGATAGAAGAGAAGGGAAGAGGATGAGGGGGAGGAAGTGAGACCCACTGACATGTGGGTCCCACTATTTTTTGTTTGGCTGACGTACGGGTCCGCATATTTTGTTTTATGTTTCTAGTTTTTAATTTTGTTCCTTTTTTTTGGATCAATCAGTCACGTAAGCGACACGTCAATACCACGTGGGACAAATACATAATCAAATATGTGCAATGTAGGTACCACATAAGTCAAAACCGGAGATAATACTGCTGAGAGATCTTGTTTACACGGTTTTGTAAGTTAAGGGATGAGTTGTATCTGGTTTTTCGGATCAAGGATGAAAATTAGCCTGGGTGACAAATTATTCCTATAGAGAGAGATACTACTATTTTAGGCCGGGCCGAATTTAGTGGGCCTAACGTAATTGGGCTTCCTTTTGGGGACGCGTGGCCCGCGAGGCGGCGATAGAGTGGGAGGGCGCGATTCTCGCCGCCGCCGCCGCCGCCGGCGACGGCGGCGATTCGCCCTACTTTCGGCGGCGCCGTTCCTCCACCGCCCTCCCTGTCTCTCTCTCGCTCTCTCCTCTAGTTGTTCGTAATGCTCTGGATTTTGGTGGTGGCAGGAGGATCTGGTCTGCCCGCAAACACGGGTGCAGAACGCGGTGTGGAGTTGGCTGTACAAGTGGGTGGAGCCGGTGATGAGCAGCTGGGCGATGAGCAAGCTGAGAGGGAGAGCTTTGGATAGGCTCATGGAGCACATCCATTACGAAGACGAGAACACGCAGTACCTCTGCATTTGCTCCGTCAACAAGGTAGCTTGAATTATTCTTTCCCCCCTCTTTATGGTGATATGATCTATGCATTCCGTGGCAATGATCATCGTTTTATTAGATATGTTTGGTGCTGACTGTTAGTTTGATTCCGGAGGGGCTAGGGTATGTCAGATTTGAGCTAGACATATCAGGATTCAAATTGTTTGGATATATCAACTGATATCTGTCTTCTTATTGATTCTTTTTAACAACATTCAGGCTCTAAACATGGTCTGCTGCTGGGCGGAAAATCCAAATTCAGACGCATTCAAGCGGCATCTTGCGAGGGTACCTGATTTCTTGTGGCTTTCAGAAGATGGCATGAAGGCACAGGTTATTGACTTTTGCGTCTTTCATGCAAAAAAATTGACAAATTTCATGTGGCAGGGCTGCTAACATGATTAAAGTTTCCACCGTCAATACTACCATAAGTTAGAAAAATATTTTTCACCTAGGAACTTGTTCCTATTACTATCTAGTGTTGTCATCAAATTTAATGGAGGAACAAGAACACACCTATGGATAATTGTACTTCCAGTGATGTTCATCTCATATATAGGGAGTACACCAGTAAAAATGACACTTGGTACGATTATATTAAATAGATAAGAAGAAGGTTTCCGAACTATTATAGGTATAAAGCTAAAATTCTTAAATATGACATGTTTTTTGTTCTAGAAAATTAGCTATTTCATCTAAGGCAAAAATGGAAAAAAAACTTTAAGAGATTGTTATCTCAATGATAGGTATATGATGGTTGCCAGAGTTGGGAAACAGCATTTATAATTCAAGCGTTTTGTGCTACTGATCTTGTAAATGAGTATGCTTCAACTGTTGAGAGAGCCCACAAGTTCATGAAAAATTCACAGGTTCAGAATCTATATTTTAATCATCGAAACTTTTAAATCAACTGATGCATGAGATAATCCAACATAAATTGCATGTTCTTTCTTGAAGGTTGTGAGGAATCATCCTGGTGACCAAAGTTACTGGCATCGCCATAGATCAAAGGGTTCATGGACTCTTTCATCTGCAGACAATGGATGGGCTGTGTCTGACACTACAGCAGAAGCACTGAAGGTCATTACGTTCTTTTTTTTTGGTTACTATGGTAGACAAATGAAGTAATCAAATAAGCATCTATTAACTAGCCTTAATCAGTGATATCACACCCAAGAAGCTTATGCATATAAAAAAGATTTACCTTGATCTGTTGCCAATTCTGCATAATTTCTATTTTGTATACCCTAGAAATCTTACATAATTCCAATTCCAGGCTGTACTGTTGCTGGCAAACAACTCTAGCAATTTGGTTGGGGATCCAATTGAAAGAGAAAGGCTGCTTGATGCTGTTGATTGCCTCCTATCTTTCGTAGTAAGGAATTACTTATGTACAGCTATCAAACATGATCTTTCAATTTTCTTGCAGATTACTGCCCATTCATAATCATGTGAAAAATTATGGTCTTATGTAGTGTTATTAAGTGTGCTAACCGAGAGGTTAAAAGAATCTGCCACACCACCAAACTTACAGGGACAATGGGATAAACTATGTAAATTGTTAATAACCTTTTATGGAACTCCCTATGTGTGCAGCTTTGAAATCCAAATCCAATCTCAGAATGCAACTTATCGCAAACTTTATGTAGCCAAAGTGTAAAAACTCCACCCAGAAATGGTGATTGTTACCCATGCATACTACTTCCTCCGGTCATAAATATTTGATGTTTCGGTCGAACATCTAATGCGGACCATAAATTATATATTTGAATAAGTTTATGGTATTATGAACATTCCTTTCATGGCAAATCTATGTATACCATTTTACTTTTGTTTTTAAACTAAGCATTTGAGAAATTATTGATGGTCGAAATTTTATAAGTTTATACAAGTCTTGTCCTAAACATCAAATATTTATAATCAGAGGGAGTGGTTTCCCCTCTTCTGAGATTTCTTCAGAGTTCTCTTTGTTGGCATGGTTTTAAGATGTGGAGATCATCTGGTCAATTTATTCATTTTACTTTGCAGAACAAAGATGGTACCCTTTCTACTTATGAATGTAAAAGAACTGCTACTTGGATAGAGGTGAGTTTCTGCACACTATTTCCCTGATACGCTTTCTAAGTAATACACATCACGCGAGCTCCATAATTGTGTCTACATCATAACAAAATCGATCTAATTTATGATGTTAAAATAACATCAGCAAGATGCATGCACTTCAAGATAGCTGTTTGATTCAGCACATCATGTATGCTCCAGTACACTTATATTGAAGAATTAGCCACTCACCAGTTTTATTTCAAGTTCTTATTGCCATCTCTGACAGCCTGACATGTTGCTTTTCTTTTCGTAACCTAGATTCTCAACCCTTGTGAGAGTTTTCCAAACATGGTGGTCGATTATCCGTAAGTGATACAAGTAGCATTGTGTTTAGAAAATCCTGGTAGCCCTTTTCTTCGTAGATAAAGTAACTCCTCACTACTCATATTGTACAATAAACTGGCAGATATCCAGAATGTACCTCCTCAGTGCTTCAAGCTTTGGTGCTGTTCAAAGAACTACACCCTGGTTACCGTTCTAAAGAGATAGAAAAATGTGTGAGAAACGCAGCGATGTTCATTGAGAACACACAACACGAAGATGGTTCATGGTTTGTAACAAGATAACCATCTACTGACTTTCTGTAGGTGGATAATTTTTCTCTGTTCTAGTTAAATTAACAACACAATAACTTGGTTATTCGGCAGGCTAGGCACTTGGGGTGTATGCTTCACCTATGGGGCCTTCTTTTCAGTAAAAGGGTTAATTGCTGCTGGAAGAACATATGAGAATAGTTCTTCCATCAGGAAAGCATGTGACTTTATATTGTCAAAACAGCTCAGCAGTGGTGGATGGGGAGAAAGTCACGTCTCTAATGAAACTAAGGTAAGTATTATCTAGCTCTACCATTCCTTTTAATTTTTTATATGGTTGAGTAAGCATATATAGTTCGTTTGGTTGGAAGTTTTATGATAATTGGCATGTAGGATACATAATGGTGAGCTAACTAGCATAGATTTTTAAAGCAATACTTTAAATTCGACTGGAACTGGCCTTTACTGAATGAAGTTATAGTAGAGCCAACACTCACAACCACAGTAATGGTGTGCACCCTGCTGACTTTGGGCTTGTTCACACCCCTCAATAGAAGCCATTCAAGCAATGCTCGTTCTTGAATTAGCACAGGGTATGCAGCACAGCCCATTCATTTGATTGTTGTATATGTTGGAGTCATTTGCAACAAGCACCACTCCAATTCAGCAGAAATCTTATGAGGGAAGTTGGACTGGCGCAAATTTCTATACATTTTAACGTAATTTGAGGGTATTTTTTTTGGAACGAGAGAGAGGGGGGGGGGGGATATACTGTTAAAAGGGCACTTCTTTGAAATGTTGACTGTTTCATAGGTTTCTCCAACCGATTTTTATTTTTTTACTATACTGAACAGGTTTATGTACACATCAAAGGCGATCGTGCTCATGCAGTGAATACTGCATGGGCAATGTTGACTTTAATTTATGCTGGACAGGTATGTTTTTTTATTTGCAATTTAATTCTGATAGGAAAAACTTGCTTATCAATTGGTCTGTTAACTATTTGGATGTTAGATGGAGCGAGATCCAGCCCCATTGCATCGTGCTGCAAAAGAACTAATCAATATGCAGTTGGAAACAGGAGAATTTCCCCAACAAGTAAGTTCCCACTTAACTTTTGGTGTGGACATGTTTTATATCAATTTATGGACAACATGAGTTCGTTTTACAGTTCAGTTTACATGCTTGAAGAACCGAACCCTGGTCGAGCAAGTCAATTAGCATACTCAACATGATATAGGCTATTTGCCTTCCATGCAAAAATCAAGTGATTTTAGGAAAGAAGCATGTTGTTCTACATTAGATAAATGTATGGTTTCTATGAGATTATCTTATTTTGCTGTTAGCAAGGAACTGATTTAGCGTGGTACCTTCTGTGTAACGATTTTATGACATACAATGCTGTCGTGAACTCTTGCTCTGGAAACTTGAAAAGGAACTAACTAGATTGCCAATTAGTTCAGCTCCTTGGGGGTATTCTGAAATTCTGAACTAAGATGTTTCAGCGTTACTTGCGTGTAGATAATGTTGGTATCTGAACATTTATGGTCTTCCTCATGCACTGCTTGTGCTCTTGTGTTGGTGCTAGGAACATGTTGGATGCTTCAATTGCTCCCTCTTCTTCAATTACCCCAACTACCGCAACTTATTCCCGATCTGGGCTCTTGGAGAGTACTGCCGGCATCTTCGTTCAAAGAGGCATGCATGAGCAGGAATATCTTATATAGGCTACAGATGTTACTGATCACCTCATCACCCCTATACAAATGAACCTAGTTATATACCCAACCCCCCACCCCCTCCCCCCCAAAAAAAAAAGAGCAAAATGTTATAGCTAGCTCCATGATATATAGTGTGTAATTGCAATCCAACCTGATGTTGTATTGTCAAGACTGGCAATGATAATTCCTTGGGAAACAGTATAGGAAGAGAGTGAAACTCAGACATGATTTTTTGTTATTGTATTTGTATCCATGAATATAAGCTCTCTTAATAATTTTCTCTAAAAAAGAAAGAGTTCTGCCTTCAGAAGGTGGGCGCTGGTTGCAGCCTTTGTTATTGTGAGTTCTGGTTCTGGGTTGTTTCAAAAATCAGAGTTACAGTTATAAGGTCTATTGAGAACTTCTTTTTAGAGATTGTACAAGAGACTTGCATATATATTATTGTATCAAGAAGAAATATTGGCTCTTATTTTTTTTGTCCTATAGCTTATAAGCTGTTGCCAAAATTTGATTTTAAAACTTGATTTTAAAGTTTTTTTTATCGAAGTTTATTTTTCAGCATTGGCTTTTAATTCGCAAAAGACACAAATATAAAGTTTTTACAAAAAAATATTTCTTTGTTTTTTTCTAATAAGCCATACGGCTTGTGAAAGTCTATGTTTCGTTTAGACCCTTATTTTGATGGCAGATGGGCTGAGCTGGCGCATCTTTCCTCAACATTGCTGCACAACAGTTTGCGTGTGTCCTTGATGCGACTCTCTCATGGCAAAACAATGAACCAACCTATCAAAACTGCTCTGGAAGCTGGACAGAGCTTTCAAGTTTCAACCCTTCGATGTATAACATGGCAACCCACAACCGTACCAATGCTATACAACACAACAGTGTGCGTGTCTTTGATGCGACTCTCTCTATTATTGCGTCGTACTTCCTTCATCCAATAAAAACTCAATTTGGGTATGATTTTAAGTATGTGTGTTCAGTTTCATACCCAGAATTAAGTTTTTTTTAGATAGAGTGAGTACACCGTACCATATCATAGTACTTTAAGGTGTTGGTTATGCCTGAAACTGGAAGTAGCATTGTTGTTGTGTCATACACCGCATCGTCTATATACTACTCCACTTTCATATTTTTCACGCGTGAATGTTTTTTGAAAAAAAATCAATAAAAAAGTTACTTTAGAAATCCTATTAATCTATTTTTTATTCTTTACCTAATATTTAATTAATTATACACTAATAAGCTATCTCATTTTCTATGCTGTGAGAAGTTCAAATTCCTTCCAAACACTCAATAATGTGCTAGTACTAGTCCTAGTACAACAGCCCATGTGCCATTTTTTTTGGGTTATTATGACATTGATTGATGGAAACCAGAATAGTTCTCTGACAAATAATTCAGTGTTTAGCTTCTGAGATATATCCTTGATAATCAGATGAATATATATTTGAAGGCTAGTTTGTAAATAATCGGAGTAAATTGTGTAAACCATTTTGTGCAACTGTTTCTAATGGGGCTCAGCTTTTTTACGGTACATAAAACAAGATAAGATAAGTTATTAACACATTATTATTTAAGTATTAGTTATTACAATCTTGAAAAATAAAAAATAAGTTGATTCGATATTTTTAAAGGAAACTTAAGTGTGTGTCATCTAGCAGGTTAGAAAACGCGCTAACGAAATTGTGCATTTGAAATTGCATATCAAACGCATGCTAACACGACGCATCCCTTTTTTTGGATGAGAAGATGTTATCTTTCTTGTTTTTTTTTTTCAGATGGCAAGATGTATCAATTGGAAACTATCTGCTTGATCAAATTGGCTACTCATATCTCATATGCGTTGTCATTTCAGCCAAGAGTTCAGTTATACTGTATTAATAATAATTATTAGACAATGAGATATCAAATATTCCATTGCTGCACTCTTCAAACTATCTCGCTTGGTATTCCACGGGGCTTCAAAGGAAAAGGAATGCAGGTCATTGCTTGCATGAGTTTCGTTTTGCAGTTGTATGATTATCGATCATGGTTATTATTTAGGGATAGTTGTCACCCATACGTGTTTCAGTTGTACTGCACTAATTATTATGAGAAAATGAGATGTCAGCCCATAATACTTCCCCAAAGTTAAACACCTCACAACTACATATGCGCCATATCGATATAGCCTTACGAATCTCCCATTATTTCTTAAACCACAGTATCGGTCTTGTCATTTTAGCATTTAAATATTGCTCTCTCCACCCTAAAATATCACACATTTAGCATTTAAATAGTTTTTTTCTAAAATATAAAAAATATCTTCACCTACTTACTCATTTCGACCAATCAGAAATATTTTTCATTTCCCCTCAACCTTGATACCTGCAAAAGAAATTCTAGAGATAATGATATTTCATGAGAAGAGAGGAAGGGCACAGATAAATTTTATTATACACCATTCAATTCATAAACCTTTTAAAATTTACCAGTAATTTGTATGCCTCATAGAATTTTGCACTAGAGAACTTGAATCTATCATTTCGTGACACTCTGTCATCTGTCCGCCTCTACCATGCATTGTTGTTGTCACTGCTTAGTGCCATCGCCACCGTGCCCTGAAGATTGGCTTGACCTCCATCGGCTTACCACCACCGTTCTCGAGCAGCCAGCTCGACCTCGACCTTCGCCAATGCCATCCCCGAGTTGACCTTCGCCAATGCCATCCCCGAGTCGACCTTCGCCAATGCCATCCCCGAGCTTGACCTCCATCGCGTCATCCTGGGCTCGACCTTGATCTCTATCGGTACTGTCCCCAAACTCGACCTCCGACCATGGTGCCCTAAGTTGGACATTAGCCTCCATGCATACTGTCACGTGCTTGAGCTCCGGCTCAACTTCGACCTTGAGTTTGGTCTCCACCCATGTTGCCATGTTGTCATCGATTAGGCTAGGCCTTCGCAACGGTGGCTCAAGGTCAGCACTCAGTGTGGTGGTGGTGGTGTTGAGCGACAATGGCAACGCCGGTGCCTAGTGGCACGGTACCCTGCGATGGTAGCGAACAGACGTTAGTCGAATGAAGTGGCATGAAATGAAACAATTCACATTCATGGTGGCAAAAATTCAAAAGTCACATGAATTGGGTGGAAAATTCAAAAAGGTTTACAAATTGAGTAGCACTCCATCCGTTCCAAAATATAACAACTTCTAGCAATCAAAATTTATCCCAAAATGTAACAATTTCTCCACCAACATTCTCTTCCCAACCAATTACAATTTCTCCCCCATTTAATTTTACCTACTTTTTTAATAATTGTGTCCAATTCTAAAACTTCTTATATTCTGGGACGGATATAATAACGTATAATGAAACCTCTCGAGCACTACGGATATTTTATCCGTTCATGCGAATTTCATTTGAAAACCATGAGTATTTCAGCTCTTGAAATTCCGAGATCCGATACTCCTACACACCAACCACACTTTGGGGAATATATAGGCTTGGCAATTTTACCCACGGGTCCGGGTATCCGCGGATACCCGACCTGATGGGCATGGGCGTGGGTCTGTTTTTTTGCCTGTGGGTATGCCCTCCCGAGACCCGAAAAAGTTATGGGCAGCAACCGGGTTTTAATTTTTACTCGTGGGTAACCCATGCCCGACCCGGTATATAAACAATACTAATTTTGGCCCAATATTACAATGCTGGTTCCCTTCTCTTGGCTCATTTGGCCCATAAATCAGAGAGGAATATATGCCACTTAGCCACTACCAGAACCAAACCCTAAATCTCTAATCTATCCACCCAGGCACCCCGTACCTAGCTAGGCAGGCGGCGACGCGGCGGAGCAAGGGGTTAGGGTTAGGGTGGCTTGCGGCGGCTCCAATCCCAGGGGCCAGGGCAGCGGCGGCGGTGCGACGGAGCAAGGGGTGTTCGCGGCGGGCCAGTGATGGCTGCTCCAGGGGCGGCGGCTCCAGTGCGGCAGCGGCGCGGCGGAGCAAGGGGTGTCCGCGGCGGGCCGGCGAAGACTGCTCCAGGGCGGTGTGGCGGTGGAGGAAGGTGTATACGCTGTGGCAGTGGCTGCTCCCAGGGACGACGGCAGCGTAGGCAAGGGGCAGCGGTGGCAGAGGTGCAGGCAAGCGGCGGTAGAGGTGCAAGCAAGTCTAGGCGCAGGCAAGCTGCAACGACGGAGCAAACCGATGACTTGGGGTACTAGCTCGTGAGATCTGTGTATGTATTTGCTATATTTGAATGCATGTTCTTATTCCTTGGTGATTTTCTTTGTTAGATCGGAAATGTCGACACCAGGTACAAGTTTGTCACAAGCTGGGGGTGCTGTTGGTGCTACTTCTCCTTCCCTAGCACCAGGACAGCCACAGTCCATCTCTAGCCAGCAACAACAAGCATCTAAAGGTACTGATGTGAATGTGATAGAGATAGATGATGATGTTGATGTAGTGAATAAAAGAGAATCAAAATCTGCAGTTTGGAAAGAATTTAAAAAAGTGAAAATAGGGAATGCATGTAAAGCTAAATGCACTTGGTATCAGAAATTACTCTCTGGTAAGACAAAGAATGGGACAACACACCTGCGTAGCCACCTCAATAGTTGTCAGTCACGATAGGCTAGAAAAGGCTTGCAACAATCCTCTCTCACATTCACAAATAACTCAAAGGATGGTTCAGTTAGGTTGGAAACATACATATTTGATCAAGATGTTGCTAGGAAAGAGCTTGCATTGATGATATGTGTCCATGAGTACCCACTTTGCACGGTTGATCATGCTGGATTTCACAAATTATGTGCTGTATTTTTTAGATAATGGAATGGAACATTCCGGCTTTTGCTCATCAGAGCTACAACCAATTATTACAAAGTATCACTCAAACCAAACGAAGAGTGTAGTTCAAAATGAATTTAAACACACCCAACAAAATAAAAGACCAAACCGAGATAAGGAGTACATATTTATTCAAGTCTATTTGTGAGTCTCCATCCATAGTTTGCAAACAATTGCATAACTGTCGTCTCAAGCCTACGACATGCAACCTTCATAAGCTCTCCATCATCTTCACACTTTTGCAGTTGTGCCCAACACCGGAGCCAATATGTTGCCCTGAAAATTACCTGCAAATATGAGATAGATGGTGATTTGTCAAAAACCATATCATTCCTACTCAACCACAGAGCCCAACATATGGCAGATGCTCCTACAAGTATGAGTTTTTTCTTCTCCTTGTCAACCCTCAAAAGCCAACCATCGAACATATTAGATATGGATCCAGGAAGGTATAAACCAAATGAGAACTGAACCGCTCTCCAAACAAATTTCGCATAATGACAATCTATAAAAAGATGTTGAATGGTCTCATTTTTCATACAGAAGCAACATCTTAAACTGCCATTCCAATTTCGTCTTACCAAATTGTCCTTAGTTAGCACAACCCCTTTTAGCAAGTACCACATAAAGATCTTAATCTTAAGCGGCATCTTAAGCTTCCAAATAATCTTATGTCTCTCAATATAACCATTATTAATAAGAGCTAGATACATTGACCTAACTGAAAATCTACCATTCTGATGATAGCTCCATCTAAAACAATCAGAGGATTGATTCAACTGTATATGTACAATGGAAGCACATAATTCATGCCAATATTCAAGATTCTGACCACCTAAAGCTCTCCTAAAGGAAACATTAAGTGGAACATATCTCATAACATTGGCAATAGTAGAACTTTTCCTTCGGACAATAGAGTATAAAGATGGATATTTGTCTTTAAAAGCCAGGCTACCTAGCCATTTATCCTCCCAAAACCTTATATGTTCCCCATTATTCACAATCCAAGAACCCATGTTTAAGAAAGTATTTTTGAACTTCAAGAACCCATGTTTAAGAAAGTATTTTTGAACTTCATGAGACCTGACCAAAAATGAGAATCGCCCTGTTTCCTATTAACTTGGGTTATAGATTGGTTATAAAGATATTTTCTCCTCAATAAGGTTTGCCATACACCTTCCTCATTAATCAACTTAAACAACCACTTACTCAAAAGACACTTATTCTGTACTTCCAAATTATGTACCCCTAAACCTCCCTGATCTTTGGGTTGACAAATGATATCCCATCTAGTAAGTCTGTACTTTTTTTTATGGTCATCCCCTTGCCAGAAGAACCGTGATCTATAAAAATCAATTTTTTGAAGAACTCCTTTCGGTATCTCAAAAAAGGATATCATAAACATAGCTAAACTTGAAAGTACAGAGTTAATCAAAACCAGTCTTCCCCCAACAGACAAATGTTTACCTTTCCAACTACTAAGTTTTTTCTCAATTCTTTGTTCAATGACTTTCCAATCATTATTACTCAGTTTTCTAAAATGCATTGGTATACCAAGATATTTAACAGGAAAAGAGCCAAACTTACAACCAAAGATGTTGGAATACTGATCATAATATTCTACTGCCTGACCAAAGCAAAATAATTCACTTTTGTGAAAATTAATTTTCAAGCCAGACAACTTTTCAAACACAGATAAAATCAATTTCAGATTCTTTGCTTGTTGTAAATCATGCTCCAAGAAAATGATGGTATCATCTGCGTACTGTAAGATGGACAAACCATCATCAACAAGATGAGGAACTACCCCACTCAACGAACCAACATCTTTAGCCCTCTTAATTAGTAAAGTAAGCATATCCGCTACTAAATTAAAAAGAATTGGAGACAAAGGATCCCCTTGCCTTAGACCTTTGTAGGTTTGAAAATTATTACCAGTCTGATCATTTAGTCTAATACCAACATGACCCCCTGAATAAAAGAAGCTATCCACTCACACCATTTAGGAGAGAATCCCTTCATCCTCAGTGTCTGTTGTACAAAAGACCATTTAACCTTATCATAGGCTTTTTCAAAATCAATCTTAAAAATCACAGCACTTTTGTTCTTACGATGTAATTCATGAATTGTTTCATGCAAAACAACAACACCTTCCATAATATTCCTCCCAGGTATAAAAGCAGTTTGAGTAGGACTAATCACTCTTTGAGCAACACTCATTATTCTATTCGTAGCAACTTTGGTAAAAATCTTAAAACTAACATTATGTGCTGTATTGCAACCGTTGTTTAAAGTAGTGTCAAGGAATACAATTAGGAAGGACATTTTGGGTATGTATGAAGTGCAAAGGCTTTCATTGATCAAGTTTTTTCAACGATGCCATGCACGTATTGCTGTCACAACTGATATGTGGACAACTAATCATCAAAAGAAGGGATATATGGCTGTCACTGTACATTACATTGATGATGATTGGAAGCTGAAAAAATTTCTTTTAAGGTAATGTTGACATGTTGTACTAAAACTATAAATGACTGATATTTCTCTATTTTGTAGGTAATTCTCTAACGATGTCTATTTCACCATTTTATAGGTTCATTTATGTGCCAGCCCCACATACTGCTAAAGCTATAAATGAGGTTCTTCATGAAGTTTTGATGGAATATCACTTTGAGAGGAAGTTATCAACTGTGATACTTGATAATTGCACCATCAATGATAGTTTGATGGACAAAATGGAAGATAAGTTACCTCTTAACTGTCTTATGTTGAAAGGTTCTTTGCTGCATATGAGTTGTGCAACACACATTTTGAACTTGATTGTTAAGGATGGCATGTTTATAATGGATAAGTGCATTGAAAGAATTCGTGATAGTGTGGGGTTTTGGACAGCTACACCAAAACGGCATGAGAAATTTGAAAAAATGGCATCCGACATGAACATTGCATATGAGAGAAAAATTGCTATTAACTGTAAAACTAGATGGAATGCCACTTACCTCATGCTCCACATTGCAATTAATTATGAAAGTGTGTTTGAGTGTTTTTCTAGATGCGACAAATTTTTTGCACTTATGAGTCCTACTAGGGATGATTGGAAGTTTGCCTAGGAGCTTTGTGACAGATTAAAGATGTTCTATGATATAACTGTTATATTGTCTGGAACTAATTATGTCACAGCTAATTTTTTCTTCCCAAAAATTTGTGGCATTTATTTGGCCATTAGAAAATGGCAAACTAGTGAAGACCCCATGGTAGAACAAATGTCAAATCTGATGAAACAAAAGTTTGAGAAATATTGGTTGGATGTTCATGGTCTTATGGCAGTAGCAATAGTTTTGGATCCTAGGTATAAGCTTCAATTCTTGTATGTTGTTTATAAATTTATTTATGGAGAGGAAACATATGTGGCTGAAGTTGGAAAAATTAGAGATCTCATGCTCAAGTTGGTATTGGAATACCAAGATTCAATGGAGGTTGTTGCCACAACAGATACACCTAGTACTAGCACTGTCCAAAATGTAGGGAATGATGAAGTCTTTGATATATTTGAGCAACACATGTCTTCACAGCTAGTTGTTTCATCCTCTCATGTACACACAGAGTTGGATTTATACCTAGAAGAGACTAACCTGCCTATGAGACAAGAGCTGGACATAGTTAATTGGTGGAAGTTCGGTGGGATCAAGTATCCGACTTTGCAAAAGATTGCAAGGGACATCATGGCAATTGCAGTGATAACCGTAGCTTCTGAGTCGGTCTTTAGTACTGGTGGAAGGATAATAAGTCCACATCGTAGTAGACTTGCACCAAAAACTACTGAAGCACTTATGTGAATGTAAGCTTGGTCTAGAGTTGATCGGTTAGGTAAATAATTCATAATTTACAATTTACTTGTCTTTCCCTCCTTACATAGCACTAACTTCTGATGTTTTGTTCTTACAGGACCTACAACAACCACTCTCAATTCTTTCAAGACTATTCTTGAAGATGAAGAGGAATCAATATGAAAATTTCTTAATTCTTGAAAATCTTAAATTCTCTACTCATTTTTGCATGTTAAATCTGAAGCTTGTGAATCATTTTAAATCATGCATGTTTACAAAGTTTCCCTGTCTTCTTTTAGGATGATTGTGAATCATCTGTAACTGAAGCTTGAAGTTATGTGCTATGTGGTGCTTCAAGATCACTACATGATACATACTTAAGTGAATAAGTGTTGATTGATGATTTGTATTGATACCTACTATGGTGACGTAATAATTTGTAGTGCATATATTTGGTTGGATGACTATAAGTCTGTAATTGTACTTGAGTTGTTGACTTGTTGAATGCCTGTGTTTGACATGGCTGCCTTTAATTTTAATGGGAGACTGTTGGTGAAATGGTGATAATTATTGATATATGGAGACTGTTGGTGATAATTGGAGAGTATTAGTCTGTTATTCTGTTATCCATTGGGTACCCACCGGGCATGTCCGTGTCCGTCGGGTATGGGTACGGGCATAAAATTTTACCTGCTAACCATATTGGGTAGAGTTCAGGCGTTGGATCAGATATGGTTTTGCTCTACCCGTGCTCGACCGGATCCATTGCCACCCCTATGAATATACCTTATTAGAAAAGGAAAAAAAAACAGACATTCCGGATCCGGCCTGCCTCCCGTCGTACAGGCGGCGTGGCCACTTGCCAGAGTCTAGGACGATCCCTCCCTTTGTGGGCCCAATCTATCAGGGCCACATCACCACACAACTCCAAGAGTGGGCCCAGCCTGTCAGGCCGCAGCCTCCAAGAAAGGTGGGCCCCAAGGCCCAAGCGGAGCCAAATCCCCAGCAGGCCAGATCACCACTAATTCCAGCCTGTGCCCCGCCGTATTATTATATAGCGGGATCTCGTGCTCCGCGCCGCGCTTCCGATCGATTCGCCGCCGCCTCCGCCGCCGCAGCAGCAGCTGACGCCGTCGGTTTGGTTGGTTGGTTGATCGGCGGCGAGGAGGAGGAGGGAGGATGTGGCGGCTGAGGGTGGCGGAGGGCGGGGGGGACCCGTGGCTGCGCACGAAGAACGGCCACGTGGGGCGACAGGTCTGGGAGTTCGACCCCACCGCGGATGACCCCGAGGAGCTCGCCGCCGTCGAGGCCGCGCGCCGCGGGTTCGCCGCCCGCCGCCACGAGCTCAAGCACAGCGCCGACCTCCTCATGCGCATGCAGGTAAATGCCCCTCCGCGCCGCCACCCTCTGACTCCTACTACTGTACTACTCACCCGTTTGCTTAGCTCGTCTCGTCTGAATTGCTTGTGGGGAGGGGCGGCGCACATCTGCGCATGGTGTTCTCTTGCGGGATCGCCGTGGGAGGCGGCGTCACGATCGACCGCGTTTTCGCTGCCGCTGGAAGCGTTCAATGCGGCGATGTGCTTGCTGTTTCAGATACAGTGGATTTCGGTTTAATGCGCAGCGGGGGCGTGGTGGGTAAGGGGAGATGGATTATCGCAACTTGCACGCGTTCTTTTTTTTCCTTATCCGTACGAGAATTCCTGGTAGATGCAAGCCGGCGATCTGTTCTGTTCCCCTTTCGCTTTGCCTCCTCCGTTTGCATGTTCCAGTGGTGGATTTTGATGTGGATGCTGCATTCAATTCCAGCCATACGCCCATACAATTCGAGGTTGCGGCGTAGAGGTGCCCATTGACAATATATAAATGTTTCGCTATCCATGTTAATTACTAGCAGTACTAGGATGCCCTGCAACACCAAATTGTCAACAGCTGCTAGCAGCCTAGCACTAGTGAATTCTTGTTTTTTTTATTATCATTATCTTGTCTGTGTTTCAGTGTTCCCTGAGTGCTCTGCATCCAAATTGTTTGGTGATGCCGGGTTGCTTGTGCACCGAGTAGCTTGGAATTAAATTTGGGGATCTGGTGAAGTACCATGTGGGGGCTCCATCCAGTTCATTACCTAAAAATTTGGGTTCTTGTGGGGACGTAAATGGGAAGAGCTGGCAGGATGGATTGATTGATAGGGATATGCCTTAACTCGAAGTAGCTTTTAATGTGCAGTGGCCGGTGGGAAAATCAAACTGGGTTAGCATGTTTTTAGCCTCTTATGAGGACTCTAGGATGTAGAGAACTCAAGTACTTCTTACTTCAAAATGTCTAATACCAACTACATGTGCAAAACAGTAAAAAAGAGAGACAAATCTGATTATGCTTGGAGGTAACTTTTACTGACATCACGATTTTATAGACTGGAGGGTAATATCTTAAACATGCAATGTTGTGCTGAATGTTTTTCTTTTAGTTACTTCTGTTAGGCACTTAGGCTTGCTCTGAATTCTATATGTTAGCCATGAAAATAGTGTCTTTTTCACTAGTCAATGCACAATGTTATCCCCGATATTTAAGCATTTATTTTGTATATTCTGCAGTTTGCTAAAGCAAATCCTCTTAAGCTGGACCTTCCAGCTATCAAGCTAGAGGAGCATGAAGCTGTTACAGGCGAAGCTGTATTGTCCTCTTTGAAAAGGGCAATTGCTCGTTATTCTACTTTTCAAGCACATGATGGACACTGGCCTGGGGATTATGGTGGTCCCATGTTCCTTATGCCAGGCTTGGTACTCTTCCAACTCACCGCAAGCCGTCTCCAATTTGGTTACTCACTAAAATTTGAACTATGGAATTTCTTTTTAATTACTCATAATCTTGTCCTCTTTGAAAAAAACTGTTCCATGCTGCATGTTATATGGGAAAGTTACTCATTATATTTTCCATTTTACTCAGATTATAACATTATATGTGAGCGGAGCACTTAACACTGCTTTGTCATCTGAACATCAGAAGGAGATACGGCGGTATCTCTACAATCATCAGGTAAGGAGCTAATTACAAACGTTGGCAATCCTGAAATAGGTAAAGGACATGTTTTCATTCTGTGTGTAAGTGTAGAATGAAGACGGAGGATGGGGTTTGCACATTGAGGGCCACAGCACCATGTTTGGCTCAGCCTTGACATATGTTTCTTTGAGATTGCTTGGGGAGGGGCCAGATAGTGGCGATGGAGCTATGGAGAAAGGACGGAAATGGATTTTAGACCATGGGGGAGCAACTTATATAACTTCATGGGGCAAGTTTTGGCTTTCGGTAGGGAATTAACACTTCCTCTTACAGTATGTTAATTGCCGTAATAATCAAACCTGGTTTTTAAATGTAATAACTCTTCATATTTCCTAATCATGTAAGGTACTTGGTGTATTTGACTGGTCTGGCAACAACCCAGTGCCACCAGAAATATGGTTGTTGCCGTATTGCCTGCCAATTCATCCAGGTTGTGCTCCCCCTGTAGGCATTTATACATTCTCCTATTGAATGTGTTCAATAATATATTCATTACTTCGCTTGCTGTAGATTGCAGTAGTGCTATTATTCCTTGCTGATATACTTGATAATTTTGTGAAGGGCGAATGTGGTGTCATTGCCGGATGGTTTATTTGCCTATGTGTTACATTTATGGAAAGAGGTTTGTGGGCCCAGTTACACCAATTATATTGGAATTAAGAAAGGAACTCTACGAAGTACCCTACAACGAAGTTGATTGGGACAAGGCTCGCAATCTATGTGCTAAGGTTTGTTAATTACTCAACGTTTGTTGTATTCACGTGTATGATAAAATTTGGCGACAGTTTGGTAAAAGATTATCTTGTGAGGTGGGTCATTAAAAAATTGCCAATAACATATTGTCATCTTACTTTGAACACATTTGGATGCGGAAAACTATGTCCATTTTGAATAATATTCCAGATGTTTCTAAATAATTGGCATTGTTGACTTCAGAGCACAAAATTTGACCTCCATATTATTTTTCAATAAATTTTTAAATACTTAAAACTAGAACTTTCAATTACCATGACTACAATTTAAAATTTAGAAGTAGCCAAAGTTTAAGTTTTAATCTTGTCCGCTGGTAGATTACAAGTCAATGGTTGAAATCATGTCTTTGACTCGTAATCTGATGAACTTAAGCTCCTTACAAGCTGAAGGAATTTGTTATATGTATCCTCAGTTTCTCATGCTTAGTTGTTATTGTGCATGGCTTGAAAAGTTGTTGTAGTAAGCCCAAAATTTTACATAATTTATCCTATGTATCTTGCTTTATCACATTGTATCTAATAAGATCTGGATTGTTCTTTCTAAAGTTTTTTTTGTATTGCAGGAAGATCTGTACTATCCACATCCATTCGTGCAGGATGTATTATGGGCCACTCTCCACAAATTTGTTGAACCAGCTATGTTGCGTTGGCCTGGGAGCAAATTGAGGGAGAAAGCTTTGGACACTGTCATGCAGCATATTCATTATGAAGATGAGAACACCCGATATATTTGCATTGGTCCAGTAAACAAGGTAAATTGAAGACTATGATTGCTTCATTACAAAAGGAAGTGGATCGTTCTTATTTTCTTGCTGCAAGCATAAAAGAGAAATCATTCCATTATATGGGTACACACTTAAAATTTTCAACTTTGAACGGAATACATCTGCAACTGCAAGAGGGAAACTGTCATAATTACTGTGTTTTACAGCATTCCCCTTTAAATTTTCACCCTTTTTTTTATCTTGGTTTAGTATTTTATTGTAGTGATGGTGGCTCTTCACACCACTCTTTTTTTGGGTGGCCACCACAGTACCTGCTCCAAACGGCCTATATAGATTAAAAATATTTTTAGCTGCAGTACCTTCTCTCAAGCTGCAAGTCGCTCTTCTGCCCCTGCTATATTTCTTTTGTTTTAAAACATGAACCATTCTGCCAAAAGAAGCCTATTATAGTCCTGTGTAAAAATATATAGGTTGCAAAGAAGCTTTTTTTTTTTTAAAAAAAAATGATCCACTAAACTTCAGACTGGAGTTTCTTTCTGTTTCTTCCTCCTGTGGCTATAAGATGTCAACAAAATCGGAAAACTACTCTTGATGATGTAATATCTGAATTGAACTGCTCAGTCATGTCAGGCTGTGACACGTTGTGCTCGTCATTCAAATCTACTATTTCTCTATTCAGGTATTAAATATGCTTGCTTGCTGGATTGAAGATCCAAACTCAGAGGCATTCAAACTTCACATTCCAAGAGTCCACGATTACCTGTGGATTGCTGAAGATGGCATGAAAATGCAGGTCACCTTTTTTCTTTACTGTAACTTCCAACAAGAAAGTTACTAACTTTGGCAAATGAAACCTATTGAACAAGTGTGCTTTACTGTCTCTTAATGCCATTGGAAAATTGCTTTGGCATTATTTCTGCCAATGAAGTTTTTAACATAGCATAATTTTAGGATAAGCGTGCATCAAGTGTGTTCTGTTTGCTTTAACTATAAGAGATTCTGTTTGTGACCGCTTCAGGGTTATAATGGAAGCCAGCTGTGGGACACAGCTTTCACAGTTCAAGCTATAGTGGCTACTGGCCTCATTGAAGAATTTGGTCCTACTCTTAAACTAGCACATGACTACATAAAGAAAACTCAGGTGCGTGCATCATGCATGTTCCCTTATACCAATCAACATTTCAAGCCATTTCACTACTTACTTGTGGCTTTTGTCCTGAAAGGTTATTGATGACTGCCCTGGAGATCTTAGTCACTGGTACCGCCACATATCTAAAGGTGCATGGCCCTTTTCTACTGCTGATCATGGTTGGCCTATATCAGATTGCACTGCAGAAGGACTTAAGGTAATTTTTTTTCTTTCAAGGTCGAGGAAATATTGTTCTTCTAGCATATATAAACTCTCTGGTATGCATGAGAAATAGTAATTGAGAACCATTGTAGATTCTCTTATGATCTTATCTGTAAAGTTTAGTCTGTTCCATGCTTATCTGCTGGTATTCTTGACACTATAAGTCTTAACTGTTCTTGTTTTGTTTTATTATTAGGCCTCATTGTTGCTATCGAAGATTTCTCCAGATATTGTCGGGGAAGCAGTGGAAGTTAATAGACTGTATGATTCTGTCAATTGTCTGATGTCATACATGGTAAGTAAGTTTTAATCAGTTTTCATATTTAAGGGTGATTGTAGACCCCTCATGTCATTTTGAATAGTAAGTCTTGAGTATAAAAATTTTGAAGCTTTGGAGCAGCAGTTCAGTAAGCATCATATACCTATGACCCTATCTTCAAGAGTTCAAGTGCTCCTTTTGCATTCAGAACAAGGACAGAGAAGATGTTTGTCTTATCTCTTTTTTAAGCACATCTTATTTCTGTAGGATACCAAAACAAACAAAAGCATTTTTTTCTTCTCTGCTCTGATTAATACGCGACTTTTGGAGATCTGCTTCTCAGTTGATAATTAAAATTTAGGATGTGGTAAATTTGGAGATCTGCAAGTACCATTATGCATGAAAAGCATCCTTCTCAGATTTTAATTTTGTGGTTATCATAAGATGGAGAATCTGTCATGACTAAAAAGTGTCTCTAGTATAGCAGTTTAATGGCTGAGGGAAGAATTACCAATGCATGCAGCCTTACTTTGTTGCAGTGAGCATTCAATTTTGATGAGTGCTCCACTCGACTCTTCTCTAGGATAAGATACATAGAACTATGACAAAGTGGATTTGTTCAAGTACCATATATAATCATTTATTTTTTTAAAAAATATGTTTTGAAGTTACAGTGTTCCACAAAATTTTGTTGCCAATAGTTCTCCCATTCTTTTGTATATTTTAATCATTGTTTTAAATATATCACATGCATGTTCCTTTGAATATTCCTTTGAGAGGAACATTGCCTTACAGATCCTTATATTCTTCTCAGAATGATAATGGTGGCTTTGCAACATATGAACTCACAAGGTCTTATGCCTGGCTGGAGGTGAGTAGTTATCTTCTTTGGGGACCATCTCGCTCTTATTTGTTGTTGTCTAGGCAAGCTTTGCTGCAAGTCAATTTCTGTTCTGACATCAAAACTATTGAAGTTGCCAACTCAAAAGATGCCACCCAAAAATTTGTTAGTTGTTCTTGTAATCTTGTTCAATATACTAAAGATTTGTTAAGCTCTATGATTAGATGCTTTCTTTGTTTGAGAAAGACTATTAACCATTGGCAGTAATATTTTTATATTGATTTTGGAACATCCTTCCATGCGACTGTTGACCATGTTTCATCAATACTGACATGCATTATTGAACTTCTTTTCAGCTTATCAATCCTGCCGAGACCTTTGGGGACATTGTGATTGATTATCCGTAAGATGCAATAACCCATCCATTGTCCTATTTCTTGCTTTGCCATGTAGAAGATGACCTGATCTTTCTTTCCTTCTCTCTTTTGTGTACGTATAAAATTTGTAGTTATGTGGAGTGCACTTCAGCAGCAATTCAGGCCCTGACAGCATTTAAAAAGCTCTACCCTGGGCACCGCAGGACTGAAATAGACAACTGTATCAGCAAAGCTGTTAGCTTTATTGAGAGTATTCAAAAAAGCGATGGTTCATGGTTAGTATAAGGATTTCACCGTCAAACAATATGAACATTGTGCGCATATAATTGTCTACATTGTTCTCTCTGTATTTTCCAACAGGTATGGTTCTTGGGCTGTTTGTTTTACCTATGGCACATGGTTTGGTGTAAAGGGATTAGTTGCTGCTGGTAGGACATTCAAAAACAGTCCTGCAATCAGAAAGGCATGTGACTTTCTGTTGTCAAAAGAGCTTCCTTCTGGAGGCTGGGGAGAAAGCTATTTGTCATCTCAAGATCAGGTAAATTCATTTCTATGAAATTTGTGCGATCTAACTATTCTTTCCTCTCTTTTTTTCTGTATCATGGATATGCTTTCAATCTTGTTTACTGGATTGCATCCATCTATTATGATGTTCACAACCATGCGCTCTGATCAATATTAACTATTATTTGGGATAAATGCTCCAAAACATATAAAGTTTTAACATAGTGGACATGAACTCAAGAGGAAATTTGTCTACAATCGGGATACAGCTAGAATCTTCCAATGTTGCATTTTGTTGTATTGGATAGAGTAGGACACTAAATTACAAGCCATTGCTCTTTTCTGCATGGCGCACTGGTAGGTTATAATGTTTTGTAGGGTTCTTTTGTTGTTTTTTTGTGCCACCTGCTTAGTCACTTCAATTTCTTCCAGCCGTAAAAGATTAAATTAGTAGTTACTTCTACCAAAATGCCTTCATACGTAACAATATATGATATATTTTGGGGAATCAACTATTAAGCTGTATTTCTTTTCTTTGTAATCCATGTGACATGTAAGAATTTATATATATATAACTACTAGTACAAGATGGGTTGCCCACTCACTGACTGCTTACCACTATTTAGAACATTACCTTTACAAATAATATGTTGGACATTATCTGGCACATAGACAGCACTTGAAATATTATTGATCAGGTGTTGTATTGATTCTTAGTTTGCATAGTTTTGTCTTTTAACCATCTTATGACTTGTGTTCAATTAGGTTTATACCAATCTGAAAGGGAAGCGACCTCATGCAGTGAACACTGGTTGGGCCATGCTGGCCCTAATCGATGCAGGGCAGGTTTGTTATTTTTTAAATATTTTTTTGTGTATTGATACATATGCTTATTTGTGATAGTACTTTCCTCTTGTACAGGCTGAGAGAGATCCAATGCCTTTGCATCGAGCAGCGAAGGTTTTGATCAACTTACAATCGGAGGATGGTGAATTTCCTCAGCAAGTAAGTCCTAGTTGATCCATATAAATTCAATCCATCTCATGCGTTCATGACATGAAACGTTGCTCTATAAAAAAATAAGTTGACATGCATTTACTTAAGAGTTAAGCTTGTAATAATCTTGCAGTGATTTAAACGTTTATTTTTTTAAAAAAATAACATTTCATAGAAGTTTCTATGGGCAGAAGAAGAAGCACAGAAGTATAGGGTTTAGGTATTGACAAGCAATATAATCTAAACTAATTGACTGAGGGTTGTCCCTTAGTTGCGCGTTTCTAATCATTAGACTATTTGTTATCTAACTGGTCGACCATAGATCTAAAGTTGCTTGGAAATAATCCTGAAGTATCATTGCACAATTTCTTTAAAAGATCTTTGATGCTAGGGGAACACGCATTGCTTCCCACGATATTGAACTAGGAAAATTAACTTGTTGACATGATGGTTATCGTTTTTCATCCGAGATGGTAAATAACATTTTTGTACTGCGTATAACAGGAGATCATTGGAGTCTTCAACAAAAACTGCATGATCAGTTACTCCGAGTACAGAAACATCTTCCCTATTTGGGCCCTTGGGGAGTACCGTCGCCGAGTCTTGGCCACAGACAAGTAGTTCAGCACGGCAGAGCAGCAGCACCAACAATGACGATGTATTTATACGTGAAATAATGTAGCTATGCTCCAGTTGTAATAATGTGGCCATATGTATTCCCCGTTAGTGATGCCACGTAGTCAAATAGAAACGCATTTTGACACAAGTTCGAGATGAATGGATTCCTGAAACGAATGTTTGTCCTCAGATAGAATTCTTGCCACGCAAAATACAAACATGAATAACATCAGTTGGTTTTTGGGGTGAATAGTTGGTGTTTTTTTTTTCAGGGGGTCAGCCTCCTGGGGTCGCGTGGGAAGAGAGAAGCCTTCCTGATGTTGCCGAGGCCGCAGAAGAGCATCAGCACCCTCTCCAGCCCGACGCCGAACCCGCCGTGCGGCGGCGCGCCGTACCTGAACGCGTCGACGTAGGCGGCGATGCTGCCGACGTCGATCCCCCGGGCCTCCGCCTGCCGCGCCAGGACCTCCGGCACGTGCACCCTCTGCGCTCCCGAGATGATCTCCTCCCCTGTATCCATCCATGGTCCAAATTTTCAGTTCAATTTTCCCTCAGAATTGCAGCGGGATGAGATAGAACGATCTCGTCTCAAAATTCAACTTGTTTCTGAAATTGCCAGAGGATATGATCCTGTCTCAAAATTCAAGTCATTTTTGTTAATCTGAAATTTGCTTCAATGGGGATTTTAACTTAAGATCTTGGAGTACTACTTAGGTCGCTGTAATCATTAGATTACATGCCTTTTTGTCCATAAATTTGGTTAAACTTTCAAAACTGTAACTTTAAAAACAAATCAAAACGACATATATAATATGAAACGGAAAAGGTACCTCGGACGAACACGTCGAAGGAGTTGCTGTAGCGTTGGTCGTCGGAGCAGGGCATGGTGTAGAAGGGCCTCACCGCCGACGGGTACCGGCAGAGCATGTAGAAGTTAGTGTCATACCTGCAGTTGAAGAACACCAAGTAGCAACTAAGATTTTCCAAGCTAACCATTCTGGTCGTTCATGTGGGAGTGAGATGAGATGATGGAAAGGTTACTTGGCATGAACCAGCTCGCCTAGCTTCTTCTCAGCCTCTGTGTTGAGGTCTCCCATGGCCTCCACGTGGACCCCAGCTTCCTGTCAGAGAGGTCAACTGGATTTGTTACTGACATTTCTTATCAATATAACATCATAATTCGCAAGCATTGGTTGAATCAGTTTCAGTTCCTTGTTGACAGCAAAGGAGAGGATAGAAAGAAGCAAAGAATCTCAGTTTGCAAGAAGAGTTAGTTCATGTTCAGTTGAGAGGAGGACAGGACACAAACCTTGAGCATCCGGATGCCTTCATCATACTCAATGCGCAGTGTCTTGGGTAAGTACTGCAAGAATTAATCCCCACTTGCGGTTAATTCTTCTGTATAATAAGCTCTTGCAAAGTGCTATCACATCTATGAGTAAACCACCCGGTCTGAGCAACTTTGACGCTGAAACCATCTGCCACAGTGATTGACTTGTGGTAGATCGATTGGTTTCCTTTTTTAAGATAAAGAAACTTTTATTGATCTCTCCAGTAAATACAACAAAAAGCTCCGACAATCTTTCATCTGAATCCATAAACTTGCTTACCTTCAAAGGTTTGAACGGATACTGCCTGTTAATGGCCTCAAGTTCCTTGGCGCAGTTCTTGTTCAGATGATCGAACATAGCTACAAACAGCCTATCCACAACATCGCAAACCTGTCGCTCCCAAGAGAAGAAGAAGAACGTGTCACTGATCAAGTGATCATGCAGCTGCATCACTTGATACAGCTGAATGCACAAACAGTATGACTAAACTACCTCAAAGTAATGGTCTTTGATTGCCATTTCCATGTCAAGTCCAACGAACTCACACAGATGCCGGTGCGTGTTGGAGTCTTCTGCCCTGAACACGGGGCCAACCTCGAACACACGCTCGAATCCACCACAAATTGCCATTTGCTTGTGGAGCTGAGGCGACTGAGCCAGGCAGGCCGGCTGGCCGTTGTAGTCCAGCTTGAACACCGCCGCCCCGCCTTCGCTGGACCCGCCGATCAGCTTCGGCGTATGGATGCCAACAAAACCTTCTGACAGCAACACTTGTCTGAAGATCTGCACAGTCCAAGAGTGTGACAACAACGCTCGTCAGATCACAAATTCTTGTGACACCAACAGTTTCTGAATATTTCTTTCGCAAATTAAGTTCCTGAATAATTGTTTTGCAAAATTTGTTTCTGGGTATTTCTATGAGATCATCCTGTGTTCAGCGTGCAAATCTTACGTTTTCGATTTCACATTGGACACGAAAAATCGCCTGGTTTGCAGGTGTTCGCAGGTCGATCACTCTGAAGTCCAGGCGTTTGTCCTGCCCAACATGAACGAGCTGCTCGCCGGCCTGTACATGCAACGCAGCAGTCAAGTGCACAGTGAGAACTCCAATGGAGCAGAATTATTTGCTACTGTGATCAATGGCAGTGGATGGATTGACAAGAAAAGCTTACAGCCTTGGCCTTTGCGACGTCTTCCTCGCTCCGCGCCGCGTCGTCGACGCTGATGGGGAGGTTTGGAGTCGCCCTGCTGATGCAGTACAGTTTCTTCACTTGGATCTCCACTTCCTGCAGAAGAGTTGCCATGAGCAGAGGTGATCAGTGGAGGAGAGGATGGTGGTGATAAGTGGGAGCGGCAAAACGTCGAACACCTGCTGTGTGGTGGCGCGGACGGGCTCCCGTGGCAGCGAGACGACGCCGGCGACGTCCACCACCGACTCCCGGCTCAACCCAGCGGCGAAGCGCGCCATCCCGGCGTATCCTCCGTCGCCGCCGCCCACGACGCACTGCACGGTGGACGACCCCTGCCGCAGCACGAGGAACGCGACGCGACGCCCCACGGCGCGCACCGCGTGCGCGGCGCCGCGCACGCGCACGGCGCGGCCGGCCACGTCCGGCCCCAGCGCCGCCACGTCCGCCCAGTCGTAACCGGGAACACTAAACAACTCCCCGCCGACGGTGACGTCGCCATAGCCGGCGTCCTCCTCCTCTGGCTGCGGCGGCGGCAACGGTGGATCGCCGTGGTTGTCATCGTCGCCGGTGGACATGGCAGATTCCAAGGCGAATTAACTAGGACCTGGTCGGATTGATTGATTGATTGCCTCCGCAAAAACTTTCCCAACTAATCCCGCTTTGTCCACGCCTCAACCAAACTCATCATCTCATCAAAAGTCGCCATAAAAATTTCCGGTGATGCGGCAATGAACAATAAAAAATTCCGGCGGCTCATGGAAAATGGTTGTGCGTTCCGCGTACGTCACCCTCGTGGTTGTGGGCCTTGTGGCCACCGGAAGAAGCGGAGGAAGCTTCGGGGTGGTGAGCCGAGCTGATCGTCGCCGGCCGCCGCCGCCGCGGCAGTAGAGGCAGCTCTCCGTCGGTCGGCCGGGAAGCGACTGGAGAGTTGGTTGCCGACGAGAGCGGGCGATTCCGTACGCGGACCACTATAGCGCGGACATGTGTTCCCATTGGTAGAGAAACCCTCGGTGAAGTCGCCGGCGACCGGCGGCCGCCTCTCGCCGGCGTTGGAGGGGAAAGAGGAAGTTGAGATGGGTTCCAGGGGCTATATTGAATAACAAAATACTTTCCGGGTTCCATATGCAAAACGGCCGCCTCCGATTTTACACGATTGTCTCATCCGATTTCTATCGAGCTTTCTTAAAAAAAATTATATAATTCGCCCCCTTTTTTGACATTTGGGACTATTTTTGTTAACAAGCTGACGAGTTGAATGGGTGAAAATAACTTTAGTTTAGAATTAAAAGATTTTTATTTTGAAAGAAAAACTAAATCAATTGGAACAATTCTGAACCGAGCCACTGAGCTAGCTAAATGAACTTATTTTTCACTCGCAGTTGGTTGCGATAGGATTGAAAGTGCATCTAGGACCCCTAAATTGTTTTGGTGTTAATGACAACACAAATAGAGATACACTAATACTTTCTTGAAGTGGATGCAAGGATGAAAAGGAATGAAACCGTGATTAAGAGCTTAACGGCGTCATATTTGTGGTAATCATGTTGTGATCCTTGTATTTCTTATATTCTTGTGTTTAGGATGCCGTACTACTAAGAGGGATACCACATGCATATGATTGGTACAACACTAGTGCTCAAAATCTTTTTTTCTCTTAAGTGTTGCTGAATTTTCTTGTCGGACTATCCGATGTGAAGTTGGACTATCCGATCGTCGGACTATCCGAAATGTTACAGAACTTCACTCTCTGTCTGTGTACTGAGCACTGAGTTAAAAACATCGGACTATCCGATGTGAAGTCGGACTATCCGATCGTCGGACTATCCGAAATTTCACAGAACTTCACTCTCTGTCTTGAACTGTTGTTTATTCTTCTTGAGTGAATTTTTCTAAGTACCTATCGGACTATCCGATGTGATCGGACTATCCGATGAACCAAAAACTCCGAAGTTCAATGGAACTTGAGTCTCTGTGACAGGATGAAGTTCTTGGTTCAAAAATATCGGACTATCCGACATGACTTCGGACTATCCGATCGATCAGATAGTTCGAAATTTCTCAGAACTTTGCTCTCTGTCTCTGGCTTGCTTGGGAGTTAAAAACATCGGACTATCCGATGTAGTCTCGGACTATCCGAGGTGGGATCAAAAGATTCTCTCCCAACGGCCACTTTTTGGGGATCTATAAATACCCCCAACCAACCCTGTTCTAGGGTTACCCAACTCATTCATTCTCATTCACATTTGGGTTGAGCTTGGTTCTAAAGTGATTTTGGATCTTTGAGCTCTTTCTCCCTCTCTCAAATCCCTCCTAGTTCTTTGTGTGGTGAATCGTTGTGGTTGTGGATTTGGTTGTTGAGGGCCTAGTGAGCGTTTCACTCGATCTTGAGCACTAGGGTTGTTCCAAGAGTTGTGTGGTCTTTGTTATTCTTGGAGGTTGAGGACTCCTAGACGGCTAGGCGTCGCTCTTGAGCCACCGATCTACTTGTGGTGAGCCAAGAGAAGTTTGTGAAGGCCGGATCTCGCCTACGAAAGGGAAGAAATACCCCTAGTGGAAGGAGGAGTGCTTTGTGAAACCTCTTGAGGAAAGGGTTAGCAAAGACCTGGCTCTTTGTGAGCTCCTCAACGGAGAGTAGAATCCCCTCAAGGATTTGAACTCCGGGAACTACTTCGGCAAGAAATCTCGGTGATATTCGCTTTCCTCTCTACTCTACTAATTGCATAGTTGTGTCTCTATACCCTAGTTGTGCCTGATCATATACTCTTGGTAGTATTGCATATTTGAGGTTCTTGCATTCCTTTTGAGTTAGACAGTCTGATCCAACATCGGACTATCTGATCACATCGGATAGTCCGACTGTGGATCAGACTATCCGACCTAGTTTTAGGTTTTAGCTTCCGTTGTTTAATTTTAAGTAGCCTATTCACCCCCTCTAGGCTCAAGTGACCCTTTCAAGGATTTAAGTGCATATTAAATAGTGCAAGAGATAGTGAAGACCTTTTATTGGGGTTTATTGTTTATGAAAAACTGCCATTGCCGCCAATCTTTCGAGCCTCAACTTGAGCCGCTAGATTTAATCGGATGATTCAGATTGACCCAAGATAGGAATCCAATTAGGACATCAATTAGTTTTATGCCCTTGCCTTATTTTGTGCCCATCCCAAAAAAAACATTTTAGACACCAGGCACCGAGCCCACTAAGGTCATGTTTATGGGAGATATTTTAGCTGCTACAACGTCTTCCAAAATACTTCTGAGAATATGTTATAGAATTTAGAAAAAAAGACTAGAAATTAGAAACTGGGGATTTTTCATTTTTTTATTCTCACAAGCTAACTATCAATTAGTTGGTTTTTAAAATCTTAAGCTTTCTAAATAGGACCTTAAGGAGCAATTAGCTGATTTTCGATTGGTGTTTGTGCAGCCTCTTCGGTGGAGTATCATAGAAATCTTGGTCGATTCCGCATAGCTGACGACAACGATCCCCGTGGAGGGTTGGAAGCCAGGTGAGGAGACCGGAAACCAAAGCTTTTATGCATGGGGACATACGGACAAGGTTATCAGTATCCTGGTCCATATCTTAATATCCTAAGATACTACGACCCTACAAAACCTAAACGATATTGATCCCACCTAGTATCCTAATTTTCGTTGTATCTCGATTCTACTATTCATTTCCACACGATCCTACGAAATCTTAGATATTATCCCGATACTACGATCCCTACGATGCTACCAAATATTATTTAAAATAAGGTGGATTGAAAATAATGTGAATAAATATGCTTAAGTTTACATAAAAAAAATAAAATTATCAAAATCAATACTTTAATTTGTACAACATATTATATATTTTATATTAAAATATGTACTTCCTATAATATGATGGTATTCCGATCCAATGCTAGTATCTCGATACTATGATACTATAAATCGAAAAACGATCCTTCCTAATATCTCGATACTGATTACCTTGCATACGAGCAAGGCTTCTCTGACATACGTTAGAGGGACATGGGCCACTCACAGTGGACCCATGACGGTGGACCCCACCTATCAGAGACTCACATCGCTCTGAATTTTGTGTCCGGGACATAATATATTGTACCACACCTAACTGGTAAACGTCAGCATTACATCAGTATAGAGGAGTGAGGAGTAATTATAGTATGTATGGGCCGCAAGAGGTCAAATAATTTCAGAAAAGCATGTACTCCATCCACATAGACATAAGGGTAACAGTAATATTTACTGTTAAAGCTGATAATAAGGTAGACCTATCAGTGGGTGGTAGCTAATACATACTATATGGTATAATGTGTGAATGTAAAAGGTGAACATAAGATGGAGCCCATGAGAGAAAGAAAAGAAGACCAAAATCCCTAGTTTTCCACACCATGCACCCACATTGCTCACTGCATGCTAATTGCTGGTAGTAGACATATTATTTGGTAGTTGCTATTGTCAGTTTTCACAATGCTTATTGCTGGGTTGTAAGATTATTTTATTACTTTTATATTATGTTATGGTTGCTCTAATAACTTTATATTTTTTTTATACAGAGAGACGCGAGAAGTACGGGAGAAAGATACTCGTGTCAGTTTGTCACTATACATACAAGAAACACCTAAACTGATAAGATAAAATAGTGTCTAGAGATGACTTGTTAATTGTGTCTTTGTATACATGTCATATTTAATGTAGAATACCAAAAATTAACGTGCTGATGGATAGGAGGGGAGCGTCAGATGTCGATCGACCTCCCTCGAATTGATTAGTACATAAACTTAATCTAGAATTTCGGTTGGCCTTTTCTCCGGACTTTGGCCGACCCAGCTAAAAAATCATTTATCCAGTATTATTCAAAGCTTATCAGAAAGAAGAAGCTCGATCCCGTACGTAATTGCAGCATGAGAAGATCACAGCCCTGGGGGAGAGTACACCTAAATACAATGGCACCTATGTGTATGCATGTAGTTTACACAGTTATATAAAAATTTCACAAAATTTAATTAGATAGACCATGATAATATAAGATACTATACAAACATGTAAATCTAAATTAGATCTACACATGAAGAAAAAATATCAAATTTTATCTATGTTGTACAGGTATTATTTACTATCTGATTTTATTATTTTGTTTCTCTAGTTGTAAATCAAATATAGTCTTTCATGTTTGTGTATAGACTTATATCATCACAATTGATATTACTATTTTTTTCTATAACTATTTAAGTCACATGTAAATGATGTAAATGATGGGTGCAATAACATCAAAGTGTAGAAAATCCCTATCCCACACCACTGTTCTTTCTCCAAGAACGGAACATGGAATATGAGAGTAAGCATGCATGTTTCTCAAGCTTGGTAACCTTGTAATTTTTAGAAAACTTTATACACATAAATCTATTAAGATATTATCTTAAATCTATTTTTTTTCAATCTTGTAACAGTTAATTCATTCGTTAGTAGTATCGAATTATTCATCCATTTAGCATTTCATTCCAGTACTCCACTCAGCCCAAAAGAATACGTACCTCTCCGGACTAGTGTTAATTAGTTTATCTACATGATCGAGCGAGCGAGCGAGCTATAGCTAGCTGTACTTATTATTATTATCTTTGCTAATTAATTAATCGCAGCTACATCTCTCGTTTCCCTCGTTTGGTTTAGTATATATGTGTATGAATATATAGTGTATATATAGATACTGTCATATATACATAATGTGGCGGCTAAGAGTCGCGGAGGAGGCCGGCGGCGAGGGGTGGCTGAGCTCCACCAACGCGCACGTCGGCCGGCAAGTCTGGGAGTTCGACGCCGCCGCCGCGGCTGACGACGACGACGACGCCGCGGCGGCGGCGGAGGAAGTCGAGGCGGCGCGGCGCGAGTTCTCCCGCCGGCGACACCAGATCAAGCACAGCGCCGACCTCCTCATGCGCCTGCAGGTTGTATATATACATACATGCAATGCAAGTGTAATATATGCATGAGAATATTATACCTTATATATAAATATTTTTTGTAAATAATTAAAATACGCCAGTTAAAAAGAAGAGTTTTATTTAATGTATATAGGACTTACCACTACTAAAGAAACAATCTTTTATACTAATTTCCAAAACACAAATATCCCGGTTAGATTAAAAACCGATAAATATTTTATTACCGGTTCTAAAAGTTCGAATCCCTAGAAACATCTTTAGTTCCGGTTGGTAATAATATTAAAGATCGGGATCTTTAGTTCAGGTTGGTGTTACCAATCGGTATTAAAGATGCCTTCAGAGTTAGTTGAAAAGAAAGCATCTCTACCCAAGTCAGATGTGTGTAGTAGGTGGGATGATAACGTGCGTGAGAGCTGAGGTGAGAGGTCTTAAGTTTGAATCTTACATCCCACATATTATTTTTGATTTAGTATATATCTTTATTACCAATCGAGATCTTAAATTTTGGTTTCCTTGTCTCGGTTGCTACAACCGGTAATAAAGGGAGTTTTCAACCGGGACTAAAGATGAGTTCTCCAGTAGTGTACACTTAGTTACATTGTTTATATATTTTTGTTACATTATAATTACACTATAATTATATTGTAGTATTGTAATTACGTTCGTGCGATTTAAATGAATAAAATTGTCAGTGGACATGTAGCAAAACCGGAGAAATCAACTTTGGTTTGGTTTTGGTTGGAAGAGAAGTACACATCCCTACTATCATTCTTCTTCCACCTTCAGCCCCTCCTATTCTTCCTTCTTTCCCTCTCTCCTTCCCCCTTCCATCTCTCCTTCTATCAATGATAATCTAGTAAGGTAGGGGGGACTTGAGTTCCCCCAGCACCCACACTAGATATCAATGGTAATCTAGCAAGGTAGGGGGACTTGAGTTCCCCCAGTACCCATACTAGATCCGCCCCGCCTAGTCCCACTGATTTACATTTCTCTACGTAGAAAAATTAATGATTAGTCAAATCTATTTATTAACTATTATATTATTAATATTGTTTGAAAATGAGCCACCATACTCTCTAAATACCTAAATATTATAACATTAATTAAAGGAAAAAAAACACGTCGTTAGATCGAGATGGGTCTGGACTGAGATATCAATAGAAACATAAAATAAAAATAAGATAAGAGCTATATATCAACCCTCCATTTGTATGTGTAATATATATTATATACAAAATATAGTTATACATGTGGAAATACTACTAGTGAATTGCACTTTGATCTACTTTTACTATCAAAGTTTTTAAGTCGGACCGCTATTTATCTAACATTTTCAGTTTAGACTATTGAATATTACCTCTGTACTGGTTTGAACTATCTCAACTCCCTTATCTCTTCATATCCAGCTCACCCTATGTTAAAGGTGTGGTCTACATATAGCTTTAGGAATTTATCAATTAATGTGCAAAAGCCGATATAATCAAGAAAGTTGGAGATAGTCCAAAGTACAATGAATATGATTTTACTTAGCCTAAAAAAAATATTGGTTAAACAGCGGCGTAAAAGTAAGGGTCTGTTTGGCATAGCTCCAGCTCCAGGAGACTACACCTTTAACATAGGGTCTCCTGGAGCTATGCCAAACAGTTTCAGGAGAGGTGGAGCTGGAGCTGGAACTCCAGGAGAGGTGGAGCTGGAGCTGGAGCTCAGCCAAACAGTTTCAGCTCCACCTAAACTGGGAGTGGAGCTGGGTGGAGCTCTCTCACAAAATGAACTAGAGAGGTGGAGCTGGGTTTAGGCAGCTCCACAACTCCACTCCAGACCCAACTCCTGGAGTTAAATTTAAGAGTTGGAGCTGTACCAAACAGGCCCTAAAACTTCATGGCTCAAACCGTGATTTACTAATCATCATCCAATTTAACTAAACTAGTCCGTGTATAATCATGTGGGAAAATTCCTTATTAGAAAAATAAAGAGAGAAGAAAATCTTGAAAGTCTCCCCTCTCATTCACTGCAGAGGCGTAGATACATTTGCCGCTGCACCACCGCAACCGGCTATACCTGGCGGCGGCGGCGGGAAGATGGCGGCCGCACGGAGGCTCGGCGCTCGCCAGCGCTTCCTCCACGGAATCACCGTCACAGGATGGATGTACCAGAGGTCAATGATTGTAGGCATCGCCGTCACAGGTACATGAGCCTCCCGCCTCCATCGCCGTTCCCTATAGTGAGCGGACTATGGCGGCCGAATGGCGGAGTCACCCTTCCAGGTCTCTCTCCCCTGCTTGACTGCTTGACTGGGAAGACGGTGAAGGCTGGAGGGGGTGGCAGGAAGCGGGGAACGGTGGCGGAGAGCGCGAGGGGGGGGGGGAAGACGATGCGGCGCGGTCGCGCCGGAGAGAGGAGCACACAATGGCGGCTAGGGTCCCGGGGATAGCAATCCATTTGGAAAAAAACTCCCCTTACTTTGCCTTTCTGAGAGTGCATTCCTATATCTAGCTTTTCACCTCCTTCAAGTAAAAAGACGGAACATACAATTGGACCAAGCAGCAACTATGAAAGTAAGCAAGGTTTTTTCTGCAAAACCACCAGCTCCAGCGCGGTCCACGTGGACGTCACGGGGAGCGAACACGTCAGCGTGAAAATCCCCGGAGCGGTGTGGTGCGAGCACTTCGCTCTCATCTTTATTCTCTCCGGTATATCTTCCCTACTAGCTAGCTAAGCTTTGCGCAGATCGATCTCTCGTTTGCTCGAGTCGAGTACGTACGTACGTAGATCATACGTACCGATTGATGTGGCGCCTAAGAGTTGCGGAGGAGGCCGCCGGCGGCGAGCGGTGGCGGAGCTCCACCAACTCGCACGCCGGCCGGCAGGTCTGGGAGTTCGACGCCGCCGCTGCTGACGACGATGACGCCGCGGCGGCGGCGGCGGCGGCGGCGGAGGAGGAGATCGAGGCGGCGCGCCGCGAGTTCTCCCGCCGGCGACACCAGATCAAGCATAGCTCCGACCTCCTCATGCGCCTGCAGGTCTCAGTATACATAAGCACACTATATGCATGGGAATTTAATTTATACTCCATATGCTGTTTTTTGCACATATATATATAGTGGTAACTTGTAATACAATTTTTGCACATTGCAGTTCACTAGATCGAATCCTTCTAAGCTGGAGATTCCTGGTATCAAGCTGGGCGAGGATGAAGATGTCACAGAAGAAGCTGTGCTGACCTCCTTAAAAAGGGCGATTCTGCGTTATTCTACTCTTCAGGCACATGATGGACACTGGCCTGGGGATTATGCTGGTCCTATGTTCCTTCTTCCAGGCTTGGTACTCCCTTTTCAATGCTGTGGGAAAATTAAATGGATCTGTTAAACTTCATCCAAATCCTTAATTATCAGCTAAATTTGAATTCTCAAGATGTTTCTTTCATGAGGTAGAACATGCGAAAGCACTCCTCGGAGCTAGTATGTTGCTGTTAGCTAGCATCCTTGCTTAATTTGCTTGGTTGGTTGCTACTTGCTAGAGTACTGCCCAAAGATTCATGCTTGGCTAATCGCTTCTTAATTTTTTTTGTCCCTTGGTTGTTTCACTCGCAATGAATGGCCTTTTGTTTGTGTTTTTTCCCTTAGAAGAGAACCCGCATTGCTGTTTAAAAGTATTTCACATCATGCAAGCACCATTTTTATCACCAAGTGCCAGCATGCAATCGTTGCATGTAATTTGTACATTTTGTAAAGAAAATATGGATCACATACATTTGTCTTCCTTTGGTCTATGTAAGATTATCTGTACATTTGACTTCATTCCTAACTCCGTTTTACCCAGGTTATAGTACTGCATGTGACTGGTGCACTAAATACTGTGCTATCATCAGAACATCAAAAGGAGATTCGTCGGTATCTCTATAATCATCAGGCAAGGACATAAGACTTGCCCAAATACACACGTGTCCACCTGTCTAAAAAAACACACACGTGTGTGCTTCGGTCGTGATAAAATCGTAAAATCTGTTTCAAAAATCCTGAGAGATTTGCATTTGCTGAAGCTGATAATCAGCTGATGATCGAACTAATTTGCTAGTGCATTTACTTCCTTTTTCTGTCAGACTTTGGAGAGGTTCAGATGTGAGAACATGTTCTACGTTTCTGTTATCAAGCCCATTAAGAGAAATTCATTCCTTTTTGGCCCTTAAAAAATCCATGTAGAACATCTTTAAAAGAATGGAAAGAGAGGGCAGCCTTTGAATTCAAAAGGGCATACAATGTGTGTGTTTCACGTCCTTCTCCATAATATTGTACAGCTCATTACGTTGTGCACAGAAAGTAATTAACAGAAACTTTGTAAGTGCAGAATGAAGATGGAGGCTGGGGGCTGCACATTGAGGGCACAAGCACCATGTTCTGTACTGTCTTGACTTATGTTACCTTGAGATTACTTGGAGACGAATCAGATGGTGGAGATGGAGCCATGGTGATAGCTCGAAATTGGATTTTAGATCGTGGAGGAGCAACTTTCACAACATCATGGGGAAAATTTTGGCTTTCAGTAGGGAACCTACGCAGTTTTCATTTTTCTGTTACAGCTCTGGTCCTTGTACAATTCTACACTATTTAAAATCCTAGAGAGATCCTACTAATGTCTTGACTCTCTTAAGGTACTTGGTGTCTTTGACTGGTCTGGTAACAACCCTTTGCTTCCAGAATTGTGGATGCTGCCTTATTTCCTCCCATTTCATCCAGGTTTGCTTTCTCCTTACGTTTTATTTCTTTTATCTTGTATTCTTAATTTGGTAATGTAGATTCATCATACCATGATAGACAAAGTTATCATAGATACTGTCTGGAGTGCATGTTAGTGCAGATATTCACTATATACAAGCATGTTTCTTTGGCAGCTTAATATGACAATGTGTGTACCAGGCGGCTGGCACATATATTACATTACAATTCTTAGTGTGGATTGATGAAGTGTTATAATAGGTTATGTGCCCCTTTATAAAGGAAACATAGGAGATTACACCCATTTGGAAAGAGTGAATTTATAGAATTGCAGCAACAGAAATGCAAAATATTTTTACTTCAATGATAGGATAGAAAATTCATGAATATGCTAGCATGGAATTTTCATAAAGCAAAAGGAGGAAGATTTAGAGATACTTATAGAATGGTTAAACTCTTGATATTTGTTATGCCATTTTTATCATTCCCTAAAGATCTTTCTGAACATAAAAAATCTCTAATCATTTTTTTAGTGTATTGGTACCTAATATTACTAGATTCATGTTTTGTTTTTCCAGCCTAGTTTGTTTGTGACAGATTCGCGACCAAACCATTTTATTTTATCAAATAACAACAAGTTTAGAGTGTCTACAAGCAAACCACATTCTAATGGCGCCTTCACAACTTTTTTTGAGTGTTCTGTGATCTATAGAAAGTTTTATATTTACAAATAGTATACTTTATCCTATGCCCAGGACGGATGTGGTCCCACTGCCGAATGGTATATTTGCCTATGTCTTATATTTATGGAAGGAAGTTTGTCGGCCCAATTACACCAGCTATACTGAACCTGCGGAGGGAGCTCTACAACATGCCCTATGATGATATTGATTGGGACAAGGCTCGCAACCAATGTGCTAAGGTTTATTAGCATTATACTTCCCTTGTCTTTCTGATTGTGCATGGGTCAAACACTTGTCGGGCCGGCCAAAGATTGGGCAGCCAATTTCATTAAGAATGGGAGAAAAATAAAGTAAGATTTACAAGTGAATTACATCGACACAACTATATCGAGATGATCAAAAGGACAACCCTTCGATCAGAGGATAGGTAGAGCTAAGTTTACTACTCGCGATTTTGGGGAAAGATCCCGGCTTCCTTCCAGATTTCGACTTCCTCCTTCAGGTCTTCCACAATCAGTTCAGGTGTTTTGAAATCTCTGCTCGAAAATCCTAGCATTCCTCTCCTTCCAAATAAACCAGCAAATCATCACGAAGAGGCTGTCAAACGATTCCCTATAGCTTGTCCGAAAACGAAGCCTAGCGTGTAACCACCAATGAGCGATGGAATCCTCCACCTCCGCAGGGATCGGGAAATTGACGGTGCTCCAGCTTCTCATCCTGCACCAGACCTCCACCGAGAAACTACATGTTGTGAAGAGATGCTGACCATAGTAGTCTGTTCATCTTACAAAACCATAGTAGTCTGTTGCCACTCACTTCTTGTTACTTCAGGTAGACATGTCTATGTAGGATAAAATTCTTATTTAAAGAATCATGTCTTGCAGGAGGATCTGTACTATCGTCATCCATTGGGGCAAGATATACTATGGGCCACTCATTACAAATTTGTTGAACCAGTTCTGTCGCATTGGCCTGGCAGCAAATTGAGAGAGAAAGCTCTGAAGAATGCGATGCAGCATATTCATTACGAAGATGAGAATACTCGATACACTTGCGGTGGTGCTGTACAGAAGGTAAATTGAAGACAATGACAACTCTCTGAAAAAAGGGCCAGCACTCCTCTTCTTGTTCTTCTGTTCACTTTGATGCCTGTATAACTGATTGTGTTGTGATTTTTGTTAAAAAATGTAGGTATTAAATATGCTTTCTTGCTGGATAGAAGATCCTAACTCAGAGGCATTCAGACTTCATATTCCAAGGGTCCATGATTACTTGTGGATCGCTGAAGATGGCATGAAGATGCAGGTGTTTATTTGATATCTGGGCCCAATTGTTATCCTTGAATCCATTTTATTTGCTTTCAGTTGAGGTTTTTGCGTCAACAGTAAACTTACACACATATTTGCTTCACTTACCTAAATCACATTGCAAGATTCCTTTAGCATTTTCAGTTGATACAATACCCCATTTGCATCGATCTTTTTAATTGAAGCTAGGCAGAAAGTCTGTGTGGTGTATGGTTCAGACTCCTGACCCTATTTGGAGGCCATTTTGGCCTCAGTGTTTAAACCAAAGTTGCCACAATGGATGCCCCACCAGTATCGGAAGATATTACGCATGAGTATTGTATTTGTGCATGTGGCTTACTTAGCTTCAATGTCAATAAATTGTGGTTTGGCTTACTGTAGGGTTACAGCGGCAGCCAGCTCTGGGACACAGCTTTCACAGTTCAAGCTATACTAGCAACCAACCTTGTAGAAGAGTTTGGTACTACTATTAAATTAGCCCATGACTACATAAAAAATTCACAGGTAAATGCTTGATGCCTCAGCTTGTTCAAATAGGTCAATCCACTTTAATTATTTACATGTTACTACTTGCTGAAAGGTTCTTTATGACTGGCCTGGAGATTTGAGTTACTGGTATCGCCATATATCTAAAGGTGCATGGACCTTTTCTACTGCTGATCATGGTTGGGCTGTGTCAGATTGCACCGCAGAAGGATTAAAGGTAGTTAACATGTGAATGAGGTTGTCCGTATTAGTAAGAATGGCATTTTCTTTAAAAAATAAACTTTGTTCTTGTAGGGTTTATGAAGTAAAATTTATCCTCTAGTAGGGTTTATGAAGTAAAATTTATCCTCTAACATTTGGCACCACAGCATGACCATTATAGCCCTCAGATTTCACGTCTAACTGTTATATTCTCTTGTGGCATCAATGTCATCATTTGAATCATAGTTACTAAGTGCTCGAATTTCTGGCTGATGTGATTAGTTTTCTACTTTCAGGCCTCATTGTTGTTGTCAAAATTTTCTCCGGAAATTGTTGGTGAACCATTAGGAGCCAATAGACTTTATGATGCTATCAATTGTCTGCTCTCTTGGATGGTACAGATGCCCTAACTTTTTTATATTAATTATTAAATATATTATTCAATAATATCCCTGGGTCTTTCTGTTTCCCTTGTGACATGTTAAAAGTCTTCGCTGGAATACAACTTCTTTTTTATTAGAGAGAGTAAACTGGAGAAGTAACTAGTGTTTACGAAGTGCGATAACTTCTAAAGTACCAATTAGGTATTTATCAATTCGTCCTTCAGGTCTTGTACCTCTAGCCTCTAGTTGCCTTGATCAGTATAATAACTTCTGAATTTTTAATATTTTTGTCAAACTGGCTAATAAATTATCTTATATGCTACATATTTAATGCTTCTATGCTCTATGCTGTATATCCATTGTGTGGATGACCAGGGTCTCTGTTTGAGGAAGAACTGACTACCGCAATTTATAGACAAGACCTTTATAGACTAGGCAATTACAGTTATTAATATTTTCATTTTGCTTTATGTTCTTATGGGTCAACCACTTCTGCTAGAACAACAATGGTGGCTTTGCAACATATGAACTCACTAGGTCCTATGCCTGGCTGGAGGTGAGTGGTTGCATTTTCTTTGGTTAAGGATGGTTCGACAGGTTAACTTTGTTAAAAACTGTTTGACAACCTGACATGTTCTTTCATACAATTCAGCTTATCAATCCTTCTGAGACCTTTGAGGACATAATGATTGACTATCCGTAAGACACTAAGATACAATAAATATTTTATTGTTAATATACTACTTAATTTCTCAAGTTTAAGAGAAAGATAATTTATGAATTCAACTGGCAGTTACGTGGAATGTACTTCGGCAGTGATCCAGGCCTTGACATCATTTAGAAAACACTACCCTGGACACCGCAGGGAAGAAATAGACAATTGTATCCAAAAGGCTGATAGATTCATTCAGAGTATTCAAAGAAGTGATGGTTCATGGTTAGTACTAAAACTCCATTTAGAAGGAACATGTGATGCATGCTTTTAATGTCTCTGCACAAAACTAGAAATACTCCCTCCATTCCATATAGTAAGATGTTTTAGTTTTGTCATAAGTTAAACTTCCGTAACTTTGATCAATCTTATAGAAAAAAAAAGTATCAACGTCTATTATATCAAATAAATGCACTATCAAGCAATATTTCATGGTAGAATTAATTAAATTAATTTGATATTGCAGATGTTGGTGCATTTCTTAGGCTTTGTTCTTTCCCCTCTTTTCCCAACTCACATCTCTCATTTTCCGTGCGCACGCTTTTCAAACTGCTAAACGGTGTGTTTTTTTACAAAAAGTTTCTATACAAAAGTTGCTTAAAAAATCAAATTAATTCATTTTTGAAAATAAAATTAGCTAAAACTTAATTAATCGCGTGTTAATGAATTGCTCCGTTTTCCGCGTTCACTGTGTATTTTGGGTACAAGCAGCGAACACAGCCTTAGAGTGGCAAAATGTTATGGGGCACAAAATCCTCTTTACGTTGATGGGGAACTTTTCTAGAAGCCTTCGAATTAATTTCTTACCTTATTATTCTAAAAGTAGAGTTGTCCGTGTGCCCCTTCTGTGCCCTCGGAAAAAAAAAGAATAGCATGCTTTTTGCTCTATCCACATGTTCTCCCAACTTATTCTTAGCTAGCTTCAAGGGACCATTTAATCTCTATAAAATTAAATGTCCGTTTCAGTGCACGAACGTCTTACTATTATTACACATCGTTCCATCCATTCACAACAGGTATGGCTCCTGGGCTGTTTGTTTCACTTATGGGACATGGTTTGGAGTGAAGGGGTTAATTGCCGCTGGAAGAACATACGAGAACTGTCCTGCAATCAGAAAGGCATGTGATTTCTTGTTGTCAAAAGAGCTTCGTTATGGTGGTTGGGGAGAAAGCCATTTATCTTGCAAAGATAAGGTACATTCATTTCTTTATAGGTAATGTCCATTGACAGATAATAACAAAAACTGCAACAGAACAATCTGGTGAACCTGGTCATCGATCTTATGTTGATCAGAAAGTTATGAACCCTCCTTTTAGCAGATAATGGATTATAATTCAATCAAATTAGCATTGCTTTTACACGAGCCAAGCATTAGTGACTTTAAATTATGGCCTCCATGCTAGTACATTTTGATGTAAATTGACATGCAGAGTAGAGATTGTAGTTAATACTAGTAAGAATTAATATACAAGGAATATTGGCTTGAGAGAATTGTGCAGAGATTGAGCTTCTGATCTGATGATTTTGTAACTTTCCACGCAAACAGGTTTACACCAATCTTGAAGGAGACCGTCCCCATGTAGCAAACACCAGTTGGGCCATGCTTGCGCTAATTGATGCCAAACAGGTCTTTATCCCATCTTACTTATTTTTCATGTTTGACATTTTCTATTTGTGGATTTTAAGGCACACTGACATGCAGTAACAGGTTGTTCGCGTCGTTTCCCATTGACAATAAAATCTTGATTTTCATTGGAGCAGGGTGAGAGAGATCCAGCACCGTTGCACCGAGCAGCTAGGATTCTGATCAACCTGCAATTAGAGGATGGGGAGTTCCCTCAGCAAGTAAGTCATAACTTCTATCTGCTCTTCATAGCAAAGTAGTGACGCTTTCCGGTATCAGTATGTAATTATGTATGGTGAGTTCACTTCACTATACTGTTGGTGATGACCGGGACGTTAATTGGTTTTTGTTAATTCTAGCTTGTTTAGGGTACCATTGAAACTTATTTACTGTGTTCGGTATCGTCCCTATGTTTGGTAGCTGCTGAATGACTTCTTTTTCGGGAATACGCATAAGGTTTGTGTATCTTTTGTATTAAGCTAGAGGAGACTGAATTACTTTTTGTGTCACATGAAAAACAACAGGAGATCATCGGAGCCTTCGGCAAAAACTGCGCCATCAGCTACTCTCAGTACAGGAACATATTCCCCATTTGGGCTCTCGGGGAGTACCGCTGCCGAGTCTTGTTAGATAGGAATGCAGGCAGGCTGATGATCCTCAATTCGAATCAGGATCCTCTGCATTGAAGGTTCTAATGTAGAGGATGAACAGGATCCCTGAATTCCTGATGCATCCATGAACGACACTGCTAGCTGACGATCCTGATAGAAAGAAAAAGGTCAGGTTGTGCAGTGCAGTGCAGGTCACTTCACTACTTCAAGCTTGGTGTTGCGGTGGCTTTCTGTACCTGAAACTTACTGTACCATAATATCAGTGAAACTTACTGTACCATAATATCAGCAATTGCATGAGATGTGTTTACAGCGGAAAGTGCCCTATGTATCGACGAACAATATGGGCTGCAGTTGAACACCATTGAATCAATTCAATTCAAACCAAAAGCTTCTTATTCACCTTTATTATTTAGAATCAGCACCTCTGCTTTTTAATATATAATGTAGTTGATTTTTTCTCTCAAACTTTGACCAACAATATGATGTTGCCATAGCCGACGTTCTTTAGCTGCGACGAATCGATGTGGCCGTGTTCTTTTGAATAGAGGTTGGAAACCTTTTCCTCTTGACACACAAAACATAGCGGTAGAGTAGGGCATGATTAATTAAATATTAGATAAAGAATTAGAAATAGATTAATATGATTTTTAAAAATAAATTTTTTATAGTTTTTTTTAAAAAAATACGCTGTTTGATAGTTTATAAAACATGCACGTGGAAAAAAAGTTGATAAGAACACACCCTACCTGGTCGGATTGACTGCCGCCGCCAAATGCTCCCAACTAATCCCACTTTGTCCATGACTTAACCAAAATAATCAAGCCATAAAAGGTAAAATCTAAATCGAGAGGTTTCTCCAAATAGATTTAACGGGAGACGCAAATGCAGAAGTACTACTGCACATAATCTAAAGATATGCATGTATTTTTTGCTTTATGTAATACATGTCTTTTTTTTTCCTTCCAACAAAATTTTCGATTAAATTACATATCCGATCTAAAATTCGATTACATCATTATGTCCATTGTAATTAAATTTTTATAACAAGATCTTACATGATTATATTATGGTGAAAAAATATTTATATTTGTAGATTACTTTTAACTTATATCATATATATAAATTACTTTTTGATTTGATTAAATTACTTCTTATACATTCGTAATGCTCTGAGTTGATTACTTTTCTTATTGGTTTTAGTTAATTTCATAATTTTGCTGATTAAATTTAATTTCTAGATATATTCATATTTTTATCTCTGATTTACTTCTAATATTGTAACAACTTACTTTCACTTTGTGCTAAGTTACTTTTATGATTTATGTAAATTACTTTTAGATTTTATTAAATTTACTTTCATAAATGTATTTACTTAAAAATCTTCTCTACACTTTGCTCGTGTATTTGCTTCACATAATTTCTTACTTCAACTCAGTCGTAATGTAATTACTTCTCATGTTATAGAAAGTTACTTATATTACATATCTAAGTTACATCTACAATTTAAATAAATTACTTTTAAACTAATAATGTTTGAATATATCTTTTGGATGGAAAACTCCGCAGCGAGGGACTGTGCGGACCCCCTTTTTGAGTTCGGCCCAGGGCGCGTGACAGAGGCCTCCTTAGGCCCAGCTCCGGTGAGACCGGTGAGGAACGAGATCGCCTGATGTAGAGAGCGGTGACACACAAGCGATTATACAGGTTCGGGCTACCGATGAGGCGTAATACCCTACTCCTGTGTGGTGGATTATGTGTGTGTGAGGATTCTAACTCTCCGGAGTCGGACTCAGCTAGCCGCAACTCAGGGAGAAGAAGTGGAAAGAAGAATCCAACCTTCTTCCTCTAGGCCTGGGTCTCCTTTTATACCTCAAGGGGACACCACAGGGGCTAGTCAGGCGGTTTTCTAGAGAGAAAGGAGTAAAAAATATTACACAGATCAGGTCTATGCTATGGCTTGGAATGGAAGTCTTCCGCTCCTGTAGATTCGGTATGGCGTCGGTCAGACCGCCCATCATGGCGGTCGGCCCAGCACGTCATTCTTCATTAAACGGCTGGAATCCGGCAGTCCACCGTAAGCCGTGTGATGCGCCAGGTGATTAGACCAGACGCACCAATCTTGACGTGGCGTAGGAGCCGGATCGGCCCCTACGATCTTGATGCAGCTTCATTGGGAAGCGTATCATACCTACCGCGCATGCGCCGGCACGCGCGGCACTGTACACCGTCCCATCGGTCATTCCACTGGTCTCACGCCGGTCGGCCGATGGCGACCGGTGTCAGATACGTGCGCGTTGCTTCATAATAGATACGGCACGCGCGCGGCGCAGGCGCACTACGTCTGCATCGTCATTTAATGCGGGTAGGTGAGCGCTGGGAGCGCTCACCCACTTTGTTGCACGTGGCGCCGGCCCGAGCCCTGACCCCCGCTGGACCTCCCCCGAGGGGGGCAGCGCACCATAGGAGGGCGGCCAGGACGTCATCCTCGGGCCTTCTCGCCCCTCGGGGGATGGCCACGTGGACGGACGGGGCCGCCTCAAACCCATAGTTGACATACCCCTGGGCCTAGGACACCGACAATATCTAACATGGATCTTGTTTTGTCACATATTTTGAATAGAATACAATGATTGCAAATAGATCTTAAAAATAATTTGTGATTTAACAGATATAAACCATTAAAAAGGTTAAAAAAAGACATGCATAATTGACTAAGCGGATTTATATATGGAATAGAGTAGTCTCCGATTAGGACTAACCCATTACCATACACTATCTAGTCACACCCCATCAAAAGTTACAGCAAAAAATTCCAATGATGTGTGGCTGCTAATGGAAATATAGTGCTTTCCGCATAGTCATTCAAATGGTTCTAGGTGTAGCCACCGGAAGAAGCGGAGGAAAGCTTCGGGGCAATAACTCGAACGGATCAGATGGACCCCGAGATCGCAACAATTGTGCCGACATTTCAGGCCCAGCCCAATAAGGCCCAAAATAGTGCGTAGCCTTACTATCACATGCGGCTCGTGAAAATGGTATTTTTGCATACGACTCTCTTGTTGTTATATCTTGTTGGTATGTACTATTATGATGTAGCGATATTTTTTTCCCGTAAATTAGTCCCTACTAATTAAGACACAAATAGTAAGCTTTTATCCTTTTCTTTTTGATAATACGGTAAACGCACATGCACACACACCTACACATGCAACACCATACTTACATTCCGCGTATGCGCCCCTTAACACATGTTTCAAGATAATAAACTAACGGCACATCCCTAGTCTCAGTTGAAAGCCCATCTGTTGAAATCCTGTTGAGTAAGCTTTTTCTTTTGAAATCCTATGGAGTACTATGATTTTTCTTTTGAGAAAAAATAGTAAGCTGTTGGTGATGAGATCAATGATCAGGGTTGGAGCTGAGCCGGCGATCAGGTGATGGATCGACCTAACACCAGAGTGAGATATATATAATTGATAATTCTAGCATATTGGAAAGGGATAATTGCATCTATAACCCCAATTTCCAACCCAACTGATGTTTTACCCCACTTTTTAGGGTTTGCAGTTTTACCCCCTACTTTTTGAAATTGAACCAGCCGTCTAGCCCCACTTCTAACAGCCGTTTGGTGGGTCCCACGTTTTTGGGTTAAGGAAATACAAATGGAAATAAGAAAAGGTTTTATGAAATATGAATTCATCTTTGTACCCCTAAGTGAATGGATAAGGACTGAATCCCCTCTCCTCCCCGCCCTGTGTGTACTGAACCCGAAACACTAACCTATTGGCGGCGGTGGCGGTGGCTTGGGCGTGCACGCGGGGCAGCAGCGGCAAGGGCGGGCGTGCGGCATTCTGGGTGGGCCGTAGCCAGGCGGCGGCCGCGGGGCTTCCTGACGGTGGTGGCCGCTCCCAGGCACGCGGAGGCAGCTAGCCGGCAGCCGCGGCAGCTTCCCCGCGGTGGCCGCTCCTAGGCGCGGTGACCGACAGCTAGTGCGCGGGGGCGTCCAAGTGCGACGAAGCAGGCGACGACCGCAGGGCGCGATGAGGTAGGCGGCGGCTGCAGGCGGGCAGAACGGAGGAAGGTGAGGGGAATGAAGGAAATCCTATCAATGCAGCAAATTTTGATGGAAGAGATTAACAAGTAATTTGATTCTTGTTAGTGTGGCTATCTCTTCATTCTATTTGATTCATGGACAAAATGCTGTTGAAATTATGTCAAAATGCTATCGAAATTTTGTTCAAATTCTGATCAAATTTTGTACTTGGCTAGTATTTGTGATTTTTTTTGTTAAAGTATAAAAACATCACAAGAGATGCTCATATTTGAATTATTTATCACAATCTTATATCATTACAAAATAGGGGCAAAATCACATAAGTTGAAAAAAATAGGAGCAAAAATGCAATAATCACTAAGGATGTAAATGTCCTTTTGCTCTAGAACTAATCCGTCAAACCGGCTGTTAGAAGTGGGGTGGACGGCTGGTTAAATTTAAAAAGTGGGGGTAAAACTGCAAACCCTAAAAAGTGAGAGTAAAACAATAGATGGGTTTGAAAGTGGGTGTATAGATGTAATTGCCTCTATTGGAAAAATGCTATGCGTACAATTGATCGATTGTAGTAGGATCTAACGTGAACAAGGCAGAAAGCACTAGCTTGACAGTTGCATAATTGGTTGTAGCTCCTGGAACGAAGGCTGGTATTCTATTTCATTATTTTTTAAAAAAAAGCTCGATGGTTGCATGGGACCAGCTTCTCCCGCCTTTTGAGCCGTTAATAAACACAGGAGTGTTTCGTCGTACGAATATCATAAACATCAGTTCGTTCGTATAGCAGAGCTGATAGAATTAAGAGATGAGCCCAGTTAATTCTTTCATGTACAGGGTATGTATCCCAATATGATTGGATTATTCCAAAAATTTTATGCCTGCACGTGTAACATTACCACGTGCACACACTCAACTGAGCTGCAAATGTTAATTAAATTAACATCAGATGAGTGTGTTTTAAAGAATAAATATGGTATACGGCTCTGCTGATGATGCGGTAGTCTTCATTAATCCGGACAAAAAAGACATCATGGCATTCACTGATATCTTAACGCGCTTTGGGCAAGCCTCAAGCCTGATCACAAACATACAGAAATTTCATGTTGCACCAATTAGACGTGAGAACATAAACTTGGAGGACATCCTGGATGGCGACCAGCAACGCATGCACGTTTCCCCCTAAAGTACCTTGGCCTACCACTTGTCCTCGGAAGAATGCGAAAGGCGGATCTTCAGTCGGTCTTGGACAAAATCGCCGGCCGCGTGGCAGGATGAAGGGGAAAAACATGGGGCCTGCAGGGCGCTCCACTCTGGTCAAATCTGTGTTGACTGTGCAGCCTATTTATCTCCTCACCGCTCTCAAGGTCACCAAGGAGGCACTTGCGCAACTAGATACAAAGAGAAGAAGCTTTCTGTGGGCCGGTACGGGAGCAATTACCGGAGGGAAATGTAAGATCAATTGGCAAAGAACGTGTCTCCCAACCTCGCTCGGAGGCCTTGGGGTCCTTAACATGGAAAAATTTACGAGAGCCTTGCGCCTTCGATGGTTGTGGCATGAATGGAAGGACCCCCCACCAAGCCGTGGGTGGGGTTGGAGACGCCATGTGATGAAACAGACAAGCTACTCTTTGCTGCGGTCACCAAAATAACAATTGGAGATGGCAACACGACTCACTTTTGGGACTCTGCGTGGATCGAGGGGCAGAGGCCGAAAGAAATCATGCCTTTAGCCTATGCGATATCTAAAAGACGAAGGAAAACTCTGCGGTAAGGCATCGAGAATGATGCTTGGATTGAGGACCTAAACTTGAATTACAGCCCCCACATATCAGTGGACCTGATCGATCACCGGTATCCCTGTGGGACGCAACCCAGGGCATACGCCTAGAATAGAATGTGCCTGATCAGATCACATGGAAGCTCACAAACCACGGGCAGTACTCGGCTACATCGGCTAACAAGGCACAATGCCTGGGATCGATATGCACCAATTTCAACACCTTATTCTGGAAAGTGTGGGCCCCTGCGAAATGCAAATTCTACGCATGGCTGGTAATTCAAAATAGAGTATGGACCTCAGATAGGCTTGCAACAAGAGGATGGCCAAACAATGTCCATTGCCCCCTTTGTCAAACGATGAATGAATCGACGCTCCACCTTCTCGCCGAATGTAGATACACCAGAAGAGTTTGGAGGCTCCTAGCTTCCTGGATGACCTACCAGCAGCTGGATCCAATTCAAGGGGAGCCTTATCTAGATGTCCGAGCCTGGTGGGAAATGCTTGCCAACAAAAAAGACGTGCCCAAGAAAGACTTGAGTAGCTTGATCCTTCTGGTGGTCTAGGAAATCTGGAAAGAGCGGAACCAAAGTGTTCTCAAACATAAGGAGATCGTGGCCCCTAGCCTAGTCGCGAAAATAAAGGAGGAAGCAAGAACCTGGATTCTGGCAGGAGCAAAGAAGCTCTAGGAGCTCCTTCCGGCCGCATCCCTTTAGCTTGTATAACTTGTACAAATTTTCACTTTCCTTACTTCTAGGAGTTGTACTTTTCTCCCTCTTTATATAAAATGAAATAGCACAATCTCATATTGATTCCTTTAAAAAAATACAGATACGCAAAAATTAATTGTGCTTGAGGTGCATACATTTAGTACATTTAGTGATGAAACAAATCATCGTAAAATAGATAATGCTTACACAGTTTTTTAGCAGAAAGAAGCAGATCTCAAACTTCAACGCTATTATCTGGAACGATAGTTTGTCGCTACACTGACAAGACCTAGTGATAGTGATCATATAGACTCATGACTTGTTCATTGTCTTTTATGCATGTGGCCATTTTGGCCGCCACTTTTACCTGACGTGTTGAAGTGAATTACTTCGAAATAAACAAACCTAATAAATTTAGATAGAACTTTTACCTAAATTTATATATTTACTACTAGATTTGTTTATCTTAATTTTAAAATGAAGGTAGCACGTACATAACCACCAAGAGGGTCTATGCTATATATATATATATGACCATACCTTTCGAACTGAAATATATGAATATTAATTGTAGGTGGACTAGTTAAAATTATTAATCTATTCGGTTATATTCTCATAATCTCATTTATGTTAACAATCTCAATACCTTGTGATAGTTAGCTGCCACTACTTATGTATGAAATACTACCTCAGATAAAAAAAATGCAGTTATTTCTACGTCTACTACCTCCTCTCAACTAATAACAATCATTATATTCTCCAATAAATTTTTTCACCTACTTTCTCTATCCAACCAATGATAATCTTTCTCCATTCATTTTTACCAATCTTTAATACATGTGTCCATCTTAAAAATACTAACATCTCTTAAGATAAAAGGAAGGAAGTATCTCAAACGCTATGATATAAAATACCGGAAAAAGGTATAGACAACATCATCTGACCACAAGGTAATTAAGAGTGATCGATTTATCGACTCTGGAAGGCCTGGTCGATCCAATTGGCTAATTGGATTACTCCGGACACGACGCCGGCGCCGAAGCTAGCTATTAATTGGTTGCGAAGAGTTTGCTGTAATTAATTACTTGATTAAGGATAACTGGCCATGCACTAGATAATAGAGCGTCATACTGAAAATGGACGACGGTAGAATTGAACTAGCTAGAAGCCTAGAAGCCTAGCTTGTTTTTTTTAAGCCACTTTCAACCTATTAAAATTTGGAGTACCAAATTTTGGTAGCGTCGTTGGTTGTGTTTAGTTTATTTTTTATGAAAATTTGGTAGAATTTTTAAGAGGGAAAACTTATAGAATTCTCAAAGTTTAGTAAGCTTGCATTGGTAAGAACATGTTTTACCAAAATTTAGTAATACTAAAAATTTAATAGGGTTAAAAGTGGTTGTAGAAAAAATAAACAAGCCGTTATTTCGCGAGTGATTTGATAGGCAATTTTTAAGGCTAACGAACTGCCACATATAATTAAAAAAAGCTGCATTACCATATATAGCGCGCTTTATCAGTAACAGTTTTTTCAGGAATACTTTCAGAACAAATATCAATATCCTGATAGTTGTGAATTAATAGGTTGCAACAAAGATAACTATTCTAGCATAGATGTGCCACAGTTCTAGAAGGGGATAGTAGTCACATGCACTATAATATTAATGATGGTTAGATTATCTATCGTCTATACCTCTCCTATAATTGGAATCTACCCATATCAAAGTGATGAAGAAGATAAGAAGAAGGCGATGCATCGGTTGGCGACAGCTTCACACACTTGGTAGCTTCGTCCACCACAAGCGAGGAGGCCCCTCCCTCGTCCGTCGTCGACCACCACCATCTCACCATGGGAAGGTCCCGGCTGTAGGAGGGCGTGCAGGCTGAACTCATAAACCCTAGCACAAGAGCTATAATAAATTCTCTTATCTCTCAAACTTGTTTTACCCTTAAGTCATAACCTCCCTCTCTATTTATACCGAAAATCTCTATTCAAAGTAAGAGTACAACTCCTAGTTTCACTTGGACTCTATCCCTCAATTTCCAAATCAAATTACACTACTACACAATTCCCCCGCACGGATCCCATGACAGCCGCCCTCCCCCGTGGATCCGGCGGCAGCAGCCGTCCCCACGTAACGACGACGACCTCGACGACAAGCTAGTGGCGGCGGATCTAGGGTTTGGATTTTTGGAGTTTTTATTTTCTTTTACGATTTTTTATTTTCGTAGACAGCCAGCTTAAGTGCTCGCACGCGAAAATCGGATTTTCGCATGCGGGTGTGCCACCCGCACGGAATAAAAAGACGATTTGTGCAGGCCTTTTGATGCAAACAGGTCTCTGATCTGCAAACGAAGATCTAGTTTTTGCCGTCTGAAAAAATTGTTTCTGTACTACTCCCTCCATTTCATATTATAAGTCGTTTGACTTTTTTCCTAGTCAAACTTTGTTAAGTTTGACCAAAGTTTATAGAAAAATTTAGCAACATCTAAAATATCAAATTGATTTTATTAAATCTAACATTGAGTATATTTTGATAATATGTTTTTAATACTATTATATTTTATACAAACTTAGTAAAAATTAAAGAAGTTTGATTAAGAAAAAAGTTAAACAATACAGTATGAAACGGAAGGAGTAGTGAATTACTCCCTCCATCCCAAATTATAATTTTTACATGGTCTTTAATGATATACTTTTATTATTAATTTATCTCGTTTTATGTTTCCAATAAATATGAAATTAACATCACATGACAGTACTTTAAAATATAAATCTAGTGATATAACGTGTATAATACTTAGTATATATATAAGTAGTATAATTATTAGTTAAAATTAACCGAGTTTGGTTTTTCTTTTAAAAAAAGGACTCCCTATAATTTGGGAGGAGGGAGTATTACAAGTTACCAAAATGTAATTCTCTCTTTCCCTCCAAAACTTGCAGCCCCGACCGGCCACAGAAAATCCAGATCAGAATCCCTCAGCGCTCCAATCCGACGTCGACACATCACCGTCTCCGTACGGCGCCCGCTCGGTCTCAGGCTGGCCTTGCCATGCTCCTGCCGATCTCCCTCGCCTGGGCACCATGCATGCCGCTCAGCTGCTGCAACCAACTGCATGCCCCATCCTGATTGGTTGGACAACCAGCCAATCACCGAACAATACATATACAGCCAATATAGATGCTTCATGCTTGCACGGAAACCACACATGCATCGTCATGCATATCCACTACGAGGTATGGTTGCACGTATACCTCGTGAAGTCTATTACGAAGATTTCTTCCACAGAGTGTTCATCCTCCATGTGATATCGTATATTCAACCTCATCATCTGATATTTTTGATCGTCTGGATCTTAACTTTTCCCTGAATCTTGTCGATCCCTCCGTTGACCGAACTTGACCTATAAGAATCCTGACTCTAGTCACCTTCTCACATGGTATCCCGACCGTATCAGACTTTTGCTCCTCCCTGAGTATAGACCCGGTCCTCACTATTGACTAAGGCTAACCTCAAATCACCTGTACATAATCAGATAAAACAATTATTTTTGAGCACAAATATCACAACCTAAACCACATTAGTCACACACTCACACCAAAAAGCATCCACAAACACTTTCAAACCAATTTCATTAAAACAATTATTTGCAAAGCCAATAGTTCATCAATAATATTAATCATGATAATGATTTCACAATCTTCCCATTGATAAATACATTGGCAATATCTCCAAAAAGCAAACTATTGTTTTTGAAAGAATAAAAACAAAAATCACAAAAGGAAAAAGGAAAAATTTCCCCTTTTTAAAATAAATAATTTCTCCCACATCTATGCAATCCAAGCACCACGTGAAAGTTTTCACACATGAAAGTTGTTTTCCCAGGTGTTTTAATTTTTGAGTTAACTCAAGTAGCTAGCTAGCTTAGGATAAGGTTTCAGCAACAGGAGGATGGCAACAGCTCTGCTAAAATGGACATGTGTTACATACTTACATGCTTGCATCGGAAATAATAATGTGTGTTCCGGGGCGTATGGATATGCTAGCCACTTACTGCCTGAACACACATTTCCACCTCATAAAATTAAGGAAAAGGTATGAATTACACCTGAACTATCACGGTTCATTGAATTATCCTCTAAACTCGAATACCAGATATTTCACACCCTAAACTTTTAAAACCGGACGAATTACCCTGGACATAATCTTGGTTTTCGTCCTACATGGTGTACGTACACGTGGTAGTCCAATCAACATTTTCTTAAAAAAAGTAATCGGTGGAACCCACCTATCAGCTTCTCTCTCCCTCACCCCTCTCTCTTCCATTTTTCATCCCGCTCTCTCTTTCTCTAGCATCTCTCTAGCGTCGTGGGCGGCGAGGACGATGGTGGATGGCGGTGTTGCGGGGAGGGCGCGGGCGGTGGGCGATGGGCGACGGGCAGCGCTGAGGAGGATGGTGGAGGCAATGGGCGGAGCCGAGGAGGACGGTGGAGGCGGTGTCGCGGGGAGGACGCGGCGGGCAGCAAGCCACACCGAGGAGGGCGCTGGAGGCAGTGGACTATGGTGACGAGTCCGCTGCCCTCTCGAGCTCCACGGCTCCGCGGCACGACGTCTCTCTCTCATTTCTTTGGCGTCACGGGCAGCGAGGACGGTGGTGGGATGTGCCATCGCTTGGAGGGCGCGACGGGTGGCGGGTGGTGCCGAGGAGGGTGTTGGAGGCAGTGGCCTACCGCGACGAGTCCGCCGTCCTCTCGAGCTCCGCAGTGACGAGGCGACGAGTCCTCCTCAATTCTGCCGGCGCGCGTGGCTCCTCCTCCGCATCTGCCGGCACGTAGCTCCTCGTTGGTCTTCACCGGCGAGCACGACTCCTCCTCGGCTCCTGCCATCCCCGTTGTCCCCCCACCGCGCGTCTGGCTCTGCGTCATGCCATGCCCGCGACACCAGAGGAAGAGAGATAGAGAGAGTTCAGTACTACTCCATATGACATGTGGGGCCCATGTTATTTTTTTATTTATTTTTCGATTGGATTGCCACATTAGTATCACATGTATGCCACGTAGGACCAAAATTGTTCTGGTTTAGAGCATGGGGTAATTCGTCGGGTTTTACATGTTTAGGGTGTGAAATATCTGGTATTCGAGTTTGGGAGAGTTATTCGATCGATTGCAATAGTTCGGGGGTAATTCGTACTTTTCCTAAAATTAAATACCTTACAAACTCCGATGCATTTATCTGAAATGATAGTTGTCACTATACAGATAATAGCTTATACCTAACTAAATAGTGATTAGAAATGACATGTTAATTGTCTTTATATGCACGCCATAAAGGCTGTAACAAACCGAATTATTAACATGGATTATCTACTCAACTAAAAAGATAAATAAATATTTTAGAAATGAATTGAACTTATCAAAGTACATACAACGAGTGGTTTAAACAATGTATAGTAAAAAAAGATTTTGAGAAAACGTATTTTTAGAGATATGGAGAGAATAATCGGTGACAATAACATGGTGCAGTGGCTGGAAGAAAAACAGGAAGTTAAAACAAGACGCGCTGATGGATAAGGGAGGCTCAGTTTTCGTCCTCAAATTGGTACTATATATATGAGCTTTGCAATTGGATGTATCGCTTTGTGTTAAACATTTATCCAGTCTTTATTCAGACTTATCAAAAAGAAGAATTAAGCTACTTCCAACAGAAAAAAGATCGCATGCACATTCAGAAACAGTTCAGTTTATCTACATGAGCTGGACTACTTATTACTATATATCTTCCCTACTAGCTAGCTAAGCTTTGCGCAGATCGATCTCTCGTTTGCTCGAGTCGAGTACGTACATACGTAGATCATACGTACGTACCGATTGATGTGGCGCCTAAGAGTTGCGGAGGAGGCCGCCGGCGGCGAGCGGTGGCTGAGCTCCACCAACTCGCACGCCGGCCGGCAGGTCTGGGAGTTCGACGCCGCCGCTGCTGACGACGATGACGCCGCGGCGGCGGCGGCGGAGGAGGTCGAGGCGGCGCGCCGCGAGTTCTCCCGCCGGCGACACCAGATCAAGCATAGCTCCGACCTCCTCATGCGCCTGCAGGTCTCAGTATACATAAGCATAATATATATATACGCATGGGAATTTAATTTATACTCCATATATATGATAGCTGTTTTTTTTTTCTCGATTACATGGAGAAGTAAGCTAGATGATAAGATGTTTGATCGATTATTAATTATACTTGTTGCATACACAGATAGTTTGCATGCAGATCAAGCTTGAATTCGGTTGAGAATTAACGAACGGCGTCGCCATGCATGAAATACTGGGTGTTGGTTTGTTTATTTAACTGCAGAGGCCCAGAGATATATAAAACACGTTTTTATATATCTAAATGATAAGAGAAAGATGTTTAATTAAATAGTAGGTTAAACTAAACACAGAGAGTAAAAATTACCCGTTGTGGGTCACTTTTTTTTCAATGTTGTAGCATGGATTATTCAGCTCTTTTCACTTTGAACTATACATATTTATTACTAAATGTTTCGCTTTAAACCGGTTCTTCATCAATCTCTCTTCCCTCTTTCTCCGGTCTCTCTTCTAACTCACTACGCCAGCGATAAACAGGCTGTGCTGTAATCGTTTGAGCCATTAAGCTGAGTTCTTTTGGTCACTTTTCCAACTCATCTCTCTTATTTTCGACGTGAACACTTTTCAAACTGTTAAACGGTGTAATTTTTTAAAAAAAAACCTATAGAAAAGTTGCTTTCGAAAATCATATTAATTCATTTTTAAGATTTTTCAGGTAACACTTAATTAATCATACGTTATTGTATACATCGTTTTACTAACCGGAAAGGAGAGTTCCCAAATATAAACCTTCCTCCCGAACACAGCCTCGCTATTGTACTCCGTAGGGGCTGAAATAAAAGCTCGATCTAGCCGGTTGATATGAACTTGATCACGGGCAGCATTAAGCCACGGGAATCAACTAAAGCTAAGTTTGTTTAATTGTTTGGGTTTAGCCAGTTAGCGGAAAAAAAGACAAACCATTAGCATATGATTACTTAAATATTACTAATCATCATAAACTGAAATATTACTAATCATTATAAACTTAAAAAAATAGATTTATTTATTTTAAAAAATATATATACTCCCTTCATCCTATGATATAACAATTTAGAACCGGATGAAAATTTCTATAATACACTGAATCTGGATAAATGTCTAATCTGATCCATGTTACTATATTATTATGGGATGGAATGAGTTTTTTTTTACGAAACACATTATTTAGCGGTTTAAGAAACATATAATCAGCCCAAGCTAACCCCACTTTAAAATGCAACCTAAGACTTTTTGTGCAATCTTCGGGTTGGGGCAGGAGCTCGCTCACTGGATCAACCTCATCAGGAGCTATATATATATATATATATATGCTGATTGGAATTATTGTGCCACTCATCGTTACAACTCTATTATATGTTTTGCTATCTAGAAAATCACTTGTTTTTCATTTTTCTCTTTAATTTGTCTCCCCGTCAACACATGTACATTCTTTCCATCCGGTTAATGATGGTTCACGCCCAAGCTTACCTCAAACAATATCTTTATGCTCTTTAGATGTTTTAATTTCTCTTTAATTAATTAGATATATGTTTTTCTCATGTTCATTCAATAATTAATACGATGCACGCGCGCATGGTTGTGCTATCGATATATAGCAGTTTCGTGAGGTTAGAGATTTATTAGTGACTTTCATATCTTTGAGCGCACGTTAGAGAGTGCATCCATAGGTATGGGAGTAGGTATGTGTACGAATGAAAAAAAATCAAAGTACAAAAGTCACTAACAAAATCCCATATAAAAAAGAGGTAAGAAAGTAGAATAAAGACATAAATAAAGTCCCTAAAAGGATCCTCATGGCTTTTAAGGATGAGTTTGAGAGAGACGTGGCGATTGAGCTTTTTCTACATGCATGAAAATTAAGATGAATCATTAGCACATATAATTAACTAAGTATTGGCTATTGTAAACTTGAAAATGGAGTTATTTGAATTTAATAAAACTTGCATATAAAAGTTTTATAAAAAAACATACTACTTCCATTCCAAAGTTAAGCTACAACCACCCTTACCCAAAGAACAAGAAACAATTATTATCAACTTCTAATTTAAATCATCCTAATAAATACAATACATGCACCCAATATAATATATTAGAGATATGAAGGATAGAGAATTTTAAAAAACAATAATTTACCCCCTCCATTCCAAAATATAAGGCATAACCACCGACCAAGAAATAATTATTATTACCTCCTAGTTTGGATTATCCTAATAAATATAATGCATGTATCCAATAGAATTAGAGATCTTTAGGGTGGAGGATTTAAAATAATAATAATTTAGTGGAGAGAATGTGCTAGTTAATTGCATGTATGCATGCACGCTTTATATTATAAACATCTAAAAAATAGTTATATCTTATATTATGTAATGGAGAGAGTAGTGGAGAGGATATGCTAGTTAATTGTGTGCATGCATACAAGCCTTATATTATAAAATATCTTAAAAAAGTAATTATATGTTATATTTTAAATGAAGGAAGTATCGTTTATAGTAGTCTGGATGCGAAGTAGCTCACCCTAGCCTTTCTTCATATAAACACCGAGATTGCTAATTCGCGCATATGCGCGAGATTAGCAAGTCGCGCGCGTTTTGCGTTCGCGTCTCCGCTTCGTGCGTGTTCTGGGCCTCCTGGGCATATTGACGTGGACTCCCATGCATATATATATATGCAAGCAAAAGACAAACGTAATTAGTACTTCCTAACTATAATTTAACAAAGCATGCACTTATAATGTATTTTGTAATTTTTTTTACCGTGATTGATTAGTAAGTTTAATTAAACTTTTTAATAGAAGGTTTAATTTTAATTTTGAAAATTTTGAGTAAACTTCAATTCAAATTTGAAAACTTTCGACTCAAATTTGAAAACTGTAAACTCAAATTTTAAAAACTTTCAACTCAAAGTTTTCAAATTTTCAAGTGAAAATTTGAAAACTTTCCACTCGAATTTTGAAAACTTTCAACTAAAAATATTCAACTTGAATTTAAAAAACTTTCGACTAAAATTTCAAATATTTCAAAAACAAATTTATAACTTTTAACCAAATTATAATTTATGTATTGTTTTCAAAATAATGGTAATCACTATCATTAGCGTTAAGATAATGGCATGAGCTTCGGGTACGGCTGCACCGCGCGCGCGACATACGCATCCGGCGCGCACGCACAAACTAGGAGCCCCTCTATAAACACACCCGTGGAAATTTTAACTTTTCCCAAAATTGTGGAAATGCATCTTGGCCTCAAATCTAGTAGCATAGACGGCCTCCATATAAAGAAAGAGAAAAAAAGGCTTCGTAGGCCTCCATTTCAAAGAAGGGGGCAAAATCATTCTTCCTCCATTTCATTTTATAAGTTATTTGACTTTTTTCTTAGTCAAAATTCTTTAGATTTGATTAAGTTTATAAAATTAGGAACATCTACAATATCAAATTAGTTTCATTAAATATAACATTGAATATATTTTGATGATATGTTTGTTTTGTATTAAAAATGTTAGTATATTTTTCTACAAACTTAGTTAACCTTAAAAGATTTAACTAAAAAATTCAAACGACTTATAATATGAAACAGACGGAGTACAAAGCCAAGCGGCCCAGGTCCCTTCTCACCACCACAAACACGTTCCCGGCCATCGCGCCACCATAGGGTAAACCTGACGGCCGCAACGAAATGGTGGCCTCCTCCACGTATGGAATCTATTCCCAGCCCCAACGCGTAGCTGAGTACGTCTCCTCACTCCAAATTTCACACATCTGACTTGTTTCCCTAGTAACGATGGTCGGATGGGTTGGACCATTGAGGTGGCGACGAAGGCCAAGGTGCATGTTGTGGTCTCGTGGGGTGGGGTTAACGACGAGGATTCTTATGGCTGCCGATACACGCTGATCTAGGGTACACGTCTAGTTCATCATCGATGGTGATTGAACCTATTGGCACTAGTACAAATAGCGGTCTTGTTTGAAGAGCTTAAAATTTTGAGAAACAGTTGGTTGATAGTTAGTTTTTGAGAATATGGAGAATCTGAGAAACTCAGCTTCTTATTCTAATCCATTTTCTAGATTTTATGGCTACATATTCTTAAAATCTGGATAAAAATCTATACTGTTTTGGGAGATGGAGAGGGCCTAAGATAACTACGATGTGTCCCTGAATCTGAATGTATTACTTGTTTCCGTTCTTCATGGAATTTAACTTGTTGCCGTATTCGTGGTTGTCATTTTGTTGAAGAATTTGTCTATATCACTACGCAATATAGTTGTAACCTGTAATACATCTTTGGTCATCGCAGTTCACTAGATCGAATCCTAGTAAGCTTGAGATTCCTGGCATCAAGCTGAGGGAGGATGAAGATGTTACAGAAGAAGATGTGCTGGCCTCTCTAAAAAGGGCAATTCGACGTTATTCTACTCTTCAGGCACATGATGGACACTGGCCTGGGGATTATGCCGGTCCGATGTTTCTTCTTCCAGGCTTGGTACTTCCTTTCACTGTTGTAGGAAAATGGAACTTCCAAAATTCATACACATCGTTGTCAGCTAAGTTCACAATAAGTTTCTTTCATGATCTAGAACATGCCAAATTAAAGGCCTCCTCGGAGCTTACATGCTGCTGTTTTATAGCATCCTTGCTTGGGTGGTTGCTATGCTTATTAATTGCTAGTGTACTGCCCAAATATTCATGCTTGGCTAGCCGCTTCTTTTGTACTAGTCCCTTGCCCTTTGTAATCTTGTTGTTTCTCTCGCAATGGCTGGTTTTTTCCCTTGGGAAGAGAATCTGCATTTCTGTTTAAAAGAATTACACATCAGACAAGCTTCTTTTTCTTTCTCACCAAGTGCCAGCATATACAAAATATGGATCAAATGCATTTATACTATTTCTTATATCTGTATAAGATGATTTGACCATTTTATTTCTCCATTCCTAACTCCTTTGTACTCAGGTTATAGTACTGCATGTGACTGGTCAACTAAATACCGTGCTATCTTCAGAACATCAGAAGGAGATTCGCCGGTATCTCTATAATCATCAGGCAAGGACATAAGACTTGCACAACTAACTGATCTGATAATTTTACTTGAGAAATCTGGTTGTGATAAAATCTGTTTCAAAACTCCTGAGAAATTTACATTTGCAGAAGCTGATAATCGGCTGCCGAACTAATTTTCTAGTGTTACTTCATTTTGTTGTCAGTCTTTGGAGAGGTAAGTTCAGGTGTGAGAACGAGCCACAACTCTCGTTTTCCACGCGCGTGTTTTTCAAACTACTAAACGACGTATTTTTTATAAAAAAAATTCTATTCAAAAGTTGCTTTAAAAATCATATTATTCCATTGTTTAAATTATTTTTAGCTAATACTTAATTAATTATACATTAATAAACCACCATGTTTTCCATGCGAACTCCACCTCCCAAACACAGCCAAAACTTTTGATGAATGGAAAGAGAGGGCAACCTTTGCATTAAAAAAGGCACTGTGTGTGGGTTTCAATCCCTTCTCCATAGTGTACAGCTCATCAGTATAGTAACATAATGTACCAATGTTTTAAGTTAAGCTAGTTTATGTTCTGTAAAGAAAGTAACAGAAACTTTGTAAGTGCAGAATGAAGATGGAGGCTGGGGGCTGCACATTGAGGGCACAAGCACCATGTTCTGTACTGTCTTGACTTATGTTACCTTGAGATTACTTGGAGACGAATCAGATGGTGGAGATGGAGCCATGGTGATAGCTCGAAATTGGATTTTAGATCGTGGAGGAGCAACTTTCACAACATCATGGGGAAAATTTTGGCTTTCAGTAGGGAACCTACGCATTTTAATTTTCTTTTGTGTTATTGCTCTGGTCTCTACAATTCTACCTTGTTTACAATCCTAGAGAGGTCCTGCTAATGTCTTAACTTTCTTAAGGTACTTGGTGTCTTTGACTGGTCTGGTAACAACCCATTGCTTCCAGAATTGTGGATGCTGCCTTATTTCCTCCCATTTCATCCAGGTTTGCCTTCTCCTTACGTTTTACTTCTTTTACTCCTTAATCTTAATTTGGTAGTGAAAGTTCATCATACAATGATAGACAAAATTATCATAGGTACTGGCTGGAGTGCATGTTAGTGCAGGTATTCACTATATACAAACATGGTTCTTTGGCATTGTTGATAACGGTCAATAAATTAATACCGGTGATAGGCTTTATAGTTATCTTAGTTGGGTCTTAAGCCGAGCTATCACTGATGACACCCATCGGTGATGGGCTTAGACTATTATCTTTGTCGGGTCATCGTATGAGACCGTCACCGATGACACTGACAACGAAGTACTCTTACAGGCAATTTTCGTAGGCCTTTAGACCGAACCCGTCAGTCATCGCTGACGGGTTTAGCCTAAAGTTCTATGGAAATTGCATGTAAGTGTACATCGTTATCGGTGTTTATTGCAGCCTGTCAGAGGTGACGCCAGTGTGACGGTTGGCAAGCTCCCGACAAGGATAGGCTGTTTAAGATCACGAGTTAGTGCAACTTACTTTGAATAAGTGTGTACCGGCCGGCTGCTGGCACGTATGTTGCATTAGAATCCATATTGTGGGTTGATAAAGTATTGAGTACAATAGGTTATGTCTCCCTTTACAAAAGAAACAGGGGAGATTAGCCCCATTTGGAAAGAATTGCATACACATAGATACATAATATTTTTTACTCTAATGATAGGATAGAAAATTTATGAATGTGTTGACATGGAATTTTCATAAAACAAAAGGATGAATGTTCAGGAATATGTATAGATTGGTTAAATTCTTCGAGATATGTTCCTATTCCGAACATCATAAGCATATGTTTGGTTTAAGGATGAGTTGGGAAGGGTTGGACTCATCCTTGTATTTTTGGATGAGATGATCCTATCTATCCGTTTGGAATGAGAGATGAAATGGTCCTAGTTTTAAGGGGATAACCCACATGTTAGCGAGATAAAGAAGTGGGTTGGATTGGTCCACCAATTTTCGAAGGACTAGGCCAACCCGGATCTTAGGAGAATATTGTCTTTTAGGGATCATCTCATCCCATCTATTTCCAAACCAAACACCTTGAAAAGTGAGTTTAATCCAATCCAACTCATTCATCCCTTGAACCAAACGCATGCGGCATGCTTAATCTCTAATCATTTGTAAGGGTATCAATCCCTATATTACTAGATTCATGCATTGTTCTTCCATCCTAGTTTGTTTGAGATAGATCGGCGACCATATTCTTAGGGTGCCTTTACAACATTCTTTTTAGTGTTCTGTAATCTGTAGAAAATTTTATCTTACAATCAGTATACTTTATTTGCCTATATCCAGGACGGATGTGGTCCCACTGCCGAATGGTATATTTGCCTATGTCTTATATTTATGGAAAGAAGTTTGTCGGCGCAATTACACCGGTAGTACTGTCCCTACGAAAGGAGCTCTACAACATATCCTATGATGATATTAATTGGGACAAGGCTCGCAACCAATGTGCTAAGGTTTATGAGCTTTATATTTTCCATATCTTTCTGATTGTGCACGGGTCAAACAGCAAGGACATAAAAAAACTTTATCTTACAACACCATAGTGTCCGTTGCCACTCAGTTCTTGTTACTTCAGGTAGACATGTCTATGTAGGATAAAATTCTTATTTAAACAAAAAGAATTATGTATTGCAGGAGGATCTGTACTACCATCATCCATTGGGGCAAGATATCCTATGGATCACTCTTTACAAATTTGTTGAACCAGTTCTGTCGCATTGGCCTGGCAGCAAATTGAGAGAGAAAGCTCTGAAGAATGCCATGCAGCATATTCATTACGAAGATGAGAATACTCGATACACTTGCGGTGGTGCTGTACAGAAGGTAAATTGAAGACAATGACAACTCTCTGAAAAAAGGGCCAGCACTCCTCTTCTTGTTCTTCTGTTTACTTTGATGCCTGTATAACTGATTGTGTTGTGATTTTTTTTTTTAAATGGAGGTATTAAATATGCTTTCTTGCTGGATAGAAAATCCTAACTCAGAGGCATTCAGATTTCATATTCCAAGGGTTCATGATTACTTGTGGGTCGCTGAAGATGGCATGAAGATGCAGGTGCTTATTTCATATTTGGGACTAATGGTTATCTTTTGAATCCATTAATTTATTTGCTTTCAGTTGAGGTGGTTGTGTCAACAGTAAACTTATCCACATATTTGCTTATCTGAATCACATTGCAAAATTATTTTAGCATTTTCAGTTGATACTTACGTATTTGCATCATTCTTTTTAACTGACTTTTGGCACAAAATCTGTGTGGTGTATGGCTCAGACTCCTGGGTCCTATTTGGAGGCCATTTTGGCCTCAATGTTTAAGTGGAAGTTGTCACAAAAATGGATGCCCACTAGTATTGGAAGATATTATGCATGAGTATTGTACTGTGTTTGTGCTTGCAGCTTAATAGCGTCAATGTCAATAAATTGTGGTTTGGCTTACTGTAGGGTTACAACGGCAGCCAGCTCTGGGACACAGCTTTCACAGTTCAAGCTATACTGGCTACCAACCTTATAGAAGATTTTGGTCCTACTATTAAATTAGCCCATGACTACATAAAAAACTCACAGGTAAATGCTCGATGCCAGCTTGCGCAAATTGGTAAATTCATCATTTAATTACTTACATGTTTCTCCTTGCTGAAAGCTTCTTCATGACTGGCCTGGAGATTTGAGTTACTGGTATCGCCATATATCTAAAGGTGCATGGACCTTTTCTACTGCTGATCATGGTTGGGCTGTATCAGATTGCACTGCAGAAGGATTAAAGGTAGTTAACATGTGAATGAGGTTGTCAGTATTAACAACAATGATATTTTCTTTAAGAAACCAACTTTGTTCTTGCAGGGTTTATGAAGTAGAAATTATCCTATAATATTAGGCATCATAGCATGACCATTTTAGCCCTCACATGTCACGTCTAACTGTTATGTTCTTTTGTGGCATTGATATGGCATCATTTGAATTATATTTTACTAAATGTTTGAATTTCTATCTGATGTGATTCCTTGTTAATTACCTTCAGGCCTCATTGTTGTTATCAAAAATTTCTCCGGAAATTGTTGGTGAACCATTAAAAGTCAATAGACTTTATGATGCTGTCAATTGTCTGCTGTCTTGGATGGTACAGATATCCTAACTTTTGTTTTCTTTAATTTCTTATTCAATAATATCCCCAGGGTATTTCTGTTCTCCTTGTGACATGTCAAATGTCTCTGTATAAGCTGGAATAGCAACTTTTTTTATTAGAGGAAAGTAAAGTGGAGAAGTATGTAGAGTTTATGAATTGCGATAACTTATAGAGTACCAATTAGGTACTACGTACCTCCGTTTCATATTATAAGTTTATAGAAAAAATAACAACATCTAAAATATCAAATTACTTACATTTAATCTAACATTGAATATATTTTGATAATATGTTTGGTTTGTGTTGAAAATATTAATGTATTTTTCTATAAACTTGATCATACTTAGAGAAGTTTGACTAGAAAAAAATCAAACAACTTAAAATATGAAACGGAGGGAGTAGTATTTATCAAATTTTGCTTCAAGTCTTCTACCTCTTGTCTCTAGGTGCCTTAATCAGTGTAATAACTTCTGGATTGTCAAGTTCTTTTAATCAAACTGGCTAATAAATTTTCTCATGCTACATATTTAATGCTTCAATGCTCAATGTTGTATACCCATTCTGTGGAATGACCAAAGCCTCCAGCTGTTTGAGCAAGAAATGGCAACTGCAATTTATAAACCTAGCTTTATTCCAACATATGCTATACAGAAACAAAGGAGGGGCTGCATTCTTAAGCCCACAAACAAGACACTCGTAGACTAGGAAATTACTGTGATCAACAGCTTGTTTAGATTTATGTTCTGATGGGTCTATCATGTATGCTTATTGTCTGTAATTCTCTTGGTACAGAATAACAATGGTGGCTTTGCACCATATGAACTCACAAGGTCTTATGCCTGGCTGGAGGTGAGTGGTTGAATTGTCTTTTGGTTAACTGTAAAACACTGTTTGATAGGTTGACAAGGTCTTATGAGAAATTTACAAGGTCTTATGCCTGACATGTTCTTTATACAATTCAGATTTTCAATCCTTCTGAGACCTTTGGGGACATAATGATTGATTACCCGTAAGACACTAAGATGTGATAACTGTTTTCCTTGTTAATATAATGCTTTATCAATGTTTGAAAGAAACAGAAAATGTGAATTCTACTGGCAGTTACGTGGAATGTACTTCGGCGGCGGTCCAGGGCTTGACAGCATTTAGAAAGGAATATCCTGGACACCGCAGGGAAGAAATAGACAATTGTATCCAAAAGGCTGATAGTTTCATTCAGAGTATTCAGAGAAGTGATGGTTCATGGTTTGTACCCAAACTCCTTTCAGAAGAGAACATTGTGACACATGCTTTTTTTTTTAATGTCTCTGCTCAAAAGCAGAAGTAGTTACTACTGTCATTCTACATTGTGAAAAACTATCCATTCACAACAACAGGTACGGCTCCTGGGCTGTTTGTTTCACTCATGGGACATGGTTCGGAGTGAAGGGATTAATTGCCGTTGGAAGAACATATGAGAACTGTCCTGCAATCAGAAAGGCATGCGACTTCTTGTTGTCAAAAGAGCTTTCTTGTGGTGGCTGGGGAGAAAGCCATTTGTCTTGCAAAGATAAGGTAACATTCATTTCTTTCTAGGTAGTGTCTACTGATGGGTTTCCAAATCCAGCAGTGCAATCTGGAGATCGATCCCATGTTGATAAGGCGATTATGGAATATAATTGGATCAAATTACTAGTGATGTTACAGCACAAGTGTGTTTGTAACTCTTTAAACTGTGGCATGCATATATATATATATATAGACACACACATGCATACATACATACATACATACATACGGTGACGCTACACAGCGTGCAACACGCTACGGAGGTAGTAGCACGCCTCTGAGCACTTACCTCCCTGGTTTGGTTTTTAGTAGTTTTTGGTCCACCTCCACATTTCTCGCTTTTCTCACGTACTGTATCTTCCTATTCTCACGTACTGTATCTTCCTAGTCCACTTTTACTGCTGTCACCGCCTGCAAAGATTTTTCCCATCCCATTTGTCCCGAGTTAAAAAATATTATAGTCATGTTGAATGCTTAGTGAGTAAAGAAATTACTATCTGCTCTCTGTCCTAATTTGTACGTCAAGTAAAAAAATCACTCGTTCATCTCTCCTCTAATTTACCTGTACACCACTCTTAGTAAAGTCCAAGTAAAATAATTACTACCTCATCTCCGTCACTGGTTATAAGTAAAAAAATTACTGGACCTTACTTGTCTTGAGATTTATGTTAGTGATAATTTTACTTTCATTTAATAATAAAATAGAGTGGTGGTAACTTATTTATTCTTTTTGTTAGGATAGAAAATATAAGTAAACTTTTTCCAGTATGTAATACATTATGTAATACATCAATAGATTAAAATTTTACATATGATTATTACATTGAAATACACACTAAATCACCACAAAAATTGCAACGAAGTAACATTTTTACACACAGTACCACAATATTTTGAAGAATAAAAAATTAGCACACATCCCAGCATTCGGTGAGCGACAGCGTCCATGGTCAGGTTGAAATAATTAATCCATTTTTATGCATGTATTTGACAGTTGATGGCAGTGAAAATAATGTGAGATGTCCTTCAGGCAAGTATTTGATACATAATCACCTCCAGTTGTTCCATTCGTATATCAGCTCCGATAATCAAAGAGCAATCCGCAATTGAACTAACCCTTCCCTCATTTCAGATTAATGAAATCGTGAGATGTTAGCAACAGCACTGCACAAAGAAGATAAATGCATTCTTTTGACAAAAATCATGTAGATTATGAATAGTTGCCGTATGCAGGAATAATAAAAGTTCTGTTGACAAATCAACCTGTTGATAATCAACCTTGGGCTAGGGTTCAGCTTGATGAAGTCCGGCGGCTGTCTTCGGACGCCGGCAATATATAGACCAACGAAGAAACGTAAGGCTATGTTGCAAATTAAAAGCACACCATCAACGGGCAAAAACTGTTTGTTTTGCTGGAAAGTAGAAAGTACAAATCGCATAACTAGAGGAAAATCTATACTTAAGCCCACATGTATAAAAATTAAAAAAAAGAAGTCGGACAGGATAGGAAGAATGTCAAGCAAGGCTTTGCTATAGCTCGGCGGCGATGACTATATTTGCAGTGGTGGTCTGTTGACTGGTGACTTGTAGCCAGGGAGGCCAATGCCTGTCCCTCCACCCATGGGTAACCCCTAACTCCACCACCCTGATGCCTCTGCTCGACCCCTGACTCACAATGTTGCTGGAGGAAGAACAAATCTAGGTTTATTTTCATCGGGGGGAGAGGGTAAAAACTTGAAAAGATAATTTGCAGTGTAGAGATCGTATTACCTACCTGTCGGCATAGGAAGAGGACTCCGGAAATCAAATGTGGCGATGCCGAAGATCGCAATATGTCCAGATACCGGAGATGTATCGTCACTAGACTGCGGGAGTACTGTAACCAGAGGAGCGGAGATTTGGGGAATACGATATCAGATGAGTTGTTAGGAAACTCCCTTGAGATCCGGTGTATTCCATAATTGACTGCATATTTTAACAATCCGAAAATTGTATTTCTAACTTATTCGGAAAAATTATTTCACGTAAAATATAATATGGAAACCATGTTTGAGATCCCATTCTACCCCATGAAATACAATATAGATTTCAAAAATAATAATAATTACGAAATTTTTTAAAATAATTTTGGAAAAACCATACTAGTTGATGAAAAAATAAATATGTAGTTTGTTCAGTAAAATAATAACTAAAAGAGCCAAATATGATCTTAAAACCATTTATATAAAATTCATTTCCTTTAGTGTAAATTTTTTTTCTATATTCAGTAAAAAAGATTTTGCTGACCTACCCAATCCCGCCTGGTCTTTATTGTTGTTTTTTTAGATGTGCGTACGAGTAGTAAAAATTTAACTACTCCTATTATGACTCCACTGTTCTATAAGAGACCAATTTTAACCTCCCTCTGATGAATAAAATTTTTACTATCAACTATTAGGGGAGAGGTGCATGCGCTGGGAGAGGGTTGGGGTCACAGGGGTTGTTGTGTCTCGCATCGTGTAGTTAGTACAGCCCTACGCGCCATCTAGTAGTTCTATACATACATACATACATACATACATACATACATATACGCGCGCGCGCGCGTATATGCTAATATGTTTTAATGTAGTAAACATTTTTTGTAATTCTCCATGCAAACAGGTTTACACCAATCTTGAAGGAGAACGTCCCCACGCAGTAAACACCAGTTGGGCCATGCTTGCGTTAATTGATGCCGAACAGGTCTTTCTGTGTTTGATATTTTCTATTTGTGGATTTTAGTTGCACCTATATGCAGTAACAGATCGCGCGCTCTTTCCTATTTTTTTAAGATAATGAAAGCTTTATTCAAGCTCAACCAATTACACCAAGATGATACAATTCAACCGAGTTCACCCCAACCTCTGCATATAATGCAGACAACTAAAAAGGATAGAAACAACTAGAGACCTCTCCCAAATACAAAAGTTTGATAGAAACACAGATCTTAGTTACTATTAATTTGTAGACTAGACTATCACCTATACTCCTAGGTAAAAAACTCTCGTGCCACCTGATCCAACCATTGTGATAACATCTTGATTCCCATTGACAATAACATCTTGATTCTCATCGGAGCAGGGTGAGAGAGATCCAGCGCCGTTGCACCGAGCAGCTAGGATTCTGATCAACCTACAACTAGAGGATGGGGAGTTCCCTCAGCAAGTAAGTCATAACTGCTCTTTATAGCAAAGTAGTGAAGAGTTTTTGTTTTTGGATCATCTCTCAATTTGTGCGTGAAAAATGAACACAGAAATTCAGGTAGTGCAGAGTGTTCGCCATACAGAAATTCGAATGATAGCTTTTTGTTATGCTTAATAATGTTAAGTGCTGTCCCTGCCTCGGGTAGCTGCTGAATCTGAATGACCTCTTGTGTGAATTGAAAAAACAACAGGAGATCATCGGAGCCTTCAGCAAAAACTGCGCCATCAGCTATTCTCAGTACAGGAACATATTCCCCATTTGGGCTCTCGGAGAGTACCGCTGCCGAGTGTTGTTAGGCAGGCAGGATGCATCAGTGACCGGCAACACTGCTAACGAGATTTGAAGGGAGGGACGTCCATCCAAATATTTTTTAAGAAAAATTATGAGCATGTTAGGAATTGAATACAGGATTTTAAAGTTGAAACCCCGCACCCCTTACCGCTGCACTATCAAATACATCTCCAACGCTGCTAGCTGATGATACTGATGAAGTTAATTTTCCTTTTTTTTAAAAAAAAGTCAAGAGTGCAAGTGTTGCGTGGCTTTCTGTACCTGAAACTTACTACTACCATAATAGCAGCATTATGGTTTGTTTACACCTGAAAGTGCACTATAATATCGAAAACAATATGGGTTGTAGTTGATACCTGTTACAAAAGATCATTATTTGGCTATTATTTGATCTTATCAAGGCAGTTATCATGAGGATTTTACATCCTTTGTAACAACCATGTTTAAGGGTATAAATCATCTTATTATTATATTGATGTAACACACTAATACCTAAAATCCTACACTTATAATCTCCCTATATAATGGGATATTTGAGATCAATAGAAAAAAAAAGCAGCATTCGCACTTTCACTATTCATACTTTTATTTTCTAACATGTTATCAGCATGCTCTACGAGCAAGAGCGGTGAAAACTCACCGGTCACTCCAAAGGTAAGATGGCTCGTCGTTTGCCCATTTATCTTGACACCGGATCTTCTCTTCCTCGCAATCTTCGTGCTCACCGTTTACGTCGCAACATGCATCAGCAGCTTGACATGCTTCTCTAGGCTCCACTACACCGTCCTCGACGCAACAGGGGCCGTGGTGCTGGTTTTGCCAGCCGTGGCCCCCGTTCTCCTCCCTCTGGCTTCGCCGAACGTGGAGGACGACACTACGATGATGGCGTCGCTGCCCGTGGAACCACAAGAGCCGGTAGCACCGACTCCAGCACCTTCGTGGCTCGCTGCGGGCCTCCGGTGATGCTCGACACTTGCACGGCGCCAGAACGTATTCTGGTGGAGTCACCGCACCACTGCGAGTCTGCAATCCGACGGGCTGCCGCAGGAGATGCCAGACATGGTGATATCATACTATCCTCACCATGGCTGGACAAATCACGTTCGCCGCACCATTTCACCATCACCTTCACCGGATTACTCATCAGCGACGCTGTTGCACACACCAACACCGGCTAATCCACCGGAATTCCTCCTCAGAGGCACCATCGCCACACGCCGCGGAGCCCCGCCCTTCTACATGGCATCGGGTGGCTCCAACAGCTCCTTGCTCGCACCTCCATCTCCACCACCGGCCCCTCCGTTCCCCAGTCGTCCCCCACCCTCAGGTGAGGGTGCGACCTGAGCATGGGGAGGGACGCAGTCCGGGAGGTGAAGGGAGGGCGGGGGCGGTGGTGGCGACGGTGGCAGCGGCAGACTGGCGATGGTGGTGGCGACATCGGTGATGTCGGCGGTACACCGGCGACGAGGATGGAGGAGGCGGCAGATCAGCGACGGCGGTGGTTGCAGCGGCGGCCACGGTAGGTGTGGGCAACACCGGCCGCGCATCAACCGCACCGGTGCCCATCGGCAGTGGCGGTGCCGGCCGCGGTGGCTACGGGTGATGGTGCCGGCGCGTTGGCCTTCCCCACCGCAGGCAGGCGACGGCGGCCATGCACCGGCGCCTATCGGCGGTACCCGACGGTGTCCTCTCCATGGCGGTGGCGGCGCATCGGCCTTCCCCACTGCGGGCAGGCGCCGGCGGCCGTGCAACGGCGCCCAACGGCGGCTCCATGGTAGGCGGCGGCGGTGGCGGTGTGTGGGGGATGGGTTAGGAAAACCCTAACGGCACCCTCCCACACACACACACACCCTCCTTGTTTTAGCCACATGCGCTAATAGGCTGCCAGTCCATGCCCCCTTCCCCTTAGCCGACCAGGCCAGGCAGACCCAGTACCCACATGGACTGCCAGGCCGGCACCCGCGCCTACTCTCCCGGCCTCTTGGACCAAAAGCGGCGATGGGCCGAAACTGAGGTTGTCATCATGAGGATTTTACATCTTTGTAATAGCCATGTTTAAGGGTATAAATCATGCTTATTGCTATATTGATGTAATATGCTAATGTTTAGAATCTTAGACTTGTAATTTTCCTATATAATGAAACATTTGAGATCAATAGAAAAAGAGCAGAATTCACACTTTCACTGTTCATACTTTTGTTTTCTAACAATACCAATAGTACCATGGCAGCAGCACGACACCACTGAATCAATTCAATTCAAACTCAAAAGCTTCCTATACACCTTTATTATTCAGAAGAACTACCTCCCTTCTAAAATCTTTTTTTCACTTTTAGACATGTTTGATTATTTCTCTTATTAAAAAAATATAGTGCAAATATTAAAAATTTAGGTTGTGCTTAAAATACCTTTAATAATAAAATAAATCACAACAAAATAAATATGGAATGGACAACATCATATGTTGTAAAAATATTTAAATACGTAAGGAGTACTTAGTAGCTCATAGCACATCAGAACAACAATTCAACAATTCAGAGTTCCATAAAATCACATGGGTTGAAATTTTGGTGGTGGAGCTGGTTGTGAGATAATGTCGTATTTAAGCGATGCATGTGTAAAAAAAGATCACCTTGCATTGCGTCGTTGCGAATTGTAGTTGTTATAGGGATGTCTTAGAAAACTGACGTTCTAATGGGGTCCTTTGTGCAAAAATACCACCGCTGCTTTTTTTTCACCAGGCCAGCAAATCACCGGCCTCAGTATGTTAAGAGAGGGAAGAATATACAAAGGCTCATGACACAACGGCCACCACCTATTTACAGACAACATGTAACAAACAGGGAAACCCGGTCACACAACACTCCCACCCCTCACAGCATGGTTAGTAAGCCCGTCGTTTTTTTGAGACTTCATCTTTTCGTTTATACTTATCGGTCAAAATTTGAATTTTTAACTTTAAGTTTGAAGTTGACTTTAGGGTTTTTTTATCGAAATTTATTTTTCAACCTTTGCTTTTAGATCCCTAAGAACACATATATAAAATGTTATTCACAAAATAAGTTTTTGATTGCAAATATGTTGTTTGGTTTATTCGGTGGGGCTGAGCTTCTCATTCATCCCCGATGGTCGTACACAACGAAATCGACGAGGAAGAGCGGCCTCCACCGCTACTCTGGACTCTCCCTGACTCTGAGCCGCATAGATCGGATCGGACGGTTCACGTGACCCGAGATAGGATCGTTTGTTCCAGTTAGCGGCGTGTGCTTTTAACGGATGATGATTAAATTTTGGGTTATTTTAGTGTCTCTTTTGAACAAATGCTTGTGCAAACTCACACCCAAAATAGGTTCGCTACCATTTGGTGTCAGCAATCACTGCCATAGTGCAGGGCTTGGTTGCATAGAGATATTGATCAGTGTTCCATGATCATAGATGCCCAAAAGAAATCAAGAAACTGAAACCATGATCACTTGCTGAAGCAATTCTGATACAAAGTATCACCAGAATGAAATTATTCAAGCACATGATTAGTGACAGCGACTAAAGGAAAGCAAAAGTTAAGTTTCTGTTTCATGGCAGCGCTACAACCAGAGTACAACAAAACCAGATCAATTCAAGTTCAAGTTTCTTGCACACCTTTATTCTTCAGAACACCAAGAACGCAGTTTCAGAATTCAGAAATTTTAGATAAGAGCAGAAGCCATGTCGATTGCGCGACATCTGTAAAACATCATCAGTTCATCTGATCATAGTGGGAGTTGTCATAGGAAGGCTTTGGGAGCTGGAGATGGTCGTCTTCGTCATCGTTGCCAAGGCGGTCAAAAGCCTGAAACTGCGCCTGCTGATCAAGGGACAGGCCTCCTTGCCAGATTGCTGGAGATGGCATCATGACAGGGTTGGAGGTGCCGGCAATGGCTGCGACACCAGGGTGAATCTGAGAACCTGGCCGGAGGATTGCAGCACCCACTGAATCGATTGACAGAAGAGAGAGAGCACGCTCAAAGTCCGGGCCTCTAGCGGAGCCGGAAGCGACAGCAGAAGCTTCCATGCCTGAAAAATTAGTGTAGGACAGTAAGTTCTATGCGCATAATAACCGAGAAAAGAATCATATGAATGGATGCAGCTGGGATTGAAGTCATCTATATCCTGGTAAGTATGAACAGATTTCAACAGAAATCTCAGATAATTCCTCTCTTTTAGTTTATAAATATGAGCCCAGGTTTTCCTTTCCATGTAGAGGATCTGGTCCTACTAGAAGTAATGATATGATTAGATTATCCAACAGATTGTTACTCCCTCCATTTTGGTCAAAAACTAAAGCTTTCCTGCATGTGTAACATTATTACACTCAATTAAGCTGTTGAGGCAGAATCATGCTTGATCATGGCATTCTGATGCTAGTCATTGTACACTCAATTATCACACACTCAGTTTAAGTGCCTGGCATTCTGGTGCTAGTCATTGTACAAGAGTTGGGCCAAATGAAGAAACACCATAGGTGGGTGGTTACCATCCACCAATGAAGCTCCAATGACATGCGAAGACGCAAAGGTTTTCGGTGATTGCAGTCTACTTCACAGAACATAACAGGTTTTCGAACCAAACTATGATATCGATATATACCACTCACCTTACACACGTCACTACAAGCTGTCCTAGATTGCAAGGAGTGGGGTCCAGAAAAAATTGTTTTCACATGTTGTAGCTTTGTGCCCACATTATTGTGAGCTGACTCAAGGTTAAGGTGTCAGCAACTGGAGGATGGTGACAGCTCTTCTAAAAAGGATGAGTTTCATGGGAAAGATTGTGGTATGTGGACACTTGCTGCGGCACAATGCAATAGTACTTTTAAAATCTAGCAAGAAGCTAATGTAGTTCTCTTTCTGTCTTAGTCTGTAATGTTTGTAAGACTTTTCTCTGTCTTTTACATAAAGCTGGATCAATCTTTTTGGTAAGAAAAAGAAGCTAATGTAGACCAAGGATGAGTTTAATTAGAAGTCAGTAGCAAAGAAAAAAAAACATGGAGAAGAACGTAGCCCAACAATCAGGTTCTCTTGTTGTAAAAATAAATAACCACATATGCAGTCATGAGAAACTTATCTAATGAAATGATACGACCATATGTCCTAAGTGCAGAGAGTTCCATACCATTTAATAACTTCATAGAAACACAAATGATCAGCTAGAATCAAGAAGAAGCATCCCAAGAGGTGCATCCATCATATAAAATGGCTTCTAGGACTACATAGGTGCATCCATCTATGTTCTTTTTCCTCATAAGGAGTTGTGAGAACAGTTTTTATGCGGGTTAAAGACCCAGCATTATTATTATTTTCTCATCTTTTGCTTTCGGAATGTTATCCTCTCACCTTTTTCTTTTGGAAAGTTCATCTATAGATAGATAGCTAGAGAAACAAAATACCTTGGTTAAGGACCTTCGCATTGGTTTCTTTGAACGCCATGAGACCATCAAAACTATGATGTGCTCCATGTGGCAGTACATTGCCCGATGCCTGCTGATTAGATACATGCGTCCCATCAACACCGGCAGCTCTTGTTGGCCTTGACCAAGGAGCTTTTGTTGCTGTAAATTTGAAGCCTCCTGGTACTGGGTTATCCCAAGAACTTGCACAGCTTCCCATTTGACCATAAGGAGCTTGACCAAATAGAAGACTTGTTTGTTGCCTTGCATCTGCTTAGGACGGCCACAAGTCACAACAATTTCAGCACTAACAAACAGATGTAACAAGAGAAGAAATAGTTTGTTTATTACTATTGCCTATTATGAGAGTTAAAGCCGCTTTCGTACAATTTACAGGTACACTAAATTCAATGTGAATTTCTAGAAATTTTAGCTAATGCTTCCTCAGATACTTAACTTCTATGCTCCAAATCGTTAATTGTTCAGAGTAATTATGCGGAGTGATTTTTCTTTCTGAAGTATTATGTGGAGAAATAACAATACAAAGAGATGGTGTAGTTTAAACGTGCCATATTTAGTATCAATCAGTTTGGTGACAATATTTATGGAAAAAACAGGATTTTAAACTGGGTAAATGATAAATGAACTTCAATTTCACAAAATTATAAGGCAAATAGAATCTTAGTACCACCATAAAGTATTGTAGAGAGCCTCGATGAAGAAATTGCTTCTGGTTGTGGTTTCCGCCTGCGGGCATTGTGATCATGGAGGCGCCTGCGACAGCTTCGTTTTTTCTGGTCAAACTCAGCTAAACCGTGAAACCTACAAAAACAGCAGAAGTTCAAAGAAAAGAATGAAACAAGAATAATTTTACTTTACCTTAATCAAGGGTGCTAAGATAAGGATTCAAGATAACAAATAGACAGCATATTTAGTAACCAAGAAGAAAATCTCACCGACTACACTGTTGGCAAAAGCGTCGCTCCAGACCCGCAACGACAACTTTCAGAGTCTTGCTGTGAGGTTCACAGACTCGGTGCTTTCGATGGTAAGGTTTAGCAGAAGAGAGATCAACATTGCAGCCTTCAACTTGACAGTGTGGATTCTGAGTGTTCTGTTGAGCCACCTTCACCTTCTTGGCCAGACCAGGAGATGGGGTAGCCACAGTCACACCCGAAGGAGAACTCTTAACATTCTGCCCTCCACAGACATCTTCAAAATAGGTTCTCTTGCCAAGCTTCAGGCCAATCAAGGGCTCTACACGGCTAGCTGCTACCACCGATGACCGAGAAGTTCCAGTGTCATCAACTTTACACTTGCCTTTGTCCATGTTCTTATCAGTCTCTTTAACAGATGCAAAATTGAGCTCTATGGTGTTCCCCACTTTAGACGGAGAATCAATCGACGCGGATATGGAACTCTTGGATGAACCATACCCAATCTCTGAGCCAGAAGAGAAAGTACCACCAGAAGAATGGGCTGAATCATGGCCTATGTCAACCCCAACACCTTCATGTTTTGATTCAGCCAACATCACATTCTTGGGATTCTCGGTCGCGTTGTTTCCTATTGGCGGCATATTCTCCCAATCCCACAACACCGAGCTCTTCTGATTCCAGTCCATCCCAAAAGAACCCATGCCAGTTACAGATCCCAGCTGCTGCTGCTCCAACCTTTAAATCAACCAAATGAAAGATGAGGACAGATAATCAAAAAGAAAATACAACTCAACTGGAAGTTGCAGAAATCAGGACAGATTTATGGCATAGCTGACACTTGACTCAACTGTGCATCATTGAAGTTTGAGAGAGAAGTACAACCACCACAAGATGTGCTACCAAGAGTATCAATGAATGCCCATATATGCAGTCTCTAGATTAGCTTTTATCAGAGGAATCATCAATCATGGCAAGAACAGCAACATCATCATTTCAGATGCAAGAAAAGGCAAAGCACAAGCACAACTACCTCAACAGTGGGGAGGGGGGTAGTGAAGTACCTGCTCTTTGCTTCTCTCCCAGAGAAAAGGAGCACAGCAGATTCCTGATGAATTCCTCCTCCTGAAAAAAAAAAACTTCTCTCTCTCTCTCTCAATCAGCAGGAGTGGCAGCCTGGAGAAGCATGGAGCTCCACTGATCCGGCGAGCCGATCTGGCGATGGTGGCGCGTCCATCAGCTTGGCAACCAGAGAAGCAGCCTCACTGGAGCATTTAAGCTTGGCCACACCACTGCCTTCTCCTCAGTCTCATCTCTGGCTTTCTCAGATCTTATATCCTACTACACCTCTCCTCTTCAAGCTCTGTCTATCCCTAACCTTGAAGCCAACAACATCAACCAGTCCAGTGCTGGACCCTACTACACATCATGACAAGAGAACCACCCCCTAAATTTCACAATCTCAAATCTTTCACAGTTTCACACTTTCACTTCACACCACCATGAAAGATTTTACAAGCTCAAATCTTTCACAGTTCCACACCACCAAGAACTACTACTACCTGGCCTCAAGGCTGCTGCATTATTTCTTCCATGTTAGCAGCAGTGCAATGGTGGCAGCAGCATATGCAAATCAGAGGGGCAGGAAAAGAACCTACACACCAAGTCAAGTCAAGTAGCTTCTTTCTTTCTTTTCTGTGGGGCACAAAGAAACCTATAGCAAAGGAAGCTTTTTTTTCACCGACTTAGGGCTAGGGGACAAAGAACCACTCCTACTACCTCTTCCTCTTGTATGAAATCAAGAATCTCACCTCTTTTCCCTCAAGAATCTGTGTCTTCCTCCAGAATTATTTTCCCTGGCAAGCACTGGTGGAAAATGAGGACCTTAAAACCAAAAGACATTGAAGAAAAGCAACTATAGTCTATAGATAAGAAAGACAAGACTCACAATAATCCAACACACACAAGATGGCCTCTCTCTCTCTCTCTCTCTCTCTCTCTCTCTCTCTGCCCCACCTGAGCCTGAAATGAACAGGAGGAATCAAAGAGGGATGCCATTGCCAAGTGGGTGGCCTGCCTCCTTGCACTGTCACACACAACAACTAGCCACATGTGCTTCACTGGCACAAACCAACAGTGCTCAATGCATCGAACCATACTCACCAGTTTACTGTTACTGCTGCACCAACAGCTCAGCTTACTGTTGGTATCCTGCCTCTTCCAGCCCAATATAGCCACTACACTTTCAGTACTCACACAAAAGAAGCAAATCCCCTGTAAGAAAGGCTCAAAGGCACAACCTTTTTTTATGATGAATTCAGAATTCAGATCACCTTCTCAGGGAAAGAGTAGGACATTCCTGTAGCCTGCAGTCTGCACACCTCAAGAAGTATGAGTGATGATACACAATTGCCCATACTCCCCTTGGAACTGCATTTCATAATTGGTGCATGCAAATGAATGCCTATCTTTTTCTCTGCTTGCTCTGTGTGAGTGTGACACTCAGTTTCTGTTCTTCTAGGCCATCTTTACATTGGACCAAAAGTTGCAGTAGCTGCCTTTGGTTGGTTGTGCTTAGGTGGTGCTCCTCTTTGCTTAGCACTAGTGCACTTTTGATGTGACACTGATGGCTGCAACTGCAAATATATATATATATATTATGAACAGTAAGTTGTGTAATGAGATGCAAGCGTTTTGCGTATTCCCGAAAATAAGAAACGGGCAGTTGTGAAATCAGCTAAGGCATATGTTAAATCAGCTATTATATCAAGTGGATCTTGATCATGTTGGCTACTTGCAATGAAGAAGGCGACGTAGATTTGGTTCCCCAATGGTTTCTGCTTAAAAACAAATATCAATCAGCACAGATACCACTTGAAAGTAGCAAAAAATGATTAGTTTAATTAACAACCATTGGGACTGTAAAAATATGGTTTGTGTGATCCCCATCAGCGGTAGGGAAGTAGGGAGTTGTGGATGCAATCTACATCACATATTTTATAAAATAAAATAAAAATAAAATGGGCCTGGTGATGTAAGGAATTAAACAAACAAAAAATCTCTAAATTGCACGACAGAAATATGTATGAACACTTGTGACCTTGAATTGGATAGGAGGATGCTAATAGCCGGGTGAATTTATCACAAACCATCATGGTAAGAGAAGATGAACACAAAAGAATGGTCAGATTCAGATGAACTTCACTGCAATTTTCACACAGATCAAAACTGTAATTAAAAGATGGAACAATAATCTTCATGAGGAGCTAACAATTTCCGGCTCAAGTTATCTCGATCCTTCGGTTTAGTATGCACTCCGCCATGGGGTCTAGTCCAGCTGGTGCGTGGATCTCGAGGCAGATAAGGCGGAGACGCTGAGCACAAGGCGGAGCACGCCGCTGTCGAGCCCAATTCCGGCGATGGCGAGCGAGCGCCGCAACGAGGCGGACGTCGCCGCCGCTCCGGGCGGAGAGGGAAGAGCACAGCGATCAGGGGCTAATCTGCATAACGCAAGTCCAAAACAGGGGCTCATTTGCAAAGTTTACGACGCTACGAGTGGTACTGATCATGATCATAACAAGGGCCTTTTTGAAAAAAAATATGAATGGTAGCGATCCAAAGAAGGGTCTTATTTGAAAAATGATATCATTGGACTTGTAGTATTAACCGTTGGATGAGAATCTGAGTTCGAGTTACATTTACATAAAAGTCCCTCTCATTCTCATGTTTATAATTTGGCTCCTTCGCGGCTCTCTCTCTCCTCCCTCCCACCTCCGATCCGATCCCCCGACGAGGCGACGACGCGGCGGAGCTCCGGCGAATCTGGGAGGGGATCGGAGCAGGGCTCTTCAGACCGCGACGGAGGTAAGAGTTCGCGCAGATCCAACCGCTTGGTCGTTGTCGGGGATGGAGATGTAGTTCGAGAGGCCGCAGCGGCGACGGGCGGCGAGCTTTCTCTGAATTTTTTTCATCCTGGTATCAGCTAAAATCAGTCGATATCAAGAACCTCTCGAATTGTTTCCATCAGATCAGTACAGTGTGGTTCTGACTTCTGATATGCAGTGTGCAGGGTTCGATGCAGCTAAGTATACTTACTTTTTTTTTTGACTCGCATAAGACTGAAATTCCATATTGATATAGGAAAAAAAATTATCACCCTGTAGAACTATAATCAGGAAAAAAGAAAAGCACACCACCACATACCAACGACTCCTTACACACCCCAGGATACAATCATATTGCCTGATCATTCATGATTCTGCCCTGGTAAATTTGGAGGATTTTGAAGTCATTGCCATCTGATCTGAGTGATCAGAGCTATAACTCTACTAGTATTGGAACAGAAAATGCAGAGTCAAACTGAAAAAGAATATCAAGGCATAATGCGACATGGAAGAATCTGAAGTCTGAACTCGCCTGATTGCAGGTTCGGTAACAATGCCCAACATCTCTGATTGTCAATCAATGGTTCAAGGCATGATCCTCATCACAATGGCATTGGTAGATCAAAGGCTACACTAACAAGAATCCAAGCATGATCACGATAGCGGGTTCGCGGCATCCACCAGGGAAAAATTAAGGGGGAAAAGAGCAAAAAAAAAGGTCCCTACATGAATGAACATACTGACAGCAGACATCAAATATCCTCATCCTCCTGTCAGATGGTTGATGCTCTTACTACAGCCATATCTCTTGTGAGACGAGCATCTATGAGAATGACAGGCAAAGCTGGAGAAGCACTAGCAGAAGCATCAAGAGGTTGCTGCTTCTAACATGCTGCAGCTTCCACGAGAAGGCTGAGTCAACCTCGATCATGATACCGAATCTGCATGTTCCGGTGCTGGGGTCTTGGCCAGTGATCGTTGCGAGGTTCGAGAACCCACAGGCGACATCGTCTTGATCGTTCTTCTGGTAGTAGCTGTTGAATGCGTAGGAGATGTTGCTTCTGGTGTCCAGTCCCCCGCAAGATGTCTTGTAACCAAGGCTAGTGCAATCTGCCAGGGAGCAGGCATAGCTGATGCTATCTGAAAGCCTTGGATCAGTAATGCCTATAGAAGGCTTCAGCACGCACCACTTCTTCTCAAGGTACTTCACATTCTTCGCTTTGACAAGGCCGCGTGATTGCCCAAGATTGAGTTGATACTTTGGCAAGCCATCATAGGTGAATATCCCCCAGTGACGCTCAAAATTACCTGGCTGTATGCTCTTCTCATCCTCGTCGATTAGACTGAACAAGTAGGCATCAACTGGTCCAGGCCTCATCGGCGTTCCTCGCCCTGTGGCAATATGTGTTAGGAAGCCTTGGTTGAAGCGCTGCGCCATCTGAGCATTTGCATTCATGTCCCCATCTGTTGGCCATCCTATCTCCCCAATAATGACTGGGAGATTTCCAAAGCCATTCTTCTTCAAAGCCCATATAAGTGTGTCATAGTTTGCATCAAACATGTTTGTGTAGGTCGCAGAGCCATCAACAATGGGTGATGCGGCACCCTCAAAGAAGGCGTAGTCGACAGGGAAGTTTGAATCAGAATACAGGCTTATGAAAGGGTAGATGTTGACAGTGAAAGCTCCACCAGACTCACTCAGGAATTTTACGATGGTGAGCATCAGATCATGAATATCTGTGCGGAAGTCCCCATCAGATGGCTTGCTAGTTGATGATTGATAAACATCAGCATTAAGAGGGCATGTCACTTTAACTTGATTACCCAAGCCAGCCTTCACAAGTGCACTTTGTATGTTTCTGATGGCAGGAAAAGTAGTTTGCAGAAAGCTTCCATTGTATGTCTCCAGGAAAGGCTCGTTACCAACAGCAACATACCTGATATTACAATGGGAAAACCAAGATGTGAGATCAGATGGTACTCACATCACAAAGGAATGAACTTGCAGAATAAAGTTGGTGGGATACAGAACACGAGTCATATGCTGTGTTGTCAATAATCTATTTTCAAGAGTGTGGAACAATTGGATGATTCAATCATATTGAGGCTCCAAACCATAAGTCACTGTTTCAAAATCCGGGTAAGACAGAGTGGAACTAATGCACACACCCAACATCTTGTTAGTGGTAACCGAACTCTGGCACCAGCTTGGAGGTGGCACACTGGTAGGATATGCTATGGTTGCCATCCATATAAACACACAGAGGTCAGCATGAGTATTTGGAGAACTTCAGTATTTATTTTCCACAATGTTAGTCCAGGTACATGTTACTTAGCAGTTCAGTATATTTATGAAATTGGTGTTTTGATATATGTAATAAGGGGTACTCCATGTGTGAATAACATGTAAGGAAACTTTCTTACCAACACGACACAGCACAGTTTAGTTACAAAATCTAGTTCGGTTTAGTTCACAATGATGAAAAGAAATAGATCTACTCATACTTCAAATAAATGTGTGATATTTTTTTGTAGCAAACACAGTTTCCTTGTGTACAGTTAGACTTAACAAGCAAAAGGAATTGGAGGTTTTATAAGCCATCTACACATAAGGGGATCTACAAAATCCTATAAGTGAAAGAAGAGGCACTAGCATAGTGACAGAACAAAGAACTTATGAAGGTCTAGATGCAGGCATGCAGCAATTCAGAGAGGGGACAATTATTGTTCTCTTTCAACGAATAAAGAGGACATGTCAAAAAAAGGGTTATCCTCCGCACAATGATGTCCAATTGTACATACCTTCCACCTTATATGCATACTACTGAATGCTACTGGTCATATCGGTAGTTCAGTTTCAGTTGAAAGAACAGTACTACTCACAAGCAGTTTTTTGTGAGCATATTCAAAACAAGAAACTGGTAAAACTCACCCAAATGATATGACTAGAATAATGCAGTTGAGTGCAAAAACCTCATATTCTTGGTACAATTCCATAAAGGAGCAAAATTCTTTACTAACGGTATAAATATAGCAAGAAAGTCTCCCAACATGGTGTATGCATCAGTCAGGAGTACAAGCACAGATGGATAAAACCACAACTGTACTTTGTGCTAATTTTGCTTCCAGAGACAACATGCTCAACTGACTCATCCCAGCAAGCGTGCGAATCGCGTGAGCCACGAAAAAAGCAATGCTATAGACTATAGGGGGTCTCTAACTCAACCACTCCACCAAATATAAGCTGCAGTTGATAGCAACCAATCCAAACAGATTGAATGCAATGCTAACCAGTAACCAATCTACAAAAAACTCTAGAATTAACCAGTACACTCAAAAGGCCACATCACACTAGAACAACCAGGTTGAATGTAATGCTAACCCTCTACCAAAAAGCTCTAGACTTAACCAGTATTGCTTAAAAAGCAAAACCACACAAGAGCACTAGAGTTAGCTCCCCGCAAAACTGCTTGAGTGAACCGAAGAATCTTCAGTGCGTGTGTGTGTGAGTGAGTATACTATACCTGATGCTTTCTAGACTTAAACCAGTAGTATGCTTAAAAGGCCATATCACACTAGAACAACTAGAGTTAGCTGATTAGCTCCCCTGCAAAACTCCTTGAGAGTGAAGTGAACTGAAGAATCTTCAGTGAGTGAGGGATAGTGATACCTGATCTTGACGCCGTCGTTGAGGTAGCTGGAGACGTTCTGTTCGACCCAGTTGTTGGCGGCCTTCATGCTGGTGGCCATGTTGACGAGCATGTCGTTGGGGATGCCGACCATCACCTCCAGCCCGCTCTTCCTCAGGGCGCTCATGGTGCCCTCCCCGGCGTCGAACAGCTTCACCTTGTCGAACCCGTTGTCCTTGAGCATCTGCACCACCGTGTCCGGCGACAGCGGGTGGCTCGCCTGCGTCCCCCAGTTCGCCCCTATCGCCTCCACCCCCACCGCCGCCAGCCACACCCAACACGCCACCGCCGCCGCCGCCGCCGCACCTCCATGGCAACACCAAGAAGAACCCATGCTGCAAAATCTGGGGATTTTTTCCGGTGGATTTCAATGAGAACTACTACCAAGCTCAGATCTTGGGATGATTGATCAGGCAAGCTAAAAAACCAGCAAAAAGGGATCTTGGAATCGATGAACACAAGAGCAAAGCTCCAAGAAACACTAGAAGAGAGAGAACTCTTGCAGCTCTGAACTCAAAGATCGAATCTTTCCTGAGCTGCAAGAACTGAAGGACGCTGGAATCTCTGAACTATTAAAAGCAGCTTCAAGTGCTCAAATCTTTGGGAATAAATGAAGCCCAGCCGAACTCAACTCCACCTACGCTTGACCACGAAAGGAGATTTCCTGTGATAGCTAAATGCAAGGACACCCATCACACATCACAGGGGAGAGCATTGATGGCTAGTACCAAGCTCAGGTTGTGAGTAAATTTGCTGATGAGGACAGCACAGGGGGCAGATACTAAGATTAGATAAGAGTGATAATAAAGGGCTTTGCCAAAGCTGGCACCAAACTAAGGGATGGGCACAGACAGCACACAAGATAAAAACTTTTCTAGTATAGCTCCCAGGATTTGCAAGAGGAGAAAGTAGAACAGGGTATTTTTCAGTAAAAGAGAAAGGAGAAGAAAAGATTTGATGGTGTGAACCAAGAACTGAACAGAAAAGGAGAAGATGATCACCTAGACAACACTCTTACACACTTGAGCTGCAAGCTGAAGAGAGGATATATGCTCCATATCAGTGATTAGCACACAGAGTGGTAATTTAACTGAGGTTTTTCAGCTCTAAAAAGGATAGTACTAGAAAGATTCCTCACCATTCATGCCAATCCAAGATACATCTAGTACTGTTGAGCAGAGGGGCTGAGATTAAAAGGCCAAAAGAAAAAGAAAAGCAAAGCATAAAAAGGCTACTACTCTGATATTCCCCACTACTCCACTCTGGAACGCTCAAACGCCTTGGTAATCTGCCCACTGAACTAGTGCTGGTCTTTTCTTGTTGCTGCTGCTTCTGTCTGTTTTTGTTTGTTTCTTTTAATGCTTTGTTACAGTTCTCATGGAGAACTTGAGAGATGCTTATACAAATGCATTGGTTGTGGTAATCTCCTTGAACAAGCAAATGGAGAAAGTTAAACTAAATGAGGACAGCATGGTGCATCGATGGTGACAATAATCTGTTAAGGTGTCAGGTACGGATCGCAGAAGGTGCCTTTGCCTCATTGGCTACACGTCAGCAGCATCATACTGAGATGAGGCCCCAGGCTGAAGGAACAGTGCAGCTAGCCTGGAAGGTTGTGTGACGTTGGCTCGGTGGTTGGAGCTTTGAATGGAGGTTGGAACCAAAGGTGAACTTTGAATAGAGGTTGGAACCAAAGTTCGTTTTGTGAATCCAAGTAACCAAAGAAAAAAAAAACACTCACAGGTAGTACTAGTACACTACTACTACTAAAGAAAAGATATCAGGATATCTATTTTAAATTGGAACCATCAGCACAATACTCCTCTTCTACTTTTCTAAACTTTTTAAAAATAAACATTCCACCCTTGATTTTCAGTATCAGTAGGGGCCATGACAGAAAAAACACGGTAGTGTAGCAAAGGATTAGCAGAATACCTAAAAGGTTCTTTTGAGGAAAAAAAAAGTACTTTGGTGCGATTATTTTGTTTTTCTTGTTTAAAAAACATCAGAAAATAATATGATGTCTATTACTCTACTTTCTTCTTTATCAATCGTTGTTACATAATAATATCATATTGGTAACACTTTCCACATTTTTCGTTGCAAAAAAAATGTGATAACAATATGTGATGTTGGTAATAAATCATACGTTCGGCATTACATAGCCTTGCCACAAGGATTAATGTTCCATCAAATTCTGAGTCACAATAATTGTGTATTTTAGTATTTAACAGCATACCCACATAGAAAAAAGATTAAAAATATACCTTTTTTCACTTGTTTTACATGAATATCTGTAAAAAATTGGTAGAAGTATACCATTATCGTGGAAGAGTGGTGCGAATTTGTAGCTAGTTCACATGGTGAGTGTGCTGTATTCGTGATGTCATCAAGAGTTCGCGAAGTAAGTGCATGAGTTCGCACGTATGCGCGCAATTTCGTGCAATGAGCGAACTCACGCGCTGCAGTCGTGCTTTTAGCCAATTAATTAATTAATTAACTGTATTAGCAATTAATTAATTAGATGATATTTCATTAATTAGTATCACTAGCAGTTAATTAACCATTAATTCAGGACTAGGCAGCAAGCTTGCTGCACAAACACACGAACGCGTGCGTCGCCGCGAGTTCGTTTCTTTGATCTGCGACGACAGAATATTTTTGTCAATTCTTTTCAAGCATATTTTCAAAAAATAAATCCTACGCACTATCACTTTGTGTCTTTTGTCCACGGTAAAACGAGGTTACTAAAGCACACAAAAAGATGGAAGATATGTGAATTTTAATACTCCTATTTGGTAATTGGATAATTGATGTGGGTTGCATTAGTGAGCACACGTTGTTTATCAGCTTAATGGTTTTGAATTCACCGGGTTCAAATGTCTCCTTTTAGACCGAGTTATTTTTCTACATCTCTCGTTTTTCGCGTACACGCATTTCAAACTATTAGACAATGTGTATTTTAAAAAAGAAATTATATACTTGCCTTAAAAAATCATAATAATCTATTTTTTAAAAAAATATAATTAATTAATCATGTGCTAATAAGTTACTACGTTTTGCGTGAGTGAGGATTAGTTCCCAACACTACCGACCGAACACAACCTTACTCCTCTTACATCACGTATTTTGTATTATCTAGTTATAATAAAACCTCATATGGCATATCCTTTTTCCAATATATTCTCATTTTTTTCACCATGGCTCATACAATGTAAATTATTGCATAATGCATATTCTATTTTTTTTAAAGGTTTTGGTCGCCTTTGATGATTGGAGTAGCTAGTTTTTTTAAAGTTTCGAAAGTACTTACAATTAGCATCTCCATGAAAATCCACAAAACACTCAAATACTTCCTTCAATCATTTATATTTGATACTTATGACAATATTTGGTTTCAAAACTCTTTTCCTCAATCTTAAGTATGGTATTTTCCAAGGCAAGATTAGTACTTATGCATACATTTTCATTTGAGAAATAACTAATTATCAAAGCTTTTAAAGTCTGAGTAAATCTTAGTCCAAACACTTTGACCATCAATGATATCTTGAATGTGTGGTTTAAAGAAAAAAAATAGTATACACATTTATGTTGAAAAGTACTATTAGCATATCATAGTCTTCCATAAACTTAATCTAATATAAAATTGTTGATTGAAGTTTAAAAATTTTAACCAAATATTGTCATAACATTTATAACCAAAGTAACATTTATAACCAAAGTGAATAGTTTATTACAAATCTACCAAAACGATTGGTTGAATATTTTGTACTGGAATCACTATACAATAAATAATCCCTCCGTTTTATATTATAAGTCATTTGAATTTTTTTATATAGTCAAATATCTTTTAGTTTAATCAAGCTTATATAAAAAATATTACTATTTTCAAAAAAACAAACATATTATCAATATACATTTAAACTAATTTAATATTGTAGATGTTGCTACTTTTTTCTATAAACTTAATCAAACTTACAAAGTTTGAGGAAAAAAATCAAGCGATGAACAGAGAGAGTATTAAAATAATTTATACAAGATAATAAGTAAGTAATAGATAGAAATAACATTTTTTTTGGCTTAACTTAACACAAGGGAAACAATGAAACATAAATAATTCTCCACTTGAATTATACTCCTATTTGAATACGAAACATAAACTGCTTGAATAATATTTGAAGAGGGGGAGAGAGAGAGAGAGGGGCTGAAGCCCTAAATTCCCCTCCTCCGCCGACCAAAAGCCCTAAACCCTAACCCCAGCCAACGCGTCTTCCTGCTCATCCCCGGCGGCGGCGGCGGCGGAGGTCGGCGGCTAGTACCAGCGAGGAGGAAGAGGAGGAGAAAAAAGCAACCGGAGATGCCGCTGGGGCAACGCGCGGGGGACAAGAGCGAATCCCGCTACTGCGGGGTGGAGGTGCTCGACTTCCCCGCCGGCGAGGAGCTCCCCGCCGTCCTCTCCCACTCCCTCTCCTCCTCCTTCGACTTCCTCCTCGCCCCCCTCGTGAGTACTCCACTAGCGCTCTGCCCTTCTTTGTGGATTTCACCCCTCTTCTGAGACCAGCTCATTCTGGTGGCGCTGCTGCAGGTTGATCCCGACTACCGGCCGGCTCCCGGGGCCGTGCTCCCGGTGGCGGCGTCGGACCTCGTCCTTGGCCCGGCCCAGTGGAGCAGCCACATCGTCGGGAAGATCAGTGAATGGATTGATTTGGATTCGGAGGACGAGCAACTCCGATTGGATTCTGAGATCACTCTGAAGCAGGAGATTGCGTGGGCGTCTCATCTCTCGTTGCAGGTACGTTGGATTCAGTGAATTTCTCAAAATTAAATGTTTAATGGGAGTTTCTAATTGGTGGGAATTGCCCATCAAGGAAATGTCTCCGGAGTGTTGCAACACATCACCTTTGCAATTTTGCAATCAGGAAGTGCTAGAGATAATTTTGATAGTGTTTATGTATAAGAGTTTTCCACCAATCATGCATATTTCAAGCTTGTCAGGGTGTAATTAATTATGCTTCCGTAGTCTGTAACTAGAAACTAGAATGATTCCTATAAGGCTCAAAACAATTTTTTTCACCAGGTCCAAGGCTCAAAATCATAGATTTCCTTACCTGGCGTGTTTGGGAGCTAGACTGATCCATACACGTTCTAAAAAAAATGGTCTGAATCCCAGAAATTGCGTGCATTTTCTTTCAGGCGTGCGTTCTTCCTCCCCCCAAGAGATCTTCTTGTGCCAACTATGCTAGAGTTGTGAATCATATTTTGCAAGGCCTGACCAATATGCAGGTATCTTCCTCCACTTTCAGTTACATATGCTGTGTATTGTGCATGTTATAATAAATGTTTCAATTTGATGAACATTTAGCTTTTGTTTGTTCTATCTCTTTCTTAAGTTGTGGCTTAGGATACCTCTGGAGAAGTCTGAACCTATGGATGAAGACCATGATGGAGCAAAAGATAATAGCAACATGGTAAATTTCTGATAATTCTAGACTGGCCTGGACTGTTAAGCAGCAGACTGTTAAGGATTAGTATGTGCACATGCCGGGTAAATCTCACGCTTGAGTGCCCTTTTAAATTGCAGAGTGATACTGTAGACTCTTGGGAATGGTGGAATTCATTTAGACTATTATGTGAGCATAGCAGTCAACTGTGTGTGGCGCTTGATGTTTTGTAAGTGATGTTCTTGCATTGTTACACCAAGTGCTTTCTTCCAAGTGAAGATGTCACTGATAATAAATCTATCATGTTATAGTTTTGGTTTTCATTACAAAGGTTGGCTATTCACTTATCAGGAGCACACTGCCATCTATGAACTCACTAGGGCGGTGGTTTGGGGAGCCTGTAAGAGCTGCAATTCTTCAAACAAATGTAACTTTACCACTTATTCAATTAAAGATGATAAATCTCCTTTCTTTGGAGATAAGAATATGCCCTTCATGGTTTTGATCACTACACGATTTTCCGTCCCACAGGCTTTTCTGACAAATGCCAGAGGTTACCCTTGCCTGTCAAAGCGCCACCAGAAGCTGCTTACTGGATTTTTTAACCATTCGGTTCAGGTGTGTTCCTTGTTGTGCTTCCTTCTATCAAGCCTTTCCTCTCTTATCTTTTCAGCTAAGAACCCAATGCACAGGGTGCCTCCATTTTTATTCCAAGTTTCAAAGGGCATCTTACTGTACCTTTTCTCTCGGATTTTTCACCCTTTGTTTTTCTTTAGGTTATAATCTCTGGGAGATCAAATCATAACGTATCCCAAGGAGGAGTGCTCTCAGGTGATGAAAACCACACTGAAGGTAATTCTTGCAAATTTTGAGATTTATAATTTATTGGTTTTGTTATGTATTTCAACCACACATTTTATGATGTTCCTTGTTGTGCTTCCTTCTATCAAGCCCTTGTTTCTAGGAAAATCAAACTCGGTAAATTTTGACTAATAATTACACTAGCAATATCTATGTTAAGTTTTATGCATGTTATATCACTAGATTTATATTTTGAAATACTTTTATGTGATACTAATTTTATAGTTGTTGATAAGATAATATGAAACAAATTAATGATCAAAGTATGTCATTGAAGATTGTGTAAAAAAAATTTAGGCCTTACAATTTAGGACGGAGGGAGTATGTTTTAAGTAATAGTGGCGCTCTCCAAACCTAACTACGAAACAAATTCAGAGAGCAAAAGTCAGGACTTGAAATGACATTAGCTGCTTGAATTTCTGAGGCGCACTGCAAAATGTACATTCTTTCTTTAGCACATGACTTATCTGTTGCCTAAATTTTTGTTTTAGATACTGCTGTTCGGCATGCATTGAGCCCATACCTTGACTACATTGCTTACATATATCAGAGGATGGACCCACTTCCTGAACAGGAACGCTTTGAGGTATTCATTCTATCAGACTATCTCTCTGATTTGGCCCATGAGTATCATCATTTAAGCGAGAGCTTTCTTGACCTTGAATTTTTTTGCTTTATTCAGATCAATTATAGGGATTTTCTGCAATCTCCTCTCCAGGTAATTCCTATTCTGTAGCCCCACCTTCTTTCCCTCCTCGTCATCATCATTTCGGTTTAACCTTTCCTCACAACATTACATTTTCTTGCAGCCTCTAATGGACAATTTGGAAGCTCAGACATATGAGACTTTTGAGAAAGACACCGTGAAGTATACCCAGGTTTCTGCTATATGTTTTGAATCTCTTTAAATGTTATTGTGAGTATTGAGGGGGCCGCTATTTTCACTTTGTAGAAACCATTAATTTAAAGTGACAGCAAATTTAGCTTTCGGATTGAGCATTCTGATCATCGCTTCTCATTTTTTAGTGAAAGTCGAGCAATTCCCATTCCAAACATCGCCACTTAGAAAAAAAATGACACTTTAAAGGCTGTAATTGTTCCAGTGCATCTCCAAAGACCGTGAAATCATTTTTTTTTTGGCCAATACAGCCATAGAAATACAATTTACAACTAGGTCCACCACATCACTTGGCATTTTCCCCTGTCTGCATGGTATAAGCCGTCTTGGGTCTCCCCAGGTTATTTTGAGCAAAGAAACCACAATGCAGACATGTTCCCATTCATACTAGCTTGCACATTGTCTTGAGACTTGACTCTGTCCTTAAGATCAGCAAAGTGCTGGTTTGTCATGACACAGAAGTAGTAGTCACAGTATGCATGTAGCCCTGTTCTCTGTACCAATGGCCAGCACAGTCATGGGGCTGTATACATCTGCACTGGATCACACTGACAGTAACTGGACTCTGTGCTTACCGTGGTTTCCCGGCAGTGATTTAACTGTGAATATAGGCAATGCTACCCAGAGACATGAGTGTGGGTAAAACTCGTTCTGTTTTTTTTTCTTTTTGGGGTACTTTGGGTTCCACTTAATTTTTTTCCTGATCAACATAAACTCTAATACCAGTGTTAGCCTTATTAATGTTTTTCTGTTTTTCATCATATGAACAGTATCAAAGAGCAATTGCTAAGGCATTGGTTGATAGAGTTTCAGATGATGATGTCTCAACAACAAAAACAGTAAGATTGGACCTAGCATATTTTATCTTCCTCGCCAAATCATTTCTGTATTGCCTATTGTTATTTGTTACTTTTATGATTTAACTTTAGAATTTTATGATTTAACTTCTTTTGCTGTTCCATAAAGGTGCTGATGGTTGTTGGAGCAGGCCGGGGGCCACTAGTGAGAGCGTCATTACAGGTGGCTACCTTTTCTAATGAAGCTTCTGAACTCACCAAAAAACTTGATGAATCTTCTTGTGCTTAAATAATGCAATTGCAATGCATGCCATTTTTCTTTCTGTCCATGTTTCACAACCATGTATCTGAATATGCTTTCATATTCAATGCAGGCTGCTGAGGAAACTGGCCGCAAGCTAAAAGTATACGCCGTCGAGAAAAATCCTAATGCTGTTATCACCCTTCACGTGAGTTATCTAACAGATACAGCATTTTTCATTTTCGTTCTCAGATAATTGATTGGATGTGGAAAGTTGTCAGTGTGATCATTGATGCAATCCTTTGTCCTTACGTTTTGTTGATAGTCGGGTTTTCCCCCTGTTTATCCTGTATGAGTAATAGGATTACATGATGACTATCTGATGTGTTTTGGGGGTGTGAAACAGAGTTTGATCAAATTGGAAGGGTGGGAAAGCTTGGTTACTATAATTTCAAGTGACATGCGGTGCTGGGATGCCCCTGAGAAAGCAGATATTTTGGTATGTTGATCCCTGCTATAAATGGACATTTCATATGTTTTCAAAGTGGTTAAATCAATGGCTTATAGCAAATATGGTACAGGTCAGTGAGTTGCTTGGTTCCTTTGGTGATAATGAACTATCTCCCGAGTGTCTAGATGGTGCTCAGAGATTCTTGAAGCCAGATGGGATTTCTATTCCTTCATCGTACTGGCCTTTTTCTTTCATTAGTCTATATTTTCATCTTTCTTGGATCAATTAAATCTTACATATCCTTTTGTTCTTATATCATTTGATAACTTATGTTCCTTTGCAGATACACTAGCTTTATTGAACCTATAACAGCATCGAAACTACACAACGATGTAAGTGCCTCTACTATATGAGTGATAACCGTAAGATATGTATGGAGCTTGAAGTGAATTGGTTTATACAGATCAAAGCACATAAAGATATTGCACATTTTGAAACTGCATATGTTGTCAAACTACACCGAATAGCAAGACTTGCACCAACACAATTGGTGAGCGACCACAGTTTCTGCTGTATTTTCTCTCATCAATTGTCTATCTTATCACGTTTTATGATATGTTACCTTTTCCAATGAGCTATTTCATTTGATTGTCACCATTTTAAAACATGTAGGTTTTTACTTTTGACCATCCAAATACCTCACCAAATGCTAGCAACCAAAGGTATGCCAAGTTGAAATTTGAGATACCACAAGAGACGGGATCATGCCTTGTGCACGGTATGTAGCTATTGAGTTATACTTGTGATTGTACTTTGCTATGTTACAAGCTAGAAACATTTATATATTTGGCAGAATTTGACTCTACTCATTCCCATCATTGTGGCAGGATTTGCTGGATATTTCGATGCCGTACTGTATAAAGATGTTCATCTCGGAATTGAACCAAACACGGCTACACCAAACATGTTTAGCTGGTACTCTAAATGGCAAAGCCTGATTTTTATGTGCTGGCAACAACTGTTCTTGAATGGTGCCTTCAATATTATCTTTTATGTATCTCATCAGGTTCCCGATCTTCTTCCCATTGAGAAAGCCCATCTATGTACCGTCGAAGTCACCTATAGAAGTGCACTTTTGGCGATGCTGTGGTGCAACAAAGGTATTGTGGTTTGTCGCGTTGCTTTTGATTATGAGATGTTTGAATACCCCCTTACCTGAAATCTCCTCTCCCGCATTGCTACAGGTGTGGTACGAGTGGGCTGTGACGGCGCCTTCTCCATCACCAATCCATAACAGCAATGGTCGATCATATTGGGTCGGCCTATAAAGCCATGAAGCCAGTTTTGTTTTGTTCTGTTTTTCTTTTTAGGATTTCTTTTTCTTTTTCTTTTTTGTTTTTTTGAAAGAGAGGAGAGCAGATTCCATGTTATGGTTTCTTGTGTGGAGTGACTCTTTACCAGATGCTGCGTGGGAGATTGAGTTGGTGTTTGGATCCAGGGACTAAATTTTAGTCCATATCACATCGGATGGTTGGGCGCTAATTAAGAGTATTAAATATAGACTAATAATAAAACTAATTGCATAAATGAGAGTTAATTCGCGAGATAAATTTTTTAAGCCTAATTAATTCATTATTAGCACATGTTTACTGTAGCATTACATAGGCTAATCATGGATTAATTAGGCTCAATAAATTCGTCTCGCAAAATAGCGTAGGTTATGAAATGGGTTTTATTTTTAGTCTACATTTAATACTTCTAATTAGTGTACAAACATTCGATGTGACAGGCCCCCATTCGATGTGATAGGGATTAAAAATAGCCCCCAGGAATCAAACAAGGTCTGATTCTTCAGCCTTAAAGCAAGTGATAACTGTGAGTGGAAGAAACGCATCTTGGATGCAGGTCCAGAAGAACCAGTAAAAAAAAACAAATGTTGTATCTTCATTGGTTGATCTGTAACATCATCTCCCGCGTTTGTTTGGAGTTGAATCCCTCAATTTCGAGTTTTCTGACAATGTTTTTGGTACCTGTGGTGATGAGTACTTGGAGTACCGAATAAATTCAGCGCCTCACTTAGGGGGTGTTTAGATGGGGCTATAACTTTTTAGCGCATGTCACATCGGATATTTGGACGCTAATTTAGAGTATTAAACATAGACTAATAAAAAAACTAATTCATGAATGAGAGCTAATCTACGAGATAAAGTTTACTGTAGCATCACATTATTAAATCATGACGTAATTAGACTCAAAAGATTCATCTCGCGAATTAGTTCAAGGTTATGGAATAGGTTTTATAATTAATGTATGTTTAATACTCTAAATTAGTGTCCAAACATTCGATGTGACAGGGACTTGAAATAAGTGGCCTTGGACATGCAAAAATGGTGAATCTGTGGTAAAGTCTTTTGAAACGACGGAGAAAAAGGTTCTCGTTCTTGTGAGAAAATTCAATTATTTACTGCAAATTTTATACCAGAACCATGTGAAATTTCAAAGGGTTATTTAGATCCTGCCATTTTTTAGGGTTAAAAGCATAAAAAATCGTTACTTCTTCCTTTGGACATGCCATTTTGGACACAGCCTGCAAAATACAGAGCTTTGACCGTCAATTTGTACGGTAATAAATCATTTTATCGTGATCAAAATTATGATATACAAATAATTATAATATTAAACTTGTTAAAAGTTTAGCTTGAACATGAAAAATCGACGTGTTTTTGGTTCAAATTCGAATCCTCCCAGCTCCAGAGGCAGCAGACCTGGTCCGATAAACACAGGTCAAAGTCAAACAGAACAGCCACGTCTCGTCTCGGTCATCCATTCTACCAGCGAACTCCGGAGAAGGAACCCGAAGCTTCCAGTAGCAGCAGTAGTAGCCCAGTAGTAACTGCCTGGAAGCTTCCCGAAGCATCGATCTGGAGGACTCCCCGCAGAGAGAGAGGCAGCCAAGATTGAAGCGCGTGTTAGTACAAAACGCACACAAATCCCGGCCATCCTCTCCTCCTTCCCTGAATCGCAGGAACGAGATTTGAAGCGGCGGCTCGAGCGCCCGATCCGGCGATCGATCGGGAGATCTGCAGCAAACGGCTGATCTGTTGGAGGAGATGGAGGAGACTGCGACGGCGACGGCGGCGGCGGCGGAGAAGGCGTCGTCGTATAGGTACTGGGTGAGGGAGGCCACCGGGGACGCCGCGCCGCTGCCCGTGCCCCGGAAGCTCGACGCGTCCGCCGCCAACGGGAACGGCAACCCGCCGCCGCTCGGCTCCGTGTGGAATCAGGTGATGGGGGGTCCTCCTCTTCCTCCTCTCTTCTTGTCAGATTGGGACTTGGGAATGGACGCGATGGTTGCTACTACTTTGCTACTAGTGGAGCCAACTGTTGTTGTTGCAATCATCCATGTCGTCGACGGATGATACGATATGATATCCCATCTCTAGCATGAACTCGCATTTCATCAGAATTCGAGATTATTATTATTACTCTAAATCAGTACTAGTTCGTTCGGCATTGTCTTGTTCGCTGAGACTTCCATACATTGGCGGAGCCAGAAAGATTTTTTTGAGCCCGGGCAAACTTCAATATAGCTAGTATTTACTATAGAAATTTCATCATCAATATTAAAATTTAGTGGAGTTTTCACCGGCGAGCACGGGCGATGGCTCCACCGCTGATTCCATACATTGGGTTGCAGTGCTGAATTGGAATTGCTGATGGCAATACCACCGGTAGCTAGTTTAGGCTCATCGTTTCTCTTCGATTGCTGTGATGATACGTTCCCGTAGGTGGCGGAGTTTCTTTAGGAGGAACGTTTTGCTTAGTTTGCATGATATATCCAACACCCCTTGCATTATCGCGTTCACCCTCTAGCGGACTGCATTATCCTCCTCTATGTGACTATATGATATGGTTTACTGTCGGTGATATCACACGTTTTGTTTAGGTTGAATGAGTTTTTGTGTACTATGAGCTTCAAAAACAATTGCTGTGAGCAATGGCCTTAAATTTGCCCTGTGGGACTTGGTGGAGACATTTGGTTGGTAATAGAAGAAGAATAAAACAGGGTTTAAAAGATTTAAACTTTCAGCTGGCAGGGCAATACTGCGCTTTTGATTCCGATTAATTTGACGTCAATTGATTTTTTTCCCCTGCAAAAAAAAAGATTTTATTACCTGTAGGTGGACCTGTGTTCTCTTGAAATTTAAATTTTTTTCAGGGTAACTTGAGATGCAGAATAGACATTAATGTGGACAGATGTTAAGAAGAAATGCGGAATGACCTCATACCTTAGGATTCATAAGTCATAGCTAAATGTTGGTTGCTTAGATTTGTTTGGGTCACTAACCATGACATGTTGTGAATCATGCCATTTTAGTTTGTGTTGAAGCTTGTCGTTTTTGTTGTCACTATAATTGATGGTATGTTGCAGCAGCAGTGTAGCACTATTTCATTTTCTATGTATAGGGTTCTGTTCTGATGTGTTGCTTGCATTTTTGCAGGCTGGGACCTGGGAGGAAAAGAACCTCAATTCATGGGCTAACAGTAGGATAAAGGTACAGTAATTTGCTCGCAAACTGTTGGTGAAGTACTTGCATACTCCAGTATCAAAATTTCTCTGATAATGCTATCTAATCTGCACAACAGGAATTGTTGGGTTCTTTAGATTCGTTAGAATTCCCTACAGGGAAGGCGTCACTTGATGGAGTGTCTAAATGCAATGGTGATGTAAGTGTTATTTTTTGACGTGACCATCAATTACATAAGTTTGCAATCACTTGTCAGTTAAGATAGCCTATTTTTTATTTGCTTGTTCTGTGTTTTGTAGTTTAATATGTGAATATATCCTTTGTTATTGACAGGCCTTTCTGGTGACAGTTCGTAATAAGAAGAGAGTAGGGTATAATTATGAACTAAGCTTGAAATTTAAAGGTAAATTTGATGCAGTTTCAGAATTGCCATCATTCAGTTAGTTTGTCCTTTATTCCTTATAGAGAACGGAGTAGTATTTACTAACGGTTAATAATATTCCTTAGGCGAATGGCTAATTAAAGAAGAAAAGATGAAGGTCAAAGGCCATCTGGAAATTCCTGAGTTTTCATTCGGTGAGCTGGAGGACTTGGAGGTAAAGCTATTATTCTATACGAATTTCATACCATCATTCTCAAGACCAGTCAGGTGGGTAAATGACAAATCCTTTCTTCTGCCACCCGGTTTCAGGTAGAAGTAAGGTTTAGCGATGACAAGGGCCTTGCATCCGACGACAAGAGGCTGATTTGCAAGGACCTCAAGTCCTTCCTTTCACCTATCCGGGAGAAACTGCGCGCATTTGAAGAAGAGCTCAAGGATAGGTAACAGAAAATTACCATGAAACCAGCAGCACCAGCAAGGCAAGTAACTGCCCTGCTTTGCCAATGTTAGGGTCAATCATGTGATTTTGTAACTGCAGAATGACCATCTGAGTTTGATATTCATGCTTTGTTAGATCACTCAAGGTCCATATTTTTGGCGATATTTGTAACTGCGTCTGTATGTGGAGTTGTGAACACTTCTGTTGTAGATCTGGTCCTCCAGATGAAATATGAACTGTCAAAAAAAATATCATGGTCTTGTCTGCTTTCACGAATGTTATGTGATGCACTGATGCATCACTTTGAGAAATGGGCTAACTATGTTGGGCCCTGAGTGTCGTGACCCAGTTATTCGCAGATCAAGCCGGAGATCCAAATTTCTATCTTATATGGGCTGATTTGGTTTTTTGCCACTGGTAGCGACCCAGGCCGTGCTGGTCTATCCAACTTGAGTTTCATTAAGTTTATAAGAAAAATATAATAATATTTTTAATCCAAAACAAACATATTATCAAAAATATATTATCAAAAATATATTTAATGTTACATTTAGTGAAATTAATTTTGGTGTTGCAGATGTTATTTTTTTTTATAAAATGACTACAAAATAAGTCTAAAACAACTTACAAAAACAAATGGAGGGTGTACATGCTGTAGGAATGGACATTGTGCACGGGATATAATTAATGTTGTAATATAAGAAAATAACACTACCTCCATTGTTTTATAGATAATGTCATTAATTTTGTGGTACATGCATGTTGCTAGCACATGTTTGACCATCTCTTATTAAAAAAATTACATAATTATTAAATTTATTATATGGTGACTTCATTTATAATTAAATGCACTTTAATTATGACTTATATTTTTATATATTTGTGTATTTTTTAATAAGATAGATAACTAAAAATGCGTAAAAATAATCAGTGGCATCATCTATCAAAAACCGGAGGCATTTCATCCATGCATGCAATTTGGAAATACCTTTGCATTGCTTTTGTCCTCATCCACGCATGCAAACTCAATTCCTGCATAATTCCGTTCCATACAATCAAACAAAGTGTGTCGCCATCAACACACATGAGTGGTGCATTTCACATCTTTAGTTGGTCTTTTGGCTCTTAATCAGATGAGTGACATTTTTTGTTTGCTCTACATATTGCTCCATCACATCTAAACCATTCTAGTGTTTTACTCCTCCGTACATGATTGGCCAGGAATTCTATGACATCATACAATGCTTGCACTTTGCAGTTTGCAGCAAGTGAGGAACTCAATTTGGATGTGCATCTCATGAGAGGCAGACACCTGTTAGTTTTTCGTGGGATTAATTGGACAGATAGATATAGATTTGGACAAACATGCATGAGTCTTCAAAAGAGTTTAACCTATCCAGACAGTGGCAAATTCGGTTAGGCAACGCCAAGCTCAGTTACTGGTCTAATCCCCCATGGCGATCTCTTGACCACTCGCTAATTATTAACATTTCCCATAATTAGCTTTTCATGCGATGACTATTAATTTGATGATGCTAGATATGATCGAGACGTGTGTTTACAAAAACAAGAACCCACTCTCCATTCTGAACTCAAATTGACGAGGCACGATTTCGAATTTATATATACAGGTAATGCAACTATGAAATCTTAGCTAGCTTATTTTATGATTAGAAATAATAATCAGGCATGTGCTTCGGAGGTTGTGTTTAATACCTGAAACATCATTTTTTTGACGATAGTATCTAAATCATTATCTATATTATCAGCGGCTAAGCCAAAACAACACAGAAAAAAAAATCACCGAGGATCATAATACTATAATTTTTAACTAATGATACAATTAATATAGGGTAAACAATTAAAGATTGGAATTCTACCGGGAGTCATATGACCTTGGCTTGCATACTGTAGTAACATATATTGCTTTAAAGAAAATAGTGGTGGAGGTGAGGGTGAATTGTTAGACCATCACCCCACCACCAACTCCCTATAACAAAAAGTGCGAGGCTGAAGATCTCATCTATTAGCTATAATTAGCTATAATGTACTTCGTCAAACACGTTTTTATGTTCAACGTTTAATCGTCCGTCTTATTCGAAATTTTTATGATTAATATTTTTATTGTTATTAGATTATAAAACATGAATAGTATTTTATGCGTGACTTATTTTTTTAATTTTTTCATATTTTTTCAAATAAAACGAACGGTCAAATGTTGGACAGAAAAACCGATAATTGCACTTAAAATGAGACGGAGTGAGTATATAAAAAGAAAATGAAGATATGAGATACACAGAATTGATGAAAAAAAAAGATGATGGCCATGTTCATATCTTAAATTCCATTGCAACTCGTAGACAATATGCTAGTAGTAGAAAAAAAGAGACTAGTAGATATTTTTCTCCCAAAAGTAGGGTACGCTGATTATTATTTTGTACTTCTAATTTCATTCAAAGCAGTAACTAATTTCACTTGATCTTGATAATACCCAGTTGTTAGATGTCGGTATATACGCGTACAACTACGGTCTTTCTTTGCGAGAAACAATTGAGAGAACAGAACTGCAGCAGTTTTGTCGTCTAGTAGATCTACGTGGACCAATCGTGTCCTGGGACCAAGGTGTGGGGTCCACCGCAACACAAAACGAACTCACATTTTGTGCAGTGATTTTTTCCACTCATGGAATTTTATTTCCTTCTGACTCCTTTTGCTACCTTTATTTTTGCAAATTTAAATACACCAATTGCAGTTTTGCAATGTACATGTCTAACGTTTCACCGTTCGTCTTATTTGAATTTTTTATGATTAGTATTTTTATTGCTATTAGATGATAAAACATAAATAGTAATTCATGTGTGACTATTTTTTTTAATTTTTTCATAAATTTTTTAAATAAGATGGATGATTAAATGTTGAACACAGATATCCACATCTGCACTTAAATAAGATGGAGGTAGTACTACTTCCTAAAATAAATTCATTTTTCATCCATCCCACACATACCAAAACAAACCCAAAAATATAATGCCTCTACTTTATCAAATCGCAATACAATTATTTCTCACTTTATCTCTTAATGTAATCATTCTCTATTTTCACAAACTATGATTTAATGATTATTAAAAATAAATTTATTTTGAGATAGATGGAAGGGGTTAAAAATGAATTTAATTTGGACTGAGGAAGTAGTACTACAAAATAACACGATTCCATGGAACTTTGCAACCCTTTATTTTTTGTGTGTGAACTTTTAGTACATGATTAAGCTAACCCATGATTAACTCAAGCACACGCACTAGCTAGTACTAGTAGATGGCTTGAAATCTTAATTAACTTGACGGCATCACACAGTGTCACAGTTTAATTATTTGGTCAACCCGTCACGCAAGCGACGGCTTCGTTTTGCTTTAGCATTTACGCTAGGCTAATCTTCATCAGGTCAGCAAGATTTAGTGCTTTCTTATTCTTCACAGCTTAGCTGTGATATACAATAATCAGTTCTGCTACCAGCCTACCACCACATAGGATAGGAGGACTTAGCTTACAAGAAAAATATTCGTGTGATTGATTACTAAAACAAAATGTGAACACAAATTGAGGGATTTGTAAAAGCATCAAGTTGACAAAATTTAATAGTAGCTTGCAGATGAAACCTCACGAAGAAATGGAGACGTGACGATTTGTTTCTTCAGAATTAGGCATCGATTATTCCATTTTACTGCAGATTTCAGGCGTTGAGACACTGCAGCATTTTGTCCAAAAACACAGTAGCACAAAAGCAACAGAAAGCAACAGCGTGTCTGTATGTACTACTACTTCAGACTCCTTCAGAGTGAAGCGAGAACAGTCAAAACAATCAACCATCCATCCAAGGTGGTTCACAGAAAATGACTAATCATTTGGAGGCAGGAGTAATTTAGAGAGAGAGAGAGAGAGAGAGAGGAGAGTTTGGATAGGAGAAGAGAGGAGAGAGGGTGCTTGCTGTGGGAGGAGAGGACTGACAGGTTCTTGTTTCTGAATCTCCTGCACTCATCTTCTTGATTTTCAGGTGGAGTTAAATCTTCCATCTTGTTTGCATTTCTTACCTCGATTCACGCTTCTTGGCTTCCTTCTCTATTGGATTTGTAGCCGTAGGACCACAATTTGAGTTTTTTGAATTTCTTTGTGTGTTTAACATGGAGAACTGCCTACCTCTTTCGCTCTCTTTCAGATTTTTGTTCTTCTTGTTTCTGCTTTTTTTACTCAGGAATGTTTTTTTTTTGGGGTGAAGCGCGCAACTCTTTCTGAGGAGAACAGAATTCCATGTCCTTGAATTGATGTGGTTTTGCCTCAAACCATCCAAACATTTCATAGGTGGCTTGTATTTTTTTCTCAAGTTTGATTTGAGTTTGGCTTGTGAACAGAAGATTGCTATGTTGCTATGCTACATGCTTCTCTGATGTATAGACAAGACTGCTGTTGTGAGTTAAAAGCAGATTGATGTTGCATCTACAAAGGGATATTGTTGAAGGGTCCAAATCATTTGGCCATCTTTCTCCCTTCTTTTATCCAGAATTTAGTATATTCAGCATATGAGTTTAAGTTAACATGGTTTTAAATGTTCTTTTGGCTCCAAGTTGTCTTGCTGATAGAAGTCAAGCCCAATTGACAAGATTAGGCTTCTGTACCCATATTTCTGAACAATATTTCAATCTATTTTATGACACAAAAAAGTTCACTTTTGGACTACATATGCTCTGATAATGCTTGAAATTTTCAGTACTCTTGACTGGATATTTACTTTTGTAGTGCAGGCTTAGAGCAAGCATTCCATCTCACTTCTCATATTCTGAAAGGTGTGAATGACCAAGCCATCAACAAGCTGAAGGCACCATGAGCACACAGAGTGTCATTGCTGTAAAGCAATTCAGTGGCAGTGACAAAATGGCACACACATGCACTGCTCCAAGGCCATCAGCTCATATTCTCTCCAATGCTAACTCTGATCTCTGTGGTTCAACAAATAGTAGTACCTCATTACCATGTTCTATCCAATCCTCAAATATCAAGACCGAGTTGATCAGTTCATCTAGCCTGCCAAAGATTCTTCCATTTAATGCTGGCTCAAACCCTGAAAATTCACATTCTCGCATGTCGCAACATGAGTTTTCGGACCCAATTTTGTCTAGTTCTTCTTTTTTCTGCACAAGTCTTTACACCTCATCATCGATGAACTCTGGCTCTTGTCGAAAAAACAGTGATTTGCTTTTCCTGCCCCATCCTTCTAAATTTGAGCAGCAGCAGAATTCAGCTGGGCAATCATCCAGCTCTTTTCTCAGCAATAGTGGTCATGTTGATGATGAACACACAGATGATGTCAAGGACTTCCTTAACCTATCTTCGGATGGCAGCTTCAATGGGAAAAGTAGTGCCATGGCTTATGATGAGCAGATGGAGTTTCAATTCTTGTCTGAACAGCTCGGAATCGCGATCACAAACAATGAGGAGAGCCCTAGGTTAGATGTGAGTCTCCTAACTCCATCATTGATCATTACTTTCCCAAGCTATATGGTTATTCATCCTCTAACTAAATGGGTATTTAGTACTTGCAAAAGGTGATATGATCACATCATGACTGGATTGACATTTTAATCACTTATTACTAATTCCAACCTGTTCTTGCTTAGGACATTTACGACAGACCACCGCAACTTCTGTCTCTTCCAGTGTCATCTTGCTCTGACCAGGAGGATCTGCAGGATGCAGGATCTCCAGCTAAAGTTCAATTGAGTTCATCTCGGTCTTCATCCGGGACTGCATCATGTAACAAACCAAGACTGAGGTGGACACCGGAGCTCCACGAACGTTTCGTAGATGCAGTGAACAAGCTTGAAGGGCCAGAAAGTAGGGTGATCACTCTAAGTTCATTCATAGGAACTTGATCTTGAGAAAAGAAAAACATCTGTTTAATGTTCTGTTTGATACATCTTATAGAGGCAACTCCCAAGGGTGTTCTGAAGCTTATGAAGGTAGAGGGCTTGACCATCTATCATATAAAGAGCCACTTACAGGTGCTTAAGTGAAATTTCTTTTGATCCATAGTCAAATTCTTTCATATAAAATCATTATTTATAATGATTATACATTACTTGTCACGATGCAGAAGTATCGGCTTGCGAAGTATCTTCCAGAGACAAAAGAAGGTAAGGCAATTAAGCCAAAGAGGAAGTTTAAACATCTTAGGAATTATGAAGTTAGCTTCCTTGGTAATTGTTAACTGTTAATTCTGATGAAAGTTATTGGTTCTGATGTCAATCTAGATAAGAAGCAAGAAGAAAAGAAAGCAAAATCAGTAGCTAACGGAAATGATCATGTAAAAAAGAAGTGAGAGCATCTCCCTCCCTTTCTGCCTAATATTGAAGCTGTCTGTATGCATAAACCATAAAATTTCATATCGCTTTATGTTTCTTAGGAGTGCCCAAATGGCAGAAGCTCTTCGGATGCAAATGGAGGTTCAGAAACAACTCCATGAACAACTAGAGGTAAGCATCAGACATGTGAAGGCAGTATTTTGTAGGCTAATTAAGGTGAAACTGTATGTTCATATGTTTGCACCAGTCCTGATTCCAGATTATGGTCACAACACTTAATATTTACACAGTATTCTTTTTGGAGCAATTTACACATTATTGTTCATCAAAGCATGCTTGGCTGAATACTGTATATTTAGATAAACTTGCAGACACTGTTAACATCTTTCTTGGCCATCAGGTACAAAGGCAACTACAGTTGCGCATAGAGGAACACGCAAGATATTTGCAGAAGATATTGGAAGAACAACAGAAAGCAAGAGAATCCATATCCTCAACAATGACTAGTACAACAGAAGGAGAATCTCCTGAATTCGCACCGAAGGAGAAAACCGAGGACAAAGCAGAAACCTCTTCAGCACCTTTGTCAAAGTATAGAATTTCAGATACTGATGCAGAATGCCATTCGCAAGTTGATAACAAAAAGACAGCCGCAGGCTGATCTTGAAATGGTGCATGATGAATTATGAACAATCATGGTTGCAACCTTTATAAAATATAGTGCTTGTACTTGTATGTTTGTTTTCTTCTGATGTGCCTCCATGAATTAGTGCAGAAATTGTTCTTAGCTATTTTGTGGTATACTTTTTTGAAGACAGGTTTTATTGTATATATGACTAACTTTCAGATGAAAATGGAGCAATAAAGAGATTGTGCCATTGGTTTCCTTTATTTCACTCTGTAAATCTGATTACCATAATAACAGTACTTATCCCAAATTTACACACGTTTATTGTTTGTGCTAATCTCTGCCGGTACAATAGCAAGGTAACTGCTGCCTACACAAAATGTTCATGTTAAGCTTATGCTCAGTTTCTGCTTATCTATAAGACTAGATGTGTTTGAAAGACCTCTAAATGTGAGGACTGAAGCACTGAAAATTCAGTAAAGAAAACACAATTAGTTCCTGTTCTGACTGCAAATGTGTTCACACACTAGAGATCTTGTGCATAGTCCAACTGATATTCCAGGCATTGCTAGTTTTGCGGAGGCTTCTCACCTGCTGGACAAAATTTCCAGTGTTAATGGATTATACAAAATGTCCAAATTAAACTTGCTTATTTCTCTATTGATAGCGAGTTTATGCTAAACAATCGCAGATTCAAGAAACTTACCCTTGGTATTTGGATCAGCATGTACATAAAAACTGGCAGCTACTATCAGATAGCAGAGAAATAGCATCAAACCTTTCACACAATTTGAAGTCCCATCCTGAAAGTGTATGATTTAAAAGAATGTTGTAAAATCATGTGAAATCAAACTCATCGTGTTTTAAAAAAATGCTCTCTTTGCACAATGATTTTATTACCTGCAACAAAAATGCAACAACCAGTACAGTTGTTAAGAGGCTTGCCGTCTCAAAGAGATGGAAGTTTAGATCCATTGGCTTGCCCATCATCCATCCCATCACTACACAAAATGGTATCTACAAAATGAGATAAGCAAAAATCAGTTTTTGATGATCAGATCTTGATAGCTAGTGAGCATAGTCCAATCTGATAAGCAAAAGACGACTCGAATCAAGCCAGCACGCAGTTAAACTAACCCACCCCAAACATGGATATCTGTATCGATGATCCTATTGCCACTCCAAGAGAAATGTCCTGTACCCAAAAAAAAAAACAAAAATTAGATACATGTTAGTGTAAATAAAATGTTATTCAAGATTGTTGCCAATTGCAAGCTGATGCTTACTAATTTGTCTTTCACTGCAAACATGACAGCATTAGCATGTCCTGCAGAATTACCCACAACTGGGAGCAAAACAACACTGATGAATGCTACTGGTATGTTCCAAGCTTTGGAAGCCCCCTGTAAAATTTGCAAATTTAATGATCCGGCAAAGAAAAAGAACTTGTAAGATTGATCAACACAAATCACAAAGAGTTACCATTGTAAAGATGTATATTCTTGTTAAACTGCAAATAAAAACAACACGCACCGAAACAAAATAAAAGAAGGATGGAGAAGAGCTATTACATCTATTGCATCAACCAAGTAGTAAGAGAGCATTGATATCCAAGCAATGAAAATTGCAATCCAGGAAATGGCTTCCCGTTTGGAGATCTCAGGAACTTCATCATCATTGTCATCCACATCATCCTGAATTCCTCTCTATTAAAGGCATACACGGATACTTCAGAAAATTGGAAAGAAACGAACAAACAATAGGGCAAGAAATCTAACACAATTGCAATATCTACAATCGTATATGGTAACCCATCAGATCATCAGACTTACCACATTAGTTTCATTGCGACGTCGATTGTTTGACAATTGAAAGTAAAGGTAGGATGCATAAGCAACGAGCATAACACAGCTGCTGAACCTCGACAACGCTAGTTCTGACTTGCCGAATTGAGCTTCTGAATGAGTGTAATGCAGCGCGGCGGGAATGAGCAACCCCATCACCGCCATCAAAAGTAATCCGGAGTTCACTACTGCATCTGCCTGCCGACAACAGAGATTAACCGGTGTTTCTTCTTCATCATGAGGTCTTGTAAAAATAATGAAGAATGGTTACCTTGCTAAAGGTCTGCATGGTTTTGCCGCAAGCGAGTCCACCACTGAAGAATGCTGAACCAAGAACAAGAAGCAAGTTTGACAGGATTGATCCTAGCAGACATTGTTGAACAACGCGTAGTTTTCCACTACTTAGTGCATGTATTGATATGATCAACTCGGTTGCATTGCCAAATGCAGAATTTAGAAGGCGCCCAACTTCACATGAAATTGGCCAAGTCAACGACAATGCAACTGACACATGATCATGTGAATACAATTCAGATAAGAATATGTCAGAAGAAGAGAAACTTAGCTAAACCTTTTGGACCAGTGAAAAGTGCCAGCTGCCTGCAATGAGAAACAAAATGTCAGATGTTTATTGAAAGATAAAAGAATCAGACAATAAAAGGTGAGTTTGTAACAATTACTCGGTGGCGAAACCCAATCGCTCAGCCAAAGGAATAATACCCAGCATGCTTAGAGGAAATACCCAGCCCTTGAAAAGAGATAAGTCAGAAATATCAATACAAGAGCACAACGTTGCAAAGGAAAACATCCAATATATACGAGGTAAAGCTTTTGCTTCTTTTCAAAAAAAAAACAAAGGAAAGCATCAACAGAGTAATTGAAATAGATGAAAATTTGGTGTGCCTACATATCTTTGGGTCACGTAATTGAGAAAAATTGCCAAAAATCCACATGGTAACAACACATCGAGCTTGGACTTGAGCAACACAATCTTCATGCTGCCGAAAACCCCCCAATTCACAGATCCTGCATAACTTTGGAAACCACCAATTCTAGCAGACAATGCTTCTGGTGTAACAAGAGCTTCCTCCTCCTCGAACTCGTCGGGTCTACTAGCCAATGAAGAGGTCTGTTCTATAGGAAAAATCAGTAGAAACAAATCCAGTGAATAAGTATGGAGCAACCAAAAGAGAAGTTTGTGAAGAAAAGATGCAATCATATTGCCAATGGATAATCCATACTGATTACTGAATGCACTACTCGCAATGACTATGATTACTCACTTGATCGGTATACTCTGGGTTCGTCCCATTGATCTTGTCCATCTGTAAAACTAGCAGCAATCAGTAAACATGTGGCCCTAATTTCTGCAAAACTATTTATGCGATTACATATCTAATGACTGCTAGCTAACTGAATGTTAAAGGTCAAAGTGTACTGCATACTGAGGCTTGATAAGTCCAATGGTAAGATAATCACTCTTTCTTTACTACAGTTACATGCAGACCAATTGCTGGATTAAGAAGAAAATTTTACTGATGTATTAAGAACATACAGGAGTAGGACAATTCACACAGCAGAATTGGAAGCTGTTGGCTCATTCAATAAATCATAATAATAAAAAGAAAAACATATCTTCTGAGAATGTATGCAGAGTGATTGAAGCAACATTTATGAATATTAAATCCCCGTTCTGGTCAATAGAATGTGATTGCGTAAGAATTCAAGGTCAAATATCCCAATTGTCAAATCACTTCTCAGGCATGCAATGTTCCAATACTTCCAATAATCAAATCGTGAAACGATTCTTGATTTGATCGCAGCGAAAATTACCCAACAAAGATGAAGCTGAAACTTAATTAATTACCTGATGATGCGAGCTCTGACGATAGGGCAAGAGCCTCCGGGAGTCTGAACTGTCCGTCGCCATCGTCCTGAACCAACGAAACATGAAAACCAATTCCGATCGATAGAAAATTCCCCTTTCGACGAGAGAATAACAGCAAGAACAAGGAAATTAAATTCAGAGTTAGAAATCATACCTTCCCTTCCTTTGAAATGAAATGTACGACCTAGATCTAAACCCAATTAAGGAACCGGTTCACGAGCACGAGATGCATGATCAGGTTCGAGATTGGGTATGGCATTTCGTCTCGGCAAAATGTTCTTCTCCCCCGTTTCAGGTTGGAAGCAGAGAGAGATACAGAGAGTCAGTTTCAACGGTGTTCGGAAGAATCGCGCGAATTTGTCGCTGGCAGATTGCCAAACAGGCAAAGCGTGTAGAGAAAAAAAAAGGGATAGAGGAAAAATGTGTGACACAAAATTTGACTAAACTGTAGTTTTTTGAAGTGTAAAAAAACTTGACGCAGAGATGGAGCAGGAGGATTTTTTTTTTTTGACGAAGAGATTGCAGTACCACAAAAGGTTAAATTAGCAACAAGTTTTCATGATTCCATCCGTCAGGATCATAAAAAGAAAGGGACTTGTGCAACCACAACCAAAACCAAATATATTGTTTTCTTGCCCTTGTGTTTCACCTGGTGTGTGCTTGTGGTGTGTGTGACCGAAATCCCTAATTAGCGATCACCGCTTCACCGGTCTTTTTTTTTTTTAATACTGCGTTAAATCGGCTGGAATTCCTATTTTTCGGTATGAACTTGTGGTATGCATGTTTCCACAGAAATCATGCATGCATGTATCATGCCGTGATTAGCCTCCGCGATTTGTATACTGGAAATAATGTCAATTTTGATTTTTTTTAGCCTCCCTGAAATAACATTAATTTTTTTCATATTTCTTTTTTATTTAATATTTATGCATAGAAAATATATATGCATAAAGTTTATACATAGAAAGTTTACGTGCATTAATTTTGTACATAAAAAATTTACATGCATTATAGAAAGTTTATATGTAGACTTTCAAAAAAATCAGAGGATTTTTAATCAAAATTTGTTATAATTATGTTAAAAATTAAATTTGTTATAAAAGATTTTGTCATCTTTAGGATGAATTTATCTAGTAGAATTTATAGTAACAAATCTTTTTCTAGTAGATAGAGTTATAAAATAATGAGAGCATCTTCAAGAGACTAGCAATAATTCTAGCTAAATTTAAAGAATAAGAGGCTAGCTAAAAAATAAAAAGTTTCCCCAAAACAGGGGTAATCGAACAATCTCTTTAAAACCGGCGAACGTGGATGGAGAGCCCGTCTGACTAGGCAAATATAGCTAGCGAAGGGGAGGAGATAGCTAGCGTGAAAAGATAGCTATCCAGTTTGCTAGTATGTTGGATGCAATTTTTTCTCTCTTTCCTCTTTTTTTTGGCTAGCTAAGGGGATATACAAGAACTCTTGGAGATGCTCTAACAGCCGAAAAACTATGTGATAAACCCTGAGCTCCACTCGATGCGCTCAAGGATATGATTTGGCCCGATCTTTCGGTGAGTTGAGATAACTACGATTTGGGAGACACGTTGACGATCCGACTACAACCGTACAAGACGTTGTGTTGCGCCTTAGCGATCGATACACCTCTCCGTGGGTTGTTGATCTTATCGATGCAGATCAACCTTATTCCTGCAAGCAAATCGAAGAAACTAGCAAGAACAAGATAAAAGCAATCTGAATTGCAAATAGGAATTGAATACAAATGATAAGTTGGGGTTCCGAAGAACAAGCAGACGGACGGTCTAGCCGACACGCGCGCTGCAAGCAAGTAGCAATGGCTAAACTTTAATCTAACAAAACCCCAAGAAACCCTAAAGGGGTACCTAGCTATTTATGGAGGTGGGAGGATGACCTAGAGAGCCCTAGGGTCGTGCTCCACCTGTTTGGGGCGCACCCCACATGGGCCCCACATGGGCCAGGGTCCCAGATGAAGTTACAAGCCCATCGGCCCATTATAGGTGACGCAGCACCTTGTTTCTGTAATTGCAGTTGACTGGGATGGAATTTGAGGATGAGGTTGGATCCATTGGAAAGAGGACTCCGAGAGCTTTCCATCAAGTACTCACGGGCCGAAAACGGAGCTCGTATGCAGATTTGGCGGCCGTTTGAATTCAACGTTGCAGCAGGTGGCCGAATTGGATTCCAGCACCTGGAGGACTTGGTCTTGATGTCTTCTTGTTGATCCATGATGTGAACAACGGTTGTATCCATATGAGCCATGGTCACATCATCCTCCCCTTCTTCACGGAAAACCGTCCTCGGTTTTTCCATACGGTGCTCTTCACGTAGTCCATTTAAAAGAACCTGTTTCACCAAATCAAAACAAGATAGACTCGAGATAACATGATTAGTCGTTACAACACTCTCTAGCCTGCTGTTGCCTTGCATAACTACAGGAGGTTCCAAATCTGAACATATATAAACTCTATGCACCAAATATATTCCTCTATCAGTATATCCTCCAAAGATATGAAAAATAGCATTAATTGGACATCTCAAATCAGACTTAACAAATAATTTCTCCTTCAAATTGTCAAGCTCACAAAATTTATCAAACTGAATATAGCCCAAAATATTTAAAGAAGATATCAATTCACGTTCCCCTACTTCATTAGCAATGTGAACAACATGCTTAAAATCAGCACATAAAGAACTAACACTAGAAATAGCATATTCATTCACTAGTTGTGGTATGGGTATAAGTGAAGCATTACCACACAACTCTTCTTTATCACAAGAGACAGCAAGTAAATCAACTTGTGACAAAGGAATCTCAGCAATTGGTTCCACTAAAGGTTGCTCTACTATAGCACGAAAAGTGGACATTTGTAGCTCAACTTGAGAATACTCACATTCATTTATCTCAGCACCATTTAATTTACCTTCCAAACTTTCTTCAGATGTCGCAGGTGCTTCATGCTTCTCCCCTTTCTTCTCAAGTATGTGTTTCTCCTCCTTTTGACAGCTATTTACTTCCTGCAAATTATTAGTAACAGGAGGCACGAGCACAACTTGTTGCTTATTAACATTGTCAATTTGTTTTTCCACATTGCAAGCAAGTTGTAACAAATGAGAAAGAGATCTATATCTTTGACTAGCGAGCATATCCTGAATTTCTTTGTTAAGCCCACGCAAAAACCTCAATTCTGAAGCTTCTTCGCATTCATCTAAACCACAGCGTAATAAACAAGCACGCATATCGTGATAGTATGAAGTAACAGTTTTAGTATCTTGCTTTAAACATTGTAGTTTGTTGAACAGAATATCAGCATAATACATGGGAACATAAATATCTCTAAAATATCGTTTCATGTCTTTCCAAGATTGAGGTATTTTGTTATGCCTACAAAGATATTTCCAATCATCAGAAGCATGTTTAACTAAAACACTAGAGGCACACATAACCATATGATTCTCAGTCAATTTATATTTTTGAAATTCTCTATCGACAGCAAGCTCCCAATCAACGTAAGCATGAGGATCATAATTTCCTTCAAAATAAGGTAGTGCAGATTTGATCTTAGCTAGAACATCATCACTTACCTCATAATGGTCATGTTGATTACTCCTCATGTCTTGATGAAGATGTCGATGTTTAGCATCACTGTCTCGTATTCCCTTGCTTAATCCTGCCATGGTTAGTTGAAAACAAGAAACATACACAAGAATATGCACGCTCCTATCAACTACTAGGTATTGGACGCTCAAATATCACACACACTCAAGCTTTTAACCGAGCTCTTACAAGTTCTTACCAATGCAAGCGGAATGGTGATATACATCGACTCAACCAAGCACCCCAATGGAGGTTGGATGTATCGATGCCTTGGCAAACACTTGCTGTACGGCTGCAATCAAATCTGTGGAGCTCTAGGTAGGCTTAAATATGTAGCAAAGGAGTAGCAAATGCTCAAATCAGAGAATGCAAATTTGAATAATGGTTCAAAGTCAAGTACCGTGCTGGTCCTAGGCTAGAACGTACTAGAGACGCGAGCCTAGACACAAACGGTACCACAAGATAGCACAACTCAAGCACAACTCTGATACGTGAAAGCAATCTCAAAGATAACAACTGATTTTCTCTTTCGTTTTTCTTTCTTTCTTTCTCTTTTTTTTCCTTCTTTCCTTTTTTTTGGTGCGGCTTTTCTTTTCCTTTTTTAAGCACCTTTCTGCCTTTTTTTTTCTTTTTTTTGACTTTTTTTCAGCAAAAACGACTCAAGGACCTGGATGCAAGATTACAGGGACTCAAATGTAAATATAAAAAATTACAGGGACTCGAATGTAAAAGTGCAAACCCTAAAATTAAAATTATACAAAAATGGAATGCTCTCGTCGCATAGGTTCCGTTTTTGCAAACAGATCTCGAATCCGACACCAAAATATTTTTTTACAAGGTGTAGCAACTCACGGTATGGGAGAGCAAACAACCGTACGTGGGGAGGTGGAGAGGAAGCCGTGCATGGGGAGGTGGGGTGGAAGCCGTGCGGTGGGAAGGTGGAGGGGAAACAGGAAGGTTCCGATCCAATCTACTATTTCTTTCCAAAACAAACCAAACCAATCTAATCTAATCTACAAAATTTCCTCCCTTCTTTTTCTTTCCACACGGCTAAACAGAAACACCGGACAAGCACTAGCAGGTCTAGGCAAACCCTAGATGCAACTCCACAACTCCAAAACCAACCGACAGAAAATACCCGAAACAAGAAAAATGGAACCCTAGTGGCGGCACGATTCCGTTTTCGAAGATCCCGACGACAACGAAGACACAGTGATGAAGGTGACAGTGGTACTAACCGTGACAAGAACTCGAAACTCTAAACGGACTAGATGCTAAGACCAGCAACACGACTCGACGATGCAACGCAAAACTCAACAAAGCAAAAACTGAAAAGAACAATGCAATGGCACAAATATGGCTGGGTAAAGGATGCAAATTTTTTTTGTATGGCTATTTTCTGGTTATAGGTAGATTAAAAACTCACCGAGCAACGAAAGCTCTGATACCACTTGATAAACCCTGAGCTCCACTCGATGCGCTCAAGGATATGATTTGGCCCGATCTTTCGGTGAGTTGAGATAACTACGATTTGGGAGACACGTTGACGATCCGACTACAACCGTACAAGACGTTGTGTTGCGCCTTAGCGATCGATACACCTCTCCGTGGGTTGTTGATCTTATCGATGCAGATCAACCTTATTCCTGCAAGCAAATCGAAGAAACTAGCAAGAACAAGATAAAAGCAATCTGAATTGCAAATAGGAATTGAATACAAATGATAAGTTGGGGTTCCGAAGAACAAGCAGACGGACGGTCTAGCCGACACGCGCGCTGCAAGCAAGTAGCAATGGCTAAACTTTAATCTAACAAAACCCCAAGAAACCCTAAAGGGGTACCTAGCTATTTATGGAGGTGGGAGGATGACCTAGAGAGCCCTAGGGTCGTGCTCCACCTGTTTGGGGCGCACCCCACATGGGCCCCACATGGGCCAGGGTCCCAGATGAAGTTACAAGCCCATCGGCCCATTATAGGTGACGCAGCACCTTGTTTCTGTAATTGCAGTTGACTGGGATGGAATTTGAGGATGAGGTTGGATCCATTGGAAAGAGGACTCCGAGAGCTTTCCATCAAGTACTCACGGGCCGAAAACGGAGCTCGTATGCAGATTTGGCGGCCGTTTGAATTCAACGTTGCAGCAGGTGGCCGAATTGGATTCCAGCACCTGGAGGACTTGGTCTTGATGTCTTCTTGTTGATCCATGATGTGAACAACGGTTGTATCCATATGAGCCATGGTCACATCACTATGCATACAAATTGGAATTTGAAAAGCGATTTTGCCTATGCGATCGCTCGCCTGCAGCCGCCGCCACCGGCTGACTAGATTCACACGTGTGTGATGACTGGATGATACATGGGTAGAATCGTTTTCCGTGTAATCAGTGCCCTCCTCCTATGTCATGTTTGCTTCTTCGTCCGTGTGATTTGCCCTCTCGTCGCAGGGCGGCGAGCTCCGGGAAGTCGGCCTCCTCCGCGCGAAGCTCGCTGCGGCGCGACGCGAGGCCACGATGCACGCAGCGAACTCCGGCTTGGTGGTTCTCCTCGTCCTCAAGATTTGTTGGTGTCCCCAAGTTTGTTGTCTTCTCTCTATGTGTTCTTCTATGTCTTCCATGTTGATTTCATGATTGTGTTTCTTGCATGGTTATGATGAGGATCTCAGGTTGTTCTTGGATGGGGATCTCTGGGATGTTTTTTTTGGTTTGAGCAGCAGCCGTCGTCGCTCGACGCATTTCCCGTATTGCCACTAGCTCGCGAACTGCCACCTCTTTTTTTATTATTTTTTTGAAGATTATAGGTGTATGTTCTAAAGTCAACCAACATCTATATAAGTGACGGTTTTGGAACCGCCATCTATGCAGATAGGTATAGGTACCTCCATGGCCTTCACCATCACCATCCTCAGCTTCCTCGCGCTGATAGGGATAGGAAGGCGAAAGGAAAGAATGGCACATGGAGAGATTTCACTGACACGTAGGGCCACAATATTTTTCCTTTTCCACCAAAAAATAACAGTGCCACTTTAACCTACCACGTCACCAAAAACAATCAATTTCCAAACCATAGAATGAGTCGATTTACACCGGTTTTGCGTTAAGGGAGGCGATTCAACCAACGGCAAGGCTTTAAGGGACTCAAAATAGACTTATCCATTCAGAGCTGTTTGGGGCACAGGGCCGGCCGGCCCAGCGAGGCGGTGGTGCCCACGAGGCCTGCGACCCATCTAAGGCCCAAAGCACACACAAGACCCATAAATGCCTCAATCGTGGACTATGGACAACCCCCCACCCCCATCCGCCGATTCTCCCCAATCTGCGCCTTGCCTCGCCGCAAACAATGAGTTCGTCTATCTGGTGGTGTGTAACACCCCGGCACTCGTTAACCGATAACACCAGTTAACTCATACCGAGGTGCTACGCATTACCTGTGATATAGTACCAGTCCCAGGATACACTAGCTGGTACACACAGAATAACCATGGAATCAAAGTAAACTAATTATTACATCACTGGGTTTTAGTCCTTACATAAGTTGCCATCCTGGACAGGCCCAAGGATGAGCAACGCAACATTACAAAAGTCCATAAAGCGGAAGTCAAAAGCAGCGAGAAACTAAGCGTCTGGGCGACCAGCTCGATCCACAGGCGAGGGCTTGGGGCTAGGCACGATCCTTCTAGAAATCCTCGTACTCGGCTTGTTCCTGGAGACACTCCTCGGCGGTCGGGTCGACATCTTCATCTCCAAGCTCTATAGATATTATATATATATAGCAAGGGTGAGTACTTCACGTACTCAGCAAGCCGGGGAAAGAATGACATGCTTGGTTAAGACAAGGAGAGCTCGGGTTTTATTTGCGAAAGCAGCCTTTTTGGCGAAAGCGATTTTAGTTCACAAAACTCTAGTGAGTGAGTCAAGTTTTAGTTGTCGGGAGGAGGCTCACGCCTTGACCCATTCCACAAGTTGCTTTGCAACAACCTATCACGATTAACGAACTATTGATTTGTCTCCTCTATTGGTTTCTTCTCACTTTCACAACAACACATAGTCCACACAGTTATCTTAGCACAACAACGCCATCATGGCCCTAACCACACCTCGGTGTCGGACGACACCCCAGGTCACACAGACCCGTTCCTAACCACAAAGATTAGCCGTTTGCCACATAGGCAAACTCTGGAAACGAATCCCTTCCCACCAACCATTTTCATCAAACATTTGACAAACAAATCTACGCTATGAGAAACACCTTACACTCGCCCTTGACCGTGGGCATGGCTGTTCGAACAGTTCATTAAGCTCTGCAGAGGTTGTACGCTTTACCCACACGACACGAAACTGACACCGTGTACCCGTCGGCAACGGAAGTTCGTGACAAGGCCTTTCCAAAGTTAACCCATGAAAATCGCATGCCACCTAGTTGCGCTAAGATCCATAACCGAGTATCAGGCAAATACAACCGTCATCCACTCAGGAAATACCGAGGATGCCTCCTACTCCTACTGGTACCATGCCACAATATAGGCAAAAGACACCCATGATGGGCAATAAATGTGTAACACTTCGTCTCCTCATCCTCGACATTCCACAACCATTGGCACACCAACTCCCATGTGATAACAATTTACTTAGCGAGAGGCATCCCATAAATACCCGTGTGGTCGCACTATAACGTGTTCGGATGGACTTCCCAAAGGAATCGGTCCTTAACGATAATACGTAGCCAAACCACAAAGGCTTGACTCCGCATCATCACCATTTTCACAACACATTTTATTTTACAACACCTCGGTACAACGTACCGGATTTTTAAACATGAAGTTTGGAAAAATACCCAAGTTTCCCACACGGCAGTACAACGTAAGCGCGACTAAGCAAACTACCTCGGTAATCATATCCAAAGGATAGCGATACCGGCGTAAAATGTGTAGCTAACAAGGATAGAGGTATTAACAACATCCTACGTATGTGAGTGCAACTACTAGGTCAGTCCGTCGGTTGTATAAACAATCCGAGGCCTAAACAAGATTTTCGTGTACACTAACAATGCATTTTTCAAACAAATTAACTTGCAAATATAGGAGCAATGTGATCAAAGGGGCTTGCCTTGCACAAGATGGGGGTCTTCTTCTTCGAAACCGGCGTCCGGAACTTCCTCGTACACGTGCTCTAAACGCGGAACGGAGAACAAATAAATAAAAGGCAATAAAACAAGCTCAAAACAAATAAACAAGTGTGCCACTGTGTAGATCTCAATTTTAGAAAAATTTAGAAACTTGAACGAGGTCAAACAGAGTTACGGTTGAATTTCTATGGATTTTCAAAGGTAGAGGGATTTTCTGAAATTTTCTGGAAATTATTGATAAATGGTAACGGAATATTCCGTGGAATATTCCGTTAGTTTTAACGGCGTGGGGTGGGGCCCATATGGCAGCCACGAGAGAGAGAGGAAGGGGGGCCCACCTGTCGGGCTTCTTCTTCCCCTAGCTCCGGCTTGGGCCGGTGGTGGCGAGGCGGCCGGGGAAAGAAAGCCGGCGGCCGGGAGGGCGGCGGGGTTGTGAGGGAGAGAGAGAGCGTGCGGCAAGAGGGAGAGAGAGGCGGCGCCGGCGAGGTCCCGGGGCCTTTTATAGGCGGCGAGGGGGAGAGAGAAAGATGGCGACGCGGCGGGGAGGGGACGGCGACGTGACGCGCGCGGCGCGGCGAGTGGCTCGAGGCGGCGCTAGCGCGAGGCTCGAGGAGGTGTCACCGGCGCGGCGGTGACCGGCGAGGTGACGTGCGCGGCGCAGGGGTGCAGGGCGGGCGCGGGGCTCGGGGCGAGCGCGGTGCTCGGGGCGGGCGCGGGGCGCGAGTGGTGCGACGTGCGGCAGCGCGGGCGGCGGGGAACGGCGGGCGATGCGGGCGCGGTGTCGGTAGCGGCGGCGCACGCGGCCGGAGGTAGGGGACGATCCACAGTAGTGGGCCGGGCCGGCACGGGGAAGAAAAGACCCGTGGGCTGGGAGAAGGGGAGAGAAAGGGAGAGGAGGGGAGATGGGCCGGGAGGGGAGAGAGGAGGGGTTGCGGGCTGGCCTGCTCCGGGGGAGAAAGAGAGGGAGAGGGGGGAGATGGGCCTGGCCTGCTCCGGGGTGAGGGGGAGAGAGAGTGGGCCGGCCCACTCGGGGGGAAAGGGAGAGGGGGGGAAGAGGGGTTGGGCCAGGGGAGAAGGGAGAGAAAAGGGGGCCCAACAGTGAGGTGTCCCTTTTTTTTTTACTTGGAATTGGATTTTGAAGGAAAATTTTGGAGGTTTTGGGATTTGAATTTGGACTAAGGATTGACAGGATTTGAGAGAATGGTCAAGGAGGGAAAAAAAATATGAGATCCAATTTGGCACAAAACAAAAACCAAATAAAATCCAAACTTAAAAATCAAATTTTAAATGAGAGGAAATTTTAAAACACATAAAAACCATGGGTGCTACATGGTGAAGGACAGCTTCAATCGCCGCCGGTCATGGCGGACACCTTCCACGTGCGCCGCATCAACATGTCGCGCTTCATCTACCCCGAACCACTGCCGCCGCCACCGACGCCGGTGATGGTCGTCGACGCTCGGGTGCCTCGCCCCTGCATCACCTTCTGTGCCCCCTCGATCATGAACTTCATGCTCTTTGGCCGTGGCAGCGACAGGGTGCTCGCCGTCGACCACAAGGACCGCACCACCATGTACGACCCCGGCGCCAACGCCATCGGCGCCACGCCCACCCTCACCAACCCCAAGAAACTCCCCGCCATCTCCGTCGCCGTTGGGGACAACCTCTACATCCTCGACCCGACCAGCTCCGACGACCACTGTTTCGAGGCTCTCGTCTACAAGCCCGGCGGCCCCGCCAAAGACTGGGCCATCACCGGTGGCCCCATCGACTTGTACAACGACTGGCACTGCCAATCTCTCCCGCCGCCACCCTACTCCTGCAGCTTCGTCGCAGCATACGGAGCCATCGGCGCCTATGCGGTGGTCGGAGGCGGCGACTCAGCACAGATCTGGGTGTCAACCAACGGCGGCGGCACCTTGTCGTTCGACACGGCGCGGCGAGACTGGACCAAGCACGGTGACTGGACGCTCCCATTCCGTGGCCTCGCCGAGTACGTCCCCGAGTACAACCTCTGGTTCGGCCTCTCCAACAACAACAACAACCATCTCTGCGCATTCGATCTCGCCGGAGCAGCCAGCCGGAAGTCGCCGCCGGCGACGCGCAACTTCCACCCAAGGACTGGAAGCCGGTGTCATCCTATCTGGTGCACCTGGGATCCGGCAGGTTCTGCATCGCAAGATTCTTCGATAAGCTGGTCAAGATTCCAGTCTGCTGCGACATGCCGACATGAATATGGACACCGAGACGTACGGCGTCTTCACCGGCGTGGAGGTGAAGCCGGGAAGAGGCCTACGGATGGTCAAGCACAGGTCAGAATGTTATCGCTTCGATGACATTCTCCGCGAATGGGTGCTGCAAAATTTTGCACAAATAAATACTCTCCCCGTTTCGATTTTTTTCTTAGTCAAACTTCTTCAAATTTATAGAAAAATATAGTAGTATTTTCAACCCAAAACAAATATATTATCAAAAATATATTTAATATTACAAACTAATTTGATATTTTAGATATGCTATTTTCTCTGTAAACTTAGTCAAACCTTGACTTGTAAAGAAATCAAACGACTTGTAATATAAAACGGAAAGAGTAGTAGAAGAAAGCATAATTGCTTTCTTAGGGTAAAAAAAATGCGTAGGTGTGCTGATGATACGGGGAAGATTTGTTTTCCACGTATATAATCAAAAAAGAGCCCAAGGGTACCTCCGTTTTTTTAAATAAATACATCACAGATAGATTTTCTTTAATTCGTTTGACTATTAGTCTTTTTTAGAAATATTTGTGCAAATAGATGAACTCAGTAGCATTGGATATGCTGGTGCTTCAACACCTTGAACACTAGCAGAACTTTTATCTCTATCAATTTTTTTCATTTTGGATGTCTCCTGATATAGGCAGGGGCGGATCTACCAATTAGTTAGGGTGGGTTGACCGACTCAGCTACGACACGGGTCACCCCACACTCTCAAGACCTCCTAACCTCTTATGGTAGTCATGAGTTATCAAAATTAGGTATAACAAGGTGTGAACATCCAACAGATTAGTCTGTATCTTCACAACTCTCGGATGCACGTAGTTATACGATTGAACTATAAATATGATATGTGTTGTGTTCGATTGCACTTATGGAGTGAACATCTCCGTTCTCCGTGCTATCTATATATTAAAGCTACGTCCGCCGCTGGATATAGGAGGCAATGACTGTTTCAATGTTTCTTATTTCTGGGTTCAGAAAAATCAGAGGATTTATGTCTCTTCTTATGTGGAGAAGATTCTTCAAATTGCTGACGTTTCTTATAAGGTGAGTCCTGAAAATGCAGAAAATGTTAATGCAGATAACTACGCAGCAGACTGAAACATCACAGGATAATGTTCAAAAAGTACTTGTACTGTGCATACCTTATTCTCTTCAAATTGTTCCCTATTTAATTGTGCTACTGAGCTATTGCACTTGCGAGTTATGATGTTAAGCACAAGATCATCCAATTCTTCCGCAAAAGGATCTTCTGTTTCATCCATTTGCAGGTCATCCAAATCAACCTCAGAAGTTTCTTATGTTTCCTCAATTTGCAAGTCATTCCTGGCGTCAGAGGGTTCTATATGTGGTCCTAAAATCAACTTCATGTTTCTGAATTTCCAATCTGTCAAAATGTTTCTAAAATGTTTTGTGTACTCTGTTCCACGCGTAACGAGCCTGGTCTTTACTCGCCTCTTGGCTGAATCTTCAAATAAGGTATTCACTTTCCCGTTGTGGGAGATCGCAACTTCGATAGGGCCATATATGATATTGCGGTTCGATGACGAATTTCAGATTCGTTGAGAATTTTTCTTTTTTTTTGGGCGAAGGCCCACGAAGCCCACGACAAAGAGCAAATAATAAAGGGATCGTAGGGTTTGGGAGTCTCCCCGACTCTTCTCTTGCCCTCCCCACCTGCGACTCGCCGCCTTCACCTCGCTCTCGCTGGCTAGCTTCCCGATTTCTTCTCGCTGCCCCGAGCTTCCGCAATCTCTGTAGCTCAGCTCCGGCGGCATCTCAGATCCGGAGCCGTGTCTCCGGTGTTCTCTATCAAGTGAGCAGGAAATCCTTTCCTCTCTCTTTTATCTGTGCGTGCATGTTTTCGTATTGGACTAATCAGTTCATTGTGATTTCTCGGAAAATCAGGAGAGGCTATACTGAAAAAGATTAATTCATACTAGCAGAATAATGAGTCTCCGGCGACGATTCGTGTATCTGGTGTTGGACGGCCGCTGCAAACGCCGGGCTTCTCTTGATGCCTACGTGCCGGCCACCTACCACCTGCACCGCATCAACACCTCGCGCTTCTTCTATCCGGGATCACCGCCGGCGGCGGCGGATGTGGCTAATGCGATGGCCGACGCTCGGCTGCCTCCTCGCCCCTGCATGACCTTCTATGGCCCCTCGGCGAATAACTCCACTGGCAGAATGGACTTCATGCTGTTCGGCCGCGACCGCGACATGGTGCTCGCCGCCGACCAGAAGGGCCGCGCCACCATCTACGACCCTCTCTCCAACGCCGTCCGTGCCGCGCCCGCCCTCACCAAGCCCAAGGAACTCTGCTCCGTCTCCGTCGCCGTTGGGGACAACCTCTACATCCTCGACCCGACCAGCTCACGCGAGCACTCCTTCGAGGCTCTCATCTACAAGCCCGGCGGCAAAACCGACGACTACGGTGGCCGCTTCGACAGGTTCAACGACTGGCACTGCCGGTCATTACCGCCGCCGCCCTACGAGCCCTATTCCTGCAGCTTCGACGGCGCCTATTGCGCCGTCGGCGCCTACGCGGTGGTCGGCGGCTCGGACATCTGGGTGTCCACCAATGGCGCGGGCACCTTCTCGTTCGACACGGCGCGGCACTCTTGGACCAAGCAGGGAGATTGGAAGCTGCCGTTCTGCGGACACGCCGAGTACGTCCCGGAGCACAACCTCTGGTTCGGCCTCTCCTCCAACCATCTCTGCACATTCGACCTCGCCGGCGCGGCGAAGCGGCAGTCGCCGCCGTCGCCACGCAATGTCTGGGAAGACCTCAAGACACCCAAGGACTGGCAGCCGGTGACATCCTACCTGCTGCACCTTGGATCCGGTAGGTTCTGCATTGCCAGATTCTTCCATAGTAAGTTCAAGGTGTCATGCTGCCACATGGAAACCGAGACATACGGTGTGTTCAGCGGCGTGGAGGTGGAGCCGTGCGGCAAGGCGGGAAGAGGCCTGCGGATGGTCAAGCACAGGTCAGAGTGTTATCACTGGGATGACATTCTCCTCGAATGGGTGCTTTAAAATTAATATTGCGCAAAGAAATGCTGTACTAGCCAAAGCACTTGTTTTGCGTGCGCTGAAATATCTTCGTCTACATCTGAGTGAAACAGGGCAAATTAAACCACTAGTATCACTATCGCGAGTTACTGCTTAGCAACGATTATGCTGCAAATGATTTACTCCCTCCGTACAAATACGATGCCGTTAACTTATTAACTAATATTTAATCATTCATCTTATTTAAAATTTTTATACAAATATAAAAATAGTTATATCATACACGATAAAATAAATAATAATTACATAGATCTTGAGTTCCGAAAACACTAATTGAGGCATCGCACGCGATCGGATCACACTTTCTGTTTTCGGTAACCAGGAGCACGTCTGGTTCCTTTTTTGTTTTCATGCAGCGTGCGTTACTTTCTTTTTTTTCGCGTGTCATCCCCGCTTTTATTTTTCTTTAAACGTAGTCCTTAAGTGGGATATAGTTTGGGACTTGAAGCTAGTAAAGCTAGTCCCAATTTGTTTCTTTACTTATGAACTGTAGCAGTTTGTTTGTTTATTTCAGATAACCAACAAACATATAATTTCATATTTAACTAAAATTTTATATGTACAAAATTTACATACGGCAAGGTCTCGCGATCCGAAAAGGATATTTAGCGAGCGGTCGCGTACAGGATTGGATCGTGATTAGATTGGAATTTCCGTTTATGGCAACCGTATATGCTCCTGATTTCTTTTTTCAGTTTCTGCAACGTGTGTTCCTTTTTTTTCTCTTTTTCCTCACGTTGTCCTGTTTTGTGTGATATTTATAGGTTGTGCCATTGAGGCTAGTAAGGCTGGCCCAATTTGATTTTCTTTTCTTTACTTTTGAATTCTTATAGTTTACTTATTTTTTTATGATTACCAACAAACATATAATAATTTTATATTTAAAATAAAATTTTATGCATATAAATTTTTATACACGTAAACTTTACATGTTTAAATTTTCTACGTATAAAGTTTATATCTTATGTATAAAGTTTGTACCAAATTTTTTTATGTATAAAGTTTATGTACCAAATCTTTTTATGTATAAAGTTTCCACGTAGAAAGTTTATATGTATAAACTTTCTATGTATAGAGTTTAGATGTGTAATATTCTTGGGCCAATATAAACACAAACACTTGTGGGCTTTTCCCCTTGTTTGCACGTACACAACAGAAGATATGTGTGTGGGTGGAGGGTGGAGATGTGGGCTACATCGTATTTTGCTTCTCCCTCTGTCTGCACTTGCGTGATCACGAGGAGGGATGTGCGAGCGGTCGACCGTGGGATAGATCTGCTACATGGCGATCAATCGCCCGCGCGATCAGCTCGTTTTCCATTTTTTGATCGGTGCTAATGACCAGCATGTTTTCTTTTTCTTTATCTGCTAATGAAGTTTCTTTTTTGGTTTTAGCAGCTGTTCCTCCGGATATGAGAAGATGTGCTCCTAGCTAGAGAAATAGCAAGCTATTCCCTCCGTCCTATATAATATAAGGGATTTTGATAAGGGATTTTGAGTATACAGTTCTTTAGTTAAAATCCCTTATATTATGGAATAGAGGGAGTACTATTTATTGGACTGATTTTAGGTCCAATATTAATATATTGAATATTTGTTTTGTTTTTTAGCTTGTATGTCATATTCATCAACATAAAGTTCTATCCAGATATTCGTATGATAAAAATTTATGTACCGAAATGTTTGTATGTAAAGTTTATTGGTATAAAGTTTCTATATGGAAAGTTTATATATGTAAAGTTTCAATAAAAAAAATGATTTGTATAAAGTTTTGAAGTAGATTTTTTAATTATGTACTAGAAAGTTTCTAGGTGAAATTTTTTTACTCATCTAGGAATATGATCGAGTAGATTTCTTATTTCATACACGGTGAATTTTTTATATACAATATTTCTAAGAATAAATTCCAATCTAATTACAGGAGATGCTAAATCTATAAGTGCTAATTATGATCTAATTGTGAGGTACCTGAGCATCACGTGCAAAGCTAACCAAAAAGATACGTAGGGGGAGGATCAGTTAGCTGGTCCGCCCTGAGAGGTGAGCCTGCCAGACTATTGGGGATGTGGACGTTGATGATCGCTTGAGCTACGGGAACGCGATCGATCGTGTACTAAGAGTCCCCCTTGAGTTCAACAAGATCGCTAGAATTAGAGGAGAAGTTCACTGGAGCACGAATCGCGAAGTAGTTTTTGAGGTTAGAAATTTGTAAGGTTTTTCCCCCATTTTTCCTGTCTAATTAATATGGTTTAGCAATTCTGTTTTTTATATTTACAAGATAAGAGGTTTTACAGTGTTCGGCGAGGCACAACGTCCAGTTTTGCCTCGCCAAGCACAATTAATGCTGTTACGTCGCAGATGGCGGGCGCGGCGCGGGCCGTACGTCTGGTGCGTGGCGAGCAGCATCAAGTGCATGCTGCCGTCGTGGTGCTCCGACGATCGACTGGTTATCGTCCAAAGCCGAGAAAGGGAAGCCGGCCATGCCCATGTACGATGCATCAGCAAGGAGATAACTGCGTATACTTATTTGTGTAAACAACGAGGAAATATTATCTTAAAGGATAAAAATCCACTCTCTCTATATACATAGCATGTAAAATATCTTGTTGAGCCACAGCTCAATGGTTTCGTGGCTCATCTCATAGACTGTCTCACTGTCTGATAAACAATGATCAGTCCGGTCGTTGTTTCTTGAGCACAATTAATGCTGTTACGAGTTTTGTTCTAAATTGTTATTATTTTGTGTGAGCCCCTCCCCCGGGGATGGGATGAAACAGTGATGCAAGTTCTTTTTACTAGCAATCAGATCGATCTCTGTTTCATATTGTCATAAATATCATTAATTAGCTGTTACTTCTCTGATCTACTTGAAATCATTTGCAACCTCGCACCATTTTTCGGGACTTCTCTTCATTCTGCCAACTTGTGGTACTTCATTGTAACCTCGAGCTGTACGGATATCCGTTTTTTTTATAAGGAACTAGTTGGGTGATCCGTGCAATTACGCGTTTAAGTACCCATACAAATTTATTTATTTTTTCATATGATTTTACTTAAAATTTATTCAATATCTATCTCATTGTCTTAGGATTTTGAAAGATCAAGCTTTATCATTCGCGTGTTTCCAATTTTATAGTTTTTAAAAGTTGCTTCGGTCGCTACCACTCACTTGTCAGGCTTTTACTTACTTTTCGATCTATCACTATTTCTATTCATCTTTCATGAAGACCTTCTAGTTTTCAAAGTTCATTATCTTGTTGGGTTTTATTTTTAAAGTTCCGTCAAACACCGTCACTGTACTCTTCTACGGCCCCTCCAATGCCTCCTCTCATTATTATCATTGTGATTTTAAAATACGAACATAATTACCATTTGGGTTTATTTTTTATTTTTTAGAAGTCCCGCTAAACCATCAGCAGCTTTGCTACTGTACTCCTCTATGCGCGACCCGCTCGCTACCTCCCCTCTTTATTATCATTGAGATTTTAAAAATTGAACATAATTATCATTGGGGTTTATTTTTTTACTTTCTAGAATCCCGCCAACTGTCATGACCGTGCTGCTTAATGGCTTGTCTGTTGTCTCTACTCTTAACCATCATTGGGATTCTATTTGGGGCTTTGTTTATATGTTTATAGTTTTTATATGTTCCATCAACTACCACCACTTTACTCCTCCTTTATAAGCTTATTATTTTTCCCTCTTTATTATCATTTGATATCGTTGTGCTCTATCTAAACTATTCTCTTCGAAAAATCCATATTTTTCATTTTAATGTGGGAGCATTTCGATGGTGCACGGGAATGAGAAGGGAGACGTGGGAGCAACGAGATTGGGAGTGGATGAGGAGGGCGCACTCCCCCTCATATCGACCGAGCGAAAATTACGGGGTAGGGGACTCTAAAAGTTACGCAGGGGAATAGGGAATCTGTTACAACCTATTCTCAAAAATGGTTTTGGGGACTAAATAGGAGGACTGTTGGTGATGCCCTAAGAAAGCGTCTGTCTCTTAGAGAGAAAAAAAGCACTTGTGGTGTGTGCGTGATGATATGGGGCAGATTTGTTTTCCATGTAATCGGAAAAATAAAAATCCCAGTGATACCTCCGTTTTTAATATGCACAACTTTGATTCATTTGACTATTAGTCGTTCTTTAAAATATTTATGCAAAAAGACAAACACACTAGCATGTCTAAATTACCTTCGGTAACATATCCAGTGATACTCTTTTTTACTAGTACTTTGTTTAACTTAGTAACTGAATAATGAATAATTATTACTGGTCAAAGTTCAAGAAAAAACTTAATTACCTTGTTTTCAAAAACACAGGTTGTAACAAAGAACAGAAAGATCTATTATATACGTTGATAAAGATGATAACATTGTTTTCTTCATTGAATAAAAAAAATTGAATTTGGTTAAATTGTAATTTCAAATGCGAAAACTCCACTTGTAGATGGAACAATAAAAGATTTTGATATAGCTCGAGGTTACCATGATCATCAAGTTTGGCAGAATGACCTCAGGTGGGTGGAGAGGAGAAGTCTCAGGAAATGAAGCTCGAGGTTGCAAGAATTTACTGAAGTTAGGCAGAATGATTCCAAGTAGATTGGAAAAGTCTCAGTTAATGAGACTAAATTTTGTAATCGGTTCTGAAACAAGAATCTTCTTCCAAACAAATGAATAAAATTATCTATTAACTTATTTAAGGAATAGAAAAAGAAGCCTCCACGCTCGCTCTCATGGCCTAGAAATTCTCATATTATCGAAGAAAAAGAAAAACCAGAGTTTATATAGGAACACAATTTAAAAAAAGCTGAATTTGGAATTAAAAATAAGGAACATAGAAAGAGAAGATTAGAGTCCATACCTGTATACAATAGAACTAATGGAAATTCGGAATTTAAAAAAATAAGAAAATTAAAAGTAGAGATTAGAGTTCATATAGAAATACAATTTAGAAATAATGAAAATTAGAAATTAAAAAATAAGGAATATTGTAAGAAAACTAGAGTACATATAGAAACAGAATTTAAAAATAACTGAAATTCGGAATTAAAAAAGAAATATTGAAAGATAAGTTTAGAGTCCATATAGAGATACAATTTAGAAATAATGGAAATTAGGAATTAAAATAAGGAAAATTGGAAGAAGAGTATAGAGTCCATATAGGAATTTAGAATTAATTAAAATTCGGAATAAAAATAATAAAATTAAAAGTAAAGTTTAGAGTACATATAGAAATACAATTTACAAATAAATAAAATTCGAATTAAAAAGGAATATTGGAACAATAGTCTAGAGTCCATATAGGAATACAATTTAGAATTAGCTGAAATTCAAAATTATTAAATAAATAATATTTAAAGATGAGTTTAGAGTCCATATTATTGGATGGAAAACTCTGCAGCGGGGGACCGTGCAGACCCCCTTTTTGAGTTCGGCCCAGGGGCGCAGGAGGGATTTCCTTAGGCCCGGCTCCGGTGAGGCCGGTGGGAATCGAAGATCGAGCGATAGAGAGCGGTGGCACACGAGCAAGTATACATGTTCAGGCCGCCGATCAGGCGTAACACCCTACTCCTGTGTAGTGGATTATATGTGTGGATTTTAGCTCTTGAGAGCTGAACTCGGCTAGCGACAGCTCCAGGAGCAGAGTTCAAAAGCCGAACCCCCTTCCTCTAGGCCTGGACCTCCTTTTATATCTCAAGGGGACACCACAGGGGCCAGACAGGCTGTTTTCTAGAGAGAAAGGAGAAAACTATTTTACAGATGAAGCCTATGTCGTGGCTTGGAGCGGAAGCCTCCCGCTCCTGTAGTGCCAGTATGGCGTTGATCGGACCGCCCATCATGGTGATCGGCCCAGCACGTCACTTTCCATTAAATGGCTGGAATCCGGTAGTCCACCGTAAGCTGTGCGATGCGCCAGGTGATTAGACCTGACGCACCAAACTTCTGACGTGGTGCGAGAGCCGGATCGGCCCTCGCAATCTTCGTGCAGCTCATTGGGAAGCGTATCATACCTACCGGGGGTGCGCCGGCACGCGCGGTACTGTACGCCGTCCCATCGGTCATTCGCACTGGTCTCACGCCGGTCAGCCAACGGTGACCGGTGTCAGGTGCGTGCGCGTCACTTCGTAATAGATGTGGCACGCGCGCGCACGGCGCAGGCGCACTACGCCTGCCCCGTTATTAATGCGGGTAGGTGAGCGCTAGGAGCGCTCACCCACCTTGTTACGTGTGGCAGCAGCCCGAGGGGGTCGGGGGAGCCCGATCCCTGCTGGGCCTCCCTCGAGGGGGTAGCATGTCATGGGAGGGCGGCCGCCACGTCGCCCTTGGGCCTTCTTTCCCCTAGGAGGATGGCCACGTGGGTGGACGGGGCCACCGCAAGCCCAAAGTCGACATACCCCTGGGCTCAGGACACCAACAGTAGCCCCTGGCGTAAAGCCTGTGAGGGCCCCACTGCAGGTCGACCAGGTTTTACGCCACCTCGTCGATCTAGTGATGTGGGCCCAGGTTTCCAAGGGAGATGAACAACCGCTAGTTCTGTGTGCTGGGAAAAAACGCCTCCTCAGCGATAACGGGCCATTAGCCTGTAACGGCCTCATTATCCGGGGCGCAGCCCAAATTGCCTCTCAACGGAAATGGGCCATTACTGCGTAACGGCCCCATTTCTGGGGGCGGCGCGCAAAACGGGGCAAGTCTGCTCGTCTGCCCAAGATAATAATGATGGCGTACCTTTTGGGAACCGTGCCACTTTTAAGGCAGGTTTGACCCATTCTCCCATCTTTAAGATGGTGGCGATGTTCCACACGTGCGTCGAAAGTTGTATGGATGGTAGTGGGCGGCACGTGCGCGGAAATCGAGGAGGCAAGAGAGCGGATACAGGGAACCAGGAGCCGGGCGCGGCAGCGGCTAGGGTATAAAAGGTGCGGGGATGGTCTTCCCTTTCCTTCACCACCTCTTCCCCAACTCAGCTTCCTGGTACCCTTGCTACCCTTGTTCCCCGGTGCTCCTCTCGCCGCACACTCTTATTCCTTGCGACGTACACCACACGGAGCGACGGCGTCGTCCTCCAACTGGGAGTGACATGCTGTTGCCGTTGCGCATCAGCAATGACTGTGTAGTCGGCCTACCGTGCAAGCTCATGCCGGTGGTGACCATCCAAGGGGCGGTGGTACCGGGCAGAATGTGGACGACGCCACCGTTCCTGGAACGGGCCCCTTCCCTCCTCCTTCGGCCGTGGCGGGCTCTTCTGCTGTTCCGGCAACCCTTCCCCGAACGGACCGCGTCGCCGGCGATGGGGGTCGACAGATATCGCCGCCATTCGCGCGTGGCGGTGGTGCGGCAGCACCTCTTGTTGGTAATGTGGGTGATCAGGGCAGCGGGGTAAGGCGCGTCTATGCCAACTCAGATCTGCTTGGTGCGCCTTACCCCATCGCGGTTAGGAGCCAGCTGCATTGTGTTGCATCTGGTCCGTGACTCGCCGTTCCAAGGGTGCCGGGCAGTTTCCTGAACCGCCTCCTCGGGCGCCAGCATCGTCGAAAACGAGGGTGGCGACGGTGGCGGAGGGAGCAGGAACTGCCGCCACCATCGGTGCCGGGAGCAGGGACCACTGCTGCGGCTGGCGGAGGGAGTAAGGACTACCGCCGCCGCCGGCAGGGGGAGCAGGGTCAGTCGCCGCTGATCGGTGGGAGGAGCAGGGATGGCCGTCGCTGCTCGTGGAAGGAGCAGGGACGACCGCTGCTGACCGGTGGGAGGAGCGGGGACGACCGCTGCCGCCGGCGGAGGGAGCAAGGACTGCTGCTCCACCGGGGTTCTTCCTCCTCCATTTGTGCCCTCCGGTCAGGCCTTCATGCTGATTATGTAATAATCGACACGGCCTTCGCGCCGATTATGTAATAATCGACTTCTCACCATGTGCTTGTGTATTATTTTCCTGCAATGAATATAGCATGGTTTCATGTTAGTTTGATGTTTTCGTGTATGTGATCCAAGTGTTTTTCCCTCGTCGAGTCATGTGGCGTTTTGTTTTAAACGGGGGCTCAGGTTCGGGCCGCAGTCGTGAGTGATAGGAACCAGACTAGAGCACTTGGGGTGTTCCGCGTGTCAAAACTGGCCAGGCCGAGAGCATGATGACCGGGGTAAATGCGGACCCGATTGTGGGCCATTGGCGAGTTCCCCCGGAGTTCAACATGTCTCGGGGCACGGCTCGCTCTGGGCCCCGTTGGTGTCTAGGTGGTGCAAATCACTCCAGAGCGACACGAACGAAAGCGACCGAGTTAAAACAAAACACCCAACGGAACCCGCAAGCGGAAAACCGCCATTGGATCGGATAAACATGTGAGGAAAAAACTGATATAAATTGGAATGCGAGAGAGGGAGATGTGTATATTGATAGTGGGAGCCCCCGGCCAACTTTGCCGTGCCCGGGGGGGTTGCGCGGGGTTGGCCCGAGCCCGAGGTACAACACAGCGACTCCTCTATGGATAGAAGTGGCGAAGGTGTTCGATATTCCATGGGTTAGGCAACTCTGTCCCGTCTTCCATGGCCAGCGTGATTGAACCCGGCCGGGGGACACCGATCACTCTAAACGGCCCCTCCCACATGGGTGAGAGTTTGCTCAGTCCAGCACACATTTGGACGCGGCGTAGGACGAGATCGTTTATGTAGAATGATCGGGCCCGGACATGGCACTGATGGTAGCGCCTTAGGCCCTACTGGTAGCGCGCGACCCGGAGGGTGGCACGCCGCCTTCGTTCTTCGAGGTAGTCGAGGTCGTCTCGTCGGAGGAGCTCTTGATTTGCCTCATTATACAGGGCTGCCCGTGAAGACCCCAGGGTGAGCTCGGATGGGAGGACCGCCTCCGCGCCGTAAACCAGAAAGAAAGGTGTTTCTCCTGTGGCACGGCTCGGAGTCGTCCGGTTGGCCCATAGCACCGCTAGTAGCTAGTCGATCCACGAGTCACCGTGTTTCTTGAGGATGTTGTATGTCTTGGTCTTGAGGCCCTTAAGGATTTCCGCATTGGCGCGCTCCACTTGACCATTGCTCTTTAGGTGGGCGGGGGAGGCAAAGCAGAGCTTGATGCCCATGTCCTCGCAGTAGTCGCCGAATAGTTCACTAGTGAACTGGGTGCCGTTGTCCGTAATGATACGGTTCGGCACCTCGAACCGGGTGGTGAAGCCCTTGATGAATTTGAGCGCCGAGTGCTTACCGATCTTGATGACCGGGTAAGCCTCGGGCCATTTGGTGAACTTGTCGATGGCGACGTAGAGGTACTCATATCCTCCCACTACCTTCTTGAATGGACCCAAGATATCCAGCCCCCAGACCGCAAATGGCCATGAGAGCGGGATGGTCTGGAGGGCCTGGGCCGGCAGATGCGTTTGCTTGGCGTGGAATTGGCACGCTCGGCATCGCCTGACCAGATCAGCTGCGTCCTGGAGTGCTGTCGACCAGTAGAATCTCTGCCGGAAGGCCTTGCCGACCAAGGTGCGCGAGGCGGAGTGAGCTCCACACTCGCCTTCATGGACATCGGCGAGGAGCTCGATGCCACGGTCCTGAGGGATGCATTTGAGGAGGACTCCGTTGGCGCCGCGCCGGTAGAGGGCCCCCTCTACCAGCACGTATCTCTTGGAGATGCGAATGACGTGTTCGCTCCCTTCGCGATCCTCGGGGACAGTCTCATCTTTGAGGAATGCTTGGATCTCAGTCATCCAAGCAATTTGTATTGGGGGGTCGGGTTCGACCCCTTCGGTCCCCGAGACCCGAACTCCCTCGGGCCTCGGGGGAGGCGTGGTAGCATCTGAGTCCCCCGGGGGATCAAGATGCGCCGACGGCTGGGTAAGCCTTTCTTCAAAGGCACCCGGTGGGGTTGCGGCACGTGACGAGGCGAGGCGCGATAGCTCGTCGGCGAGCGTGTTGTCTCGCCTGGGCACGTGCCGTAGTTCTAACCCGTCAAAGTGGCGCTCCATACGCCGCACCTCGCGGACGTAGGCTTCCATTTGCGGGTCGGAGCAGTGGTACTCCTTGGAGACTTGGTTCACGACCAACTGAGTCACCTAGAACCAGGAGGCGGCGGATCCCCATTCCTGCTGCCGCTCTGAGTCCCGCAAGGAGTCCCTCATACTCCGCCATATTGTTGGTTGCTCGGAAATCTAGGTGAACCAAGTATTTGAGGGTGTCCCCGTTTGGTGAGGTTAAAGTGACCCCAGCGCCAGCTCCTTGGAGGGCGAGCGAGCCATCAAACTGCATCACCCAATGCGGGCTGGCAGCCTGACTGTGCGGGATCCGCTCCGATCTCGGGGTCGGTGTTGACGTAAAAACACGATGGCCTGGGAGATCTTCTTAGCTCCAGTGCAGGTCCAGAATAATGATGAGATGCGGATGTGCCAGTTAGTTTGATCCTGCAACTGACAAGATATATCGGCTGACAAGCCGATGGAGTGATTCCAGCCGATGCCGATACCAGCTGATATCCAGTATAGATCTTGATACTTGAGTAAATAATGACATAAAGATAATCGGCTGATGATAATGATATATAACAATAATATAATCCAGAAGCAACCAATCGGCTAGTAACGATATACCGAATAAGCACTGATCGGAAGGTTAAGGCATACATCGGCTGGAGATCCGATGTCATTAAATCCAAATGATTAGATAAACAATGAAACCTTTGTTGTCATCGGCTAAATACAACTTGTATGTAACCCTTATAGGCCGATACAACATCTAGATAACTCATCGGCTAGCACTCCGATAAGACATTAGCATGAACCTATCGGCTTAACAAGATTTATATTATCAACAACAATCTAGTAGGTCGAACCTAATCGATGCAGCACGAGATTGTATATGATAATCTAATACTTGATGAACCGATAGATCTTTCTAATGTGATGGATATAACAAATCTATTTAGAACAACATTGTGATTGTATAGATATATCGGCTAAGACGGAAGATCAGACTTAACTGAGACAGTCCCAACTAAACCGATGCGTCTCTAAACACAATGTAATTAAGATAGAATTGAGATATCAGGTAAATATATCAACCGAACCAGAGCGATCCAAGAGATCGAAGCGATGCAGCCTTGAACAACACCAATGTAGCCGATAAATTCACCAGGACCCGACGGAACGTAGGGCTTACCCCTTCGCCGGAGATCGAAAGCCGATACAGCCCCGCGTCAGGTGCCAAATTCCGCCGGTTGATAAGTAAAAACCTCAAAAAGAGGGTGGCGATGCGCCAAGAGTAGTTGTATTGATCGAGAGATATATTACACAGACCCCGGGTGTACATATTTATACCCATGGGTAGATACTAGTCCATATCGGACAAGACTCAAACTTTCCTAAAGATAAAAGGAAAAACATAAAGTCCTTATCGGACACTAAACACACTTTCCTAAAGATAAAAGGAAACTAACAAACTACTCCTAATTAATAGATACAATTGCCTTTTTCAGACTCAATCCACACGTGGCAATCCTCATGAAGCACTTTAAACGAACCCGACAATGGTTCCAACATCCCCTTGTCGGAATCGGCTACATCGGCTTTCTTGTCCGATTCAATATCAGCCGATGCACACCATAGCCGATGCAGTTCCGAAGCCGATTTATACTCTGTTTCTGTTACCGATTTCCTTCCAAATCCACTTCAGTCTTAACTCCAAATTCGATGCATGATTTACAGTCTTAACTCCAAATTCGATGCATGATTTACCAAATTTGGTCGTCAACAGTCGGGGAACCCGAGATCGGGTTCGGGGGTCGGGATCCACTCTACCACGAAATCGGCGAGGGCCTAACTCTTAATCGCATGGCGTGGTTCGAAGTGGAGATCGAACTCAGAGAGTTCGATGGCCCACTTGACCACTCGTCCTGTCCCCTCTCAGTTCCGAAGAATCTGTCTGAAGGGGTAGGATGTTACCACCGTGACTCGGTGCGCTTGGAAATAATGGCGCAATTTCCTCGAGGCCACCAGGACTGCGTAGAGCAATTTCTGGGTCTGAGGATACCGAGTCTTTGCATCCCGTCATGCCTCGCTAACGAAATAAACCGGTCGCTGCACGTTTCAGCGGGGCCCACTTTCACCTTCGCAGACATCGTGTCCCGCGTGGGAATGTTGGGGGGGCCATTCTGGACCCTCTCCTGCTCCACGCTGGTAGCCTCGGGGTTAGGTGTCACCAGGCCGCTCCTCCCCCAGTGGCCTCGGGGCCTTCCTGGGGTCCGGGGGCCTCTAACGACGCCTGGCGAGGGGTCGTAGGGCCATCGTCAGCCTGGGGGGGCCCGAGGGCCCTCGCCAGACTGACGGGCTCCCGCGTCATCCTCTGTCCCGGGTTGTGCCATCGTGGATCGGCTGGGCGCGTGCCAAGGGAATTCCTCAGCGCGCTCCACCACCAGCGCTGCGCTAACTACTTGTGGGGTCGCAGCCAAGTAGAGCAGCAGCGGCTCCTCTGACTCGAGGGCAACTAGGACCGGAGGGGAGCTGAGGTACGCCTTCAACTGATCGAGGGCTTGCTCAGCTTCCTCCATCCATCGAAACGGGCCAGAGCGCTTGAGGAGTTTAAATAGGGGTAGCGCCTTCTCTTCCAACCTCGATATGAATTGGCTAAGGGCGGCCATGCATTCGGTGACGCACTGGACGTCCCTAAGCTTGCTGGGGGGCACATCTTATTTATCGCGCTAATTTTCTCGAGGTTGGCCTCTATGCCTCTTGCTGAGACCAAGAACCCGAGAAGTTTGCCCGTAGGTACGCCGAACACGCACTTTTTGGGGTTCAGCTTCATGCGGGTAGAGCGGAGACTTTTGAAAGTATCCGCTAGATCCGAGAGGAGGGTTTCCTGGTTGCGGGTTTTCACAACCAGGTCATCGACGTACGCCTCAACGTTACGCCCTACTTGACTACCCAGAGTAATGCGAGTAGTACGCTGAAAAGTAGGGCCTGCATTCTTTAAACCAAAAGGCATAGTTGTATAACAGTATATGCCTAGAGGAGTAATGAATGCAGTTTTTTCCTCATCATCCCTAGCCATGCGAATCTGATGATACCCTGAGTAGGCATCTAGAAAGCATAAAAGGTCGCACCCCGCGGTGGAGTCGAAATTTTGATCTATGCTGGCAGGGGATAAGGGTCCTTAGGACATGCCTTGTTGAGGTCGGTGTAGTCGATGCACATCCGAAGCTTGCCGTTCGCCTTGGGGATGACGACCGGGTTTGCCAGCCATTCCAGATGGATGACTTCTCGGATGAATCCGGCCTCCAGTAAGCGCGCCACCTCTTCACGGATGAAGGCTTGGCGCTCGGGGGCCTGCCGCCGCACATTCTGTCGGACGGGCCTTGCGCCCGGCCGTACGGCTAGACGGTGCTCGATCACCTCCCTGGGGACCCCGGGCATGTCTGACGGCTTCCAAGCGAAGACGTCAGTGTTTTCCCGCAGGAAGGAGACGAGCGCGTCTTCCAATTTGTTGTCCAGCTGACCGCCAATCTTGACGGTCTTGGACGAGTCGCCGGCCAGCGCCACCTCCTTGACGGGGACCTCATCGCTCGGGGTCATCCGCTTCCTCGGGGCGCGAGACGAGGAGGCACCATGTTCCTTGTCACCGCCCGCGGGCTTTGGGACCGCGGCGAGGTGGCTTGCGCGTTGTTCCACGCAGGCCAGTGCGATCTTGAGATCGCCGTTGATGGTGATGGGGCCGCGCGGGCCTGGCATCTTCATCTGGAGGTAGGCGTAGTGGGTGGCCACCATGAACTTCACCAACGCGGGCCTCCCTAGGACCGTGTTGTAGGGCAAATTGAGATCCGCCACATCGAAGTCTATCCGCTCGGTGCGGAAGTTGTCGGGGCCGCCGAACGTGACCGGGAGGTCAATGTGACCTCGAGGCCATGTGTGCCCTGGCGTCACGCCAATGATCGGCAGGGACGGCAGGAGCTTCATCCCTGGGACCTTGATGAGGTCATAGGCCGTGGGGGAAAGAATGCTGAGGGCCGCGCTGCCGTCTATCAGGACGCGCCTCAACTTAACATTGCAAACGGTGGGGGAGACCACCATCGCAATTTGTCCACCCCTAGTCACGCACGGGGGATGGTCGGTTTGGTCGAAGGTGAGCGGGACCTCCGACCATCGAGCCCGCCGTGAGGCTTCATGGGTGGGGACCGCAGCCAGAAGCTCGCGCTTCATGGTCTTGAAGCTGTGGCGGGAAGCATGAGCGCACGCTCCCCTATCTATGGTGGCAACGGTGGCCTTAGGCTCCTGGAAGCCTAAGCCGCCGTCGCCATCATCGTCGACGGGGGCCTTCTTCTTGGCCTCACTGCGTCGGTCGCCGGCAGGGGCTTTGGGGTTCTGGCCCTCACGGCGTTCCTGACCCCGCTCCTCCCCCCACTTCTTGACACGCTCGGCCAATCTCTTGACCGCGCGGCACTCGATGAGGTCGTGGAGGGAGGTGTCGTGCACGGAGCACCATTTGCCAGCCTGGTGCTCTCGGCCAGGGGCAGTGACGCTCCTCTTGTTGTCCTCCGCAGCCTTCCCCTTGCACGAGGGCCGTGGGGCTCCTTCAGTGGCGAGGACATGCCCCTCGTCGCCAGAGCGGGCAGTCCTCCTCTCTTGCTGCCTGGAATGGGTGGCAGACCCGGGGGCAACCGCAGCCACCGCGCCAGAGCCGGAGGAGTTCCAGGTCCATGCCTCCTCCTTACGGGCCACATGGTCCGCGAGCTCAAAGAGCTGCGCGGTAGTCTGGGGCTCCTTGGAGGTGATTTTTTCCAGCATGCGGTTGTGCCACACGCCTCCCCTAAACGCGTATATCACCGCATGCGCGAGGATACAGGGGATGGTGTTGCGGACCTGGCAGAACCGCTGGATGTATGACCGGAGGGACTCACCGTCCCTCCGCTGCACTGCGTGCAGGTTGGCTTCCTCTCCTGGGCGTGGATATGTGCCTTGAAAGTTCGTGGTGAACTGTTGGCACAGATCCTCCCAGGAGTGGACCGAAGCGGGTGGCAGATTCATGAGCCAACCCCGCGCTTGGCCTTTTAGGGCCATGGGAAAATAGTTCGCCATGACCCTATCGTCACCCCCCGGCGCCTCGATTCCAGTCATGTAGATCTGGAGGAACTCGGTGGGGTTGACGCTGCCGTCGTATTTTTCCAGGATGCTGGGCCGGAACTTTGGGGGCCATCGGACGCTCCGAAGGCTCGCCACAAAGGCACGGCATCCAGCCCCAACGACAGGGGAAACGGGGTCCTACCTCTAGGGCCACTAGGGCGCGCGGTGGCCGTGGACGCGGCGCCCTCTCCCGTTTGGGTAGCGCGGCGCTAATCGCGCCGGCGCTCGATGCTGAGCCGGGCATCTGGCTCGTCATATAGGCTCTCGTGACGCCCGCGAGCAGCCGTGGGCGTCGACGAGGGCAGCGACGACACGCGGCGGGCATGGGCCGCCGTTCGCCGTGCTCTTCGCCTTGCGGATGAAGAGGTCGCAGCCACGGTGCCGGACGACCCGGCTACCGACGAACGGCCGCCGGCGTCCAGCTGCTGGTGTGCCGCCTTGACCAGGTTGGCCACATCGTCCAGCCAGCGCTGGACGGGGCCTCCGGGTTCACGGTAATGGACGGGTGGCGCAAGAGCGCCCCTGCCGCCTGGAGGGCACCTTGAGGAGTGTCGCCGTCACCGTAGGCTAGACGACGGCGCAAATTGGATCAGCGCCACCGCTCGTCGCTGGGCCGCTGGGAGGTGGCGGAGCCCTTCAGCTCCTCCAGCGTCTTCTCCCGCTCGGGGCTCTAGCGATGAGGCGGCGACGGAGTATGCGTCCGGCGACGGGGATGCAGCTCCCCGCCGACATCACCAGCGCTTGGTGTGGGGGTGTGGAGCACCGCCTCTTCAGCCATAGGGCTGACTCGACGAAACTTGGCACTCACGCAAGGAGCGGGGTCTTGAGAAAGTGATCACGCGCCCCTACCTGGCGCGCCAGCTGTCGGATGGAAAACTCCCAGCGGGGGATCGTGCAGACCCCCTTTTTGAGTTTGGCCCAGGGACGCAGAAGGGACTTCCTTAGGCTTGGCTCCGGTGAGGCCGGTGGGAATCGAAGATCGAGCGATAGAGAGCGGTGGCACACAAGCAAGTATACAGGTTCGGGCCGCCGATCAGGCGTAACACTTTACTCCTGTGTAGTGGATTATATGTGTGGATTTTAGCTCTTGAAAGCTGAACTCGGCTAGCGATAGCTCAAGGAGCAGAGTTCAAAAGCCGAACCCCCTTCCTCTAGGCCTGGGCCTCCTTTTATATCTCAAGGGGACACCACAGGGGCCAGATAGGCTGTTTTCTAGAGAGAAAGGAGAAAACTATTTTGCAAGCCGCGACCGAACTATTTGTGTTAACCCTATTCATGCAATATTTGCGAAAAATAAATACTTAGATTTAATTTATAGGTGCAAGATGATCAAAGGTGACTTGCCTTGCTCGAGATCTTGAGCTTGATCCTCGAAATCCGCACACTGCGAGTCTTCGAGCTCCGATACTATACGTGAAACGAAAAGACTCAATAAACAGCAAAACGAAAGCCCTAATAGAGACCACTAAGTGTGTCATTAAATAGATCTCGAGATTTGAGAATTATTGGAAGTTGAACGGAGTCAAACGGATGAACGGTTGAAAAGATATTGAATTTCTAAGATTATTTGATTTTCTGTCTAAAGGAAAAAGCAATTAATAAATTCCTGGAAAAAGAAAAGGAAAGGGGCTGCTTTTGGACTTCTCGGCCGGCCGGAGGCGTGGCCCATGAGGTGACGATGGCGCGGCGGGGCCTATCGGGCCGGCGCGCGCTTAAGGGGGGGCGCAGGCCGAGGGAGCGGGCCGGCCATGCGGCGGCCCAAGGCGGAGTGGAAGGGAGAGAGAGAACCGGGAGACCGGTCAAAAAGGGGTGGGGCCCACGGTGGGTCCCACGAGGGTTTTCTTTTTCTCTTCCTCCTCCTTCTCCATTCTTCTCCATCCTTCTTCATTCTTTCTTCTCTTCTTCTCGGTTCACCGGCCGACCAAGGAGGGAGAGGGAGAGGGGATGGGGCGACCGACGGCAGGGCGACGCCGAGTTCGGCCAAGTGGGCATCGCGACGGCGCAGGAGGGACAGGGGGCGCGGCCGCGGCGACGCGCACGGCGCGGCCGGCCGGCGGCGAGCGGGGCTACGCGGCGGCGGCGGCTACGGTCTACTGGAGGAGAGGAGTGAAGAAGGGGCGGCGAGGTGGGTTACCGCAAGGGGGAGGGGGGACGCCGAGCCGAGGAAGAGGGGGAGGAAGGCGCGGCCGACGGCGGGCTCCGCGCCGCGCGTCCACGATGACGTCCGGCGGCGAGCCGTGAAGAGGTGAGCAACGGCGGCGGTTATGCGGCGCTTGAGGTGGGAGGGGAGTAGCGGCCGAATGGGAGAGGGAGTGGGGGTTTTGTAGGGGTGGCAATGTCGGTTGGGAGGAGGAATCGATGTTGGGTGGTCAAGGGCGAGCTGGCGCTCGTGGCCAAAATGGCGGCAGAGGGCATGACGCCGGCACGTGCGATGGAGGGCAAGGCGGCTGAGGGAGGGAACTGCTGTGAGAGAGAGAAGGACTGGGCCGACAGGAATCGGCCCAAAGAACAGGAGGGAGGATAATTAGACTTTTTGCAGAAAACTGTTTTGGAGAGATTTTGGATTCGAATTTGATTCGGAAATTGGATGCAGAGGAAAACAAGATCTTGGCACACACGCATAGACAAGAACGAAAATAAAATCCAAGATTTTCGGAATTTAGGGTTTTTAGAAAATAGGTTTTTCCCTACTAACGCCGCGACAGGACGGGCGTTACAAACCAACCCCCTAACAAGAATCTCGACCCCGAGATTCAGCACCTAAGGGAGCAGCTCCGGAAACTCGGCACGGAGATGATCTTCTCGTTCCCAGGTTGCCTCATCTTCCGAATGGTTACTCCACTGAACCTTGTAGAATTTGATGGTCTTTCTTCGAGTCTGACGTTCTGCCTCTTCAAGAACCTTGATCGGCCTTTCCTTGTAGGTCAGGTTCCTTTCAAGCTCGATGTTGCCCAGGGGAACTTGTTCTTCTGGAACTCGAAGACATTTCTTTAACTAGGATACATGGAACACGTTGTGCACATCTGCGAGACCTTCAGGTAACTCGAGCTGATAAGCCACTTCGCCACGTCTGGCTGTTATGAGGTAGGGACCAATGTAGCGGGGGCTAATTTGCCGGACACTCCAAACCTCTTCGTACCACGGAGGGGTGATACCCGTAGGTACACATGGTCTCCTTTCTCGAACTCGAGATCGCACCTCCGATTGTCAGCGTAACTCTTCTGACGGTTCTGAGCTGTCTTCAGACGTTCTTGGATCATCTTAACTTGTTCTTCTGCTGCCTTGAGTATGTCAGGACCGAACACCAATGCTTCCCCAACTTCATCCCAGCACAAGGGAGTACGACACTTCCTTCCGAACATTGCCTCATTTGGTGACATCCGAATGCTGGCCTGATAACTATTGTTGTATGAGAACTCGGCATACGGCAGACAACGATCCCACGTGCCTTCAAAATCTAGGGCACAAGCACGAAGCATATCCTCCAAGATCTGATTTACTCTTTCTATCTGACCGTCGGTCTGCGGATGGTATGACGTGCTGAAATTCAGATTGGTCTCGAGAGCCTCATGCAACTGCTTCCAGAACCTTGAGGTAAACTGGGTACCTCGATCCGACACGATCTTCTTCGGACAGCCAAAATCGACATACCACATGGGTCATGTAGAGCTCCGCCAGTTTCTTCCCATCATAGGTACTTTTCAAAGGCACGAAGTGAGCCGATTTCGTGAGTCGATCCACGATTACCCAGATGGAGTCATACCCACTAGGGGTTCTTGGTAAACGGTGATGAAATCCATTCCGATTTCTTCCCACTTCCACTCGGGAATCGGTAGGGGTTGCAGTAGACCAGCTGGCCTCTGATGCTCTACTTTAACTCTCTGGCAAATGTCACAAAGGGCCACATATTCTGCGACATCTCGCTTCATTCCAGCCCACCAGAAGTATGCCTTAATATCCTGGTACATCTTCGTACTTCCCGGATGAATAGAATAGGCGGATTCATGGACTTCTTTTAAAATGAGGTCTCTTAATTCCTTCTTGGCCGGTACACAGATGCGTGGACCGCACCAAACTGTGCCTTGATCGTCTATGGAGAAATTGGTGTCCTTCTTCTCATGTATTCTTTTTATTAACTCTTTTATTCCTTCATCACCTTTTTGAGCTTCCCGGATTTGCGACTCAAGGGTAGGCTGTATTGTCAAACTGGCCGGGACACCTGACTGCACCACGGTCAGCCTTAACTTCTCCAATTCTCTGCACAGGCGATCTTGGTCTGGCCATATTTGAGCTGCATTGCAATAGGTCTTGCGACTTAGCGTATCAGCGACCACATTAGCTTTACCGGGATGGTAATGAATTCCAAGGTCGTAATCCTTGATTAGTTCCAACCATCTTCTCTGCCTCATATTTAACTCGGTCTGGGTGAAGATGTACTTGAGACTTTTATCATCGGTATATACTTCACATCTGTTCCCGATTAAGTAGTGCCGCCAGATTTTAAGAGCATGAACCACGACTGCTAATTCGAGATCATGGGTGGGATAGTTGACTTCGTGTGGTCTAAGCTGCCTGGAGGCGTAGGCCACAACCTTTCGCTCTTGCATTAGGACATATCCCAAGCCTTGTCTTGATGCATCACAGAACATCTCGAAATCCTTCCGTATATCTGGCAAAGTGAGAACTGGGGCAGTGGTTAACCTTTTCTTCATTTCTTGAAAGCTGTCTTCACAGGCTGCTGACCATTCGAACTTCCTTTCCTTCTTTAACAACTCGGTCATGGGTCTGGCTAGCTTAGAGAACCATTCGATGAATCTTCGATAATATCCAGCTAAGCCAAGGAGATTGCGGATCTCTGACACATTCTTAGGTGGGTTCCAAGCAAGTACAGCTTCAACCTTGCTGGGATCTACTTCGACGCCATTAGAGGAGATCACGTGTCCAAGAAATGCTACTCGGTCCAACCAGAATTCGCATTTTGAGAACTTAGCGAACAATTGATGATCTCTTAGCTTTTCCATTATCATCCTCAGGTGTTCAGCATGTTCTTCCTCATTCTTTGAGTATATCAGAATGTCATCGATGAATACCACGATGAATTTGTCCAAGTATTCCATGAAGATCTTGTTCATCAAGTTCATGAAAAATGCTGGAGCATTGGTGAGTCCGAAAGACATTACGGTGAACTCATACAGACCATACCGTGTTGAAAAAGCGGTTTTTGGGATATCCTCGGATCTGATTTTCAACTGATGATAGCCTGACCTGAGGTCAATCTTGGAGAAAACTTTTGCTCCTTTCAATTGATCAAATAGATCGTCAATCCTGGGCAATGGGTACTTGTTCTTTATAGTCACTTCGTTCAGAGCTCTATAGTCAATTACCATCCTTTCGGAGCCATCCTTTTTCTTAACCAGAAGCACTAGGGCTCCCCAAGGGGATGAGCTAGGCCGCACATAACCTTTACTTTCCAGTTCTTCGATCTGCCTTTTGACTTCTGCTAGTTCGTTAGCTGCCATTCTGTAGGGTCTCTTGGCAATTGGTGCGGTGCCTGGTGCCAGCTCTATGGAGAACTCGATCTCACGATCGGGTGGCATACCTGGTAACTCTTCTGGAAACACGTCGGGGTATTCGCAGACTATGGGCACCGATTCCAAGGGAGTGGCTTGCAAACTGGTTAGGATTGACCGACTTGCGGTGAGGGTGTTAGGGGCAAAACGAACTTGCTTTCCTCCAGGTCCTTGCAAGGTGATGGACCTTTCGGCACAATCTATCTGCCCTTTGTGCTTAACCAACCAATCCATCCCTAGGATAATGTCCAAGCTTTGCGAGTCTAGGACTATCGGTTTGGCTAGGAAGTCAACTTCCTCAATATTAATGTTAACTTCCGGGCATATTTTAGTTGCCCTTATATCCCTTCCGGGGGAATGTACTATCATCGGTACTCGCAAGTTTTGGGTTTTCCAACCATTTCTTTTCACAAAAGCTTGCGATATGAAAGAATGGGAAGCTCCCGAATCAAACAGAACTATTGCGGGTATGGAGTTGACAGAGAACATACCCATCACAACATCTGGAGCATCCTGAGCGGTTTCAGCTTGAATGTGGTTCACCCGGCCTCGACCGAAGTTGTTGGAAGCACGAGAACCTTGTCCACTTGCCTGAGAGTTAGGACGAGACTGAGCTGCTACTGGAGTAGGAGTTCTGGCGGTGCTGCCATTAGCATGCCCTGAGTTGGAGTTGGTAGGATTCTGAGGGCATTGTCTGGCATAATGTCCCATCTTGTCGCACTGGAAACATTGTACGGCTGACAGTCCTGGTGGCGATTTGAAGGAGGTAACACTGTTTGGAGCAGTATTGCCACTTGGGGCACGCTGTTGCGGCTGAGGTGCCGGACGTTCGTCTGAGGACGAGGGGCATAGCCTGGCTGGCGGTTAGCCTGAGTGATCGACTGGTGATACTGCATGGGTTGACCAAAGCGAGGGCGAGGTGCACCTCGGGAAGAATTCTCCTGATGGTTAGACTTGCGTTTCTTATATTCTTCGGTAGCCTCTTTTTTGGCATCCTCAAGTAGAAGTGCCTTGTTGATCATGTGCTGAAAAGTGGGGAAGTCATGAGCAAGCAACTGGAGTCTCATTCCAACTGCGATTCCCTTTAAGAACTTCCTGATCTTCTTCTTATCGGTGTCTACTTCCTCAGGGGCATACCGGGCCAGCTTGTTGAACTGACACAGATACTCATTGACACTGTTGTTGCCTTGCTTAAGCCTGTTGAATTCCTCTTTCTTCATACCAATGGTGCTTTCAGGCACATGAGCTGCACGGAACGCCGTAGCGAACTCATCCCAAACAACATTAGTGGGGTCAGGGTGAGCATTACAGTAATTTTCCCACCAATCAGCGGCAGGTCCTCTTAACTGGTGAGAGGCGTAGAGCGTCTTTTCAACGGGAGTACACTGCACTAAGTTGAGTTTTCTCTCTACATCCTTCAGCCAATCGTTAGCCTCAACGGGCTCAGCGGTCAGAGAGAACTCTGGCAGACGAGACCTCAGAAAATCTATCAGCTTGGATCTGCTGTTACTTAAGTGCGGGTGGCCATTCCCATGTGCGTTGTGCTGAATACCGGCTATGGCTGTGGCCAAACCTTGCAGGATTTGAGTCTGAACTGCCATTAAGTGCTGCACGTTATCCTCAACACGTGGCGGCGAAGGAATGCGTTCTTCACCAGAATTGTGACTGACAGAGCGATGAGAGCGGTGAGTACCATGAGACTGCTCCACTTCTGTATTGCGGGTAATTGTGCGATGCGAACGGTTGTTGCGGTGAGATTGCTCATTAGCTGACTCATGATCTGCCTCTGGCTCAACTCTATCTTCCTCAAAACCGAAACGGGCTGGTGCACGAGCAGCGCGACGGGGGCGGCTAGCCATCTAAACTCCCAGAAAGGGCGAGATAAGAATCAGATAAGCACTTAAGGGAGACAAGAAGCAAAGATATATAACAACTCAGATAGCACACACTAGGCATAAACCGGGTTTCTCAAATCATAAAGACTCCTGATACAACGGGTGTGGACAAGTCACAGAGCTACGCCGAGCTTGACTGTACGCACACCACCTAGGAGATCCAGACTACCATACAACACCCACATCAAACACACGCACGCACTACCTCGCCACGACTCCGAAAGAGTTGGCGGCGGCACAAAAAAAACAAAAAAAAATGGCTAACACCCGAACGACCGCTGAAGACTACCTCCTCTACTCCTCGCCTGCCTGGCTGCCTCCTGTGGTCGGCTCCTCAGTCGAAGAGACGTCGATCGGCTCACGCGAAGGGACCGGCGGAACCTGTCAAGGGCCGGCAGCAGCACGGACTGCTGGCGGTGGGGGAGCTAGGTAGTCAAAATGGAACACTGTGGAGGAGCCAACGACACGCTTCCGCGCAGTGCGGATAAAGCGTGGGCCACGGCAGGAAGAAGCAACTGGGGTGTGTCCAGGGGTGTAGGAAGGGCTGACTGGGTGTGGGTAGGGGGAGTACACTGGTGAGTACGGCGCACGCGAGCTGGGGGAGCGCGGGCCACTTGGAGTGCGAGCAGAACCGCGGGAGCTACGGAACGACAGGTGGCTGGTGTGGCAGAGGCGGCCGGAGTCCCACGAAGTAGTGTCAACTGAGGTGACACCCTCCTCGGCCAGATGGGCCTCCAAGGCGGCGTAGCGGCGAGCAAGGGAGCGGTTGGCCTCAAGGAGTAGGTCGTGCTGAGTGGCCTGAGCCTCAGAAAGCTCAACCATGCGAGTCAGCACAGGCTGAGACTCGCGGTACGGACAGGGGTACCTGGTGTCAGTACGGCCTGAAGGAAGCCGTGGGAGCTAACGAAAGGCGGAACCCTCAAGGTGGTGGCTGTAGTCGTGGGCCAAGCGACGAATCACCGTCCAGGAGAGGTCCTGGTACGCGATCTGGAGAGTGGGCCTGACCACACTGAAGTGGTGTGGGTGAAGGCCAGCCCCGTGTATACCTCCACGGGGGTAAAGGTACACAGAAAGCTCACAGCGAGGGGGAGTACGGTCCACAGAGTACCCCGTGTACTCGGGACACGAGAAGCCAAGGAAGCGGGCGAGGTCACGAAGCTGAGCGACGTGGTGACCCTCACCAAAACCGTGGGAACTGAAGCTGGCGTTCACTGCCATCTACAATTTTGAAAGAGGGAGAAAAGATCAGTAACCATTTTAGCAATAAACTACTGAAAATAAAAGAGCAAAAGAGGCCTTAGCTTTTCGCAAGTAATTTTGAACTTAGTATCCTTAGGGTCATCCTAATCGTCGGGTTTTGCCCTACGGCCAAGCCTGTGCTCTGATACCATCTTTTGTCACGCCCCGATCCGGTCCCAGACGGGGACTAGAGCGGAACGCTCCAAATTAACCTGTCAACCGATACCAGTCCCAGGAAACAGTGCTGGTATCACAGGAAGATAGAATATCACAGCAACAGAAGTCTCTTATTATAGAGTATGATTACAGTCATGTTGGGCTGCGGACAAACCCCGAGCTCACAACTGCATTACAAAAGGGAAAGCGGAAGCCAAGACTTGGACCATTCATCACAGGCGCGACTTGGGAACTAGACCGAAACCCTAAAACTCATCGTAGCCGACTTGCTCCTGGAAGAACTCCTCGTCAGCGGGATCCACTTCATCTTCTTCAGCAACTGGGGGGATTATTTATATAGAGCAAGGTTGAGTACAGGAGTACTCAGCAAGTCATGGGAATTAAGTGTTTAATGCAGGCTTCAAAGGAAAGGCTGTTGTTTTTCCAATTGATTTTAGTTAAACTCCTTTTTGAAACAACTAAGTGAGTGCTTCTCAAACGACACGGATGAGACAGTGCGTCTCGTTCGGTCGGAGTATTTGCAATGTATCAGTCTTTGAATAGATCAAGGTTGGCACCCGGCCAACAGCTTCCAAATGGCCACCCGGGCCTGGCTGATCCCGTCAGCCGCAAGTTTTCCAAACATCGAATCCCATTCCACAACATCAATTTTCACAAGCATTAGTCAAAAAAAACTACGCTAGGAATCACCTTACATCCGCCCATGACCGTGGGCACGGCTGTTCGAACAGTTTGTTAACCTCTGCAGAGGGGGTACACTTTACCCACACGACATTACTAACCCGGATCACCCAGCCCGTGCGGAACGGCCACGTCTGGAGACCTTGAGGCTTTCATGACAAGGCATTTCGAAAGCTGATCCAGGTTTACCATATGCCAACGAGAGGGGTCCCAGACCAACACCAGGTTAGGTCCCAGACCATACTGTGCCAGGAAACCCGGGGTTCTCCCCGACACCACCCCGAAGAATCCACGTCTCTTGGCATCATGGCTCCCCTGATAAGCTAATTTCTCAGCCAGGGGCGTCCCATTTCACCCATGTGGTCGCACTTGTCTTATGTTTCGATGAAATTCCAAGGAAACCGGTCCTTAAGCGCAAGAGCGAGAAACCGTACTCCCAGTACGTTCCCCGGTCTGCGGTTTTTGGAAAATTCATTTGGTTCGCAAACACCGACCCAGGTGTCGGGTTTTCCAAGTCTTTTGTAAAACCCCAAGTTTTACCCATCGTTGGATATTTTAAATTTTGAGGGGAGGTGTTCCGATGATACGTGCCCGAAGGTCCGAGCATCGAAACACAACAGTTGACAAAGAAGGTTTAAGTGTTCAATAATCCAAGGAGGGTAATTGCAGCAATTAGGATTGGGGGGCGGTAGGCTATCTCGCAAGCCGCGACCGAACTATTTGTGTTAACCCTATTCATGCAATATTTGCGAAAAATAAATACTTAGATTTAATTTATAGGTGCAAGATGATCAAAGGTGACTTGCCTTGCTCGAGATCTTGAGCTTGATCCTCGAAATCCGCACACTGCGAGTCTTCGGGCTCCGATACTATACGTGAAACGAAAAGACTCAATAAACAGCAAAAAGAAAGCCCTAATAGAGACCACTAAGTGTGCCATTAAATAGATCTCGAGATTTGAGAATTATTGGAAGTTGAACGGAGTCAAACGGATGAACGGTTGAAAAGATATTGAATTTCTAAGATTATTTGATTTTCTATCTAAAGGAAAAAGGAATTAATAAATTCCTGGAAAAAGAAAAGGAAAGGGGCTGCTTTTGGACTTCTCGGCCAGCCGGAGGCGCGGCCCATGAGGCGACGGTGGCGCGGCGGGGCCTTTCGGGCCGGCGCGCGTGCAAAGGGGGCGCGCAGGCCGAGGGAGCGGGCCGGCCATGCGGCGGCCCAAGGCGGAGTGGAAGGGAGAGAGAGAACCGGGAGACCGGTCAAAAAGCGGTGGGTCCCACGGGGGTTTTCTTTTTCTCTTCCTCCTCCTTCTTCTCCATTCTTCTCCATCCTTCTTCATTCTTTCTTCTCTTCTTCTCGGTTCACCGGCCGACCAAGGAGGAAGAGGGAGAGGGGATGCGGCGATCGGCGGCGGGGCGACGCCGAGTCCGGCCGGGCGGGCACCGCGACGGCGCAGGAGGGACAGGGGGCGCGGCCGCGGCGACACGCACGGCGCGGCCGGTCGGCGGCAAGCGGGGCTACGCGGCGGCGGCGGCTACGGTCTACCGGAGGAGAGGAGTGAAGAATGGGCGGTGAGGTGGGTTACCGCAAGGGGGAGGTGGGGACGCCGAGCCGGGGAAGAGGGGGAGGAAGGCGCGGCCGAAGGCGGGCTCCGCGCCGCTCGTCCACGATGACGTCCGGCGGCGAGCTGTGAAGAGGTGAGCAACGGCGGCGGTTATGCGGCGCTTGAGGTGGGAGGGGAGTAGCGGCCGAATGGGAGAGGGAGTGGGGGTTTTGTAGGGGTGGCAATGTCGGTTGGGAGGAGGAACCGATGTTGGGTGGTCAAGGGCGAGCTGGCGCTCCGGCGCTCGCGGCCAAAATGGCGGCAGAGGGCATGACGCCGGCACGTGCGATGGAGGGGAAGGCGGCTGAGGGAGGGAACTGCTGTGAGAGAGAGAGGACTGGGCCGACAGGAATCGGCCCAAAGAACAGGAGGGAGGATAATTAGACTTTTTGCAGAAAACTGTTTTGGAGAGATTTAGGATTCGAATTTGATTCGGAAATTGGATGGAGAGGAAAACGAGATCTTGGCACACACGCATAGACAAGAACGAAAATAAAATCCAAGATTTTCGGAATTTAGGTTTTTTAGAAAATAGGTTTTTCCCTACTAACTAACGCCGCGACGGGACGGGCGTTACAGGACGAGGCCGCCGCAAGCCCAAAGTCGACATACCCCTAGGCCCAGGACACCGACACATATAGAAATACAGTTAGAAATAATGAAAATTCAGAATTAAAAAAAAGAAATATTAGAAAAAGAGTCTAGAGTCCATACAAATACAATTTATAAATAACGAAAATTCGGAATTGAAAAATAAGAAATATTAGAAGAGGATTCTAGAGTTCATATAGGAGTATAATTTAGAAATAGCTGAAAATTTGAATTTATAATAAGAAATATAGGAATAAAATTTATAAATAACATAAATTCATAATTAAAAAATAAAGAATGTCGGAAGAGGAGTGTACAGGCCATATAGAAATATAATTGAGAAATAACTGAAATTCGGTTTTAAAAATAATTAATAATATCACGTATATACAACATAATATGAATATTACACATGGATAGTTTTTTCAAGTTAGTACAAAATTTAAATTATGTTATTATTTTAAGATATTTTAATAATAAAATAAGAAAATATATATGGTATTATATGAGAGAAAATATAAGGATGCTAACCACGCAATTTGCGCAGGCCACCATGCTAGTTTTAATAATTCAAAGAGAAAAATGGTCAGTTTAACATCTAAAACTGACAATTAGCTGAAAAAGGGTTCATCTCAACACTTGTAGTAGACAACTACCAGTCACATAATTAATCATAGACAAACATTCGATGCAAACTTGAGTGTCTAGCCAATCTCTGTGTCTCCATCAGACGAAGAACTGCTGAAGGCAACCATTACCCAACCTTATTATCCTTTCCCAGTTACGAAAATGATTAAACACAAAGAACTTGGTGAAAGTAAGAAGCCATTTTGCAGATCAATAAGGGATAACAAAGTTTTTTCGTCCTCTCTATTTATTGTATTATGCAATTAAACTCTAAGGCATATTTCAGACATTGAGCAGTCTAGAATTTACAGCGAAGCTTTATTAGGAAAGAGTCAAACTACAAAGCAGAATACAACTTAGAACATGACCTGCAGAATTTGTTTCTGGAGATGTTGAACCCACTCTTCAGTCAGCATCTGTGATTGAGACAATGAATGATCAAAACACAACATCTAGTGTAATTTGTAGATATATGTGAAAAAATTATTTACCGATGGATGAACGGCTGACTGGAATGAAACAGACCAGCATGATAACGAACCATTTATGGCTTGAATATCCCCGCACATGCCAAACAACACTTGCAGTAAAACCGAAGTGCTCAAATTATACTGAATGCTTAGCAGAAAGGACCATTTGAAAGAAATGGAATGCTGAAGTTATTCATGCTAAATTGGTCCTGGCAGAACAGCAAAATAGGCAAGTCAATTAACCCATCCAAAATTTCCCTCTCTTACAATTATCTACCAAAATGTACTTATGTAAATCAACCAGAGTACCAGACATACAGTTGCCATATCTAAATTCTCCACAGAAAAAAACTCAATAGGTAAAACAATAGTAATAATGGTTGCTAAGAATGTTGAGCAAAATGAATCCTGGTAAGCTTTATACGTAAACATAACCGAATAGTCCTACCATGAATGCACTTTATTTAAGCATGAGAGATAATTATTCTTCATGATAACAAAAGCTTCACAAGCTTCCTTAATGGGTGGCAACAAGGGAGGTGCTGGAGGGCAATGAAACCAAATTAAGTCAGAGAGCAGAATATGCTTTCCACCTTCAATGTAGACCACTAGAACCAACTGAAACATCTCCACTAGCAAGTTCATTGATTTCTTGTCAGGAGCTTCACCTAAAAAATATAAATAAAATTTCAAAATATTGTAAATTTAAGCAATCCTATTATCAAGAATAATGAAAGGATGAATTGAAACCTTGGTAAATCAAGCTGAACAAAAATGCAAACAGCATATATAATCATAGCGTGCACATTATCTAAGACAAAAGGAATCATTTCACTGAAAGGCAGAATAAGAAATGCAGGCAACAAATTAAGCATAATATAAGTTTAGAGGAACAAGAACAAGACAACTAAGAAAGAACATATCTAAAGATAAACCAAGCATGTTAATCAAGTATCAGTCGCCGTTGTGGAGAACAAAAGAACTAGAAGATGGAGTATAGTCCCTTGATCAAAGGGGAGTTCCTTCAAAGTGTAAAAATCAATACAGAAGAGAATATTAACAGGCCATAATAAACATAATAAAGTAAATGTACTGAACTAACAAACTATGCACGTTGCTCGCCAGTGCGTTGCATGATCTCAGAACTGCTCTCAGAGAAGAAAGAATAAAATGCGTCTGAGAGTTTCTTATTGAACCTAAGAAAGTTTATTGAAGAGCGCAGAGGTGAACCTTCTTGCACCAACTACTGCAAAAGAAATAAAAAATTCAGTGACATGAACATAGGAATAATTTGAGCTGTATGTTAGAAAGGGAAATAATGAGAGGTGATGAAAGATGATGCACCAACACTCTTACACGGGTGGATAGCATATCATTTGACCAATATATGTTCTCAATGATGCAAGCAAAAGTAAATATGAAATTACTTCAATGCTAGCTCAGCATGACCATAACAAATGTTACGTTGTCCATTGGCACATAACTGGAACATTTTGGAGTAAATTTGCATGTAGATATCTTAAGAGATTTTACCCATTTTATTATGATATTTAACTTTCAAAGGCATCAGTTAGAAATGTTTAATGAATGCTAACAGACACCAGTTATCAGTGTTCGAGTTGGTTATGGATGGATCTGTGCAGATATTGTCCGTTGAAAAATTATATCCCCACTGAGAAACTAGAAGATGTGCTTCCAATGTTACACATGAAGTAAATACTCCCAGAATGTAGAATGGCCCAGAGTAAATGAACCTAGTAAACTAAAAACAATTAATACCTTGAGAATAGGGATAGGTAGCTCCTGGTATTGCCATTGTGCCTCAAAATTTCATCTACTCAAAAAGGAACACCATAAGCCCCTCGCGCCAAACACAGTTACCGAATCTAAACCTTGAATTAGTTCAATGGACGCACATTCTTGTCACGAACTGAGCAGATTGCATCCAACTGCCGGGACAGGTTCCCAAGGATCATCAGCAGCCCATTGATGATTTTATACACCTCAAGTAACAATGGGATTTGAGTTTGCAAATGTCTTCTGTGGCTACCCCTCCAGAAGTGCCTCGTTTGGGCCCTAGGCAGTGTGCCCAAAGAGGAGCAGGTTCCGATAGAGATCCCTAACGGAAAATAAGGTAAATATCACATACTACCTCCGTCCTATAAAAAGTTGAATTTCTAGGAAATTAAGTACACATTAGGAGGATAGACAGATGATCACAATAACTTTATTTAATGAACACACATTTCTAGAAATACAATTTTTATGGGACAAAAGGTTCAAAGATAGAAAATCAATTCTTATGGGACGGAGATATTACAACATTTATCGCTTGCATTCCTTGCTTGTGTTTGACACTGTAACAATAAAATTTCAAAAGGAAAAGGTAATAAAAGTAACAGTGACCCATCAATTATGGTCTGCATTTGACATCATTTCGGAAGCAGCATTTGTCATTTAGAGCATTTGAGTCGAGTTCTATTGCTCAATTGACTAAAAACTTAGTCCAACCCCCCCCCCCCCCCCCACCCCTCTCCAAACCCACAAACAAGTGGATCCCAGAATTCAATAGCAAAACTCAAAGATCATGGAACGTAATCGACAAGCTGCAATCCTGTTCAAACTGAAAACTGAGTAACAGAGCACATTTGAATTCGTAATAAACGATCCATTTTATTTTAGATTAGAGAGGTGGGGGATATCTCAAGGAAGGCACGAGTGAGAGCACGGCAACAAACTTGGAGATGTCCACGTTGTCCCCGGACGCCGCCGCCGTGGTCAAGAACTGACAAGAGGGACGCCGACGCCGGGGATCTGTCCGGAGCCTGACGGGTCGGTGGACGGGGAGCGGGGACGCCGCGCCGCCCGGGACCGGAACCGCCTCTCGTCGACGTGCCGCGGCCGCCGCACCGCAGCTTCTGCTGCTGCTCGAGTTAGGGGAGTAGGGCAGACGAGTTAGGGGACTAGGGGAGGTCCAACCGCGGCGCGCGCGGAGAGCGATGGAGAGGAACCAGCGAGCGAGGGCTTACGTGACGCCATCGCCGGCGGCGAGCGGTGGTCGCCGGCCTTCGGGCAGATGAGTGAGATGCTGGGGAGGGAGAGCTGGAACAGCGCCCGAGGCCTGAGCTGAGGTCGAGAGGTTGCAGCGGGGCGGGGTGAGGCCGGGTTGATAGGAAACAAGCAGCAGGTTACCAATGGTGTCCCTGTAGCAGTTCCGAAAAACCTGTTGTATCACCGACAACAGGAAACCAACACCAATCCAGTCCTTGATCATTTTCCACACCCTGGTTATGTTGGGGCAAGAAACAAAGAGATGTTCACAATCTTCATCGCTCACCATGCATAGTTGGCAGATCTGCTGGTGCGGCTAACCGCGCTTACTCAAATTATTCACCGTGAGGCAACGCCCTTTCTCAGCCAATCACATATAGAACTAGTAGTGTAGTGCTAATAACATGCTGCCTTTTATGAAAGAAGAAAGCAATTGACAAGAATGGATTGTTTAGACACGCATGATCAGTTAGTACTCCTACTAACTACTATCTCAAGTTAAGTTTTGACCATGGCAACGGTGTAACACCCACCCCTAGAACAACAGTTCACTCTTCAGATAGCCAACCGGCCGGGTTTCCAGAGAACTGAACAAATCAGAATTTCAGGGAACAGCAACCATGCGTGGTCTCTTGAATGATCTCTTCCTCCAGTAATACCAGAAAACAACACAAGCTGCTTTTGGTGATTTTGTCTATTTCACACAACATATGTGTACTAGAGATTCAAATCAACAATGGCATTAATATGATTTATTCTTGGTATCATCAACAGGGTACTTCAGATAACTGAACAATTCAGCATTTCAAAGAACAGAAAATATATGTCGTGGTCTATTCCTCCGGTAATACAAGAAACGACAAATATGTTTTTTTTTGAGAAACAGAGGGGCTTCCTCTCCCATTTAACAGTTCATTACAAGAGAACAACGAGTAAGCAACAGTTCATTTCCTCCATATCAAGAACACCAATAGTACTACAGAGAGAAAAATCATCATCAGGACACCCACTGTCTAATCAATCATGGAGAAAGACTCAGGACATAGAAAAAGCTCTTCTTCCTCTTCATCATCTTAATCCTCCTACAGCTTTGAAATCACTGCACATTGTGCTAGGCTTCTGTCATCATATCATTTCCCAAATTTTGACTCATAATCTGTGTCCCCCAGTTCGTCATGGTTGTGCAATTTCTCTTGCATGTCAACCAACAGGTCCGGCCATTCGCCATAGAGGGCTTCCTCAATTCTGATGTCCAATTTGATGAGTGTTGCATGGTCATAAGGATGACTCCGAACATTCCTGTTCAGATCCAGGAAACTCTCGGGAGTGTTCTTGTACCTTCGGTACCTAAACCATTTGGAGATTTCCGTGTTACGTCCAGCGGTGGCAAACCAATCCTTCTTGTAGGGGAGATTTTGGATGATGTTACTCGCCAATTTAGAATTACTTCTGGCAATAACCCCAGTGATGTGATTATACATCATCAGAAAAGCATCAGATCTACATGTAGCATGAAAAGATTCAAAAGAAATGAATAAAACATGAGCAGTATGAAATAGACATAAACCATGAAATAGTGCATGAAATGATTCAACGGGGAAACAATACCTGTTCTTCATTGGCAGCAAAGAAAAGTGATTCACAATGCGGATTTCATCGCTTTCTTCTAGCTGATTGCTCTCTAACAATTTTATGTAGTTGCCAAAATCACTTGGAATTTTGGTTAATGCATCGGATCCATTAGAGAGGAGTATCAGTTCTTGAATCAATCGAGCCATATACTGGTAATCCTGGTTGAGATTGACCAATGACTTGTCCTTCTTGCAGAACGTACCTTGCCTCAGTTTTAGCTTCCCAGAACTGGTAATCAATACATCACACACTAGCAGAGGACGGGCAAGGTAATTTCCAGCAGCATGCTGATTCTTCAGAATCATTCCAAGACACCTGATCCACGAAGTATGATCAGATAGCCTCCAGAACGTTGCTCCTGAACCCAATACCTGCGTTTCAACCAGTATCGGAAAGGATTTGATATAGCTTTCAGCACTGAAGATTTCATCAGCTGATGTTTCATCAATCAGGTTGTCTTGCGGCTGGTCAGGGAGGCAGGTTGCTGAAGAGTCCGTCTGATGGTTTTGTGCTTGAGGTGGTGGTGCTTGTGGTGTAGGAGACGAGCTTGGCGTCGACGGTGACCCTGATGCAGAGAACAAGCTCATGAGCACGAGTTGCTGCCAATGCTTCCTACCAATGCCAAGTCTGCGAAGCTGATGGCGAGCCGTGCAGCTGTTGATATTGTCAATGCCGTCCACGACGAGAACGCCGAGTCCAATTCCATTCCTCATGCGGCAAGGTCCGGCGCCTCCTCTGCTCTCGGCAAGGTCGCCGTCGCTGAAGCCGTGGCGGGTGAACTCGAACATGCTCATGAAACACAGCTCTGGGCGCAACGCGTAGCTGCAAGCGCTGCTGCCGTCATGACAAGGAGGGGGTCCTGGAATCCTCGGTGGTGCCAACCATGGCGAAATGGGAGGCACCGCAGCGCAGCGGCGGCGACGAGCAAATGCCGCGAGGTCGGGGAGTAAGCCCGAGCCGCCATCGTCGCTCTCGAAGGGGTCGCCCGCGCCGAAGAAGCGCACCTGCTTCGCCACTTCGGCCGCGAACCACTGCGGAAGGGGAGGTGATGCAGCACAGCGGCGGCGGCGAGGGAACCCGGAAAGAGTTGGCGCGAGGTCGGCGGCGGTGAGGGAACCCGGAAAGTGGTGGGTGCTCTCGAATTCGAAGAGTCTGCTGCTGTGGGCATGGTCACCGTCGCCGAAGCCTTGGCGGATGCACTCGAACTCGAACTCGAAACACAGCGAGATGTGGCTGCATCCTCTGTTGCCGTCGTGACAAGAAGGCCGGAATCCTGGAATCCTCGGTGGTGCCACTGCCAACCATGGCGAAATGGGAGACACCGTGGCGCAGCGGCGGCGGCGACGAGCAAATGCTGCAAGGTCGGGAAGTAAGCCCGAGCCGCCATCGTCGCTCTCGAAGGGGTCGCCCGCGCTGAAGAAGCGCACCTGCTCCGCCACTTCGGCCGCGAACCACCGCGGAAGGGGAGGCGAGGTAGCACAGAGGTGGTGACGAGGGAACCCGGAAATAGTTGGCGCTGGCGCTGGCGCGAGGTCGGCGAGGAAACCGCCATCATCGCTCTCCAAGTCGAAGGGGTCGCCCGCGCCGAAGAAGCGCACCTGGTCCGCCACTTGGGCGGCGAACCACCGCGGTAGGGGAGGCGAGGCGGAGCTTACCATGATGCTGCAGGGGCGGCGAGGACGAACGAGGAAGAATTTCTCGACGTAGTCCACACTCCCGCCGGCGCCGGGTAGAAGGTTTGAGTCGGCGGCGGCGGTGGTGGTGAGGCGGAGGTGGCGGCGTCTGACTTGCCCCGCAAGTTTGGAGGCGATCTCCGCTCCTGGGCAGCGAGCGGCGCCGAGCCACCGGGGCAGAACCAGCGACATCTCGGGGACGAACGGCGACGAGCTGTTCGCCGCGTGCTTGCGGGTACTTCCTGCTTGGACGGCGTTTAACTCCTTGATCCGCTGCGAGAGGGAAGCCGCGGTCAGCTCGCCGACGACGATCCTCCGCGGAAGCATGGAGGAGAATACACGCGAGCTTAGGTGGTTTCGCGGGAGGATGCACGCAGCAGCCGTGGGGCCGTCGAGGATGATCCGACGCGCCGCCTCCGGTAGAGCGTCCACGGCGGCGGAGGAGGAGGAGGGAGCCGCACGGCGAGCGGCGGCGGCGAGAGGTAGGGCTCCGGTGGTGAGCCACCGGAGCAGCGATTTTCCGAGAGGCATATTTTGGTTGAGCCGAGCGGTTTCCCGTTTGCCTAGCTGCTGCCGCCTGCGAGGGAATTTTGATTTGTGGGGCCCCTTGGGTTGTGATCGTGACAGCTGGACCGGGCTAGCACGAATATTAAAGCGTTCTTCTTTCTTCCTCCGTCTCCTCCCCCATCCGCAGCAGCAGCAGTGAAGGGTTGAGATCGTGAAAGGTGGGATAGTACGAATCTTGAAGCACTTCTTCCTCCTCCGTCCATCCGCCCGCAGCAGCTTAGCGAGAGAGCTAGCCTATGGCGGTGGCTGCAAACCTAGAAATTGATAGTTGGGATTAGGAATAGGAAATGGATAAATGGTTGGGATTAATAATGTGAAAAAAAATGCACGGCTAGGATCGAATCGATGCGTGGGTTAATCGCCTACTCCCATCCCCACCACCGCCACCTGAGCTCTCTTCCCACCGCCGCGGCCTCCTCGCCGGCCACCATTCCCCACCGCCGCCTCGTCTCGCTGCCATCTCCGCCACCCAGATCCGGCCGGCGCCGAACCCTCGTCGCCCGGATCCAGCCGCCCCCTGCACCTGCGGACGATGGCCATGGAGCTTTGGAGGCGGTAGTGGACAACGGCCATTGAGCTCCAAGGCTCTTATCCGTCGCGGCGGAGCTCGGAGGTCGCCGCCGCGCCGGTCAGTGGCTGGCGGCCATGGCATCTCCTACACGGATCTGAATTCTTCGGTGCTGCTTGTCCTTGGACTCCCCTTTGCTCCGGCCGGCGACGACGGGAGGTAAGTGTTCCCGCTTCAACCTGCCCAAATCTACAACCCCTTTGCCCGGTGGTGCCACCGACGACTACGGTGGCCGCATCGACTGGTTCAACTACTCGTTCGACACGGCGTGGAGCGTTTGGACCAAGCAGGGACGCTGCCGTTCTGCGGCCACGCCGAGTACGTCCCGGAGTGTTCGGCCTCTCCTCCATCCTCCAGCAGCAACAACACCAACCATCTCTGCACATTCGACCTCGCCGCCGCAGCCAAACGGCCGTGTCTGGGAAGACCTCAAGCCACATTCTACTATCTCTTCTTAGTAGAAGAAAAGGGCAATTGCTTTCTTGCCCTTGATTTCACTTGGTGTGTGTGTGATGATGATACATGGGCAGAATCGTTTTCCGTGTAATCAGTAAAACGAAATCCTATAGTAACAAAGAACAGAAAGATTTATTATATACGTCCATAAAGATGATGCCGTTATTTGCTTCATTAGATTAAAAAAAATCAAAATTGGTTGAGCTGTGATTTCAACTGCAAAAAATCCACGCAGTGAACAGAAAAGAGATGAAATATCTTTTGTAACTCGAGGTTGCAATGATGATCAGGTTGGCAGAATGACCTCAGTACAACTGAGAAGTTGCAGGTAATGTAGCTCGAGGTTGCAATGATATACTGAAGTTGGCAGAATGATTTCAAGTATAGATCAGAAAAATCTCAGTTAATGATATTCATGACAAGATAAAACGGGGATCCTGATTGCTCATACAAAGAATAATAACAATTTAAACAAAACTCGTAGGAGTACACAGCATTGTGCTTCACAAACAAAGACCGATCATTCTCATCAGGCAGACTATGAGACCAATCAACAAAATAGTCATGTTCCTATGAGTCACGAAACCACCGAGCTTGTAGTTCAACAAGATGAATCTGGAATGACATGCTATGTTGTTATCTCCTTGCTGATGGCTTCCCTTTCCCGACATTCGATCCAGTGCTCTCATTGCCCTTCTTGATGAAACCAGTCAGAACCTTCTTTGCCTTTGACCATTGCTTTTCTGACTCTGAATTTCTCATGAACGGACACACTTCACCAATAGTGATCTTTGGAACCACCCTTTCCTTTTCCAGCTTATTATTCTCCTTACGCTCACTAGACGGCATTGCCATGGAACTTGTTGTCATCTTCTGCTCAGGCAAGAGCTGAGTTGCAGCTTCCGAGGGTTTCACAGATTTCCCGCTTGGTTTCACTTTCGTCCTGGACTCAGCATGTGAAGCAGAGGCCTCGGTAGCATTTGAAACTTTTGGTGGTGCTGGATTGGTGTTTGGCAATATTTGCGACAGACTGAAAGATGCGCTCCCCATGCCACCAACAAGATCCCTCCAGGCAGATTTCTGAGTCCACAATGAAACTCTTTTAGGTTCACTAGCAAGCGCATTTTGTTCACTCACATTTCTGGTAGAAGAATCTGCTAGTGCTTCAACATCTTGGACACTAGCAGAACTTTTATCTCCATCAAGTTCTGATGAGAACTCATGTGTACCTTTTCCTGACAAATCTGAAGATTTTTGTTCATTTTGGATGGCTCCTGATATAGCAGGGAAAGATTGTTTCTTATTTCTAGGTTCAGAGAAATCAGAGGATTTATGCCTCTTCTTCTGCAGAGAAGATTCTTCAAATTGTTGACGTTTTCTGAAATGTGAGTCCTGAAAATGCAGAAAATGTTAATGAACATAACTGCACAACAGAGTAGTTCATCACAAAATAATGTTCGAAATATTTGCAATGTGCATACCTTATCTGCTGCATGCTTTTCGCTATTCAATTGTGCTACAGAGATTTTTGGCTTGCGAGTTACGATGTTAAGCACAAGATCATCCGATTCTTCCTCAGAAGGATCTTCTGTTTCTTCCATTTGCAGGTCATCCAAATCTTCCTCAGAAGTTTCTTCAGTTTTATCCATTTGCAAGTCATTCCTGGCGTTAGAGGGTTCCGTGGCATCAAAATCGACACCATGATTCTGAATTTCCATTGAATCTAAATGGTCATTCTCCTTCTCAAAGAGCTTGCTCATCACAGAATTCATAATGCTGCGCTCCTTCTCATATGCAGCAGCATCAAGAATAGATGCATATTCCTCATTAGCTGCCTCTGGAGGTCCACAGTGCTCCTCACAGTCACAAAAATGAATTGGGTAAGAAGGGACTTCAATATGCCGGAAACTGTATTTGTGTTTTCCAGTGCCTTTAAAAGGCAAGGCTTTCACCTGTCAAGTGAAATCTTGATTAGGACAATGCATGTTTAGGAATTAATCGACATATTGAATAAACATTGTCAATACATATCACCTCATCGTTTTTTTACAAGCATAGTTTCAATGGGATGTGTATCCAAGTAAGTTTATGTAAGGAGTTAATGTATACCCAGCTACTGATTCAGTTCTTAATTCAACAATTGATCTTAAAAATTACAGCTGCTTAATTTAGCCCAAGTTCTGAAAGATAAAAAATATGATTATAGCATCCGCTCATGCCTGAATGTCTGAAAAAAAGGATGCAGTTTACACTAGTGTAAAATATACAGAAAACCTAAAGTTCACAAAGATCATATTATTCTGCATATTAATGAATGGAATACAATTTACTTGTTCAGTCAATACAATTTACTTGTTCAGTCACACCCATTCAGGAATCAGGACTAAGTGGCTATAGAGCACATAATGATGCATGGACAGCCTAAGTGCTGAGCATAAGAAAAGTTTCTCACAGCCTGACCAATTGCTCACCTTCCTCAGTTTTGGGAAGTAGATGTTAATCTTCGTACTATCCAAAACAGCCTTATTCGGCTCAAGCTTCTCCTTCTTGTTCTCCACATCAGCACTAGCTGGCATTTCCTGTGCCGCTGCCGCTTCCTGCTCCCATTCACGCTTCAGGCGAGTAAGGTAGTGTTCCTTAGCCTTCTCCAGTCTAAGTTTGCCCCCTTTCCATTTACACCCATTGTACTGCACACAAGCATCAGTCTCAAACAGTCTTAGGCCAACAACAATTCAGCAAGCATGGCACCAATCATAATAAGCCCTAATCTATTATATATTCGGTAAAATCATCTAATGCATCCAAAATTATTCGTCATTTGATCTCCACTACTGCACTAGGATTCCTACCACGAACAGACATAAGTTAGAAATCGACTTTGTTGATGGCTGCTACTGAAGTGGGTGGAGAGACGAGAAGAGGGGGGCGGGGTGCGATGCGTACGGTGGAGAAGAGCTTGGCGAGAGCCTTGTCGGAGGGGCAGTGGAAGTCGACGTAGGCGAAACCGCGGCCGTTGGTGCGCACGAACTCGACGCCGGCGACGCGGCCGACGGAGGCAAACATGGCCTCCAGGTCGGCGGCCGCCACGCCCTCCGAAATACCCCCCACGAATATCCGCGCCACGGCACCACCACCGCCTCCCTCCTCCACCGCCGGCGGCGCCGCCATGGGAACAGAGTACGGCAGCACCGCGGATGGACGGCGGACGTCGATGGGCGCCAGGCGGAGGGAAGCCGAGGATGGGGACAGAGATAGGGAGGCCGAGGCGGGCCGGCGACCGGCGGCGGCGGCGGCGTCGATGGCCGGCGAGCGACGCGCGAGTGCGGACAACTACGAAGGGGAATCGCTCGTCAGTCGTGTGACCTAGCGGCTGTATCGTTAGACGGCCTGCTTCATGGGCCGGCCCATTAAGTGATATGGGCTACTAGGCTTGTTTCGGCAATTTGTGTGGACCATTGGATGGACTGCCTGCTGCCAAATTGCTAAGTTGCCAAATTGCGCAGATCAAATAGTATAAGATGCCAAGTTTGCAAGCAGTAGTGATTGGCACAGGCTATTCGGCGTATACAAATATGTACATGCAAATATATGCAAGTGACAGATTTGAACAACATGACTAGGAGATGTCTACTTAATCCAATCTTCAATTAAACTTGGATTTCAATCCGCACGAGGTATGGAGCTAGCTACATCAAGCTAATGTAACTGTACAGTATGGACCGGGACTCGTGTTCTGTATCACTGCTCTTGAGTTGGCAGGTCTAAACTGAGCTGAGCGCCATGCATGGCTTCTTCAGTTAATCAGGAGTCGTGTTCCAAGCTACTAATTGCTTGTTTGCTTCTAAATCATTCATTCTGTAATGCACGATTGCTTCCTCGACGGATTCACGCGTGTTTAACTGATAATCTTGGTGAAGCAGCGTAATATATCTTGAGTCATTGGCCATCTTCCCCGTCCTTGATTAGGTTGCAGATGTCCGAGCACTCCAGCAGACTACAATTAAGAAGAATGAACAGTGCGCCGTTTGTGTTCTTGTGAATCGATGAGAATTTTGCATGCAAAATTTACACAGGAGAATTGTGTGTACCAGTACTGGCGGCTGCGGAAATCCTCCTTGAACACCACCAGTGGCCTACATCGATCAATTGAAGAGATCAGCACACAAGCAATTGTTCATCTCGTTAACTCGGAATGATTGATTAATTAAGCTGATTAAACCAGAAAGAATGCATGCGACCAATTATTTGGTAATTAGTTGGGGTGTTGATGATGAATGAATTAAGTAAGTTACCTCCTGATGTTGAAGGGGCCTTCGACGCCGGGTGAGCCAGCGCCGCCGAGGATGCAGGTGCTGACGCACTTGGAGGTGCACCGCATGGCGCTCGCCGACTTTGGGTGCTTTATCTTCTCCGCCTGCTTGTCCTCCCCCGACAGCGTCGGCGGCACGTTGCACAGCGTGCTCGCCGCGCCGCCGCCGCCCTGATCCGCCTCCTCCTGCGGAGGCGCCGCCACCGCCGCCGTCGCCGGCGACGTCGACACCGCGAGCACGGCGGCCAGCGCCACCACCGCCGGCGCCTGCATCATCCTGATCACCGCGCCGTGCCGCGCCGGCGGCGGCACAAGCCACGGCCGCATTCTTCTTCGCGCGGTTTCTGTCTTAGCTTATCTCGTCGAGCTCCATGACCATGAGAGGCTCGAACTCCAAGTGAAGCTAGCTTACTTACTGGTTCGTTGGACTGGGCCCACCGGGATCCGGTGGGGCCCACCTCCAGGCCATTCTGTGGAGGGAGATGGCAGCAGAGGCGTTTCCCCAAGTGTGGATAGCCTCAAGCTTTAGTGAGCCTACGTGGACTCTCCACAGCCGAACTGCATCTCTTCCCTTTCATTGCTCTGGTAGAGGCTTCTACACCTGCTAGTTCATCCAGTCCAGGCAGAATTGGGCCAATTCCTCTATGTTTCATGTAAAAGAAAAAAAAAGACAATCCAGCGCAGCAGTCTTTTTTACAAAACAAAAGCAGAATAACTAAGCAAGAAACAGGGACTACTCCCCAATTTCTTTTATAATACTTTCTCCGTTTCATATTATAAGTTCTTTTATTTTTTCATAATCATAGTTTGATCAAGTTTATAAAAAATATAGTAATATTTTTAATACAAAACAAAATATTAACAAAATATATTACATATTGGTTTTAATGAAACTAATGTGATGTAGATGTTACTTAAATTTTTCTTTAAGTTTGACTAGAAAAAATATTAAAAACAACTTATAATATAAAACGGAGGTAGCAATAGTACAAGATTTCAGTTAGCCAATTTGTTTTTTATAGAGGGTATTTTTTTTTATCTAACATCTATATCTAACCAGATATATGCAGCTTTTTAAAATTGGGAACTTAACTCCTCAAATTATCCAATCTAAAATTTAGGGTGCTACAATCACTATATTACATGTCCTTTCGCAGTTAGCCAATTTGTCGTGTGGTCAGGCTGTGTTCTCCCGCTATCTTTCCTAATTCACCTCCCTCGTGTTCCACGCGCACGTTTTTCAAACTATTAAACGGTGTGTTTTTTTAAAAAAAAATTCTATACGAAAGTTATTTTAAAAATTTATATTAATTCATTGTTAAAAAATTAGTAAGTACTTAATTAATTAGAAAAAAATATTTCTCCGTTTTGTGTACTCAGGAGGTGAGTTTCCAATCTCACCTCCTGATGAGTGAGTGAATTATCTGCCATTCTGTTCGGTGTTCACTCGCTTGTTGGAAAGAAACTGATCGAACTTGTCGTTGCCTCACACCGAAGCTTTGCAGTACAGTACTGTCAGTGCACACCTGTATCCCATCCCTCTACCGATCTGCAGTACGTAAGGCAATGTGCACACAATTGCACATGCAGATGCAGGTCGTCCAACAACCATTTGACACAAACTACTCCAAAGTGTCTCATTTCTTCTTGGCAGTCAAGCATCCTGAGCTGAATACTCCCATCTGATTCAAGCAACACACAAGCTAGCAGCATTCAGATCACAGGAAATGGTACACTACTGAGTACTGACGATTGCGAACAAAATTGTTTCGGTTTCTGAAGAAAGCTGAAGAAAACAACAATGCTAGTCGGCTTCTTATGAGAAACTATATGAAATTATGGTTACATGCATGTGAGATTCCAGCACCAAACTTTATACATGTGCGGGATGTGCCTAACAACTCAATCCATACTCAATATTTTCAATGAAGAACAAAAGTCTCGCGCTGTTAGATTATGACCAGTACTCCATCATTCATCGTGAAGCTATCACAAACTGACACGGATACAACCAATATATCTTCAATGACAATGAATCTCCCCATGTTCGTCTCTTCCCATCACCAAGCTAGCAAAATTAAACCGTCCTTAAAATACAGGGGTGATACCACAATACAGGTGTGCTAGGAGCTGATTTGGTTCAATGCTCTGCCAAAACTATTATTAAAAATCCTAGCACTATCTAAGAGTTTCATCGGTTGATCATAAGTTAATTATAACTTATAAGCAGTAACGGTTTATTAGCGATAAAAATAATTTATGCATAAAATTTTTATATGTGTGTTATTCGTTACTTAAAAACCAATGGTAAAAAAGAAAGTACGATGAAAATATCTTGAAATCAACTTTAAAATTAAGTTTTTATTAAATTTAAGTTTTGACTTTGGCTTTGTTTTAGGGCGACCGATGGGTTCTAAATGTTGGTGGTGCAGCAATCCAAAATACCCATAATTTTCTGTGGTATCGCATTGACATAGGACCCGCCTACCGCCACCTCTGCTGCTGGAGTAATCAAGAGGAGGTCGAAATGAGCCGTGGCTTGCATTTTTTTAGGAAAAAAAAACGAAATGAGCTATGTCTTAATATGTTTATTACTTACTTTATCTCAACATATAAGATATTATTCTCTTATGTACATAATTTAAATATTATCAGGATACATCTCTTTTATATAAAATATTTTATATTTTGAAATAGCGAGGGTAGTATCTTTCATTAGATCAGACAGGAGGAGGAGGTGCCATTATTTGGGGGCATCAAAGCAAAGTATATGCATGCTTGGCAAGGAACGAATTGAACTTAGCTAGAAGAGACTAGAGGAGGCCAACCTAGCCCAGCGCAGCTAGCTAGCCAAGGCTAGTAAGCTACTACCATATGCTTCAAAATATGGGCATGTTTGGGAAATAGGGAGAACAAGTACCTATCATATCGGATGTTTGGATATTAATTTAGAGTATTAAACATACACTAATTATAAAACCCATTTTATAACCTTGGATTAATTCGCAAGATGAATCTTTTGAGTTTAATTATGCCATGATTTAATAATATGATGCTACAGTAAACTTTTCATAATTATGGATTAATTAGGCTTAAAAAATTCGTCTCGTAGATTAGCTCTCATTTATGAAATTAGTTTTTTTATTAATCTATGTTTAATACTCCAATTAGCGTCCAAACATCTAATGTGACATGAGTTAAAAAATTTTAACCCCATCAGAACACTTCTTAAGCTATAAATCTAAATAATATTTATCTTGATTTATCTAAATTATAGCTAAAATTATATTTTAAGATGGATATAGTAGCCAAATTCGCGATGAGTTGCTTTGATCGAGTAAGTACGTACGCTAGCTAGCTTTCGGCGTGTGTGTGTCTGCCAACTGTACGTGTAGTTGGAGAACATTCGCATATGGGAGACGCATGTTCACCACCAGCTCTCGCCTGTCGTCTCCCCGATCGACTCTCTTTTGTTCTGCCTATGCATGTGTTCATCTTCTCTGAATAATTAACCACCCGATTTTACTTGCCGACTACGCTGAAATCGAATCGAAATCGACCTGGAGTGTACGTGCACTCGAATATGGTGATAAGCATACCAACCAACTGTGCAGTTCTTTTCCCTGTTTAAATTTCTCGGTTCGTTTCAACTCTACTCTCTCTATTCTAAAATAAAAATAATTTTATCTTTTAGCTTAGTATTAAAAAAAATCGAAATGTTTCTTGTTAATAGAAAATTGACTATATTGATGGATAAGTAGATAAGTGTAGTGAAGTAATAAAGCTTATCCATTTACGGATTAAGGATAGGTAAGAGATAAAAGTAAACTTATCGAACTTTATAACTTTATAAGATGTTTCAACAAAGTCAAACTTTAAGTTTGACCAAAATCATAAAAAATTAGTCAAATTTTCAACATAAAATGGATGTGCTATAAAAATATATTTAATAATAGATATTATGAAACTAATTTGGTTTATAGATATTGCTATATTTTTTATAAATTTAGTTAAATTTAAAAGTTTAATTTAGAAAAATCAATATGATTTATAATATAAAATAGAGCGCGTACAAAAATTAATGTATGTTTTTTTCAGAGGGAGTACTAATGATTTGGACTTCTCCCAATTTAGCTTCTGAGAAATGGACTCTCCCCAAGTGACGGTTTGGACTTTGTAGTGGATCCATAGAGATAGGAGGATGCAAATCAATTCGCCCGGATGGCAGAATGGGAGACAAGCCGAAAATGTCCAGAACTTTCTCGCATCGCAGCAGACGCTGCGTGTACAGTACTCGATCAGCAACAGCATGTAGCGAACAGAAAAAAAAAAAGGTAAACTCGATTACAGCTCAGCTGCAATGCATGATGATTGATGGGTGGATCAAAACGCGTCTTCTCTTCTCTTTATTACGCGTCGTCGTGGTAGAAAGCAGAAAAGGGTTGCAGGGAGGGCAGCGTGGTCGAGAATGGCGCTACGGCTTTGAAGGTCTCTTTTTTTCCGCTTATGTTTATATTTATCGGTTAAAATTTAAATTTTTAGTTTTAAATTTAAAGTTGATTTTAAAGGTTTTCATCGTAGTTTATTTTCTAACTCTTACTTTTAGATCGTTTAGAATATATATATAAATGTTTTGTTCACAAATTATTTTTATTTGCAAATATATCGTTTGACTTACTCCACCGAATAGCCAAACGATAGGCATAGGAAACAGTTTTAACTTCAAGAGCTCCTTCCGAATGCACGTTTTTCAGTTCACTTTATACAGAATCTCTCCAAATTTCCTCCAATCCGATGAATCCATAAGTGGATATCCCTAATTACCTTAAAAGATAATGTAAATAGTTAAAAAATTAAAATAATTTAGGCTGAGGTCGAGGCGGCTTCTTGAGTTGGCTAGTGGCTACCTCGTTAAGCACGTTGACTAAATTACTAAACATCGTGCTTGTTTCATAGATTTTGTACAGAAATTTCTTTTAGAAATTAAATAAATTTATTTTTAAGTTATCATTATTAATGCTCAATTATCATGCGCTAATAGCTCTTCTCGTTTTTGCATGCCGTGAAAAAGCCAATACATTCAGCCCCATCTAACTCATAGTTAGGCAATGTTTATACTACAATAGATATAAACCATCTCATAGTCTTAAGTCTAATCTATTTCTATTTGTTTCTCATTAGATATATCGATCTTTGACATGATTTTTTTTTATGGAATATATCACTAGAATCAATGCTGTGAACCATTCTTATAAGTTTTGTAACAATATATAGTGCATCACTAGAATAAATGTTGTCAAACATTTTTATAAATTTTATAACTATATACATTACATTTTCAAAAAATGTAAATAAGGAGAAAAAAACTGAATGAGAAGACCTCACCTCGATGAATTAGAATCCTGATTCATCCAATCCACCCCACTACCCCATATCGATCCCATAGCTACAATTTACTGCCTCTGATTTTTTTAAAGTTGTTTGATGTTGATTTTACACTAATCAATATCGTATAAAAAAAATAAAAAGAGATGGAGGGAGTACTACACAAACCTAAAGCATCTATGCAGATTGATCAAAACGCTTCTCATCTCTTTGATCCAACGACGATTAATGCACATGGCCATGCCTCCATCAACAACGAGGAGCATGAGGTAACGTGTAAACCAAATTAATATCATCTCGCCCTGCTAATTGCATTTTCATGCCTATTAAATGCGCCGGAAATGCAGATATATATATACATGGAAAAATGACATGGTACTCTACACGAGTACCAATCGTTGTACTGTTCACCACCTCTACTCTACTGTTTGATACCGTCTATTTCATTGATATCTCCTAGCTTCATTTGTACGGTGAATCAAACTATCAAAGTTTAATTTAATACTACTACTACAACTAGTAACTAGCTAGAGTCTGCATGCATGGTCATCACATGGATCTTAATAACTCTGAATAAAAAGGACCAAACCAAACCAAACGGTTCGTACGTTTTTTTCAGTTGAATTTGGTCATTTGGAGACAAGATCATGTGAACTACATTCATATCTCCATGTTACAGCCATACTAGCACACATACGGCTTTATACTTTGCCATGATTATTGCTACTACTCAATGTTGCAAATTGGCATAACTGCATATTGAAGACTACTATTACGTCCTTGCATATCTCTCTGTATTCTGTAAGGTGTCGCCAAGTCGGATGAAAAGTACAGCACAGTACATGAACATGTATATAGATCTCCTACTACTACTAATTATATAAACACTCATGGAAAGAGAAAAAAAACAGCAACTACTTGGCAGTCCAGTATAATTATACTAGTGTAGCATTATATAGTATAGCTTTTGTAGTACTACCTCGTACACATTTACAGTCTAAGCTAGCTAGCTTTCTTTCATTGATCAGCTTTGCAAATTGTAGTACCTGTATCGCTGCGTTCGGGAGGAGAGGTTGGGAACCCTCCTCCTCGTCACGTAAAACGAAATACGTATTATTGGATGATTAATTAAGTATTAACTAATTTTTTTAAAAAAAATAAATTAATATAATTTTTTAAAACAACTTTCATATAGAATTTTTTTTAAAAAAACACATTGTTCAGTAGTTTGAAAAGCGTACGCGCGGAAAACGAAAGAGGTGAGTTGGAAAAACTGGGATAAAAATACAACCTATATCATTGAGTGCAAGAGACTCCATTGCTATTACTGCAGAAGATTTTGGCAGTCTACTGCCTGACTAATTAATCATGCATATGCCACTGTCTTCTCTAGTTCTCTTTCCTGTAAAATTGAAAATACTAAGTTTTCCCATTTAATGTTTACTGTACCATTTGTAGAGCTTCAGTGTAGTAGTACAACTGGAGCCAATGCAAGCAAGGAGCTGTGCCCCCCTCTAATTAGCAATTGAACAGTGGAGAGGGTGTCAGAGCCAAACCAGGACCTCTTGTGGAAACACTGGATTGATCTCTGGATGATGAAGGGATTATTATCAGAAGGAGAAAAAAGAAATCACAAGTTAAGAGTGCTGGAGTTGGAAACCAAAAGGACAAATACAATAATGCACCAGCTTCCAAGAAGTTTAGGTTAAATTACTGACACCTTTGTCTGCATCAACAAGCTGTTTCCTCATTGCTTTCAAAAAGTTTTGAAGCTGCATGCCTTTGAAATCGTCGAGAGGAACAGTACGGAATGGAGATGTATTACTAGTACAACTATTACTATAACCTGGCCGGCACGTTAGGTTATCTGGATCTGATACTTACCTAATCATGCGCCTGTTAATTACCCTCTTACCTTGCATAATTAACTGCAACGACTTCGATCATGGGCGACGACTCTAGCTGGTGGTAATTAAACCTTGTAAGGCAAATGGTCCAGTTAATGCAGGCATGGTCCGTGATCTGATCTCCAGTCAAGACTGGTTAATTGAGCTGGGCATGTGTTAGCCTTGTCTCCACCACATCACTTTCAAGTTTCCATTTTTTGCAGCTTAGGTGGACACCATCAATTTTGGGCTCAGGACAGTTTTTGTCGCTGGAATCTGAGGTCGTCCTTTTGCTCTGCATGTATTAGTGGAGAGCTCTATCAGGAATGCATTGATTTTATATGAACCTTGTTAAAATAAGTTTAATTTCTATTAAATTTCATATTCATCGCTCGCTCTGTTTCACACACAAGTATAGATGGACTCTTAAGTTTAAATTTACATTTTCACCAAAAAGAGTTTCAAAAACAGCAATACACCCAGAGTTTCACCAAAACCGTTCCCGAGTACAAAAAACCAAGGGTTAGCAGTTTTCTGAAAACCGTTATCTGAAAACAAGGGTTAGCGAAATGTGGTTAATTTTGTGTCAAAAATTTTAAAACCAGTTCGATTTTTGGTCGGTTTTATAAAATTTTATAACCAGAAACCGAGCGGTTTTGCAAATTCTGGATATGCGGCTTGTGAAATCAACAGTAACTGTCTGCCGCGCGCCATCCCAACCGCAAACGCACCAGTGCATCACGCACTCTCAAGACCGCCGCACGCACGAACCTTTTGAATTCGATATGATTCGAACACAAACACCGACGCGTAGTAGTACTAGCATATCACGCTACGCCCATGCATGGGGATTCGTAAACAACTCCACCCAGCCCGCCAAACAAGCCAGCACTACGCCAACGCAGCAACCAACACGTACCTCCACATGGCAACCCATCCATCCGTCCACGTCCCCAATCTTTTCTAACCTTTTATTTTAACTTATTTTCAAAATTAGAATTTTTTTTTACCACACTAGCCCGCCCGCCAGTGGCGTACCTATGTGTAGTTTACAGGGTATAGGATCCGAGTAGATTATCTAATTCTAGCTAATTTATGATAATAGATCAATAATTATATAATTAGTATAATAGATTAATAATTAGATAATTAGTACGTATATGATCCAGATAATTTTTATTATGGGTTTGCTGTGTGTGGTAAAATAACACTGGCACGCTATCTATGATGGGTGTGATGGTTTTATCCTACCACATCACGCTAACGTGTCATGATAACAAAGTTACCTTACCAGCTAAATCAGCGTGACCAAATAATAATAATACGCTATTTTAGACTGTTGTGACAACATTGCTGAGTTGGAGTGACCAAAAGATTCCGAAAATGTTTATTTTAAAATTTCAATCTTAAAAGTTCAATTATTTTTTAAAAAAATCACCAAACTCCCCCCACGTTAAAACGCCCCCCTTGCCTCCCCCTTCGTCCTCCCGCGCCCCTCCGTGATCGATCGAGAGAGAGAGCACCACCGCACCGCCACCCTGAGTCCCCCCCATGGCCCCATGTGACCCCTCTCCACTCCCCCCATGTGACCCGCTCTGAATGCCACTGCACTCGCATCACCTCCACGCTCCCCCACACTCTGCCACCCACTGCACTCACTTCTCCCTCGCCTCCCACTAGCTTAGCTCCTGTCGCCGCCGCCGCCGCCGCGTTCCGCGATGATCTCTCGCGGCCCCGCCGCGGCGTGGGTGCTGCTGCTGCTGCTGCTTCTGCTCGGGGCGGCGGTGGCGCAGCACGAGGGCAACGTGTCGGAGGAGTACGCGGCGTCGTTCGCGTCGCGGTACGACGCGCCGACGTCGTGGGCGTTCCCGAACCCGCTGCTGCGCGCCGCGTACGCCGCCCTCCAGGCGTGGAAGCAGACGGCCATCTTCTCCGACCCCTCCAACTTCACCGCAAACTGGGTCGGCGCCAACGTGTGCGGCTACAACGGCATCTACTGCGCGCCTTCGCCTGGGTACGGAGGTGGTGGGGTCGTCGTCGTCGCCGGCATTGACCTCAACCACGCCGACATCGCCGGCTACCTGCCGGCGTCGCTCCCGCTGGGCCTCCCCGACCTCGCCCTCATCCACCTCAACTCCAACCGCTTCTGCGGCGTCGTGCCCGACACGTTCCGCCGTCTCCGGTTGCTCCACGAGCTCGACCTCAGCAACAACCGCTTCGTCGGCGCCTTCCCGGAGGTGGTGCTCGCGCTGCCGTCGCTACGCTATCTTGACCTCAGGTTCAACGACTTCGAGGGCTCCATCCCGCCGGCGCTGTTCGACCGCCCGCTCGATGCCATCTTCCTCAACTCCAACCGCCTCCGCAACCCCATCCCGGCCAACCTCGGCAACTCGCCGGCGTCCGTCGTCGTGCTCGCGCACAACAAGCTCGGTGGTTGCATCCCGCCGTCGATCGGCAAGATGGCGGACACGCTCAACGAGATCGTGCTCATCGACGACGAGCTCACCGGCTGCGTTCCGCCGCAGGTGGGGCTGCTCAAGAAGGTGACGGTGTTCGACGTTAGCGAGAACCACCTGCAGGGCCCGCTCCCGGCGAGCATTGCCGGGATGGCCGCCGTCGAGCAGCTCGACGTCGCCAGGAACCTCTTCGAGGGGGCCGTGCCGGCCGGCGTCTGTGGCCTCGCCAGCCTCAAGAACTTCACCTACACGGACAACTTCATCACCTCGCGCCCGGGTTGCGGCGTGGCCACCGCCGACGGCGCGTGGAACTGCATCCCCGGCGCGCCGGGACAGCGGCCACCGTCGCAGTGCGCGGCCGCTGCGGCGCAGCCGTTCGACTGCAGCAAAGCGCAATGCCAGGCCGCGTCCTACACCCCGACGCCCGGTGGTGGCTCTGGACGAGGTGGCCAAGGGCCGGCGGCGCCGGTGAGCTCGCCACCAAGGCGCAGAGGTCCGTATCCGCAGCCGCCATCGAGCTCTCCGACCCCGTCATACCCCTCGCCGTCGCAGGGCCCCGCCACGCCGTCCTACCCGGCGCCACCGGGCTCGAACACTCCGTCCTACCCGTCACCACCATCCAGCGCCACCACACCGTCATCCCACTCGCCGCCGGGCGGCTCGACCACACCGTCCTACCCGTCGCCCAACGGCAAGCCCAGTACACCGTCGTACCCCTCGCCGCCGGGATCCAACACTCCGTCCTATCCGACGCCGCCGTCGAGCTCCTCAACCCCGTCTTACCACTCGCCGCCTAATGGCGGCTCCACCCCTTCACACCCGTCGCCGCCGTCAAGCTCCACCACTCCGCCATACCACTCGCCGCCGCAGAGCACGCCTACTCCGGCCTACCCATCGCCGTCGGCAGGCTCCACACCGCCGGTAACATACACGCCTCCTCCGCCAACCTCGGCCGACAGACCAGACGTGCGGTTCGCGCCGCCGCCGGGATCGTACGGCCCCAACCCCTCAACCCCTCCGTCCTCCGGCTCGCCGCCATCACATTCCTCCGGCCACCAGCCGCCATCGCCTTCCTCCGGCTACCAGCCGCCGTCGGGCCAACCCGGCGCGTCGCCACCGACAGATCACCCAGGCTACATGCTGCCGCCGCACGCGCCGGGAGCGGGGACCCCGACCACCACGCCACCATCACACTCACACCCATCCACCCCACCATCGCCATCGGGGCCAAGCTTCCACCCGCCGCCGACGACGACGACGCCGCCTTCGCCGCACAACTGCTCGCCGCCGTCTCACGGTGGCAGCACCGGCGGCAGCCACGGTGGTGGCCACCCGCCGTCGACATCAACGCCGCCCGGCGGGAAGCTCCCGTTCCCGCCCGTCTACGGCGTGTCGTACGCGTCGCCGCCGCCGCCGGTGAAGCCGTACAACTAGTCACCGCCGCCGGATCGATCAGCGTCCACCACCGCCGGCCACCAGTATAATACCTCGATATCCCTGTAGTATTTTTGCTTCTTCATTTTTAATTTTTTTTTTCTTCTTGTTTTTCTTCTTCCTCGCGAGTATTGGATCAAAAATTGGATTAAAGAGCTCCGCTATGTATTCTTTCTTTCTTCCTCCTCGCTCTCAAATCTGAATCAATCATCGGCTTAATTAATTAATTAATTTGGGTGAAATTTTGAGCTTAATTACATGACATGACATCTACTACCTATCTGTCCCGCCTATGTTTAGCAAATTTCTCGTTAAGGGGCAAGCAAAACGCAGCGGCCATGGAAAGCAGCAAAAGAAGCTGTACACCACACGGAGAATGTTTCGGCGATCTCAAACTGCTGCCTTTCACTACGGTAAAAAAGGCCAAGGTGAATGTCAAATCAGGGTCGAAATGCGTTTGTCTTTCGCTACGCGAATACGCGATAAGGAGGAGAGATGAGAGAATCAGAATCAATCAGATGCAGGTGGTTGATGAGATCGGCGCCCGTGAGCGAAACCGAGGGAGAGAAGAAGTGGGCATCGTCTTGTACTTCGTGTGTGCCTGTGTGGGTGTGTGTCTCCTGTTCTCGCTGTCGCCATCAGCGATGGATCGTGCATGTGTCCATGCCTCTCGTGGCCTCGTGGCATCTTGCCAAAGATAACCACCTGGATTAAGAGTTAAAGACCTCTGACCTGTCTCCATCCCGTGTACTCCTACTACATTAGAGCGAGTATGATAGTACTACGTAAATATGTTATACAAGTTACCACATCGTAGGCGTATTTATGTATGTACTTATGTGAAGAGAGAAATAAAACGAGCTACAAGATTTGTATAGTTAATTGTAACAGGGCTTCAATAATAATTGTATTTCTAAGATTTGAATTTGTTCCAAAATAATTCAAAATAGAGCACTAATAATTCCATTAATCACTTCTCATCCAAATTTCTCCTTATTTTATCCTCAATTATCCTTCACTCTTACCTATAAACCATTTAATAAGGGGTATTATATTTTTTTTCTAATATACGTTAAACAACCAAGAATCACAATTAATTTGGAATGGAGGTGGTACGTGAGAGAGGAGTGAATTAGATATTAATGCTACAATATATATATATATACACACAAGTAATAGACTATTACTGTATAAGTAGATTATTAGATTGACTATATATACCATTATACTATGTTTCAATTTTTTTTAGCCACACTGCTATAGGAGTTGGTTATATTACTCCCTATTAAACTTGCTCTTACATGATTGGGCCCATGGGTCAGTGAGAGAGGGGGTCGAGAGCGTTGGTGCGTAACACTGTGCCACTGTGGTCGGTGGTCCGGTAGACGCCGTGGCGAAGCGCCACAGCGGCATCGTGGCCGTTTATGAGGGCCAAAGTGGGTGTCATCGACGGCCAGGATGATCTCTCCAGCACGTGGTCTGCTGATGCCGGTGGCCGTGGATCGTCCGTCCGTCGGTCGGTCGGTCCGGGCCCACGTGCGGTCACGTTGCCCCGCGTTTCTGACCTGGGGTCATGTGCTGCTGCTAGCGACCGCCTGTATTTTGTGGTTGGGTTCGGTCACGTTCATTCAGTTATGGTTTCTGCCTAAGCCAACACTAGGCCATGTTTCAAGGTTGATGATATTTTTGGGAAATTTTTGATGATTCGTCGGTCCAAAGATTGTCACTTTTGATTATGCTGTCACTCCCATGACATTGGCATATGGAACTGTCCAAGTCATTGTATGTGATCCAGCATGGCAAATAGTCGATGCCCATTTTGTGGAGTGGCAAACTATTATTTTTTTACCAAGATCAATATTTTAGATAAATAGCAATGCATGCGTGTTATGTTGTCGATAAGCCGATAATTCAATCGGTGGCACCTGTTTTAGAGTTTTCGAGACTCTAACTTGTTCAGTGTCATCTGTTCTGTAGATCTATCAGATAATTGAAGACGATATCCGATACTTGTTCATATGTTTTTGTATGTGCCAGACAGCCAGAGTCTGTGAGCGTTATTGTTAGGTTGTCTTGTTGCAACTCTTACGACATTTCAAAATGTAGAGCCTGTTTTTTTTGTACTCATAGATTTTTTTTTTACTATTTCTTTTAACAACAAAGATCTACTATAATATCTTCTTGTTTAATTAACATAATCTCTCTTGCTTTGGAGAAAAACCCCATCTTTATCTTATACACATAACCTTTCCATGCACACTCCGTGCACACCAATTAGTAAATATCACAAAAAATTCTAAAAAATTAAACATTTACTCATAATAGTATTACACATATCTACAAATCTCATATTCAAATTCATTATATTTTAACCGTACCATATTAAAAAAGTGAAAAATCCTATAGTTTAAGAGAAAAAATCTATCATAATTTTATCTATTTTGTTATTACTAAAATATAATGAATTTGAAGATAAGATTTCATACGTATGTATAATACTATTGAAAGTATGTGTCCTTTTTTAAAAAATTTATTGTGAAATTTACTAATTGTTGTGTACGAAAAATTTATGGGTATAAGATATATGTTCCCTTGTACCATTGTTTGTGTGCAGAGTGCATGGGACTACGAGATATGGAAGATTGGAAGGTGTGTTGTTGGCACAAGCTCGAGATCTGGGAACCTCTGCTGGGCATTGCAGTTTTGTGTTATCCTTCCTGATAGCGTACGGCGATGCTAGTGTTGGAGTGTGCTCGATCGAATCGATCCGCTGTTGGGACCGGTGAACCCATGTTCATTTTACAAGTGCCAACTACGCTACCCTGTGCCCAGTCTAATCTTCTCGATGATTGCACATCGAACAACACGATGTGTGTGCATCCGGCTGTCTGCTGATAACGTGACACTACTTCTAGTAGTTTCTTCGCAACAATGAGCCGGCTTGATTGGAGGCCAGTAGCATTGGTAGTGGGCTGGATGGAGTGATGGTGTGGGTGATGGCGCAGACGCGGCCACTAGGAATAGCTGGCCGCGCCGCCACACCGCTGTTATCGCGAGAAATCGTAGTAAGGGATGTTTGGATTCATGTATTAAATTTTAAATTTTAACTTCTATCATATCATATCGGATGTTTAAGCGTTTATTAAAAGTATTAAATATAAACTAATAATAAAACTAATTATATAAATAAGAGTTAATTTGTGAGATAAATTTTTTAAATCTAATTAATCCATAATTAGCACATGTTTACTGTAGAATCATATAGGCTAATCATGAATTAATTAGGCTCAATAAATTCATCTCGTGAATTAGTCCAGAATTATAAAATGAGTTTTATCCTTAGTTTATATTTAATACTTATATTAGAGAACAAACATTCGATGTGATAGGGACTAAAATAACCCAAACAGCCCCTAAATTGCTTGTTACTAGTACTATACTGCGTAGTGGTAATTCGTAAGAAAATAATGGCGATGGCTCCGATGACGTCACTGATACGTCATGCTGAGTCATTGGGAAATTGGGAGAGGTAGTCACTACTCAGTACACAGTAGAGCGCGGCCCAGGAAGCCAGGCCCACGTACCGGCGGGAGCAGGCTCGTGGGCCCACCTGGAAGTGACGTGTGAACCCCACCTGGAGTATGATCTATCAAATGTCATATCCTATTCATCCCCATTGTTCAGACATTGCAAACATTGATGATGAAGCACTCCCTCCATAGTAAAAAAAAAAAAATCTAAGATTAGAGGTGATATATTCTACTACGATAAATCTGGATATATCACCTTCAATTCTAGATTTATTTTTTATGGGACGGAGGTGTACAGTTAGCATCAGTTGGATGAGGCGGGGCGCATGCCGGAGAGGAGGTTGGCGTGTCTTGGCAGCTGCATATATGCGTTCTTTTCACCGTGTTCCCAACCCCTCCTCTTCGTTTTTCACGCGTACGCTTTTTAAGTATTAAACGGTGTGTATTTAGCAAAAAGTTTCTATATAAAAGTTGCTTAAAAATATCAAATTAATTCATTTTTTTTAAAAATAGCTAATACTTAATTAATCACGCGCTAATGGATCACTCCGTTTTTCGTGTGGAGGAGATGAGTTTCCAACCTATAAGAAAGAAGGAGACAGATTCAGGTGGCCGAATGATCAGGCATCAGATGTGCAACACATTCAAGTTTCATGGACTGCTACTCTGCTACACATTGTCATTCCTGGGCTGGAACGGGATAGTTTTGTGGTCTCAATGTCATTATGGGACAAGCTTATTCGACAGCTTCGGGGGGGAAATTTTATTTATGCCAGAACAAATTGTAGTATTGAATATAGAGATACTAATGCTGAAGAGGAAAACCAACTAATACTTTTTTTTGGTGGGGAGGAAAACCAACTAATACTGTTTTTGCAGAACATGAGTAATATCTAATGAAAGAGGGGCAAGGTTCATGCATGCAGATTTTATATGATCTGTACTTGAACACTAGGAAAATGGTTTTGGATTATCAGAGAAGTGTGTGTGCGTGTGTGTGTGTGTGTGTTTTCTTTTGGCGTAATCTGCAGAAGACCTCAATTGGCCCACCGAGCTATATTCCACTCAAAGGCAATTATCAGGGAAGTGTCAAAAGTCAAAGCTACAGATAAAGAAAACTCTCTGTGAGTATGCATAGCAATTGGCCGAAAACCAACCTGGTATGCAGCAATTGGCAAAGCTGAATTTTCCCGAAGAAGCCGGATAACATCCAGGTATGGTAATCCAGGCTTCACCTAGCAGATGAAAACTTTGCTCTCAATGCATGATACAGGCAAACTAAGAACTGAGTAATCTGCCATTCTATCCACAGAAAGACGGTTACCAAAAGAATGTCTGCTCCTTCAACTTCATCTGCTGCAGTTTCTATGAGGGCTTCTCTGTAATTTGCTGGGTTCATCTGATAACTTACGAATTCAGAGAACATTGGATTCAGGTGTGAAGTTTTAAAGTTGTACAGTTATTGAACTAACAAGCCTCAGTGCTAGATTCTGAGATTCATACGTTTTCTTGTCTCCAAATCGTGGATTTGAATCCAGAGCTTCCCGGAATGGACCATAAAATGAGCTAGCATGTCGTATATATGCCGTCCCAATAAGCATTATCACATTCAAGATTAGTTGGAAAAATATGAGGAAGGTCTGATTAACAAAGATCGTATACTTTGCTGTGTAGGACATGATGGACACATCATAGAAACCCTCAGCATCTAGAGCAGCCCGAATTGCTCCAACACGACCATCCATCATGTCACTAGGACTGACAACATCAGCACAGCTCGAGCCTATTAAGTAATAGCAACATTTTTTGTAAGTATGTATTTATGGAAAAAATCATCCATTGCTAAAAGAAGGATTCAAGAATGGAGACCTGGGAAACTGCCTGCTTGCAAAGCTGATGGACCGTTTCATCGTTCATAATTACTCCTGATAAAAAAGGTCGAACCATGAGTGAAGAATTATCATAACTGGAAAACCATTATTTCTACCACTACACATTTTTCATAGTAATACTGAGATGTAATGCATACCGAATGACTTAACATAAATGAGGGGGGAAAACAGTGAATTTTATAATTGTTGGAGGCAAACTGAAGTAATTGGCTCATTGTTCTGCCTCTATCCTACAAATCAGTATGGCACCTGGTCAGTTGACCAGTCTCCAATATCACTATCCAACATAATCAAAGTTCAGACGTATATAGATTTCCCTTAGTTGTCAGAACAGGGAAGAGGCAAACTGAAGTAATTGGCTCATTGTTCTGCCTCTATCCTACAAATCAGTATGGCACCTGGTCAGTTGACCAGTCTCCAATATCACTATCCAACATAATCAAAGTTCAGACGTATATAGATTTCCCTTAGTTGTCAGAACAGGGAAGGGGCTGTCAACTCTATAATAAGGAGGCTATGCCCACTAGCTTGCAGGAGAGTGTTTTCCCTCATGTGTCAAAATCAGGTAAAATTTTTGGTTGAAATGGGAAAACTGCAGCTCACTGATGAAGTTTGGTTTGATCGGTACCAATTTACTGAAACCCTCACCCTAGTTAGAACTTACAGACATATCAGTTAAAATTCTCACCATAACAACATGCAATCAATAGATGAAGGTTAAATTGATATAGTATCTGCAAATTAAACAGTCCTTACCATCTTCCCTCACAATGCCATCATGACCATCTGAGGAATAAGGATCCAAAGCAACATCTGTATAAATAACCTAAGCAAGCATTACGATGAGAAGCAATTAGCATTATCATTTAGCAGCAATAGCGTATGCCATGACACATTTCTAGTGACATATGACTCACAATATTAAGGTACTTGTCCTTGAGTAGACGGATTGTTCGTGGAACCAATCCATTATCATTGTATGCCTCATCTCCTGTTTGTGACTAGGGAACAATTAAGAACAGTGTTGTTAAGGCGGTTCAAGGCGACACACCACTGCCTTAGCGCTATAGCGCTGAGGCGTAAGGCTTTGCGACGCCTTATGAGATGGTTGAGGTATGATTAGTGGAAATTGGTAAAAGGCCCACTAAGCCAGGTAGCCAGCCCACCAAAGCCCAACATTAGTCTTCATACCCATGTGTTTTATGCCCTAAGAGACATCGTACTCCACCAGGCACCAGCCGTCATGACGAGAAGAGGCACCAGCCACCATCAATGTCTATGGCTGTTTCTTCTTTCCCTTTCTCTACAAGCCAACTAGGTTCCATGATGAGCTTACCTCTTCTTTCTTCTCTTTCTCTACTGGTTTATCCTATTCTTTCCCTTTCTCTACTCGTTTTGCCACTAAGGCGGAGTGGACGCCTTGACCACTGCAACTGCCTTACCGCTATGGCGACGCTTCGCCATAGCGACGCCTTAACAACCATGATTAAGAACTTAAGTTCTTTCAATGATGCAAGTAAAATGGGAAATAAATTTCTTTACTCAAGTACCTTGAATGCATCAGGAACTTTTGGGAAGAGCACGAAGCTGTTAACACCAACATCTCGCGACTTGTACACCTGAAATAACAGAAAGGTAAGCACAACTAGTCTTTCCACTCAAGCCTAGAGGCTGAGATAAATCAAAGCAAGAATAGAACAAAGGATATGACAGCAGTTACCAATTTAAAAATTCATCACTACAATTATCATGGTAACACACAAACACAGTAACACTGATATCCATCTGAAGGATAAGTCCTGGTCCCAGAAAACTATCTAATGCATCACAATTCATGTTACCGAGTCTTGTAAATTAATAAGATAAGATCGTTTACCTCATCAAGAAGCCCGTGCCTCCACCCAAGCCTGAAGCAGCCAGGCATAGCTCCAATGGGAGTGTCCTCTTCACCTGCGAATCACATAAATCAACCGGAATTGCTCACTTTATCCTTAATTTTGTGTTTGCATCTACTATCTACTAATCGCGTATGTTCAAGTCGTTCATGAGTTAATCACCAACAGCACCAACCTTTTCTTGGATGAACAACGGGAGGACGAGATTAGCCGGGGTAATCCTGGTCTCCTGGAACGCCTCTCGCAGCGCCGGCGATCTCCGGTTCCGACGAGGGCGCTTGGCCAAGTCCTGTGCACACGTCGATCGAGAAGCTAACAGTTGAGCAACCGCCATTGCTCCGCAAAAATTAGAAGCAGCTACAACTCGCAATTTTTTTTTTTCTGCGAACACAACGCCGCGACGCGGGGGCATACATACCAGAGGCCTGATCTCCGGGTTGCGCTCCGGCGCCCGCGACCTCGCGAACGGCCGCGGGGCGGGGAACTTTCCGGCGACCGCGTCCGCCTCGCACTCCTCGATGGTCCTCCCCGACCTCGCCTGCACGGCCGCCGCCACATCCCGCTCGGCGCTGGCCCTAACGAACATGGCTCTGGTTCTCGAGGCAGGCAGAGAAGCTTAGAAGAGCTCCTCCTCCCTCTCCTGGAGCGCGGCAGCGGGACATTGGCGACGGCCGGGGAGAATGCGACGGTGGTAGCCATGGCAGACGAGACCACGAGGAATCGAAGAGAAGGACAGGAAAACTGAAAACCTGACGTAGCACTCCCTCCGTTTCATATATTATAAATCGGTTCCATTTGTTTAAGTAAAACTTTCTTAACTTTAATTAAATTTATATAAAATTATAATAGTGCTTTCAATACAAAATAAATATATTATATTATCAATGGTGGATTTAATAAAACTAAATTGATATTTCATATGTTATTAATTTTTTTATAAACTTGATTAAAATTAATAAAATTTAAATAGAAAAAAATCAAACGATTTATAATATGAAATAGAGAGTCTAGTACAACTACGAAATGAAGAGCAGATAAAAAGCGAGATTTGGAGGGTAACGTCCCTCTAAACATTTTTATTGAAAAAATTATACGCGTGTTGGGACGGGACACTATCAAATCAAATGCATCTAAAAAATGAATGATTAATGCTGGCCTCAGTGTCGCGATCAATGCCGTAAATGTACAACCTGAAGAGTTATGGATAGTACTAGCGCTACAGTATTCAAATCCTCGGATTAGTGGGACCCACTAGTCATATAGGGATTTCGTCCCACGTTAATCGTTATGTCTCCCCTTTCAGATTTTAAATGAAGTTTTAAGCAGTTTTCAGAGTTGAGTGACAATTTTTATCATATTTGGAGTTGAGTTACCGAGATTAAACTGAGCCAAGAGTCAGCGATAAAAAAAAAACTGAATTGCATCAATTGGGTGTTACTGCATATTCCAACAAACTGATATATTTTTTACAGTGATACTAAGCTAATCCTCCCCTATGGCAGGTAATATTCATAGAGAGGTATCTATCTACTGAAGAACGAAATCTTACAGTTAATCTTTCAGAAATCACTAAATCTATCTGCGAGTGTAATTGGTGAAAAATTCATTTCTCCAAGTAACCTTGCAGGACATCTTGGATAAACAAGTGAACACCAGTTGCAACCATGCAGGATGCTCGCAGCGTTCCAAGCATGCACATTACTCATACATTACCACGTGAGGGATCTGAGAAATCTTTCGCCGGTCTTCCCCTCGACGGGATCGGCACCTCTTCTCCAGGATTTGGCAGCCAACTATATCCAGATATTGAACTGATGGAGGCAGTTCAGGCAATGAAATCAGTAACGGGCAGTCAGAGAAGGCTAGTCTCTAGAGATGCGAGGCCTTTCATTGCTGAAATAGATTGGACTTTGCAGTTCATGAAACTCAGGCCGACGATTGATGAGAGATTTGGAATGCCCTCCAACGAGAAGTCTGACTCTTGGCAACCCTCAATTGTCAGCAGCATCGGAGGCGCAAAGCCCTCGAGTTCAGACAAATCATGGAGCAGAGATGATGTCCTAACTCGGAGTGATCTCCAGTTCCCTTTGCATCCGGTAAAAGAATCAGCTCCAAGGTTTGGGAGCACCAACTGCACTTCTTGGAGTGACTCTAGAGCATGTAACCCTTCTAGGAAGAAAACATCCAGGCAATCACACAGCTTCAGGCATTTGAGAGAAGGCCATGCACCGACTTGTAGAACCGAGGGGGTTCTGCATTTGGATATCTCAAGGCTGACCAGCTTTGGTAGACCATCATGAAGAAAACCATCATGGATCGTGCAGCCACGAATCGTGACCTCCTTCAGCTGAGAGGGAAGGATGCAGCAGTCCGAGAGCAATAGTGAGGGGCAGAAGCTTATTGCGAGCTTCTCAAGTGAAGCAATGGCTCCCAAGCCCGCCACTGAGCAGAGAGACCGGCATGAAGTTATGCCCACCGATGAAAGCATAGCCAAATTCTCCATAACCTGCTTTGACGGGAGTGCAGATAAGGTGGTGATATGCAACAGTACCAGGTCTTTCAGAGAGGTGAGTCTTCGCAGGCATTCAGACAAGGCCTGATCTGTGATGTTGCAGCTTGATAGCTCAAGCCTCCGGAGCGTTAATGGCAGGACCAGTTGCGCAACATCACTGCGTCTGGCAGAAATTGTGCTTACTGGATACTGGAGCTCCTGGAAGCATGCCTGAAACTGCTCCAGTTCTGACCCATCCAGTCTTAGGATTTCAGTAAGTGTTTCCAGCTCAGTAGAGCTCGTAAGAGGCTGCGAATCTTTCTCCCTAGTAGAATCTGCCGGGTTTACTCCATGTTCTTCTTCCTCGGAAATGAAACAGAGTGACGAGCACCCACCGAATTTTAAACTTGTGAGATTTTCTGGGAGAGGTGAAAACTTCTTGAGCCCTGTGAGATTCAGAAGAGCTAGACTATGGCAGCGAGCGAAGTTTTGAAGATTGGGTGGGAGGTCCTCTAGAAAGGTACAGTTCAAAAGCTCAAGAGACCTCAAACTCTGAGAGCAACTGCTTAACCACATTGGGTATGAAGTGGATCTGTAACCTTCTATTGCAAGTTCATTCAGTCTTGAAGAAGGCTCAAGTCCCTCGAGTACCTCCAAGTCAACATTGTTGTTCTTGTACGTGTCATGGTTCCACACCAACCGCAATGCATCAAGATTGGCTTTTTCTTGGAGATTTGCATCCTTTGCTGCATTCCTATTTTGCACATTCTCAAGATTCACGATGCGGAGATGTCCTCGAAGTTTGTTCAGGCTGCCTAGCTGACCTACTTCATATCCCTTCTCTTTCTTCACTTGGAATTCTTTCAGATCTTCAAGAGAGGTAAGCATCCCAACATTATGTACATCTTTTAAAGGGCCATTGACGTGCCTCAAACTGACGAGATTGTTTGTTTTCTTTGGCAATGTCTTCGACATCTTTGTGTTCATTTTGAGTACTATCAAGTGGTACAATTTGCATGAAGATTTTGGCAACTTGGAAATGGACGTCCTTTCCAGATTCAAGTATCTGAGATGCTTCAGCTTGCCTATATGCTTTGGCAGTGTGTAACTGCTGAAAAAGCAGAGGGACAGCACGCGTAGTTTCTTCAGCTTCTTCAGTATTGGCTTGATAAATTTTCCAATATCATTTACAGGGTTGAAAAATATTAGTGTGTGAAGCTGCTGAAGGTTGTAAATGCTTGCTGTATGCTTCTCAAGACTAGGCACCGAGATAGATAGATGGCGGACAAATCGTGGTATTTCTATGTTTCCTTCACTCTCTAATCTGTAGCCATCATCTATAGAAAGATTTTCTGCTAAATCATGAAAGTGGTCATGCATTCTATAACCGACATGGCTGTCTTTCCCATGTGATTGCTTGTAAAAAATACCAGATAATGATAGATCGTAGAAGTATTGTCTGCCAATTCCCTCTGCTCTCTCCAAACTATCTGTAGAACTGATGAAGCCTTCTGCTTCCCAGAGTAAGATAATCTCATCAATGTAGAACATGTATCCTCTTGGGAATATGCTGCAGTACAAGAAACACATTTGCACCTTTGGGTCAAGATGTTGATAGCTCCACAACAGACTTTCCATGATATTCTCATCCAGCTGTTTGTTTTCTCGTACAGCCTCCCAGAGTTTGACATCCAACATGTTACGCAGCCTAGAGGCTACGGCTTTTGCTTCCAGAGGGGACCGTCGGAGCTTCTTGGCAATATCATCTCCAATTCCCTGTAGTTCCTCTTTTAATTCTCCGCTCCCTTCTATGGCATAATCAAGGGCATAATACCTGAAAAATGTGAGGAAATCATTTTCCTCTATGTCCTCTAAAGCAATGATTTTTCTGCAGTTTAGAGCTGAAGGAAGTTCTTTGGAACGACTGGTTACAAGAATCCTGATACCCTTGTTAAACTCAGCACAGCCCAGTGGTGCTAGAAATTGCTCCCACTCCCCATCCTGCCTTCGTTCAAACCAAACATCATCCAGTACAAGCAATAGTTCTTTTTCCCTTTTTTCCAGGAGCAAACTCTTGAGCTTTCTTTGAAGAGTATCAAGATTCTGTATCATGGGAATTTCTGGACAAAATGCAACAGACTGAATAATCTCTGTAGTATGCTTGTGAATATCAAGCTTGCGTAACATACAAACCCAAATAACGTCGAAAGTGTTCTGGACTCTTTTATCACAGCAGATATATTGTAAAAGAGTAGTTTTACCTGCTCCTCCGGATCCAACAATTGCAATGGTGCTGTAGCTTTTCATACTGGGTCCTCCTCCACCCATGGCAGGATCAAATAAGAGGCTAATTATAGAATCTCGATCTTTGTCACGCCCAAAAACCTTTTCCTCCCTAATTGCTGTGGTGGCTTGAATAGCCCTGTTTCCTGCAGTGTCATCGCATCTTACAGGTTGACCTGAATAAACGCCATGGAATGTTCTTGCTTCTGCTAAAATGTTCTTAAGCTCTTTCAGATGATTTAGTATCTTAATGTTGTGAGGGGATAAGCTAGATAGATTACTGAGAATCCATGTAAAAGGCTTTGAAATAGGATCCAGGTACCGATCAGGTATAGAAAACAAAAATAATTTCTTCTGTTTCATCTTGTGTTTGAGAAGATCATACTCATATTCGTCTAGCAGGTCCTCAGCTTGATATAGAGCTCCCTTGAGTCGTCTCATCCATGTCTGCACTCTGTTCTTCTCAAACTGAGATTGATTCTCGGCAGATGCAGTGATCAGGTTAAGCTGGACAAGGATGATGGTCTCCAAGCCTTCCATCTCACGTGCCATGTCCACTCCAATGTACTGAGATGCACAACTGCTGAGATTGCTGATGATGAGCTGTGCTAGTCCTCGTAGCCCAGCACCAGCTGCTGCTCCAGCAATGGAGGACATCATCTTGGGAACCTTCACCTTGCTCTTATATTTCTCTGAGGTCCTTGCTGTGTAGAGTAACAATGCATAAAACAACGAATTATAGCTTTATAAAGTCCTAGAGATGCAAGAGATGTGTATGAACAAACCAAAAGTCAAAGTGGGAAAACATTATGATTGGGTTACTGTGTGCTCTCGAATTACTATATGCAATGTTGCGGGCAGAGCAATTCTGTGGGTCACTCTAGGCAGCTGATTAGTTTCATACCATGAAAAATATACATTGCATAACAAAAGAGAATTGACGCTAATGGTACAGAAGGTAAATAGGTAATTTCTCCAATCTTGAGCCGCTGACAAAACAGAAATCAGTGTCAATCAGATACAAGTCAAAAGGAGAATAGAACCCAGCCACTGACATCTCAAATGATATCAACCATTATGCTATCCAGTGCATTGCATAACAAAATGGGTAATTATATTGGGTATCAGTACTAATGGAATATAAGTCATCCGCTGGTATTTCAGAATTCTCATCCAAGTAAAATAAGACAAAATGCTCTTCTATGTTATCAGCCATCATTGTGAAAGGTGTACTAGCTTTTTTTTATCTCAATTATTAGAGGAATAAAACCCCGAAGTCTATAAGCAATTTTTACTATGTGCAATCAACTCATCGGTGACCACTTGCAAACTATAACTTTGAATTGTTGTTAGACCATGGATTGTGTACGAATCCTGAAGCTTGCATACATGAACACCATGTGATTTGTGTGGATTGTGTCAGTAAACTTGTCATATCAATCGACAGGAATAGGGTTAACTCACCTGCCCATTATGAAGACAGCAAGAGACTTTTTATTTTCTGATCTCTGGGATGACATCCGGTGGCCACGGACTCGGGAACAGCAGCCGGGCAGGCACTCATCGGTGATCTTCACGGCCGCTACGGCCGCATAGTAAACAAACGGAATTGGCATTACTGGTATAGAACTATAGAAGTCAACCAGGTAATGCCTCCAATCTTCAGCCGCTGACAAAGACAGAAATCAGTACCAATCAGATGAATGTCGAAAGGAGAACGGAATCCAGATGCTGACATCTCAAATGCCTCCAATTGCACCGTGTAACAAAAATGGGTAATTGGGTATAAGTCAGCCGCTGGTATTTCAGAATTCTCATCCAAGTAAAATAAAACTAAAATCCTCTTGTATATCATCAGCCATCACTTGTGAAAGGTGTACTAGCTCTTTTTTTTCTGTCTCAATTATTATAGGAATAAAACCTGAAATCTATCAGCAGTTTTTCTTGCTACGTTATACTATATGTGCAATCAACTTCATGGGTGACCACTTGCAAACCATATATAGCTTTAAATTGTTGTTAGACGTGTACTAATTCCTGAAGGGCAAACACCATGTGGTTTGCGCAGATTGTTTAGGAACCTGTGTTATTAATCGATTCATATGGAGTAAGCTTGTCATATCGATCGATAGGAATAGGGTTAACTCACCGCTCATTGCGAAGACAGCAGGAGATTCCCCCCACCCCAACAATTCAATGCTTCTATGCGGGAGCATGCCAGGCCTGATCTCCGGGATGATCTCCGGTGCCCGCGGCCTCGGGAACGGCCACTCCGCGCTCGTCGGTGATCTTTTCCGACCTTGGTCTGCACGGCCGCTACCGCCGCCGCCGCCGCCCCGTCCCCGTTCGGCGCAGGCCGTGACGGCCACGGCCTTGCTTCTAGGGATGAGCAGCCAAGTGCTCCTCCTGTCCTGGAGTGCAGCAGCTGGCCGGACATTGGCGAGTCGGAGAAGGCGACGGTGGAAGCCATGGCACCCCGCCCAAAAGCATAAATCACCCGGAGTTTTTCTCTCTTTTTGAGAGGAGATGAAGCGGAGTTTGGATGGGTCATGGCCTCATCGGCAGCGTTTTTAAGTTTGTGAAAACCGCAGTAACCATAAAGTTTTCACGGTTACCGTGGTAACTGCTAACCCCAATCAAAACTGCTAAACCGTGGAGTGATGATAACCCCGATAACCCTAATCAAAACGGGCTAAACCGTGAGGTGATGAAAACCCCGATAACCCCAATCAAAACGGTTCGATGAACTTCATGGATGGGTGATGCATAGGCATAGCCTCGTGGGTCAGCCGCTGATCTGCCGTCCATATTGTTCGACCACGGTAACTCCTCCTCATCAGAGTGGAAACTAATCCATAGATAACCTGCATAAACAGCACATATACAACGCTGAACCTCAAATTCAGGAGTTCAGGACCTGGTGTTCTTCTTCCAGATCGTTTTCATGGACATATTGTGTGTTGAAATCTGAATGATTTGCATGGGATTGCAGAAAAGGCATTAGAATCAATCAAGCAGAGCTAATCAACAGCTCTGGAAGATGATGTTGGTACATTCGTTCATGTCCGTGTTAGGGATTACATATATTAACAACAATAGCAATTCTCTCCAAAAACTATTGCGTGTCCCTGCGTCCTGAGAAGAAATATACAGACAGCCCCGCAAGACAACTGCTGTATCGTGTTGGCTGCCTAGAAGCCATCCGTGGATGATGATAATACAGTTCAGGTGATTTTAATCTGCACAAAGCTGGTAGTCTCATCTTTGCAGGAGGGGCTAGGAAAAATCTGAGCCTTTGGATGCCCACCATTTGTTACTGCGAGAGCTTCGCACGCGCTGAAACCATCTCTCCCAAGAAGCGTTCTCTGGACCACTGGTGCTGTAAAGATGAGAAAGATCATGGTTACACAAGTCCTTATGCAGTACGATCTTCAGATCTTGCAGGGTGAGCTACTAGAATGAGTAGCTAAACATCGCAACTTACACAGGAAGAAGCGGGTCAGGTTTTCCCTCTGTACTTGTGATCACTCTGGCATGATCAAGAGGACAAAAGAATCACAAAACAGAGAAACGTTAGGTACAAGGGAAAACAAATGGTACACTCTGAATTTACTTACTCTTGGCATGCAGCAGATGCCGGTTCCATGGTTTCAAGCTCGTTCAGTTCATCCTGTGTCAAATGCACACACACTATACATCACTATAAATAAAAAAGACAACCTAAAGCGTATTAACAACAAAACAAATGAAATCATAACAAAAATCCTCTCGATGAGTTAGTTAGGGTTTTACCTTAATATTTCTAATAAACATGACTAAGTCAAGACAAAATATTAGTAGAAAAAGTAAGTGAATTTCTCACTGTATAGTTTCAACTGATATGGCGTGAAACAAGATGCTTTTGCGAACAGAAATGAGAAGAATAGTTGAACTGATTGTGATCACAAATAATTACACGTACTGGTGAGTAATAGCACATATTCATTCCGATTACTAAATCCAGGACTTTAATTACCAATTCCAGGCCTAGCACCAGAAGGACCGAAGAGGATTTTACAAAGGTGGTTATACTACCAGGATTCCGTTAAGCACACCAACCAACCTTTGATACAAATGCAGCCTGGAGATATTCTTGAAGAATCTTGCACTGCACAATAATCTATCCAACATGTCTATGATGTAAAATATTAAGGGAAACTGAATTTTCTTTTTGCCAATGTATTTAGTACTCTCTAGGCATAGCTTATCTTTTCAACTAATAATGAAAAAATATAAAATATGCAGAGAACTAAACCCAAAGTAATAGAAGACTATTGTGGAATATCCCCTCACATCCTTGTATGCATGATAGCAATAAATTTTAACATCAAGTCCCTCACTACAGTAAAGAGGCAATCTTGCTGTTTTTTTTTTTTGAAAAAAAAATCTATACTCTGTTCAGTAACAAGCTAACTGAAGAAAGGAGGTTCTTCTAGGAGAGAGGAGCTGAAGATCAGAGAGCACAGTGGAAAGCCATAACATGCACTTGTAATAAGAGTAGATCCACTGAATTTATCCATTCACTCCCAAGTTATAAGCTTCAGTAAATAGTTCCCATCAATATTTAGCTAACAAGCTCAAGAACATTACCATACAGCGGTAAAGTCTGTGTGTTTCTGAGGGTCACAGGCCATAGGTTTAAGCGAAGACAAGGCATGCAAGTACCTTACATTGTCCACTGGTGCTGCTTTAAAACCTACTCCAGATCATTGAGGGGTAGAACACCGTGTGCAGATCTGCTACACGGCTACACCTCAGATAGTTATGCAGAATCCTATTTTCAACAAGCTCAAGCTGTCCAACAGGACGCATCAGGGATTCATGCCACATGTACGTCTATATATATGCATTGAGTTATATATATACTGAGTATTTATAGACCATCAGAACATTGTTACTCCCCTGAAAGTTGTCAAACTTGCAACTCGCTTAAACAAAAGTAGGCAAATTATGTTTGGCTTAATATGGACAATGATGGACATGTTTCATGGACTATCTCCTAATTCTTAAAGCAGTACAAGTCTAGCAGTATGGGTGATTTGGTTTGAATGGTCATCATTTTTCAATATAAGAACAAAAGCTGTCGATAAAGGAAGAACTCTTTTGCTTCCTTTTCGTTGGGTTACATGTATACATCAGTACATGCATATACGATTGGTGCCACGGCAACAGAAGAAGCCAATAAGGGCATTGATAAATTTTTTTAAAAAACTCGTTCGGTTTCTCGATTCCACAAGATCTAGATCGCGCCACAGCTTGAACTGCTGACTCGCTACACATCCACAGGGCACAGCACAGAGAGAGTAAAGGAGCGTACTTCGATAGTAGTAAGCACACGGAGTATCATGGGAGATGAGAGGAAGAGGGGGACTAGCGCTGACCTGCAGCGACTGGAGCTCCTGGTCGAGGCGGGCGATGGCGGCGGAGAGGCGGTGCTTCCCGACGTACCCCACGCTCCTCATCGCCGCCCCTCCCCCCACAGCCATCCGCTGCTGACCGGAAGCCGGCCTCGCCGCCCTCTGCGCGCGCTGCCTCTGCCCTTCCTCCTCCTCCTCCGCCGCCGCGTCTTCCCGCAGATGATTCCGCCGCTGCTCCTCCTCCCCGTTCGCCTCCCCCCTCATCTCGCCTCGGCCTCACCACAACAACCTCCCACGGATCTACCTACCTCCACCTCGCTGCTGCTGCTGCTGCAGCTGCGGATGCTGGGGTCAAGTGGAGGAGGAGGAGGAAGACGAAGCGGGTGGGGATGCGGAGGAGGAAGTCGTTGGTGGTGGTGGTTTCATCTCATCGCGAGGACGGCAGCGGCGAGGCGGGGGTGAAAATGTGAATGGTAGAGGGGAGAGAGAGAGAGAGGTTTGACTGGTCAACGGAGTCGGTCAATGGGGTCAGAGAGGGGTGGGGTGGGGCCCGGTGGCAGACGGACAGACTGTGGCGGAAAGCTGACCTGGCAGGCGCATCTCCTCTGCTTACCTCTGGGCTTTTCTCTCCTTTCCGTGTTGGATTGTTAGGGGCATTTGGAATGACAAATGGCAAATGGTAAAAGTTTTGGTGGCAAAAGTTTTGGCATTGCATTTTTGCAAGTTGGTGTTTAGAGGCATGCAAAAGTTGCCCATGCACCATGAGAGGTGGTCCGCGTCCCTATGCACTTTTTGCCCAATTTTGCTACTCTAGACTGCCAAATGCGAAATGGCAACTGCCAAATGCAAAATGGCAAGTTGCCATTTTTTCACCATGCTGTTTAGATCCATTTTGCCAAAAAGTGCTTCAAAATGGCAAAAATATAATCTAAACAGGCCCTTAGACTGTAGACTTTCCCCAACTTTCCAACTCACCTCTCTTCTGTTTGGTGCGTATGTTTTTCAAATTGCTAAATAATATATTTTTTTATAAAAATTTTCTATATGAAAGTTACTTGAAAGAATCATATTAATCTATTTTTAAAAAATTAGTAAATACTTAATTAATTATAAGAAAATTCATCGATCCATTTTACGTGCATGGAGATGAGTTCCTAATCTTACCTCCCGAACACAGTCTTACTCGCCTGGCCGCCGGTCCAAGAGAGAGAGAGGAGATAACACTCCTTCAATTCCAAAATCCCAGCATTTTCAATCAATCAGAAGCTTGAAAAGGGAAATCTAATCGGTTTAAAGTTTAAAATTTGATCAAATATGTGACTAAAAATTAAACCTTTGCTAGATAACCCGAAATGCTTATATTTTTGAACTGAGAGAGTATAATAATAATAAAGAGTGGTGCAAAATGAAATACTTGGAGGGCTTCTTGGAAAAATTATGTGGATTCCTCCATCCTTTTTTTAAGAAAAAAAAGAAAATGTAATCTCCATCTCCTTGTCCATGTTAGTTTGACGGTTACTTTGAATTGCAAGATTGAAAAAAAAACAGAGAATATGAAAAGCATATGATTTTGACATGAATGCAAATGCAAAATATAGGAATAATCATCATAGAGAAAACATAGTTTTTGGATGAGAGAGATAGACTAAGGAAATTTTCTAAGACATATATATGATTGTCCATTCTATAGAAATTTCAATAGAAATGATAGGATTCAATGTTTTATTTCAAATACCTTAAATTTTTTATGGGATTAAAAATCCTCCATTTTCTTTTACAAATCAAAAGGAGTCTAACCACGAGTTATAAAAAAACATGAGTTGGCCTGGCAAAAGTGGTACCAGTGCTATGGGCCTATAGGTGATACATGAGTTGGCATGCCTAACAAAGCCACAGCCAGGCGAAAGCAATTTTAAGTTCTAAAGTTTAACTTTAAAACAATTTTAGGATGAGTTTTACTTGTTTTGATAGCATTGTTATTACAGAATCAGGCAACAAAAGTGACGAAGAACATTCCTAAATTAATCATAAAATCAAATTCTAAAATTCATAATCAGCTTCGAATTACGATTCTATTTGCCGAGCAGCTTCTTGAGCGCGAGAAAATTGAAGAAACAATATGAATGTGCACAGATTGGAGATATTCACTTATTTGACAAATGCACTTTCCTCATGCTCATTACTTCTTCAAAGTTCTCAAAATTGCTGTACAGGATGGGCCTGGTTCATGCCCACTTGTTATGAAAATTCTACATGTTTTACACACAGATGGGAAAGTAGTAGGACCATGGATTTTTTTTGTCAACAACTCCTTCACTTTTGTGCTGGACTCCACACGGTTTCTATGAGAAAATGAAAATCTTTACAAGAAGAATCATGTACACATGGACACTAACGTGACCCAAAATCAACATAATATCTGATGGGTCACTGATCAATCAGGTGTTCTTCTCAAGAACTGAGAGAGCTGGTGCCAGGTAGTTGTTCGCCTTGTCAGGCAAATGAGCCACCTGAAAACAATTCGACAGATCGTTAGCAAAAAACAGATTGATCAGAGAAGAAATTCAGCGAATTACGCTACAAATATCAATCTACTGAAGTTTCTGTTTGGGGCTTACAAGTTCATACAACTCATCCCCTTGCTTTGAGACATGTTCGTAGCACACCTACACAAATCAGGTTTTTTACAGGTTAGTCATTTCACTGACTGTTGCACAAATGGTCAGTTCACAATACAAGGTTTTTTTTCCTTACATCAAAGCTTTTGTTTCTTGCTGTTGAATCGTGCAATGCCTTGACACAGATATCTGCTACGTCGGCACAGCTGATACCCTGCATTACATTGCAGTTGAAAAGCCTAATGGTTAGCATGTGTACTAACATTGAAGATGCAATTATATCAGGCATAATTGCATGTAGTGCATGCTATGTCACCTGAGAGATCCTGTTCCCTTGATCAAAGATCAGAGCACGCTGACCGCCAGGTTCTTCCTGGAATTGAAAAGGAATACTATGTTATACAGCAGCATGTACTGAAGAAATCACATTTGGGGCATGGAAATAACCATCATTTATACTCAGATTTCACTCTCAATTCTATGATTAGTGATCAGCTTGCATGCTTAAATCTTGGCTGCTTGCTTGATGAATATTAAGTTTCATCAGTTTGACACTAAGGTCTCTGTATCTACAACTTGTAATGAAATTCAGCAACAATATCACTATGCAATGCACTACATGATAAACAATTGATGCTGAAAATATATATTTAGGAAAGAAAAACAATCTAATTCATAAGTTGTACCTGCAGAGGACCTGGGCGTACAATTGTATATCCGAGGCCGGATCTCCTCAGTGCATCCTCTCCAGCCTAGGGAGATAATAAACTGGTTAATGTTTGTATTAAGAGTGCATCAAGAACAGTTTACATTTGTTGTGTGGTTATGAGACGTGATACCTTCTTTGCTTTGAGGACTTGTTCTCTTCTGTTAGGTTCGATTCCAGAGCCTGTGCATGAAACCAAAACAATGTCTGTTTCTTGACCAGTCTGCAGAAAGCAAATGAAATTTCCGGTAAATGTCAGTAAGATTGGAAATTTAAATGGCAGATCAATTGATAGAATCAGGTGAATTACTTACAGGTAGAGCTTTTATAAATTCCATTATAAGCTGGAAATTTCTTGGGTCACTAGCTCCTTGAGATGAGTCACCAGGTCTCTGCGCAAGGATTTTATTGGTAAGCTAACTTCCAGAACCATTGCCTATCTCCAATTGATTCAACAAATCATTTTGCACTAACCTGTTTTTTTGGTTCAAACCTTATGGTTAATGTGTGCACAAGAAAAGGGTCAAGAGGAGGGTCCTGTGGGTTCACTGGCCTGAAATCTGAGAACGGCACTCTCACCTGAACAGAACAAAAATATTTTCAGCATTTAGTTAACTAATCACTCCAATTAGCAATGCACAAACAGGTAATTTAGTGAATTTGGATCATGACTTGCCACTTACCCTGCAAAACCCTACTTTAGTGTTCATCCGAGCAAAATATTTTTTGCTCTGTGAGGTGTCAGCTAGTGGACCAGTCTCAAGGATTATTACATATGATCTTCCATTTCCACCCACGGACAGAAGTAAGCCGTCATATCTTCAGGTAGAACATAGGCACATAGCAGCATAACATAGAACATATTATGTCATGATTTTGCAACATCAGGCTACTAGGAAAAAATAAACTGAAGAATCTTAATCACACCTGTCTAGGGTGGAACCTAGCGGGAGCGAAAGCCGTTTCGATACTTCAACATATCCACCTCTTGTGAAAACGAATCCTAAAGACAGAAAATTTTGATATTAGAATGAAAAATAAAGCATAAAGTATCAATTGAAGTGATCTATCTGAAGTGTGCGATTTAGGTAGATCACTTCGAATGTACAGGCTGAAGTTGTAGTAGCTTAGATATAAGGTTATACCTGAGAAAACAGCCTGTCCATTTTCAGAGATTTCAAACGACGCATCGGTGCCTTCATCGAATCTAGAAGGATAAATATCCTGAAAGTATGATCCCTGATTCACTTCCCATCCTTGAAGAGATTTGGCAGATTTGAACTTGGCAATCAACAGTTTGCTCTTGCTGCTTTTGCCAGCCCTTGACTGAGCCAACTGATTGTAGTAATCCTGCATCGCAAAATAATTCGTAGTTCAGTAAACATACCGGAATCTGAATGACAGTACTTGCATGATTCTTCAAAGATTTTTCACAAGAATTACCTGGAAGGCCTTGGTGACATTCCTCACACCTTGGTTATCAACTCTGTTAAGATCACCAGTAATCGCTGACCGTGCAGTTGCGCAGTAGATTACCTTGTTGCAACCTGACACGGCAGCTTGAACTGAAGAAGCATCGCCAACATCACCAACCACAATGTCCACAGATCTTGGAAGCATGTCGATCACTTTTGGATCATTCCTTCTGACCAGAGCCTGTTGAAAATAAAAACATAGATAAATTTACAAATTGATCAAAAATTTGTTGATTTGACATGAGAAAACTTGACAAGAAGAAGAAGAGATCGAAATAAGTGAACCTTGACGTTGTAGCCACGGAGCATGAGCTTGCGGACGACGATGCGGCCGATGCGGCTGGTGGCGCCGACGACGAGGACAGTGGTGTCCTGCGCGCCGGGGACGGCGAAGTCGCACATCGGGCCGCCGCGGAAGAGGATGCCCTCCTGCTCCGGCGCCGCCACCGTTGACATCTGCCCGAGCCGCGAGAACTTGCGCCACACCTCATCGAACATCTGCCGGGACCGCCGCCCCAGCCCCACCGGGTTGACGATCACGTCGTCGAGCGCCACCAGCGCCCCCCCGCCGCCGCGCTCCTCCCCGCCGTCGGGAGGAGCAATAAGCAGCGTGGTGGAGGAGGAGCTACCGGGCTCGCCGCCGTCCTTCCTCGCCCGCCGCGCCCGGGAGGACTTGCCATCCTTCCCCGTGGCATCCGTGTCGAGCGCCGCCGCAACCCTCGCCGTCGTCTTAGCGCCGCCGGCGACGAAGCAGCAAGAACCCTGGTGATGCCGTCTCCTGCCGCCGGGAAGAGGAGCTCCGAGGAACGCGGAAGAGGACGAGGAAGCCGCACAGTGCGACGTCATGGCCGCCATTTTCGCGAGCTCGCGATTCGAGGCGATCTGCGAGAGAGAGATTCTTGGCTGCTCATGTGCTGCTCTGCTTCACTGCTTATATATCAAGCGGAAGAGGAGAAGAAACTCTCGCGGCTGCTGATGCTTGTCGATGTGGTTGTCAGAACAACACGTGGGCCCACGCTGCAGTGACTCTAGGCGGTTTTTAGCGGAGAGAAATTTCTTTTAAAGAAAATGTGGCGCGGAGGAGGAGAGGTGACGTGGCGGCGTGCGGGCTTGGCGATCGGCGGCGCCGGCGACGTGGCGCCGCCGGATTCACTGCTCTTGCTGGTGGCCTCGGACTCGTTGCTGACTTGCCTGCGTACGTCCACGTGGCAGAGAAAAATGCCGGAGTTTGTGTGGGCCCACTAGCTCAGTCAAACCGGCGGAGAGGCAGCGCTGTGCTCGTCGGCGGCGGTGATTCCCTTCGATCTCTTCCGCTCTTCCTCTCCTTGAATTGATGGTTTCCGTTATCCACTCCAAACCCAGATTAATTTAATTCAGTTTTGCTTTTTTTCCTAAAAATTTTATAGACGTAAATATAATGTAATCTTAGTGTAATTGTATCGTAGTTTGCATATAATTATAATACAACTTATATGTAACTTTCAAAAATCTTGCAATAACATGCTATTTTCGTGAAGCGGAAATCACAGGACCAAATCCCCTCACTGTGTGTTGCGATTTTTTCTTTGCTTGCACAAATCTTAAAGTAAATCTAATTGTTTCAAAATTACATACATATTATTTACATGTAAGTTACAATATAATTACATTACTATTGTACTATTTTTACATCCGATAAATTTTTGGAAAATTTATCGATAAATGTATAGATGCTCCCAATTATAGATAGTCAAATGGGTTGCCTAGCCCAGCCCAGGTCAAGATCAATCGTGCTGGTACGACCTAATGTACACGTCTGGTCGGGCCTACCCACGGGCTGCACCAACGGCCTTGCATGGCCCAATAAACTCGGGTCGGTCCGAATCACGAAAGCCCACCGTGCTTTCATTAGAATAAGTCTATTTAACCTCCCTCATTTCCTTGGGTCGTATCTTATATGTTGGAATAAGTCTATTTTACATCTCTCTTCTTATTGTGTTATGCTTTATATGACCGAATCTACTAATCTATAATTGGCATGTTTCATAGCATCCTATTAGGTCACTTGGCACCTCTAAATCTATTATTACATGTTAAGTGACCTAAAAAATATACATTGATTAATTAAAAGGGTACATACCGACCGACCTTAAAATAAGAAATATCATCACAAAGTAGAACTACAAGAACATAGTGAAAGGTGTGGTATCTATAGTTTGAAGAAAAAATATATTGTTTAACAAAAAATAACACATAAATATGAGTTGTTTGCTGAAATTACTAAAGAATCTAGTTACAAGGATTACAATAATTTTTATTGAACTCATTATATAATAACTCTAAATAATACAACCATGCTAATCTAGCGGGTGCACCAACAGGTGCGTCGATTTTCTAGTTAAGTCTATTTTGGATCCATCATCTATTTTGTCTCCATGATCATTGAATCTTGCCGTGCCCAGGGTTTACCTTTTCGATTTCAAATAAAAACCGCTCCTCACCGATTTACCGAAATCCGACCAAAAACAGGTAAAAACCGACGAATTTTAGTCAATACCGTACAGAAATTGGTTAATACCGACTGATTTTTACAAACTGAGACCTAACGGTTTCACGAAAACTGTCTGATTTTCATGAAATTTCATTAGTGAACCTTGGTTGTACCGACCTACCGTACAAGGTATCAGCCCAAGTACAGTCCAACCGTCGGATTGCACCGGCACGGGCCTAATACCAATTGTGTCGTGCCTGCGTCGGGCCAAATGGCCGTGCTGTGAGCCGGGTCAAATGGCCGTGCTGTGGACCGGTCCGTCAGATCTCGGGTCTTGTGGCCATATATAGTCCAAAATTCCCAATATAAATTGCGGGGTGTGTGGACTATGCGGCTATGCCCAGCCGCCCCGGCCAATCCCCAAACCGCGAGTCTCGCCAAGACGCCAACTCTTCGATCTCTTGGACTCTTGGTAGGCTGGTTAGCTAGCTGCCCGATTTCTTCTCCTCCAACTCCTTGTTGACTCGTGGGCCCCCTCCTTAGCTTCCCCAATCCCCGTAGCTCCGCTCCGCTCCGGCGGCATCTCAGATCCGGAGCCGTCCGTCGTCAATCAGGAGGCTACACTGAAAAAGATTAATTCATACTAGCAGAATAATGAGTCCGGCGATGATTCGTGTATCTGGTGTTGGACGGCCGCTGCAATCGCCGGGCTTTTCTTGATGCCTACATGCCGGTCACCTTCCACCTCCACCGCATCAACACCTCGCGCTTCTTCTTTCCGGGGTCACCACCGTCACCGGCGGCGGCGGATGCGATGGTCGACGCTCGGCTGCCTCGCCCCTGCATGACCTTCTATGCCCCCTCGGCGGACAACTCCACTGGCAGCATGGACTTCACGCTGTTCCGCCGCGGCCGCGGCATGGTGCTCGCCGCCGACCAGAAGGGCCGCGCCACCATCTCCAACGCTGTCCGCGCCGCGCCCGCCCTCACCAAGCCCAAGAAACTCCCCTCCGTCTCCGTCGCCGTTGGGGACAGCCTCTACATCCTCGACCCGACCAGCTCGCGCGACCACTGCTTCGAGGCTCTCATCTACAAGCCCTGCGGCGCAACCGACGACTTGGCCACCACCGGAGGCCTTGGCGTGTTCAGCGAAACCGAGACATACGGCGTGTTCAGCGGCGTGGAGGACATTCAGTCTATCACAAATATTGCCAAACACCAATCCAGCACCACCAAAAGTTTCAAATGCTACCGAGGCCTCTGCTTCACATGCTGAGTCCAGGACGAAAGTGAAACCAAGCGGGAAATCTGTGAAACCCTCGGAAGCTGCAACTCAGCTCTTGCCTGAGCAGAAGATGCCAACAAGTTCCATGGCAATGCTGTCTAGTGAGCGTAAGGAGAATAATAAGCTGGAAAAGGAGAGGGTGGTTCCAAAGATCATGTGAAGTGTGTCCGTTCATGAGAAATTCAGAGTCAGAAAAGCAATGGTCAAAGGCAAAGAAGGTTCTGACTGGTTTCATCAAGAAGGGCAATGAGAGCACTGGATCGAATATCGGGAAAGGGAATACATCAGCTAGGAGATAACGACATAGCATGTCATTCCAGCTTCATCTTGTTGAACTACAAGCTCGGTTGTTTCGTGACTCATAGGAACATGGGCTATTTTGTTGATTGGTCTCATAGTCTACCTGATAAGAATGATCGGTCTTTGTTTCTGAAGCACAATGCTGTGTACGAGTTTTGTTCAAATTGTTATTATTCTTTGTACGAGCAATCAGGATCCCTGTTTTATCTTGTCATGAATATCATTAACTGAGACTTTTCTGATCTATGCTTGAAATCATTCCGCCAACTTCAGTATATAATTGCAACCTCGAGCTACATCTATATCTATATATATACCTAATAAAAAAATATGTATAGCTTCCGGTATTTTTTTTGGTCCGTTTCATCCGTTACTCACGTCGCTGACAATCGTCGCTTGCGTCATCGCGCGTGAGGCGTGCAACTTCCGATTCCCTTAGGGCGTTAATTCCCGAACGAGCAAAAAATGGTGTCCGATTCAGAAAAAATAGACGACCGGAAATTCCATCACTTGACATATGCATATGAAATTTCCAAATTAATTGAACTAAACATATCCAAACAACAATTCCTAGGCACTTCCAAATTTAAGATCTTGAACTCCTTATTGGAAGTGGTAAAACTAAGAGAAAATAAACGAAATTGAAGGGGAAAAAAGCCTAAAGCAAACAACAGGATCAAAGAGGATTCAAGATTAGAAAAATTAGTAGCAAACCTAGATCAAAACACTAGAACACCGCCCAGCCCCTCCTACTTCTCCGAGGAACGGGAACGATGCAGGATGATGACCCGAACGTGGATGGATCAAGTCCCAACATAAGAAAGTACAAGGAAGGAAAATCTGAGAAGGGAACGGTTAGCTTTAGGGATGGAGAATGCACCAGGTCGTTGTTGCTCCCTCCCTACTCGCTGCCGTCGCGCCTGAGAGCATGGAGGAGCGCCACTGCCTTCGCGTTCCGTGCCGAGGGGAGACGGCAGGGATGGGGAGTGCGGCCATGCCGAGGGGGGTTGGGGGAATGTAGTTGTTGCCAATTTGCCATGCCGAGGGGCTTGGGGGAGTGTTATCGCCGCCATCATGCCTGACGCGCATCGTCGCCGCCATCACGCCTAGGGGCTGCCGTTGCCTCCATTGCTATCACTTGAGTAGCTGAGACTGGATTCTTCCCATCGATAGGATGAGACTGTGAGTGGATAAGGATTCATATTCTTTCATTTTAGCCCTTTCACTTTCTGAGTATTACGGTAAGGTCCTTTTTAATTGATTTCTTTCATATAAGCCCTACAACTTTATATATACAGGCAATATTAAGTTAAGATTATAGTTTGCATTACAATGGATTTCTGTAATTTTATAGTTGAGCTTAAAGTTTGCTTATTGCTTATATTCATGAATTTGTGTTTTTTGACTTCAGGATACGGTAAAAGTCAAGTGTTGGGAAAAAAACACTATTAAAGTATGGATATTTGTTCGGTTAAATGGCAGAGAAAAAACCACAAAATCGAATAGCAAAATTTTGTCTAAAATGATAAAATATAGTCTTTTCATTGCAACACACGGGCCTTTTGTCTAGTTACCTGAAACTTCTCAGTTGTACTGAGGTCATTCTGCCTACCCGATCATCATTCTGTTCTCTGCGTGGATTTTTTGCAGTTGAAATCACAGCTCAACCAAATTTGATTTTTTTTTTAGAAAAATAATCTAATGAAGCAAATTACGTCATCATCCTTATGGATGTATATAATGTCTTTCTATTCTTTATTACTATAGGATTTCGTTTCACTGATTACATGGAAAACGATTATGCCTATGTATCATCATCACACACACCAAGTGAAAACAAGGGCAAGAAAGCAATCGCCCTTTTCTTCTACTAAGAGATAGTAGAGTCTAGCAACAAATAAATCTGGTTGCTTGTGGTTGCGTAATTTCTTTGCGCAACATTTACAGCACCCATTCGCGGAGAATGTCATCCAAGCGATAACACTCTGACCTGTGCTTGACCATCCGCAGGCCTCTTCCCGCCTTGCCGCACGGCTCCACCTCCACGCCGCTGAACACACCGTATGTCTCGGTTTCCATGTCGCAGCATGACACCTTGAACTTACTATGGAAGAATCTGGCAATGCAGAACCTACCGGATCCAAGGTGCAGCAGGTAGGATGTCGCCGGCTGCCAGTCCTTGGGTGTCTTGAGGTCTTCCCAGACATTGCGTGGCGCTGGCGAGGTCGAACGCGCAGAGATGGTGGGTGTTGTTGCTGCCGGAGGAGAGGCCGAACCAGAGGTTGTACTCCGGGACGTACTCGGCGAGGCCACAAAACGGCAGCGTCCACTCTCCCTGTTTGGTCCAAACGCTCAGCGCTGTGTCGAACGAGAAGGTGCCGTGGCCGTTGGTGGACACCCAAATGTCTGAGCCACCGACCACCGTAGGCGCCAACAAAGCTGCAGGAGTAGGGCTCGTAAGGCAGCGGCGGGAGAGACTGGCAGTGCCAGTCGATGCGGCCACCGTAGTCGTCGGTGGCGCCGCCGGGCTTGTAGACGAGAGCCCCGAACCAGTGCTCGCGCGAGCTGGTCAGGTCGAGGAGATAGAGGCTGTCCCCAACAGTGACGGCAAAGGAGGGGAGTTTCTTGGTCTTGGAGAGAGGGTCGCAGATGGTGCACCATGTCGCTTACATGCCTCTCCTGCAGCTTACCCTGCAACAAGCCAAAGACAAACCGAAAAGGTTAATCGTCATCTCAGTGCAGTGGAGGAAGACCTATACGCGTGGTCTGAGTGGGATTTGGGGGTTGGGGGATGAAACTCAGCACGCTGGCATTGGAATTCTTGCATTGCACGGATCGTTTCTTTGGGGTTCACCCGGCTGCCGCCATTGTTTGTCTTACTGTGCTTGATGCTGAAGCCCACCTCCCACGAGTAAAAGTTGTAGAACTGGAATGCCTCCGAATTCAAACGTTATCCTAACCTGTGGCTCAAAAATGTATTCAGATGTCCTGCTCTTCACCGCCCAGCTGATCAGTTGCTGCTGCTCTTCTCCACTTCTGGCTGCAGTCAGGGTGTACATGTTTGGATTTAGCTCGGTGAAACAGGAAAAGTAGACCTGGTGGCGGGTGTGGGGTATTGGGTTACTCAAGTAGATCAGATTACTGGCATTCTACTAGCATATCTTACCTAGTACCCTGCATGTCGTTGCATGACTGATTATTGACTTGCGCACCATTACCACTATCTTATCCGGCTGCATCATCGCTGCCCTCCCCGCTTCATCGTCATCGAATAGTAGTGGCACCAGCGTCCCTCTGTTTCAGATTGCAGATAAATATACATAACGGCAGGTGTCCAGACAAAGACAACACAAACCAAACAATTCAAAGAGAGAGCTTACATATCCACGATGTTACCATCATCAGACCCCTCTTCAGAAACATCTGCATCATCGTTGTATCCGGCATCTGTCAGGTCACACAACAACAACTCGATGTCCTGCAAATTGCCATAGTTCTTCACAAACATCCCAGATTGGACATCAGGCTTGTGTTTGGTTGGCCTCCAGCGCACACGGTACTGGGCCAACAAAAAAAAAGCGTGTCATTATAATAAACATGTTCTGATGTTTTCGCACAAAGAATGTTTGTAGATGTGTGATTTAACGGCGAAAAAAAAACTGCCAATGACTAGATGCAGTCCATTATTATAGTCGAAGCCGGTGACGGCATTCATCCCCATCTGCTGGGATAGAGAGCGCAAAACATGGCATGGTTAAAATGCCCGTGAGGCAATGAACAGAAATGCAGTTAAGTTCCTGCATTAGTGCATTGCAGTGCACATGTAGTCAGTTATGTTCATATTCCAAGGATCCACATAATAATTCTTCCCTCCTGCTTGATACACCTTTGACTAGTACCAGTACATTTATGAAAGAAGAAAAAGCAATTAACAAGAATGGATTATTTAAACAGGATTGATTATGTACTACTCCAATGGCTATCAAGATCAAAAGAAGTTGCTAATGGCAGCAGTGCAACACCCACCCCTGGAACAGTTCATTCTTCAGATAGCCAACCGGGTACCTGAGAGATGTGAACAATTCAGAATTTCAGAGAAGAGAAACCAGACGTTGCATACGGAATTGTTTGATTTGCTGAAGCAGTTGATAACTACAGTGCTTGCTCTGATGATTGTTCACCACCGCTTGGTAGCAGATCATACATGTAATAGGTTGTGATGTTCAGTATAATGGAATGGGAATGACAGAAAATGTAAAACAGTCTGAAGTGGAAGTGTAAAACAAGGGAACAAAGTGGACTTGCAGTGTTGTATCATAAGCTCAGCCCAAAAAAAAAAAAAACCATAAGTGAACCGTCTGGTAGTGGACTGCTCCTACAACTCCGTCGCTTCGATTCGCGGTGCAGATCAGATGGGTGCAGGACCGCGGTTAGACGGCGGGTGTACAAGTACAAGAGCTGCATGCATCAAAGGGGTTGTAGATCTTGGCAGGTTGGAGGGATGGATGCAGGAGCGGGAACACTTTACCTGCCGTCGTCAAGGGGAGTCCAAGCACAAGACCAGCACCGAAGAATTCAGATCCGTGTAGGCCATGGGCGGCAGCCACTGACCGGCGCGGCGGCGTCGCCATGGCCGGCGGCGGAGAGGAGGGTGGAAGTGCGCCTCGCGCATATGTGGCCCCCCCCCCCCCCCCCCCCCAAAAAAAAATCGTAGTTGTGAAAACAAAAAACCAGCACGCATCGCGGAAACGATCGGACGGTAGAGGCGGTAGGCGCAGCAGAAAAAACCGCGTCCGCCATAGGCACGAGACGGGGACGGGGAGAGGAGAGGACGAGACGAGACGAGACGGAGGAAGAAGAAGCTGCTGCTGCTGCTTTAAGAGTCGTGCTATCCAGGGAAAAAAAATGGGGAGGTCAAACTGCCAACGCCGCGGCAAACCTCTCGTGCTCGCTTCGCTCCCTCGCCTCGCCGAAATGCCCCTGAGAACAATGCTGCTCCGGTGGCTCACCGCCGGAGCACTACCGGTCGCTGCGGCCGTTCGCCGCGGGGCTACCTCCTCCTCCACCGACGCCGTGGCCGTTCTACCGGAAGCGGCGCGGTGGATCATCGTCGATGAGCTCTCCTTCTCCGCCATCCTCCCACGGCGGAGGAACATCCTCGACGGCCTCACCGCTTGCTTCCCCCTGCGCCACCTTCCAGCGTTGGGTTCTCGAGGAGTTGAACGCTACTTCCATCTCCGCCTCCCTCTCGCTGGCGTGGGGGAGGAAGATCCTCGCCCACGTCGTTGCTTCCCCCTCCGCCACCTTCCAGCGTTGGGTTCTCGAGGAGTTGAACGCTACTTCCATCTCCGCCTCCCTCTCGCTGGCGCGGCGGAGCAACCTCAACGCTGCGGTCGCATCTGCTACCATGCTACGGCGAATCATTTTCGAGCACTTCAACGCACCAGCAGAAGCCTTCTCCTTGTTAGGTACTATAGGGGATCACCTAGGGTTTAGACCGCTAGGAATTTCTCTGTTGTGTTTTAGCGACAAAGTGCGAGGGAGAGGGAGTAGAGATACCGACCAGTGTTGGATGATGAGGAGGAAGAGGCGCCGGCCATAGTCGTTGTCGTCAGTGCTTGACGTGGATGGTGACGGCTTTCCCGGCGAGGTCGTGGCGCGGCGGTGGCGATTTCCCGTCACTGGCTGCGCCCCCTCGATCGGTTAGGGTTTAGGTTTGTGGGTGGAGTTGGCGGTGGCAGCGAACCTTGTGTCGTGTGCCGCCCCGGCCTCCACCCTCTATTTATGTGGCGCAAGATGACAGGAGGCCCACCAGCCAATGGGCTGGCTGCCCCCGATCAGGGCACAGTCAAGGCCCGTTGTGCCGTTGGGTCCAACGGTGGGAGATCTATCTAACATTCTCCCCCTTGATCTCACTATTGCTTTTAACCTTTTTCTATTCCATCACAGATTTGCACATAGAGCATGTTTCATCGTCACGGTTAATCACCGATAGATTTAACAGCCACTATACACGTCTCCATTCTGAAACAGATACTTTAACTTTTGGGCCCTGTAGTCCAGGATTCATAAGGCTTCCCTTAAACCCATGCCGGCTACATGTTCCTTGAACACGTTGGGTGGTATGCCTTTCGTGAGCGGATCCGCGAGCATCCTTTCTGTTCTAATGTGCTCGAGACTGATTGTTTGATCCCGGACTTTATCTTTCACAACATAGTACTTTATATCAATGTGTTTGGCAGCACCACTTGACTGATTGTTGTGAGCGTACATTACCGCGGGTTCGTTATCGCAGTATAACTTTAGTGGTTTCTCAATACTGTCAACCACCTTTAAACCGGGTATGAACGCCAGTTCACCTGCCCCGTTGCCTCATAGTATGCTATAAACTCGGCATACATAGTAGACCCTGCAGTGATAGCCTGTTTTGAGCTTTTCCATGAAATAGCTCCTCCTGCTAGGGTGAACATGTATCCCGATGTTGACTTTGTGTTATCTTTTGCAAAGTCAGAATCTAAATACCCCACTATCTGGAGCGATTCTAATCTTCTGTAAGACAACATGAGGCCTTTTGTTCCTTGCAAATAACGCAAGACTTTCTTTACCAATTTCCAGTGCTCTGGGCCTGGAGTACTCTGAAATCTGCCAAGTTACCCGGTAACAAATGCCAAGTCAGGTCGTGTGCACACTTGCGCGTACTGTAGGCTTCCTACAGCTGACGCATATGGCTTTGTTTTCATTTCATTGAGCTCATACTGATTTCTGGGACATTGCGATGGCCCATACTTTTCGCCTTTCACTATAGGAGCAAGTGTAGCACTGCATCTGTACATGTTGAATTTCTTCAACACCTTTTCTATATATGCCTTTTGAGAAAGTCCCAATGCATACTTTGTTCTATCTCGGTGAATCTCTATGTCCAAAACATATGAAGCCTCACCGAGATCTTTCATGTCAAAGTTTGAGGACAAAAATTTCTTTGTTTCCTGCAGTAAACTGACATCACCGCTTGCTAGTAGAATGTCATCCACGTACAGAACTAGGAAAATGAATCTCCCATTCTTAAACTTTGAATAAATACAGTTGTCCTCGATATTCTCTTGAAACCCAAATTTCTTTATTGTCCCATCAAATTTCAAGTACCACTGTCTCGAAGCTTGTTTTAATCCATAAATGGATCTCTTTAAACGGCATCCCATATTTTCGTTTCCTTTCATGACAAAACCTTTCGGCTGTGCCCTGTATACTTTTTCCTCCAAATCTCCATTTAGAAATGCCGTTTTTACATCCATCTGATGTAATTCCAAATCATAATGTGCCACCAGTGCCATTATTATCCTGAAGGAATCTTTACAAGAGACTGAAGAAAATGTCTCATTGTAATCAATTCCTTCTCTTTGTGTGAAGCCTTTTGCCACAAGCCACGCTTTAAACTTTTCTATATTCCCTTTAGAGTCATATTTTGTTTTGTAGACCCATTTACAGCCTACTGTTTTTGGCTCCTTTAGGAATTTCTTCTAAATCCCAGACATCGTTTAGTTTCATTGATCTCATTTCATCTTTCATGGCTTCCAACCATTCAGATGAGCGAGCGCTTCTCATGGCCTCTTCATATGAAGTGGGATCATCCTCCATATGTGACTATTCTATATTATAAACTTCATAGTCATCACGGATAGCCGATCTTCTGACTCTTCCAGACCTTCTAGGGGCCTCCTGTTCTGGCACATTATCTGTTTGAGGCTGTTGTAGCTCCTCCTCTGGTGTGGCAACAATCTCTGTTGGATCCTGCAGAGCAGGTTTCTCATTTTCATTCATTGTTGCCATGGGAGAGGTAACAACAGGTGTTGGTATCGCAACGTCATGCATTGCAGGCACAACATCAGCTGGTAGCGAGAAGAAAGGCTCTTGAGTCGATGGAGCGGGTACATACACCGGCCTCTCCTCAAGATCAATTTCTCGAACTACCAAGAAGACGGCGTGTCTCGTTTTCCAAGAAGACGACGTGTCTCGTTTCCACAAACTTTGTATAACTATTTGGATGGTAGAAACGATAACCCTTTGATCTTTCAGGCTAGCCAATAAAATGGCAGCTCACTGTTTTGGGATCCAACTTCCCAAGGTTTGGGTTAAATACTTTAGCCTCTGCAGGACTCCCCCCCACACGGAGGTGAGCTAGCTAGGGTACTCTTCCTGTCCATAGCTCATACGGTGTTTTGGGCACCGATTTGCTTGGAACTCTGTTGAGGATATGAATGACGGTTTTTAACGCCTCTATCCATAAACCCAATGGTAGGGTGGAGTAGCTCATCATGCTGCGCACCATATCCATAAGGGTACAGTTACGCCTTTCAGCTACCCCATTCTGTTGAGGTTCGCCCAGTGTTGAATACTGGGCTACTATACCATTCTCTAGCAAGAACCTTGCAAAAGGTCCAGGGACTTGCCCATAAGGCGTATGTCGACCATAGTACTCCCCCCCACGGTCAGATCTTACTACTTTAATCTTTATATCATGCTGGTTTTCAACTTCAGCTTTGAATATCTTAAATTTATCCAATGCTTCTGATCGCTCTTTTATTGGATAAATATTACCATAACGGGAGTAATCATCTGTGAATGTTATGAACGAGTCATAGCCATCCACACTTTTTACAGGAAATGGACCACAAATATCTGTGTGAATGATTTCCAAAATTCCTGTGCTTCGTTTTGCACCCTTTTTGATGCTCTTTACAAATTTTCCTTTAATGCATTCTACGCATTGTTCTAAGTCTGAGAACTCCAATGGAGGAAGAATTTCATTCTTAACTAGTCTCTCAATTCTCCCCCTCGAAATATGGCCTAAACGACAGTGCCATAATTTCGATGAGACATTAGGAGTTCGTTTTCTTTTCTTGTTTTCTTTTGTAAACGAGGACACAACATTCACATTCTCAGAAAGAGATAACAAATAAAGCTCGTCTTGCAACACAGCAAGACCAATACATTCATTATTATACCATAGTTCCCATTTGCCACTTCCAAAGTGGAAATCATATCCATCAAAATCCAATTTGGATACACTTATTAAGTTTTTTGCAAAGAAGGAACATAAAAAACATCTCTAAGTAAAAGTGTGAAGCCATTCGGGAGCTCTATAGGAAGGTCGCCAATAGCTTCAACTTTTTCTTCAACTCCATTGGCAACTCTAATGGAGTTTTCGCTTCTTTGTGTAGTCCTCATCGAACGGAATGCCTTTAAACAATTACAAACATGAATAGTTGCTCCAGAATCAATCCACCATGTGGATCTGGAATAACCAACATAATGAGATTCATTTACAAATGTAATAATGTTCTCACCTCTCTTGGCCATGATCATTTTCAGGAAGTCAGGACAATCTTTCTTGTAGTGTCCTGTCTTCTTGCAGTGGAGACACTGATCCTTTTCAACAGCGAACTGTTGTTGCTGAGGCAGATGCTGAGGTTGTTTTCCTTTTGAGGAGGGAGACTTGTGGTTCTTTTTCTTGTTATCTTTAACATAGTTGATTGAGCCACCATTGGCCTCCTTGATTCTTTCCTCCTCTTGCACACAATTATCGATGAGCTTTTCAAAGTTCCACTTTTCTGGACTTATGTTGTAGTTGACAATAAAATTGTCAAAGAGCTTTGGCAATGAGGCCATAACCAGATGGACCAGAAAGTCATCTGTTATGCCCAAATCCATTGGCTTCAACTTGGAAGCGATGTTGCTCATCCTAAGAATGTGCTCTCTCACACCACCTCCATGGTACCTCTCTGTCACAAGCTGCTTGATCAGCTGTGTAGCATAAGTCTTTGAAGAACCAGTGAACTGGCTCTTTATTCTCTCGAGGTACTCAGAGACGGTGTCGCACTCTGTGATTGAGCCTAATATAGTTAGCTCAATCGTGTTCTTTACCACAGCCAAACATTTCTTGTTGGCTAAGGACCATTTCTTATGTTCTATGTCATATGACATGACGAGGGGAGCATGGTCCCTCTTTCTCTTTTCCCATTCAGCATCTGACTCTTTGTCACCTCTGATAATTTCAGTAGGTTCTATAGGGCATGGGGTAGTCAACACCCAGTCCACCTCTCCCAAGATAAAAGTAAGGTCAAGTTTTCTTTTCCATTCATTGTAGTTATCTTCTTTCAGGGTCGGAATATCTTTGATGCAACCCATCAAGAAGTAGCCACCTGAAATGACCATGTACAGTTAGAACAAAATTAACATTAAAATATTATGTATTAAGTCTACATCACCGTTGGGCAGAAAATAGACATAATACATAGCGCCATAATTATAACATTGCAATTATCAACGTTGGTCAGAAAATTACAGCATCATAACACATAATTAATGTTCCTAAAATTAAATTCTCCCGTTGGTTTGAAATTTAATTTTAGAAACACTAATTTTCATCAATTTTGTCTTTTTGCAGCAGAAGATCTATATAAAATTCATATGAACAGTAGCAAATTCTATAATTTACTCTCTTGTAAAAATCCTCCCGTTGGTTCAAATTTAAACAGAGGTAAAACATGCAAAAAATAATTAAAAGTTCTATTGAAATTTGCATGAAAATTGATCAAAATTTAAGGCTTTCTATTTTCTTTTCTCTGTTTTCTGCCTGGAGGGACCTAAATCAGACTTCATCCAGCGGCCTGCGGCCTCTTTTCCGCTGTTTTTGGCCCGGTGGGACCTAAACCGGACTTCTGCTCCGGCGGTCTTTTGGCCTCTTTGGCGCGGGCGGGCGCGCCCCCCTTCCCCAGGCCGCAACCTGGGCCTGGGTCGGGAAACCGCCCCCCGCGCGCCCTCCTCTTGGGCCACTTTTGGCCCGGTCGCCGACGGCCGTCCGATCGGCTAGGGTTTTGATCGGACGGTCGAGCGGAGGGATCGGCAAACAAAACCCCCCGCCGGCGCACCGAAACCCTAGCCGCCCTTTGCGCGCGCGTGCGAGTGGAGCGTCGCCGCCGCCGGCCGCCGCCGGCTGCCCTCGCCGCCGCCCCTTTCTCTTCCTCTTCTCCATTCCCCCACCGCCTCTAGACCCACCATGTGTGTGTGAGAGAGAGAGTGGCCGGAAAAAGAGATGGCGACGCTGCCGCAGGCCCCCTCGCCGGTGCGCGTGTGCACCTGCGGGTGCGCGCACGGCCGTCGAGTGGCTCCTCGGCGGCGGCCCGAGCACGGCGACGGCCCAAGCACGGCGTCGTGCCGTTTTCTTTTCTCTCCCGCGCGGCGCGACGACCGGCGGTGCACTTTGCCCTTTCCCCTTTGGCTGGCGATGGCTGGCGATGAGGTAGGGTTTGATTTTCCTTTTCCTTTTCTTTTGATTTCCTTTTCTTTCCCAAACCTATCTAAAGCAATAGGATGCTCTGATACCAATGTTAGGTACTATAGGGGATCACCTAGGTTTTAGACCGGTAGGAATTTCTCTGTTGTGTTTTGGCGACAAAGTGCGAGGGAGAGGGAGTAGAGATACCGACCAGTGTTGGATGATGAGGAGGAAGAGGCGCCGGCCATAGTCGTTGTAGTCGGTGCTTGACGTGGACGGCGACGGTGTTCCCGGCGAGGTCGTGGCGCGGCGGTGGCGATTTCCCGTCATTGGCTGCACCCCCTCGATCGGTTAGGGTTTAGGTTTGTGGGTGGAGTTGGCGGCAGCAGCGAACCTTGTGTCGTGTGCCGCCCCGGCCTCCACCCTCTTTTTATGTGGCGCGGGATGACAGGAGGCCCACCAGCCAATGGGCTGGGCACCCCCGATCAGGACGCGGTCAAGGCCCGTTGTGCCGTTGGGCCCAACGGTGGGAGATCTATCTAACACTCCTCCCTCCCGCGGCGGAGCATACTCGCGGAGATCAACGTTGGATCCCTCTCCGCCACCGTCGGGAGGGAAACGGTGCGTCTCTCGCCCTCCTCGATGAGCAGTTCGTCGGGCTTGGACATGCTGCTTCCTGAGGAGACGCTCTGCGACGTCGTCCTCCATGCCTCTCACGTCAATCGCGTGGCAGAATCCGCCATGGTTTTCCTGTTGCGTCCTCTCCAGCACGGAGCTGCGACCTCCTCTGCGCGCGTATGGGCACCATGCGCCACACAAGGGGCTCAGAGGCTGTCATCCTCGCCCTCGGCAAGCCCGTCACCTCCAGGATTGTCATCTGTTGTTCATCAAGCAACTGCGACCTCCTCTGCGCGCGTATGGGCACCATGCGCCACACAAGGGGCTCGGATGCTGTCATCCTCGCCTTCCGCAAGCCCGTCACCTCCAGGATTATCATCTGTTGTTCATAAGGCAACTGCGACTGCGACTGGACCTGGATGCTCTACTGATTCATCCCCTCCAACCGATTCTTCCTCTCAATGTCAAGCACAGCAGCAGCTGATTGATGAAGCAACCCCAGAAGAGTTCTTCGATGCTGAAACTTATCTAAAATCCCACCGATTGATGGTTCAAGTCAAGGTGTTGGGTTCTGGTGCACTTTTCTGGAGAATGTCAGATGATGCTGGCTATCTGATCAGACCTATTGCAAAGATATTGAAGAAGTACCATGCTATCGGTTACTATCTGAGTGGACCCTTGTCAGTGTCTAATATTCTGGTCAGTAAGTCTGGTAAGGTGAGACTTCAAAATGTCAAGTTCGTCAAGAAGGACTCCTCTCTGGAACACCTCAATCAAGATTACTCCTATCTGGCCCAGCTGATAAAGAAAATGGTGATTATCTTAAATGGAGCTCGCCGCTTAAAGAAAATACCGATTGACTTCAAGAACTACATCAATTTACTGGAGGGTAATAAGCTAGAAGAAAAGGATGAGTTCTGGATCGTTAACCACACCTCCCTGCTTCCAATGTGCAACCGGTAATTTCTTATCTGATCAACACTGCATTTTGCCTGTTTCAATTACAACTAGGATGATTTACCCGCACAATTTTGTGCGGGCTTGTTGAATCAGATTTAGTATACAGCTCTCAGCTCACTTGTTGTTATGTCTTTGACAGAGGTTATGTGTTTTTGATGTTCTACGATCATATTGTCCGTCTTGGTCGTAATAACAGTAAACTGAAGAAAGAAATCATCGATAAGATGCCCTATGAACAAACATGGATTAAGACAGCTTTCAAGAACAAGAAGTTACGGAAGTTGCTTGCTCACCTGTGTTACAAGAGGACAAAAGAACAGCTGTTGGACTTCATCAAAAATGTGCTAAGTCATAGGTATGAACACATCGATGAAGAAATTGAGGAAACATTGTATTGTGAATGGCCAGAGTTACTTGCGGACATGCAGAAAGCACTACACAGGACCGAAGAACTGGTGAAGACTGAAATTGAATCCAAGTTTGGGCGTTGATCTCAGCCGGCGTCCAAGGATAAGTGCCGTGAACTTGCATTGTCATCATTCAGTCACTCTGCATTGAACCCTAGTTTAAAGGTAGATGGATCTGTTTACTGCTCTTGTTTAGTTCTATTACCTGATCACAAACAATTGTATGATATCTTGAGTTGCATGTAAGGCTTGCTTTCTTGCACTATCGATCGATGCTTGTTCTGACCTTGTAGGGGATTGGTTACTTGTTTGAAAATTTTTGCTGCAATGACCTTGATCACAAGTCCTTTTTACTTGTGATATGCTCATGCTCCAAGCACCAATTAAGTGAAGTATGTGTTACATGATTGAGTAATCTGCAGCCTTTTGTGTTTCCTGACATGATGTTACAGTCTCATGACCTGCTTGAGCTTCTCGGTGCTATCAATATTCCGGTAGTATTTGATTTTGTTTTGATAGGGGCTTTAGTATTTGTTAGCTTTTGACATGTACATCTACATGCATTTTTCTTCAAGATCAGTAGGAAAAGCTGAGAAGCATGGTGTATGTTCATGACATATCACAATTAAACTATATTAGGTCTCTTTTCCTGCAAACTAGGGTCATGATGTATCAATTGGATGATTAATTTTGTCCAGGGTCAACCTGATGCAATCTATTTCGCTCAGTAAATTTACATATTCATCAACTTGTTCACCTGACTTATCTATGTGGATAGTTTTATTTCAAACAGCAATTGGAGCATTTAAATTTATTCACATCTACATTCTAACATGGATGCAATACTAAGTTGATTAATTAACTGACATGGAAGCTAGTATGTGAACAACTGAGAACTAAATTGGCAAAAGACAGAAAATGCTCCAGAAACTATCGAAAGGTTTACTCCCTTTGCTACCTGCCCCAGTGTATTTTCAATTTGTAGGTGCCTAACTTGCATGGGATATGTTATCCATTTCCATTGAATAAGCAAGTATAGCCGTGTTTATTATGTTTTTTTTTGTTAGAGTGGATTATGTTTCTATCACGATCTCTTAACGTCCACTGTCTTGAAGCAATAGTTATACCTGAAAGTTTCTGGCATCACTCAATCTTACTACTTATCAAACAATTTTAACTCCCCTGCTTTTATTTTGTTTTTGGCATTTCTGGGTGAATCAGAAACCCTTTTTTTTTGCATGTTTGAGCAAATTAGGATTTTTTTTGGTGGGGGGCGCATGTTTGAGTGAATCAGGAAAAGTTTTCTACAATATGGCACGGTTTTTTTCTAGACTCTTCAGCATTTGAACCTGGTGCAGATAACATACGGAAAAAATGCAGTGGCGAACGTAGGATTTTATAAATAGGGGTACGATAAACTAATCTATTTATAATAAATTATCTCATTGTTATACAATATTATCTCTAAAGAAATGCAAAACCCCCAATACATCATAAAAAATCAGACTAGAAATAAAATAAATCTTATTTTTATCTCTAGAACCCATTGTAATGCATAGGCATGTAACTAATAGTAAATAGTGAATGCCACAACTCACTTGAACAATATATATATAGTGCATTATGATCATTGGATTTATAACAAGTGTTAATCTCTAATTCATCCATAAAAAAATTTATATAATTATGTATTGTTCAATATTATTAATCTTTATAGCATTCTAGATTATATTTAGCAAAAATATCTTTCTAGTTCTTAAAAAACTAGTCATGTAACTTATATAATACAATATCATTAACAAAGATAGTAATTATTGTTTACTCATGTAAAAACATAGATAATATATATCACGGAGCACACACATGAGCAAGTTGTTAGTATTCATGTGAAAGTAATAGTGGTGTTTGTAGCAATATTATTATGAAAAATAAATAAGAATAAGAAAACAAGAAGGAGATAGAGGAGTATAGGGTTAAAGTTTTAGTTTCACACCGTATTACGATGAAGAAAATTTTAATAATATTAGTATATTATCGATTAATGTGAGTATGTACCATACCATGGATATGAACAACTTTTCACCTTGTGTGTTTGGGCTAGTGACTAACCTTCCCTTTTTCTTACCTTCTTTTAAAGTTCTCCTAACATGTTTAGGTACTCCTAACATGTTTAGGTAAGAAATGTTTTGTTTGAATGAAATAAAGAAACGATTTGACTAGATTATTTTATAGAGAGAATTTATTGTGTGCCACTGACTTTGTCCCTATCTATAATATGCCACTGAGTTTGTCAAGTTCTACAATATGCCATCGTATTTTGCTTAACTTCTATAACATACCATCACAGTCCATTTAGACTCCGTTAGTATAATATAATTTTGACCTAATGACTGCAATATCCCTGGGATGAAATTTTCCAAATTTGGTCGAAAATTCCAAAATATCATATTGTAAACTAGGCACATAAGTTGCCCATCTCAAACTTCGGAAGTTTTACAATCTGATATTTGGAATTTTTTTTACCAAAATTTGGAAGTTTTCGTCCCAGGTATTTTTTGGTCATATAATAAAATTGGATAGTACTAACGGAGTTAACTAAACGATGATGATATATTATAGAAGCTAAGCAAAATGCAATGGCACATTAGAACTTGACAAACCCAGTGATATATTGTAGAAAACGGACCAAAATCAGTGACACACAATGGATTCTCTCTATCTCTTTTTTATGGTTGTTCACTTAACTACCTATCTACTATGGTGCAGCATTTTTAGAAAATGTTAAATCTTATATTATACTATAAGTACAAATCTTACACAATAAATTGCATACACTTATACTATAATTTTTAAATTATACAGTGCACTATTCACATTTTATAGGAGAAATATGGAAAAATGATTTATTATCTATTTAATTAGGAGAAAAAATATTACTCTAAATTGACATATATGTAGAAAATAAAAAACAATACGAATACGAAAGAATTACGGAAATACCTACTGATATAGTCATCGTATATCATGCAGTGAGAAAAGGAGACCGCAATGCTTTATTATTGAGCAAAATTGATGGTATTATTTTTATCTTTTTTTAAGCTGAATCAATCTAACCATAATTAATCAGCCCATGTTAGTGGAAATCTGTATCGTCATGCATGAACATATCATGATATTATTAGTAATAGCTAAGTACACCAGCCCAACCATACTTAGCATATCACCAGACTATTGGGTAATGGATAACTCATCTTTAATTATGCTAGAGAAAAAAAGTAAATTACAGTTTGTACTTTGTATTCTTAAAATTTTTCATATTATGTCATACTTATTCTTTTCATTTACACAATAGCTAACTTTACATTTTAATTTGGACCACACTATTCTATCCATCTCCAAGTTCGGTGACTCAACAACCACTCTGCACACACTCTCTCTCCATTTTCTTTTTCCCTCCGATAGTTGGGGAACCACTAGGTCCAACAAGAAGGAGCCCGGATCTAGCGTCTCCGCTCATCATCGAGTCGGCTCCTGCCTCCTAAGTCCCCGCAAGCTCGACACCCCCGACCTCAACAGCGACCATGACAATAGTGTGCATGACGACGGGGAGGATAAAAGACACGTCGGTAGCTAGAGGGTGTGGCTGTGCATGCAAAGGCGGGGAGGAACGATGGTGGCTTATAGAGAAAGAGTGTTGGTGGTGGTGCGTGGAGCAACAATTAGTGGTTGGTGGTGGTTTGAGGAGTTTGTTGTCGACACAATTCCTAACCGAGTTTATTAATTTATTTTTCTCTTAGGGCCCCTTTGAATCGTAGGAATGGAAAAACAGAGGAATAGAAAAAACACAGGATTCTGATAAGAATGCAAGTGTAAAACAGAGTATTGCAAAACCGACCGATCACAGGAAAAACGCATAAATCAGATGAGAGAGATAGACTCAAAGGATACTTTCTAAGAGGTTAGACCTCTTACTAACTTTTCTCCAAAATATCTATAGGATTATTTATTCCATAGGATTTTTAAAGGATAGTATAGGATTCAATCCTTTGCTTTAAAGGTCTTCATAGAAATTTATTTCATAGGATTTAAATTCTACAAAATTCTTACATTTTTCCTACGAATTAAATAGGTGTTAGTATTGGCTTGGCTGCTACTCGGTCACCCATAAAGAAATAGCTAGTTTTAAAGTAGTAAAAATATTGAGATAAAAGGTGGAGAACTCGATTATCTTCCCCTTCCCTGGCGTAAAAGAATCTCCCGTCTCGTCTCCTCCGCTCCTTGAGCCATCTCGCGGCTGAACAGGGGAGGGGAGGGGCGCCGATCTCCATCTTGCGAGCAGAGCAGGGGAGGGGATCCTGGTGAGCATCCACATCCTCTTTCTGATTCATCTCTCTCTCCCACCGGGACTGCTTTTGCCTGGAATTTGCTTGCGTTCGTTAACCCTAGCTTCTCTTCTAGATCTGGAAGAAGCTCTTCTCTTAAGTTCAGAGACTTAACCTTAATACAAGTGACAATTTGTTTGTTCCCCCAAAAGTTTGGGGGTTCAACTGAACCCCCAGGTCCCAAGTTGGATTCGCCCCTGAAAAAATGTACAATGGTGTTCAGAATTCATCAATGTTGTAAGCCTGAATCTGGGTACGTGGTGTCTGCATTGATTAATTTGGAGCTGCATATATTTCATCCAGTCGAGTTTAATTTAGAAGGCACATGGATATGTTTACTGCTCTTTTGTTTTGGTGATATGACTTGACGACAAACAGCTGTCTTGAGTTTCTGAGAGGCGTCTAAGGATCATGCGTTAACCTGCATTGAATTACTCTGTGCTGTGGGATGAACCAACATACGTTTCATCCAGCCGAGTCGATCTGAAGGCACGTACTAGGTGTGTTTACTTACAGCTCTTGTGTTTTGGGGCTACCGGCTTTGACTTGAAGGCAAACGATTGTCTTGTGTTGTTGAGTTGCATGTAAGGCCTGCCATGTTGCACCGCCGATCGATCGATGCAAACTTGTTCTGACGGAGTGGATACTTACTTGGAAAACTTAATTTGCACTGTAACACTCGCACGGTGTATTACTACTACTTGTTTGGAGAACCTTGCACTGTCACAAAAATGAATGTATTAGTAGTTGTTTGGAAAATTTTGCTGGAAAGACCTTGATCACAGGTAAGGTCTCTTTCGATTCTCCAATAAGGATGAAAATTAAATGGGCATGCAAAATAAGACAAGTTATTTGCACATTATCGGTGAAATGGGAAACATTGTACCTCTTTCCCCGGGGTCTTAACACATATCCCCTCTTAACCAAGGAATCAAACAGCAATTAAGCCATCGTTAAGTTAAATCGCGTATCAATGAGTAAGGGTGTGCGGCCCACTTCTATAGTGAAGTATGTGGCCCCTGCCTATCTTAAGGAGCTTGAGAGGTTGGGGTCCCAGCTCGGCCCAGGATCCTGGTCCCCTCCATTCTTATAGAACTCATATTCTTCGCAGAAAAAGGTGTCGAGACTTGTAAGATTTATATCTTGAAGTTTGTAGGTAATGGGGACCTAGGGCCCAACCTGCCTGGGACCGACCCCCGTTGCCCTTGTAGGTTTCATACTCTTCCTTGAGAGGAGCGTCGAAACGTACAAGATCTACTTCTTGGATTACAAACAATCCCGACATGTCCTGGGATTCGGGGCACCCTTTCCGTCTCTATTGGACTCACGCTCTTCACTAAGAAGAGTGTCGAGATCTACAAAACCTACATCTTGAGATTAGAAAGCAATAGGGAGTCTAGGTCCCAACCTGTCTGGGATCCGGCCCGACGGGATTGAAAAGACGCCGAAAAGACAGCCGCGCTGAGTTATGTGGGGCAAGAGCTAGGTCTGGACACGTGTCGCACATACCAAACGACAACAAGATTTGCCAATTGAGAGAAAAGGGAGCCGTGGCGCCCTCTTGGAGAGGTCGGGGTCTTTCCAAGTCCACCACATGACATGTGGTGGACAAAATAAAGGCTCAGCTACCCCAAGATGGTGCCTGAGGATCCCGGGGTAATCTAATAGTAGGATTTTGGTAGATTTCTCGAGAGAAGTTGAAGAGAACCAACTGACAACGACAAGACAACACAAGGAACATGTTTCGAAATAGCTCATAAATGACTTTGTGAGCCCCTCCTTGAACTATAAAAGAAGGGGACTTGCCACTTAGAAAAGGTTGAATCCTTTGGATTGTCTTGTGCCAAAAAGAGCTACCTTGTACTTTACCAGATCCACATAAAAAACAATCAAGAACAGAGTTGAGTATTACACCTCCGGGTAACCTGAACCTGTATAAACTTTATGTGTCTCTTTGTATTTTAGCTAGCTTGAACTCCCACGCGACATCACCAACCGTCATTCGCAACTAACCGCCTGATCGGACCTTCAAAAAAGGGGCGGGTCCTGCATCCCCGTTATTCGGGGAAATTTGAATTTTAATTATCAAAAACTTGAAAAATGAATAGCAATTTCTATTTAGAAGATTTTCATACGAAACAGTTTAGCAGTTTATGAAAAACGTGGTAAAATGAAAAATGCCGCGCCTCTGGTACTTGTCCGTGGCTGCAGCTAAGCATGCAACCATCGTGCCGGACATGTTCGGCTGCGGCGCGCGGCGGTTCGATCTTGTCGGGGCGCGTACGTACGTGAGAAGGCGCATCTCAGCTTGAACTGCTTCTTGAATTCTCCGGTAGCTTCCTCTGCCTCGTGGAGTCGTGGTGCGATGCAGTGGCCGTGGGCATCGCGCCAGATCGCACGCGAGTACGTACATAAGACGACCTCCGTTTGTTTATTTATCTGGAAAAAGAAAAATACTACTATGATACCGTAACTCATCTTATTCAATTTTTTTAAACATAAAAAAATATAAATCATACTTAAAGAACATTTAATAATAAATCAAATCACAACAATACAAATAAAAACTACATAATTTTTTAATAATATGGATAATCAAACGTATTATATTAGAAAGTCAATATCACCTATATTTATTAAAAAATCAGATGTATTTTTTTATTTCAGATTTGCTGTAAGTCTGTAATTGTGCCAACACACAATCAGGATGATCTCATATTATTAAACTCCAAACAAAGAATTGAATAGGCAGGCGCGGGGAAGTTGAGGGTGAGGACGGCGCCACCATGAGGTCGAGGCGGATGATGGTTGGTCCGCACCGCTGACCGTCGCCATCATCGTCTCTCCCACCGGCCGCGTCGCTCGGGATAGAGGAGTCGAGGCAGCCACTCGAGCTCGGTGACGCCGACCACCGCCCTTCCCCTCTCCAGCCGATGTCATGCCCGGGAAACGGGAGCTATCGCGTCGCGTTGACGATGCACTCCGTCCAGCAACCGATCGACGACGCGAAGCAGCAAGAGACATTTGCCAGCGACGCGGGACGACATGAGCTCAGCGGTGCTCGCTGGTCGCCTCCCCCTCCCTCTCCCACCTCTACCTCCCTCGCATGGAGGCCAGGCAAGCTCGGCCGGGCTCGTTGGTCACCTCCCCGTCTCTCGGGAAGAAAAGAGAAGGGAGAAGAGAGCGCTAACACGTGGGCCGTATATTTTTTATATTTTTTTTCTGACTAGGATGCCACGTCAACGAAACCAGATATCCACACTGCTATGAGATTTAAATTGTATTTTTTTATAGTTTAGGGGTGAAGATTTATGGTATTGGAGATAAAGAATCTCAAACAAACTCGACGTGAATTTAGGGTCTGCAAGTGGACTTATTCCATTTGGAGAAGAGGAGAGCCCGAAAGCCCATGGGCCGTCTACCCCACTAGCCCATTCTTTCCTAACCAAATAATCCCCTTCGGCCAGCCACTTGATTCCTCCGCGACCGCGAGAGACAGCGGCGCGGCAAGAGAAGAAACGGTGCCCGTGCAAACGCAGGATTCCGCCGCTACGGCATCCAGGCCGGCAATGGTTGGTTAGTAGCCAAAAATCGCTTCCGTTTTGTGGTTTTGTCCGATCGAGAATTACCTACCGATTATGTCTCATAGATCGTTCTCTGGAGACGACCGGCCTGGAATTCCACAACAAGTTTTCCCCTGTGGACTAATCCGTTGATCGTTTTCCGATGAGCTTCCTGCGGCGGTTCGTGAATCTGGTGGTGGGCGCCTGCTACAGTCGCCGCGCCGTGTTGGATGCCCACACGCCGCCGGCCACTTTCCGCTTGCACCGCATCAACATGTCGCGCTTCTTTTATCCCCAACCGCCGCCGCCGCCGGATGCCAATGCAATGGTGGACGCTCGGCTGCCTCGCCACACCATGAGCTTCTACGCCCCCCGGTCCTCGTCGGGGCACCGCAACGCCAGCATTCACTTCATGCTCCTCGGCCGCGACAAGGTGCTCGCCACGGACCAGTCGGGCCACGCCGCCATCTACGACCCCGCCGCGCACGCCATGCGCACCGCGCCGCCATTCACCAAGCCCAAGGACAACCCCGTCTCCGTCGCCGTCGGGGACAACGCACTCTACGTCCTCGACACCAGCACCAGGCCGCACGACCCCTGCTTCGAGGCTCTTGTCTACGAGCGCGACGGCCTCCGCACCGGCCCATGGAACCTCGACTGCTACGACGACTGGCGCTGCCACACTCTCCCACCGCGCCCGTTCCCCGGCGACTTCGTCAGCACCGTCGCCGTCAGCGCCTACACGGTGGTCGGTGGCTCAGACATCTGGATGTCCACCAAGGACGGAGGCACCTACTCGTTCGACACGGCGCGGCGAGCCTGGGCCAAGCAGGGAGACTGGACTCTCCCGTTCGAGGGCCTCGCCGAGTACGTTCCGGAGTACAACCTCTGGTTTGGCCTCTCCTCCACCAACCATCTCTGCGCGTTTGACCTCGCCAGCGCCGCCAAGCAGCAGTCGCCGCCGACGCGGCGCAATGTGTGGGAAGACCTCAAGCCACCCAAGGACTGGAGGCCGGCGACATCCTACCTGGTGCACCTAGGTTCCGGCAGGTTCTGCGTTGCCAGATTCTTCCACAAGATTGACAGAATCCCAGGCCGCGACATCGGTACAAACCAAACGGTCCAAGCCGTTTTCACCGGCGTGGAGGTGAAGCCTTGCGGTAAGGCTGGAAGAGGGCTTCGAATGATTAAGCACAAATCGGAATGTTACAGCTTGGGGGAAGAACTCCGCTACCATTGGGTGCTCTAACATTCTTGGATTTCATCTACTAGCAAAAGCCTCCGATTAGCGGACCGAGCTAGCTAGCAACTGCAACACTAGCCACTAGGAAGCCAGCAATAAGCTGCAATATGTCATAATACTAATGGTAATAATAAACAAGATTCATTTTATATATCCCCTTGTTAAAGTGTTCCATTGGTAACTTCTACTTCTCTGTTTTGCGAGTCAGCATATATATTGGGGGACCTGGTTGTGCTGCTTCTTAGGAAGCATGGTTTTATTTTTCAAGGAATGCACAGAAAGATTGCGCATCTTTTTTGTATTTTTGAAGTAAAATTAAGAACAAAAGGGATGGTTGGTTATCAGAATTGCAGATAAAGAGAAGGTGCGAGCTCTGCTTGCTTGATGGACAAGGGGTTCATCCGGCTTTCGTCTTCAATTTTAACCTATTTTGCTTGCATGCACGTGGGTGCAGGTGCAGGGAGCACGAATCGCGATGCAATTCCTAAAATCAGAAGTTTACAAGCGATCAATACTCAAAAAATTCTGTCGAATGCGATCTAGTAATTTCGAATTAATTAATTAAGACTATGTTTGGATATGCTAGTTGGAAATGTGGTACCCACGGAATACCTTATACAAAGTCGGTATTATAGATGTCGGAACAGTTAAAACCGGTACCTATAGATCTTTTTCTATATATGTGGGGTGGAAAAATATAGAACTGACACCTTTTAGGAACTATAAGTGTTGATTCTAAAGAAAAACCGGTACATATACTATAAATATCGGGTTTTTTTAAATAACCGACACTTAAAATCTAAAATATATTATAGGTGTCAGTTTATAAAAAAACCGACAAAAAAACCGAGCCGAGCCGAGCGGGAGACAGACCCGTCCTTATCCCCCACACCCTCACGCTGTCCTTAGGGATGAAAATGGATCGGAAACGGACGGAAACTAGCTTTATCATATTCGTTTTCAATTTTTTTTTTGGAATCGGGATCGGAATCGAAAACCCGGTTACGGAAATGAAATCGAACATTATCGAATACAAATACGGAGCGAATACGAGACGGAACGAATACAGTGACGAATATTTATCGGTATATAAAAATCCTCTCAAATTGAGTTTCCTGAATTAAGGAAGAGATATCGCTTGTTGTTTTAGATCAACATCTCCAATATTTATATCGTTAATTTTGTAGGCGATACCACAACCGTATGTGAAAATCGATTTTCATGGTCGTTCCCCTAAGAGACCCACATGTAAATATGATTATTCATTTTCTAATCCCAATACCTTTTACTACATGTATAGCTTACTTACCGTATCACTTATCAAGTTCTTGTTGTATAAATTGGACATGTTATTTATTTTATTTCACATCTTCGAAACTTGTAGTGTTTGTTTTATACTTTAAACATTTTCAAATACAAGTGTTATAAGCTACAAATGGTAGATCCTATTGTGCTCTACAACTTTGATATGGAACACATCTCCATCAGATGTCGTTTGAATTGTAGATATGAGGTTATGTAAAAACAGATATGGAGTTTTATAGTGAATATTTAGACACTTAAATGATCTCAAATGATCTTAAATAATAAAATAGTCAACAAGAAAGTTGTAGTTTTCATCGAGCTCTATAATTTTGTTATTAAGTTTGCCTTCATCTGACTATATAAAAAAGTTATGTATACATACATGTTTTTTTAAATTTGATCCATATCTACGAATATCCGAACAAAATTCTCGGATAGTTTCCGATTTCGACGGATAGTACCCTTACTATATTCGTTTTCGTTTCCAAGAAAAAAAATCTGAATTCGTTTCCGAATCCGAGAATTTTCGAATAGTTTCAACCGAACTTATCCGAATCCGAAAAATAGTCCGAACGGACGGAAACTATCCGTACCAGTTTCAACCCTACCCCCAGCCCCCACTCCCTCTCTCTCTCTCTCCCTCTTCCCCGCCTCCTCCTCCTCCCTCCGCCTCCCTCACCGGCGGCGGCTCCCTCCGCCCCCTCTAGCCTCCCTCGTGGCGGCGCTCGCCCCCTCCACCTCTCCCTCCCGCCCCCTCCTCTCCCTCTCGTCTTCCTCCCGTGGCGGATCTGGCAACTTAAAACGAGGAAGTACACAACTTAAATTTAGGATATCTTTAATTGTACTACGAACTATTGGGTGACAATGTGAACCACGAAAAGGTTGTAGCCATATCTCTCCAAGAACAAGATAAGCATCCACGTTGGATTCTCTCTGAATATACATGGAACTTGACTAATTTTGTGGTTGCTCCCTACCCTGCTTGAGTGTGAACAAGTACAATTGATATGAGCAGTAAATCCCAAGTCAAACAACCATCATATGTTTAATTAGCTGGTAAATTATGCAATTTAAACAGTGCATGTCACACATAAAGGCTTCCTACATAACCAAAAAAAAAAAAAACAAGAAGAGATGTAGTAAAAACTATTGTTACAGAGTTTAGTGTACATGAATGGGGAACAAAATGGTGGTGCAAATACTGAGATTCTTTTTTGGACTAACCTAAGCCTCTACTCTCTAGTTAACTTCAGAAACAGGATGGTCATTTCATCCTTTCGAGCTAGTTTTTCCAGTGATTCTTGTTGCAACTGCAAGCGCGATCATTCACATGGTATATGACTTCACGCATGGATGTCCTCACTGCTCCTGCAGAGCTCAGAATTTAGTCATCTATGATTAATCCAGGTTCACGCCTTCTGAATAACTCTGAGCTTGGCACTTCTGCACCTCTGATTCAGATCTTCCTCCTCTTGTGAAGGAGATATTGGTCTTTTCGTTAGAATGGTTCCATTCTTTCCTTGCACTCTCTGCTTAAACCAGGGTTCATCTTCACTATCAATGTCAGCACTCACCAAGTCGTCTTCATCATCATCTATTTCATCTTCATGAATAAGTTCCAGAAAGGTCTGCTTCACTATTCTGTCCTCCAAACTGTGGAATGAGATTACTGCAAGGCGACCATCTGTTGCTAGGCAATCAAAGCACGCATGAAGTGCATCTTCTAGAGTTCGGAGTTCATCATTAACTGCGATTCTTAGGGCCTGAAACACCCTTGTTGCAGTCTTAATCCAACCTTGCCTTCCTGCAGTTTATAAGTTTGTCATAAAACATCAGGTCAGACATAAACAAATTGTATAACCACATTTAGAGACACCATCATCATACATACCTCCTGAACTGGTACACGTTCTTTGGATAAGTTTGACAAGCTCCCCTGTCGAATGCAAACCCCCCATAGCTCGGGCTTTAACAATCCGCTTCTGAAGGGATTGCCAATTGCTTTCCTCACCAAAATCACGCAGGATATGCCCAACTTCAAGATCAGGCCAAGAATTCAAGATATCTTCTGCTTTCAAAGTTGCCTGTCTAATCTCATATATAGGTTAGGTGTAGTACAAAGATTTCAAGGCAACCAAGATTAAGATTGTGTGCTCTTTTGGGACTTTGTCACTTTGCTAGCTGATTAAGGATTACTGCAAATGATAAGTGACACTAAATCTACGTTCTTTTGAATTTTTTGGACATGGCAAATCTAACAGTAGTTAATTCATATGGAAAAGAACAGGCCATTGGTAAGGATGTGTTGCACTTCAAGTAATATAATGTATTAATTTACTGGGTTAACATTGTTTGCAAAAAAAGTGAAATGCCGATTGTCAACACAAGTATAACTACAGTCAAAACAGATCCAAATAAAATGGACTGGAGTTTGATTCAATGTTTTAAAAATTTCTAGAAAGATTTTATATATGTTCGCATTATGCATAAGAATGCTTTGAGATCATGTTTTCCAAGCTCCAGCAAAACTAGACTTTAACAAGACGAAGTAATGTAAGACTGGAGTTTTGTCAATCAATGTTTGTAGCCCTTCAAGCTTATAGGTGCAAGGCTGTATAGCAACTAGAAGAAAATTTTGTGGCAATGCATTTTCGTATGCAAGTGGAGGGTAGGAATGGACAGTAAACTAGAGTAAAGCAACACTGACCTTAGGATCCATGCGCATATCAAGTGGCCCATCCTGAAGAACGCTAAATCCCCTGTCTGATCTGTTCACCTGTGGATAGTACAACAGGGCATTCAGATAACTAAATGGGAAATGAAGGAGGCTTACCATCAATTTCACTACGTTTTAGGGAACACCTGACCTGCATGGATGACATGCCAAGGTCAATGAGGATTCCATCAACTCCAGACGTTCCAACAGCAATGTTCTCATCCACGCTGCCAAGAACATGCTTGATGTACTTGAAATTCTTGGCGTGAGTGTATGCACGCAGTGTTCTCTGCGAGGCATCTTCGTCATCTCCATTAGTTTCCCTATTCGCAAGGAAGGCCTCGATGCGGCTCCGGCCAATCTCCAGCGCAGAGGGATCGACATCCATCCCAATGTACAGTTCCATCTCCGGGTGTGCCTCCATCATCTATTGCACAAGCCCAATAGGCATTCTATCAAACAGCTGGTGCGCATCAATGATCACACAACGGATAACACCGAAGATCCAAGAAGAAGAAAGCACTTCGTCGAGCAGCTACCGTCGGTGAGCAATGTAAAGGTAACTTGAAGTGTAAGGGAAAAGACTACTACTGACGGCGAGGGAGTGGCCACCCGCGCCAAGGGTGCAGTCGACGAAGGAGCGGAGCGGGAGTGGGCGGCGGAACGCGGCGAGGACCTCGCCGAGCATAACTGGGACGTGCTGCGAGTGGGAGTGTCGCCGGTAGAGGTCGGCGTCGAAGGCGGCGCCGGAGCGCGTCCGCCGCTTGAGGTGCTCCTCCTGCACCCGCCTCTGCTGCCGCTTATTGCCGTCCTTGTCCCTCGCCCTGGCCTTGCTCTTCCCCTTCCCCGCGGCGGCTCTGCACGCGACGGCGTCGTGCTTGCGGCGGCGGTGGGGAGCGGCAATGGCGGCTGCGAGGGGGTGCGCGGGTGGGCGGAGGTGGAAGGCGAGGAGGCGCCGCGCCGCCATCGCCATGGTCGAGGCGAGAGCCACACGCGACGGCGAGCAAAGGCGCGGATAGAGCAGCAGCAGGGGGTTTGCCAACCGCCCGATCAAAAAATGGACGGCCAGGATTTGAGGATTCGGGCTAAGTTGTGGATTCGAAGCTTCTAGCTCATCGTAATTCAAACATGATGCTTTGCTATCAAAATTCGAACTGATAGGATATTCAAGCGAATTTCGATAAAATGCTTAAATCTCAAATCGCACAGTTTACAGTGAGCACAGTGTAATAATAATGTTCCACAGGATTTGACAAGTTGTAATGGTAACAGAGCAATGTAGGAGTGCACATGTTACTGGCACAACAGAAGCAGGATACACTTTGCTTTATACTTACTTATATAGGCTGAAATTCTAAAACAAAAAACTACATCACTTCCAAAATATAACAGTTTTTAGTCTATATCTGTCCTAAAATATAACAATTTCTTATTAACATTTTTTTCCCAACCAATCATAACTCTTCACCCCTCTCATCCAATCATAACCTTCATATTTAATTCTGCTTATTTTCTTAATATCCATGTTCAACCCAAAAAAATCCTTATATTCTAGGACGGGTGGTATTGTAAAACATAAATTTCCACAGAAAAAATATTGCACAGAAATAGCCAAGCTGCAATGCAACAGAGAGGGGAAACAAAAAGAAATGCAGGTGATACAATGTTAATGATACAACAGATGCAGGATATGCTATGCTTTTATACTTTAAAATAAAGATTGGTTCCTACAAAATGGGGGGCAGAAATAAACAATTCATGTCCAATGCCCAACCCTCTTCTTCTTCCTTTTTTCTTCCCTATACCCCTCTCACTCCTGATGGAGGCAACAACAACAACAAGGTGCTGGAGGGGGAACAGCTAGACCAAATTTTCATTCAACAATAAGAGTTCCAGAAACCTATTATACATGAAGAGGAGGCAAGCAGCAAAACAAGATTAGTTCCACTAGTACAGGAGGTCAAATAAAAGAATCACCACACCCAAGGGCTGGGGGTCCTATCGACGACGACGATTTCACCGGGCACCGTCAGCAGGGTGCAACTAGTTAGCACAGAACACAGTAGTAGTTACCACCTATTGTGGTACACCCCCTTCATCCATTTCATTCCTTTCCTTTTGAAGAAGAGGAGGCAGAGGCAGGCTTCCAAGCCATAGGTTAACAACTGGCGAAGAATGCGCGACGTCTTGCATCTCCAGGACAGTTTCATGGGAAGAATCCATCTGAGACAACTTCTTAGCTAGATCCTCTAATTCAACCATATCCCAAGCTTCTACTTGGGAGTGGGAATGAGCAAGGGCAGCGACACTGCATGCTCCCTATCTTCTTTCCACAGTATATAGCTGTACAGATGCCACTACTCGTTTGCAGCAACTTCTGCTGCTCTCTGTCTCATCATTTCATTTACAGCAGCCCTCCTCCTAGAATCAGATTGCTGTTGCAACCTTCGAAGATGCTCCTTGAGATCCCTGTATAGTGTATAGTTTCCATAAGTGGTCAGGGTGTTATTCCGGATCAAGCACAAGGCAGCGATGTGACAGAACAAAAGTGAGAAGCACCAACACACCTGCATCTCGGCACGTTGCATCCTGAGTCCCTGCAAGCTCGGGCATGGAGCTGGAGCATGTACCACATTTTCTTGCAAAGAACACACCCTCCTGAAGCACGTGTTTTGCACTGCATCCCATGACGAAACAGTCCCTTGACTTTCCGGCAGTTTGGGTATTGGCAACTGCCAGAGCGGCATGTCGACGCATGTACCAGAAGATCAAGCATCTTCCTTAGCTGCAGCGTCATGAAAGAAACATCACATTTTGAGTTTTTCCACAAAAGGATGCAAATTAAATAATGATAACCATAAGGTGATATTATCCTATCTCCATGTGGGCTATTTACCATGCTAATGGTATCATATGGTTTACCATAAACTTGTAAATGGAATTTAAGTTAGACAGTTGTCATGTCTTTGAGCACGAAGTGCATATTTTTATTCAACTAAGTAGGAAAAAAAATCTTTGACAATCTCCGAAGAAGATCACTAAGGGTAACATTTAAAAGAACTTGCCTGCTGGACACGCATTTGCCGAGCTTCCTTATTTTGGGCATCACGATCAGCAGCTGATGGATGGTTTGTCAACTTGTGAGCATGATTCACTGCTCCTTTTTGGTAACAAGAATTGCATACATCAAAATCTGGGCAGACTTCACACCGCCAACCCTGACCAGTTTCAATATCATGACAGCAGACGTTGCATGTAGTGACAAACGCTGGTGCGGTTGGATTATGTAGATGGTACAACACCATCATCGATGAGTGCTTAGCACGGCGAAGGGTATCATACTGATAATGATTTCCTTGACAGAGACTAAGGAAGGCCTGCCTGGTGTCAAAAAATTCACTTTCCAGAATATCGTCTCTATCCTTGGTATCTTTGGGCACCCCAACAATGTCAACCTAAAGTATGATAGGATCAAGTTACACGTTAGTTACTATTTTGCTCCTTTTCTCGACAAGAAGAGAATATAAGTTCAGTCAGTTACCGGATGGAGCGTATGTGTGTCTCTACTGTTACTTGGGTGCCTCTCCCTATCTTCCAGCTGTTGTTCTGCATCATAACACCTGAAACAAAATGCTCAATGTGACAAAATGACTTCACCAGAACCCCCAAAAAAATCATCTAGCTCGAAAGTCTGTATAAAGACAACAATCTTTTTTCTGGAGTTTTTATTATACATCGCCCTTGACTGAGAATATCTAGTCTTGTTGGGTCAGACATCCAGGCACCTTGGCTTGCCTAAAGAGGATTAGGACCGCGTCTGGGCTTTCTTTGTGTGACCCCAGTTTGCAGGGAGGGCACCTGGGGAGATCAATTATTGGAGGCGGGGCACTTACAGGGTCACTAGCAAGCCTTTCAGCATAGGTTGTCAACCTTGCCATTGACTAAATCCGCTACATGCTTGATGAGACAGCAATGCTCATTCAGAGGCTTGACAAGATCAAGGGGATGAAAAGAGGAGATAGCTTGAGATATGACTACTATACCAAAGTGGGGAGTCATGGCCTTAGCAAACTTGATGCAGATGTTGAGGACAGAGTAGCAGATCTGCCTTTCAGTTTTTCTTTTATTTATTGGTTTGCTGGGAGCTTATTGCCCCTCAACTTGCTTGGGACTAAAGGCTGGTATTGTTGTTTTTTTACAGGGAACTTGATGCAACAAAAAGACCTGTGATCTTCCGTGGGTTCAATAATGAGGGGCAAGGATAAACTTTTGTGTAGTCTATTTTGGTACTTGAACTGCTGTTCTTAAATAAATAAATTTCCAGTTGATGTGTCTGGTCAGTTCAGAGTCGACTCTCCTCGCTGGGCACCATATTAAACATGACCATGTGAAATAATTTTGGTATAAATTTGTTTGGCATGTTACAGATGTCTTCAGACTTAATTGTGTAGCCTCATATAAATCAATAACGCGTGTGTAATATTGTTAAAGAAAATAACTTACTTGTCACATATGTAAAAGCTTCTGCATTGATGGCAAACCCAACGTTTTCCAGACACCATAAGGGTACAACAGTGACTACACGAATACTGTAAATGAACCATAATGAAATCTTCCTTCATTGGATAAATGGTTTCCCCAAGCTGCACATAACAAATTGAGTTCATGGTAAAGATGCCATCCAGTAAAGTGGAAAAAACAAACACTGAGAGAGGATGATAGAAGGGGAAAGAGGGGTATAGTGCTATAGCAGCCATGTGATTTATCAAAATAAGGAGCACGCAAATCACTGTACAATCCTACCTTGTGCATCAGCATAGCATCCTTGGAAGCATTCCCACTGAGATCGGTGTGGCCAGCGGCTTTAAGAGCTCTTTTTGTAATAATCTTCTTTGTTTTGCCCTTCTTCTGCTGCTTCCGGTCATCTTCTTCTTGACGAAGTTGATTGATCATATCTTCTGCAGCTCCTGGCCAATAATCTCCATCAAAGTAAGGCAAACGAGAAGCAGTCACTTTAGCCTTGCACTCCCCCATAGTAATAAAGAAATGGTCATAGAGATTTGTCAGCTCAACAACAATCTCCTCCTTGGTAGCTTTTCGAAGCATGGATAAGTACCTGAGTGTAAAGTACATCAGAAATCATATAAACTAGAAGAGCTAAAGGTGATCACAGTAACAGAAGTGTCAACTAAGGCCTTACCACTCCCTCAGTTTGTCGGATTTTGGAGTCTTCTGAATCTCAGGATGGCAGTACAAAATGTAATCTTCACCTTTTAAAGGTGGGCACGCCCATATGTAACAGCTTGTGAATCCACGCTGCTTGCAATATTCAAGATATCCTATCTGAACACATAGATACCTAGCATTAGATAGTGCAGAAAAACGCTAGCCTACGGAGGAAGGCAGAATCCCCCCCCCCCCCCCCCCAAAGAGTTGCATACAAAAATAGTATGACCAGCCTGGCAAAGCAAGGGATTTAAATTTAGAAAAACTGAGGGAACATAGAACATTACCAGAATTTCATGATAAACAAATGTACGTAACGCCTCTCCGGACACCGTTCTAATCTCAGGCCTGAAGTATTTAACAGAATCCAGGTATGACAAATAAACACGACGCTGGTTCGGGTAGGAGCACTCAGCACCAAATTCTTGAACATACATTCCAAATAGGCACACTTCTACACCTTCTATTTTCTGGAACAAAAGGACGGCCTGCCAAACATTTCATAAAAAAACAGTTTCACGTACGATTTATGCTTGAAACGATTGGTGTTATTTTGCAAGAATATTGGACTAATATCTTACCTTGGACTTGTATGGGAACTCTGTCGGGTAGTTATCTTCTTGAAAAATTTCCAAAAAACGTGGTTTTACTTCCAGCTTCTTGTCCACTGATGAAACAACTCTGACCACAAGACCTTCGGCTCCAGGAACCTAAAAAATAAGGAATAAATAGAATTTAAAAGTGATGAGAACAATTTCCTTCATGACAGAAAAAGTCAGTGGTCTATTCTCAACTACAGGAGAGAAGTCATGCCTACTTCACAAATACACACACAAGATAAACTCATGATGTTAACGATTTAACACGGCTATGCAGAGAAAGCACATAAAGCATCACAATATTCAATGTCAAATTTGATAAGATAAAAAAGAAATCTCAAAGCACTATGCCCACAGAAGTATAAAACTTAATCCTCGCAATGATAGATTTTTAAATTTAGACCTTCTTTGTGCTCTTTATTATGCATTTTATATTCAAATTGACAAATCAGGCAGAAGTGAATCTCATATGCACTCTCTAAATGTTTTTACAAAAGAAAGATGCTTCTTGTATGTTTTTTATGTTGTCCCTGTAGTTTGCATTGTTTGGTTGTTCAGTTGGTCTTGAACAATAAGTTGAAATAAGTTTGCAAAATATGACAATATAACTAACACATTCCAAACTACTAATGGAATTTAATTTGGTATGCTTCAGTCTATGCCAGCAAGATGTCATTTAAGTACCACTTCCCAATCTGTAGGTAACTCATACAACATATCATTATTCTACAGGTTAATCCTCCAAAACAGTACCTAACTATATAGCAGGTGGGAGTTCAGGGTTATGTCAAAAATCATGATTGACATTTGCTGTTTTGGGCTGTTTTTGCATGATTTCGTAAGTGCCTGATGATGTATGCTGTTTGAAATCAATATCTACAGAAAATATCAGTTGAAATTGCGAGAAACGATTCACTATTTAGTTGGAAACAGTATATATTTTAAATTAGGATATAAAACCTTGGCTGGAACAATCAATTATTCATGCGCTGTGAAGGCACTTATTTAAAAATTCTTCCATGCAGCAAATTTTTTTAAAAAAATGTAATGCATAGTTGTGTAATAGCGAAGTGCACTGTGATCAAATCTAAAGGCATGTTTAGAGCAACAGATAGAGAGAACAAAATTCACTTCACAAACATGACTTAATTTAACTAACCTCCTCAATGCTTTTCCTCTCCTGAGCTGCCCTATCCTGTCTCTCCTGCTTCAACCGTTTAAAAAGCCGATCTTCAATGTGATCGCTTAGTACAGTTCTAGGCAGATCTTTTGCCCCAAGAACAGCACTCTGTGGTAGAGGCATACGCAACCCACGTTTCACCTCTTCAACATAACAATTTGGGCAAGTGTACTCTGCTTGCCCTCCATCATTCCTTCTACCATTAAATAGAGCACATATCTGGTGCTGCCAGCATTCACACTTGTCACACTGAACCCACTGCATAATACATCATTTAAAAAGATTTAATATACAAAAGGAAGATACCCAAATTTTGATGATACAGCCACAAAACCACCAAAAATGAATAAGGAACTTACCCATTCTTCAGTTTCCTCGTCATTCCTTTTTTTCTCGAATCTGGCCTTCAAAAAGTTTTGCCCTTCAACCTCAATAGTGTCACCACGGGACTCATTGTAGCATGGGATACAGAAAAAATGGCGAGTATCACCAGTACCAACAGTATAGTATGGTGCATTTCGCTTTATCCGAGCACCACAAGGGGAACAATATATTGGTGGAGGTTCAAAAGTAAGTTTTTCCACTTTGCAGAGCTGGCATGAATTCTCATTTTCATTATGCCCCATCAACTGATTCTTTTCAGCTTTAGCTTTACTCTGTCAGATGACAAGGCAGGTAATTCATCATAACAATTATATAACAAGAGCATAAAAACAGTATCTTACAAAATGCCAGCATGTCTCTAATGAAGACAATGAAAAGATTTCATTTTGTTCTATACAGTTCAACTCAATCAGTGCTTTAGAGTTCGGCAAAGCTTTAGCCTACCAAATACTATATAAGCTAATACAGTAACTAGTAATATATTCGATGCCTAGTGAGAAAGGAAAACAATTCTCATTAGCTGGAGAAACAAATAAAATAGTTTTTCTCCCTTGTATTTGCATATTATATTTGAAGTAGTGACAAAGGTGAAGAATTTTCATTCACTGGAAAAACAAATGAAATAGTTTTTTCCCCTTGTCTGCATGCCCAAATGGGGTATGATAGCACAATTTGCATCATGTCATATCAAAAGTGTTTATCCTCTACTACTCCTATCTATTTACTTTAAATTAATCTGCCCATTTTTTTCACTCCCAAGAAAAAACTAGATAGCTACTGAAATGGTAACGAGTGTTTTTTTTTAAAAAAATGAACACGTACCTGACCAACCCACAGCCTTAGACTATTGATATGTTCCTGAATTTGTTCTGGGGTGAACAATTCAGTCATTGAGACACCTTTTATCTTTGGTTTCCCTGATTTAGAAACTGTGATATCTGTTGAATCATTTGCTTCATTCTTAACCTCAGGGGCAGTCTCACTTGTCTCTTTGTCAATTGGCATGATTTCTTGTTTGACATGAGTCTTGATCTCATTTGAGCCTCCAGGTGCCACATTATGTCTCGCTGTGGGCACATTTCCATCAGTACCATAACCAATCTTTGCAGGCTTCTGCAGCGGTCGTGGGTCAATCTTCACATCCATTTTCAGTTGCCCCACCTTGTTATTCTGGTCAGGCAGTTCAGAATGTGTTTCCTGTAATATAAGTCCTGCATTGGAGGGCATAGAAACTTCCCGCTCTGCAGTACTGGGTGATACAGGCTGCATCTTTAAACGTTTTGGAACAGAAGGCTGACTATCAAAGATTTCATCTGACACTGGGTCAATGTCCATTATGTCACCCTCTAACCCATTCATGATTCTTTGAGCCGTATTCTGTTGAGCAATTTTTCTAGGCTCAGGGGGTTTTTGCTTGCTTGCTAGTTCAGCAGAACGCTGCAGAAGTTTCTTTGCATTACTGCATACAGGACACTGCAAATCGACACAAGCCTTATAATGTTCAGTAACCATTCTTGACCTCCCGCAATCCCTGTATGAACAATCTTTCCTTTTACAGTTCTCAAAATGCTTTACTAGCTCCTGTACCTGAAAACAGCGATGGAATTTACAACTTCCGACAGGAGTTAAGCATGATTTTGCATGAAATAGCAAAAGTAACCACTTCATCTGACGGAAATAATAGATATTTCCAGCAGCCTGTTCAAGTCCTCCACTAGGGAGCTTTGGCAATGCAGGATCAGCTGGAGTCACAGTACAACCAGAAAGGCGCCAATCAGATGAAAATGGCTGTTGTGCTCCATCCTGAGACATTGTTCTCTGACACAAATCTGCCTGTATTTGCTTCTCAAGAGACGAATCATTAGTGACAGGAGCCTTTTCCATTTTCTGAGGCCGCCATTGGGCCTGATGCATCTGCTCTGGCTGAGATCCTTTCAAGACATAACTTACATCATTTGAACTGTCATCAAGCTGCTGATTAGTTGGCAACAATTGCTGAGAATCATGGGACGCATTAGAATGAAAATTTTGAGAGCTGGAGAGATGTCCAAACACTTGTCCCCCTTTGACATTATCATGAGCACTTCTTTGCTGGTATTGACCCTGGTAAATTGGAAGGTCGGTGTGTTCAGTAGCTTGTGAAGATATCAGCTCAGTGTGTGGCAGAGCTCCTTGTTCTGACAATTGCATAGAATGGCTGGAACTCAGTTGGGGCTGTTTAAGGGAATTGCTTCTCAGTATAGACTGCTGATGCTGTGAGTTAGGCTGCTGTTGATTCAAATGGTACTGGTTTTGCACAAACTGGGAACTAGGCTGCATTTGATGTTGCTGCATTGAATGTTGCTGGCGGATAAGTTGTTCGTGAGTCAACTGAGATGACTGAAAATTCATCTTTTCTGGCTGATCCAAAACCTCAGTTTTTATCTGAGGTTGCGGTTGAATGGATTGCATGTTTAACTGATTTGTATGCAACATGGAATTCATTCTTGATCTAGATGGCAAATTTGTAGCACCCATGTTATGATTATTCGCTGCAGTTAAAGCAGAAGAACCAGTATTGTAAAAATTTCCAGAACCAGATATATCAACTGGTGCTGCACACAAAAAACAACACAATCATCCTTTGTCGCAATGTGATGAACATACATGAGTTTTGTTTCGTAAAAAAATAAACACATGAATATCAATCAACTTCTACAATGCATGCTAAACTAACAAATAAAGCAGTACCTCCCCAGGTGCAGATCAAATGGGTGTTACGAACGATGAAAAGCAAGCTACACATATGTGCCTAATAAATATTAAAGCCTTCTGTAATAAATTGTGAAGCAGCTCATTGTTGCTATTAGTGATAAAAAAATCTGGTACAAATCTGAACTAATGACGAGCTTAAATCATCAGTGTATTCAAATTGATTACATAGAAAACTGCCTTATTGTTTAGGAGCTTCGATCTGCATGAAGTGGTCAAAAAGTTAAAAATATAGTGTATAAAGGCTGCAGAAGCTTATGAAATTTTTTCTTGGTATGACCGTACAATGAATATGACACTAATAAAGCATAGATATCTAAAGACATCCAAACTAGTGCTAATTGTTTTAATGTGGAAACAGTATCATTTCATTCTCGGGCACAAGGATTCTAACCACAACAACATGAAGGCCATTGACTCTAATAACAAAGAGCCAAAACAAGAGTTATGAATTATGTGTTGTTCCCACTTCCCAAACTAATGAAGAACACTCCCAAGTTCCAACAAAGTGAATAGAAGACAGGGTGAATCAAAAGAAGACATACTCGGTATCCTCTGCGGAGGGTGCTGATTGAATTGTTGTTGCACAGGTTTAGGTGAATTTCCGTAAGGGGATATGTTAATGTATGCTTCTGACACAGCACTTCTATTTGTTAGCTGCATGTTTGACCCATGTACACCCATTCCACCATTCACATGTCCATCTGATAAACCATATGCGGAAGAATTCTCCAGCATGTTTGAATGCATTCCAGAATTACTGTGCCCCCCTATATGCTGGATTTGATGACTGTTTTGGTTGCTAGGAAATTGCTTCTGCTGCTGCATTTGTGATGTCACAGTTGACTCACCATTGAAATATCCAGCTCCATTTGAAAAATCAGGATTGGCAGGCACATTCTGTTGATTATTAAATCCTGGAGTGGGGATCATATGAGTCACTTGCCGCTGAACACCCACAGGACCCATCGTAGATGGGATGCTGCTTGTGGTTGAATTTAATGGAACACTGGTAGTTAGATGCTGGTAACCGTTAGACATTGAACCTGTATGGACGAATAAAAGTAAGCACATGTGGAAATGGGCAATCAATAAAAAAGTCAAAGGGTACGGAGCGCCTGTTTGGCACCAGGTCAGCTTTAGTTTCTCACTCCTTTAATATATTCAGTTCAAAACAACAGAAAGCTTGGAAAGCATGCTCCAACTGTCATATGGATATGACAACAGTCTAGTGGAATTCTTTTGGGGGGTAGGGGGTAGTAAATTTCAAACATATTTGGCAGTCGCTGGTTGCTGTTAGCATTCTATGCTAGAAGTCCTACAGCATGGATATAGAAGACTACAAAGTAAGGCAATCAGTCCTAAAAGCATGAGCACAAGCTGAGTAGAAAAATCAGAACCTGGTAGTGAGGTACCAGTGTTGGCACCCTGAGGAACCATGGTTGCACCAGATGATGGAAGGCCAGTGTTGTCTGTTACATAGGGCATTCTAGAATTTCCAGTTGCACTTTGTGTGATGCCCGGTGTTGGAATCATCGTGCCATAGCCAGAGGAAGATGCCATTTGCCTTGGCATTTGTTGGTTTTGTTGATTTTGTTGGTTCTGAGCACTCAAAGTCTTAATAGCAAATTGTAATTGTGGCTCAACTGGTCCCCTCATCATATTGTAGTAATCAGTCTGCTCCAATAACAACAAAAAGAATCAAACAGATAGAATAACATAACAGTAAGATCCACTTTTGCCCCGAACCTCAATTTAAACCAAAGGCGCAAAAGGATTATGGGGACAGAGAGCAATACCTTGTTTAAGAATTTTCTATACAAGATCTCCTCGAGCCGTTTAGCAAGTTCTGGCAGCCGCCGCCGCCAGTCAGTCGATGATTGCTTCCTTCCTATATATTCGAATCTGCCAGTTTACAAACAAGTATCAGACCAAAAAATCTATCTTCACCTCCTATTGCAGTCAAAACATCAGCAGAAGGCCTAAATTGTGATAATATGGATGGGGATCAAACTAAACCCAGAGCCCCCATATATCTGCGACGGAAAAGCAATAACAGTAGTCCTATATTATCCTCCACTTTACAATTTGAGAAACAAATAACTATCGCAGCATAAAAGGCAGCACAGATAATATAGGTCCAGAGCAATTTTAGCAAGTCGTCATCCCCGCATTAAGTTTCTAGATTTGCAGTGGACCAGCCAGTAAGAGGGGCGACATTAATTCCGTACAATTAACACCCTGACTAATAAATAGCCCCCCGACAAAGAAGCCGCAGTAATAGAATGCTTACATCCTATCGCGCATAGTGTTGCGCATCATCAAAAACTGGGCATCAAGGCCCCCGAGTCCCACAACATCCTGCATCTGCTGTGGCAGTCCGTCAGCGCCACTGACACCACTGCCACCGACCTGATTAATCTGCGGCGCCTGCCCCGACATCTGCCCGGACAGGTGTGCCGCCTGTCCCACATTCATATTTGCCGCCAGCCGAGCCTCAGAGCATAACAATCATCGCCGTGCAGCACGGCTGGATGATGCAGTGACAGCAAGCGAGCACACCGCCACTAGCCTTACAGCCCCTCCCAAAAGAAGCAACCTTTCTCCCCAACCCCAACCCCCAGAGCGGCAGCAACAGTAGAGAAGCTACCCCTCCACGAATCCGACCGCAAACACAGCCCAATTGAGCATAAACCAGCACCGCACCAACACCGTCAGCAAAGCACCAGCCACAGCACCAGCAGCAGCAACAAAGAACCACACGAAATGAACCCCCCGCAGCGATCAGAACCCACGCGAGACAATCGGGAGCAGCAAGGCACCCCACCGCGGAGCCCCGCCGCCGAATTGGAGCCCCGAGATGTCAGCTCGGCCGAAACCCTAGAAACCGAGCGGGGCCCGCCCCGATACCACCAAGCCTCCCCACCCTCGGCCCCTCCCCGTTCCCACTCCAGGCCACGTCCGTACACCCGCGGGTGAGGCCCGCCCCTAGCACGGCGGAGAGACAGCGGCGGCGGCTACGGCAACGGCGGCGGCGCGTGCGGAGGCGGTGTGATTTGGAGGGGGGGGGGTGGGAAACGAGGTGGGGATTAGCGACGCGGTGAAGGGAGGAAGGAAGGAAGGAGAGGAGGGGGAAGGAAGACGTCGTCGACCAATCGCGGATCTGCGCGGATCCGGGGGAGCCCCGTGTGTCTCTGACGGGTGGGCCCAGGGGCAGCGGCGGCTGCGGGCCCCACCGCTCGGGAGGATGGTGAAAAATCAGCAGCGGGGGGGAAGCTCGTGCGTGCGATGGGGATCCGACGGTCAGCACGGGGAGGCGAGCGAGAGGGAGTCGGGTTCTTCGGGCTCCTTTTCCGCACGTGCGTGAACCGTGCGAGCGAGGGAGCGTAACACCCGCAGGGTCGCATGTCTGAAGTCTGAAGAGATGCTATATGCTACGGAGAGAGTACTACGTCATGCCTGCCGACCAGGGGGGTTCGGCAGCAATTCCATTTTGGGAAATAAATGCGCGGACTTTGAAGTTTAGTACAGTAACTGTTTCATAGAGCAGTGGCAAACTTAGGTGAAATCATGGAATATTTTTAGTGAATATTCCATTTGTTACACGTGTCGGATGTGTTTGATTTTATATGTTGACGCCTACTTAGTAATACTATGGTTGAAGATTCCGCCAGCCTCTGGTACGTTGATAGTATTTAAACATAAGTAATTATAATATGTTTATCTAGTTTAAGAGAATATTCACATCCAGCTATAATTATTTTCATGTATTGGTGATGTTATGGTTATAGAATGCATCCCTGAATAGAACCATGAATTCATACACTTTCCACGCATTATAGATATAAAAACGCATTCATACGAAGTATCTTTCTGTAGTAAACATATGTTTCTCATGCACTAAAGACCTAGAATCATTTGTTCCCTTTTCTAATCACCTATAATTCTTGGCCCCTTTACTTACATGTATAGTTGATTTTTCTTACACGTGTAAAGTATTATACATATAAGCGTGAATTTTTTTAGAAAGGATAGTTAATTGCATGGGTCATGTGGGTCTAAGAATTCTTCGCTTCCTTTGCTAACCGCCTTAAGTCCGCTATTTTCTTCCTTTACATGTATAATGTACTCACGTCCTTTACACGTATAAAGGATGTACTAAACATGATCTTTTTTAAAAAAATAGAACAAATTTATAGTCCACTCCCTTTTAGGGCAAGCGTGATCTTTTAGGGAATATGGGAGTGAAGTGTGTGGGTCATGTACACCGTGTTGTACTAAAATAAGTTACTAAATTGAGATTTTACTCATCTTGTTGTACTCCCTCTTATCATAAATACAATCATTTTCAAAATTGTGCTAAGTTATACTTTTTAACTTTGACCATCAATAGATTAACGATGTAAGAATAATGCTACTAGAATTATATTATTGTAACAAACTATCACAATATGCAACTCTTTTCTTTTGAAATAATCTCTCTATAATCTCTCTATAGATACTACTATTTGTTAAAGTGGCACACTGGAGACCATGTCGATCTCAGACTCGGAGGGAGTAGAAAGTTACTGCCGTTGAGATTTTAAACTTCACCAAACAGCTTTTCACCCCTTCCTCTCAGCGGTGAAAATAGATCAAACTTTCTACCCGCTCTCATTGGTGAAAATAAGGTTAAGCTTTTCGAACATACACGCACTTATATATGGTTTACTATGAGCCAATAAAATCTATGGAATTGTTTATATGCCATTGAACTTCTGGTGGTAGAATATTTCATCATCAAAAGTGTAATATTATCACCGGAAAATCAAATTGGATAGCACCAATACATCCTCTTCAGTATCACCTGAAAAATGATAAGGTCTAGCAGAAGAAGATTTTCTTCAGCAAAAGTGTAATATTATCACCGGAAAATCAAATTGAATTGCACCAATACATCCACTTCAGTATCACCTGAAAAATGAAAAGGTCTAGCAGGAGAAGATTTCATCAGCAAAAGTGTAATATTATCACCGGAAAATCAAAATGGATAGCACAAATACATCCATTTCAGTATCACCTGAAAAATGAAAAGGTTCTATCGTACATCAGGATTCAGGAAAGTAGCAGCAGCCTACAGAAGAGTCAACCATCAAAACAAGAACTTGTCCAACTACATCACTGCAAATACTAACACAAAAGCTAAGCATGCTCTAAGAGTTGCAGGAGAACACTCTGATGCAGTTATGTGACCTATTCTCGGTTCGATCTGAAAGGCCAACTTAGCCATTGTTAACTAAGAAATCTACAAATCAGACCATTAACAACAAGAATTCCAAACACCAGGCCATTAGCACCAAGAATTCTACAAATCAGACCATTAAGGACTTCACCGCCTCTCCACTCGATTGGCCCTAGTGTTTTTTTTTCTGAATGTGCCACGGATCTGAAGCTGCTAGATCTTGGACAGGAAAGGAGATTCTGTTTTTGCTTGAGAGCCCAACAGTTTATCTAGTTCTTTCGCTCTGCGCAATGACCTTTCAGATAATTTTGTTCCTAATGTCCTCCAGCTTCTTCAGGATTTCACCAGGAGTTCTGTCGAGTTCATCGGCAATCTTCCTTTGCATATCAGCTGGGAGGGATGGAAACTGCTCACAGAGGTCACCATCAATCACATCCTGAAACAAACCAAAAAGAACTCCATCATCAAACAGAAAACAGATACTGCTAACAGCCTTTACACCTGGATATTCTATCTGATAAAGCGGTAAAAAGTTATAAATATATGCATTTGTGATACTTCATCTACTACAGATATGAAAGATTGATTTAATTTTCCTTTCGTAGTTCTTGCTACAAGAATAACAGACATACTGTGAGAAATTATTTATACTCTCTATGTTGGTTGACATACTAGCTAAGACAAACAAAAAAAATAATATATCACCTTCACTGGAAAATAAGCAGATCTGTAGGCCATGTGATCTCTTCCACATAATGGTGGATGCTCCTGGCGGAGATGCATCTCCAAGTGAGAAAAGAAGTCAACATCTTCCCTGGAGGTGAATGCAAGCAGTGCCCCAACACTGCCCATCACAGTCCCATAAATAAGACATTCGCCACCTCCTGGTATTAAAGAGGCTTTCTGCAAACATGTGACAACATCACCAACATGAAACTGAACAATCTCCTCTACTTTGTTTGGGGCCCCATTCAACTTCCCTTGCTCCCATTTAATCTTCCCCCCAGTTGGGTCTTCTTCAATCTCATCTGAGAGATCCTGAGGAAGGCGAGCAAAATATATGTTCCCGAACTTATCTGCCCCTGCCATAGTATCAAAATCTATGTGATTTGCTGCTGTGAGCCACCTGGGAACACTATCATCAGCGAAGATGTACAGTTGGTTTTCATCCCTTCTGTACTTGCAATAATGAAATGACTGCAGGAGATGGCACCACAAAGAAATATTAGAAATTTGTCAAACAAAAAAGGTATATGAAATATGGTGAATAGTATATGCATACTATATACTATATTTAAAAATATGAAACTGCACCATAACTCAGAGAATTCACAAATTAGAGATGTTTCAACCAGAAGTAGGTAAAACCCATCATTATTGTTATTTTGGAAGGGACAATCTGACTGTAAAACCCATTATTATTGTTATTTTTGAAGTACTATTCATAGGACAGGCAAAAATATCTAAATTTCATATATCCACAAAAAACTTTAAGATGAAACAAAGAAAAAGGAGATTGATGATCAAAACATGATCTAGAAAATATGTTGGGTAATTTGTTTCCTATTACTTGCTCTCAAACCACATATTTCAATCTAAACCAGTATGTGAGTGACTAATAAAATTTAAAATTTCCTTCTCACTTGGTGTAAACACCAAAAACATGTCTGTAGCCTATATAGGTTAGATCAATATCATGTTGCACACAAGTCAAGTTGCTAGTTTATCTTCTAGAATACACCTTGGCGTATAGGCTACCAAAATCTGATATATCTACAGCTGACAAAATGACAAACAGGGAAGCAATGGTACCAATCAAAGGTAGCGAGCATACCTCTTGCATATCACCAACATATATCCTATCTCGGTAAGTATGGATAGACACTATCGTCCTTGGGAAAAGTTTGTTTTCACACTTCCTGAGCAACTTCCTCTTCCCAAGATCATATAACCTGAGGACTGAACCAACACCAGCAAGCAACCGTCCTTGGAACTGGCACAAGGCAAGAGGTACTTCCTCCACCTGTGTCTTGTGAAGCAGTTCAAGTGACCTCCCTTCATCTACAAACTTGTATATGTGGATGAACCCAGCTGAAAGGTTCCTCTTCGGCCAGAATTGCAATCCCTTGGCAGTACCAACAGCCAAGAGAGTACCATGCTCCTTATCATGAAAGTTCACAGTGCAAATACTAACAGCTGCTTCATTGTCTTGCAATTCAAGCAGACAAGTTGTGTCTCTGCTCTTTGGATCAAGAATCCTGATGCAAGAAACCCACCTTTCTGATTCCGCCTTTGGATAACCATACTGTTCATCTGGAAGTGTGTTTCTGTCCTCAGCACCATCTTCTTGACCATCACCATTCTCCATCTGATCCCCATTATTTGCATTACCATTTTCTGTTACACCAGCAGCCTCAAGGCACTCCTTCTTAGCCGCTTCTCGCTCTTCTGCGCTGAGCGCACCTTTATCACTCTCAATGACAGCAAGGTATTTCTTTTTTGGAAGAATCACAAATTTCCTCGGGGTGTAGCGCAGAGGGATGGCTGTTTCATTGAAAGTCTCCCCCAGGCGTTCAATGGTGAAAATTCGTAGGGCATCACCAGCAACGGCTACAACACCTTCTGAGCACTGATCAGAAGAGAAGGATGCGGCAGATTCAAGTGTATCACAAGACAGTGGAGTCAATAGGAAGTGGCCTTGATGTATGTAGCCAAGCCAGGGACGGCTGGACAGGCAAAGCATTGCTTGCCGGTGGCTAACTATGCACGGAAACAGTTTTGGCGGCCTCAGGCCAAGGAACCGAGATCGTGTGTCAGATAACTGACCAGTGACCATGTCAACATTGGTGCGGAACAGGACACCATTTTGCAGGCCAGCATTGAGGAAAAGGTTGGCTGGATGGTCCGCACCGTCCTCACCGCCAACTGATGCCTGAACTTCTAGAAACATGAGGGACTCTGGGGCTGAAGAGACACTTTGGACACTCAGAGGCTGCAAGCAGTCATCAGGGTCCAGGGAGAGTATTCGGATGGTGTTATCATAGGAACCAACTGCAAGGAATCGGGACCTCTGTCTCCCCTCTGGAACTGGCGCAATGGCCAGGCATGCAACATCACCAGACATGTCTTGCTTCTCGACTTCCATAAGCTGACCTGTCATGTCCATCTCAAAGTAAATAAGCTCTCCACCACTGAGCGCAATTACCACCTGGAGCCGGTTTGATCCAACCTTAGTGATAGTTTTCTTCCCAGGTGTCCTCCACTCATTCACACGGCCATCCTCCCTGATGTGCCTAATGCCGTTCGGGTGGACCTGCATGAGAGAGTCCTCACCAAGGAGAGAAACTGCCAGGGAGTGAGTGGTATCCAGAAACTGGCTGTCGCTGACTTCCTCAATAGTCTCACCGATGGAGAGCACAAGTGTAACATTGGCAAAGGACACGACAATGTACGCATCAAACATGTCATTGATATTCTTCTTTACAGTCCAGACAGCAATGGGCTCAGCTGGCAACATCGATCGAGCCATCTCACTAATGGCAAGCCCAGGCCTCAGGATGCGCAAGGTGGACCGAGGACCACGGCCGCAGGCTGTGAATACCTGTGGTGTTTCCTCATCAAATAGATTTGCAACACGCATGTCCATGATTGGCATGAGACTTTCAATCTCATCAATCCGGTACAGGTTCTTGAGTGCTCTTGGCTGAAAGAATACAGGCTGGAACCCCTCCTCTGTCTCCATCAGTGTAGCTGATGATGACTCAACATCCACATCCCGCCCAATATCACGGAACTGATAAAGTGCGTGGTTGCCAAACTCAGAAGCAGCAAAGAGAAAACCTGAGCGCAGCACACAGATAGCAGATGTCACAGGTATGGTGTCAAAGTACTTGATCCTGAGCTCAGTAACAGTGTCATTACTGTGTTCAAGGTCAACCTTGAAGATATCACCGTACTCAGTCTGTAGTAAGAAGAAGAACAAGCTCTTCTGCCTGTGCGTGGCGGCTGCGACTATGAGGACACCGCGCTCAGCCGGGAGATCAGCACGGCGTGGAATGACAGCCCGCACTTCCGGGTGCCCCTGGTTCCGGTAAAGCACAAAGTTGTCGCAGCACACAAGGAGCCCGCTTGGCCCATCACCACCACCAGGCACAGTCACCAGTAGATTAGCACCATTATCTATCGGCTCGGAGGCCTTGCGCGAGACATGATTGAGCCCCAAGTCTAGCTCATAGAATGTGAGGTGCTTCTGTGCCTGCTCAGCAGCCTGCCCGGTGGGGTCGCGGTCGGACTCTGCATACTCAAGCTCAATTGCAGCGAAGACAGGGTTGTCAAAGCCGCAGTCGAGGGCAGTGAGGGAGAAGGTGAGGGTGTTGGACTTGTGTGCCTCGAGTGGAGACGAGATGGTGAGACGCGCGGCTGCGTCACGGTTGAGGACGTACACGAGCTTCTGCTTCTCGAGGGCGGCGATGCACAGCGCGCGGCCCTTGGGGTCGACGGCGAGGAGCTGGCCGGGGACGATGCGGCGGCAGCCGGACTTGCCGAAGGTCTCCTGGTGGACCTTGTCGAGGCGGTTGCGGTCGGGGGAGTACTCGAGGATTACGAGGCGGCCGGAGTCGGAGCCGACGACGAGGTAGTCCTTGGTGGCACCGGTGAGGCGGAACTGGGCGAGCGAGCGGATGGCGCCGAAGACGTCGACGGAGAGGAGCGTGCGGAGGCGGCCGGTCTCCGGGTCGGGGCGGAGGAGCTCGAGCGTGGTGCCACGGGCCACGGCGATCTCCTGCGTGGACGACGACGACGACCCGGAGGACGACGACTTCTTCGAGTCGCGCCCGCTGAAGCTGCCGATGACGGCGCACACCGCGCCCGTCGCCCGCTGCAGCGTCAGGCTGTAGAGGTACATGGCCGAACCGGAATCCTCCTCCTCCTCCTCCGGCGGCGGCGGCGGCGGGTGAGGAAGAGTTGGGAGGAGAAGAGAAGGGGGGAGAGAGATCTAGGGTTTTAGATTGAAGGCGGTGGCCGGGCGGGGGGGTGCTCGAATGGGTGAGGCGTCGCGGTTGCTTATCAGATCCGGGTCGGACGCGTCCAACTCAACCGGAGAGTTGCGGCTTGCGGCTTGGTGCGGTTGCGACGTAGTAGCAGGTCGGCTCAGAGTCGCAGTCTGGCTCGAGCCTGACGACCATATTTCAAATTTGAGCAAATTTTCGGTTCTCTCTCGGCTAGAGTATGGCTGTATGGGAGAAGTTTGAAAGCTTACGGCTATAAAATTCCCCCTCTTCAAAAGTAAGCAAAAATGAAAAAATATAAAATGTCTTTAAAAGCATATACAAATAATAAATAAATGGAACAAGAGTTTGTTGTAAGTCGTCAAGTAAAACAAAACATATAGAAAACATCCAAGATATAGTAGATTGTAAAGCTACTAGTGATAGTGTGCAAGGTTTGTATTGCTGAATCTCATTCACATAGAAAGCAAGGATTCCTCTCGTTGCTTTTTTTTTTCTGAACAAACTCGTTGTTTTTAATTCTTAAACAACGTTATTGGTTTGATAGAATTTGAAGTTTCAATTATCATTTTGTAATGGGATATCCTGAATAGCGCTAGTGCAATAGAGACCGAGGTGGTAGGGCACATGGAGCGAAAGTTTCTAGAAAAGCACGAAGATGATATGATTTGTCATTATTTGATTGATAAAAAACAAGGTGAATAGCTAAAGATAATAGCATGATGAAATTGGCTTATTGTCATATGAATTTTGCACTTTTGCTCGTATTACACCTTATAAAACTTAACCTATAAGTCAAAAGGTAGTCATATTAATGAATACGACTGGCACTTCTGTGTGAGAGTAATAAGTGTAGTTTGTACATTATGCCATTGTTTTATATTTTTATACCCAAAACACCATGTATGAACAATATTGTGCATAATATCGCAGGGACTAACACAATGATACGCTATTTTAGAAGATAATATGTACGGAATTGAAATACCTCTCTTTCTTAAACATTCAAAATAAAAACCAATGTTACTCACACTAATGAATCACCCATCTTTTTTTTACCTCCCTCCTTTAAAGCCTAGCCAGCTTATCTACTAATTGATCACCTCTGTGCAATCTTAGTGGTGTTAGAAAAAAGAGAGTAAATTATAGGTTAGGCTAGGTATCTTTACCCAAGTTTCAATTTAGACCACTTTTTTATCCAGTGTTTTCACCTAAAGCCAAGTATATTTACCTATATTGTACTTTGAACCCCCCATGTTTCTCCACCTGTCTTCCCACCTCTGATTCCCTATCATCACCACTATGATCATCGGCTTGGCCCTTCGCGTGAGCTTGAGATCTTGATCTTTATTTGCTCCATCTGCCGTTTTACTAGAGGAGGGCAATGGTGGGGAGCACTAGTACCTCCAAAAGGTTGCCACTACCTTCTTACTTCTACCACACTCGAATCATAGTGGAGTAGGAAAAATACCAGCTCCATGCTACTTGTGCTTCTCCATAGAGACTCCCGACGCCCCTCATTCCTCCCTCCCAAATCTGCAAGGAGGAGATCGATGGTGTCGACATACGTTTTCCCTTGTGTCATTGCTTGATCCACAAGTGTTCATTGCTGAGGCGCTAGAAGGGAGAGAAATAAGACTGGGAGAGAAGATCTCTACAGAAGAAGAGTTGCTCCTTGACATGTTATCCATATCAAACTATTTTCCCATTTTTATCTTCCCTGCTGACACATGTCACCTCTCCAAAAGTACAAGTGGTAATAGTAAATATATCTGGCTTCAAGTGAAAACATTGGATGATAGGTAATCTAAATTGAAGCTTGTGTAAAAGATATCTAGCCCAACCTGAAATTTACTTTTTAAGAAAAGCAAATACACGTGTGGAGTAGTATTTAACTGGTAATCCGCCTCCCGGAAAAGAAAGCGTAATCCAAGAAAGCGCCTCTCTGCAGGCGGGAGGATAAGGGGGCATTAGCCGCAAACCCCAATCCACACATCCCGCATAAATCCCAATCGAATTCAACACGAAAAACAACCAAAGCAGCAAGCGAACGAAGCCCGGGCACTGCTGGAGTGAGCAAATCCCGCTCGAATCCGGGACACCAAGAATGGCCATGGCGGCCGTGGGCATCGGCGGCGGCGCGGCCCTGGGCCTCCTCGCGCCGCGCCGCCGCGCCGTCTCCTGGAGCGGCGCGGCGGTGGCGAGGCGACGGCCGCTGGTGGCGGTGGTGCGGGCGTCGTACGAGGCCGGGGTCGGGGTGATGGCGACCAAGGTCGGGATGATGACCTACTTCGACCCGGCCACCGGCAAGCCGGTGCCGGTGACCATCGTCGGGTTCCGGGAGGGCGGCAACGTGGTGACGCAGGTGAAGACGGCCGCCACCGACGGGTACGACGCCGTCCAGGTGGGGTACCACGGCGTCCGCGAGGAGAAGCTCACCCGCCCGGAGCTGGGCCACCTCGGCAAGGCGGGCGCGCCGCCGCTCCGCCACCTGCAGGAGTTCCGCCTCCAGTCCGTCGATGGGTACGACCCCGGCCAGCCGCTCGACTTCGCCGAGATGTTCAAGGAGGGCGACCTCGTCGACATCTCCGGCAAGTCCATCGGCAAGGGGTTCCAAGGTCAGCACACTCCCTCGATTTTCGCTCCCTTTTCACAATGTGACAACCATTTCGTCCTGTCTGAATTTGAAAAATTCTTACATTGCGAGGAAAACTTAAGAACAAGCATGAAATTTTGTAGTGTCAAATTATTACTACACTTGATTTTCCCTCCCTTTTCACAATGTGACAACCATTTCGTCCTGTCTGAATTTGAACAATACCTGCATTGGGAGGAAGACTTAAGTTGACAACAAGCTTGAGATTCTGCAATGTCAAATTACTGCGACTTGCTCATCATTGTACATGTTGTACCTGGCAATAATCATTTAGGCTTTGCTCTTGATAATACTTGCACATTTCCATTGGCGATGTCGGAGCCATTCTTAGAAGTAGTAGTGCATCACAAATTCAGAAGTTGCAGACTTGAATCTTGCTGAGGCTTGGATTGTAGCATGTCCATTGTTCGTTTTCTGACAGTTTACACAGCATTTTCATGCCTTGTACCACGTCCACACATTCTTGATGGTTCAGAATTTATTGCAAACTTCGGCACTCGCTTGTAGAATTTTCATGAAGCCAAGATCACTGTAAACTTGTTGCAATTGCTCATAACTTTTGAACGACGGTTTTCGATATCACAAGCATTGTTATTTTCATTAATTTGTCCGAACATCATTGTCGCTTTACAGTTTTCATTGGGTCAAGAACACTGAACACAGATAACACTATAGCATGGTCACGCATCATTTTCCATTTTCTACTGGCATGGTTGTGCCATTGTATGCTCTTCGATTCTCGATTCGCGACTGACAGTTCTTCAATATCGCCACAGGTGGCATTAAGAGGCACAACTTCAAGCGAGGGCTGATGACCCACGGTTCCAAGAGCCACAGAGCTCTGGGTTCGATCGGTGCCGGGACGACGCCAGGGCGGGTGTACAAGGGGAAGAAGATGCCCGGGAGGATGGGAGGGACCAAGACCAAGATCAGGAAGCTCAAGATCGTCAAGATCGACAACGACCTGAAAGTTGTCATGATCAAGGGCGCCGTTCCAGGGAAGCCCGGGAACCTCCTCCGCATCGCGCCAGCCAAGATCGTCGGCAAGAACATCCCTAAGAACTAGATTATTTCTCATATGTTTCACCCTGTTCTGTGGACTTTGTGAGCGGTTGTTTACTGAATTGCTGTAAATTGGAGATGTTCTTTGCCCATGTCCAGGTTTTGTATACGCGTGACTTCAATTTCGTAAAGCTGATTTTTTTCTTTCTACTCAATCTTGTCGATCTCCCGTTCTCAGTTCGCACTATTCGGACTAAAAGCTAACAGAATCTTAATAATCCCGTGCTTGGATGTCAAATTTGCAATCACAGTTTATTCCGTGTGCTGAGGGAATGGAAACAACACGTAATGGTAGTGTAACAAACACATCTTGAGTACCAAAGTTCAACCAAGTGCACCAATCTGATAGATTTACTGAATTATTCTAAACTCTGAAGTCTGAACAATCGAAGAGAGCAGCACGACATGGCCAACCGCAGCAAGTGCAACAGAAGGAAAATGTTAACTAAGCATCATGTACACACTACACATCAAGTGCAACAGCACGAAATGTCAATGTAAAGCTTCCAGTCACCATTAACGCTAACTTCTACAATATCTTCAGCAATGATACAGGGACACAGGTTTCTTGCATCAGTCAATGCGACACATTATTAGGCCATGAAATATTCTCACACAAGTCATCGAAGCTGGTAGTCCAACAGAACAAGACCTAAAACTGACGAAGCATAGTTTCCATGAAATTAGCTGAGTTCCATGGCCACGAATATAGAGACTCACTTTCCCAAACTACTATGTACAAAGTAATGCATCATCGCTCAACCTGCACATATATAGAGATCGACGAATCAAGTTAGACTTGAGTTAAACCAGCAGCATATAGATAACACTTTGTTATTTTGCTATTCAAGAATAGGAAAAGAGAGGGCATGCTCTAGGCAAACCCCCCATATTTCCATCCCCTTGCCACAGACCACCACCATATCCACAGACTGATAACACCATCAGGTCCTCAAATTAAATAGTCTCCTTGTACCATCTAAAGTTAGTGTATTGTGGCAACCTAAAGGATAATACATCAGATGAATTTTCTCTATTCAGCTGCTCATTCCATTTATGTATTTCTTTCTTTGTTTTTCATGCTCAGACTAGCTCTTAAGCTGAAAATAAATGCAATTAGTAACTACCGAGCCCATGTAACAGTAGAGTATGCAGCTGAGATGCCTAATTGAGTGCCAAAGGATGGAGTATTGGATTAACATCCATCTACAATCTTCTTCAGCATAGCATGAGGAATAGGAAGCTCACGGTGGATAAAATGTCTAAGGTGCAAGAACAGTGTGCGACAAACACATTATGCTTATTACTCATCACAAATCAACCGTCTCATGATGCCATAACTTTGATCCAGTTTTTGTTGTGCTTAGGATAATCAACAGGTAGACTCAAGGGCCTGAAAGACAGAATCCCACCGAGGCAGATTTCTGCCGAATGTTCTCACACAGCCATGTGAAGAAATTCCACAAATTACAGCTTAAATATGGAAGTGCCATATGCATACCAATCAACATGGAAATGCTTAACAGTTACAGCTAATTTCCTGCCACAAACCCCCACAATCCAATCCAAGACAAGAAAATTAAATGGAAAAAAAAGGGGGAAATGTGCCTAAGTTGTGATTTTGCCTAAAGTTTGATTACCTTAAGCAGTACCATCAATATCTGATTAATCGCTTCCAAAATCTTCATAACTAACACCCTCGGATATGGTATCTAGCCGTCTATTTCCTATTTCTGACAATAGCAAGAGAAACATTAGCTAGATTGAGCGTTACATCAATGCCTCAGTGCTGTATGCTCAAGTCAATATTTCCTTGTCTAGCTTGCCTTACATGGTGTGGGGGTGGGGTGTACTGTGGTGGTGGATAAGAACGAAATAGGAAGCTGAAGGGAAGGGGGATAATTAACCTGCATGTTCTCCAGGAGTAGACTCTGAGAAATTATTTGGTTCAGAAGGGATAAAAGGGGATCTGCCATAATTCTCCAATATTTCTGCAGACAACCCAAAATAAAAGATGCTTGTATAAATTACACAGCAAACAGCAATGTTGAAAAAAAAGGAAAATTGAAAAAAAAGGTAATATCACAGAAACAATTACCTGCACTTTGGCTAAAGTCTTCAGTTAAATCTGAAAAACTGAAATTTCGAGGAATTTGGCTCAAGAAACCAAAAGATGATGAATCCATGTCCATAATTGGATCACCTAGTGGCTGTCCATTCAGCTCAGAGCTGCTGAAGGATCCACCAGAGGCATCCCCAATTGACTGGCAAGGTTCTAGGAAAGCACTCTCATTGCAGAAACCAAAATCTGAGTTGCCTGAGTAGCTTGCTTCTGTCTTGATTGTTGTTCCATTGTCGCCATTAAACCTCCCAGCAGTTGAATTATGTGCTGCCAGTAGACTTGATGAAGCATCCATACTGCTAGGAAGACCATGAATGACTTTACCAGCATAGATAAATTGGTCACTGGATGGAGTGCCATTTACTATACCGCTGGAACTTCCATTGGGTAGCAAGCTATCTGGCATTGCAGCACTGGGAGTAGTGTCTGGCAAAAAGCATGCATTTTGGTTCACTGAGACAGTCAACAGTGAACTATGTCAGAACAAACTAAAATTTGGTCCGGACTTGACAAAAATTACAAACTTAGTAATGAGTATCAGGATTCAGGACTAGGGAACAAACCTTCTCAAATACAGTTCTGATCTAACAAAACTGCCAGTAGAAAACTCTAAAAGCACAGTAGTAACTAGTAAACATAAAGTGACCTAAAATCAACTTAATATGATCTTATGATTTTTGTTGGAAGCTGGGAAATGTTAGAGCGTGAGGAGAGCCAAATTACCAATGTTGCAACTTGCAAGTCATCTAAACTCAATGGTTGTCCCAAGATATACTACTGGCAAGCCCATAAATTCTTCATACTGTTTTGCTTATACAAAGAAACGGACATCACTCTACTAGTCTAGTGTCTTAATATATATAGACAAAACAGCTATATTCCCCGAATAAGAGGGTAAACAACCTCTAGCATCAATTTAGAATGAAATAGTTTAGTGAGATTTGTTGAACTACTGCAAGATAACATCATTGTATAGACACAGCTGATGAAAAAAAATATATACTTACATGTGCCCATGTTGGATCCATTAGGAGTAGTAGGAGGCATAGAAGGTACTCCAGAAGGCTGCTCTTTACACATAAGCCGATATTGATCCTCAAGGAGCTTGTTGAAGACCATTATTTGATTCTTAAGCATAAGTCTCACATAATATGCTTTAAAGAACTCACGATTCTCTTCCTCAAGTTTCTGCCAGACTGGAGAAAAACAACAATGAGAAAGAGAGAGGCAAACATGTTTGTGTTTTACCATTAAAAACAGCAATCAGAGAACCAATTGTTTATGAATTACGGCGGAATGAAATTAATGTCCTCCAAATTGTATTAGAAAGCACACACATGTTACTGTCCTATATTAACCATTGGCTCATAAAAATTCAAAGGCTTGATGCAATTTACTAGATCCAATTTGAAGTACCATGCATGCTATATTGCTATGTCAATTTGCAATGGGAGGTCAACAAAGTTATAGTTATGCTACATTCAATGCACAATAAGAAAAAGAAACTTTGTGTAAGGGTATTACCAAGCTCAGTAAAACTAGGTTCGATTTTTGCCTGGAATGATAGAGTCTCAACCACTTCTTTCTGGTTCATATAAAGCTGAAGACATCGTTCAATGAGATTCTGGACCTGTAAAACAAATTTTGTATGAGGACTTATTGCTTCAAGTATGCAGAAAGAAGTACAACTACAGAGTTTCCAATATGTTCACACAAATGTGATAGCAGAGTCAAACTAAATGAGAACGTATAAGCAATGATAAAGGAAATCCAAAAAAAAAAACATACCTTACATATTAAAGAACACTGCAACAAAAATTTCAGAAGTTCTTTCTTAAGCACATGCCTTTACACAACTGGATATTGAAGCAAGAGCAGTTGCCTATGTAGCATTTGACTTGAAGAAAAGGAAAGAAACACACATAAAGAGTTTCAAATTTTCAATTATGCCGTTAGACATCGTCATTCTGCTTTATGAGATTTTCAGTTTCAAATAATTAATGGGGCCACATGTTTTCCCTTAAAATTCTTTTTTTTTTTCAGATGTCCAGAATTTGTTATTCCCCTTTCCCCTTTATCCCCAAACTCCTTTACTCTCCTTTCTCTCTCCTTCCGACAACCTCGTCCTGCGGTGACTCCAGCACATGATCTTTAACTAAAGTCCAACACGGAATCGCACATATACTGAAATAACGAACTAACCCTTAGTACATAAAAAGCCCAAATGAGGGCATACTGAAGCAACACGGACGTTTACCAGCCATGTCAATCCATTCAATTATTATGAAAGGTATAAATGGTACTAATAAATATACATATAAAGGAAACATAGTAGCTACAACGGTTTGGCGGTTATCGCGAGGTATACCATGGTTTCAAAAACTGAGAAGGTTACTGTACGTGATAACCGGCTATGACAACATGCGTTTCGGTTATTCCTTGCATCTGAATGATAACGTATAACCTGAACGTCGGGAAAAAGGGGGACAAACAGTACAGAGCATGCACAACCAAGGTAGGCAAAAAAAGAGGTGGGGGGGGGGGGGGGGGGGTGAAGGGTTAGGGATCAGGGTTCCTGTGGTGCTCACGAGCTGTATATCCTGGCGAGAAACCTTGCGGACGTCTTCTCCCCCGGACATGCCTGACGCCGCCTCTCTCATCTGCCTCTGGCGCTGCCCTAGCCAATCCCTCGCTCGCCAACCCAAACCTAAAATCCAGCCGCAACACACGAAACAACCATCAATCGCTGATTCCACCCCAAAAACAGCACCTCCAACCACGCCCTCATCCGATCCCGCGCCGCCTCGCCTCGGCCCAGGGATCAAACGGAGTATCCCCCCCCCCCCCACCCTCTCCCTCCTCCTCCTCCTCTTACCTCTGCTCGGGCGGGAGAACAACACAACACTTGAGCAAGCAAGCAAGCGAGAAGTGCGAGCGGGAGGCGGAGAGGCCGCGCGTGATCGGATCACACGGAGGAGCAGTCGAGGACAGCGACGGCGACGGCGCGAGCGGCCGCGAGAGGAGAGAGGAGAGGTGGGGGTCGCGTGGTTTGTTGCGTTGTTGCAGTTTACTGTTAATCCGCAGGGTTCACCGATGATGCGTTATCCGGATTTTATTTAAAAAGGGAGGGGGAGATTGCAATTTGCAAGTGAGGGGGCGTAGTGGTGGGGGTGGCGTCCAGATTCCTTTCTCGTCGCTGCTTTTGCTTCTCGAGAGGGGGGACCACCTCCCACTCTCGTAAAAATGCCGCCATTTAAATCGTTAATCAAGTGATTTGGATAAGTTTGGTGATTAATTTGGATGGAAACGTGGGGTTGGTTGGTTGGTTGGTTGGCACCAGGGCCAAAATGGAATTTTGTTTCGGGCAGTAATGTAATTTGGATAGAAAGTTGCTGCTACTTATCATGGTAGTGGTTGCTTATTATGCTTCCTTGATTGGTTGTCTGATGAGGATGATTAAGCATGCCAAATATGTTATCCTAAGCTGTCATGTGGCCAAGAAAATTGGACCTGAAATGAACCTGCGTGGAAGTAGTAGTTAATTACAGAGGTTATGGGTGATTTTAGGCATCTGGGACAGTAAAAAGTTGCTTTCATCAAACTCCATAGCAGTCGCTACAAGATTTTAACAGGGCGTGATTGATTGATGGCGACGACTCAAATGCCTCAAGCATCTAACATGGATCAATTAACATGGAGTATATTTGAGGATGAGGTTGGTCAATTGACCGGTTGATCTTTAACAGTACTAGTTCTTTTGTTTGGTTTGAGAAATTGAATAGGTTTATCCATCATCCCATGATCCCAATCACTCACAGGTACCAGTACACGCTAGATTAGTCGAAAAGAAATGAGGAATGGAGTCATTCTACCAAATTTTAAGAATTGTCCCCCGATGGATTGACCAATTTTAGATGAGAAAGTAGGGATTTTCTCATTCTGGATGGTTTGATTCCTCAAACCAAACAACCCAAATATGTTTTAAGTCGATACAGATGTACTACAACTTCCAAATTTCTGTTTTCCTTTTTTTTAAAAAAAAAATCAGTTTTTGCAGCCCGAGAAAGAGAAGGAGCAATAAAAAATGTACACATATATATATATTCTTACAGAAAAATATTGCCAGCGCCAAGCGTCCTCACCTACTAGTACAATACAACACTGCAATGCCTATCCTTGTTCTCAAAAAAAAAAAAAGGTCTATCCCTTTCAAGTAGTACTATCAGATTCTCCGAACAGATGCCACATCAGCAATGCTAATCATCGGCGGCTTTGATAGGATACGGCGAAACGCGGCTCTGTCCAGCATCAAGATTTGCAGGCGACATACATCCCGTAGAAAAAGATTACATACCAGACAAAAATGCAGGCAGCATACATCCTGTAGAAAGAAAAAAAAAAGCTTCACACCAGACAAAAATGGAGAAGCCAAAGCTAGACGTTAACATCTACAAAGAGTAGTAGAGACTAGAGACCAGTGGGGGCACTCGGTCTCTTTCAGCTTCGGATATTGTCCATCCAGGAGAGGACCTCCCACATGGCAATTGGCAAAGGCCATGGCATGGCGCCAAAAGGGCTCAATCCATATTCGGTTCAGCATCCATGCAAACATGAATCAGCTTCTGCTGGTAATGCCCGAAGACCTCGCTGACCGCGATCAGGTCCTCGTCGTCCACATTCTTGGAAGGGAACCTGAGCTTGGGGCTCTGTGACATGTCATCTGATGACTCTGATTCTGCGGTTATCTGGGAATAGATCTCATGGCACGCAAGCAAGAACAGCGCCGCGGTGTCTGGTCGTAGGTTTTTGCGAAGCGTTTCTAAAGCCTCAGGCAGTGCTCCAGCAGCAACATATAGTATCAGAGCTCTGTGGAAGGACAAACGATGTGTTGGTAGAGCAGGAGTGATGAATTTTGTTTAAATCCTGTAGCTCTAATGGATCAACATACCTCCACATATTATGTTCACTGCGAAGAATATAATCACCCCACCTTTGGAGTACCCTGCACGGGTTACGCACAGCAAGTTAGAATTACCATTGCACATAAAGAGAAAGGAGAACAAAATAGTGTCACTTTTAAGTGCTTCAGGCAAGACATTTATGTTCGCTTTGGGCTGCAGACAAGGAATGTCTGCTCATTAACCTGATATCACCAAATTAACATCAACATTTTTCAGATCAAGCATACCTACTGTAAATACACTAACTGGATATTACAACTACTAAACCAAACAAGTTGAAACCACTTTCTCATGGTTATTGCAGTTGCTGTGTTTGTGTTGAGATGAAAAGAAGATAAATTTTACAAGCATGTTCAACCAATTCTTTCATTTACTTTCCTCAGAAAAGTATTACCTTGCATAATCAGAACCATGTAAATGACTTGCAGCCAAAGTTGCAGCATCAACCCAGCAACCAGCATCTTGAAGCTGAAACATAACCAGCTTGTAGGTTATAGACCAGGCTTATGTAAAATTAAGTTATGCGAAAGAGAATAAGAGTGTATGCTGTAGCAGCTGAGATGTTAAGTAAAACCTGAGAACATGCTTCCTGATATCTTCCCACAGCACAGAGAAGATGCGTGCCAGATAGTGATTTGTCCGTTCTAACCATATTGGCTGCGACAACCTACACGATTTCATGACTTAATACCATATCATTTCTAAACAAGCTGTGTACAAAAGTGAAGAAAAGCATATCGATGTCTAAGGCTGTTCACCTTGACTGCTAGTTCATGTAAAGATCGTGATACTGCAGACGACAATACAACTGCTCTTAATGCATTTGGGTAAAAATTTGAGCCTTCAGGAGGTGTTGACAGTAACAAGGACACCGCAGTTTCCAAGTTTCCAAGAGAGACAAGCCTGAGTACAAAGATTGTGAAAAACATGTGGCACAAACAAATAGGCCAGATGTGTTAAAATTTCATAAAATAAAAGGTGGCATGGTTGGTTCTTACTCATGGACACGCTTTTGCAAAGCCTCTTCGCCATCAAGCTTCTCATGCCAAGGTATTCTTTCATTTGCATTGAACCATAGTTGCTCTTGCCTAAATGCCATTGAACTTAGTTGTCCACAATTCTGTACAATGGAGAAACCACCAAATTCAAAAGTAGATAAATATATGTAGGCCAGAAATTACAGACATCAGATTTAATTATTACCTCAGCAACTTTCGCCATATTTTCAGGTACAGATCTCTCCATTGAAGATGATGCCCTGTTCAATGTAGAGGCTTGCTCAGAATGATGATGCACACTTGATTCTGAGCCCTTCTCGGTTGATCTACTTGTCGATTTATCCAGGTAATGATGAAGAGCTTGAGGTAGCTGCAGCCAGAAAAGTGCTTCTTGGAAATCACCAAAAATCGCAGCAGCAAATGCAAACCTTGCACATGTTCCCTTATTCACAATAGCTGAATATAATTTGGCTCTCCCATCATCAAGAATGCACCCTTCTCAACAAACGGAAAGCAGAATATCTCCATCATTCACGATATATCATATTATCATCTACTAAAAAAACGAACTGATGACATACCGTCCTTTCTGTATGGTTCCAACACTTTTAGCAGCAATTCAGCCACTACAGAATCACCAATGGGAGGTAGTGTTGTCTCAATCATGTAACTACGAAGATCTCCAAAAGTTGCTGGTGCTGCCTTAAAGCTGCTACTAGTTAATTTATCACCGCTATTGCATTCAAACCAGGATGGCTTCACACCAAGTTGCAGGATCATCCGCAAAGCCTGAGAGACAAAAGTATTAGTGGTGGTGTATTGCTTCACATTCAATCTTTAAGAAGGTTGGAAACGCCATGCACAACACAAAAAAGATTTATTTGAAGAATTTGATCATAATCACTTTCTCCTATTGTGTTTGATGATTTTAAATGGTGATTGGTTTAATTCTATCTGAAGGAAGGAATATAAACAAATCTACAAGCAACATATCAAGCACATGAAGGCAAATGTGATTCATGAAATAATTATTAGAAAGATACCATATAATACTCCCTTCGGTTCCATAATTCTTAACGTATTGGATAAGGTTGAGGTCAAACAATTCAAACGTTGACTATCAATAACTTCTAAAATATTTAGTTTGAAGACACATTAACACGATGTACAGAGTAGTCTTAGAAAATACTTCAATAAACATAAACTTACATATTTTTTTATATATATTAAAATAGAAAATCATAGCCAAAGATATGTTTCGGAGATCGCGTCGTTGTCCAAAACGTCAAGAATACGAAACTGGAGGGAGTATATATGTAGCAGAATAGATACATGATAAAACAAAATGTCACTTTTCAAAAATTATATGCACCATACCAAAGCATGTGCTGTTGGAAATAGTATTGGCAGACACAATGGCATTGGCCTGAACCTCTCTCTTGTAGTTACTGGCCTCAAAGTAGAACTGGCCTTAGGATCGCTGTTAGATACAAAAAAAAAAACAATCATAAATCAATTTACATGTATGATTTCTTAAAGGAAAAAGAACGGATCAGAAATCAAATCATAACCCATAGAACAAGCATCGTGTCAAACTTATAAGGTTTAAAGCATCATAGGACTGCTTGCTCCATTCAAATCATATTCTCAACAGACTTCAATTCTTTTTCGTTCTCGAATGGCTGGTTACAGTTCAGCTTCTAAAGTTAGATCCAGTTTAGCTCAATGTGTTGTTCTTAGGTTTGTCTCTTTTCTTCTTTTGATCTATCTATCACTTAATATTCACAATCTCTTTAACATGCTCTAACAAAATGAAATAGGTTGTTTTTCAGCATCAGGTTTAATTAAATCAATATTTAGCTGCTACCATGATACACGCCAACTGCTGAATTATCAGCAAAACCAAGTTACAATATAAATTAACTACATGGTCATAGGTTCTTTCAGAACTCATAAGTATGTTAAGAAAAGTGTCAGATAAATTAGCAAGGTATTTAAAAGCCCATGAAAGGTACAAATAAAGTCTCCATACACATTTTGTTGGTCATACACATTACTACTGAATTTTAATAGATGGCAGGTCATGTCTTGAAACAACTGTAAGTCGACGACTCAACGTACTGAAATAAACAAATAAAATGTAAATTAAAATGACATACATGTTAACCTCAATCAGCCGGAAACTACTATCAGCTCCAGCGATGCATAATACAAGCGGTTCATCCTTCTTTGTTCGGGTTGACAACCAATCAAGCTCCAAGACAAGCGTACCAGGAGATTGTGGCTGAAGAAGAGCATTTGCCAAGGGATCTGCACTATCCTAAAACATAGTTCCTGATCTCAGTACTGTTTCAAGTAGTTCCATGACACAATATACAAAAGTTGTACAGAAATGTTGAGAAGTGAAAGACAATGTGCATATCGAAATGAACAACAAAACATGCATGGATTAGATTAGGATGAAAAGGAACGCATGCAACTCATTATGCCTCAAGTTGTTAAACTAGAGTAATCTACACAGTACACAATAAAACAAACTTTTTTTTCTGTACTCCAAAGAAAACAAGAGCTTGCTACAAATATATATTATGAGAAAAAAAAACTGAGAAAACAAAAGGAGGTGTTTGATTAAAAAAAAGATATTTTTTCTAAAAAAATAGAAACCGCTAGTAGGACTGCTACAATGAATCTGAGATCTAGAAAATAACATAGTGTCACCTTTGTTTGTACTTACCAGGTCAAATATTGAGAATGTATTATCATAGAACAGCACAGCAATGCGCCCTCTACTTCGATCACCATGAACAACAGGAGAAAACTTAATCCTCCTGATGCCTTCCCTGTGAGTGCTAAAAGAAGAAGAAAGGCCTGTTGTAACATCCCACCATCTAATGTTGCCTGATCTATCACCCATCACCTAAAAATAATTGTTACAAACACGTCACATATAAAAAACACTGGAAGATGGAACTAAAAAAATGACACAATGTACATACAACATGGGGAAGGCGATAAGCCATAGCAGTAACCAACCCATCTGCAGACGCAAATGATGATGAGGGCCATTTCGGCCTGAAAAACAATTGTTAGTGTAACCATATGGATCGTGCATGTAATTACATGCAATATGGTGATAGAGTTTAAACATAAAAGTAAAATAAAACAACATGCAGATGAACAGAAACTACATAAGTAAGCTCAGCAATGGAGATAAAAGCAATACATTTACTTCAGTTTTAGTTCAAGTCTGTTATACTTAAATAAATGAGTCTTCAATCTGAAATTTAATACACAATATTTGACTCAGTTTCATATCATGTCACTAGAACAAGGCAATCCTACTTTCTTATTTTACTTCCATACGACGTCCGTACGACTTCGAAAATACCAGCCGATTTATCACTGTCATTTCATCCACAGGCACACATTGGATGGTATTGTTCCAGTTTATGCCACTTTCTGATGGTATGGAGCCAATTCTTTTTCTTTCCTTTTAATTTATGCCATAAACCTAAAGGCATCAAGTATCTCCCGCCTGGTTTGGGATAGCTCAAGAAATACTAATCATCCTGAGAATAAAAAGGATGCCTTGACATCTACAATAAATTGAAGGGGAAGCAAAACAATCTATCATTTTCAATCAATATACTTGCAAAACCTATTTTTGGTGTGTTATGGCTTACCTTACAAAAATCACGAAGCTTCAATGGATCAGGCAAGTAAGAGCGAAAAGGCATGTTACTACTGGACAAATCAAATAGCTACTATTCACGTAAAAAAAAACAGGGCTGGTAATAACAGATTGTATCTACAAATTGCGCCTAGCAACACAGTACAAACACTAGCCAAGCAGATACAATAACACTCTAGTAGAATTTAGTTGAGGGCTACATGAATTGAGCGGGGAAAAAATATAACTAAATATACTATGTATCATATTATATCATCTGACAAAAGCCGCATCTGAGGATCTTTTCATTGCTGACAGCTATAACATCAGCAATTTCATTACCTGAAATCCCGTATTCGGCGTCCATGTACTTCAAACACACCAAGAGCCCCATTGACTAATGCAAAAGCAAAACTTTCAGATGTTTCATCAGTACTTTCTGCACCAGTAGCCTCTGAAAGCAAGAATTGATCCAGTCATTTCACAATTTTTAAAAAAATTGCACCCTGGGTAGAGTAGAAAGCCAAGAAATAAGGTAAACAAATAAAATAGGCAACACATGGGTTTCATGGAATAAGATTTATGCTAGTCAGTGAAGTTATACCTGCTGACCGCTCCTTGGAGGTTGACGATTGTTTAGATGCAGCGTTTTGACCTGGCCGGGGAGCAGAAGGCAAAGTCCATTCTAACACCGTAAAAGGAAGGGCCAAAGACCTAAGCTACAAACAGTGGTAGAAAAAAGCGAATGACTGTAACATTGATGTCAAGTTTTATTTACGAAGCTATTATTGACAGTTATTCCATTCTGATTAGAATAATTCATGGTGCAACCTGGTTTACTGTAAAGAATGTGTCTACATTTGTTTGCATAATATCCGGGAATACAAAAGTCAATATTTTGAAGGTATACACTAGGATTTATGGTGATCCTGACCTAACAAGAGCTAACTACTGATTCTTAGTTTGCAAAATTATAGAGCAAAGAAAGGAGTACCATCATGGGGTTCTTTGTCATAGCCCATACTTCAACAGGAGCATCACGGAACAGTATCAAGAGGTACCTAAGAAAGTAGAACTATGCTTGAGATGAAAAATATAGCTGTGATAAATGTGCCAAATCCATGCATATTGAAATGCAAAATGTTAAAACTTGAAAAAGGTATGGGCACAAACAGAGATTAGTCTATGTAAGAGAGATAGAACCACCTTCCAGATGAGGAAGCCCTCAATGCCCTTATTGGTGCACGTTCAGGCTTTTGAAGTACACGGAATGAGCGATTAAGTCCACTTCTAAGGCATGTAATAATAAGCTTATTATTGTATCCTCCAGTTTTGTCATTGGCCTGTAGTCAAATCAATGATAATATTAACGTAGGGCACTATAAGAAACAGAATAGTATCAAGATTACAGTAATGAAGCACCTGTGATTGCCACAATGTTAATTGGTCACACTATCAAAATATGTAGGTACTTGGTTTATAAAAGACAAGATTTATCAGAAGTAACATGAAAGCACCTGAGTACCTGACTATATGAGAATGAAACAAGTCGTGAATTTCCAAGCCATCTTAATCCTCTGACAGTGCTGCTATGGACAGCAAAGCTAACAGATATTGCATTAGCTAAAACATCAACAATTTCAATAGTCCCATTCTGAGTTCCTACAGCAACAAGTGGTACTGCTGGAGCAGGATTGTTTCCACCACCTTCAGATAGAAAAAAGAAAGTTTACTGTTATGGGAATGTGGAACAAATTTAAAATCTATAATTTCAGAACACATTACAATGTTATGGTCATGGTCATACGGGCTACTGTGGCAAGTAAAGAAGGGGATGGCACAGCTAGTGTAGTCACGGTAGAGGACAAAAGATGAAGCTGGCCCATCAAATTAATCTGCAGAGCATAGCACAAATGAGCAAACCAAATAAGGGAAGTACATAAGCACCAGGAGTAGGGATATTGATTGATGACTAAACATGTACTCACTCTGTTTAATATTATAAGTTATTTGATTTTTTTCCTAGTCAAACTTCTTTAAGTTTGACCAAGTTTATAGAACAATATAATAGTATTTTCAACACAAAACAACAAACATATTATCAAAATATTCAATGTTAGATTTAATGAAATTAATTTGGTATTTTAGATATTGCTATTGTTTTCTAGAAACTTGGTCAAACTTAATAAGGTTTGACTAAAAAAAGTCAAACGACTTATAATATGAAACAGAGGGAGTACATCTCAATCCCATTAATTTAGGATATTCGAGCTGTGCATAGAAGTATAGGGAATTCAGATTCCAAAGAACCACTATTCCTGATTAATCATGGTGATACCCTAACAATAGAAACCAAGAAGTTTACACTACAACCTTTACGGTAAAATCAAGTCCATTGGAGCGTGAATTGGAAATTCCAGCATCACTATGATTCGATGTACCTGGTCCCTTCCCAACATTAGTGACAGAAATGGAATCATTAGTAAATTACACAGTTGAGAGCCAGAAATAGCTATTTCACTGAACTGACCACTGGTTCGCACCTAGTTTAACTCTGCTAGCACATGCAGACTTGTCAAAACTTAAATGCCATGACCAGATCTTGCCATCTTCAGAGATCGAGGTAAGATATGCCATGGTCCCTTGATACATATTTTGGTTTGTATTTGTATCGGAGATGACAGAATGTGTAGATTGTATTTGTCCCAAGTCCCGTGATTGCTTCTCGATGTTATGGAAAATAGACTCTGACTGCCAGATTGTAGTAGCAAGAACAGCTGGGGGTGGAACAATTGTACCAATTGAAGGCATGAGCTCTTCCACCGCACATAACAAATGCACTTGTTCACCCCTACAACCGGAAAAGAAAAAAGAATTACGAGAGGAACTTAATATACTGGAAAGAAGTGTATCATTTATGTACAAACGTAATGTGATCATGCATATGTTGGTTCATAATTGTGAAGCCCATATGTCAACAACCTGAACAGATTGTAAAACATATATAGTATAATGTACGATTTCATTAAAAAAGCGTCCATTAATAAACAGATCAACAGTCACCAACATGCGTATATACTGATTGTTCATTCCTTTTACATGGCAACATAATTGAAACTCCAATGGCTTCATAGTAATTCTGTGTTTATCAGCACGCTCCCAAGGATGTAAAGAATTTCCAAGTTTATCTAGAATTATTACTATGTACTTGCACCATTTCGGATTCTGTTTTGTTCCTGCATTTTCTATGTAGCCTATTGATTGCACTTGACCACCACAATCTTATCGCAAATTTAGTTCATATGAGTTCGGGAATTTGGACACAATTTAATAGACATGTTTTTTTTCTATATTCTAATTCTACAGTATCCACATGAAAAGTATGACTGTAAACTCACTCCTTGCGCTTCCAGATACTCAGCTTGCCATCAATGTGCATGCAGTAGAGTACGTCGAGATCAGGATCAGCCATGACATCGGAGAATTTGCCGAATCCCCTGGGCAGTGGAGTGACAGAGAGCGCAGTACTGTAATTGAGGTCAAAGACAATGAGCTCCCGCGGGAACGTGGCATATAGGATGTTCCTCCACAGCGGGGAGAAGCATAGCTTCGGCGTGAATGCTGGAAACGCGGCAAGCGCTGGGGAGGGCGGGGGCGCCGCTATCTCCTTCTCCAGCCTCTGCAGCTCTGCAATGTCACTGGCGCCGTAGGTCACCCGGTGCTCCTGGAGCGAGATGTCAGAATCTGGCCGCGGGATGGCAGAGAGGAGGAAGCCCCGGAGACCGATCGCACAGAGATGCCTAGCGTCGAAGGGGTCACGGCGGAGGCAGGAGAGGTACTCCGGCGAGGCGTCGAACATCCAGAGGACACTAGGGTTGTTGGAGGTCTCCCAGATGCAGAGCAGCGAGGGCCCATGGATGGAGGCGAGGAGCCAACCGGAGGCATGGTGGATCCAGCAGAGGTCCTGGATGCCGCCGCCGGATCCCGGCGCGACCCCGCGGGTCTCGTCGAGGTTGAGCCAGTGCAGGACGAGGCGCGCCCGGGCGTCCCAGACGGCGATGCGGCCGTGGCGGTCGCCTGCGGCGAGGCGGAGCGGGCGGCGTTCGTCGTCGTCGTCGTCGTCCCCCGCGGCGTGGGAGCGCGAGCTGGGGGGCACCCAGCGGACGGCGGTGACGAAGGAGGCGAGGGAGGAGGAGGGCATGGGGAGGACGCAGAGGAGCTGCATGGTGCGCGGGTCGGAGATGACAACGCTGCTCCCGGCGCCATGCGCGAGGAGGCCCGCGGGGCTGAGGTCGATGCACCCGCCGTTGCCGCGGCCGGGGGGGCCCGGGAGCATCATCGCGGTGGCACTGCCGCCGGCGCCGGCGCCGGCCGCATTGCCGTGCAATCGCGACGACGGGGAGGCGCAGGACGCCATCGCGCGCGCGGTGGAGGCGAGGCGAGGACGCGCGCTCTCAGATCTCGTCGCGGCGAGGCACCATTTTTTTTCCTGAGATTGACGATGAAATTGAGTACGGAGCGGGGTGGGTGGGAGGAAACCGGAAAGGCGGAAAATGGGAAGGGAAAATGGAGGACGACGAGATCTGGCTCGTCCCAGCCGAAACCATGGCGTGCTTTGAGATTCGTGCATGGGAACCATGTCTATCCGTTCCTCCGTTTGTCCAGGACCGACAGATTGGACAGACAATCAACCACACAATTATTATGTAAGATCTGTCTGGTTTAAGAAATGAGATGAACTAATCGATCCCTAACTCATCCTTTTTACTCCCAACATAATTGTGAATTGTGATCGAGATGATGAAACTTTAACCATTATTTTTTCCAATTTATATAGATAAATCTGCAAGGATCTCAAGCCGCTCTTCATCTTGGTTGCTTGGGAGATTTGAAAGAAAAAAGAAAAAACCGGATCTTCTAACACAAGGAATTGACAGTGCATCAAGTCATCAATCGTATACTCTGGTAGTGTTCTTTTCTCATGAAGATGAAGACTTTACCTCGGATTCCGTTAGCACGCTTTTCAAATTACTAAACGACGTGTTTTGTATGAAAACTTTATGTGTGAAAGTTGTTTTAAAATATCAAATATATCTATTTTTCAAGTTTGTAACAATTAAACTCAATTAATCATGTGCTAATAACTTATCTCGCTTTTCGTGCCCGCACTTAATCTTCATCCAGAGAAGATTCGAATGGGCCTCCCTCCGTAAAAAAAAGCAAACCCTAGACAGATACAACTAGGGTTTGGCTTTTTTTAATGATGAAGAGAATAAGTGATAAGTTATGATTTTAGTGAATAAGAGATATTTTAGCATATGAGAGGTGTTGAATGTATTGCGAGAATGTTGTCTAGCGCTACTTAGACTATGCTTGAGGAGTTTAAAATTTTGCGAAACATAGTTGGTTTGTAGCCAACTTATGAGATTTTGAAAAAAGAATGAAAAACACATATTTCGGCTTTTAGTTTTTTTTCTGAATTCTATAACGCATCTTCTCAAAATATCATAACGAAAAATTAAATTGTTTGGAGAGCTTTTTGACTCTGGAATAAGCTGCAACTGGAGTAGATCCCATCTCCTACGAAAAACAGAGCGGTCCATTAGCGTATGATTAATTAAGTATTAACTATTTTTTTTCAAAAATGGATTAATTTGATTTTTTAAAGTAACTTTTGTGTATAAACTTTTTACGAAATACACATCGTTTAGTAGTTTGAAAAGCGTGCGAACGGAAAACGAGGGAGAGTGGTTAGAAACCGGCTGAAATGAACGCAGCGGTTATGCTGGCAGGCAAATATGTTTGCCGTTAAATTGTAGTGCATTCTAATGTTTCCTTGTGGGCTGTTTGTAACCAGCTAGCTTACTGGTCCAGATTTGATTTGATTTTCTTAAAAAAATTAATATCATATGTAACTATATATCTTATTGATGTACTAATTTATGACATGTATTTATATATCTTAAGAAATTGTTGATAAAAAGCTCCATACTTCAAAACAAAACCAAGTATTCCAAAAAAAAAAGTTTGAAAACACACAATAGAAAAAAGAGGGCTGGTTACTTCCAAAAGGGTGAAAATAACTTGATAAAATGTACAGCCAACCGGGTCGGATAGTTCTCGTACTTCGAAAAAGGCCAGTGATCCCTACAGACAGTGAAACATTATGTATTTACACCGATGCAATTTTAATTTCTTTTCCATGGTATTCCACTGTCCGAAACTCTGAATCGAGCCACACCAAACAGGAGGATGGCAAACATTTCAAACTCCGTCTCAAAATATAACAAATTATTTACCGAATTTGACATAATGTATATTACTACGAATATAATTCGATAATTCATGTGGTGTAGAGGCCGGTTAATCCATTATTAAAAAAAAATCGATAATTCGATAATCAGTTGCTGCAACTCTGCTGTCCGCAAGCAGCGCCTGTCCATCCTCCATCCTGCAGCGCGCGCCGCAGATCCTGCACAACCTGCGACATGGCCGGCCGGAACTCCGCTTCTTGCTGCGTGCACCGGCTGATGACGTCGGCGAACCGCGACATGGACCTGACCGTCGCCGCCGGCGGCGTCCCGAGGCGCGGGTCGGCCATCTTCTCCAGCGCCGTCAGGTCGTGCAGACGCGAGCTCGCCCACGGCACCAGCTGCCTCTCGCCCCGCGGCCGCGCGCCGTCGTAAGGCTTCCGCCCCGTCAGAAGCTGCAGCATCACCACCCCGAAGCTGTACACGTCGCCCTTCCCCGTCCATGGCGCCGCCGACGAGCTCGCCGCCGCCTCCGGTGGCTCGTAGCTCATCGCGTCGAGCCAGCATTCCGACTACTCAAACCGACACCGATCAGATGCACTCCATCCAAGAACAAGCTAATCAATCAAGCAGTATCGATGAAACGATTACCTGAAGATCCAAGCCGGATTTCACAGTCGCAGCAAGGCCGCAACCGGACACGCGCACTCGCATCTCGCCGTCGACGAGCACATGTTCAGGACTGAAATGCCGGTGCACAACCTGTCTCTGACCACCTTCGTGGAGGTACCTAACACAAGAACAGCAATGGCAGAAGCGATTACTCACTTCAGAATTCAGATTCAGAAGCCAGTAAAAAATATAACACTCGAGTTATTCAGTAAAGATGATCATGGCAATGGCGTACTCTAGAGCTTTCGCAGCTTCGAGTGCGACAGCGACCCGGGCATCCCATGGAAGAGTGAGCTTGGCAGCAGGATCATCTGAAGGTGCCAGTTTCTTCAGATGGATCATGTCGTCGAGAGTTTCATCGCTGAAATGCTTGTAGACGAGCAGCCTCTGTCCGTGCTCGACGCAGCATCCTGCAAGCTCCTCGATGTTGGGATGCTGGAGTTCAGAGATTCTCAGAACCATCCTCAAGAACTCGTCCACCGGCATTCTCGCCATCGCATCGTCAAGCTTCAGTACTGAAAACTAGTATAAGGTGTAGAGAGATCAGAGATGAGATGACAAGATCTTGATTACAACTGATCAAGAAATAAACTTGTTCAATCCATGTAGGAATGGAATGGAGTTTTCAGGGTACAGTTGATCAGATACCTTGATGTCTTGGTGCTCTGCTAGGTAGATTTTTCCGAACAGGGTTTGCCTCATCAAATTCTGCTCACTGAAACTGTTGGTATACTGTTGCAAGGATGCAACTGTGAAGATCGTGTACTTGAATTGCAAAGGATGGCTTTGTAAACTCTCCTGAACATTCTTCTGATATGAAGAAATGCTGCCCTTGGTATCCTTCTCTTCAGCAACTTCAGTGATCCATACAACAAACAAAATGATTGGCCTTTTAATGTGTCACTGACATGTGGGCCCAAGGTAGGAGGAAACACTCCAGTTTTCAGTTGGTGTATGTACCTGTGCTTTGTTCTTTGTCTGCTTTGACAACTGCACTTTGTCCTGAAGGCTTCCCACTCCAATCCGGAGTGCTCATCTCAACTCCTCTCAGAAATTCTCCATGAAGAGACGTCTTCCCTCGCCGTTTCGACACGGCGAAGACGACCAAGAGCACGGCAATGGTCAGTGAGCCGGCGGCGAGGACGCTGAATCCGGCGGCTTTCGCCGGAGAGATCTTCTTGCCGTGTCTCGGAGGGTCACCCTGTGCAGCGTCCCGTGGAGTGGCCGGAATTAAATATATAGGAGGGTGGGAAGCACCTGATCGAGGCGCCGCCGCCGCCGGAGTCGGAGGGGAGCCGGGGATAGTAGCCCGAGTTGGAGAAGAGCCCGGGATTGTGGGGATGGTAAGATGGTTGCCGTTTCTCCTGCACAAAATCAGGAACCAACTGTTGTGTCACACAGGGATGCCACTAGATTAGATTCTACTGTTCTTGAGGAAGGCTGAGAGATTTACAGAAATTTTGGGATGTTGAGCAGTTTCTCTGGGATTTGTCCTGAGAAAAGATTGTTCTCCACGTCCCTGAAAATTTTAGTAAATCTTGAAAAAGATCAGGTGAATTGATACTCTTTTTGACAGATTGATGAAATGATTACAGGTCTTTCAGGGGAAGATCTCCTATGACATCAAGTGTTCCAGTGAGCTGATTGTTCTGAACATGCCTACAAGTTGCAGACATATTGCAAATTCAGATATTAACAAAGAACATTACTGCACATGATTCAGGAGGATAATGCTCACAGTGTCGAGAGTGAGTTCAGCTTCGCCATCGAATCCGGGAGTTTGCCACTGAGACTATTCGAAGATAAATCCCTGCAAGAACACAATCCAAGAACAATCATCAGTAAGCCGCCCCAATTGTCCACAGATGCTGGTCTCTGAAGAACTCAACCAACACATCAGTCTGCATCTCACAGTTGTTTTACTGCAGGTGGTAAGCTCTGAGGAATCACTCCCCCAATGTGGTTGCTGCTCAGATCCCTGTCTCAACAATCACACGGTGATCAAAGCAAGAACAAGAACTAGAGATATCAGATATGAAAAAAAAAATGCATTGAGCAAGTCAGTACAATGTTGTCATGGCAGTGAACTTCCCCAGCGTCTCACTCAGCTTCCCTCCCAGGCCTGCACCTCTGAGCTCTCTGTCAGGTTGATACTTTCGTCAGAAATTACAGCTTCAGAGTAACCATTAGCAATTACCAGCAGCATCAATAAGAGTCAAGCATTCTAATCATCAATAATTACCAGCAGCGTAAGTGAGAGTGAAGCTAAGCTTTACACTTACATTGCAGTGATGTTACGTCCAAGGCATTGCACCCCCTGCCATGCTTCCATGCAGGGGTCTCCTCCTGAAGAAGCCCAGCTATGGAGGTCAGGCGAGCCCAGCGACGCGTACAGCTCGTTTATTGCATCAACTGCAAGTGACGAAATCACATCAAAATCATCTTGTCTGAAATCAAAATCTTGGTGACAACTGTTGCAAAATTACCGTCTTGTGGGCTCGTGAAGGGGCCAAAGAACGGGATGGGGAATGGAAACGCGCGAAGCAATTGAAGCGAGCAGGAGAGGAGCAGCACAAAGATCACCAGCCTGAACTGCATTGTGCTTCCACTTGGTTTGCTGATTGAATCAAGAAATCTTCGAGGAAAAAATGGTGGTGAGAACTGAGAACAACATCGATCAGTGTAAGCCATTTATATGGAGCAAGCAGTAGTGAACTAGTACTGATTACTGAAGCTTGCATTATCATGCCAATTAATTAAAGCTGATAAAATGTTGATTAAGCTATGATTGTAGTTAATGTTAATTTCTGGTCACCCACCTGTTGACCACCATCACTTCTCCTTGTCTGGATAACTTATCTGAGTTGTGTGGAGCATCCATTGCTTTTGTTGGTACGTTTCTTGGAGCACTGTCCCAAGTTAACCCTCCTAGACGAAATCAGGATTGTCAATTTGTCATTGCAAAAAGAGAGGAAAAAAAAGAATCGCAGGATTGGTTTGAAAAAAATTTCAGTAGATGGGAGACGAAGTTGATCCATCGCTTTATGGGCCTAGTCGGCCCTCGGCCCATTCGAGCCCAAAAGTGAGGACCCTGATAAAAGTCTTGTAGTCCTCCGCAGCAGAATAAAAAATCGCCGCCGCCACCGCCGCTCGCACCGCTCGCCACCGCCGCTGACCGTCGCCTTCTCCGTCCCCGCAACTGAACGCCCGATTCTCTTCTCCATCGTATTCAACCGGGTTGTGGAGGAGGAGGGAGGGGAGGGAGGACGACGATGGAGGCGGCGGCGGCGAACACGGGAGGGTGGACGACATCGGCGGCGGTCCTGGTCCGGTGGCGGCGCTGGGGTGGTCGGTACGGGTGAGGAGAGGGTTTGGGGAACGTGGGTTAGGGTAAGGTGTTTTGCATAAAAAACCCTATGCTATTCATGTTTACAGATCTACCTCTGGAAGCGGGATTTTCTCTTCTTCACTTACGAGGGGTTTTCCGAATAAAACAAAACGGGATGTCAGTTGGTGGGAGGACGTATGCGTTATTCCGTGCCAACGTGAGGATCTCCATTTTCAAAAACGGAGAAAAAGGATCGGTTACTGGTGCTACTAGCTGGTTATATGTACGACATTCGTTCTTTTTACTTGGTGTTTTAAATAGGGTAAAATATGTTAAAGATATCCAAATAAATTTGTGTAACTGGTTAGAGGACACCCAAAATCGTGTAACTGTTGAGGGACACCACAAAAATGGTATAATTGGCTGTAGGATACCATAGATATTATTTTATAAATTTTGAGCAAAAAGTGGAGAGAGAAATTTTAAAAATAAAAGTTCACCCCTATCTCCTAATTGCACAATTCAAGCACTGCTCGAGCTAGTTCACAACCAAGTATACACTTCTTATGGATGAGCTGCCGCTTGAGCAGGTGTGAGGTGAGGTGCGCGAACTAGATGCAGGTGAGGTGCGTCATTGCCGATGGTCAGGGGCATCATTGCCGGTGGGGAAGAGCGCTAGGCACAAAGCCTCCTTGAACATGTAGTAGAAGGCATAGCGGAGGAGTGGTATCCCGAGAGTGGGGGTATCTCGGCCAGCATCACTACCACGACTAGCTGTTCCAGCGTTGCGGCCACCTTGTTGTTCGCTGCCTTCGTCTTTGGCTTAAGGGTGAGCGCGAACCCACCTACTGGACCTATATGCCCTGGGAACGGCACCAAGTTGAACAATGGGTGGGCGCCGAAGAACGCCGCGTGTGACTGTGAGTGGAGATGATGATGGAGCATTAGCTTGGGTTGCAAAGGGGAAACAAAATGCAAAGTTCCATATCAAAATTTTCCGGATCACCGTCGTAGCCGTCGCCACCGCCTGCATGGGAACCGCCACCTCCTCGCGTCCGGCCACCTTGCCGCCGCCACCACTTCCTCTCCCTAACCCTGCCCCTGCCTCCTGCCTCCACCGCTTCCTTTCCCCGACCCCGTCCGTCGACTCTCCACCATCTGGTGGGGCCACTGCTTGAGTGGATTATTCCACTCCCCAACCCCGATGACCCCGAATGGCCGATGACGTAATCATCAGCCTCGCCGACGCCGCCACTTTGTCCCCTACCCCGACCCCCAAACTCACCCCCTTTGCTGCTCGGTATCAAGCTGAAGCAAGAAGAAGAACCGTGCCTAGGAGCACATTCGTACTTTTCACTATTTTTCTCTCTCCATTTAAATTAAATATAATAAAATAATAGATGTAGTGTCCAGCAACCAATTACACTATTTTTGTGAGACGATTTTTGTGAGACGATTTTTGTAGTCAAGTTGCAACTTGCTTTATTCAAAGTCAGTCGCCTTGAAGAACTGGAGTTGGAGAAGTACTTTATGATCAAAAAATCGATGCGACCAAAATTGTCAAGCTATGGTACTTCCTTCACCTCCTCCCCATCCCCCTCTCTTTTTTGTACAATATGCTTGCCTGCAGCTGATTAATAAGTTCAGTGAAATAGTATGGGACTTGAATTAATGAGTTTGATGTGCATTGGGACATTATTGCACATGCTAACACCCTACAATAACTCAGGCAAAATCTTACTCGGAGCAGAGCTAACAAGGATGAGGTCACAAGACGTGCGGATTGAAGGATGATTCATTAGTTGAGATGCAGGGAAAAACAAAAACTAAGCTGGTGGTTTTGGATGCTTGTTCCTGGATATGTTAGTGAAGTTGATAGCTGAAACTCCAGGAATTGCTATAGAGGGGGGGGGGGTGAATATAGAAATTCAAGACTTGCCCTCGAAAGTACTCATCAAAAGGGTTTCTCAAAATTCTTACTTAAATCGCAGCTATTAGAGAAGCCGGACCTAAGAAAGATGTGGATGAAATTCTTCAAATCATTTTATTCATAGGTGTTGCAAAACAACCACTCAACGAGGAGCAAACATACACCTTAAATTGAAATTAAATTCAAACACAAAAACCCCTCGGGCAAACACACTCCAAACTCACACCAAAACTCTCTCACAAAAGCCCCTTGGGCAAACACACTTCAAACTCACACCAAAACTCTCTCATATAGCAACTCAAAATATTACCAAAGAGACATAAGGAGCACCCTCTCCCATGCCTTTACCCCTCTATTTATAGCCTCAAGGTGGCTGAAATCCTCATGCGAAATCCCTAAACTACCCTTGAAACTTGATCCTTACTCTACCTCTTCACGGCCATTAGATCAAGATCCAAACCTCCAGAACGTGCCACGTCGTTATCCACACCGGATTCGCCGAAACCTCCAGCTGCCACAGAAGATCCGACGCGCTTCCTCGGGATCCCATATCAACCAAACCGAAGCCGCCACGTCGCCGCGTGGGAGCAGTATCAGGAGCGCATCCACTCCACGTGGGCCCCGCACGAGAGCGCACTAAGTGCCGAACCAAGAAGTCTCTTCTTCTTGCAGGATCACTCAGCATCCAAGTTATTATCAACATCATGCGATTTGGCATCCTCATGTTAACAGGACTGCAACTCAGGCAAATAAAGTGCAACAAACATTTCATCCTGAACAGTGAACATAGAGTAGAACGTACTAAGAACTGAACAGCCCACATGTTATGCTTGTATCAGTCACACATCATAAGAAAAACATGACTGATACAAGCATGAACAATCAAGCATGAGCATTCAGAAGCATGTACCAAAAGTTATTGCTAAGAAGAGGTAAACATGGCATGTCTATGAGAAGGATACTGCATCATAAGCAAACATCTAGATCAAGCTGTGCACATTGATTAAATTCATGTGTAGATACAATTTAGGTAGGTTTCAATGTGCCTGAAGAGCATAACATGAACATACAAGCTACTCAAGCCCATGAAATATAGACAAAGATCTAGCTTGCATAAAAGTAAGACATGAATATCAAAAAGATGTCCAGAAGATCACAAGCAAAGCTCTTTAACACAGGGGTGTATAAAACAATGCATGAAAATAAACATGATGCAATATATTACAAATGCATGCGAAAGAAAAGAACTCCCCCTCAACGCAATCCATAGGGGTGGATCACTCGTGCATCCGATGATGAGACTATCACTTTTGGGGATGCAAGCAGTGGACGTGTGATGGGAAAAGGAACAATTAAAGTCAATAACAAATTCATGCTAAAAGATGTGGCACTGGTAAGTAAGCTCAAGTACAATTTGCTCTCTGTGTCACAACTCTGTGACAAAGATCTTGAAGTTCGGTTTAAAAAGGACAGGTCTCAAGTTCTTGATTCTTCCTGAATCTCTTGTTTTTGACATTTCTCGAGTTGGCCAGATTTTCTTTGCTAACTTTGATTCTTCTACTCCTGGTCCTTCTCGGTGTCTTGTTGCTTCTGAGAATAAAGATTTGTTTTTCTGGCATCGGCGTCTTGGTGACATTGGTTTTGATCACTTGTCTTGAATTAGTGGTATGGATTTGATTCGAGGTTTGCCCAAGTTGAAAATTTCAAAAGATCTTGTTCGTGCACCTTGTCACCATGGGAAAATGACATCCTCCTCTCACAAGCCTGTAACAATGGTCATGACAGATGGACCGGGACAACTGCTTCACATGGATACGGTTGGTCCTGCTCGGGTCCAGTCAGTTGGGGGGAAATGGTATGTTTTGGTCGTTGTGGATGTTTTTTCTCGATACTCTTGGGTCTATTTTCTTGAATCAAAAGAAGAAACTTTTGGATTCTTTCGGCAGCTAGTTCGCAGTTTGGTATTGGAGTTTCCTGGTGCTCTTCGAGCAATTCGCAGTGATAATGGCTCTGAATTCAAAAACTCTGCTTTTGAATCATTCTGTGCTTCTTCTGGAAATGAACATCAGTTTTCTTCACCATATGTTCCATAACAAAATGGTGTGGTTGAGAGGAAGAACCGCACACTTGTGGAGATGGCCTGGACTATGCTTGATGAGTATGTCACACCAAGAAAGTTCTGGACTGAGGCTATTTCTGCTGCTTGTTTTATTTCCAATCGTGTGTTCTTGAGAACCATCTTGCACAAAACACCCTATGAGCTTAGATTTGGTCGTCGACCAAAAGTTTCACACTTCAGGGTTTTTGGATGCAAGTGCTTTGTTCTTAAACCTAGAAATTTGGACAAGTTTGAATCTCGATCTTCTGATGGTATTTTTCTTGGCTATGCTACTCATTCTCGTGCTTATCGAGTCTATGTTCCTTCAACTAACAAAATCGTGGAGACTTGTGAAGTCACTTTTGATGAGGCTAGCCCAGGTGCTAGACCAGATATTTCAGGTTCTCTAGATGAAAGTATTTTTGTGGAAAAGGACTCAGATGAGGATGATGATGATTCTGTTCCTCCACCTCTAGCCACTTCACCACTAGTACAAGAAACCGGTTCTAAGTACCTCCCAGGCCTCCTACTGGTAGGCCCACAAACCGTCCCACGAAAACAAAAAGTCTTAACATTCCCTCAGCCGAAGGAATATTCTTAATATCCCTTTCCACGACAAGCAAGTGATGCGAGTGGAACCGTTAGTATGGAGCGACGTAGGATTGGTGTCATCAACTACCTACTGGATTCATGCAACTTCATAGGTCCATCGGTTCGTTGTTTCGACGTGTTTGTGAAATAAAAGTGGTTAGTGAAAACTCGCAATGCAAACGGATACCCTCTGTTTCGCATATAAGTACCGATTTATTTGGGAATTGCACTGATCATAAATCATAATACAGTGCGACTATATGGATGGTATGGGATACCCCTATCTAAGTAATTAGCTTGCCTTGTATGCCAATAGTTGGGGAATGTTGGGATGAGGAAATGTGAGCTAGTTTATTGCGCTGGGCGAACATTGAATATTAACGTGCTAAGCACGATTGGATGTAGACATTTCGGATTCATGCTCGGTTCAGACAGAACCCTTCTACGTGGTATGAAGTATCTTCGGTTGGATTTGGAAAGGTCTTATCTTGAACCTCACTTCACCGATTGTATCTGATAAATACGCGTTGGGTGATTGGAGTAAGCATGTGTCGTGTGGATAAAGTGTACCCCTTTGCAGAGTTTATGAAACTGTTCGAACAACCGTGCCCATAGTTAAGGGCGGACGTTAATTAAGAAAATTCATCGTAGTCAAAACGATGTTAGTCATTTCCTAGCTAATAAATAAAGGTAGATGTGAGTCTTTAACCGCATTCTAGCTAGATGATTCGTGTAATTTCATTCGCACCTTACAGATGTAATCTCTGTCGATGAGTAATATATCTCCCTTCCCTCCCAAAAAAAGGGCAGACGTGAAGTGATTCCTCTTGTGTAGATTCGTTTGCATGTGCTTTGCGAAAATAGTTTGTGGGAATGGGAACCATTAGCAGAATCAACCAGGTGGGTTGATGGATGACCATTACGTGGTCTCAAAACGATCTTGTGTAGATCAAGATGTCTAATGTCATCATAGATTAGACTTCTTGAGAGGAAGTTGTGTGTGCTAGAGATTATCCCAAAGAGATGTGCTATGAGATGGGTCAATGCCCGATGGTTTGAAAGTGAAAAGAAACTAATATTTGGGAAAGGAGTTGGAAGCTGCCTAAGGGCAGAAGATCATGCGTCGTGTCATGGTAGGGCAACCGACATAATAGTTTTAATCAACTAAAAAATTGCTTCACCCACTTGAGTTGTTGCAAAGCAATTCGCGAATAGGATTGAAGAAAAAACTTCTTTTCGACACTTGGTAACTGTTAACGCCAAAATTTGGTAAGCCTGGAGTCATCATCGACCTAAAGTCAGTATCAACTTCAGAGTCCTGGAATCGATCAATGGAAACTACCAGTCGCCAACAGTTGTATTCTTGATGGATTCAGTTAAGAAAATTAATCAATTAAAGGAAACTTATCCAAAAGAGTCCGAGTTCCAGGAGGATGCGGCATGACAGTTTATCTATTAATTAGGCAGAGTTTGTCAGTTTCCTTTTATCTTTTGAAAAGTGTGTTTAGTGTCTGACTACTTATGTTTTTCCATTTATCTTTAGGAAAGTTTGTGTCTTATCCAATAAGGACTAGTATCTACCCATGGGTATAAATATGTACACCCGGGGTTCATTATAACCTATATCCATAGATCAATACAACTTCGGTGCATCGCCACCCTTTTTCTTTACTTTTCGATGAGTTCTTGTTTCAAGTTGGGCTGCATTGGCTTCGATCTCAACCGAGGGGAAATGCTTGTTATGGCAGCTTGCATTGTTGGGATTAGTGCTTCCATCGCTTCGACACTCTAATCTTTTGCATGTGAGACGACGAATTATCATATATGTTATATAATTAGATTGACAATGTTTTCTACTTGCATCGTTCGATCTCGATCTAGGATTTTATCGATATTGGCTAAATTATTTTGTTGGCTTAGATTATATAATGTATCTACCACCCTGAAAATCAGTCTTGATTGTCTAGATATTATGTTTCTTTCCATACTTAATGCTGCATCAATTGCGTTTGACCTACTATGTCGTGCTTAGAACCATAATCTCTAACCTGCTTTTTGATTGCTAATAAGGGTTTCATCGGGTGTCAGTCGATGAGTTATCTGGATGTTGCATCGGCTTATAAGGATTATATACAAGTTGGTTTTAGTTGATTGCAACAAAGATTTCATTGATTATCTAATCATTTGGATTTAATGACATCGGAACACCAGCCGATATATGCTTTAACTGTCAGATTGACACTCATTTTATCATATCATTATTGGCCGATTGGTTTTTATTGCACTATATTACTGTTTTATTACATTATCATTAGCCGATTGTCTTTATATCATTATTTACTCAAGTGTCAGAATCTACACTGGACATATAGCCGATTGCTTAAGACCGTATCGACATCAGCTTGATTAGTCGATCGGCTCTTTGATCTTCAATTTATATATCTTGTCAGTTGCAGGATCGAACTGATTGGCATGCCCGCATCTCATCAATATTTTAGACCTGCACTGGAGTTAAGCAGATCTCCTAGGCCGTTGTGTTCATTGACTTAGTTCGCGCCAACACAGATCTGGCACCATCAGCCGAGCACGTATTTTTCGTCAACAGTAACCAAACCCACAGTTAGTGTTTTGAAAAACGCTTTCGAAAAGTTTGCAAAACAAACCTATCCCTCCTTTGCATCATGCAAACTCACATTTCTTGTGACTTGCTGAGCACATATGTACTCACCCATTGTTCTTTCCCCTCCGAGAAGAGTAAAGTGAAGTTGAAGAATAAAGTTCCCCTCCTAGTCCCAAGCCGTTGCTTATGGATTGGGTCTATCTAGGTTAGGTTTCGCTAATGCTTCTCCGCTTGTTGGTTACACTCTAGGAGTTACTCCGAATGTGTGACCTCTTAAATGTATAATCTATCTATACTAAGTCTAGTTGCTATGATGCATCTCGGTTTGCCACGGGTACTAGCGCAATTGCATACTGGGACTGGTACCAGCAGCGCGGTTTCACGGGATTCGGTTCATGTGGTTTTTCTGCAGTGCAACTTCTCTGGTGTCACTATTATGTGGTGCTAGAGCAGTCTGTGGGATTCTTCCAATAGTAGGTCCTCCAATTGCCGTTGATGCAGCTATCGCCATCATTATCCTCCCTCACCGGCAACCCAGCTGACGACGTCTCCACGTCGATCCTTCGCACGATGGTGCCCATGGTGGTAGTGTCGTTGACTCGTCGTCCGCACGCCGTTACTGTGCTCACATGCCCGGGGACCTCCTCGGACCTCTAGGAAGGTTGGCATCGACAAGCGTTGGGAGGCTAGCGCTAGCAGACTCGAGTTGGAATCCCTGACCTCCTCCATGACGCACTTGTGGGAAGAGAGGAAAGAGAGATTGAGTGGAGTGAGGAAGAAGATAAAATGAAGAGAAAGTCACTGACATATGGATCCCATATGGTCAACCTGCCATATTGGGGAAGCCGCTTCCCAGACCATTGAAGAAGTCGATTTACACCGATTTTAAACATAGAGGTGACAAGCACAATTGGAACAGGTGACTGACAAAGGGCGAGAGAGGGACAATTGGGACAGATGACTTACAAAGGGCGAGGGAGGGACGATGGGGACAAAAACATCCTGAATTTTTTTAAGTAGCTAAATATTTAGTTTCTCCCGAATACCAGTTGTAATGTAGTGATATTTTTTCTAGTAATAATATATGTCTAAGGTAGACTTAAAAATAAGTTCGTTTAAAGATGGATTGGAATAAATTGCAAAGTTATATGTGTGTTAACATATGTGGTTGCTAGATTAAGCGTGTGAAGCGTAATATCGTTATAGCTCATTGTTTCTGACATAAATTTGGCACATTTTCGTTGATAGTTCCGTTTCCCGTTTTCGGCTCTTTTTGGTCCGTTCTCACGCTTAGAAGGCTACAAAGACAAGCGTTCGTTGTTTTTCTTCAAAATCAATCAAGAGGATTACTACGAGTCGCCTACTACTTACACAAAGTAGTAACATTCTTTATGTTTTCTTCTCCCATATCCGAGATGCCAATGGCGAAAGTCCAAAGCGGCAGCGGGACACGATGATAATCTTGTTTAATCACGGCCCTCCGATTAATTAACCCCTCTCCGATCTAATCTCCTTCGGCACATCCCAACCCGAGACATAATATTCCACCTCTAGCCAATCGCGTGACGCCACCTGTACTCCCCCGATTAAACAAGGCGGCTAGAGACGTTGACCAGAGAAGCGAGATTTGGGAAGCTGCGGCTCGACATTGGTCGCGCCATGCAGATGGGGATAGAGATGGAGATGGAGATGGCGCGGTAGCTTCCACCGATTTCGATCATGGTGGTGGTGGAGGTGGAGGCCGACATGGAGCGCGTTCTTGGCCACTTCAACCTCCTGCTCCAAAGCGGCGGCGGCGGCGCCGGCGGTGACCGTGCGTGTAGGCGCCGATGCGTTTGATTTGAGCTTCTTGATCTGCAAGAACGCGTCGAGATGGTCCATGAGATGAAGGTGTTTGTTGTGTGCGTGCGCAGGTGGGAGTGGGCGGAGCAGCGGGAGCGAGGGAGGAGGAGGAGGAGGAGGAGGAGGAGGGGGATCGCCGGCGGCCGTCGCGGTGAAGGAGCGGATCGCGCGGGCGCTGCGGCTGTACAAGGACGCGGCGGGCGGCGGCGGCGGCGGCGGGTGGATGGTCCAGGTGTGGGCGCCGGCGAGGGACGGCGCCCGGCGCGTGCTCGCCACGCGGGGGCAGCCGTTCGTCCTGGCGTCGCAGTGCCACCGCCTGTTCCAGTACAGGACGATCTCCCTCACGCGCGTCTTCCCCGTCGGCGGCGCCGCCGCCGCCGACGAGCAGGGGCTTCCCGCCAGGGCGTTCGACACGGGGGCGCCGGAGTGGACGCCCAACGTGCAGTGCTACGGCAGCGGCGAGTACGCCCGCATTAGTTACGCGCTCATCTACGACATCCAGGGCAGCCTCGCCCTCCCTATTCTTGACCCCGACGACGCGAGCTCCCCCCTCGCCGTGCTCGAGCTCGTCACCACCGCGCCGCTCCTCCGCGTCTCCGGCGAGGTCGCCAACCTCTGCAACGCTCTTCAGGTAATCCATCTCTCTCTCTCTCTCTCTCTCTCTCTCTCTCGATCTATCTGCAACTAGATCAAGAAATGATTAGCTACAATAATTAGCAGGAGTGATTAGATTAGTGAAGTGATTAACATTTCTTGTGTTCATATGCAGGCAGTGTCACTGAGAGGTGCAGGGATTTGCAACCGTGCAGCCGAGGTGAGAGTTGAGATCACATGAAATTTCACGAGAAATTTCGTAATCCATTCGTCTACTGATCCAGTGTTACTCACTTGCCGTGAACCAGATAGTCAATCGAGATGCGACCCGGGCGGCCATGGCCGAGGTATCGGAGCTCCTGACCACGGTGTGCGAAGCTCACAAGCTGCCATTGGCGCAGACATGGGTGAGATGCAGGAGCTGCAGCGGCGGGGGCGGTGGCGGCGACGCCACGGAGAAGGCCGCGCTGACGACCGCCGGCGCGCCGTTTAACCTAGCCGCCGGCTCGGACGTGCGCGGCTTCCGCGACGCCTGCGTCGAACACCACCTGCGGCGTGGCCAGGGGCTCGTCGGCACAGCGTCCGCCGCCGCGGCGCGCGCGCCGGGCGGCTTCTGCGCCGACGTCGCGCGGTGCTCCAAGGACGACTACCCTCTCGCGCACTACGCTGGCATGTACGGTCTCGCGGGATGCCTCGTGCTGCGCGCTGAGCTCAACGCGGCGGCCATGGCGGACGCCGCCGGCGACGAAGAAGACTGCGTCGTGCTGGAGCTCTTCCTCCCGCCGGACTGCACCGGCATCGCGGAGCAGAAGGCGGCGGTGGACGCCATCTCTGCCACGATCAAGCAATGCTCCAGCAACCTGAAAGCCATAGTGATCAGCAACTTGGAAGATTTGTTCTTGGATGCTATGGCAGATGGTGATCAGCAACTAAGGCATGAAATGCATGATCTTGGAGATGATCAAAGATGTTCGGATGAAGAGGATCTGCAGCTGCGGGAGAACACAAACATTGGAGAGTTTAACATTCACAATACAGATCAAATCAGAAATGAGGATCCTACTTCACAAGTTGGCAAGAACAAGACGAGAAGAGGAAAAGCTGAGAAATCTGTTACTTTGGAGGAGCTGCAAAAACACTTCTCTGGGAGCTTGAAGGATGCTGCAAGAAGCCTAGGTGGTAAGAGAACATCATACTTGCCAAGAACCTCTTAAGAACTTCTTATGTAGCATATAATCATCATGATAATTGATGATTAAATGAATCAACTGGATATTCGGTGGATTATCTTCATCAGAATCCTGATGTTTATGCGCAAATTAACACGCATTTTCTGAAGTCTGAACATTTTTGACAGAGACCATGGTTATAACTGAAAGTTGGATCATCAGGTGACATTTTCATCTTCTTGTTTTGCAGTGTGCCCAACAACAATGAAACGTATCTGCAGGCAGCATGGCATCCCAAGGTGGCCATTTCGCAAGATCAGCAAGGTGAACCGCTCCCTAGACAAGATGAAGCGCGTCATGGAATCCGTGAACTGCTCGGCGTCGCCGCCGGTGGCCATGCCTGCTCACCCAGCTCTTCTTCTTCCTCCGCCGCCGCGGCCAAGCCTGTCAAGCACTGTAGGAGAGGCCTCATCCCATGGATCATGCCAGGCGCCATCTCACGCCAAAACCGCACTGCAAAAACCTCCGAGCTGCGGCAATGGCGACGGCGTGGTGACCATCAAGGCCAGCCACAGAGGTGACATCATCAGGTTCAGGGTGCCGTGCTCCGCCGGCGTCGCGGCCGTGAAGGCTGAGGTGGCCAAGCGGCTGAGCCTGGACGCCGGCGCCTTCGACGTCAAATACCTGGATGACGACCACGAGTGGGTGCTTCTGTCCTGCGACGCCGACTTCCAGGAGTGCCTCGATGTCATCCCGGCGTTGTCATCGACGTCGGCGTCGGCAAAGTCTGGCTCCGGAGCGGCGGCTCCGGTGGTCAGGCTGATGGTTCAGGAGGTAGCTGATAACATCGGGAGTTCCTGCGCTAGCTCAGATTAGTTGTCAAAATGTAGCTGAAAGTGTTAAACCAGTAGCAGGAACATCAATAGATTTCTCAAGTTTTTAATACTGATATACAAGAAAGTTCAGACCTGTCAAAAATCACTGTAAAAAACAACATGCCATAGAGAGTGTCAATATACCATGAACATTGTTTCATCTTGAATAATAACTGGAAAGAGAAAGGCAGAAATTGCTTCAAATCTTTTTGTTAGGATGACAGCTACATTAGCAACTATGTATAGAATTTGATGCATGTTTGATATCATTAGGGAACATGCTTTTCTATATGCTCAGAGAAAATATAGACAATACTAAAGAACAAAAATGTGCTGATGTCCAGTGGCAGTGACCTACAGGACTGCCTCGACTTTCAAGCCGCGACGAATCAGAAAATGAGATACTCTTGAAGCAGCATGAAAGTGTTGGGATACACATAGACTACGGTAGTATGTGATACAATCATCCTATGATTGCTTCTAGGGCATATCACCAACAGAAAGATCCAATTCAATTATACATTTTGTAGGAATATTTCGTAATTGATACTTTGGCAGAATTTCCACGGCCCAAGGGTTCTTGCCGGAGCCTGATGGTGTGCAACCCAGTGGGAGTGCCTGTCTACAGATGTAGTCTCAAGACTTCAGTATATCAGTTTAGAATGTGAAAGTAACTGAGATAAATGTACATCTAACCAGGAAAATAAGGCCTTGCATTTCATGGTAAAGTGAAATTTTGCAAATCGGATGCATGACAGCAATCGAGTACAGTTCCATCTTGCGCTAGGTTTTATAGCTGCAAGTTACAACTATGACAACTAGGAGCCAACAGATATCTACACTAATTTACAACGAGTATATTGTTCTGCATTGATCCTTCGCCATCAATTGGGTACTCTGGTGACAGCCTCCACTCTCCATCAACCAAGAATTTGATCTCATACCTTTATTTTGCATACAAACAGATAGGTGGGATTTCTTAGTTAACAAATAAATCATAGCAAATCAGATCGCTCTGCGGAATTCACAAAACACACCTCCCAGGTCTAAGATTCAGAGTTGCAGAGAATCTTGCTTGGTAACCTGAGTACTCCATGGACATTGCCTCTCCCTGGGACCAGCCATCGAAGGAGCCCATAATTTGTACATTCTGATGTGCAGACAAAAAAACAATGAAGAAGATTAGAGGACATAAATGATAGCTGTAGATAAATGACAATAGTTCTGTTTCCATATAACAAGTTAACTCGAAAACCGTGTTTTACCTCAGCAATGCCAACCCAATAGACAGAAATTTCTTGGTGCTTTAAAGAGTCTACATCCTTAATTTGTTCCATAACCTTATCATGAACAGCTATAGGAAACAAACATTGTGTCAGAAAATTTCATTGCTAATTCAACTTGGGGCTTTGTGATAGAGATAACCTTCTAATCTGGTGAGAAGATGTGACTGGATATATTTTCCATTTATCTTCCTAGACCCAGATGGAACATCAAAATTAGCAATCTCTTCAGCTAGGGCAACCAGAGCCTGTGGACATAAAGAAACAATGAATACATACAAAATGTAAATACATTTAGAATGACAGTATCAACAATACTTATCACTAATAAAAGTTTGAACAAAACCAAGAAACATAATAATTCACTGTGAAATCCTTTTATGGTGCTCTGAAAATGAAACAAGCAAACTTCCCACAGAAAAAACTGTGAAAATTCAAAATTCCATTAAAAATCAAAGTTTTTATTTGGTTGTTTGTTAAGAACAAAATTCTCACTAAAGATAATTAGGCAAAAAAGGTTGGATGAAAGGGGATAAGAAATGTCAGTTTTGTGACAAAGAAGAAACAATTCAACACCTGTTCTTTGATTGTCCTATGGCTAGATTGATGTGGAACATTGTTAATTGTGCTGTCAATATGAAATCTGTGCTAAATTGCCATGACTTATTTGGAAGTTGGCTTAATAATACTGATAAATTCATAAGGGATTTGTTTGTGGTAGGAATGGCTGCAGTAATTTGGGCCATTTGGAAAATAAGAAACAAAGCCTGCTTTGAAAAGAAGTTCCCGAATGACCCCACTGATCTGGTTTTTTTGGCTTGTCATTGGGTTGAAACCTGGGCGAGTTTGCAGAAGCTGGAGGCAAGTCGAAGAAATCTACAGTTGGGAGCCAAGCTAATAAAGCAGGTAGCAAATGACGTTCTCAGTTCGAGGTTTGGATGGAGGGCCGGCGTCAGAAGAATTGGAAATGGATAGGAATAGTCTGGTTCTGAAGTGTTCAGCTGGGATTCAGGACTTTAATGTAATGCTTGATGATAGACAGTCATTTTGCTTTGCGCTGAGGCGCTTCCAGGCAAAAGTCCTGGGCTGTCTTTCCTTTTGTTGTCTTTTTTCCTGTTTGTCAACTCAGACTTCTGTAATGTCATCATTTCTAGTAAAAAAAATGGGGGCCCTAAGGCTCTAATTCAAAAAAAGAAAAGAAACATAATATATTGATTTAAAGCCAGTCCTAGGGGAGACAAAGTACAGAGAGATAGAAAATTATACAATCCTTTAGAGGAAGCCAGACATAATTCATTCATGTATTTACAGTCTGATATCTTTATGGAAAAGAAATATGAAGTTATGAATGAATTCTCAAGAATCTATAGGAGTTTAAGGCATGTTAATAGCATCCCCTCTGTCCCCAAAGGGCTTATGATTGAACTATGAAACAAGAAAAGTCTGTTAGAGCTGACCTGCAGTTCAAGTTCCATAACGGCAAGTTCACTCTTGAACTTCACAACGTCATTATCCTTCATTTGCAACTGCAAGAAATAGTACATTTCTATCTAGTTAGTAATGATTCAGTGGTTAATAAGAGAAATGGAATTGTGCATATTTGACATAACCACAACTCTGTATCCCAGACAGCTATTTATACAAAAATAAAGGTAATCTCACAAAAATATTCATCCGACACAAAAGAAGCTTCAATTTATAGCAAACTAGTTCATGAATGATTTTTTAAAGAAAACTGTCCTAAGATAGTTTCAGTTTTTCAAAGGCCTGGAATCATTAGGAATATTCAAATACATTTGTATTACAAAATGCATTATATATTATTTTGAAAAAAAAATACAAAATGTAATTTTTCTGGCAATATAGTGGGTAGCATAAAGTGAATCAATACCGGTAATCGATAAGTAACAGGGGAGTTCTATATGCTACTTGATCCTGACTGAACAAAATTGCTAGTTCTTGGCTTCTTGCTGACTTCATGATAGCAAATACAGTGCCAGGACAGAGTAGTTGTTTTCTATTTCACGAAACGTCTAGGTGCTACCTTCAGTTGAAAGCATAAAGTTCAAGTCGCAGATTAAGTAAGCTATTCAGTATGAACAATTATGTATTATGTTATTTGCTGATAATTGTGAACAGTATATGATGCAATTCAATGAACACTTTGGAAAAAGTACAATAATAAAACCTGTCTCTTGAGGAACCGGCTGTATTGGTTTGCTTCACTAAGCTTTTTCAAAAGCTTAGATCGTTCTGAATCAGCCAAAAGAGATTTCAACTGCATGCCAAAATAAAAAGAGAAGCAACATTAGTCATATATAAAATAGTGCTAGCGTCTGTAGGTTGCTAATTGAAAAGAAAAAAAAGACCAAGTTGCAACATTGTTCTTTGTACTTTGGAAGTATCAATCTTTCTAGTGCGATCTACGAACAGAAACATCAACTGTTAGAGCTACAATCAAGTTTGCCATTTCTCTGTGGAGTTCATTTCTGAAGGAGGTCACTCTATAATACTTATGATACATATTTATCTTACACAGATGCTACATTAAAAGCCCCCTGTTGACCTAATATTTGACAAATATAAACAATAACTCCTAAAAATGGCCTGAAAGATTTATGCAGAAAAATATAATAACATGAGGTATGTCTTGAAAGTAGAGATCATTTATATGAACTCTGCTAATCTTTGAGTGACATATTGTACAGGAATGCAGAGTGATAAGCTACACAGGTAAAACGGTACACAATTGGATGATATGATACCTCATCAGATTTAAGCTTCTGAGAAATCAGATTTTCAGAAGAGTCGCCATAAACTTCACCAGCATCACTAGTTTGCTCTGAAGGGGATGGTGTTGAGTCGGAGGATGCAGGGCCATCTTGTAGATTCAGACTTGCTGCAAAAGATCTCCAATTTGAACGTCTGCCAGCTATTGGGCTAACAGGATATGCCATAGTTGTGAACTTGCGACATCGGCTTGAGTTTGTGGAAGCTGGAAAATAGCATAGACCCCTTCTTTGAATCCTTTGTTTTTCAGACAGAGCTTCGCTCGGACATATGAGACTATACTCCCTTCCCGGATTTCTTCACCAAAACATCACCAAACCATGTTAAATTAATGAGGAATGGGAAAAAAAAAAAGGACTACGCGTTCTGCATGTGGTTCAACAGGACATTTGGTATTTGGAGTTCTGAAAGTCGCACAGACACTAACTTACCAAGCTAAAATCATGTCACGAACAATTCCAATATCATACATGCATGCTGTTCAAGTGTTCATGCGTGAATAATATATGAGTGAACAATCCAGAGAACAACTTACCTTACAAAACTCGTGGTCAAACACTCCATTGCTATTTCCTGAATAAAATCAGGAGGTAAGATCAATCAAAGTTATATTTTCATAGCTTCAAACAGAGAATGTTAGCCAAAACATAAGTCTCTCGTAGCCAGTACAACATATACACGACAGCAAAAACCACACCCTTCTCTTACCACGAATCACACTGAAACTAATAATTCCCTGCCACTCCACCAATCCAATCCGGAAGAGGATCCAAACCTAAGTGAGCCGCACCAATCAAAAATTCAAAATCAGTTAGGGGGAAATCAGTTAAGCTTCCATTATCTAAAAAAAATAAAAATAATCAGAATCAGTTAAGGGGAAATCAAACAGAAGACAAGTGAAGCAGACCTCCTGAAGCGAGCAGCAACCTCGCAGGCAGCGAATGCGGGGCGGGGGGCGAGGCACCCAACTGGAACCCTAGAGATGGAACGGGATGCTGGGGTGGTGGAGAGATCGGGAGAGAAGCAGAGCTCCGAGGTGGAATGGAAGAAGCGAGGGAGGAAGAGACGAAGAGCTCTCGCTCTCGTGTACTCCACCAGCGCTCGCGTCGCGGCCACAGGTTTTCCCTTTTTCTGGCTGTGCGGTTAAACCCCCTTTCGGAACACGAGGGATGGATCGGACGGTGGCGTGTGGTTGGGATGCTTCATCCGACGGTCGAGCGGGTGCCCGCAGTTTGGAGAAGAGGAAAATGAAATTAAAAATAAAGATATCTTATTCGTGATGATTCCCCAGCTAGTGAGATTTCCCAGTGACAGAAGGAAATGCAATGGATGTGTGCCTTTTTTTTGTTTTGTTTTCCAACAGAACACACAAATCAAACCCGCTTTTTTGTTTTGGTATTTTTCTTGGAGAAATTACAAAAGGGAGATGAGAACATTTCCTCAAGAGAAACACCTTAAGCAAGCACACACATGCTCTGGACGTGTGGGATTAGCATTTTTGCCATTGATGGTGCCTTCGAAAAGTGGTCCCAAATACAACCACTCAATCCAAGTCATGAGAGAAATGTTTTTGATATCCGCATGGTCTTGAAATGCAATTTTGACCACCACATTCCGTTTAAAAAAAAAGACCACTACAGCTTGAAGAAACAGCTAGTCACCGGTTACGGTACCGAGCTACCACAGAACATGTGCACCCTCCGTTCCATAATATATAAGATTTTGATTATACAATTATGAAATTAAGGTAGTAAGACGATAAGAAAAAAAAATTAGTTGTAGTGAGGCTTCATAAGTCATAAACAAGACCATAGCCTCCAAATCTCCATTCAATTACTGCAACGAGATAGAAATCTCTTCATGCGCATATCTGTTCAAACAATGCATCATAACAGAATAAGAGGAATGGTTCATCTCCCTACACAGAATGCAGCAAGACCAGAATGTACATGGTAGGAGCACAGCCTTGCAGCAAAACTGCACGCGATTGCTGGCTCCTGAATACTTAGCTAGGAGAGGTTCAGCTACACCAAAAGGGTTGGAACAGATCACGCGATAAACTGCTGGGTGAAATCATCAACATGATGCAGACTCAAAGTACTGAGAATAGCTGTTCCACCCGGAACTAAAAATCCAAAACACGGTCTTTGTTGCTTTGGCTCCTAAACAAGGTTGAGTTCTTTACAGCGGCAATAAGTTGTACACCACCAAATACAGTCTTGATTGTCAAGAAGAATGACTTCAATAACATGTAGCTGAAGGGTAATTGTTCTGCCAAGGTAGATGAAGAGCGATGCCGTTGCTGCTACTTCGCTGACACTTCAGCAGAATGCCCATAATCATCACCTTCACACTGAAGTAGAAAATTCAACAAGAAAGATTGTCAGAAATGATTTGAACAACAAAAATGGTAGTTAGCATGCAGTTTCAAGGTAAGGTGTGCAAACAAAATCAGGGATGTAGGAACTCCTAGTGATAATAGCTTGAAATATCGTAGGCAGAGAATATAAGTAGTAATTTCACATACCAGATCAACAAGCATATCGATAGTGAGTTCTGTATCAAATTCATGGGCCTTCAGTGCTTCAACAATGAAGTCAGCAGACACATCTGGGAACATCTTCGAGAGAGATTCTACCACAGCAAGATGATTATCAACACCATTTTGCTCATACTGTGATGGATCAAACGCACTGCTAGTAGCTTCTCCTTTTGATGAAGATTCTGCAGAAATGTTGAGCTTTCCTAGGCTTTCAGCATAGTCATCCAAAGAAAGGGAATCTGGGAGCTCATATTCAGCAGACTTGTCAGCATTCTCATCCTTTTCAGTATCACCTACTTGCTTCTCAGAGGCCTTCCTTTTGCTCAAGCTTTCTTCAAACAAAGGCCTGGGGGGAGGCACGAAGGGAGTGGCATTTGGATTCAACTGAGAAGACCGCTCCATTGTTTGCACTCCGGTAGACCTGTCATATGTGCAAGGAACTCTTGGTAAAGTGTGTACAAATAGTGAGGATTCATCAGATCATAAACTGCATTTTCATGTCTACCAAACTTTGCTGAGAAATTAACTTATTCCATACAGCATGCCTACTATGAGGATTACTCAACCATAGAGGCAGTGCAAAAAAAGTATTACTACTACCTAATAAGAAATAACTAGTAGAGATATCTCTCTGTCTGCTTCTTCGTTTCCATATAAGGTATAGCGCACAAAAGTTGCAGATCACCATATAAAAGTTCTCCACAATACCATGCCCCAGTGATCAGGTCGTAGATAAAGTATTGCAACAACAAAAAACTGATCTCATACATCTCAATCAAAAATAACTTGACATCCAGGAAAATAAACCTTAGAATTGGGATCATAAAACATTTTAGCTATGTACAGTTTAAAAAGGCTGTAGGCAACACAAGTTCAGTACTATTAGTACTTAGTAAAGACGACCCCACAGTCCACATACAATTTTTTTTCTTAACAGTGCAATCTTACATAAAATTGGTCAACAATTAGGGACGTGAATAGTAATAAAAAACAGGGCACGCATAGAACGCAGAAAATTGCAGCTGCAACCATAATAAAACAGTTTTTAACATCCTATTGCCTCGAGCTCCAAATCTGTCTCCCAACTTCAACCAATAGCCTAATCACACATAGTTGCAACTTGCAAGGAACAGGTGCACAAATGCATTCCACACCCGCACTCCAGCACGAAAAAATGCATAAATGTATTCCACATCGCACTCCAGCACAAAAATAGAGCTACAATAAGGTTCCTAGATATATAATGCAACTTGAACAAAACGAGGAGTTCACTTCCCTACATATTACACACCTTCATTTCAGATTTCTCATACAACTAGGCTGAGAAATTAGGGCAATGTCTGCGCTACAAGGCAGCCCGAGGCACACCGCAACTAGATCAACTAAGCAAACGATGCATTGCGCACGGAAAAAACAACAGGAAGCATCTAGAACCAGCAATCACGAAGCATGGAGGACACCCCACCCCAATTCCCCTCCACAGCATCACCAACCAACAACAACAAAAACACTCTTAAATACTAGGATTCGCGCGAAATCCAGAGCATCGAACTCCACCCACAACCACCCAACACCGCAGGATACACCCAGGATCAAACAACAACCCACACCACAACCACAGGAGGCGGGCTCGCCGAGGGGATCGCAAGTGGTACGAAGAAGAGAGAGGCATACCTTGTCGTCGGCGGCGTCGGCGGCGGAGGAGGAAGGCGCAACGAAACCCTAGGTCGCCGCGGCTCGCCTCGCGCTTTGGGCGCCTCGTCGTCGGGGAGGAGAGGGGAGAGGAGAGAGGCGTAATAAAGAGGAGAGGGGAAAGGAAGGAGGAGGAGTAGGAGGGGGTGGTGGGCCCGGGCGGCGAGGAGGGAAACGGTCGTGGAGCCCGATCACGGCTGGAGATCAGCCGCAGTTTCCCCGATGGACGGCTGGGATCGTCTCTTTGTCCCACAACGTGTTAGTTACACTTTTTGTTTTCCACCTTCTCCTTCAAGTTTTTGGGGGCTTCTGCTATTGATGGAAAGCTTTTTCTGGGAAATAGGTCGCTTTTTGGCCGAATTTAAATAGTAAAAACCTATTTTGCTCTTGTTATTGCAATGGGAATAGAAAATACAAAGGCCAAGTAGTCAACAGGTCAAATATAAGTCGAACAGGGGTCGGACATATCTGTATCCGTAATTTTGAGCGAAAATGGACACCGAGGTAAGTGTAATTTTTACGGCTTGATTATTATTATACTATCCGGATACATCGGCTTCTCTGAAAAAAAATATTATACATCTAGTCCGTCCTATTCCAAAATAATTTTTTTTAAGATTCACGTAGAAGCAAAGCGAGAAATTGGTAATGAAAGATTCCAAACAAGCATCGTTTAATTTCATGTTTCGTGCACGAAGCTGCAATGGATGAACACCTCTGGACCAGACCACACTGACAGGGGTCAGGGACTAAAACTTAGGCTGCATTCGGCAGAAAGGAATGGGAACCAATTCCTCCCACACAGAAAACAGAACAGTCTATTAATATGTGATTAATTAAGTATTAACTAATTTTTTAAAAAATGAATCATTATAATTTTTTAAGTAACTTTCGTATAGAAATTTTTTTCAAAAACGCACCGTTTAACAATTTAAAAAATATACGTACGGAAAAAGAGGGGAGTGGTTCCCAACTCCAGTTGCTGAACGCAGTCTTAGGCTACCAAACTTCTCAAACAAGAACTACAGATTCTTGCTTTCGCTGCTAAGAATCATATCATAATCGCTTACAGGCAGCATTAAGCAGTCACAGGATAGCGAAAATCTGCACTCAAAAGTGCCATAAATAATGGTAAACAGAAGGCACACAAGGGAACACATAATACATGAAAGTGTTGCGACATAAGGGTTTTCTACTCTATCCAAGCAAATTACTTGTGCCTTGCTAATTGTTGCCATGTGAGCAGAAGAAATATTACTGGGGAGGGCCACATTTGTAAGCAGAGCCATTGGCTAAGCCTGAAGGCAAAAGCACCATATGTCATAATCAGGCAGCCAAAGGAAGAACAACTCAAAACACCTAAGGCTCAACAGTGGTCACTTGCTGCCATTCGCCATCGACGGCTTCTTTCCATAGAGTCACATTGTCATTACCATCAGACACTGCCAGAATATTTCCAGTCAATGACCAGGATAGCCTCCACACAGGTGTTTGGAAATCATAGAGAACCCTGCCTTCCCACTGCTCGCCTTCTTTCGGCGCTGTCCAGATAACGACCGTTCCATCCTGGGAGGCACTAGCAATTGTGGACTTAGGGAGGCCTAGATTTGGAGCCCAGGCAACATCTCTCACCCAGTCCTTGTGCATCTGAAGAGCCGGAAAGCAGTCCATCCTCCAACTCCCGTTGTACAGCTTCCATACCTTGACTGTATTGTCACAACCACCAGAGGCAAGTTTCTGAACATATTCAAACTGACCGGAAGGCCCTGCATTGATTAGAGCACCTGGCGCCATTGCAGGAGCCCAAGAAACAGAGGTGACGCCCACTGGGTGAGCCTGATCGATGCGTGTTGTGTCCCACCCACCATCAGAACGAGCAGTGAAGACTGAAATGTTGCCATCAGATGAGCCACAAGCCAAGCACAGCCCGAGCTCATGAGGTGCCCAAGCAATGGAATTGACAGAGGATTTGTGCTCAATGAAGGTGTGCGCCTGCGCCCATTCATCAGGCTTGCTTCCTTCCTTCCATATGATAACCCTCCCATCATAGCTGCAGGATGCCAGCAAGGAACCATACTTAGGATGAGCCCATGCAACTTGCCAGACTGGGCCCTGATGCCCACTCAGAGTAGCAAGCTGCTGGTGTGAGTTGCCGCTTACACCGATGATCTTTATTGTGTTATCAGAGGAGGCTGTAGCAATGCGCTTCCCATAGTAATCCATGGCGATATCATGCACCACATCCTGGTGGCCAGTCTCTATCTTATGAGGAGGCATTGTTCCAATTATCCTCAAATCAGAAGTACCCCAGCAAACTCCAAAGTATTCACCTCAGGTTCCTACTTGATACAAACAGAGAACAGATGATCAGAGAGCATAGGGATAGATTAAAGCAATGAAAAATATACAGTGTGCATTTCACTTGCTCAGCTACTCTTCAAACTTAAGCACAACATAGGGAACTGATATGCTAAGCGGCAAACAAAGTACCAACCATAGGGAGTTGATATGATTTGCAGAATTACAATTTTATGAATAGTTGATGCACAACACCAGAGTATCATGGGCGGATCTAACATGGGACATGGGGGTTCAGTTGAACCCCCAAACTTTTTGGGAACAAACAAATTATTAGTATTAAGGTTAAGGCAAATTTCTAGAACAGAAGCTAGGGTTAACGCAAATTCGATAAAAAAAAAAGGTGCGTGAGTAGAGAGAGATGGGAAAGAGGATGTGCTAACCAGGATGCGGCGGAAGCAGCAGGACGAACAACGGCGCCCCTGCTCGCTCGCTCGCGGGATGGATGGGGATCGGCGCAGGCGGCGGTGGCGGAGGATGCGGCGAAAGCAGCAGGACGAACGACGGCGCCCCTGCTCGATCGCTCGCGGGATGGATGGGGATCGGCGCAGGCGGCGGTGGCGGAGGATGCGGCGACAGCAGCAGGACGAGCGACGGCGCCGCCTCTGCTCGCTCGGGGGACGGATGGGGAATTGGGGATCGGCGCAGGCCCCGGGACGATCTACGGATTGCCTCTCTCAACCCGACCGGTGTTCCAACCGGTGAATATATAGATGGTCAAATGGACCTCCCGGCCCGGTACGGCCCAGGAACGGCCGGGCCTGAGCCGAGGCAAGTCAGGCCGGGATGGGCCTGCTCACGGGCTACACCTGCAGCCTAGGTACAGTCCAATAAAACTCGGATCGATAGGTATTATAGCTCATCGTGCTTCTCTATTAAATAAGTCTATTTTTTCTTCTCTCATCTCTTTGGGTTGGTCTTATATGGTTGGATTAAGTTAATTTTGTATCTCTCTTATCTTTGGGCCGTACCTCAAATGGCTGAATTAAGTCTATGTTTAGTTCCTCAACTATTTTTCTTTGCTCGTGCCGTGCTGGGCCAACCCACCGTGCCGAGGGAGTAGCCCAGGCACAGTCCCGCTGTCGGATCATGCCGTGCCGTGCTTAGGCCGGGCCGTCGAGCCTTGGACCATATGGTCATCTATAGATAAATCCATCGTTTGACTGGTTCAATTATCGGTTCAATAAAATAATAAAATTATACTATATTTTATTGAGAATTTTGGTTTAATCAACACGTAAAATATATATTTATTTCGTTTCTAAAACCGTTGTAGCAACTAGCCCAAATTGTCAGATGCGCACGCATGTATACAGGTAGAGGTAGAAACCGGCCTAACTATTTTGCTTAGAAAATTTGAGAGTTAGGTCTAAAATGACATGTGCTCATGTTTTATATGTTTTTGGTATGAAAATATTTAAGGATTAGGTAGGGTTTTGAAAGAACCCGCGGGCCTGGTCCATCGGGGGTTCGATCCTAACTCAGCTCACTTTTCTTTTGGTTCTTCAGAAAACCATCTGATTTAAATGATTTTTCTCAAGTCAATTACATCTTCGGATTAGGCATTGGTTTCGTTTTTTTAAAACCCCCAGTTCGGTTTGATTTTTACAACTAGCATATTGAGATGCCACTGGAGAGAGAGTAATTCTTTGCAAATTGCTAATTTTGCATATGTAAAAGGGCATGTCACATTTCCAACATGGAGGGCATGAAAATGACTCATTTGCCCTCGTTTGATCTTAGTGTACATTGAGTATGCCGATAAAATACACCTGCAATATTTGAGCAACTATATACAAACATATACGCTAGCAGATCCAATAGGTTTATTGTACGCTACAAATTTATCCTCTCATATCTTGTTCACATTACTAAATTTTTTGCACGGGATAAATCCATAAAATGATTGAAACATGAAATCTATTCATATTGAAAGTTCAAGTGCAATTAATTTAGTTTCAGTGATTAATGATAAATCCAATTATATGAGATTAATGTTTTATAAGCATTTTTTCTTAGTCTCATGTGGATGTGAAAGTGAAATTTGTGAGGTGATTCATGGACTTCCTATGAGTTGAGATCGAAACGTTTATTGATAGTGGACCTAAATCATAAGGATGAAATACACGGAGATCAAGCTATATGTATCACTTTTTCTCTCCATGCACATATTGATATACTCATATATAATATTTTCATGTGAGTGACATATGTATTTGAGACTAATGTTTTGTTTGAGCCATATCTTGTTTAGTCTCTTCACAGACGATGAAAGTATACTTCTATCTTAATGTCTACATATGACCAATAACTTCTATTCTTGTATAGGATAGTTTCCAATGTTTTATCTCTAATTATGTATATTTTTGCTTCACAAAAGATATTTTGTATGCATATATTTAGGGGGAGCAAATCATATACCTTAGTTATGCATGTACTTGATCCAAATTATTCACTTACATTTAATTGATATTTTTACATTTGAGTACATAACACTTGTGATATTGATTAATACTCATCCACTTATCCATATCCTTTTATATGCGTGATCGGTTGGTCAACATGTGGAGGTTGACAATTGGATCTTTGAGACTAATAATTTCATTGAGTTGAATGAGAAAAATAGGTCCCAAGGATTGAAAATGTGTTAATGCTCAAGTGATATGATTACAACTAAATATACAAGAATGTCAAAGTGTAGATATTGAAGATGTGGGATACGAAGTGGTTACTATGGCAAGACGATGAATGACAAAAGATGCTCGGTCGCGATGGACCAAGTGACGGTGAAGGTCAAGCAAGGGGCTTGACATTGAAGAACCAAATCCAGTGGTGAAGAGTGAGTAACGGTTTTGTCATGATGGACCGGGCGAGACCATTTGAAGCTACAAGTAACCACATCAATCATTTGAAAAATATATAGTGAAACGATTTTGGTGTTAGCGTCCCTTAAGACAAAGAAAAAAGATGGAAAGAAGCCATTTCTACTGGTATATGAAAAATAGCAATATTTTTAAAAAACAAACATATTATCAAATATATATTCAATGTTATATTTAATAAAACTAATTTAGTGCTATAGTGTTGATATTTTTTTATAAGTTTAGTCAAATCTTAAGAAGTTTGAAAAAAAATTCAAAATGATCTACAATATGATATAAAAGACAATAAGAATGACATTGTATTTCCAGTCTTTCATAGTTAAATGTTTCAAAGGGGCTTACATAAATATCAGTGCTAAAACGTGCTAAAACGCCAAACCCCGTACGCACACATATGGCAGCCGTTTTTGCCTAAAAACTATGGAGATGAATGAGCATTGCTCTAAACTTGTTTGGTTGTTATTATTCAAATATAGGGTCACAAACCTACATAATGTTTAAAATGCAACCATATCATGTACGAAAGATATTTATCGATGCTAAGATAAGACCGTCTGTTATATGTGCAAGTGACAAGTGAGCCAATTCGTCAAAGAATCATGAAACAAATTAGGAAGGCAAAGAATTCATGAGCAAACAGCACAACTGCTGTGCTGCGTGCATCTGTATATTGCTAACAAAACAGTTAAATCTCTTTTCGTTACAGATACTGTCACAAAAAACCAATACAGCTTAATTTGGTAGATCTACTCTCATGTAGCTGAAATGAGGAACAAAACTAGCTCAGCTCAAAATATTTCTAGTGACTATCATTTTCGAAAGGGAACAAATAATCATAAATGTAATGTCATTTTCGAAAGCGAACAAAAGCAGCTCCTAGCTGTGCCTCACAAAGGGAGAGCGTTTCAGGATTCAATTTCTTCTGAAACCGGTCTTTGAGGTTAAGCTTTGTCACTGTCTGCAAAACTCGGGTGCAAAACCTCCGGACTTCTTGACGACGTGACTTGTTTTCTGGGATCTTTGTAAGAACTTCTTGTATCAGCTCGCACAACTGTGAAAGGTGCTTCTTCAACACCTTCGATGCGCTTGAATCATCACCAGCCCAAGATTTGAGTATGCAGTCTACCAATTCTAAGGTTTGAACTCTTCGGTATTCAGCTTTTGTGCATCCAATCTTCTGCAGAACAAAGCCAAAGAGCTCCTCTCCTATCCAAGGATTCCTCCGGACAGCCTCCTTCACAAAACCAAGCTTCAACCGTGATCTCTTGTTGTTGAAGTAGTCGGTCAATATATATTGGAACTTATCGACAACACTAGCAAGCTCCTGTTTCGAATGACTCTTTGAATTGATGATCTTCAGAAGCCAAAATGCGGCATTTTGGGCAACAGAAGCAACTGTGGTGTACCGTGACCGTGATGCCAGTGTTAGAGCTTTCTCCAACAAAGCTTCAAGAGAACTAAGTTCAACACCATCACCCTTAGGATAATCCTTTGCTTTGAATATCCTTTTCTGCAATATACCACCTATGCGTTGCTTGAATTGCTCGCTGCCATCAGCACTATGTGACTTCAAAAAAGCTTGCATTAAGAAAGAATACACCTCCAGCACCAGATTTTTTCCTGGGGAGTTAGAGCATAGATGGTTACACAACAACATATAACAAATGTAAACGCTACAGTTAAAACGGCATGAAAGCTGAACCATTTCCTAAGATAATAAACCTTGCAGTAACAATTAATTCCCTGAAATGATTTTAGAGGCAGATTTTAAGAAATGATCAATTTCGAATGTACCCTTTAACTACTACACACAACCTAAACAAATAAAAATATGAAGGAATGTTTGAAATGTACCTGTATTCCTCTGAAGATATATCTCGAGTAATGTAAGGACACGGAGTTTGAACCGCATAAGTTGAGATTGCTTAGTTTCACTGCCAGGAAGATTGCGCTCCTTGAAAATCCTTGCAATGTAAGGATCAATGCGGAACATAGCATCATCATCCATACCATCTGAATCATCTGAGTCATCCCCATCTTTGGTAGCTTCTGCACCATCTCCATCCTTTGACTCATGGACAACTGTTTCTTTCAGATCATCTTGACCTTCATCTACTTCATCAGCTGAATCATCATCCATTTCCTCATCCAGTCCGTCTGCAGCAGAATCAGTGTCCCCAACCTCCGCGTCCTCCACAACGGTTTCATCATCATCTTCGATGTCAACACATGCATCATCATCATCATCACTACCTGACTGGCGACGAGAACCTTTCAAATCTATCTTCACAACTCTTAACATGTCAAGAAGCCCTGTTTCTGTAATTTCATCACAGACCACGCGGAAGACCTGAGATTCAAATAAGATACCAAGTTAGTACAGCCAACTCAAATGTTAGCAAAAAAAAGCAACAGATAAACGCCATGAAACAGAAACAGGAAAATGAGGGGGAGCACAATCTGAATGCACAAGTGATTTTACTATGTTTGTATTTACACTGGTATGATAGAAAATGGCTATTTACTATTATTACATTTCCGCTAGTACAATTGAAAATGCATGTTCACAAAGGAGTGTATAGATCATTTAAAACTGCATGACCCTAATTTATTTCCTTATTATTATCAATATACAATTCTCCAAAAGCGGAAAAGCTCCTATTACTAGAGGTACATGTACAGTGTTACTTGCCTGTTCGATGGAGAAACATACAGGGCCAGACACATGAGGCAAAACAGAAAGAAAAGTCTGGACAAGTACATCCATAAACTCTAGTGGCCCGTCCTCATTGGAATCCTCTGATACGCCATCATTAGACTCCTCCAGTCCATCCTTGTTAGATTTGACTAACCCATCCTCATTAAGCCCCTCTACACCCTCATTAGAGGGCTGTCCACTAGATTTGTCATTCTCAATGATGGAAGGGAATGATTTCTTGCAGCATATAGTCACATCAATTGCTGCCTCCCAGTACTCGTCTGGATGGAGAAGAACTTGGAGGAGCAACTGAATAAGGAGATGACGCATCGCATGCATTTTAGTCGAATCCAAGCCAGGGCCAACTTTTCTTTCCTATTCACAAGGGAACCACAGATATTAGATGATGAAATAAAAAAGGAACTATATGAAATATCCATGAAAAGAACAGAAATATTATTCAAACTAAACCCATGCTTCCATACTTTTGAACTTCTTATTCCAAGGATATTAAATCTACAACAGCCAAAAGAAATCACCATTGCGACAAATAAGCCCTACTGCATCAAAAGAGGTGATCCACATTCAAGAGACTAGATTTTTAAGGGAAGGCTAAGTGCACACACTCAGTTGTTGGGACCTCTGATTTAGTTTTAAAATAAAAACTGGCACTGTTTTATGATTCCTAGGCTTGTTAATAAGTCATCAATTTAAAACCAGATAAATACAGTCAGGGATAGTTTCAATAATGGAAACAGGGACAGTGAGGGCATTCTAGTAGGTCAAATTAAAATAGTACACCACAGAATGAGTTAACTAATATGATAAGTTCAATAATAGCATGTTACAAACCTCGTAGAAAAGCAGAGATTCTACATCCAGTAACTTCTTGAATGCATTGTTGTCGTTGGTACTCAAGGTCCGGAAGAGTGAAACTGAGGGAATGTTGCAAAGGGTGTTAATGAAGCGCATGAAGTAGAAACCCAGGTCATTAGACTTAACCTCACTAACGTGTAAAGCTTCATCCTTTTGTGCATCTTCTATTAAGAATTGAAGTTGTTCAATGCATTCATTACGTGTTGATGTTGATATAGCTGGCTTTGGCCATTTGAACTTCTCATGCAGCTCAAATGATGTCACCTCATATCCCAAAGACGCTGAAAAAAGACCTTGAACTGCAAGGAATTTCAATACCTCAGTTTGCACTAGAAATTTTTCTTCAATGCACTTAACCATTTCAGAATCTGTCAGTGAACTCCCTTTAGATGTCAGCTTCAGATTTTTCAAAACACAAGGAATTGTAGTCACTATCCAACTTTTCAAAAGGTCAGCACTCCCTTGGCCAAAAAGGTCCTTGTCTTCTATTGTACCAACTTCCGAATTCTCATCAGTTGTCTGACTTTGATCGGATGGTTCGTCTGTAACAGAGCTTTCATCTAAAAAGAGTGACATCAAACTCTGCACAAGACACAAACAATCTTGACCACTTCGGAACTTGGCAACCAGATCTTTAACAGTTCTCGTTTTTGTCATGCAGTCAAATCTTCCACCAGTATACTTCTGTAAGTTAGTAATAACAGCAACACGTCGATCATTGTCATCGCTCACTAAACTTACTAACTCCTTCAGAAAATGTTGGCCGGCATTGTGCAACCATGACGATTCATTTGACAGAACATCCATCAAACCATGAACAACCTTGCTGGATAGAATTACTTGAATCGAAGATGGGGATAGCCTTGGAAGGAGGTTAAGAAGAATATTAAATGCCAGGTGCTTCCTATCATGAGATGATAGCAGCAATGTTCCTTCAATTATAACCTCGCAGAAAGTATGTAGATTCCTTTTTGTATCCTCAGAGGAGCTGCCTTTCTTATTCTTTTTGTGCTTCTTGCTTGAGCTTGTGGCAATATCACTCTGTGAAGCTGCCTCTCGAACAAGCATGTCCGTAATAACAAGCCACAAACTATGAATGCGTGGAAGACAAAATGTGGATTCCTGGATAGATTTATAGAAGACCGATCAAAAGATAAGGCAAGGAATGGCATACAACATATACAGATTTGATATAACGAAAGAAATTCCATTTATTAAATACATCTTGGTTCTATGTTAGATTTTGGCGATGTTACTCCTGAACCATTAAGTACTAAAAAAATTACCTTGAAACAAGCAGCAATTGAAAGAAGATGTTCTTCTGCAAAAAAAACTTCTGGAGTGAATGGATATGGCAGAAGCTTCCCAAATATCTCCTTCTGGGCATTTGTTTTCTCTTGCAATTTCAAAGCCAGATAGAGTGCATCTGGATCTCCAGCATCAGCAGCTCTGTTGAACCAATCTTGCACACTGGGAGCTTCAAGAATCTCAGATATTATAGCTTCCTCTGGCAGCTGCAATGTGTAGAAAGATTCAGCAAATGTTGAATCAAGTAACTGGCCAAATATGGTACAACTGACAAATGAGGAAAGAACATATCCACTCCTAAATCAAACTTATGTACATCATACAAGGTGTGATTTTCAACATAATTGATACAAAATTAAAGTAAAAGTTGGCATAATCACAGGTCGATTTTAAACCAAAAGGCAATACCATTGATGTCAGGGGGATATCTTATCTATTAAACAGAAGCCAAGTACACCATGCAAACTGAAATACCAAAGTTTTCTTAAAAAATGATTTCAGGTGCTATAAAAATGGTTGCTTTTATTAAATCTTTTGAGAAATTTAATTTAAGATTATCCTTTTTACTGGTCATTTTTTCTGTAAAAAAAATTTAAACATATTTGGATGCCAATGACAATCTCTTAAGTAATAGACCTTCGACTAAATTCTAATGTTCCCGATTAGATTACACGCATAAAAAGCATAGTCATAAAAAGTTTAGTATGTGCCTGAGGCGTGTACCTTTCCAGCTAAATCCAGGATAACAGCAACAGTGGGCTCAGTTAAATATCGTTTCTTGCTACCGAGTTTGACAACCTCATCCACAAAATCCTTGACAATGGGAGAACCTTCTTCACGTGCCCACTGTCCCGAAACCCGTCCAGACCTAACAATTGATCCATAACCAAATAATCGTCCCAAAAGATTATCCTTAGCTTCCTACAAAAGAAAAATGAAAAAAATAATGAGCAAACAAGTTTAACATCACAATAGGGCAGAAGAAATCAGCAGTAAACTAGTCATCGTAATTACCGGTCCCCTCATTGAAGCTGAATATTCTAACAAATTAGGTATCAACTTCATGATTGCTTCAATGCTGATTGAATGAATTGATTCGAGCACAACTGCAAGACCCAATGCGAATCCTTGCCTTGCAAACTGCAAACAAGTTCTCAAGCATAAGATATGATCTAAGTGTAGTGGATGACCAATGCAATACACAAAGCTAAACTTCTTCATAGAATTGGAAAGCGTCTCTAACCTCTCTAGAAGAAGAGATACCGCGAATGAGCCGCCGAATGGCATAACGCACCGACGGCGCGCAGTTCTCCAGGCCATCGTCCTTCTCGGCCTCCATCCTTGCCGACCCATCTCCACCCTCCGCTTCACTCTCCCCCTTCCGCCCACCCTTCTCGTACGCCCTCTGCACCTGCCTGAGCTCTGCCACGAGCGCCTCCGCCGCGGCCTCCCTCTGCGACACCTCCGGCGAAGCCAGGTCCCTGAACACGTTCATGTGAAGCCCAGGCCCCGACACCACCGGAATCACAGGCGGAGGAGCCACCGCCGCCGCCGCCGCCGCAGCCTCCGGCGCCACCTCCTCCGGCTGCTTCGGCTTAGCCGCGGCGGCGTCCGATTCAGCGGACTGGCGGTGCCTCTCCTTGTCAATCTCCTTCCGCTGCTTCTTCCGCTCCATGGCCAGCTTCTTCTTCTTCGCCGGCGCCTCCACGGCCGGGGCCAGCTTGGCTGCGGCCTCCTCCTCGGCGGCGGCTTCGGGCTCGGCGAGCGCGGTCGACGGCCTCTTCTTCCCGGCCATTGCTGCGCCCAGCGAATCTCAGCTCAGCTCGAGGAGGCGATGGCTGCGGAGTAGAAAGGGTTTATGCCGAGAGGCGAGGAGGCGGCGAAGCTTGGAGCCAGCCAAGCCTAGGGTTTCTCCTCTCCCTCTCTTTCTTTTTTTTTTTTCCCTTTTCTCTTTTTGTATACTGCGTCGTCGAGGAACCAGAGGCCCAAGAAGCCACCCACTTATTAGGCCCAATTCAGCCTATGTCTCAGGCCGGCCCAACAAGGTCCAAGTATAGTGAGCTCGATGACACGTGGGGGCCGGGGGTTGACGCGTGGCGGGTGAGGCTGACATTGGGACCCACCGAATAAATTCTACTGCGGCGGAGAGGAGAGGAACGGGAGGTGCAGCAATGGCGGACAAGCCGAGCCGCGGGCTGGTGCTCTACGCCGCGGGTCACGCGGCGCTGCTCCCTCCGGCGAGCGGCGGCGGCGGAGGAGGAGGAGGAGGAGGGGGAGGGAACCACCTCGACGCCTTCTCCTCTCTGGCGTCATGTGGCTTCCTCTCCCTCCGCTCCCCTCTCACGAGTGGTACTACTGATCCAGCGATTCTCTCCTCTGCGTCGTCTCTCTGTGATTCTACTCGCTGCTCTGACCAAATGGAGATTTTCTGGTTTTGGTCGTTGTAGGTGGGGAGGAGAAGTGTAACAGCACGATTCTTGAGCTCGCGCAGCTGCTCGACGTGTACGATGATCTCTTCCCTGCAAAGGTGAGAGTGAGATCTTGCTTCCACCGGTTTGCACTTAGAGGATTAATTGTGCGAGAATTTAGAGTAGGCAATGCTGATTGTAATTTTTGCATGATAGACTGAGGAAACTGGTCAAGAGACTGCCCAGGTGGATCCACTGCAGCTAGTAGTTCCCAAGCTATCTGAGAGGTTGGGTCTGTGTGATTTTTGCCTTGTTTTCTGTTACATTTTTCATGAATTAGGTCTAACCGATTTCATGTGGTATTGGAAATGTCAGGTTTATGGGGATCAAAGCTGCCATGGTCACCAATTGCCCCCTTGTTAGTTCTTTTGCAGCAAATCTTGGTTTTCATGTATTCGGGGCTGAAGATTTTGTTGCACAATCTGGATCTTCCACTGCTTCTAAGGAGGCTGGAATTATTTCCCGGGCATTAAATCTACTTGGATTTTCAGAGGGGAAGGTTCAGGAGGCATCTGAATTTGATTTGGTGCTTCTGCATGTTGCCATGGAGAATACAAATAGCAAATTGGGGAAATTGGGAATGAAGACTGATCTAAATCGGCTTGATAAATTAGTTGGTGCAATCATGGAAGCGGCGCCCATAAGTTCAGCTATCGCCTCCCGTATTCATGTATCTGTGATGCTGAGCTATGGGTCTGCTGCTGAAAATAAGGATGAGTTCTCCATCTCAAACTCTTCGACTGAAATAGATTCTGACTTGAACTTGCTTCGCCCACGCCAAAGCTATACTATGAAAGCAGGAAATACATTGGATGATGTTAGGTAGGTGTTGTTCTTTGCTGCAAATGAAATCCAAAATGATGTTTTCAAATATACCATGTTTCTTCTGTGGTAATCATATTTATGTTACACATAAGAGTTCCATTAGATTTTGTCTGCTATATATGTGAGGTGAATAGTATCACGGTCTTCCAAATGTATGTAATTACTGTCGATCTTTTGCTGCATATAATGGAGTGCAGCGGCTTGCATCACATCCAAGAGCCATATCATATTTTTCCTTAGATACTTTATACTTGAAAGCTAGCAGCTTACAACCACCTTTTCACCTTTTGGTTTTTATGAAGTCAAGTTTGAAATGTGTCTTTGAAACCCAATCTAATACATTAATGCTATATCAGTCCAGATAAGTTGAATAACACCAATGTTGCTATCATACATGTTCTTCAGGAATCATCATCCAATTCTGTTAGCACAGTGGCAGGAAGGAGTTACACGCTCTGATTTGACCAAAGGGTTCTCTTTTGAGGAATTCATAAAGGTTTGTACAATCAACTTGTTATAACCTCTATCTGAAAATTGAAATAGTGAAAATGTGAAATACTTAGCAAATACTTACTTGTATCCTTTTCTCATGATCCTGCTTATCAATTTGCCTTTTGAGTTGTTTACAATTCAAAACACTTGAGTTCTCCCCTTTTGTCTTGGTTTCTTATAGAATTAAAAAGATGATGCCAGTTTGTTCAAAGAAAATTTCTGCTGCATTAAAATTAGCTATGTTATATCGCATTAATTCCTTTCATTACATAGTAAATTATTTCAGTCATATTATACACACTGTTGCATCCTTGGTTATCAAAAAAAAGCATGCCATGTAGTGAAGAGTTATATCTTCATCTTGGTGGTAGCTTTTGTGTGACACCACCTATTGTTGTGTGAAGATAAGTGTGCAAGCTGTTCCATAGGTATAATTAGCTTTGTTGTGTAACTGTCAATTTTTTCCTTTCGGAAAAAGCCATACCTAAAAGCTTGATGAGTTATTAGTGCACTTGTGCATTGCGCACCACAGCACCACACAGTAATTTTTCGTTTCACGATATACTGTCAAAAGCTGCTGGGATGATCATCTGCTTACCCTTTTTTTTACATTGGTTCCCCATGCCAAACTAGTAGTATAGGATTATAAATCTGGTCAAGCATGTCATATATATTTACCCTCCATTTAGAATTTAGATCAAAAATTGAGGATTTACCCTCCTGTGCTAATGACATGTGGGGGTCATCTAAGGTCACTGGCATGTGGGAGGGTAAATCCTCGATTCAATCTAAACGGAGGGTATATGATCAAATATTACATTTACGAATTATACAAGAAGGGTGCTACATACCTGAGTGAATATGCTTCACAAGAATATTATGTGGGAGTTTTAATTCTTCTAGGTACCTTCTGCAGAAACACTGTATATAGCTGGCAGCTTGATTGCGCCACTGTTGTGGTGTTACAATTCAATAGCATTTTTTTTCTTTCATCTGTCTGGCCATTATGTTAGATCCTAAGCTTCCAGGTTCAACCCATACCGTGATTCTTATGTGTTTGACTTAGCCAAATAGCTTATATCTGTTTTGAAATATTAAGTTATTCCATTTAATATAGTTGTCTTGGAGTATTATAACTAATTTCATTCTGCTATTTAATCAACAGCGCGGTGGAAATTTTGCTATGCTTGCCGAACGCTTTCTACACGAGGTGGCATTTAAGCTCTGGAAAGCTCCTAAATATGGAGCTTAAATCTGCCTGAGGAGATCCTCTCTAAATAAGGCGCGAAAATAATAAAAAGAGAATGAGCTGTTGGGTTCCTTTTGTAAATGGGAACTGCAGATATTGCAAATAGATGAGTTTCGGAGGAGACGTACTCTCCCAATGTTACAGAATTGATAAAAGGAGATGCTGATAAACTGAAAACTAGTTCGTTGTTTACTGAATTGATGGGAGATTTGTACTATGCTTATCCGATGCTTTTGAATGTCCTGAGCTTCTGTGAAACGCCTTTGCTGTTTGTGTAGAATCCATTTGCTTGAAACTTTCTAACTTGGGAGCTGTTTCAGCACTGATATCAGTGTCTGACAGATGCCATCCCCAGATCATTGTAATTTAATTCTTGATGCTAGCTAGCTGGTCTTAAAAATCGTGTGACTGGAGCCTCTTTTTTCTTTAAATAAGAACAGTACTAGTAGAATTGATTCTAGAGAATAATAAAAGGCAGCCATCCAGTTCCCTATCACTGGCTGCTTTGCAGCTTCTGATCGTTGCTTTTGTCTGCTTTGTTTGCAAGGTTGTGTTTGTCATGTACGCATAGATAGCAAAAGCATTACAAAAGTGGTGAAAATGGAGGGAGTAATCTGAATGATGTTCTTCGTGTGCTGGAAGCACGGAAGCACAAGGCTTTTTTTGCTTGTGTCTCAAATGTAGAAATCTCTATGAAAATGACAAATGTTTATCAGGTTCAAACATATATTTCAACAATCTTTAAAAGCAGTATATTCCTTTGTATAGAATTCTTAACCCTGCAAGAACCATATGTGTTCCAAACAGTAGTGGCAAAATTGTTGATGCAACCAGAGTTGTTTGCACGTCGCAATAAGCGTAGTTTAGTATGGTTAACCTGCATTTGGTATTTGGTATTGTGTGTGTCATCATCTCCAGAATCCATAGGAAGCAAAAAGAATGGTCCATGCTATGCAATTAGTCTTCTTTAGCCATAACCAATTCGATGCATCATTAGTTGTTAGGCATATGAGGACGCAGAGGTGGTCGGTAGTATGGGGCTTGTCATTAGATCACCATCTATCAACGAACCGACTCATTGATTTTGATGGATGGAGATGGAATCTTAATTCTTAACATGCCATCACAAAATTATTGGGGATAATAAGTCATCACATTGGCATGTCTTTTGTAATAATAGTTGTGTTGGAGGCATTATGAGGTACAAATATGGGTTGTTTTATTCATGGGATGCATACAGATATACCTTAATTTATTCACGGGATACATATTTATTGACATAATATTTCTTAATAATTATATACAAGAATGGAAAATCATATATTATATTTCCTGGAATGGAGTTATGGGTATATGTAGAGCAAAAACACACACCTGTCAGACCTCGGGCATCCACAATGTTAGACATAAGGTAGAACTTAAGCTCTGAAAACAATGGGAAAGTTTGCAAGTGACCTAAGCTTAAGGCTAGCTGCAAGCTTGAGGCTTGGTCATAGGGAGAAAACAAATCGATAATATTTTACTCTCTTTCCTCCAACTCTCTCACCAACAAAAAGTAGTAACAAGATTTTTTTTTATTATGTGGGACATATCTTATTGTTTTTTTAATCACATTGCAACAATTATTATATAGTTAAAGTTAGACCTACCTTACGACTCAATGAGACCTATACATTGAAGATGTCCTGAAGAGCAACCAGAGAGTAGAGGGAGTGAAGGAAGTAATGGGCCCTCCCTTCAACCTATGCCTCTGTAAATGAAAATGAGGTTTCTCTGACTTTGTGCACCATCAATGACTCAATTACAAACTGCATAGAATCTAGTTCTTCTAGATATACGACCTCGTTCTTTCCCCCTTTTCCCAACTCACATCTCTTGTTTTCCGTGCGCACGCTTTTCAAACTACTAAACGGTGTGTTTTTTGCAAAAAAGTTTCTATACAAAAGTTACTTAAAAAATCAAATTAATCCCTTTTTTTGGAAAAACATTAGCTAAAATTTAATTAATCACGCGCTAATGGATTGCTCGATTTTTCGCGCGCACTGTACAGGGTTGGAAAGACAGGCTTGCGAACGCAGCCTAAGTTATGAACACATGTTTTTTAATATAAAATCTAGAGGATCCATAATTTTGTTATTAGAGTTTTTCTCTTGAGCGTGTGTTAAACGGATGTGTGCGTGTGTGATGGTGTATGCGCGAAAAAGAAAAAAGGAAATAGCTTAGCTGCATTGCATAGTTAGGTTGTTGCCCGGTCATTGTCCTGGGATATGGAAACCAGTTCAAGTCGAACCACCCTGGCTGCACTTCGTCGTGTCTTTCCTTTCCTCCTCGGGCTCCTGCCTTGTTCAGCTCACAAGTCGCGCATCAGTTTCAGTTTCAGTTTCACTTTGTTTTGATGCTTTTTTTTTTGCTTGATTCCTCAGATGCACTTTGACCTTGCGTTGCATGCTGCCTCCTTTTTCATCTAACGAAACACTTCGATCATCTTGACCAAACAAAAGAAACAATCTTAATTTCTCTGATAAGGATGTGTTACTTTTAGCTGTCAGATTACGGATTACCGTGATCGCGCTTACAAAGCTCCTAAACTGTACGATCTTTTTCAAAAACTTTCTTCATCAACATTACTAACCAGTTAGTGCTTACTGAACTTCTTTAAATAAACTTTTCAATGGTCTTTAAATAAATTACGTGGGAAAAATTGAGAAATTGCAGTCCTGGATGGATGATGATGGGTAGTTGTCTGACCCGTAGACCCCGTTTTAAAGTGAAGATGGGATTGACTACTTCCTTAATTTCGGTTAGCATGTTTTACGAATTGCTAAATAATATGTGTAAGTTTTTCTATATAAAAATCGCTTGAGAAATAAACTTACTTTTTAAATTGTTGTAATAACTTAAATAACTAATAGGAGTACCAATTAATTATATGCTAATTATATCTTTCGTTTCGCGTGCAGCTAATCAGCCGTTTTTGCCTTACCTTCAGAACGCGGCCGTACAGTCCTGGACATTTGGATTTTTTGGACTGGTTGGGTTGTGAAAGCGACGCGAGGGATTGACGACGGCGAGTCGTTGAGGTTGGTGGCGTATGGATGGACGACGGCTTGCCGCCGGCGAGACGGCGGCGGCGGCAGAGTGGAAGGTCAAACCGGGCGGACTATGCTGATGTGATCTTTCGTGTGCTTCTCCGACAAAGGCATTTCAATTCTGGGTGTATAATTCATACATAAATTCAACGCCATCCCAAGCATGAAGCATTGTCTCGTCGTGCTCTTTTTTTTCAGAGGTCATCATCGTGCTTGAGTATGATGAGCCACTCACAATTCGTACTCAAGCAGACACCGACAAATGGTACACGCATCAAAAGGGTATATTTTCTATATCCTAAAATAAATCAATTTTTTCACACGAGTTCAATCATGTTCGTGCGTAAAAGTTAATTTATTTCAGGACAGGAGAGTATAGTCCATGCCTCCATCATTCCGAAGATCACGATCGGATGGCTTTATGAATTCTACTCGATTCCTTTCAAAAAAACGGGCAGAACTAACTAATCCAATTGCAAATAAATTCGACTGAAATTCATGTTGATTCAAAACCGGCCAAGGGTAAGCTCCAAAGCCCGGCCTGTGCCAAAAGGATTTTTGCAAAGAACAGTACCTCCACATTGTTTGTCGGTGGTTGATGCTTGCTTACAAGCAACAAATGCTGATGAGAGAGATAGTGATTTCAGCTGCAAATCAACTCGTCAGCTGGTTAATTTCACACGGCCATCACCTTAGCCGTCAGCAAGCTCCAGCACATTCATAATTCAGTGTCAAGTACAAGCTAGCTGCTGACCTGAACAAGTTCTCTTCTTCTTTCTTCAGCATCAGCTTGTGTTGTCCCTGTCAATTTACCTATCACATATGGCCGATAACTTGTAATTCATCCTGCAATCACTCTCTTTAACTCAATCATCCATGAACAAGTCAATTATTACCCAATCAATTTCACATCTCACACAAGTACAAACCCTGCTTGCCTTTAGAAAAATTCACAAAGGACAACACACAAACGAAAAAGAACCCTTCATCATGCCAAATTGCAATTTGGCAAAGTTCCTCGTTCCAACCACTGATAGCTGGGTCCCGCGTCGCGGATACCGTCCGATCGAGATCCGACGGTCGACGATGTGCTGACCCTTCTTCAGTTCTTCCCTAGAGGAAACAGAAGGAAGCTTCTAGTGTTCCTACTAGCATTTCATCACTCCATGTTTCTAACTGGCTCTCATATGAGATGGCAGGTAGAAGTAGTTGTCATCAGTGACAAATTAGCAACGCAACGCAGTTCATCGAAAGAGACAGATTTGACTAAGGCCGAGCAGATCAGCCAAACTTTCGTTGGCCAAAAAAAATGTTTCTTTTTTCTGATACATCATCATGCCAATCAGACTATGAATTTGGCTTGCTGTGATCCGGTCAGAGCAGGAAGGAAGCATAGTTGCCAACTCTTGCCAAACCAAGGGTTCACAAGAGAAAGGAACTGACAAAGTTGAAATCTTTCCATTGCCAATGCAATGCCACTATGACAGGTAGTTGTGGTAGGCAATGGCCAATGGTGGTCCATTTCATTCTCTTTGTGTTAGTTGAATCCAGGGAGAATCCTGGTCCTGTTCATGGCCTACTTATTCCCAATTATGGCACTAATCATCTGTCAAACTGAACATGGAACCTTTGATCCACTGTTCTAGCATCAATGACTGATCACTCTGCTAATTTGTTGTGTAATGACTAATGAGACAATGGAAGATCAAATGTAGTTCGTTTCTATGTTGAAAATCGTGGCTCATTTGCAGAGAAAAGGTCAATTTTGGCAATGGTTTGGTAGAGGCAATGTACTGGATGAAATGAATTGAATTGAATTGATACAATGAAGAAGAGATAGGAGAATACAGTTTTCCCCCTGGAATTAGAGGGAGGTACACTCACATTTGAATATTTGATGCTTACTAGTAATCCACATTTTGTATATTGACATTTACTTGTAAATAAACAACCAATTAATAATCACAAAGGGTATAAATTACTCATCAGCTGGGCATATGTAACATGATGTTCTTGTTCATCCTCTCTTTTTTTTCCAAAACAACAGATCAAATGAATGTTGCTAAAGGAAGAAGAAGGCGTAAAAAGAATTTCAAAAAGAAAAATAAGTTAAGCAAGAGAAGGCACAGATAGATACACCAACCTATCTATCTACCACCACCACCACCACCTCGTGGGCTTGAGCTTTCATTAGTTCATCAAAGTTCTCATACCGGCGGCAACTTGTCGAGCGCCTCCTGCAATGTCTTCTTGAACCTGTCCATGTCCATCTTGATGTTCTGCTTGTCCAGGTACGCAGTCTTGAGCGCGTCCCAGCCTTGCTTGTGCACGGCGTAGGGATCAGTGAGCACCTGGTGGTTTCGCGGGTACTGATTGATCAGCGAGCTCTCCTCCAGCTGCACATTGTAATCCATGTAGGTGACCTCCATGTCCTTGGCCGGGTTCTTGAAGGTGACGGTGGTGAGCCACTCCAGGCCGCCGAATGGCACCACCTGGATGAGGACGGCGCCACGGGGGAGGAACACCATGTTGGTGAGCCCGGCTCCATGGACGCCGATCATGACATCGGCGGAATTGACTAGCTGGGCGAATGTGGACATGTCGGTGTGCTGATCGGGTTCGGCGATGCGCACCTCGAAGCCCACGGCTGCGGCGGCCTGAGCCATCTCCCGCTCATTGAGGAATCGCCGCGAGTTCTTGCGGGAAATGATTAGCAACCGTGGCTTGCCGTTCCCCGTGGCGCCGCCGCGGGACGCCGCGACACGCTCCAGCCCGAAGGCGCGGCGGAGCGCGCGCTTGAAATCCACCACCGAGATGTGTCCCGGCGAGCGCTTGGGGTCCATGCCCATGTCCTTGTGGAAGGTGGCGCCGACCACGATCCGAGGGAAGCAGTGCACGTCTTTGTCGTTGTCGATGTCGAGGATGTCGTACTTGGTGAGCTGCCTGAAGAAGAGGTTGAACTTGTTCACCCACCATGGCTTGAGCCCACTGAGCAAGAACAGCACCTCGCCCTTGAACTGGTGGGTGCTGAGGAACAGCGGCACAAGCACGTCGGTGTAGTCGTGGTACAGGTTGCCGGAGAAGCCGCCGTTGGAGAAGACGAAGGCCGGGACCGAGTGGTTCCTGGTGCACGCCGGCGACGACTCGGTGACCGGCTTGAGGGTGAACTCGCGGACGACGGCCATGGCGACGGGGTCGTGGTACCGGGCGTACGGCTTCGTCTTCCACTCCTTGTCGATCCCGCCGATGTGGATGGTGGACGCGTTCCCCTCCACACGAATGTCCCCTCTCGCCTCGCACCGCTCCGACCTCTTGCTCGTCATGCGGCAGGTCGGCTTCCTCTTCCCGCCGCCGCTGCTTGCGGCGGCGGTAACCACGACGGCAGGGGTTGCGCTAACCTCAGGCTCGGCGCCGCCACCGCCGGAGCTCTCCTCCTCGTCGTCCTCCTCCTCTTGCTCTGCAAATTCAAGAACGCAATGTTTGAGCACAAACCGCACACGATCCGGAGAGCAAGCGAGGGCGAGGGCGAGGACTTGAGCTCACCTCCCACCGCCTTGGTCGCCGGCTCGTCGGTCTCCATCCTGATGCTGGAGTTCATCTGCTCCTGCAGCTGGTCGTCGGGCTTAACTGCACATTAGCCAACCAAATTTCACACTTCCAACTCACAAATCAAGAAGAGGAGGAGGAAGAAGAAGAAGAGGAGCATGGCGGCGGCGGCGGCGGCGCGTACCGAAGGGGGTGGAGCAGTATCTGGCCTTGACGATGCTGAGGACGCAGAGGGAGAGCAGCATGGCGGCGATGATGACGCCGTTGCTCACCCGCCGCGGCTCCTGCCTGCTCCGCATCGACTGCTTCATCTCGCCGCCGCCGCCGCCGCCGCCGGCCAACTCAACTCCGGCCACCGCTTGCCCTAGATCTGAAGCAACCGCAACCGCGTCCTCCTCCTCTTTTCTTCTCCTCTCCTCTCCTTGCAAGGAAAGAAGGGAAGAGAGAAGAAGAGGAAGAAGAGATGGATAGCTAGCAAACGAGAGGCGAGCAGGAGGAGAAGACTCGAGAGATGCTTTGACACTTATGCCTCTGTTTAGTCTGATGGTCTCGTGCCAAGCTGGATCTGAAGCAACTTGCCGATTAAACTAGGGCTTAATAAGGAATCACTTGTCCAGATTAGACTATGCCATTAACGGCGAGATTAGTAGTAGGGTTTACCCAGTAATCCCAGTAATTAGCAGCCGCAGCGGCATGTGTCAGCAGATGCAGAGTGGGGAAGCGCGTTGGTGGCCACGTCGTGTAGTTGACCGGCTTGGCTTGGCTTGGCTTGGCTACCTACCACCGACGGCTCCGACGAGCGGCGGCTCGCCGGCCGGCTCCGGCCGAGGAGGAGGAAGCTGGGTTGGTGGGGCCCACAAGGAGGGGATGATTAATTAAGGGTTAATGATAATGCAAAGTTGCCTTTGTTTTTCGTTGTTAACCAACATGCTTTGTGGTTGGGGTCGGATCGGATGTGATGATCCCGGACCGGGTCGCATCGATCCGTCATCTCAAGATAGAAGTGTATATAGTAGTACTTTGGTGATCTTCCTGCTCTGATGGTGATTAAAATGTGATTAATTTAGGGGAGATAATAACGAGTCAATAAAGTTGCTACCAGAGGGCACTAGTTTGGGAGGATATTTTTCTTTTAAAAAGTGCCTTTCATTCAAACCTTGAATGGAAGTATGGAACAAAATAGGAAGGATTTATCAAAGATAGTCTTCTGTTTTACACTTTGTTTCGATCTTCATCATTCAACAATCATCAAACATAACATAATAAATGGTTGAATTTGTGCATTCCTTCGTCCTCGGTACTCCCTCTATCCAAAAGAAATTAAATCCTAATTACGAATCTGAATAAACTTTTTTCAGATTCATAAACTATGATTTAAGTTTTTTTTATGGGTGGGGTAATGTTTAGAAAACTTGATTTGTAAAAGAAAATGATAATTTTGATGATTTCAATCCTATAAAAAATTCCTACCAGGACATTTGAAACAACAGATTAAGTCATATCGATTACTTTATAATTCATATGTAATAAACAATTCTATTGAGATTTTTTTTAAAAAAGCAAAATCTCTAACATGTTGGAAAATTCCCTTTGAATTTTCCGTCTCATCCGTTTTATGTGTTTTTCTTCAGACGACTACTCCTGTACTTTTTCCGTGTTTTTTTCCTGTCAAAATGTTATACTCCTATTTTTTTCTGTTTATCTGTTTGTTCAATTCAAAGGAGGTCCAAAAGTTTAGCTGAACCTTTTTCTATATATCTAATATATTGTACACTGCAAGGTTATCCGTCCTTTGGATCTGCAGAGTCGATGTACTCTAGTTGCTTGCCTGCCACATCTGGTGCCGTGCATTTGATCAGAATTAAAAGAGGATAAGTGGATCAGAACAGATGAAGATTAGATAGATGATACTAATCAAGTACATAAACACACACGATCTTGTATACGGGATAGTACGTACACACACGCGTCTGCCGCTTCACTCTGCCTTAGTCAAACCTGATGGTTCAGTACTTCAACCTAATGGTAGCTAAGCTAGCAAGAACAACAATGGTTGTGTCCTGCTACATCGTCGTCAAGACTCAAAGAGTCTTCAGCATTAATTCTGATAAGTCTGATCGTACTAGTACTGTACACGAGCTATGGTGAGAGCTAAGCTAGGTATTTAAGGCAACTGATAGAACGTTGTTAATTGGCTAATGATCCATCATCCATTCCAATCTTCTACCGTGCTCGAAACATAGCATCCATCCATCAGCAGTGATCACCACTACAAATTATCTAAAAAAAACTCCATCAGCAGTGATCACCGACAGGTTCACATGCCCCTGCGAGTTTTGCATTACAGAAAGGAGTATGAAAAAAAACGTACAAGCCATGGAATCGCAGATATACCACTACAATAATACGCTTCCTCATGTGACCGGGCATGTATTCTTTTTCGTTCTTTTTCCTCGAAAGCACGTTGCTGCATGTACCTAACAACTACTACTAATATAAGATTCTACCACCTAACTAGTATTTGGGAGCTGCCTGTTGATTACTACTAGAAATGTACTAGAGCGTATAGTTTTTTCTTATTTACCGAATTATTAAAACATTATTTTTCCTACGAATCAAAAATTACATCTTTTTTTTAAAAAAACTTTCTTCTGCTCAGGGCTTAGGCCACTTGTTTTAAATTAATTTTTAAGTTTGTTTACCAAAATATATAATTTATCACTATAATCAAGTAGATAATACATGACAACGATTTCCTCAATAATCTATTTTAAATTGAGGCTTAAAATACATCAGAATACAGGTGTTTGGGCGTATAAATGTATTAAAATCGTGTGTGCAAAGTTGAGGTTGACGAAGAATTCTGGGGCAGTTTGGTGGGTGCGGTGTCGGTGTCCGCGTGTAATGTCAAGTGCCGCGACGCGCGGATGAAAATGGACGGAGTGTCGTCTCATCTCGTCGGTTCCCTTTTCTACCGGTTTTCTGGCCGGCGCCCGGCGGCGGACGTGTTTGTTTCTACTCCAGTACGTTGATTTCCTTTTCGTTTGGTCGATGACACAATATGACCCGGAGTCACTGCGACGTTGTCCCGCTAAGATGGCTTATGTTTCTTTTGGGTGGCTTTATTATGCGATCTGTGGTTATAGTCAGGCTTGCTCCTCGTTCATACGGCAGCTAAGTATTATATCTTCCATATGATGAAGAAAAAAAAAATCATTTTACTCTTTTTAACAGACAAACCGCATTACAGCCAGTGTTCGTCAAATTGGGTAGATTTATCATCAACACACGGTAAGACGGTTACCGTGGTTACCGTGATTACTATAAAAACCATACAGTTACCATGAGGATTACCGTGGGTTTCAAAAAACGAAAATGTTATTGCACGTGATACCACGTGATAATTGTGCGGTTTTGCAAACCCTGAATATGGTATGGCTACCTAATAGCTACATATGTGTATTCTATGTAGTTACTGGAAACAACAGTTACATTAGGTCATGGTAGTGTTCTAACTGGATGATTGGTAGATTATGGACAGATAAAGCTTGCTTATACAGATAAATTGAATGTTATTAAACAATAAACAACTTTTAAAAAGTTATATATTCATCCGTTCCAAAAGTTACCAATCTGGATAGGGTTGTCCAGATTCGTAGGACTTGATGATGTCCCATCTACTATTAGGTTACTATATATTTTAGGATGAAGGGGGAGAAGCGGTTGACAAGCCTAGGAGAGAGGGGGAGGCGGTGATGCGGTGGCTCGATAGAAGGAGCTGTACTTTGTGGTGCTTGTCTTCTTCAACAGCGATAACGCACAGACTGGAGTTGAGCAGCGGTGCCTTCGTGTGCGTCGTTGTCAGGTGCAGCGGCAGCAGCGAACATGGCTCCCAGGCTCGCCGGCCGCCTCTCCCCCTCTCTCACCGGCGCCCCACCTCTCCTGCCGGCTGCCTTCCCCTCTATAAGACGATAGGGCTTGTAGGTGGGTCCCACATTTTTTTCTCACTTCACATAGATGTGGGATCCACATATTTTTTTATTCTTAATTTGCTGATTAGGATACCACGTCAGTAAAATCATGTATCCATACTATTATAGGATCAAAATTACACGGTTTTGTACAGTTTAGAAGTAAAGATTTTTGATATTAAAGATAAAAGATATCAAACAAACTTGATATAAAGTTGAGGGCAGCCCAGTGAACTTATTCCGCAGTGTGTCACTACAAATGACAAAGGGCCGCGATTTTGGCCCATTCCAAACAAGGCCTTAGATAGCCCCGCCCAACGCCCAAATCGAGAAAGAGACAGGAGTGCCACGCGTCCAATTCCATTTCCACCCCCCGAATTGGCGAATCCTCCCACCTCCTCCTCCCGCCAATTCCACCAGCAAATCGCCCGCACCCCTCCCGTTTCAATTTTTAATTAATCCATTTCTTTCCATTTATTTTTTCTTCCTTTCCACTATATACAACAACATCTCGTCTCCACGAGCCCCCAAAACCCACACACCTCGAAGCGGCGCGGCGGAGGCGAACCCGAGGCGGCGCGGCGGCGGCGAGGTTGGGGAGGAGGGCTCGCCGGCGAGCTCGGTGGAGACGGAGATCTCTCTATATCCTCTTCACGCGGGGAGATGCTTAGGACGAAGACCCCGCGGCCGCGCGGCGGCAAGTCCCGCCGCGCCACGGCAGCGGCGGGGGTGGCGAGGAAGGAGAGGGAGGGGAGGTCGCCGTCGGGGGAGCTGTCGCTGCAGCTCGAGCACGTCTCCCTCTTCTCCTTCCTCGCCGATGCCCCCCGTGAAGGCGCCGCCGCGGCGCGCACCCCATTCACGCCCTTCGAGGAGCTGCTCGAGGGGTTCTGCGACCCGGACCCGACCCCGCCTCCGCCTCTACCTCCGCTGCAGCCGCAGGCCACACCGATGGACGCCGACGAGGTCGTGGAGGAGAAGGATTGCGGCATCCTCAGCCAGGATTTCTTCTGGTAGGTTCCCGATCCGGCTCGAGGCTGTGCTTGTGCTTGAGGGAGGGGAGTGCGGTTTGATTAACCCTATTCCTCCATCTGTTTGCTTGCTGTTCTGCAGTACTCCGGACTACATCACGCCAGATGCGCCGCAGCTCGCGAGCGGCTTTGACGCGAATAAGGTGGGGAAAGGCAGCGGTTTTGTTTCTGGGATGCGAGATTGATCGATTATAGTATGGATGTTGAGCTTTACTATTTGATTTTGCTCAATTTTTTTTGGTCCGTTTCTGTGCTGATCTGCAGGAGAATATCCCTTGCCCTAATTCTCCGGAGAAATCAGTCTGTAGGAGCAAGAGATACAAGAGAGGTGAGACTTCACTTTACTAGTTTGATATGCTCCCTTTGTTTATTTATTCTCTGTATAATTGGATGTGTGCCAATGCTTGCAGATTGTTCCCCCAAAGGCCTTGGCTCCAATGACATTTTTGATAGCCAGTGGATTGCTCCAGTTCAGTTTGAAGGTCTGGATGATTCAGAGGAGGAACAGCTGAAGGAATCTAGTTCGCACAAGAGAGGTAGTTATGTCTCCCAATCAGCAGTGGCTCTTCGCTGCAGGGTGATGCCTCCACCATGCATCAGGAATCCATACCTCAATACAGATCATCAAATAGATGATAATGTTTTTGGTGGGAGACAATGCAAACCATCAGGTAGCTGATGCATTATATGCTATTGAATCATCATCATCTCCATCCATCCCCTCAAAACTATCATCTATCTGTTTGTCAGTACTTTGTAGGCTTACCTGTAGTATTAAAATGTAGTTATTTTAGCCTCAGTATCTTTCTCTCAATATACATTTTTTGCATGCAGGTTTTTCGCCATCAGTTGATGGTGATGGTCTTTCACGTTACCGAACTGATTTCCATGAGATTGAGGTATGCTTTAATATGTATCGGTTATCTGTGTCCGTTCAGGTTATACTCTTCCATTTTGTGTTGGTTTTGCTTACGAGCACACTTGATTTTTAGCAAATTGGACGTGGAAACTTCAGTGTTGTGTTCAAAGTTCTGAAGAGGATAGATGGCTGCTTATATGCAGTAAAACGGAGTATCAGGCAACTGCATAATGACAGGGAAAGGTAGCCTTGCAGCAGCCATTATGCTTAATTATTAACCATGACAAACTAATGTTGCATACTTGTATGTTGTCTCATTGCAGGAGGCAAGCAGTGAAGGAAGTTCAAGCTTTGGCAGCCTTAGGTTGCAAAATTAACTATAACATCTTCATTTTCAGCTATATTTCTTAGATGGTTATAACATCTATAACATGTCTTAGCAGGGTCTCATGAGAACATAGTTGGATATTTCACTTCTTGGTTTGAGAACAAACAGCTTTTTATTCAAATGGAACTGTGTGACCGCTGCCTGTCCATGGATAGAAATCAGCCGCTGAAATGTGGGGAAGCCCTGGAACTGCTGTACCAGGTGCGTAGTAGTACTACTACCTTTGTTTACTAATCCATTTTGTTTCTTCTTTGTCATTGGATCAGTACGCGTAGCTAAGTTCTGTTGTTATGATATGATTACAAGATTATGTCATAATTCAAGGAAACAAGTTTCTGCAACATATATTAAATACTTTTGGAAGGCTCAAATTATTCATGGAGAATGTTTATTCTCTGCTGTTATCCTTTTGCATTAGCAATTAAACCTGATTACTCTTATTTGACCATAAAGTTTGGAAGGTGCATTTTCTGGTCTTTGGGAGTGAAACATGCAAGTTTTTGGGTTCTTACAAACACAATTATACAACACATAGCAGTTGGAAAGAAAAAGGAAACAGTTTTAATCATCCTAGAGTAAACAAAGTAACAAACAGATCTTAGATCTTCTATTTTAACTTGGAGTATAACATATTTCAACTTAATGTTGATGGGCAGCATCCAGTTCAAACAAATACTGAAGCCTAATCTCCTTAATGGAGGTACGGTACACAGATAACCACAATATAGGGTGTATCCTAATCGTGTGAGGTAGTTCACAAATACTATTTACCTGCGCAAGTTTTAGTGTTGGAGAGATACCCCAATTGAGAAAAATCTTGTAGAAGTGGGAAATGATGTATACTTTGTGCTGGTAATGTTTGTAATCATGTGTTGTTTGCATCCAGATTCTCCATACATTCCATGTGTATCTCACCTATTAATATTAAACTTAATTTTGTGAAAATGAAGATCTGCAAAGGCTTGGACTTCATTCATGAACGTGGCGTTGCACACCTTGATGTGAAGCCAGATAACATATATGTCAGAAATGGTGTTTATAAGCTTGGTGATTTTGGTTGTGCTACACTTATTGATCGGAGTTTGGCAATTGAAGATGGGGATTCACGTTATATGCCTCCAGAAATGCTGAACGACAAGTATGAGCATCTTGACAAGGTGGACATCTTTTCTCTTGGGGCAGCTATCTATGAGCTTATAAAAGGTACCCAGCTTCCTGATTCTGGACCTCAGTTCACAAGTCTTCGAGAGGGAAAAATTGCGTTGCTTCCAGGATGCCCAATGCAATTTCAGAGTTTACTAAAGGTATAACACCGTGTAACTTGTCTGTCCCTGCTTATTTTGATTTGCCTCTATTTATATAAAAAGAAACACATTTAACTGCCACGATCCCAGTATTTTCCCCATGTTTGAGTAGAAGCTCAATTTCCAGGAATTACTTATCTTAATCGTTTCTTTTATATAATTTGTGAAGGGAAAGTCTTCCTGTCATCCTGTGTTGGACTTTCTATTTCCACAACTAAAAGATTGTGATTTGTTGAGATACTGCTTCAGTTTATGATACATAAGCAGTTAAGCACCCTGATGTTGGATATATATTTTCAAGTTTCCAAGTGATGCAGTCATTGTAGAATATGATATTAATTGGTCACTTTTGATACACTAAAGTGATTTTCTATAGAATATGGTAGTGGTCTGTTTTTGGTCTTCCTGTATCTCTTTCTAAAATCAACAACACCTAAATAGTCATTCACTGAATCTGCTCTACTGCAATTTGCTATTTTTAGTACAAAGTTGGTTAAGACAAGAAAATTTCTTTTGTTGGGTATGATTTATCATTTGTCACTAATTTGTTCTGCCTTTTAGTTTCAGTTAACTGTATCTTTGGTTAAATCTTAGTGTTTTGTTATCATGTTCTTTTTTCCCAACACGTCTACTCACACTCGTAGCATGCGTGATATTAATTGTTATTTTGGTTCAACTAAGCATTTAAGCATAATTTGCTCTCATATGCACTATATGCAAAATATCTTGCCTACTGAGGTTACCTTATGAGCTGGCAGACTGAAGGTGCAAATTCGAATAATGTTTCTTAGAAGCATCTGCTCTCCTATAACAGGCAATCCTACATGCAACTTAACATTCTCTTTCTGCTTGTCTTCAGTCCATGATGGATCCTGATCCAGTGAGGCGGCCATCTGCGAAAGACATCCTGAGACTTCCCATCTTCGAGAAGCTTCACAAGGCCTCAGCGAAGAAATGAACCGCTGCACCCGTCAAATCCCGGCAGCGTGAAGCTGTGTCAAGACTCAACCAGCTGCCTGCCAATTTTGTACATCCACCAAGAGAAACTCTCCAAGGGTGAACTAGTCTCCAGATGGGCAGATTTCTGTGCACTTGTGCTTTTGCCCTGATCTGATTTTGTATAGGCAATATGAACACCAAGCATTGATCCGATCTCTTTCCCGGGAATTCGAGCAATGTTTGTAAGTTATGGATACTGTCAAGCCAAGTGGCTTTGGCTCCCCTGACATTTTTGGCGTGTTCTGAGTTTGTGATGGAAGGATAGGGGCATCTGCCGTTCTATGCACGCCCGACTCCTATTCGTGGCTTATTTTCCTTTGGATTTGTGCGTACTAGTCTGCTTGAATGCGATTTGGTATGGAAAATTACTGAGTGGTGTGTCTGCTAATCAAGTTTCAGTTAATGATATTTGTCTTTAGATCACCTCAAGATTTTGACATCCTTTTGTTTACGAAGATAACCTATCAAATATAAAATTTGTGCGGGCCATAGTAAGATTGTAAAAAAATGTACTTCCCTGTTAGAAATTACTTGTCATTCTAACATGTCAAATATTTATATCTTTGACTATCAATTTCAGAAAATATATAGTTTAATATCATAAGGTTTATGTTTTTAGATTCATCATAAGAATTTTTTTATAATGCACAAATTTCTAAAAGCTAGTGGTCAAAAATAAAAATATTTAACTTAGCATAAAACTAGAACATAGGTAATTTGAAACGAGGGACTTATTTTCTTTCCATATACAAAATGAAAACTGATAATGTCGCATGCTTAGACACGGTTAATAAAATTAAGTATGGTATTATATGTCTAGTGGTAAGTGTGCTATATCTCTTTTGTGTAATGGAGAAAAAAAAAGTACTCTCTCTCCCTCCATTCCAATTTCCAATTTGATTATACTATGAGATTTTTGAGATATTATTAAATTAATAACCATCTAACTGATGTCTATTCGTTTAATCAGACTATTTTGTATGCCTGCTTGTTTACATGTAGGTAAATGTTATTGTTGTTTTTCTGTTTATTTATCTGTGTAGAAGTAAATGTCATCGTTATATACATCTCATGTATGCAATGTACGTTTGCATATCTACATGCATACCTTGATGATGAAGTTTAATTTTATAAGAAATAATGTTTTTTATCTTGATGTTATTTACAAATATGGTGATCAAATTGGAAATAAGGGAGTAGAGTAATAAATCGAGGGGAGAGATGGAGAAAAAGAGAGAGAATAGAGAGGCATATCCATCAATCGCATCCGTCCACGAGTCTAATACTCGTCCAAAACCGTCCGATTCCTTCCGCAGCGACGACCGGGGCGACGACTCGTCAGTCAATCAGTCGTCTCGACGACGCCGGCGCGGGCGAAATCGATCCCCCGCGGCGGCGTACAAAACCCCGCGGGACGCCGCCGCCTCCGCCTCCGCAATGCCGCTTGGCGTCGCCGGAGCAGCGCCACCACCATGGCCGGGGGAAGGGTCATCGACGGCGTCCGCAGATGGTTCCGCCGCCGCGTCGGCACCGCCGACGAGCCCGCGCGCTCGTCTTCCCTGGCGCGCCACCCCGGCGGCGGCGGCGGCCTGGAGGTGGTCCCAGGACCCTTCGCGCTCCCCGCCGCCATCCGCGTCCCCGCGCGCACCGTGCCGCCGCCGCCCGACGGCCAGCTCAGGAAGGAGGTTCGTGTTCACACCTGCTTGCTTGCCTGCCCGCCTCGTGTCAGTCGTGTGGTGATGCTGTTAATCCTCGCGTGTTTCTCGGATTCTGGGTTGGGGAGTTGATGGCTGTACGTGGATGGAAGCTCACGTCTCTGCCATTTTCGTGGATTCTCGTGGCTTTTTTCACGAGAATTCGATGCGACTGAGTGGTCGAAGGGTCTGAACTCGATCGAATTTGACTTGTAGGGTGTGTGTTCAGTTGGTCGCGCAGGGAGTTTACTCGGTCTAAAGCTCCCCCCGCTTTTGCTCTGAAATTTCAGTAAAGATGACGGTGGCATTGTTTCCAAGTTCCAAGGCAATCTGACTGCTTGATTTAGTGCCAGCCATGTTTCTTCCCTTGGTCAAGTTCCACGGCAATCTGTCTGCTTGCTTTAGTTTTGTTCTACCATGTTTCTTCCCTTGGTCTAGGTGGTGGTGGCACAGCAGAACAATTCCTTCGAATTCAGTCGTAGCAAGTAAGAACCTTACCTTTTTTTATTATGCTATTAGCAATTGGAGCAACACCTTCTTCAGAGGTCGAGCAATTGGTAGCTTGATGTGGTAGTATCCTTATAGGGAAATATGCACTTTCCCATTCACATTATGCAAAGCTTTATCTCCTGTATGATTTATGGGTTCTTCGTTTCTCGCTAAAAGCCACAGTTTTTTTTTCTTGGATACAAGGATCAGGCAGCTCTATTCTTATCTAAATTTCTCTTTTTTATTATTTTTATTTTTTAAAAATACTAGTCTTCAAGTGGATTTGGTTGATGCTTTATTCCAATTTTGCTTCGTGGTGGTTCTGTCTGTTAGGTGGCTTCTGCTGTTGATTTTGCAACAAGGTGAACTTTTCTCCCGCCCTGCTTGGGCTCTCCAAATGCTTGAATATATTCTTATCGTAGCATGGCAAGAGAATTATTCTATAGAATTGTCAATTGCGGTGGACTGTGGCTAATCTGACCATACAATTTCCACTGGATAGGTTTTCGCTGTTGCTTGCTTCACGAAGGTGTACTTCTCCTATTTCTTCTGTGGAGCTCAAACCTTTGTGTTCCTTTTTATTATATTAATTCATTGGGTCAAATTTATCTCATGTGTTCTAAGTTCCTTCCGTACAAGTTCCATTTAGTTTTTTGCTTGGGTACTCCGGCAGAAGCTCTGGTGTCCTTGTCTTTCTGATGTCGTTGGCAGCGAAAAATTCTACTGATAACAAATCCTTGATTGCACCCTGGATCCAACTCCTTAATTTATTAAGTTTGACCTTGAGGCTATAGCATTGTTTTTTTTTTTTGGCTGAAATCTGACTTTATCTCCCTGGCCATGATAGTTATAAGGAGAGGAGCATAGATGCTGGCCTTTGCTATTTTTACTTGCTCTGCTGTTTATCTTTCTGGTGATACCATGAGCATTCAGAAGGTACTTCAGCCACTTTCCTGAAATGCTTGGACAGTAGTATTACTTTTGATTGATGCAGTTCTAAACTCTAATCGTCTACTTTCTTTCATTAATGATCCTTCATGTCGAGCTCATTTGTTATTGAGCAAGGTATATACTAGTTACTTCTCTCGTGTAACCTGGCCTTCATGCTATTTTGACTGGTTAATTTGTTCTTTTTTAAGCAACTCTGATCTCCATTTCCTTACATATGTTAAATTGGTTACCTTTGAAATCACCGCGTCAAATGTGTTTTGATTTTTATGCTCGCAACCTTATAGTTTGAGCTGTGGAGCTTGACATACTCAAATAATCTCCCTTCCTGTGGATGAGGAATGCATCCTGTTTCAATTGTTCATATACCACATTGAAGCTTTTGTGGAAGGGGGTGGTGACTCTCTGCTGCAATCTGACTGGATGACTATTGCTTAGTTGGTGATCAGGGTGTTGTGTTCTCTGTTTTGGCAGCAACAAGAGACAGCATTAGCTGTGGTGTCTCCGTGTAGGGGTTAGGACCTGGGAACTTGGGAGCTTCATGAAAGATGAGATATATGTTCATGATAGGCATTGATAGGTGAGATATGGTTGCAGAGTTGGATGTAAATGAGGAAAGGACGAGAATTAGGAATAATGCACCTGCCAGTTTCTTTCCATCAAGAATGGATATTTGCCCCTTAGTTCATAGTAGATATCTAGATAAATGAAATGGCAACACATGGCTTTTCGGAGGGATGATGCAACAGTAGGTAGTTGCGTAGTGCATGTCCACTTGAGTGCAAATAACTGTGTAATATAACTTTAAGTTTGCCAAAATAACCATGGGAATTTTGTACCATGAATGAACATTGTAAAGAAAAGCATGATTTCTGGGGTACAGTGGGCTAGTGATAAATTGCATACTCGCTTAAAAAAAAAAGAAGCAAACAGTTCATGCGAACTGTTTGGATTAGCAAAGTTCAAAATTCTAATATTTGTATCGAGGATATTGCATAAAATCCTTATAGATATATTAGAAAACCCAGATTGAGCAACTAATTTCAATTTAGCCTTGATGCTCTTTAAAGGTCTTGTAGCACTTTTACTAATGATCTGCCAATTGTTTGATTTTCTTTTTTGCACGATAATTACATGGTGATAATATGATATTGATTTTATATTCATGTGGAACCGAGTTGATGGTTATAACATTACAAATTAAAACTACTTAATCTTCCACATTTTGTTGTAGCTAGAAATAGTGCATCTTAAAATCATGCAGTCTCTTTGTAGAGACATCTTCAAAGAAATCCAATCTTGATTGGTACAAACTGAAATGTTTTGCAAAACTATCCAATGTAAAATGGATTGTTTTTAAGTATGGTTTTTTTCCTACAAATGTCAAAATATTTAGAAGTTTATGCAAATTCTTGTTTAGGTCTAATGAATCTAACATGGAGGCTAGAGATGATAGGAACTAATGGAATTGTGCAAGGGTTAGGCACTTAGGGTTCCTTGGACCAACGTGTGTTGGGCAAATCTTTTTGATGCTACATGTCTTCTTCTGATGAAAGATACATCCCCCTTACATTAAATTTACTCTTTTTCATTTATCTAAGCTGCAAGTTTAATTTAATTAGTGCTCCATCGATATGGTGCAAGGAGCTAGAAGCGTAGAAGGCTGCACAACATACTGGTGAGGGACAAAGTGATGTGGGCCCACATTTTTTTTGGACAAATCCACCCCTTTCACCTATCTCTCCCCCTTTCCCCACTCTCCGAACTCCTAACCTAGTTTCTTCATTCTTGGGTAATCTTCGAATCCCCCTTTCCTACGACCGCAGCTACCCTGTTATACCTAGAAATCTCGACCCCCGTTTGTTCTTCCCAAATCAGATTTTGCTTCCTGTGGTGCTGGAGAGCATTTTTGGCCTCGGAAGACTGACGACCCACCTAATTCGAATTACCTTACTATATCTTCGCTCGTTGGTCTGAACTCGTTCGCCTTCCACCTGATTCTAGTTGCCTTATTTTGTAATAGCTTGTGAAACACCATCCATCTATATGTAGATCTTTTTTTGCTTTGAATTAACTGCATTGCTCTGATTTAGCTATGTTTGTTACTGATCCTGACTATTAACATCGATCAATAACATCTTTCCTTTCCTGTTTTTATTATGCACGTCATTTGCTTGAAGCTACTTTTGCCATATTGATGTGTGCCATTACAGTTTCCAAAATAAGCACAAGTTGTCCGGGTTCAGTTTATTCTATGTCAACTTTGATTAATTTGCAATGCTGTTTTGCTTTCTTTTTGGTCCTTTTGATTGTCTTATTTTACTGGATAGTTGAGGATTCTTAAAATGTTCCCTCACATGTTCTCTATACATTTTTTTCTGTTCTGTGATGGTTTATATGATTCAATAGGCTTCTTCAATCTTGTATGTTCTCTACATACATTTTTCAAGTCATTGAGAAATTGTGATGTTTTAGAGAACATCGGACATGGAGTTCTTTACGGAATACGGGGAGGCAAGCCAATATCAGATTCAAGAGGTCGTTGGCAAGGGAAGCTATGGAGTAGTTGCTGCTGCAGTAGATACTCACACTGGGGAGAGGGTTGCTATCAAGAAGATAAATGATGTTTTTGAGCATGTTTCAGATGCGATCCGCATTCTGCGGGAAATCAAAGTTCTTCGGCTTCTCCGCCACCCAGACATTGTTGCGATCAAGCACATCATGCTCCCTCCTACCCGAAGGGAGTTCAGGGATATTTATGTTGTTTTTGAACTCATGGAGTCAGATCTACATCAAGTTATCGAAGCAAATCATGACCTTAGCCCAGAGCATCACCGTTTTTTCTTGTACCAACTTCTTTGTGCTCTCAAGTACATACATTCAGGTTAGTGATGAAGTTAGCATCTAATTTACCTTGTCACCAACAGCCACTTCATTCCAAATGTGTATACTTTGTGGAGGTTTTATTTGAACTCTCATTAATCATTACTAAGTTTCTGATATATGGTTTAACTTGTCTCAGCTAATGTATTTCATCGTGACTTAAAGCCAAAGAACATACTGGCCAATTCAGACTGCAAACTGAAGATTTGTGATTTTGGACTTGCACGTGCAGCATTTAATGATTCACCTTCAACAGTTTTTTGGACTGTACGACTTTATTATCTCTATAACATAATTCTCCCTGTAAGATTTTTGTAGACTTCTTATACTGTGGTTTGCAATTTGAAGGATTATGTGGCAACAAGGTGGTACCGAGCTCCTGAATTATGTGGTTCTTTTTTCTCCAAAGTAAGTTGGGCATTCTGTAATACATTGTGCATTCCTGAAATGTGCAAGTCCTTCAGATTCGTATATTTATTTTTCTTAAAGAATTGCAAATTCCCCAAATACAACTTCTTGTGCCAAGATACTCCATCTGTCCCAAAATATAAGGGATGTAGTGTCACATCCACCCAAATTCGATATTTTGGGACAGAGGGAGTACAAAGATGTATGTAGGCTTTTATCAGTACAGTATCACCCATTTCCCTTAATGATAAGTGCTAAAGTTACCTTCTTGCATTGGACGCTGTCATATTTATTTTTTACAAAACTCTTGAGAAAAATATCTTCCCATATTTTCATATTCATGAAGACAGTTGATTTTGTTTGTACAGTACACCCCTGCAGTTGATATTTGGAGTATAGGGTGCATTTTTGCTGAAATTCTCACTGGAAGACCATTATTTCCTGGGAGGAATGTTGTGCACCAGTTAGATCTAATAACAGATCTCCTTGGAACTCCATCATCTGAAACTTTATCACGGGTATGCCAGCTTATCATGCAATCACAAGGGGAAAGATATATACTTATGAGTTTGCTATTCTCCATTGTTCCCCATGCGAGACATATTACCTTCTGTGCTATTGCTGGCAATGAAATGCAATTCCTTGTGCTCTACTAGTTGTTTCTTTGAAACAAGAAACATAGAAGAACTTCACCAGCACAGACTTGCCTCTTTGTAGATATTATGCTACCGAATTCCTTATTCATCAATATTCGATTGCAAAGTCTGAGACACAGTAAATTATTTCCTGTCTAGTAATGTAATTGTGATTTCTGCTATTCTTATCACATGTGTTGCAGCGACACATTAGTATTCATACAATTGTTTCTTTAATATTTCATATAACACGTGCAGATTCGTAACGAGAATGCCAGGGGATATTTAACTGGCATGCAGAGGAAACATCCTATCCCCTTTTCTCAGAAGTTTCATAATGCTGATCCTCTCGCTTTGCGCCTGCTAGAGCGTTTACTTGCATTTGATCCTAAAGATCGACCTACTGCTGAAGAGGTATTTTCTTTTGGTGGAAAATGTTTCTTATGTCCAACTAATTTCACAAGTGATGAGTAAGCATAACCTTCCCTACTTCATGTAGGCTTTAGCTGATTCATATTTTAGAGGAATTTCTAAGTTGAGCCGGGAGCCTTCAAGACTGCCAGTTTCAAAATTTGAGTTTGAATTTGAGAGAAGGAAATTGACAAAGGATGATGTAAGAGAGATGATATATCGAGAGGTACAAAGCTACTGCTCCATTTTATTTTATGGGCTGGCTGATATATACATCTCACTCAAAATTAATTTTTTTATTTCTGAAAGTAAACAGATATTAGAGTACCATCCCCAAATGCTTCAGGAGTACATCAGAGGTGGAGAACAAATTAGTTTCCTCTATCCAAGGTGAACAAATTAGTTTTAAAATCTAGTTTGCTGGCGTGCTTTCAAAAAAGTATTGTTCATTCGGTCATGCTTTATTTCTTCATACCTAGCTGGTTTGCTTTATTTTATACTCTCCGGGGAATATGATTGTTTTACGATTTTATTGCTACTTTTGCTTCCCCCCCATCTGGTGTTGTCCACATATATCGTTATAATACAACCTAACAAAACCCCCTTTCTTAATGAAATTTGGTTGACCGAATCTTTTCGGCCGACCCGGCCAATTTTTTCTTTTTTTTTTTTACTAGACTTGTACAACAATGTCTCAACACTCATTGCAGATCATGCCAGTATATTACGCAGCTGCTGCTAATGTTTATTAAGGTTGCTAACACAATGATACATTGCATGCATGGTGGTTAACCATCTGCTGCCAGCACGCCAGCGCTAGTTCAGGAAATGTTTATTCTTATTTTAGATAAACTCCGGGCCTCTGCATAAAAAAAACTCAGTTCATGAAATGCACATGATACTCACTATAAAAACTCGACAGTGAAAACAAAATAATTTGTATATATTTTCATACTGATACTACTGGCAGGTGATATGACCAACACCCTTATCCATGTCTCTTTTGCTAACACTAACTCCTTACAGTGGGGTTGATCGTTTCAAACGGCAGTTTGCTCATCTTGAGGAGAACTACAGCAGAGGAGAAAGAAGTACCCCCTTGCGGAGACAGCATGCGTCTTTGCCAAGGTATATATAGCTGGAATCCTCGTGTTATTCACTAGCTGCTGAAACTTAAAATTGCCTAAAATTCTTTGTTATCTGAACAGAGAATCAGAATGTGGTTCTTGTTCTGCTTGCTTCTTTAATAAAAAAAAAATCATTTGACAGGGAAAGAGTATGCTCATCAGTAGATAGCAATAATCAAGACTCTGACAATGAAGAGAGGAGAGCGGTATCTTCTATTGCCCGAACTATGATAAGTCCCCAAAGATCACAAGAGAAGGGCAAGAATCATGCTTCTGCTTATCCAAATGGCATGATCAATCTAAACTCCAATCCTAAGAGCTATTTAAAGAGCGCTAGTATCAGTGCTTCAACGTGCATCATTAGAGGGAATAAAGGCCCGAAGGTACTTGCCTACTGCCAGTATGATGACAGTGCTTAAATTTTCAGCCTGACACTTAGTAAATCTTAGTAAATTATCAGTGCATTTTTTTCCCTCGTATCATTGTTTTTGTGGGTCTGACAATTTTTTTGCTCTGTTTCACTTTGCCTCTTTTTTTCTTTCCACTCTGAAGGAAAATGGTATCTCTGAGGACATGGAAGAGGTTGTCTATGAGTTGTCAGATAATGTGACCAGGATGCTCTCCTAGGGCATCAGTAACTAGCGGCCATGATCCTGATGCAATTCCAAATTCCAATAACTGTTTATAGCATCAATATAATGGATCCTTGCCGATATCTATGAGCTGATAATCCAGGCTCTTAGCTTATGTCACCTATTGATTCTGCATCGTCCAAAAGCATCAAGCTTGGAGAAATGAATATTGTATTTGTCAATTCGAGGCCAAGATTTGGCAACTCGGCTTGTTGTACATGCATTTTTCTCATAGCCTGCCAGTATGTGATAACTCTATCTGCCATATGAACAATCTGGCACTTTTTACCATAGTACCATTTCAGAACAAAATCAACAGATCTCAATGGTAAATTATGTCAATGCATGCCATATTATCCCAGAATTGCATGTGCAATTTCATAGCATTTCTAACATTCAGTTGGGGGGAACTGGCCAGCTGCATGTATACAGTACAGATTACATGCAGCATACTGGTGAAGTGCAGAAGTGGTGAGTGGGAGCAGGTAAATCTGTTGCAAGCTCTGGCCAGTGGCACACCAACACGATCTACATGCAGAGCCTAATCCACAATATTTTAATATTTTTTTAACTAATACAACTGCAAGTATATATGCATTATGCAACAGTTACATCATCATTGAGCATCATTTATGCATATCAAATCTATCTATCTAGTTCAGGATAGAATCATTAGAGCAGCATGACTAGATGATGCACAGCGAAGACCTAGTCACCTGCTGATATCTAGCTTACTTGAATATGCTGATGCACATAACTTAACAACCACTCCACCATGTGCAGCAAGCCTGCAATAATGCCAACAACTTAACAGGACGGAATTAAACTAACAAATGTTCCATAGTTTCATGCAACTATGCAAGCATGCTAGATGACCAAAGTATCAACCAAATACAGTCTTATCTTTGCCAAGACTAAGTGTCTTTGAGTTTCAGAAAGCCAGACATGCTTGGTCTCTGAATCTCTGCAAATTTATATACATCTTTCAGTGAACATATGACAGAGTAGAATCCAGCTGAATTATCACACTCGAGACAGAAGAACATCTGAAATAGTTTACACATATATTTCCAAACCCTCACTGAATCAGAAGAAAAGAGGAGAGGAGAGAGTAGATTAATATTCATAAACCAGCTTCTTCAGAAAAGGCGGTGCTCCAGTTCTTGCGCACATTGTCGATCGTCAGGGCGACGCCGGCGGCGGGCTCTGGCCGCGCTCGGCGACGTCGGAGTCGAGGCGAGCGTTGTGCCGCTCCGACGGGCCTGACGGCGGGAGGAAGTCGGAAGTCCGGCGATGCAGAACGCCGGCGGTGCCGGACTCCGGCGACCGCCGCGCCCACGCGCCACCACTCTCCTCTTGCAGCATGTGCCTCGCGCCGCCGTCGCATGGTCCGCAGAGCAGCACGAGCAGGACGACGACGACGACGAAGACAAGCACGGCGACCCGAACCGCTGACACAACGACGGCGTACGGACGGCGGCGAGGAGGAGCCATGGCGATCTATCGATCGATCAGTCGAGGAGGAAGAAGAGACCGTCTCAGTTCTCTTTGCTTCCTTGGGCTATATTTATATAGCAGCTTGCAGAGTAGTACGTGCACAAGCCCTCGTGTGGGTGTTTTTTTTTTTTTTAAAAAAAATGTTTGGATCGTGTCACACCTATACTCATTTAAAAGTCTCTAGCGGTCACTGTTTATAGTTTTTATAAATTTACCCTTAATATTTCCTAATATTATGAAATAGTCTAAATATTTAAATAAAACACGTTAATACCATATATTCAAACATATAAACAAGTATCAAAACAAGTGATACTAACATATTCGATAATTTTTTTTGTCTATTACATATTACAATATATTTTATTTTATCCATAGCAAAGCTTGGGCATTTTGCTAGTTGGGAACAAAATGTTTTTCATAAGAATTAGTTCAGTTTCCATAAAAATTAATCCTAATTTGTCACATGTGGATTGTTATATGATTTATTTCATTTATTCTTTTTCCCAGTGATGAAAATAAAACAAACCTTTATATAAGTGAACATTTCACTAAATAAATTAATCTTGAGGCTGAGTGAATTTTGTTCAGATGCAATTAGAAAACCCATTTTAATTAAGAGTAGCACCGGCCAGCAGAATTGTCGGCGACACGAGAGGATTTTGTTTTGCGGGATAAACATAGACGGTTAGCTAGATCCGACATCGTCTCCAAAGATACATGAATTAGCGTATGACTTAGTGTATCAATATTAACTATTCATTTATTACGAGGGCGAATAATTCTCAACCGTAAATGAGATTTTCATAATACTAGTAGCATTCCGTTGTAACGTATAATTAAGGATGTGTTATGTAGGAGGAGTGAATGGAAAAATAACGACTCCACTTTTAAGATAGTAGAGATTTAGCCAAATTAATAACTAATAAGCAAAGTAACTTTATTTAACAAAATGAATGATTCATAGAGAAATATCTAAAAAATAAATTAACGGAATAGCTATCCATCTGCTGACAGATTTTGTATTGCTTAATCTTGCACCTTTTGTTGACTGTCGGATGTGTTTGAGATTCGTGCTACGCTGAGATTCGTGTATGGCAAGAGAGACAAAAACTCTCGCACGTACCAAGACTCGAATCCGTGATTTTTAACTCATCCCTATCACTAACTAACTTGTTTTTTTATAGTTATATATAATTTACATCTAAATTACATTTTTAATTACATACTAGTTATAATTACATTTGAAAGATTTTTGGGTGATTTTTAGTCGCATGTTTGTTAGGCAGTCCATAAATTAAATGGCGTGCATGCATCATGCGCATTTTTATATGAAATGCTAATTAACAATAGACGTGCAGTACACCTCAAATTAACCTACCAAACTAATCAAAATAACGAAATAACAATTAAGCTAGATAATCTCTCTTGATATTATTATTATTCCTAATTAATTAAATCAATTAATTAATGAAGCTACTGCAGAAGAGGCTGACTGGCCGGCCGGCTTTGCATGCATGGTCATCATGGCGACGCGACGCCGGCGTGCTCTGGCCGCGCCGCCCGGCGCCCGCGCACGACGATCGCCGGAGCAGCCGACGGCGCGCTCGAGCCGGCCGACGACTCAGTGGGGCTCGTTGTACGACGGGCCCGACGGCGGGAGGGGCGCCTTCTTCCTTTTCTTCGGGTCTGTCACCTTCTTGTTGTGCTTGTGCGACGGCCCGGACGGCGGGACGGGAGGCTTACGCCTCACCGGCTGGTAGCTCGACATCTTGCCGCCGGCGGCCGCGTCGCCGCCGCTGCTCATGGCCGCCGCCGCCGTCTGATCGGCGGCGCCGCCGCCTGCCTCGCGCATCACCCTCGCGCCCTCGCACGCCGGCGCCACAGCGAACGCGACGAGCACCGCCATGAGCAGCGCCACCGCGGCGAAAACCCGAGAAGCCATGGCAATCAATCAAATTAACTGGACTAGCAGTAGCAGCTTAGCTCTCGTACGTAGAGTGGCAAGATGACGTACTCCGCGGGTGGGTCTATATAGAGGGGAGGAGAGTATGGTGGTGATTCATCGGGAGAGAGAGAGAAATGAGGGGTTAATTCGATCGTTGCGTTGTTTGCTGCTGATTCCAGAGGAATCTGCGGATTCCATCAGATAAACACGTACTCCGATACTCACGCATGGATCGATCCGACGTACCTGCATTGCATTGCATGCAGGAATGTGTCCAACGGCCTATCTCATCCTCTAGTTAATTACTACTATCCTCTCCTCTAACATGCAATTCGGAAGAAGAGATAATCATACATGCAGGTGATAATTCATATATATATATATATATATATATATATATATATATATATATATATATATATATATATATATATATATATATATATATATATATATATATATATATATATATATATAGGATTATCACTCAGTAATCAGATTATCCTCGAGTAATCAGAAATTCAGAATTGTGTTCGTTCAGCTAGTTCAGGAATTTCTCGAAATTCGGAGTAGTCTAGCTCTGAACTGAGGAAGAAATACTCAGAAACGAAACATTTTCAGGGAAAGAAAAAACAATAATAGATATAATGTCTAAAACAGTTACTTCGGAGGCAGATTCAACTTACGACCGGCGATGGCGGCGCCGGCGGCGGATAAGTGGAACGGCGACTTCGCCGGCGAGCGGAACCCGGTGGTCGCCGGAGGTGTCAGACGTGCTTTCTGCTGTGGGCCTCATGCACGAAGCGTGGACTGTTATGTGGGCCGTATGGGCCCATGTTGCAGTGGACAAGTGAAACTTGTACGGGCCATTTAGTTACTGGGCCACGTGGCAGACGAGCATTGGGTCGGATAGGATGGTTGACTAGTCAATTTTTTTTTTCTTCACCCATTTTATACGGCTGTATATATGCCTGCCTACCCGATTGTTCGTACTCAAGATATAAGTAAATGCTACTCATATAATTTTGTATACATGTTGAATTATTGTTTCACAGGCTTAAATTTCCCTAGAATAACATGCAACACTCATATTTCAACGTGGATCGCTAGCTACTCCCTATTTGTATGGATGGTAAAATAAGGTTTCTGTTAATTATCAAGAGTATGCAAACTCCAAATGTGGAATGGGTGATGCGTGTAGCTCACTGCAACCAGTGAACCAATGGTTTCAAGTTATATTTGCCAGGCAGTTTCTCTGAATTTGTGATTCAGTTCATGTTTGGAATCTGGCAAGCATGTGCAGTACGGGACATTCCCGATTATGGTCAGGTAAGAAACAGAATTTCCAGAACGGAATTTGGGGGCATGCATTGCAACAAAGAAGCAATGCTTCTTGTGGAACTAGGCTAATCAGGATGATAGTTCAGTTATCAATGCAAGTACAAAATGTCTCGGGTTCTATCTCAGCAGTAGAACAACAAATTCAGTCTGTTTCCTGTTCCTGACGAAGCAAGCTTCACCAAAGGTCTTCTTCTCAGTTCATGTGAGCTAGCAATTTGTTCAGTTTTTTACACTTAATCCAATCTCTGCCTCTGGCTTTGCATCAGGATTCAACGAGATCAAAGAATCAATGGGGAGAAATGGAGTGGCAGCTACTGCTTCTGCCTGCATCGTGCTGCTCATCCTGGCCCTGATGACGTCAGGCCAGCTGCAGCTGGCGTCAGCCGAGTCCGAGATCGGCAGATGCTACGATGACTGCTTGCCTGACTGCGAGCAAGGCAGTTCTCGGGCTGGCTGCAAGCTCTTCTGCTTCACCTGCTGCGTCTTGAAGCCGACTCACAACTGTACCCGAGGCGGCGAGTCGACGGCGGCGGCGCCGGAGTTCGCCGGTGATGCAGGCTGCTGGGAGCTCTGCACGTCGTCCATCGGGGATGCGACAACCGGAGAATGTAAGATCATGCGGGCCTTTATTAGTTTGCAGACTTAGTATTACCTCTGTTTTTTCGTTTTTTAATAGCTAGCGCTGTTAATTTTTTATCACATGTTTGATTATTCGTCTTATTCAATTTTAAATTTACTTAGTTATAATTTATTTTGTTACGAGCTTTTTATCACTTAAAGTAATTTAAACATTATTTATATCTTATATATTTATATAAATTTTTTAATAAGATAAATACTTAAACATGTGTTTAAAAAATCAATAACGTAATCTATTAAAATACGGAGAGAATACTAAATTACTGATTCGTAGGCTCCTCCGTATATATTAATATATGATAATGTATGCAAACTTGATCATTAATTTAGTTGGTATTCTTAACATTGCACTGAGTACTTTCTCATCGTTATGAACTTGAGTTCATCAATCTCGCATGTGTTTGCATGTTAACTTTTTTTTCTTTTTGGTTACTATGGTCAGCAGCACGGGGTAACAGATGCTGATTTGCAGCTTGTCGATAGCTGCAACAGTTACAGGAGCAAGAAGAAGGAGAAGAATTAGGACGTGGCGACCGTCCGTCAGCATCTGCTGCAACGCCTGAAATTGCTACATGTTGAAGAAATAAATAAAATGTCGAGTTTAGTTATTTATGCTGTAACACCCGATTAATGGATAATATGGATCCTTATCCTTAAATCAAAATTCCATTTCTACTAGCGAGTTTGCTAGTACATGGGTGTCGGGAATTTCCGAAAATCCAAGGTTAATCTAAAGTCGTATGTATATGTACACTAACAACATTTAGAAATAGAAATAATACGTGGAGGTAAATAGTTACTACTCTACCCCATCCTAAAATATAAAAAGTATTTTGATTGGATGGAACACATTCTATTTATGACTCTAAATAGAAATAGGAAGTTCTGATATATCTCACCTACCTAAAATCTATTATATTATTTTTAAGTATGGGTGAAGTATTCTCTAACATACATAGGTCGAGCCAATAAACCTCTCCGTAGATTAACTTGGACTCCGGCGGCAAGTCGGCGAGTGCATTGAACGGCCGGCGGCAAGTCGGCGTGATCTGTTCCAGGTCCTGCCAGCACGTGTATCAACTCGGATTTTGATTACATCCCTCAACCAGGCCACATGGCAGTTGATGTGGGAAAGGGAAAAAAGTCCATACTACATCCCTCAGTAAGGGTTGAGCTTGAATCGCAGCTCTCAACCATTAACTAGGTATACAACTAGAAAATAACCGCGGCTTTGCCGCGCGGAAGTACATAGACCAGCTTCATTGGATGGACCAGTGTATACATTATTAAAGCCTAATGCTCACGTAAATAAGAATTGATCATAACTAAATCTATACATCCAAAACCAAAAATTGGGCTACGTAATCACAAAATTTTACATTCAAGAACTTACCTGATAATCTAGTTTTACATACCATCATAGTTGCTTTTATTCGTAACAATGAGAGGTCGACTGTATTTCCCCTTACAAAACCAATAAGAGGTTCATATCAAATGCTTCCTTTACAAAGATATTACATGTACGATCAATACTTTGAGATTAGCATTAATGCTGAAATAAGAGAAAGGAAGATAATGTTTTCAGTGACGATAATAGTATCACCGAATCCATTGTCTGGTGATATCTTATCTACCACAGCCTTGTTTGGCATGAGCATTGCTCTCTTACCGGATCGTATAGTACTTAAAGTCCCAGTTCTGCACCTGCATTTCCCAGTCCCAGCACTCTATGTAAATGGCATAATGAAGTACATAAGGTCATGAACAGAGAAAACCTGTGTTCTGAAGAAACGGAACATAAGAATGTAACCCTTGAATTTAAGAATTGGTAGACTTCAATTCAAATTTTAATCTCTAGAGAAGAAGATAGTGACTCAGTTATTAGAATATAACATGAAACAAATAGTTTTGGGAGAGCATGATACAAGTATATGCGATCTGAAAGAAATGCAGCTTGTTATCAAGACAAAGGTCTTTGTGACTGCAGGGTAGCTCAAGCAGATGTCCTGGTTGTGATCCTCATCCATGCAGAGGTGAAAAATGAAAAGCAAAGAAAGCTAGTTTTAAAAGCAAAAATAGAAAGGGCAATTTCTTTCTGCTGCTCTTATAGGTCAAAATTGTCCCACTGATGTAAGTATAATAGAAACAATTTCTTGGGTTAGTTTTGTTGGATTACTCTGTGCCATAAAAAGGATAAAGAATATTTTCTAAACAACTTGACAAATGCCCATAAAATTAGCATCAGATCAGCAAAAGGTTTTGGATTTGAACGAACAATCATGTAAATAGCTTATATAACTGCTAAATTTTATTCACATAATGCTAACTAAATTTAAGTTCTAAATGCCTTGCTATGTTTTCTTTTTCTTTTTTTCTTTTTTCTTTTGCAGGTTAGTGCAGCAGCTTTCTGACCATAGGTGTAAAGCATCACTGCTATCAAAGTCATTTGATTGATATCTGATTGACGTCCTCAACGTACATGGAGTTGGATAAGTTTGTTGCAATCCATTAGCAAACACCAAATGCAGAGTTAGTTTTTTTCTCAAGATTAGAATATTCTGAAGGTTACGCTGAGATGCATTCAACAGGTCATTAATCTGCTCATTATATACATGGAAACCTTGCTAAATTAATTGAATTCAGAAAAAAACACATCAAGATGCATTTTTCAGTTCAATTAAGTACACATAGATGAGTCAGTATTCACCTCAAGAAACGAGCACCCATATTGGTAACTTGTGTGTATCTCTGGCATGGTCGGAGCTGCTGTCAACCATGATCGCGAGGGGGCTCCCCGCATGCTGCACGTCTTCCCTGTGCCGCCCTAACCATAATTCGAGCACATAAAACCTTCAGAAGCAGTACCGCAGAAAAACTCCGAACACATGACTGAGCAGCAAGGAAAAAGAGAAGGTACATGTCCATAGCACATGACAGAGGAATTGAATCCAGCGAGGGCGCTTTAGATCAGATCAAACACATCCGCCTACCAAGGAACACCAAGATTCATAGGATTTATCCAAGAGCAAGCAGAATTGGAGAAAGCTTAGCTTGAAGCGGGGTCGTACGCTCGGCAGAGAGATGGGAATAATGCAAACTTGTCATCGTGGAAGCCATCGACCGCGAACAAGGGAGGGGTTTGTCCTGTTGCCGTGATCAGAACCCCTCATAATCGTTTCCCAACCTTGTGGGGGAGATGTGGCGGCGGATCTTGTTGCCGAGCCGAGCTGCTCCCCAACCCCAACCGAACTCCCTATCCCATCCAGCGAGAGCAACAACGAGGAGGACACGACAGGAGGCGGCGTCGGCACTCGCAGTCGCAGGGGAGTAGATGGAGGTAGTGAACCGTCCTCGTTAATTCTGCAGAAGGATGCGGCGTCGGCAATCGAAGATCTGGCACCCGAGCTCGTCCGACGAGGAACCGGTGAAGCAGCGGCGGTGGTGGCGTCTGAAGGGGATGGAGATAAGGATGCGGTTGGCATGGGGACGAGATTAGGAGAAGGATGCAGCGGTGGCCGGCGGCAGTAGGTAGAAGGGAGGCAGCGGATTGAGTCAGGTCCACATGTTGTTCAAATAAGAAGGAAAGAAAAGACATGCATGGGTACTTAATGATGTGGCAGCGAGGACCCGTCGTCGCGCGCCCTCACGGCTGCCATCTTCGTCGACTATCGTGCTCTTGTGCGATCAGATCCTAGGATAAGCAAGATAATACGACCGTCAATTTAAAGCTAGACCGGTCAGCCCCGAGGCCATCGGGGGATGAGCTCGCCCTGCCGTCCTGCACCGAAGCATGCACGTCGCGTCGTAGCGGAGTTGGCCGAGACGAGAGGATGACGACGGCAAACAAAGGTTCCTTGCCTGCTCTCATCAGTGCCTGGCTGCTAAGGCCGTGTTCTTTTCTAGGGTTTACGAACATCTTCTCCGCAGGTAATATATTAACGTGTAATCAATTAAATATTAAATTATAAAAAGCTTTAACTTTACGATATAAACCTTTTACAAAACACATATCGTTTAATTATTTAAAAAGTATACGCGTGAAAAATAAGGAAGATGAATTGTGAGCTTACAGGAAAGAACAGCCTGTGTGCAGGTGGTCTCACCGCCGTTAGCCTTCCTGATGATGTACTTTGTTAAGAAAATAGATACACAACGGAGACACGAATTTAATGTGAAAAACCCTTGCGGGAAAAACCACGGATGCCGACCGGCAATAATCACTATTGAGGAGTTGATTACAAACGTAGGGGATACATTGGGCTATCGCAACCTCCCGATACGGCTTACAAGGGATATATATAGGAGAAATCTAGAAGTCCTAATAGGTAAAGACTCGAAGTTCTAGTAGGAAACTAATCCTATAATAGAAAGTCCTATTAGAAAACTAATCCGAATATATTGCAGTCTGAAATTTGGATCACATATTTAACAATCTCCACCTGAGACGAATTTCCCTTGTAGCATAAAAAATCTTCAATCTCCAAATAACCTCATGTAGATAAAATCATTGCACGCCAAATAGTCTGCATGACTACAATATAACACTCTCGACCCAGAAGAGGTAGACCATACTTCAAACTCGCCATAGGGAATAAATCCTGAATCTGCTAGTATAAACCTGTCTGAACCTAGCAGAGACGCGAAACCTGATGCACAAACTTCAAACTCGCCATGGGAATAAAATCCTGAATCTGCTGTAGCAGAAACGCGAAACTCTTGTGCTCAAAACGAAGTACTTAGATCTCCTGATAAAATTTGACCACTTCCACATGATCTGGACAGGAACCTTGAGGCTCCCTCTTGATGACTTCGCTTGTGTGTCCTGATACATATATGCGCAACTGATAGACTGGTGCACGATAGTATTAGCTTCTCCTCCGCAGTAATGTGCCAATTTGCATCTTCACATGCCATAACGAGAATATTGCATCTCAATCCAGGAGCGGTAGATCATACTTCAAACTCGCCTTGGGAATAAAATCCTGAATCTGCTGGTATAATTTGTGGAACCCTAGCAGAAACGCGAAACACTCTTGGTGTATCAAAACGAAGTATTTAATCTCCGGATAAACCTCTTGGTAAACTGGCTTTGTGAATGTAGCAATTGAACATGAATTTGTATTCACCTGACCCCAACCAAAGCACTGCACAGTACTTGATCTTCTCTTGAACAGAACCGAGGCAGGACTTTTCTCCTTCCTCGGGATGCGTGTGCAACGGATAGATTGCTGCTGATTTTTTTTTCTCCGTAGATCGCCGCTGCAACGATGAGTGGATTTAATGTTGATAAGAACCAATCTGACTCTGCTTCGGACTGGTAAATGCCAGCTCTTGAGAATCGATCTCGTCGAACAAATAACTTGGATGATTCGACAAGAGATACGAACACGTACGATGGCGGCCGTGCAGACGAGGCGACAAACACGACGATGGCCGGACAGCAAACTGATCTTACCGACCAGATTGAATCAACACTTCAGCAAGACGACAATGAACTTGACGACAGCGTGGCGTGCCGCAGATCAGATCTCCAATGCTCTGATACCACTTGTTAAGAAAATAGATGCACAACGGAGATACAAATTTAACGTGGAAAACCCTTGCGGGAAAAACCACGGGCGTCGACCGGCAATAATCACTATTGAGGAGTTGATTACAAACGTAGGGGATACATTGGGCTATCGCACCCTCCCGATGCGGCTTACAAGGGATATATATAGGAGAAATCTAGGAGTCCTAATAGGCAAAGACTTGAAGTCCTAGTAGGAAACTAATACTATAATAGAAAGTCCTATTAGAAAACTAATCCGAATATATTGCAGTCTGAAATTCGGATCACATATTTAACATACTTCTTGGTGATGTGTCCCTAGCCTGTGCCAGCCAAGCTCCTAGAGCATGGTGTTGAGGACCAGTGGGCAGTGGCAAAGTCAGTGTTACAAGGTATACATACTTGGTAATTGGGTTTTAATTTTATGGGTCAAAACGATTATAAAGTCTAAAATTGATCCCTAGCTGCAGTGTATGCGGGTCACCGCAGGGGACGGGGACGGGGAGTGAAGCATCGTCCCCATCCCGCCCATCCCCGATAGTGACTAGTTTTGGACCATTAGATTCCCCATGTATAGTAGATATTAATCATCTCCATCTCTTAATATGTGAATTCACCGTGAGGAATTGGTGATCGGGTCCCCATTGCTATCTCTACCAGTGGCAAAGTTAGTGTTGTCGTCAAGTCTGAATTACTAATAGCGTTTCATGATAATTGACTGATTTTTACTCATATTGTGATCTTCATGATAAACCTTTGTGATCTTCGTTTCAAAATTTAGCATTTGGTACACATTGGGAATGCTTTATAGAGACAATTGGATCTCCACTTGAATGGCCATCTGAAGAAAGTGGCAAGGGAGGTAATTTCATGCTTATTTTGTCCACTGGAACGAACTTTTGATTAGTAACTTATCATCGTCTCTGCTTACTGTTACCTGCTGATCCTTACTGTGAAATTTGTTGGTTCCTTTTGGGCCACGGCTGCACACTTTATTTTCTCAAGCCACTCTTAATGTTTATTTTCCCTTCCAACTTTATTTGTATTTTTCACCTTGGAGTTTTTTAAGGACATTAGCCCTGGAGGAGCTATTCTCTGCTAAAGTACAATGAACTGACTCTTACCGAGGTACCTGCTGTCATATCTAATTTTGACTATGAAACTACTGCAGATAAGTCAGATACTCCTGATGAATTACTCTGACTGGCCTTGTTTGGCACCAGGACACCAGCTAAGAATTAAGAATCTTAGTGTCTCATCATTGACAAATGCAGGTAAATAACTGGACACCCTTTGTTCATTTTTCTGGATCAGAACGGACATCCATCTGCATAAGTAATACCTAGAATTGTTCTTTGTTAGATTGACTACTCTAGAATCGTTCACTGTTAGGTTGATCCTGTTGGGACTATAGATCGCCTAGGGTTTTAGATCGGTAGGAATACTCTTTTGTTCTTGTGATGTTCTTTGCGTGAGAGAGGGAGTAGGGGTTACCGACCGGTTGAGGTTGAGGAGGATGAGGAGGCGCCGGCCATCCTTGTTGCCGTAGGTGCTTGAGATGGACGGCGTCGAGCTCGCGGCAGTGGTCGTTCCGGCGAGGATGTGGCGCGGCGGTGGCGGTCTTCCCGTCACTGGCTGCGCCCCCTTGATCGGTAGGGTTTTAGGGTTTGTGGGTGGAGTGGCGGCGGCAGCGAACCTCGTGTCGTCTGCCGCCCCGGCCCCCACCCTTCTCTTTATATGTGGCGCAGTGTGACGGGGGCCCACCAGCCATTGGGCTGGGCGCCCCCGATCGGGGCGCGTGTCAAGGCCCGTTGAGCCGTTGGGCTCAACGGAGGGAGATCTATCTAACATTCCCCCCCTTGATCTCACTATTGCTTTTAACTTTTTCTATTCCATAACAGATTTGCGAATAGAGCATATTTCATCGTCACGGTTAATCACCGATAGATTTAAAAGCCACTATACACGTCTCCATTTTGAAACAAATACTTTAACTTTTGGGCCCTTTAGTCCAGGATTCATAAGGCTTCCCGTAAACCCATGCCGGCTACATGTTCCTTGAACATGTTGGGTGGTAGGCCTTTCGTGAGCGGATCCGCGAGCATCCTTTCTGTTCTAATGTGCTCGAGACTGATTGTTTGATCCCGGACTTTGTCTTTCACAATATAGTACTTTATGTCAATGTGTTTGGCAGCACCACTTGACTGATTGTTGTGAGCGTACATTACTGCGGGTTCGTTATCGCAGTATAACTTTAGTGGTTTCTCAATACTGTCAACCACCTTTAAACCGGGTATGAACTTCTTTAGCCAGTTCACCTGCATTTGTACATGTTAAATTTCTTAAACACCTTTTCTATATATGCCTTTTGAGAAAGTCCCAATGCATACTTTGTTCTATCTCGGTGAATCTCTATGCCCAAAACATATGAAGTCTCACCGAGGTCTTTCATGTCAAAGTTTGAGGACAAGAATTTCTTTGTTTCCTGCAGTAGACTAACATCACTACTAGCCAGTAGAATGTCATCCACGTACAGAACTAGGAAAATAAAACTCCCATTCTTAAACTTTGTATAAATACAGTTGTCCTCGATATTCTCTTGAAACCCAAATTTCTTTATTGTCCCATCAAACTTCAAGTACCACTGTCTCGAAACTTGTTTTAATCCATAAATGGATCTCTTTAGACGGCATCCCATATTTTCATTTCCTTTCATGACAAAACCTTTCGGCTGTGCCATGTATACTTTTTCCTCCAATTATCCATTTAGAAATGCCGTTTTTACATCCATCTGATGTAATTCTAAATCATAATGTGCCACTAGTGCCATTAAAATCCTGAAGGAATCTTTACAAGAGACTGGAGAAAATGTCTCATTGTAATCAATCCCTTCTCTTTGCGTGAAGCCTTTTGCCACAAGGCGCGCTTTAAACTTTTCTATATTCCCTCTGGAGTCATATTTGGTTTTGTAGACCCATTTACAGCCTACTGTTTTGGCTCCTTTAGGAATTTCTTCTAAATCCCAGACATCGTTTTGTTTCATTGATTTCATTTCATCTTTCATGGCTTCCAACCATTCAGATGATCTAGCGCTTCTCATGGCCTCTTCATATGAAGTGGGATCATCCTCCATATGTGACTCTTCTGTATTATAAACTTGATAGTCATCACGGATAGCCGATCTTCTGACTCTTTCAGACCTTCTAGGGGCCTGCTGTTCTGGCACATTATCTGTTTGAGGGTGTTGCAGCTCCTCCTCTGGTGTGTCAACTGTTTCTGTTGGATCCTGCTGAACAGGTTCCTCACTTTCATTCGTTGTTGCCACAGGAGAGGTCGCAACAGGTGTTGGTACTGCAACGTCATGCATTGCAGGCACAACATCAGCAGGTAGAGAGAAGAAAGGCTCTTGAATTGACGGAGCGGGTACAAACACCGCCCTCTCCTCAAGATCAATTTCTCGAACTACCGAGCTCCCCCTAATCATTTCGTCTTCCAAGAAGACGGCGTGTCTCGTTTCCACAAACTTTGTATAACTGTTTGGATAGTAGAAACGAAAATCCTTTGATCTTTCAGGATAGCCAATAAAATGGCAACTCACTGTTTTGGGATCCAATTTCCCAATAGTTGGGTTGAATATTTTAGCCTCTGCAGGACTCCCCCAGACACGGAGGTGAGCTAGCGAGGGTACTCTTCCTGTCCATAGCTCATACGGTGTTTTGGGCACCGATTTGCTTGGAACTCTGTTGAGAATATGAATAGCGGTTTTTAACGCCTCCATCCATAAACCCAATGGTAGGGTGGAGTAGCTCATCATGCTGCGCACCATATCCATGAGGGTACGGTTACGCCTTTCAGCTACCCCATTCTGTTGCGGTTCACCCGGTGTTGAATACTGGGCTACTATGCCTTTCTCTAGCAAGAACCTTGCAAAGGGTCCAGGGACTTGCCCATAAGGCGTATGTCGACCATAGTACTCCCCCACGATCAGATCTTACTACTTTAATCTTTATATCATGCTGATCTTACTACTGAATTTTTTTCACTGTAGTAAGATGGACTTGGGTCTTTGGATGAGAATGATTAAAATAAACAATGGTCACAACCCATCATGAAGTCACACTGATTACTTTTTGCAGCATGCACATCTAATTAATACTCATATACTCTATATTTAATTAAAAGATACAATGATAAGCAATATATTTTTTCCACAACATTTGATTTTTCTTTAATCCCGTAACAAAATACGGGTATTCTGCTAGGAAGAAAAAAATTATAGTGCTCATGTATAGTTAAGGGTGAAGTGGTAGTTTCAAGTATAACACGAAGAAATTTGAATTAAAATTGATGAATGTGATAAGTAGTACTTTTGAAGAAATTTGAATTAAAATCTACGGTATAAATATAGACCTCCGGAGGGGGTATAGGACATCGAATCTCAGGATCAGACACTTGATATCACGCAATCAATCTGGAGGACTTGAAGCCTACTCGCTGATAGATCTCGTCGAGCCATTCTCGATAGGGATCTCTTTGGAAATCTCGAAGTTCAGTTGTTCTCTTTTGTACTCTGTGGTATTTCTGATAATCTTATATAAACTCGATTAGTGCTATTACCTTACGAGGGATCTGAACCAGTATAATTCTGCGGGTATCATCCATCGACAAATGTGATAAGTAGTACTTTTGAACAACAAGTACTTTAGGATAAATTTTAAATCTTAAAGTAGTAGTAATTACTTACACCCTCTGTTTCATAAAAAACCAAATCCTAGCAATAAATCTGAACACAGATATGTCTAAATTCTTTGCTAAAATTGGACGTTTTCAACCTAAGTACGTGATATCTCGGTCACTGTCACGTACGGCTCAAATCAAAATGTCACACACACACAGACAAATACAAATCACACATGTCACGGCCTCAAAATGAATCAGACCATCAATACATGCATGCTGTACAAATTAACACGCATCGAACAAGACTCGTCACAGCTATTCGATCCACCACCAGCTAGCGATCATGACAACTGAACCGACCGAGACCCACCAACGGATCATGGACTGCGTGGTGCGTTAAATTAGGTCCGCGTCTACGTACATTGGTGGATTGCGTTGAACGGAACCAACGGGCTTTAGAAGGTGGCCTAGGGCTCTCAACTGACCGATGTAATTAGTCTAAGCAACGATCAGATGTTTCCCGTTAATATGGGAACTCTCCATCGGCGTACATGGGAAAGTACCGGTATATCGGAGTATTAAGGGGCGCGGAACGCGGGGTGGTAATTTTTCTAAAAAGCCCTCCTCTTTGTGTGTAATTCGAATTTGGACCATCACAAACAGTTCCTATGAGATGATATTTTACGTGGAGGCCCTTATAAAACCCGTATATTTCGTGTTGAGGAGAGAAAAATCGCGAATTAGGACTGCTATAAAAAGTGGAAGCCTAGGGGCTTTCTCGCAAAAAGACTCCCATTAACCCACTCATCCCCCAAACCCGAGCCGCCGCCTCACGCTGCCTCCGCCGCCGCTTGCGCAGCTGCCGCCTCCCTCTCGCCGCACGTCATCGCCGTCGCCGAGCGTGCCACCTTCGCCTCCGCCTCGCGCCGCTGCTTTCGCCGTCGCTGCCGACCGCTGCCTCCAGCCGTCGGCGTCCGGATCCAGCCTCCATGTGGTCGGGGGACGCGAATCTAATGGCCCCTGACCTCATGGAGACCGAATCCGACCCTTCATGTGTTGCGCCTCCTTCCTTCCAATGCTCCTCACGTCGCCTGCTCCTCCTGCCTCTCCGTTCCCATCCTCTCTGCGACGGCCGCCGCCTCCCTGCTCCGGTTGCCGCCGTTCCTGGTGCTGCAGATCGAGGGGCGGCTCAAGACGGCGAGCTTTGCGGAGGCACAGATCGGTGGCGGCTCGGGCAGACGAGCTCCATGATGGCAGGGGGCTCTACTGGCGGCGGCAAACAAGCTCTAGATACGGCAGCGGCTGCGTATTCAAGGCGACGGTGCAAACGATGATTTTTTGCCGCGCCAATGTTTCGTCTTTTTTGCTTGGCTCATCTTCCCTTCTCATCCCCTTTTTTGCTTCCTGTTCAGGCCTTGAAGCCGACGGAGGAGTTGGTTGGCCGCCTGCACCTAGCGGCGGCGGTGGTGGCATCGAGGAGCTGTTGTTGTTTGAGGTGACGCAGCTCACTTGCTCATTCGTTATCGTCGGCACCACCACGCAACAAGCAGTGGCCGACTGTTGCGCCTCCACCAACTTCTTCCGCCGTGGATAAGAACTTTTCTCTGGAGCGGTGGCGAGCGCTGATGGGGGCAACGTCGGTTCTATGGCATCGACAAACGAGGCAGTGGTGTACTGGTGTGGGTTGGTTCGACGACGGTGGTGACGTGGTGACCATCAGCTTGGAGCTTCGAATCTGGCGTCGACATTGATGGAGAGAGTGTGGTGGTGCCCTAGAGTGGGTACGACGATGGCAATGCCTTCCCAATTCATGCTGCTGGTACCCATATCTTTGGGGTACACATGGTGGCTGCCCTCACACGGAATTCGGTCGCAGCCTCGTAGGTCCCCGGCGCATTGGGGAAAGGGCGACAAGCACCGGCCTCGCTCATTTCTTGGACCATCGTGCTATGGGTGGACGAGAACTGCAGCTGCAGGCCTCATCATCGCTGCTGCACGCGCCGCCTTGCCGCTCAGGAGCTTTGTCATTCTGCACGCTGCGGTCGCTGCCGATGTCGGCGGCACGGTGTCGTGGCACAATGTTGCTGCGGTGGCGGAGGATCACGATGTGCTTCGGCGCTGTGTCCAAGCAGGTTGCAGGCCTACATCTACCATGACTGCATTTGAGCTGCTCGGTCTGTGCTGCCTCATCGATCGACTGAATTTTATTTTTTTTGAAAAATATTGAATTCCATCATGCTATGCTTAATGTTGTGCGAAACCTTGTGCTCGTTGCAGGTACATATACAACAACAGGACTAAGCTTCTGCCTCGGTCAGAACACTGCGTCATCCCTATCTCCTGCAATTTGTAAATCATATGCAAGTTAACAACTTTACAATATTTTTCATTCAGAAAGAAAACAATTTTACAAGATGATTTCTCTCAAAGAAATAATTTTAACCAGAAGATGTGGTTTTGGATGTGTGGCCATGTGGGGTTTGTACAACTTGATTATTTGCCATGCTTGAACAAACAACTTGGTACAAACCCACTGAAATTACCAATTGTTATTCTGTTTTGTCTATACTGTCAGCCCATCATCGTTCTGGTATTACTGGCACATATTCCATTGACATGTTTGCATGACTTGCATCTTTGCTTATATATGATGGTGACAATACATGGTCTTGTTCCATAATCCGTAGAGACCAACCATAGTTTGCAACTCAGTGTTTTACCCTGTTTTAAGGGAAATCAAACAAGAAAATTGTAACCAATTTTAAAGGATCACTCAATGGTGTACTGGCATGTAGTAATTCGGATTTTGGTGTTACTGATGCAGTTCGTGGAGCGTGAAAGAGTCGCTATACACACACAAATTAATATATGCCAGTCTGTAATTTTCTATTCACTGTACATCAGTTACATTGTGTGGCAGGGCTCAAAAACCATCAGAGAACTTTCAGATTGGTTTAGCTCATTGTAAAGATATCTAGCCATGGTGGATTACCCAATGCCATCCGATTTTCTGATCCCTTTGCCTGGCAATCCAATAAAGGAAGTTAATTTCTTCTTTTGTGATAGTTTTTATTAAACATATGTTAACACAGTAATACTCACCACTTGTTGTTTACTTTGTATTATTAAGACCTAAAAAAGAAGATTATCTAGAGTATCACTAATATTACAATGATAATTTTGTGTTATGTAACCCTCTGAAGCCTCACCATGTTTTATTTTCTGGATGTCATCACTATTTACTATGGTTTCTCTTCCAGGTGTGTAGACAAATTGAAAATCAACTTGAGGAAACCAGTATTCTTGAGCGCCATATATGCTACACCTACACTGGAACTTTTGGCGACTTCGATCTAAATGATGATCTGCTAGGAATGGGTGGATGGGACTGGAAGATCTTGCAAATAAAATTTTATATTGTTTCTATTCATTTGATATCTTTGATATATTTTAAGGTACTTGACTTATCTGATACTCCCTCCATTCTTTTTTGATCGTCGTATTATCACTTGACACAGAGACCAACGGAAACAAATAATCTCAGTGATTCATTTTTAAGTTGACATGTAAACCAAGAAAAAGAGGCTTAATGCATGCTTGTAAACCGGGCAGATTGGCGAAGCATTAACGCAGGCATGAGAACCAAAGCAACACCTTAATGCATACATGCATTCAAACAGAAAAAAGGCCGCTTCCTCTCGTTAGGCGTTGATCAATTCGGAATTTCTTTATTTTGCTAATGTGATAATCATAGGGGAATGGAGGGAGTATGACATATTGGCCGCTCTTACTTAAAATATCCTTGTACCAACATGGTTATGCTAATGTCGTACGTACAGTGAATATTTGAGTATGTTTCTAGCATATAAATTGTTTATGCTTCATATGAAAATTATTGTATCAACAACTTCGGTGTTAGACCAAGTCCTCAATGGATTACTGCAGAGTTCAGTAGCCATGTAAGTTATATTGTGTGTCGAAATATCAAGGTAAACATAAAGCAAATAAGTTTGTTTTTACTGATTTGCTTAGCTAGATGTTTTGTTAAGAAAAAAATATTATTGTTAGAGGTGTTACTGAATGCTCAAATTCTGTTATATAAATTATTTATGATTGTAATACTTAGGATATCAATGTTGCAGCTGTCAAGAAGAGGTACCGCACCACAGTGAAGCTGTATGCAAAAGTTGCAATCATTAGTTTTGCTTTAATATTTACTTAGTTCTCTAAATGATGACCATTTTCACTGATGCTTGATGCCAATACTAAAACCTCCACCCTTGCAACGGGAATACCACATATCCTGCATTCCTTTGCTGTTGTGATAATGCAATTTACTATGCTTTGATGCTGCTTTTGCAGTGTTCTCTGTTGTCTGAGTCGTCAATAGAGATATCGCATCACAAATTTAGGTGGGTTCTTTATGTTGACATACTGCCCACTGGAAGTAGAACTATAGAGTATACATATTGACTGCTTATCTACATCTGTCAAATGCATCAAATTATCTCATAAAATATCCATCAAGTTATCAGGAGCTCCTGTGCGGCTTGGCTAAGGCGGCGACGACGTCGACGGAGCAGGAGGAGGACAGCGGCCAGCGGTGCTGCGGCGATGGGTGGTGGCGACATGATAAAACAGGTTTTGATAGCAAAATATTCTTACAGTTCTAGATAACTACTGAAATTGGTCCAAATGTGTGGTATTTCAGATTGCACATTATATACCACTGGAACAATGCTTTCACATTATCATTGATATTTGGCTACCGTTTTTTAGTGCCGCTTTCTCTTGTCACCCACTTGGTTCTTGGTATAGTTTTTAGATGACTTGAATTTTGCAGAAAGAAAGCTGAACTTTGGTTAAATGGGTGATTATTGATTTTATGCAGCAATATCTGATGTGTTTTAACACACTGTTATTTACATGCATCTTTCATATTTATTGTATGTCTGTCATGGGAATATAATAAATCATTGGATGGACTAGATACTTTCCTGTTTTTGGAATGGACTTAGCTTGCAAAGTTAGTTCAATATGGTCAACTATGCAGCATTCTGATATGATGTATGTTTACCTGCAGACTTTTTATAATCTTCAAGTTATGGTTTTATGGACCTATACAAGAGGAGCACAACTGCATAAGCAGATAAATCCTTTCAGTACAACTGGTTTTTTTTCTCATTGTTTGTAGATCCAAATGATTCTTCTACTTTAGGTTTAGTCCATCGGGTGAAAGCTTTTTACTTGAAATTATTTCATTCTATATTTTTTTTCCCTTATAAGACTTATGTGTACTAAAGAAAGCTTGTGTACAATATTGTTATGTAATATATTGATTATTCAAGTTAATGGTAATTAGCAAGACTTGAAAGCTGCATTAATAGAATAAAGTAGCTCTTTTTGTTTTGTCGTAGATTCATCGTAGATGGTGCTACAGGCCGTCCGGAGAGTGAGACAGTAGCAGAAAGGCAAAAAGGGCAAAAGATACGGCTTTCTTGGCTTAGTTCCGTTCTCAAGGTCAGTATCAGTCACTGGGCTCATAATCAAAATGTCACACACACAGAAACAACAATCACAAAAATCGCACAGTCAAGCTACGTACATGCAGTCATGTCACGACTCAAATCGGACAATCAATGCCTCGCGAAAACACAAAACCAGACTCATCATGCCTTTCTCACACATTCTCTCACAGATGTACGAACAGCCACGCCTCTCTGACGCGAGAAGGATCACTGGATCAGCAACAAACGAAACAACTCGTACTCCTACCGCAGTAGCATGGGCTAGCGCGCGATCATTGCAACGTTGAACTGAAAACCCAACCCAACCTACCCCAAACCCTGCCCGCCGCTGCATGTTGTTACGTGCACGAGCGCCCGCGTCAAAACCGGGAAAAATCTCGCCCCAGTTCTCCCACCATCCGCGCACGCCGCGCCACACCGCGCTGCGGCGTACTACTAGCCTTTTGCCGCTGGCTGCGGCGTAGCAGGAGCCAGGAGGGAGGCAGGCCAAAGGACGGGGTCGGCAAAGCGTCCCCGGGATCAACTGCATTCGGAAACTCTCGGCCACAAAGGCTGCCCCGTCCTGGAAAACTCGCTTGCAGCTGCTGCTCTTCACTCGTTGGTGCAACGCAATGCAAACATCAAGAGAATGGAAGAAGAGAGAAAAAAAGGGAGTCATATGCATAGAATGGAAGAAGAGAAAAAAAATCTCTGCTCGCTTGTGACCTGTGTGACTCTGTGCGATATGGAGAGATGGGGGAGGAAAAGGCGATCGAGAAACGGGCGACTCGGATAGCAGCAAGCGGACAAACATGCCGATGCTGCTGCTGCTGCGCACGAGATCGATGTGCAGCGGAAGAAGCATGTGAGTGACCAAGTTTTTTTTCTCGAGAGGGGGCTTGGTTTAATTTCACGGAAGAGGAAACTTTTTCACCGTGCAGTTCTCGCTTGCACCCCTTAATGGCGGCCCCGAATTAGAACCCAACAGGAGCAGGCAAAGGCAGAGATTCTTCTGCCTTCCTGGCACGTTGTACACACACGTCGACCAAGCTGTGTATCAAAAGTTTGGCTGCTTCTAGTATATACTATACTGTATGTTGCTTGCATCTATCTAGCTAACGCGATATGGATCACACGTCTTTCAGTTCTTGTTAGTATTATTTTATGTGCTTATTGTATGTTGTCAATTTCTTTCAGCAACTAGATTATCGCGGACACGTTTTTCAAACTCACAAACGGTAAGATTTTTTTGCGTGGGAGGGGGATATGTACAGAAGTTTCTTTGAATAGTTCTAAAATTTATTTTTTTAGCTTGTAGATATTTAATTTTGTTCTCTTGAAAAGCTATGACAAAAATTAGAATAATCTATATATACTTATGACAAAATTTAGTAATATTGTATTCCCTCACCTTCTTCCAGTCCAGTGAAGTCCAGCACCACATTAATCATAGATAAATGTACTTACAAGGAGTATGTAAAGTGTTCCATTTGAGGGATCCAATAGTACAAAAACCATCATAGGTGCCGGTTCGGAACCGGCTATAGGTGCCGATTTCCCAACCGGCACCTATTGGTCGGCATCAATACTAGCAACTGGTACCTATGTGAAATATAGAACCGGCACCTTTAGCTTCGCTCGAGCCAAAAAAAAGAGAGCCGGCTCGAATCGAGCCGAACTCACCAACCACACGACCGTCGTCTCCCTCAAGCCCAGCCTTCTCCCTTCATCACCACCTCCCGGATCATCCCCTACAACACCACGGCCGGCCGGTAAAACCAACAGCAAACCGTTGGCCGGCCGAAAAGAACTCAACAAAAATCCTACAACACCCCGCGTTAAGAACTCAACAAGCTCACATTAACAGAAATCCTACATGCATCAAGAACACAACTAGTTCACATTACATTTGGGACATGGATAAAGGAGGAGAGAAAGGAGAGGAAGAACTTAACGAGAACTCAAGGACTCAAAAAAAGAAAAACTCATAAACTCAAGAACTCCAGCCACCGGATGCCACCTCGCCCGCGCCATCAGCGTCCTTCTCAACCCCTATCGCTGACGTCCTTCTCCACCCCTACCGCTGTCGTCGCATGGGGAGGGCGCGACCGCCGCCGCTGTCGTCGCCGAGGTGCGTCGCCTCCCCTCCCGCTAGATCTGGCGAAGGGGAGGGCGTGGCCGTCGTCGCTGCCATTGCCGAGGTGCGCCGCCTCCCCTCCAACCGGATCTTGCGGAGGGGAGGGCGCAGCCTCCGCTGCTGTCGCCTCCACTAGGCCGCTGCCCGATCGCCGCGGCCTCCCCTCCCGCCGGATCGGGCGGAGGGGAGGGCGTGGCCGCCGCCGCTGCCATGCCGAGGTGCGCCGCCTCCACTCCCACCGGATCGGGAGGAGGGGAGGGCGCGGCCACCGCCGTTGCCGCCTCCGTCGGGCCACCGCCCGGCCACCGCTGCAACAGAGAGAAGTGAGAGAGGCTAGAGAAACAGAGAGAGAAGCGAGAGAGATCGAGAAGGGACTGGAGGAGACACCGAGGCAGCTCGCGCATTATATGGCGCTCGATCGACTCGTCGGCTCGGCTCGTTTGGTATAGGTGCCAGTTTTTTAAAAGGACCGATACCTATAATATATTATAGGTGTTGTCTATAGGTGCCGGTTTTTTAATTAACCGACACCTATAATATATTATAGGTGTCGATTCTTTTAAAAAAGGTACCTATAGTATAGGCGTAGGTTTTAGCTAATGAACCGACACCTATACTTCCTTAAAGGTTCCGATTCTTTATTTTTTGATGTGTGGACGTGGGAAATGACCTATAGGTACCGGTTTTAAATGAACTGACACCTATAAGACTGGTCCCTATGAGGTTTTTGTAATAGTGATCGGAGGCTCGTAAACAACAACAGTTTCAGGAGGTGAGGTTAAGAACTCACCTCCCACGCACGTAAAACGGAACGATGCATTTTCTTATGATTAATTAAGTATTTACTATTTTTTTTCTTTGAAAAATAAATTAATATGATTTTTTAAGGTTACTTTCGTATAGAAAATATTTTCATTAATTGGTATTACTACTTGTAGTACTTGTACTTTTGGGCCATGCGTGGAGCTAGCTAACGCGTCGACGACGTCTTCCTTGTCGCCGGCGACGATCTTAGCCAAGAAGCGGTGCATGTGGACGAGGCGGTATAGGGTGTTGGCATGGAGGCTCATCGAGTCGGTTTAGCATATATGGCAGGAAGCGCTACCTAGCTACCTACTAGTATGGATATGTGACTATATATCCTCGATCCCTCTACATACTGGAGTAGTAGTATACTCTCTATATATATTTTTTCAAAAAACTAGTATCCCAGTGACGTGTGACACACCGAAGCATGCATTATCCATCTCAGCCGTCGTCGATTGTCCTTATGGATATTTTTAGTAGGAAAAATGCCTTTTATATATATATATATATATATATATATATATATATATATATATATATATATATATATATATATATATATATACGTATCTATATACATATATACGTGTATGTATGTATGTATATATGTATTGTGTGTCTAACATCACGCGCAGATGACATCGATCTCTAGCTTTAATTTTATCGTACCTCAGTTTCCTTTTCAGATTTAGTTCCATAGCTAGTTTTCTCTTTGTGCAGCTAGCTAGCTGAAGTGGATGCGATCGATGTAAGTACGTAGTACGATCTACATGAGACACACTGGTTGATTAGTTCGCAATTAACTGTTAATTAATGTCCACCACGCTCGCTCGCCGTCGATCGATCGCCGTATTAGGCCGGACTAGCTGCGCGGGCGTTTCATTTCAGCGCGCATTAGGCCGGACTAAATATTATAAACAGCTACGATATCTTTTCGAGGAAAAGCGACGGTATAGTATATTTTATGTTACGCGTATATATCTAGAGTACCTACCAATGATCAACAAATTCTGGATGTTTAACAAATTTATTTCTAATCAGGGATCAGGACGACGGAGGAATAATGATGTGGCAATGGAGAAGGTATGTGCTTTGGAGAAGAAAGAAACAAAAAACAAAAGCAACTCAGCTTGCTTGTGGACGCTTGCATTGCAACGAGACGCAGGCACACACATGGCAGGCAGAATCTCGGTTTGCCAGTTTGCTTTCGATTCGGGGCGCTATTTCCATGCATGGTCAAGCAGGTTGCCGCTTCTATGCATGAAACGAAGCCCTGATCTCTCTCTCTCTCTATTTTGCAGCTCGATTCATATCTCGTACATAAAGCACCATTGCAACTGTTTTGTGCTTGCCATCTAGCAGTCGTCGCGCGCGCACACAGAGTGGTGCATGCAGATGAGATGCATCGATCATACATGACGATGTTGTTTTCCATTTTCTTGCTGCATGTTGATTTGCCTCAACAGGTGAAAGAAAAGCAGCTGTATCGAGTTTCCAGGAGACATGCAGTGCTGCAGCATTGTACCCGAACACTGTACATACACAGATCGAGTTTTCGAATTGCTCGGTTGGTGTGTCTGATCTGCTGCCGCTGCTGCGTCTACCCACTCCTGCCGCTGCAAGCAAAGGCATCAGCTTTTGCGTCCCCTTTCTCGAGGGAGGAGAGAGACCGAGAGAGCGAGAAAAAGTTTTGTAGCTTTGCGCCTTTTGCCGTTTCGGGCAAGCTAGGCCGCATCGATCAGGGCTAATGGCAGACGAAAATTCATGGGCGTGATGTGATTGCTCTACTTTGCAATATATGATCGCTACTCCGTATATATGCGTGTGTACAAGTGTTTTCACGAGACATGCATACATGCATTTGATTGTCTGATTTGATCATCGATACTAGTATTGCAGAGAAAAGAAAAAGGGCTTTGCCCTTTTGAGCGCACAAATGCTAGCTAGAGTAGTGTTGCATCATGAAAACGAGATGAATTAGTGCATGCATGCGATGCAGCAACAAGCCTAGTTTTCAACAGGAAAACTACTAGTTGCAAACATGTATTACTCGGGCAGGCTCGATCATCGAACGCTACCGCGCAGGACAAAACGCCGATTTTACAAACTAGTTCTGCCTCTTCATTCTTGTAGCTAGCTCCTTCTATGATTGTATAAATATGTACTTGTATATATACTCCTACTCCATTACTAGTATACCATGTGTTACACGCCGATCGAATGAAAATGGCAACTGGGATTGAACAATTAATTCTTACTACTAGGGGATATATATATCTAGTACTACCTGCTCTCCGGACAGATTAATTAATATTGTAACACCATCGGATGATGAAACCAAGGAAAACAAATACTTGGCGGTTTTATTTTGGGGCATCAATAAAATTTTTGACCCACAAAAAAAAAATCAGATTTGGGTAATGAGCTAGAGTGCCCAATTTGTAACGCTAGCTGTTGCAGCCACCACAGGACGTACGATATAGTTAGCATCTGGCTCCTCTAGCTGTTGACAACATCGGATGATTATATACCCTGCTCCTATACTTAGCTTATTTTTAGCACCGGGCGAGCCTGGGATGTCAATAATAGTATTACCTAGTGGAGCACATTTAATTTTCACCGATGCAAGAGTTAATTTGTCAAGCTAGCTATAAGCATACTTAATTATTACGACAAAAGCATTAAAATTTATGCATGTATATATGAAGCTAGCTACAAGCATTGCATTTCACGGTGACAAGCATGTGACTATGGGCACCAACTACACACACACAAAAAGAGGGCAAGAGACGAAGCATGAATACTGGTAGACGATCCAAGGTCGTCCAAAGATGAAGTAGTAGTATTGCACAAAAATGGCTTGCCCTTTTGAAGCACACACATGCTAGTAGTAGGTTGTATAGGCTAGTAGCAGCAGGAGTACGAGTTGAACTGCATGCATGCGAGGAACAAGCTAGCGCGGCTGTGGAAGAAGCGAAAGATGATGTAGAGTAATTTTCAACACTAGCTAGCAGCTGCACATGTTTGTCGCTGCGGTCGCAGGTACCGCTTGATTTGCAGGAAAATGCCCAACGCAGCCAGGACACGCACACGTCACAATATTCCATGCCGATTTAAGTACGATGTGCATTATACAAGCTAGCTCCTGCCTCTTCCATTCCGGTAGCTAGCTTCTCTGCCTCGCGCCGATCGAATGACACATAATAAGAAAAATTAAAGGGTAGCTGGAAGGAACAATTTTTTGTTACACGTATATATCTATAGTACCTAGCAATATAATGATCAACATATTCTGGATGTTTAATTATTTTATTTCTAATCAGCGATCAGGACGACGGAGGAATAATTAATGCTGTGGCAGTGGAGAAGATATGTGCTTTGGAGAAGAAAGAAACAAAAAACAAAAGCAACTCAGCTTGCTTGAGGACACTTGCATTGCAACGAGACAAAGGCACACACATGGCAGGCAGAATCTCGGCTTGCCAGTTTGCTTTTGATTTGGGGCGCCATTTCCATGCATGGTCAAGCAGGTTGCCGCTTCTATGCATGAAACGAAGCCCTGATCTCTCTCTCTCTCTCTCTCTCTCTCTCTCTCTCTCTCTCTCTCTCTCTCTCTCTCTCTGAATTTTGCAGCTCGATCCATATCTCGTACATACAGCACCATGTGCATCTGTGTTGTGCTTGCCATCTAGCAGTCGTCACGCGCACACACACAGTGGTGCATGCAGATGAGATGGATCGATCATGCATGACGATGTCAAAATGTCAAAAAAGTGTACCAATGCAATCTTTCATTGAGTCATGTTGCTTGAGAATTGAGATCGTATAGACATACGACCGTATCTAGGTTGAGATATATCGATCATACATTGTAATCTTCATTCATTTCTCGGGATACCAAGGCTATGTTCTTTCTCCATCTTTCCCAACTCACCTCCCTCGTGTTTCACACGCACGTTTTTTAAACTATTAAACGGTGTGTCTTTTGAAAAAATTCTATATAAAAGTTGTTTTAAAAAATTATATTAATCTATTTTTTAAAAAGGTTAGTAAATACTTGATTAATCATAAAAAAACCTCACCTCCAGAACACAACCCAAGCATGTTAATTAGGAGTATGTGATGTACGGGTAACTAGTCAGAAAAATAGGACGATATATACTAGTATTGCAAAAAATAAAGGCTTTGCCATTTTGAAGCGCACACATGCATGCTAGAGTAGCAGCAGCATGCATAAGTACGAGTTGAACTGTTGAAGTGCATGCACGCATGCGATGCAAGAAGCCTTTTTTCAACAGGAGAGTACTGGAGTACTGGTTGCAATGTATACTCTCGACCAGGGACAAAACACCGATTTAAGTACGATGTGCACTGTAGAAATTAAACTAGTATGTACTGGTACTCTGCCTCTTCTATTCTTGTACTTTTCATTATTATTTTATGTGTGTGCTTGTGCATGTGATACTAATTAAAGGCCATTTTCTGTTGCAAGCAAGCTAAGTAAATTGATTATGAAGTTTAAACTTCAAAAGATAATCTTAAATCGTGGTAAAGCATTAAGCATACCGGGAGCGCTCAACATGACCCCTTTCCCTCTGGGATATGGTCTCAAGCGGAAATGTACGTACTCCTACTTTTGTTTTTTACCATTGCCATTTGTAGTACCATATACGGTAAATAATACAATTTACCACCGTGGTTCGTAGTAATATATAGGAGTATACAATACATTCTATTTGCTGATAAAATATATGGGGTCTATTTGCAGTTAAGTTAATTCCTCGATTAACATGTTTAATATGTTTAATTGTTCTTTAATTACCACCCGTTCAGCTGAGGATTGAGGATCCAAACACATTTTCGCATTAATCTCTCACTTTAGCGGTTGTGGGCTTGTGGCGAATTGGGTACGCATAGGATAACAGACAAAGCATCGCATGTCAGTCCAAAGTCGTTTTGGTGGCAACGTACTCGTTTCTATGCCAATATAATGTATAGTACTGTGCACGGCGCGTCCTAGCTAGCTACTGTGTGTATATAGCAGCAGAAGGACTGCACTCACATACACACAGAAGCACAAACACAAGTGCACACACGGTCCACCTGTAATAGCTAATCACCGAGTTAATGATAGATTAATTAATTACAACAAATAACTTTAATTTAAACAAACACGAACATATCAAAAGTGCACGTATTTTCGAAACAAGATGTGGATAAAACTTAGGGCTGCTTATTAATTTGATAGTATATATTTGACAGGAAGCTAGCATACACCTGAAAAATCTCGGGACCATTGAATATAATCGCTTTGAGGTTTGCACAACACAACTCTAATTAACTACTCCTCCCTAACCCCGATACCTAACTGGTCAGGGTCGACGCCGCCGTCACCAGAGATCAACAAGCTCGCCATGGCAGGAGGTCACGGTGCACGAATCTCGGAGCACATTAGAGAGTCCACAATCTACAATATGTGGGCTTCCATTTTATGTTGATTGGAGGTTAGCAAATTCTGCAAAGGTTGTACGATACACTAAATTAACGAAATTTGGTATTGCATGCAAGGGCTGGTGCTTGCAATATTGGCTTGCTAGCTGTACGTGCTCCTGATGATATATACTAGTAGTACTCTACTGTGTGTATAATGATCTCCAATATATAGTGCACTTATAATTAATTAGCTTTGTCTTGTTGCATTCGCAGACCTACAACGTTAACACCAAAGTAAAGCTAGAGATTGAATTTGAGATATTCTACTAGTAGTTACTTTTACAGAGAAGTTGTTTTGATGGATCGTTTAACGTTTGCAGGCATTCGTACGTCATATCAGCGTGCAGGCTGGGAGGTGAGGTGAGGTGCTGAACTGAGATATCACAGTACTTAGCAATATTTTCGTATCACATGTATTTTGCAGAAAGGCAGCACACTGCAGCGGCGAAAAGCAACACGGTGACTCGGCGAGCGCCTTGCTGCCGCTTGCAGGCTATTTCATCTCTTAGCTAGGTCTCGCAAGTCGCATATCCCACCTCCACTCCAAACTCCCCTTCTCCTTCTCCTTCTCCCCCGGCCCTCTGATCTGATCTACCCTACCCATACACATCACCTAGGGTTTAATTTTCTCCAGTGACTACGTGATGGACGGTGGAGGCGGGGAAGAGAGGGAGTTCCTGCGTCTCGGCGGCCGAGCGGGCGGAGGTGAAGATGACGGAGTCGGCGACGACGGCAACCTGGCCAGGTATGGATATGGCCGCGCGCCTTGAGGCCTCGAGTGGGCTTGTTCATCGATCTATGTATAGCTATAGGTACGGGACGGGTACGGATGGTTCTAGCTCGCTAGGTCTAGATCAAGCTGCCGGCGGAGAGCGAGGTCGTCGACGAGTTTGTTGCAGCGATGGCGCGCGCCTGGAGAAGAGGCGCTTTCTTCGTGGCCGCGGTGTCATGCTCAGGCCGTGGTGAGCACTGCACTGGCCACTGGAGGGAGGGGGGTTTGTGCCACAAGGGTTGCAGTACGTACGTGGTGTGTGTGAGCGAGAGCACTGGAGGAGGCGGGGGCGGGCCGGGGTGGAAGAGGAGGTGGGAGCTAGCGAGCGGTAGTGCCCGCGGGCCGATCGATCTGAACCATTCTCGCTGTACGTAGTGCACGCGCGCTCGCCTCAGATCCGATCGATTTGGTGCACTTAGGCATCAAGAATCGACGGATGATTCTCTTGCACTCTGCACTCTCCACCCTGCTCCGATCGATCCGCCGTTCGACTGCCGCCCGGTCTGGGTGTGCCTCCCTCTCCCGGCCTCACGCACGCGGTAAGGCAACGCGCTACATCTTCGGCTGCACGCTGGACGGACACATCCTCATCCTGTGCGTGTGCGTGTGCGTGTGCGTGTGCGTGTGCGTGCGTGCCATGGGTCAATGGATCACCAGGCTAGATTGGTGTGGGCCCGCAACTCATGGGTGTGCCGGTGGTGCTTGCAGATCCAACGATTTGGGCCGTGGCTTGTTGTTGTTTATTTGTGTTGAATGAATATCTACTGATCCACTTATAGACTCACACTGTTTTGTTTGTCTGTTTCAGCGATTTCAGCATCGATCACGTCGATGAGTATTTCCGACGTTGTGACTGGCCTGGGTTATTTGCGTTCGCCACGACTGTCACCCAAGGGAAGATCCACGACCACCCTCTGCTCCTCCTCTACTGCTACAAGGCAGAGTTTCTGGATCTTGTCAGCAGGAAGCTCTTCGCCGAGGCAAATACTGTGATCCAAAGCTTTGTATATCCATTGACGACAGTTCACTCTCTCTATTCAAACGTCCAAGTGGTGAGTGACGAGCATGACGAAATGGTCAATGTTCTCAACAACAATTAAAGGTACGTCTTTCTTATTTACAACCCAAATTTTCAATTAGTGTTAATTCCTAATATTGCTTACACCTTTTTCCCTTTATCTACAGCACTCTGCCTCCAGAGCTATCAGCAGACCCGCTGCAATTAGTGAAGGACTACTTCCTGCTTTATTTGAGGAATGAGATCGGGTACGCATGCAATATTTACTCTCTATTGTTAGCATCATCGTCATCTTAATACCTTGATTCCAAATTAGGCTGCCTCTCCTCTGGTACCTCGATGTTGCATATATAGAGAAGGCCTGGATTTGTAGAGGGGCTATATATAGGCAAATCCAGTCTTGGGTTCTTATTGCTTGCTTACAATAAGATTGATTTTAGCCTTTGTTTAGAACCCTTTCTTGTTTTCTTTGGCTTGAATTGTTTACTCAACTTCCCCTGAAGACAGTTTACAAACACTTGACATATAGATGTACATCACAATACTTTCTCTAGTGAACAAGTGTATTGTTGCGAAGCATTTTTTTTTATTTTTCTGAAAACAACAAGTTGTAATCTTAACTAAATAAAGTGCATAGGTCAGGAGGCTTTCTACATGCCACTTCAAATTCATAATCTGAACATAAAAGGGTTTATTTCAGAAAATTAGGAGATAGTGCAATGGGTATGGGTGCATTCGTATCATCTTACAAATTATAGAATTTATGCACCAATGCATGTTTTCTAATCATTCTAGTGGATGGTTAACAGCTTATAGCTTGCCTTGTTTGATTAGTTGCTTGTAAGGCATTACGAAATTGCATAAAATTCTTGTTTACTGTATAGTTACATAAGTATGTCTTAACCTGTTTTTACTGGGATTCGTATCTTCAAGGATCATAAGCTCCATACTGGTTTTCATGTGACCATTTATTCTTGTCTGTAGTAGTCTAGCTAGTAAGTTTGCACATTAATTGGTCAGTCTAACGGGAGACAAGTCTAGGGCAGCTAGGGCTTGAGCCCTAGGCTTGTCTCCTAAATTCCTATAAAGATATAGTAATGTGCATAGTCAAGTTCAACCCTACTCTTGATAATTTTCCTGGCTCCGCCCCTGAGTCTTAAGTAAAATTCTGTGAAGTATCTACTGTCTGTGTAGTTGGATCATTGTACTGTTACAACATAGTATAATTTTGATATCCCCTTGATCCCATCTTAGTATAATTTTGAATTTCAACAGGTTTGTCTATGATAGACGGTCCTATAAGCAAGGAAAACTCTTGTGGCCGTTTGCTATCCGCATTTCTGGAGCTAGAAAGAAGACTCACCCCGATTACAGATGCTTAGTTTGCAGTCAGAAAACGTTCATGTGTGTCAGCATCGGTCATCTGGCAAAACACTTGAGTAACAACTGTTCTAGGGTTAGTCATAGAATGACACCAATGTTGAACCATAGGTTAAAGGGTGCTGGGATTGTATTTGTTGGTTCTGAAGTCACAACACACGATGAGCCTATGGTCCCAGTTGACAAATCATTTGATCTGTGGAACCATCCACCAGTGGTGCCAAGTAGTTACCATATGGCAATGGACTTTGGGCTAGGGTCTTCTAGATCTGGACTTGGTGAGTATGGAGTAGGAGCATCTACATCTGGATCAGCTCAGGTTGGGATCTTAGGAGGACTATCAGCCAAAGAAACAGCACAGAAAACAGTTTCTGAAATGATTGATTCGCTGTACAAGGAGATAGGCAAAGGGTTATCGCATAGGTCTTTAGAAGAAACAAAGAGCTCCATTGGGAAAGTTGCAGTCATGCTGACTGACTTGTTGGAAAATCTGGGGCTCTCTACTCCTGAAGCCCGAGGTATTTTCGTATCTAGCCTTTTTAATTATTGATATTTGTGATGATTTCTAATGAAAATGCTTAACTACCGTATGTTGTATCTCCCTAGATCCTGCTACAGTTGTCTTTGGTTCTGGCTATTTTGGTACAGGTATTTTTTTTTATCTCATCTTTTCAATTACAGGCGTTTGTGATGATTTCTTATTAAAATGCTTGACTACCCGCATGTTGTATCGCTGGCAGCTTTTCCACCATTCTCATTCTCTGGTGATCATGCAACATTACAAGTTCATCCTACAATCGGTGGTGATCAAGCAATGGAACCAACAGGTCCTCTATTGGATGGTGATCAAGCAGCGGTTCCTGCAGGTATTTTTTTATCTCATCTTTTCTTTTTTTTTTTTCTTTTGGTGATCAAGCAGCGGTTCCTGCAGGTTTTTTTTATCTCATCTTTTCAATTACAGGCATTTGTGATGATTTCTTATTAAAATGCTTAACCACCCGCATGTTGTATCGCTGGCAGCTTATTCACCATTCTCATTCTCAGGTGACCACACAATGCTACAAGTTGATCCTCCATTGGATGATGCTCAAGCAGCGGTTCCTCCACAACCACAACCACAGCAACCTGATGTTCTTCTGTCGGAGGATGAACAGGCATGGCAAGCTGCAGTTGATGTGATGGAAGATATCCTGCAGGACTTTGACCCCACGGCGTTACCTTAGGTCCCTAGTAATTAATTAATATCGCAGAGGCGTCAGTTACATTATTACCTGACATAAGACATTACCTGTGATCAGTTACATTTTGGTTTTGGGTCGGATTTTGCATTTAGCTCGTTTTCTGAACATTAATTGCACTGATTGATCGAGATTTTCATCCTTGGTCTTCATCCTACCTCGTACTATATATAAGTATACATATGTGTGTTTGCGCGCATGGTAATATGTGTTGGTCCCTATATATGGGCATATGGCAGCAGAGCGAACAGATGCTGATGCTGCAACTTTGCGTCGATGAAGTATTAGGATATATCCATCATACTCCTTTAATTTAATTATAGTAGCTTGTGATGATGGTAGTAATTCTTTTACCTCGTCTACTTCCATTATAATATTTATAAATTACGTTTTGAACTTCTAATAAATTAAAAAAAAAATCAAATCTAAATAAATATTCACATATAGAATCAAATTAAAGTGAATATTTCCTATTGAAAAACATGATTAACATATTTCATGAAAATTTTATTTCAGAAAATATTATAATGTATTTTCTTTAATCCGTATAGATCGACGGGGGATTATCAACTCAACCGCACTTATCCATCTGCAATGTCTTGCCAGGTGAACGAGATGAGGTTGAGCTTGTTGGATTATTGTAAATGCTAATGGCAGTTTTCATTTTCTTTTTTTTAGCTTTTCCAAAATATCACTGATGACATAATAAAAAAATCACTGTTGACATTCTTTTGTAACAATCAAACCAAATAAATGTGAGGTACCATCAGTATGTAACTTTTTCTTAGTTTAGACACTAATAGCCTCATTTTTTTTTATGCTTATGCTTATTAGCCGAAATTTGAATTTTTAATCTTAAAGTTAGAATTGATTTTGAATTTTTTTAATCATAATTTATTTTTCAGCATTTGTTTTTACATCGTTAAGAACACGTATATAAGAGTTATATTCACAAATTATTTTTTATTTGCAAATATATTGTTTAGCTTTTTCCTCAAATATGCCAAAGGGGTTTTAAACCGAACAGCCCCAAACGGAGCTTCTGCGGGAATGAATATTTTTGTTATCTATGAAGTTCAGGAAAAATCAATGGTCAATTTTCAAGTTCAGGTGAAAATGACGTACTTTTGTTGATTTGAGAATTGTGATTTTTACCTATGTTCCCTTCAATTTTGGGTTTCTTTACCTAAAAAGGCAATATTCAACTTTATAACTTGACACTTTCGTTTTTCCATAAGGTTTGTGTTCGCTGAAGGTCCACGGACAGAACAAATATTTTCTCATCATTCACGTCCACATAAAAAGAACAGCAAAGAAATGTACGATCTCTCATGAGAGCTATCTAAACACAATTCGCGCTGAGCTTATACTGATAGTTCTAACCAGAGTCATTTCATACAGCATTCATAGTTTCATAGTCGTCACTTCAGCATCAAACTAAAACAGCATTCATAGTTTCATATTATGCACTTGCATAGCTGCAAGTTTAATATCACAGTAGAAGTTCTAGTAGACTTGCAAACCCCATAGGTAACACAGCAGACAGAAAGTAGGAGCAGCAACAAAACAACCTAATATTCGATCATGCGGGCAATTCCATCAGCTGATCTTTTAGCTTCAGGTCAACAGCTGCCCTCCAAGATGTATTCCATTCATCTGTGTTAAAAATAGCATTCCAGGATTATTCACATAAAACAGAAAAGGGCAGTGCATTCCTCATAGAGTGAATGAATTGAATATCAATCAAATATTTATGAAAATTTCTACAGAAGTTGTTGCAAGATAGATATAGTAAACATCTACTATCTTGCAACAAATCAAGTTAAGTTTCAATCTACACAATGAGAAACAAAATAAACAGACTTGGTTATGAATAGTACACTCATAACCAAATCTGTGTTTTTGGGATGTGGAGTAAACTTGTAAAATATGCTACTAAATTTATCCAAGAATTTAATGACCGTTCAGATGACATGTAGAGAAGCGCACGCGTGCTCTGTAAACCAACTTTACCCAACAGATCTATGATGTTTTCGGGCACAAGTTATCCAAATACTTGGGATTTGCCTTGAAAAAAAGGATAGTAGTACTTGGCACTTCCTGGTGTACACATCGGGGACACCAGTATGATATTCAGCATAGAAGTAGAGAATAGCAACTAAGTTGGGCATTCATGGCAAAAAAACAGTCTGCTTTGTTCAACATCTTAAACATCTGCTTAAGTAGCTGTTTGTGGTTGATTTAAACATGGAATAACCCTACTGAACCTACTAGCATTTGTTCAGAAAAATTTTTGCTGTTGATATGTTTGCTTGTTAATAGATTGCTAAATCTCAATCTTTTACATGCTAAAGTACATCTGTTTTGTTTAATCAACTATCGTTCCACCATGTTACTAGTGTAACTGTACAAGAACAAACCAAAACACGGTATTCTACCTGGTTTGCTTCATTAAACGCCTCAGTTTTTCTACGCATGTTTGGACCAGGACCTTTCTCAACTGAAGTTGCTTCTTCCATTTGATGCTTGTTTGTGCCTGCCCAAGAATTACTATTCTTAATAGAACAGCTGGATAATATAATGCTGTCAAGGATCAACAATGCAGAATGGAGGCTATGCACATTAGTAAACAAGAGTATGGAATTCCTAAATTAATTTACTTTAATCAGTTCCTAATGAGATCCAGGAATTTTAGCATGGCATATATATAGTATAAATGAACATATATAGATGGCCAAGAAAATCTATCACACGATCCTGAAACTGTTATGGACTTGAAGCAAGCAAAAGAAGGAAAACTATAGGCAGACTCCATGAATGACATCCTCCATGTTTCAGAAAAAAACGTTCAACAGAAAACAAATGGAGGAAAGAACAAAGCAGCATGGCCAAAACTGAGTTCGTGAGATTCAAGCATGGAAAATCAAATGTTATAAGTGACAGATTTATCCCACTAGTCAGTACATTTCGTGTTCTATAACTGATAATTTCAGGGAAGACTTATGCAGACAGGAGAAACAGGAGTTTACACAGGGCTACCATGTCAGGGAAATCAAACATTTCTTTTAACAAAAAATCAAATGTCATAAGTGATCCATCCATGGGTTAGTACATTTGGTGTTCTAACAAGTAAAGTAGTAAAGAACTAATAACTTCAGAAAACAATTGCAGATAGAAGGAACAGGAGTTCCTTTTGGGGTGTTTTATTTGCCCCTATGTGGCACACGGTATCGAGTAGGAGTAGGAGGCATCCTCGGTATTCCTGAGTGGATGACGGCTGCGACTGCCTGATACTTGGCTAAGAGACTTGGCCCAGCTAGGTGGTGTGCGATTTTCATGGGTTAGCTTTGGAAAGGCCTTGTCACGAACTTCCGTTACCGACGGGTATACGCTGTCAGTTTCGTGTCGTGTGGGTAAAGCGTACAACCTCTGCAGAGTTTAATGGACTGTTCGAACAGCCGTGCCCACGGTCAAGGGCGAGCGTGAGGTGTTTCTCATAGCGTAGATTTGTTTGACAACTGTTTGATGAAAATGGTTGGTGGGAAGGGATTCGTTTCCAGAGTTCGCCTGCGTGGCAAACGGCTAACCTTTGTGGTTAGGGTCTGCGTGACCTAGGGTGTCGCTTGGCACCAAGGTATTGTTAGGGCCGAGAAGGCGTTGGTGTGCTGAGAAAGCAAGGTTAACTATGTGAAATAGTGTTGTAATGATTTTATGGTTGGAACAGAGTTGCTGTGAAAGCAAAAAGGAACTAATAGAGAAAACCAGTTATTTAATTGATTGTTACTCTTGTGACAAGTTGTTGCAAAGCAACTTGTGGAATGGGACGAGGCGTGAGCCTCCTCCCGACAACTAAAATTTTGACTCACTAGCGTTTTTGTGAAATAAATCGTTTTCGCCAAAAAGGCTGCTTTCGCAAATAAAACCCTAGCCCTCCTTGTCTTAACCAAGCATGTGTAACGCCCCGCGTTTCGCGAGACGTTAAAAATTAATTTAACAAAACCCTATTCGTGAAAAGTTCGTTCTTTGTGTGAGAGTCTAAATCGTGCCATGGATCTCAATTTAAATCTACCCTTGTCCCTCTACTCCATGTCAAAAATCATCTCCGCTAAAATTCCTGTTCCAATCAAATCCCCGAAATTTGATCTTCCTCTCCTTTGAATTCTCGCCGAATATTTCCCTCAAATACAAAAGTATTCAAATTCCTATTTTGAATCTCTCCTTTGACTCCATTGTATTTTTTTTCCGAGTTCAAATATATAATTTGAATTCAACTCCGGCATCGATTACCCTTCAAACCCCTTAAACAAATATTCTCAGCAAAAGTCTACTTTGCCTCCCTCTCCTTTCTCTGTCATCTCTCTCTTGTTTCTCTCTTAGCTCTCTCTCCCATTCTCTCTCCGCAGCAAGCCTCTCTCTCTCTCCCACGGCAATTCTCTCTCTCTCCCGCAACTCTCTCTCTCTCCGCCAAATTTTGCCGCCGGCGCCGTTTGAACCCGGTCGCCGCCCGTTGGCCCGCGCGCGCGCGCGTCGTGGCCGACCAACCGGCCGCCTGCCCGCGCCTGCGCCGCCTGCCCCTGCGCGCCAGCCCGCCTGCCGCCGCCTGCGCGCAAGAGGCCAAGCCTCGGAGCCGTCGCCGCCCTCTCCTCTCTCCTCCTTCTCCCGAATCGGCAAGGAGCAGAGCTCCTTTCTCTCCCTCCCTTTCTCTTTTTCCCCCGCCAGCATCACCCCCTCTGCCACCGCGTTGGCCGCTAGCACCGGCGCTAGCCCGCGCCCGCGCACGCCCGTGATGCCGCCCGAGCGCCCTCCCCTATAAATCCCCCTCATCCTCCCCTTCGGCCGCCCTACCCTTCCCGCAGTCGAACGCTGCCGCCGCCTCCGTGTCACCGAGCGTCACCGCCACCCTTCCTTCGCCGGCCGCCGCCGCGGACGCGCGGCCGGTGTCCGGCCGCGCCTCTCCTCTTCCTCGGCTCGGTGTCCCGCATCCCCCTCTCGGTAACCTCTCCCTGCTGCCCTCCTCCTCCTCTTCTCCCCTCCGCCGCCGCGTAGTCGCCGCCGACCGGCCGCGCCGTGCGCGCCTCCTTCCCGGCCGCGCCCCATTCTCCATCATGCGCCGCTGCCGACCCCGGCCCGGCTCGGCGCCGTCCCCCCGCTGGCCGCCGCGCCCCCTCCCCCTCTCCCCTTGGTCGGCCGGTGAAGGAAGCAAGAGAAGAAGAAAGAGGAGAAGAAAGAAGAGAAGAGGAGAAGAAGAATGAAGGAAGAGAAGAAGAAAAGAAGAGATGGAGGAAGGAGAAGACGGTGGGACCCACCTTTGACCGGCGCCCCTCCCTCCGCTGCTCTCTCTCCCCGCACGTGGGCCGCCGCCTTGGGCCGGCCTGCTCCCGCTCGGCCTGCCCGCGCCAGGGCCGCACCCCCCCTCGCCTTGGGCCGCCGCAAGCCGGCCTGCCTTTCCCCCGCCGGCCCGCTCGCCGCTCCCGCCTTGGCCTCTCACCCGCCGGCCCGTTTGCGCACGCGGCTCCCGTGGGCCTCCTCTCAACCGCCGGCCTGCCAGCTACGCTTGGCCATGGGCCGCTTCGCCCATGGGCCGCCTCGCCCAACTCTTGCCGGCCGACAAAAAGTCCAAAAGCAGCCCCTCTGCCTTTTTCCTTTTTCCAAGGAATTTATTAATTCCTTTTCTTTAGACAGAAAATCAAATAAACTTAGAAAATTCATATCTCTTAGTCCATCACTCCGATTGACTCCGTTCCACTTCCAGTAATTCCGTAAAATTGAGATCTAACTAATGTCACTATTATTTAGTCTAATTAGGGTCCTTCTTTTGGTCCTTGTGTAGGTTTTCATTGTTTGCGTATAGTTGCGAGTTGTGGATTTTCGTTCGAGTGCAGATTTCAAGAAGCTTCGTGAAGACCTTGAGCAAGGCAAGTCACCCTTGATCATATTGCTCCCATAATTGAAAAGTCATTATTATTTTGTTTGCAACATGCATTATTAGGAGTACACACTTAACTTGCTTGGCCTCGGTTTGCGTGCCAAACCGACGGACCTACCTAGTAGTCGCACCACTTCCTGTAGGCCGACATACCCTGATTCCTTGTCGCTCCACCTTTGTGGTACTTTGGTATCCGTGCTCTTTGAGCACGGGTACCAATTACTCCACATACACCGTTGCTTATCGAAAACTTGGGAAATGGGTTTGAGAAGCCTTGAAAACCCGACACGTGGTGTCGGTGAGTTTGAAAATAAAAATGATTGTGAAATCTCGTGATGCGGGTGTCGCGCCTGTGTGGTGCTGTTCCCGTACTCGCATATAAGGACCGATTCCTGTGGGAATTACATCCGAGCATAGCAAGTGCAACCACACGGTGGAATGGGACACCCTAGCTAAGTAATTAGCTGCTTCTGGGAAATCTTGTATGCCAATAGGGGTGGAAAGCCAGGATGTGGCGGTAGAGACATCCTGGGAGTCCTAAACAGAGGAAGGCAACCGGGAGTCCTGTATGGAAAGCCGGAGTTGGCCTGATGTTTGTCAGGGAGACCCTCTATGTGGCATGAGGTGACCTAGGATTAGCTTTGGAAAGGCTTTGTCACGAACCTCCGACACCGGCCAGTGTCTGGAGTAAGTTCGTGTTATGTGGGTAAAGTGTACCCCTCTGCAGAGGTTAATAAACTGTTCGAACAGTCGTGCCCACGGTCATGGGCGGATGCAAGGTGATTCCCGTTGCGTAGATTTGTTCGCATGTGCTTTGTGAAAAATGTTGTGGGTTGGAAATCGTTATCAGAATCAGCCTATGTGGCAGATGGATGACCTGAGTGGTCAGAAACGGGTCTGTGTGATCCGGGATGTCTGAGGGCATCATAGACTAGGCTTCCCGGGAGGAAGCAGAATGTTGTGCTGCAGGGCAGCAGGACTCTTGGAGTCCGAGAAAAATGAAAAGGGCTCAGGGAGCCGCTTAATCAAGTGAAATGGCTGTGTGAGCCGAGAATTAACGAACCGACCTGGGAAGTCGGGGCATTACCAGTGAGTTGTTGAAAAGCATCTCTTAAGTCGATTTGAGACGCAAGTCTCTTTTCGACCTAAACTTAAAAAGAAGAAAGTCACTTAGTGGTTTCAAAATGATTCCAAATAAAGGATTTGCAAAACAAACTTTCCCCTCTTTCCAAGCTTGCACTAAACACCTAAGTTCCCGTGACTTGCTGAGTACGTAAGTACTCACCCTTGCTTTCTATATATATATAGTTCTGCCAGCTCTGAAGGTGAAGCCGAAGTGAAGATTAGGGTTTCGTCCTGGTTCCCAGCCGTCGCCTGTGGTGTTGGGTGTTAGTTCGTTGATTTCTGCTGCTGTGGTCTCTGATGTTGCTGCTTCCGCATCGTCTGTTGCAATCTCGGGTTCCCTCGAGAGCTGCAACTTAAGTCAAGGTAAATAAGTCCCCTATTTAAATTAAGGATTGCAATGATTCCTAATTGTCACCGTGGGTACCAGCGCTATGTCCTGGGACTGGTACCGATATCGCGGTATCGTAGGAAGCGGTTTGCACCGTTTTCCTACGACACGCTCCTGTCAGGTGCCGTTGTACGGCGGTGCCGGATCGGGGTGTGACAGCATGTAATTCTTTCCCCGGCTTGCTGAGTATGTGAAGTACTCACCCTTGCTATATATAATATCTATAGAGTTTGGAGATGAAGACGTCGACCCGACCACTGAGGAGTGTCTCCAGGAGCAAGCCGAGTACAAGGATTTCCAGAAGATTCGTGCCTAGCCCCAAGCCCTCGCCTGTGGATCAAGATGGTTGCCTAGGCGCTCGCCTAGTGCTTAGTCGCCCAGACGCTTAGCTTCTGCTGCTTTTGACTTCCGCTCTGTGGACTTTTGTATTGTTGTGTTGCTCATCTTTGGGCCTGTCCAGGATGGCAACTTATGTAAGGACTAAAACCCAGTGATGTAATAAATAGTTTACTTTGATTCCATGGTTATTATGTGTGTACCAGCTAGTGTATCCTTGGACTGGTACTATCTCACAGGTAATGCGTAGCACCTCGGCATGAGTTAGCTGGTGGTTATCGGTTAACGAGTGCCGGGGCGTTACAACAACTCCCGCTTTCGGTCACCAAGAACGCCACGCTAGTTGTGCACCTTCCTCGCCAGTTGCTCCAGGTCTCTACCCGCAGCGCTGCTCCCACTGCCTCTTCCTCTGGCGCCTGCCATCGCCACCGTGGGGGTAGTGCTGAAGTGTAGCAAGAGGATTGCGGCCAAAATCACGCTCGCCAGCCCGAGTGACACGACCTCACGCACGCAGCACAATCTAATGCGCAAGCTTGGGTTGGTGCTTGAGAAGGGTCCTGTGTTGGCCGAGGCGGTTGCGGCTTACAACGCCCTCTTCTCCTAGCCCCTCTCTCGGGACCATGCCATAGCCCTATCTTCACTCTTCTCCAGCTCCCTACCTCCGGCGCAGGCTAGAGTGTAGTGGGACCCTCTACCCCACCCTTCCTTACAATAGAAGTTTTTCCTCTCTCAATAGCTTATCTTTTCTGTATTTGTTTTTTTTCTATTTTTCCTGACGCCTGGCAATAGCCTTCTGATTGTTTACGTTGTGTAATCAAACTCTGCTTTTTTCTTCTAATATATCAACGTGCAATCTTTTTGCGCGTTCGAAAAAATTAGTTTTTTTTTTTGCTACTCCTAATATCGTTGTGCTGTATGTATTACCTGCATGAGGCTTACAAGTCGCTAGAACTTTGAGTGTCAATGACTCAATGCTACCTTGCAGCTATGTGAGTTGCCTACTATATGAACTAAAACTCTGGTTAGAAGCATATGAGGATAGCAATAAGAAGTATGGACAGCGATATCCCATTGACTAGTACACCTGTTGCTCTAACAATGAACAATTCCAGGATCACTCTAATAAATAATAATGAACAATTCTAAGGGTCAATGATGCAGACAGAGGTTCATCCTGTGTAAAAATGAGCAAGGGCATTCCGCTGATTTACCTGCATTAGCCACTGATGAGATACTGAAATTCTTAAAAGGATCTGTCAAGATACCGCACACGGTCGATGAGACTGGAGCACCAGGAGCATCTGCAATAAGTTTTGCAGTTAGAAATGACAGCAGGAAAGCGGGCATTCATAAAGTGCTTTGAGAAACAGGCACTGACAACCAAGAAAAAGTTGGAAGTTTGGAACTGCAGTTCTGAATTTGATGAATACAAAACAGACATCCAACAAAACAAAGACAGGATCTAAAACATGATGGAAAGATCTTTGAAAAATAAAACCCACAACGAGACCCCACAGTTTTTAAGGGAGAGAGAATGTAGCACGCATGGGCGCATGGCTGAGGTACAACATGCACATAGGCTGTACCACAGGAAATACCCAATGTATGTACCCTAGCGGAGCACTCTAAAAGCACCAAAACAATAAATTAGTGTGGAACAATGTAAATAACTGGTTGTATAACAAAAATGGAAATCAGACACGTGTAAAACAAACTGGTGTGGTAGGAGTCAGCCAATTATAGTTTTCCAGATAAATAACCTGCCGAGCTAATGTCCCTAAAATTCGAGATTAAAAGTACAAAGGGAAAGGAAACATTAAGAATGTCTTGAGAAAATATTGTGCAGACATGGCCTAAAAGGATTCAACAAATTGCACAGCAAGGATCATATGTAGTAATTTGTAGGTGGATACAATGGCAATTTACTAATCTAAAGTTTTGGTTAACAAAACAACCGTGAAAACTTACCTTCCTTCCCACTTTGGTCAGATGACCATTTAAGTCGTTGTCGAAATGACTCAAGACAGAGTTCAAAACGCCTACCACGTGTTAAACTTTCATCTGAAGATCACAAGTTCATCAGTTGCTAACATATATACAAAAAAACAAGATATGGTTTAGTTTCCCCCTACAAGAGGGTAGAAACAGAACAGATAGGTTCTACTTGTGCCATTTAGTCATGTAGCATCAAACGTCACACTAGGTTTCATGAGTTTTAAAGCTACTGGATCATAACCAAAATGAAGTTGAGCACATGCAGAATATGAAAATTAAAACTGTAATAAATTAAACAAATGGAGGATGCATGAAGAGCATAAGCTAGTTTTTACCGAGCAAATTAGCCAGCAAATCTATTTCCTTAGTTGAAGAATAACCTGTCATTGAAAACCATGGCTATTATATATGCAACACAAGTACAGAAAATTTATGACCCACACTGCTTAATCATAAGATCGATGTTAGGCAAAGCGGGTACTATACCAACACTAGGCCCATCTGAGTCACTTGGAAAGAACAGCCTACAAAAATAAGTAACAGGCATGCGCATGTATGAATATTGTTAGGGAAAAAAAAACAGGAGCAAAAGCTTGCGTTTAAACATCATTTCAGAATATATCATATACCTCTTCTCCTTTATGGACTGAAAGACCCTGGAAAGAGCATGTTTACTTGGTCGCCTCCCTCGTTTCTTCACATGACGCTTCTGGTGGAAACTAGCAGCAAAAGATAGGTTTTAATTTGGTGGTCAAATAAAGAGTAATTGCCTCCTGAAGGGAGTATACTTAATTGGAAAATTATCGAAAATGCGCTTTTGCGGATTAGCAGCTAGTAGAATGTATGTACCTGAAGCCAATGGGAAGTACTTTGTGCGGCATGAGAACGTGCCACTTCTGGTATAGAAGGTGGCGCTTTAGCTCTGGAGTTCTTTCAACCAGAATGTCGATTCTTTGTGACGCAGCACTCCTCACCTTGTTCCAGTCCATCGAAGCCCTACAATTACATCATATATACTCAATGCAAAGTTAGATTTCAGATTCAAGAAGAGCATCACACATCAGCAACATCGCCATATCATCATATATAGTGCAGTAGTAGTGCAGATAGTTGTAGTACTAGTACCTGAAAGTGTCGGAGAGTACGGAGAGCATCATGCAACGGATCCTCAATGCGCCGTGGCTGATGGTGGTGAGGCCATGGCCGAGGTAGAGCTTGTAGTCTTGGACCTTGCGCTGTGTGTCAGAGTCGAGGTCGGCGCCGGCGACGACCTTGGCGAAGAAGCGGTGAGTGAGGAGGAAGCGGAAGAGGGTGCCGCCCTGGATGCTGATGGCGTCGGGGTGGGAGTTGGGGATGAAGCCGTCGACGTAGCGGATGGCGCCGTCCCAGTTGCCCTCCCTCATCAGCCGCTGCAGGTGGCCTATGTTGAAGAACTCGTCCATCTCGCTCACCAGCCTACACGCACGCACGCGCCACAGTCGATTGATTGATTGAAGAAACAAACTAGACTGGAGTAGCTAACTGCTAGAACTAGAGCGTAGTAGAAGATCGAGATGGATGGGTTTAACTAGCTAGGGTTCTTACGCTGCGCAGGCGGTGCTGTAGCCTTGGGTGGAGAGGTAGGCGGTGAGTCGGCGGCGTCGGAGCTTGCTGACGCAGCCATACTCCGCCAGGCCATCGCCATGGCCTTCTTCCTCCTCGATCTCGCTCGCCATGGTGGCCTTCTTCTTCATCGCGCGCTACCCAGTAGTTCGATCGACTCTAGGGCTAGGGATTATAATAATTGCAGAGTGGGGATGGGGGATTGGGGGACTATATATGCATCTCTCTCTCCTCGTCTCTCTCCTCGTCTCCCCCTCTCCCTCCTCGGCTCCTCGTATCTCTCTCCCTCCTCGTATCTCTCTCCTCGCGGCGTCCCGTGGATAGAAGGTGGGGCCCAGCCCAAGAGTTGAAGCGAGGCTTCGCTGCTGCGACCGGTGAAGGTGGCCGGTGGGGTCCAACGGTAGCGATACGACTTGTCTATTTGTACAACGTTGCTTGAAAATTGAAAACAGTTTAGGTTCGGTTTGATTCTTTGCCAATTTCTATCTCTTTTAATATAACCCGTGTTTTACAACAAGCCAGCCTCATATAATTAAGATTTTACTGGGTGGGTGAATTGAGAATAAAGCATCGATATACTATATCCATATAATTAGGGATTGACTAGATGATAAGGATAAAGTATTGGATCCTACGATGATTACACGACCTCCATGTACAGTGAGGAGACAGGAGGAGGACTCTACTTTTCTTTTAAAGTATTTTAAAGAGTAGAGATTATAATGGCAGGAATCAGTCATGAGCTACAAAATGGGTTCATTTGCTTATACTTATTCATAGAAAAATAATTTATGGGTAAAAGTTTTATATATGTGCTCTTGGTGATTTAAAAGTAAATGCTATAAAATAAAATACAATGGAAAAACTACAATATCAAAATTAAAATTAAGTTTTAAAATTTAAAGTTGGGCTTACAAGCATAAACATTAGACTGATTTTGCAAGCGTTCGTTAAGAGCAAGTTTAATAGTAGAGCTTACTACTTACTATAAGTTAATCTTAGAACTAATATGTATAATAGATTAGCTACAAGGTTAGTTTTTTTTCATCCTCTCTCTTTCTCTCATTATGAATTTAATGCATATTTCTTGGAAATTATGTTGAGCTAGCTCTTGCATGAGAGCCAACACTTCTCTTTTTTTTTACCTCTCTCTTCCACATAAGTATATAGCTTGCTTATAACTCACTATTATCCTTTCTCTGATTACGTGTGAATACTTTATTATCATCGGTTGTCAGATGCATGTGGAGGATCAATGTGGTAGAGGGGGTTGGCCTGGACGCTCATCGAGTCGGGGTGGTGATACCAATACAGTGGGAAGCGGAAGAGGCGCATCAATAGGCATCCATCTCGCACATCAACACAAGCACGACACAATGTGCAAAGCTCGTCTCCGTAAACATCAAGGAATAAGTTTACTTTAAATCATATCGAATTTAAATTTCATCCTCGAACCGTAATACCGGATATAACAAGTCTATCAACTTAAAAAATCGGAGTATTCAAGATCTCATACAGTATAGTATCTGGTTTCGGCTGATAAGCCTATTTCTTCTTCTTCCAACCTCCCCTTCTCTCTCTCCATCTCCTACTCCCCATCTCCCCTCTCACTCCTCCGTTCCCGGGGGGAATCTAGCATGGCACAGGGTTCGATCGAGATCGAATATGTCATCGAGAGCCGTAAATTGGAACGAACATGTGCTTGTTCGCGGAAGAGAGAGAGAGGAGGTAGGTGTGATCCTAGATGATGGTCGTCGATGTAGAAGATGACAATGGCCTCGAGGAGCGCTACCTCCTCCCTTTCGATGACCCCGCAACTATCGCCCGCTCTTACACCATTGCTTGGATCCCCGCCGCCACCTTCTTTTACGCCCCTTCCCTATCCGGCGATGGGGGACCACTATCCGGCGATGGGGGACAATGGGAAGATGGGGAATAGGAGATGGAAAAAGAGGGAAGGTTGAAGGAAGAAAAAAATAGACCTGACATGTGAGGCCCACGTGGGTCTCACTCGCCACGTTAGCTGAAAACAGGCACACCAGTTTTGCAAGATGAGAGATACGTTATATCTGGTATTACGGTTCGAGGATAAAATTCGATCTCGACATAAAGAGTAGGGACCTATCGTGAACGTATTCAACACATCGATTGATTCAACAAGCCCACTCTTAGCTAGCGTGGGCCATGGCTTATTGAAGGTTAGGCCCACCGCACCCAGCCAAGTCAAAGAGAGACCCGACGGCCCATGAATAGAACATGCCCGTTAGATCGCTACAGGGAAGAAAACTACACGAATTTATAAAACATTTTGTTTTTTCTGGTAACCGCAGGAATAAAACGTAGGAACTCTAACACAAGCAGGAGAAACCTGTTCTTCCAGAAATCCCATGAAAAATGGTTTATTCCATAGGAAATTTGAATGAATTTTTTAAACTATTTATTTGTTTTAAAGGGTCAAATAGGATTTTTCTCTCTCTGAATTTAACCCTCCAAAATTCGTTCAATTTTTCTTTGTTTCAAAGTAGCCCTCGGAGAGTCTTTACAGTAACTGAAACTGGAAGGGGGCAGAGATGAGACATGTAGCACTGTAGCTCGACAGATTGGTCAATTCTCAAATGGAGGTGATATCTGTTAATTTGCTTATGTAGAGATGATTAATTAGTACTAATATCAACTAACATCTTAATGATGGAATGCAAGCGTGAGTGTGTGGTTGTTAGTTGAGTAGTTTACACAAACATGATGGCACATGATAACATATACTACATCCGTTCCAAATTAGTTGTCGCTTTAACTTTTTCTTTACAACGTTCGACTATTCATTTTATTTAAAAAATTAATGCAAATATAAAAAAGAAAAAATCAGGTTTAAAGTATTTTTGATAATAAAGTAAATCACAAATAAAATAAATAATAATTCTATAATTTTTTGAATAAGATGAATGATCAAAATATAAACTATAGACAGAAACTTAAAGCGAAGGACACTGATTGCTGACATGAAACCGAAGAAGATTAGAATGAAACCATCGAAAGCCTCGTTCGTGCTGTCCGTCCACCGTGTTGAGCACTACTGTCAAAAGTTTCAAAGGGGGAGAACATTGATGTTTCCAAGCAACCTACTCCATGCAAACGTTGAAGTGCGTTTTATTCTTTATTAGAAAGAAAACCAATCTTATTAACGATAAAGAAATATAAATCATGGACAAAACTTTTACAAATATATATTTTTAGTGACTTAAAAATCAATGCTAAAAATTAAACTGTAACAAATATACAAACAAACTCACTATAATATTAAGTTCTAAAATAAAAAAAAATAGTTGCGACTGATAAATGAAGCGCAAACTGCGTAACTTCTGTTGTACTCAAGTGTATCTTAATGGTTTTATAGTGTCCAAACGATTAGATTAACGCGGTGGTGATAACAAATATTTTGATTCCTCGGACAAGGATAGTCAGCGGGCTTTGTCAAAAGATGACATCATATTCTCATGTATTTTTTGACACTTACATTTGGTTTTAAAAAAGATACTCCCAACATTACTATATATAAATAATTTGCAAAAAGAACATACAAAATTCCTCCGTACACACGATCTACATGAATACGAACAGAAATCCAGAATACATGAAATTCATACAAAACTGCTAAATTCCCAGGAATTCAGATAAATTCAATGGAATTTGGGCGAATCTTAATGCCCAAGTTTTTGAAAAGCTCCCTTGCAACTACTACTACTAGTAGTAGGCCAAGCAAAAGCAAAGCAAACACCGCACCACTCACCTTCTCCCCCCAAATCAATGGCACTCGAGGCGCAGCCCTCCCCGTCGCCGTCGCCCCGCCGCTCGCCGGAGGAGGCGGCGGGCGGCACCGGCTCAGCGGGGGATCTGCCGGTGACGCCGATGCGCAGCGCGGCGGGCGACGAGTGGGCGACGGAGGAGAAGAGCCCCCTCACCCCGCCGCAGTCCTCCTCCTCTCCCCCGCACTCCGCGGCCATCGTCGTCGCCACCCAGACGCACGCGGCCGCCGCCAAGTACGTGCCCCCGCGCGCCGCGGGCCACGTCGGTGGCGGAGATGGCCGTTCCTGGTACTCGTGGAACGGCGGCCGCACCGCCAAACCGTATCGCCCCCCACCGCCGCCGAGGCAGAAGCCGCAATTCCAGCCACCGCCGCCGCCGCCTCCAGCGCCAGCGGCGCCTGTGCTGGTGCCTCCGCCTGCTCCTGCTCCTGCTCCTGCGCCTGCGCCCTTACCGACGCCGGCGCCGGCACCGGCTCCGGCACCGAGAGTGTCGGCTAGGGCGGTCGAGCATGACCACCGGGTGGTGCCCGACATCCTGTCGCGCAAGCGACGCGCGGCGGTTCTGCAGCGCACCGCGCTGGTGGCGCGGGTTGCGGCCGCGCTGCTCTGCCTCGCGGCGCTCGCGGTGCTCGCCGCCGACAGCCGCAAGGGTTTCGCCCTTGACTCCTACAGCAACTACAGCCAGTTGCGGTACGGAAAAAATCCCTTTATTAGAAACATTTTACAGTTTTTTTTTTCTTGTTAGGGTTCTTGTATTACTGATTTGCTTAATGCGATTGTGCGGTTTAGGTATTCTGAGGCGGTGAACGTGATTGGGTTCGTGTACTCGGTGCTCCAGTTCTTTGTGCTCGCAGATCTCATGAGGAGGAACAAGCATTTGAATCCGCGGCGCAAAGGAGATTACTTCGACTTCTTCATGGATCAGGTTTGCGTCTGATTCGGAGGCTCGGAGCTCTTTGCTTCCTTTTTTTCATAGGTTTCTTTAGGATTGTGCAACCGTGAGTCATGTGATGTGATGTGAAAAAAAGGATGCAGAAGAGATATGAAGGCACCGTCATGAAGCAAAGTATAAGCTTTATAAGCTTGTGAAGATTTCTTTCTTGTGATTACTGTTTTGCTACTTTATGCTTCATTTCATGCTGCAATTACAATTGCCATGGGTTATGTCCTCATTGTCTTGATATGAATCCGAATGTATAGATTCAGGCTGCCTAACTTACACTGGAATTATAAATTTTGTTGCCCAGTTCCAATTATAGATTCAGGTTGTCCTAACTTACACTAGAACTATAAATTATGTTTCCCAGTTCCAAACATGTGATCTGAATGAAGCAGTATGATTTTGAACTAATGTTTCTTGGAGGTTGGGCAGAGTATCTAATATGTTTTTCAGGAGGAAAGTAGTTGAGTTGAGCTTGTATCATTCAAATTGTGTGAACTCATCTGATTAGGCGTCGCATGCTGCATGCATACTACCTTCTCCTATATGATGAAAAATAAGTGGGGCTTTGGCATATTCTGCCATTAAAGATTATTTGCTCCGAAGTCCGAACATCACAGTTGGCCATTGACAATGGATCTTTAGTAATGAGGGAAAGTTGACGACTAGAGGTTCTATTAGCTTGGTGCTTCATGTTTTCTTATCTTATACTATTGAGTGTTATATGGCCAGAATATTTGCATGTAGCACCTTCAGATTGATGTTACTGTAATAACCTCTAGGTTTGTGCTGCTTCCTACACAATCTGAATTTACCTTCATTTGCTCTATATTTGAGGTCAGATATCTATGCCTGGTTTTTACCTGTGAGCACATTGGCATATTGTGTCTTAACTCTTAACAAGAGAAATTCATCTGTATGCATATGCAGATTAGCAGTCTCCAAAATCACATGAATTCCATGATGGGAGTTCCTCTTTTTCCTCTTGCAGACTAATATATAGCTGAGATAAAATATATTCCCCTATCACCGATTCACCGTTAAACCATTTTATTTGACAAGCTCCACAGCTTACACTGCTTCCTCTTTTAACTTGTCAGATCTTTCCTAAGTGCTTGTTTCGGACAGATTGCAAACGGAGTATTAGTTTGTTTTAAAATTGTCTCCTTTTCTATTGCTTGAGGAATTTACACTTTCCAAACATGTTGACTTTTTATTAGTTTTTTTCTTAAAAGTTAAATTTTTAGTAGTTAAATCTGTGGAAGGAAAGAATTATGCTGAATCGTTTTTTGCTACTATTATTCCAGGTGCTGGCATACCTTCTGATATCTTCATCGTCATCAGCAACTGCACGAGTAGGCGATTGGATTGACAACTGGGGAAGTGACCCTTTCCCAAAGATAGCAAACAGCTCCATCGCCATTTCTTTCATGGCATTCTTGGTTTTTGCTATTAGTGCCCTCATCTCTGCTTACAATCTCTTCCGGCGAGATATTTAGCTGCTCTTAGCAGCAACCAGCATGTTACCTTTTCGTATCTAGACTAAGTTTTCGATGCAGCCATTCTTGTGTTGCACATGTATATGCAATCATGGGCCAACCATTGGAGTTCAGTCTTCAGAAAAAAAAAAGAACAACTTCTAGGTTATATCCAATATATATTGGGCTGTTGCACGTTCCTGTGATGAACAACTTCTAGGTTATAAAAAGAACAACTTCGTGATCTTGGGCTGTTGCACGTTTCTGTGATAAACAAAGTTTCAGCTTCTAGTTACTCTGAAACATGTGAATTGCTCTCAGCATGAAGACATGACAGATTATGAGGATGTTGGATCAAATCAGTAAGGATGCGTACAATTATGAAAAGTCTTATACACGCAGATCATCTCTTGTGCTTCTGCGGTAAATATAATCCCCACAGTTACAATCAGAGAAACTGAATGGCATAGAAACTTACATAATCCTAAGACAGTATTCCATATAGGAGTTTAAGATCACCACTGGGACTACATGCCAGATACGAAATATTGATGGAGATAAAAACAGTAAATATCCAGTGAACAACCAAGATTGATCAGTTGATTTGAGTTGGGAGTCCATCCTTTCAATCGAATCGATTAATACAACCATCTTTGATCCTATACTACAAATTGATTCCTGCCCATTCTTTTAGAAAAAAAATACTACAAATTGTGTAGATCAGAACACAGCCTCGTTTACATCTTACAACAGCTGAATCATATGAGAACGGTATAACAAAGAGTTGTTAAGCACAAGCTACTTCAGCCTAATTGTAGGCTTGTAGCCATTGAGAACTTCTCACAATTCCAGGTTGAATAAATGTGTTTATTGTTGTCGAATAGCAGGCTGGTTCAGCCTAATTTTAATAAATTAATGGAATCTTCAATCCCAAACTCCCTTTGTAATTTGTATGGGTGTGCCATCTACTTGCACTGCAGCTGCTTCTGCAATGGCTTTGAGCTCCATGTCAGCTCCTGGATATGAGTAGGGAAGATCACTGTAGGCTTCCTCTTGCTCTCCTCCAGGTAAGGGAAGTCTTCAGTGAAGTGCAAACCGCGGCTCTCATGTCTTGCAAGAGCACTCTTCACAACCAACTTTGCGCAGCAGAAGAGGTTCCTCATTTCACAGGTCTCAACCCCCACCATTGTAGGCTTCCACCCCCTCCTGAACAAGAACTCCACCCATTCAGACTCCAGATCACTGATCTTCCATTCCGCGTGCTTCAGGCGGTTCGTCGACCTCACTATCCCGACATACTCCCACATTATTGACTGAAGCTCCATCCTGGCCTGCTTTGTCTTCTCAATGATGTCAGATAGTATGCTGTCCCTAAGGGAGACAGAGAGCATAGGGCGAGCCCATTTCTTTGCGAAAGAAGGATCGACATTTGCATCGACCATATGATCTATTGAAGGTTGCACTGCTCTCCGAGCAAATACCAGTGCTTCAAGCAGTGAGTTGCTTGCAAGCCGATTAGCACCGTGCAATCCAGTGCATGCAACCTCACCAGCAACATACAGGCCTTTCACATTTGTCTCCCCCTGCAACCCAGCCCGGACACCACCACACATGTAATGAGCTGCAGGAACCACAGGTATCGGCTGTTGTGTGATGTCGAGACCGTGGCGCAAGCATTCAGCTGCTATGTTTGGAAAATGGGCAAGAACCTTTTCTCTTGGCCTGTGACTGATATCCAGGAGGACATACTTCTCTCCCCTCTTCTTCAGTTGATCATCTATGCTTCTTGCGACCACATCCCTCGGTGCTAACTCCGCACGGTCATCATACGAAGGCATGAACCTCTCCATGGACTGATTATACAGAATTCCTCCATCTCCTCTGACTGCTTCTGTTATGAGGAATGCATTCTCTCTTCTTGTAGCTGGTTTTATTGGGAGACCTTCATCAGATAGTGCAGTTGGGTGGAACTGCACAAACCTGTCATTGCAAAGTAGGGACGTGTCATTATATTTCCCAGGTACAACGATATGAAAGTTTAAAAACATATGAAGGAAATTTTAGAACGAAAAGTAATTGCTAAGGTAACTATTGCTATGAATTGAATGCTAACAGATGAGGAGATCCTCAATTTTGTTTTGAGAGCAAAGGTCAAGGGTGTGTACTCAGGAAAGAAATACTCACTCCATATTAGATATTACAGCCTGCGCACGATGAGACATTGCAATTCCATCCCCAGTAGCTACCTGAAATGTTTGGATTCAAAGAGTCTAAGAAATATTGTACTAAGCATTACATCAGCAACTTATTTTCCATTAGATATAAACTACACGGTGCATCATATTTGGTTCTTCATCTATGATATGTATCACTTCAAAGCAAAAAATGAGCATGATATAATACAGAAGGATAGAGTTAAATGCCTTCAAATAATCCATTATATGAAAAATATCAAAGATTGCAAGGGTGATGTATCATATACCGGTGGATTGGTTGTTGAGGGGTATATATGACCAACTCCTCCAGAAGCAAGCAATGTTACTTTCGAGATGAAACGAACTGCCTGGATATCACATAGGAAATATATTTACAAAGCTGGTTCAGAAATGGTTTCAATATGACAAATATGACAAGAGGAAATGTAAAAATTGCATGACAAATCTGGCAAGAGAAAATGTAAAAAAAATTACAGCTGCCGTACCTTCTGAGTTTCAGTGTCCAACGAATCCACACCATAACAATATATTTCACCATTACTCTGCAACATAACACCTATTAGTCAAGGTGATTCCAGTCTACTAATAGGATGTGCAAATTTGGTTATGGTATGTAGCACATGCATTTTCATTTATGGAGTGTAAACGTTTCAATTTGGCCGTACTCTCGGGAATGGATTAAGTAAAAATTGTTGAAATTATAATGTGATTGAGACATTAATTAAAAAATAGGAGGAGAAGGATAATCTGGGAAAGATGAATGTAACACGTGCAGCTTATTAAAGAAAAATCCAGATTTGACTCTTATCAGTAGTTAGTCAAACGTTAAACACCACGATTAAGATGCTGCTACCGACAAGAGTTTGGAAGCTGATAATGATAGGCCAGCTATCACTAGTTTCCCTGTCACTTTTTGTTAAGTTTCCACTAGACTAACTTTTGGGGTCCAAACTAATATATATATATCTTGCAAATCAATACATAGAAGTGGGCATTGTTATGCAGCCTTGGATGCCAAGGCTAGTTTTACTCCAATCCAAGCCTAATTACCAGCAGGCAATCTATATACTGATTTAGGACCAGGTATTTCCTTGTGTTCGTACCAGTTAACCGCTAATATCCAATCCAGTACTAGTTTTTGTAATTCATAGAGTTGAAGGAGTTAACCAAAGTAGCAGGCAACTTTCAAAAGTAACAGAGAAAAACACATGCAAGCTCATAGATACAACAATTAGCAGATTAGCAAAAGTGTTATTCACAAAAACATATAGGGCTATAGTTACGCAGGGCACTTGAATGAAGCAAAGAGGTAACATGTCAATTAACCAACCTGACAGGTGAGTAAGTCAATGGCAAAGTGGTGGCCAAACAAAGATATGTTATCATCATTATCAACTGCTTGAAGCAGTGCTCTCTCGATCTCTCTTCCAGTCATATCAGCAGAATGGACTATTCTGTTGTGAGAATGTCCACCTTCCCTTGCAAGGTGCAGCCTTCCATCCTCGCCATGGTCAAATGAAGCTCCCATGGCAATGAGCTCCTTCACACGCTCCGGTCCTTCTGTGCATACTACCTGAAATATAAAATGGAAGTTACTAATCCAGTATTGTGATTTTATAACAGGAAAGGATACAACGGAAATACGCATTGATCATATTGCACAAATCAACTATTGCCTTCATGATGGATGCAGAACTAACTTACCCTGACAGTCTCTTCATCACATAGATAAGCCCCCGCGACAATTGTGTCTTGCATGTGGCTCTCCACAGAATCTGAGGGGCATAGAACCGCACTGACACCGCCTTGTGCGTAGTTTGTGTTGCTCTCATGAGGCTCTGCTTTGGTAATGATGGCAACAGAGCCATACTTAGAAACTTCCAAAGCATACCTTAGGCCAGCAACACCGCTACCAATGACCACAAAATCAAAATATTTTGTGGTATCATCTTGCAAGCATGAGGCTGCAGAAGCTCTGATGGAGCCGACCTTGTGCCTCATACGCTGTTGGTAAGCACTAACAGACTTCGTGCCGATGAAATGAGGAATACTACAGAAGCAGTAAGAACAATCAATACAGTGTCATCAGCTTTAAACAATACAACAGTTTCAGAATTTTCCATCAAAGCTTGCAATTCGTCATAGGTGATTCAGTCAAAATTGACAGTAAAAACAAACAGACGAATTTTCACATGACTTCTCAGTCTCCCAGCTGAATCATGTTCTTCCCATATTGAAGCATCAGCATCCATCCCCCCCCCCCCCCCCCCTCTTCAAGAAAACTTCTTTAGGCAAAATTCAGGGTCAAAGAAGGATGAGGAGTTTAAACATCAGCTTTTCAAAAGGTAAATTCTTTAAGCAGCAAAACCGAAGTGTTGTGCTTCCTACCAAAAATAAAGCTGATGAACATTTGGAACAAGCACACACAGAGACAATCTGAGAGCTGCAAGAATAAAGATCACCTGGAGATATGAAGCTGGGCGCATCTGTTGATGGGAGAGAAAAAGGCCATCCCCGAAGCTTGCATGTGGCCTTTCTCGACATGCAACATCGCCTTGCATTGGAGGCTCCCAAAGCCGTTCATCAGAGCCGCCATCCCAACCCACCCCTGGCTCTGCACAAGACGAGACAGAAACCAACAGAGACTGATCAAACAAATGGTGATTTGTCAACAAGCAGGCATGCAGATGCAGCACCTAAACCAGACAACAACAAAACAAAAAAAGGAAGGGGAGGAGAGATCCCGAGGAATCACACCAGCAAATTCCAACACGGACATCATACAAAGATCGCTGTTTTTAAGATCATGCCAGTCTGCCAGACGCATGGGAAGATCAAAAAAAAAAAAAAGATTGACTGCGAGCTACCTACCTACCTAAGATTTCGCAGAATCGCCGGACGAAGGAGATCTTCGTGCCTCACCTGCACCACCTTGCTCAACGGGAAGTAGCAGGTGCGCCCAGGAGGAGGAGGAGAAGGAAGCCAGATGGCGGCTGGAGATGAAACGCGGCCTTTGGGTGTCCGAGACAACGTCAGGCTGGGCGGCGGAGGAGAATACGAGAAGGCGATTGGGCGAGAGGAGTTTTTAATTGCGGTGGAGAGGGGACCAACCAACCCACGCGAGGGCGAAGGACACACGTCTCTCCGCCTCGGCTCGGTGAGGAGAAGACTCAATGAACCTCATTCCTAAGGGCATTCACAGTGTACCGAGCTGTCGTTCTCCCTCATCCAGTCAGCTCAAAGATTCCCCTCCACCTAGACATATCTCGTTGCCTCACCAAGCTCCCCGTTCTTGGACAAAATCGCATGTTTAGGCCGAGGGCAGAAGCGTCGCTGCCGTCGTCCGTGGCTCCGCGCCGCCTCCACGACACCCAGCGCGTTGCCGCCGCCAAGAGAAGGGAGAGGAAGAGGAGCTCGAGGTTTATCTAGAGCCAGCGAGGGAGGCGAAGAAGAGGGAGAGTAGCCTCCCGAGATCCACCGCTCGGCGCCGCTGCCGAGAGGGGGGAGAGGGAGAGGAGCTCGAGGTCGATCCGGAGCCGGCAAGGGAGGCGACGGAGAGGGAGAGGGGAGAGGCCGCCACTTCACCGGAGAAGGAGGCTGCGCTTGCGCTGGAGAAGGAGGCGCACCTGCGGTGGAGAAGGAGGCCGCGCCGGCGCCGGAGGAGAGAGGGGAGAGGCAGTCGCTTTGCCCTGGGCCAGATCCGTGCCGCTGAGCTCGTCTCCCTCATATGCGGTAGAGAAGGAGGCCGCGCCGGCGCTATCCCCCGCTAGCCGCCGACCGGAGGAGGAGGAGGGGTGGAGCGCCGCCCGTCGCCGGTGCTGCTTGGGCCGCGCGGCAGCCGCTCCGCTCAGCACTGACGCCGACCGGAGGAGGAGGAGGAGGGTTGTTTTTTTTTTGCAAAAAGTTTCTATACAAAAGTTATTTTAAAAAATCAAATTAATCCATTTTTGAAAAAAAATTAGCTAATACTTAATTAATCACGCGCTAATGGATCGCTTCGTTTTCCGTATTTACTGTGCGTGTTGGGAAGCTCCAACAACGAACGCAGCCTTAAAAAGTAAAGGAGAGATAGTGGGATCCGCTACATGTAACTTGCACTGTAGAGTATGTGCCTAATACCATTCTTCGTCTATGTGGCATATGAGGAAAGATAAAATTTGGTGACGCGTTGTCAATGCCCTAAGGCCATTTATAGTGGGCCTACGTGGCATTCAGTCTCAACACCAAAAAAACGAATATTCGTTGCCACATCCTCCAACCGCGCAACTTCCTCGGGTCCGCACTTAGGTAGGACCCACATTCGTGCTAGAGGAGAGAGGGGCGAGGCAGCCAACGGGGAGAGAGGAGCGGCGGCACCGCGGGGCAAGTCGTAGCGGCTTCACGCGGTTGCCCCCGCCGTCCCACGCTCCCGCACCAGACGAGGAGGAGGAGGGCAGGGGACAACCGACGTCGATTCAGAGCCGGTGAGCTCGATCCGTAGCCGGCGCCATCGCCGCTAGGGCCGCCTAGCATCGTCGTCACCGCTCGGGCCGCCTGGCACCGCTCGCTGCCCAGCGCCTCCGTCGCCACTCGCACCTCGCACCACCGGCACCGGCACCGCTCGGGCTGTCTCGCCGCCGAGCTCGTCATCATCCTCCTCTCCGTGCCGCCAAGCTCGTCGGCCTCCTCCTCTCCGCGCTGCCGACTGGGGACCGCCGCTGCTTCGGGGAAGGAGAGAAGGGGTGGATCCGACTGGCCGTCCCCCGCTCCGACGACACGGACGGCAGCGATGGTTCGGGAGAGGAGAGGGGGGTGGATCTGGCCGCCCGCTTCCCGCTCCCGCGCCGCCAACGCAGCCGCTGCTTCGGGGGAGAGGAGGGGTGGATCTGGCCATTCCACCGCCCTCGCCGCCCGACGCCGCCCTTTTCTCTGCGCTCTCTACCGATGGGAAAGGAGGAGAGGAGAGAGAGAGAAAGGGGAAAGGAGAAGAGGAGAGAGAGGGAGATAAAAAATCAAAAAGATGGTACATGTGGGATCAGGTAACTTGCATTGTGATGTAGCCTATGCAGTTCTTCATCTAGTTGGCATGTGAGGTCCGGCAAAATTGCAGGACGCACTGTGAATGGTTTAAGGGTGTTTACTGTGCGTCTACGTGACGTTCAGCCTCAAGACCAAAAAAAGAATATTCCTTGCCACGTCCTTAATTCACGCAGTCTCCTCATGATCACATAGTCAATTTGAGCTACGGGTTCCTCGTTTACATGCGGGACCCAACTCGTGCTCTGCGCTGTCCGGGAAGGGAGAGGGAGGAGAGAGACCTTCCTTGCCCTCGTCGCTCCGCCACCTGCCTTGCCCTCTGTCGCTGATGTGAGGAGGCGCCGGATGGATGGGTCCCGGCGTGTAGGGGATTAGGTAGGGAGGGAGATATTTTATATAACTTTCTTGATTTTAGGTGTTAACTGTAAATTTTGTAGTACTATGCTAATTGAAAACTAGAGTTTGAAATGCAAAATGTTTGTAGGTCCCACCATAGATTTTTCTAAACCCCACCTTGAACTTCTGCATTGTGTGTGTAGTGTCCTTTGAAGTTCCTAAGCCTACGTGGCAGCTGAGGCTTAGCATTTTGCCTGGACTCATTGCTATTGCCCTAAGGGCGTTCACACTGCATTGAGGTGGTATTCTGCCCTAACCATCCACGTCAGATATTCCTCCCCAGATGCATGTGTGGCGTTCCCAACTAAAATCCCCGAAGCCAAATTAAGTCTTTGTTAGTGGGTGGAGCGACGTGTTGGGATAGGCTGTGGCCCCATGCGACGCCTCCACATCCAGTGCGAGGCGGTGGCGGCGAGGCGACCGCCCCGATCAGCTGCGTCATCCCCAAAGCGGTGCCGCTCGCTAGATCTAGTGAACCTAAGGCCGGATCTAGCGAGCTCGACGGGGCGACGTCCTAGGGAAGAAAGGGAAGATGGCGGTGGCGGCAACCTAGGGAGGAGAAGGGAAGATGGTGGCGGCAACCTAGGAGGAGAAGGGAAGATGGCGGCGGTGGAGGAAGAGGATACAGAGGAAGTTGTGATGACCTAACCTCGCTGTCATCGCCATTCCGCACCGCCGAGGACCACAGCAGAGGCAACTCAACGAAGAGGGCCGCACCACTAGATCCACCCCGTCGAGCTCCCGCCGCACCGTCTCCCGCCGCGTCGTCTCCCGCTCGTGCCCGCCGATCGAAAGACGAGAGGTGGAGCCCCGTCGGCACTATCTCCCGCTCGCGCCCGCCGGTCGGAGAAAGAGTGGTAGGATCCACCATGAGTGACCTCCACTGTAGAGCATGTAGCTAATACCGTTCTTGCCTAGGTGGCAAGTGAACTTCGGTGAAAATATATGGTGCACTGCTATTACTGCCCTAATCAATCAAAACCAAACTCACAATTTGAATTTTCAAACTTGATTTTAAAATCGATTTTAAGATATTTTTAGTGTAATTTTTTTTTAGCATTGACTTTTAGATTGATAAAAACACACGTACAAAATTTTTACTTACCAATTAATTTTAATTCTGTAATAAATCGTTTCAGCTTATTAATAAGAAACAAGAGCGATCGATGAGGAGAAGAAGAAGACGAAGGGATGCGTAAAAAGAAAAAAAAAAGGAAGCCAAAAAAAGTGCTCATCGCCTTGGAAAGAAAAGGAAAGGCGAGGAAAATTCCTCGCATCCCGAGGCGCCACATCGCCGCCGCCTCCCCGCCCGCCGTCGCCGTCGCCGGTAGACTATCTATGCTCCACTAGTTAGTAGTAGTACGCAGCGATTTCCACCGTGGTGTCTGCATTTCCGTTTGCAGCTTCAATTCGTGGCCCTCCTCTTCCTGCCGCCGCCGCTGCCGTGATGTCATGGAGCGGAAAAGCGGAAGATTCCAGGATCAGATTTGGACGTTTCGCAATCGCACCACGGCGAGCGAGGTGACGCCGGCCGGCGCTTTTTCCCCAGGCGGCTCATCGGCGGGGCCCAGAGAATCATGGGTAGGGCCCGCCCACCGATGTGTTTCTCGCCTTCCTCGGCCGCCAGTGGAATACCGTGGAATGGAACGCACATGCAAAGTCATCGTCACCCAGTAGCATGATTGACCGACTCGTAAGATTGTGTGTTTGTTCTAATAGTCTAATTTTGTTTCCTGCGTCAAGAAATAAATCAACCTAACATCTGACATTAGATGGGAGGACCAAGGGATCACCACCCACCGTATCTTGACCACAAGCATGATTAACTTAAGTATAAAACTCGATTTTATCTTATAACTGAAACAGACAAACAGGAGGAACATACAGAGTTAGATTGAGTTCAAATCTAACATTTTCCAACTTTTTTTTTAAACGATGAAGTTAGAAAATGTTTTTCGAATTGATAAATGATATATTTTTTTAAGAAAAATTCTACAGTAAAATTACTTTAAATAATCATATTAATTTATTTTTCAAATTTGTTTAGCTAATACTTAATCGATAAAATACTAATGAGTGGCTCGTTTCCACGCACGATGGAGTAAGTTTCCAAACCAAACATTCGAACTAAGCCTTACGATGTTACGTATGCATAGATCCTGCAGAAATTCAAAACACGTGATTCTAGGTATGTTATGTTAGTATGGTTCGTATGGATTTGATGAGTGTGTTATTCGTAAATATTTTCCATTTTAAACAAGATTTACTTAAACTTTTAAAAGTACTTTTTAGAAACACATTATAAATGCGGACACTAACAACACGCGCACACTCATCCCACACACACACACCTTATTTCTACTAGCACATCCAAAAAACTAAGCTGACATATATTAAAATTAACTAAATCAAAATGATCATCTAGTTGTTGAAGGGTACATCATTTGCCAATAAAGAAAAATTAGTTGTAAATGTGAGTACCCGTATAAAGTTTGGCACTTGAACCCGTGTAAAAGTGTATTTGAAATTGAAAGGTAAAAACGATGGTCAACTTTAAGGAAAATACCTTGTGCAATTATACTTCAATGAATTTTATGAATATTTTAGTTAGAAACATAATGATCCATGAAGAAATAATGATCAAACATGCAAAAAAAAAAGTAAATTACTATACATGTGACTAATGTGTACGACCCGCATCATTTAGGCTGTGTTCCGGGGAGCTCTCCGACACGTAAAATGATGTACGAATTAATGCGTGATTAATTAAATATTGGTTAAAATAAACTTGAAAAATGGATTAATATGTTCTTTTAAGAAACTTTCATATATATTTTTTTAGAAAAAATACACCGTTTAACCGTTTAAAAAGCATACGCTCGAAAAAGAGAGATGAGTTGAGAAAGCGACCGAAAACTCATCTGTAGGTGCTGCTCACCCCAACCCACATTGAAAAAAAAAGACTGACTAGTATGAAGTGCCATGACTGGTAGATGAGACAGGGTGGGACGATGGGGTCGGAGGTACTCCATTCGTTCCATATAAAACCAATCTAATAGTGATGTGATATATTTTATTACTACGAATCTGAATATAGGATGTGTTACGTCCTGTATTATATTGATTTTTTTATGGGACTATGGGTGTACAACAGACTGAAAATGGCAAACAGAAAACTCAGGGAATTTGATTCTGTATGATTGATTTGATTGGGTTGGTTCCAAATTATATTCTGTGATTGCAACAGCAGATCAAGCTAGATACTAGCCATATCATGTCGTTAGCATTTTAGTATTATCCTTATCGTTATCGTTGACCATAAAGTGTCAAGAGGGAAATTAGAAAAATGCTAAAGAACAACACACTTACCTACCACTACCGTGCTACCACAGACTACTCTGATACTCCTAGGATTATAATTTATGAGTATAGCACTGTAAAACAACGATTATACACATTCTCTCCAGATATAGATCGTGGTTTTTTTCTGTGTCCTTATGTAGATGGCCTATGATAATTAAGCATAGCTTTTTAACTCAAAGCAAGTGGTTTTCTTAATTTTAATTAAGCTATGATAATTCTCAGTATTTCGTCTCTAATCTCTGTAATAATTAGCTATAGCTTCTCTAAAGCAAGGCCAATTTCTTTTATTATATCCAAATAAATAAGTATATTCACATCACATGGACGGCCACTTGTTCGCTATCTCACGAGGCGCCGTTTCGTGCAGTATCAAATGAACGACGTAATGGGTCCATTTATTTCCATCTCAGCCCAACAAAACTGAGTCCATCTCCGTTACGATAGGCCGAAACACCAGCCCATTCGGGTGTACGGGCCACAAATGCGGCCCAATACGGAGGAGGCCCTCGTTGGCCCAAGGCCCACGAAGCAATGGGCCTCCCATACTGCTAGCTGCAGCGTCTACAAATCAGGCGGTGCGGTGCGGTCGTGTCGGTCGCGATCATTCTGGACTCCGGTTTCGTCCGCCGTTTTGCCTCCGCCTCCGCCTCCGTCTCCGTCTCCGCCGCTCGCTGAGGTAACCCAAGCCACCCGCCTCCTCTCCCTCCCGTGTAGCTAGGGTTTTCTCTCCTGCTCGCTATCTATCTCGTTTACTCTTCGGTGATGCGGGGTGGGACGCTTGGGATGCTGCTGCGCTGAGTGCTTCGCTTTGATCGATCGGTTTTGTCCTGGGGAATTTTGTTTTTTTAGGGGGTTTAGGCTTTTAGGTTAGGTGTGCTTGTAGATGCGGATGAGTCGCGAGCTAGTAGTTGTAATTTTTCTGTTCGTTTGGGCTTGGGCTGCTGGAATTCTGTAGTGATTTTGCTCACGGTGCATGAAATCGCTGGAGTTGATTAGGAAATTTTGGAGCAGAGACCGTGGGTTTTGGGGGTTTTGGGTACAGTCAGAGCTAGTTTTAGTTCAACCGCTTGCTGGAATTTTAACGAATTCTCTAAGAAATTAGAAGAAGTTGATTAATAGAAGCAAAGCAGATAAGCTGTTGCTAGATGCTTAGATTGTGAGGTTTTTTAAAAGGTGTCTTGGGTTGTGATGTTGGGGGGACTTGTATATATGCTCAATTGTCGCTTGTATTATCATTTGGCTGGTTAGTATGTTGTGCATTTGAAATTTTGAACCAACAACTTAGATTTGTGATTTTAGGAGGCTTGTACAGATGCTAAATTGTCGCTTTGAACCAACAATGCTTTCTGATTTGAGTGAAAAATATTGCAAATCTATAGGATGATGTTTGCTCTGCATATTTTTAGGGACGTTTGCTCTGCATATTAGTGCTCAATGTTGAGAAATCTCAAATTGCATGTGCTGATATGCATCTCTGTTGTGTGCTATGTTAGTATCATTTACTTCTATATGTTTTCTTCATGCTGTAACTTTTGAGAGTGGAGACTTTGTCGCTTTGTGGCGCAAAAATATGACAGCATCAATATATAATTCAACTGTTATTATTTTTAGAACTACGTGAAAAAGGCAGGAAAAATAAGCATTGAATCATGGGCAAGAGGAAGTCCAGAGCAAAGCCACCTCCCAAGAAGAGAATGGACAAGCTTGATACTGTCTTTTGCTGTCCATTCTGCAACCACGGAAGTAGTGTCGAGTGTCGCATGTAAGTATGTTTTGTCACCGTTTACATATCTGGCCTTTTTTTTTCTCTTGAATTTCTCTGTCTGGCTAGTTTTTGGCGGTGCAGTGACACCTTCATATGTGTTTCGCAGTGATCTAAAGAACTTAATCGGCGAGGCCTCATGCAGAATTTGTTTGGAAACTTTTAGCACAGCTGTTAATGGTAATATGCTCTGGACCCATGTGTCCATTCGTTTTGGATCAGTGGTTTAGTATTTTAAGTGACCCCTTTTCCTGTTGTAAACTTTGCAATCGAACATAATTAATGTGCTTTGTGTTTGCTCTTTAGGTTATTTGGTTAGTTACTGCTGTCGTCATGCTTACATTTTTTATACTCCCCCCGTGTTTTAATAGATGACGTTGTTAAATTTTTATCACATGTTTGACCATTCGTCTTATTCAAAAATTTAATGCAAATGTATAAGATATAAATCACGCTTAAAGTACTTTGAGTGATAAAACAACTCACAACAAAATAAATTATAATTACGTAAATTTTTTGAATAAGACGAATGGTCAAATGTGTGATAAAAAGTCAACGGTGTTGCCTATTAAAAAATGGAGGTAGTAAAAAATTGGAATAAGATTTAATTATATGTTGATAACTTACGCCTCTGCAAAACCAAAATGAAAAAGTTGGGGAATCAAGTCTTAACGTTCAGCATTTGTGCTTCCAAGTTCCAACACCTTTTTAGGCGTGTTTTGAAAAGATCATTTTGATTATCTTAGCCATTTATAGTTGATAACTGTTTTTCATGCTTTTGTAATAGTGCTCCACTGCTGCATTGGGGCAGGAGTATAAATTTGCTTACATGTCGTTAGTGCTTTCTTTGTTCAGTTAGCTGGGCATGCATGCTAGATTTTTAGTGGGCCCTCCAAACCTGTCATTTGAGTTCATGTCTCCCTTCCTAGTTAATGATAGGCAACATCCTCGCTAATCCTTTTGGGAAAGAAATAACCATAATATAAGAACTCCACAAGACTAGGTAGGCAGTATGCATAACGCAATTCCCTCTTAGCTGCTTACTAAAATTGCAGAAATTTCCTTCTGTTTGTCCAAGATTAGGATTTTAGGAAGACAATACGCTTGATGTAATTGCCCCTGTAAATGCTTACCATTTGGTATCTGAACAAAATAGTGCTGACTTGACCATTTTCTTTCCCTCCTTTCTGCAGCTCTGACTGAACCCATCGACATGTAAGCTTGCTCTTGAGAACCATCTATTTAGGCTCGTGCAGATGAACTGTTGGTGGACATACCCTGAAACCCGTCGAACTTTTTCATCGCAGATACAGCGAATGGATCGACGAATGCGAGCGCGTGAACAACCCTGAGGAGGACAACGCCAACCATTATGAAGATGACAATGCCAGCCGCTACCGCTATGACGAAGAAGAATAGTGGTCCGTTGGCGCTTGTTCCATGAAACGAGTTGCCTGAATGCTGTGCAAAACAGTGTTGATGTAGAGAGGTTTAGTGGCTGTTACCCATGTCAGTGAACCTTACCTTACAATGGGGCATACCTGGTAGTCTAAAATAGTAAATAGCATCTGAGAGTAGTAACAGAGTTTTAGCTTTGTGAGTTGGATAGTGGTGCAGTATAACAGAGTCGGATCGTGGTGCATCAGCTGTTCAACTTGTCCTGTACATTTAACATGTCGTGGTCGTGCCTGAACAAGAACTCTAGTATCTTTAGTATTTTGTTCCGTCGTTTATAAGTCATGGCAGGTACAAATACAACAATGCTATTGTAGTGTGGATTTGTATGATGCAACTAGGCTGTAATCGATGGCACTGTACACGTGAGAGTAGAGCTTTGGAAAGCTGGATAGTGGTGCGGTATAAGAGGCTCCCATCGTTTGGCTTATTAAGGAAATATTGGCTTATTCAGGAAATAAGTCGAACGGTATATTTGCAAATAAAAAATAATTTGTAAATAAAACTTTTATATTTATTCTTAGTGATCTAAAATCACTAAAATTAGATCACTAAAAGTTAAGGCTGAAAAATAAATTTTGATAAAAAAACCTTAAAATTAACTTTATTAAAAATTAAAATTTTAGCTGATAAGCATAAGTATAAGCGAAACAATGAGACCGACAGAGTAGGATCATGATGCATCAGCTATTCAACTTATACTGTCCATTTAACATCTCCTCGTGCCTGAACAAACTCTAGTATCTTCAGTATTTTGTTCCGTCGTGTGTGGCATGTACAATATTGGTATTTGTAGTGTGGATTTGTATGGTGCAACTAGGATATAATCGATGGCACTGTGCAGAAACCATTGTGTGTCCACTGAAAAAGACGCGTTCACGTATGGATGGTCGGCCTGGGCTGCTGGGCATGGAGCTAGCCGAGCCAAGCGGCAACGCGCCAACTGGTATTGCGTAATTTCGTGGGTGGATTCGATGGATTGGCAAATGGCAAATGCAGTGCAGCTTCGCCCTGCCTGTTGGTAAATTGATGGTCACAATCACAGATGGGTGTCTAGTGCAGGGAACCCTGGCAAATATACAGTACATCACGCGTAGGAAGATCAGATCACTTTTCCCTGTGTCCGGTGTCCGTTTCCTCTGTCAATTCGCCATCAACGCCTTCGTCTCTATTTTGTATTTTTCTCCTCATCATCATCGCATTGCTCTAGAGTTTTAGAGATGAATTTTCAACACCACAACGTCACCGGATCGGATCGATCGTTCCGAATTTTCAAAACCAAAAAACGAGACCATCATCAAATCATCGTTTATACCCCTTTGCTCCTAAAATGAGTTCATATGTAGAGACTGCCATTTCTCTAAAAAAAAAACTTTATTTTCCATCTCCTATCTATCTCGGTCCATAAATTAATATTTCTTATCTACCAACTCACCAATACTTATTATAATTGTCTGGATTTACAACTAATTATTTCTTTCATGATTAACAAAGTACATGTCAACAACGAGGAAGGAGCCCACAATGACCTCCGTCAATCTCAGTATACACCGGTCTTATTTTTCAGAGCTGCTCATATGAATACAACGTACACGTGTGTGTTTAAAGGGATAAAGTGTGCGCGTGTGTATACAGGCACTGACATTTGTTTTATATCTGTAAAAGAAAGAGAGAGAGACTGATTTTTTTTCTTTTCAGACCAATTTGAATTCCAATTACGAGGTGGCAGTGAGAACATGTTTTGTGCCTTGACGGCTTGACGCGCACGGACGCACGCGTGGTTAATCCAGAAGAGAAGAGCAAACTCATACCGTTTGCTACCGGTGCCGGCCGCCTTGACGACAGCCAGCTACCGAGGGAAGAGGGCAAACACAAGAGACCGCGTCCCCGCGTCGAGGCGACCCGTCACGCGTGCGTGCGTGCTCGCGTCGCCGTCGCCTTCTTCCCTTGCAAGCCAACCCAGAGTACTAGTGCTACCCATCGAATCCTATTCCCCAAGCTCGCGCTTTCTGTAGGTCTTGTTTAGTTCCTAAAATTTTTTCCCAAAAACATCACATCGAATCTTTAAAACACATATATAAAGAGCATTAAATATAGATTAAAAAAATTAATTGCACAGTTTACATGAAAATCGTGAGATGAATCTTTTGAGCCTAATTTATCCATGATTAGTTTCCAGACGAGCTGTGAAATTAGTTTTTTCATTCGTGTCCGAAAACTTCTTCTAATATCCGATCAAACATGATACCTAAAAATTAGTTTAGTTTCTTGCTCCCCACTCCCGCGCCGCGTCACGTCACGCGTGAATCCACCATCCGTTCCCTTTATAAACCTCAAGCTCCAACCACCTTGTCACACACACACCAACGCCCAACGCGTCGAATCGAATCCACTCCACCCGTGATCTCCGGCGTGATGCCACCCAGCGCAGCCGCCGCCGTCGCCGCCGCAATGGCGCAGTCGTCGCCGCCGCGCAGCCTCCACACGCTAATCAGCTTCGGCCGCGGCGCCGACGACGACGTCGACGATGAGGATGCCAGGGTCACGCCCGCGTCGGACGTCGGTGACGCGGCGAGCGCCGGGTTCGACTTCGACTTCGACTTCGCGTTCGCGCCGCCGGTGTCGGCGGGCGAGCTGGCGCCGGCCGACGACATCTTCGCGCACGGCCGCATCGTGCCGGCGTACCCGGTATTCGACCGCCGCCTCCTCGACCTCTCACCCGACGACGCGGCGGAGTCGGCGGCGCCATCCGCCGACACCTACTGCGCGTGGACGCCGCGCTCGGCGCCGGGCTCGCCCGGCCGCAACAGGTTCCCCAAGAGCGCCTCCACCGGCGGAGAGCCGTCGTCGTCATCATCATCGCGGCGCTGGCGCCTGCGCGACCTCGTCGGCGCCGGCGGCCGGTCACGCAGCGATGGCAAGGACAAATTCGCCTTCCTGCAACACCACCACGCCGCCGCCGCCGCCGCGCCGCCATCATCCAAACTGAAGACAACTACTGCTGCTGCGCAGCAGCCGCAGCAGAAGAAGCAGAGCGCCGTGAAGAAGCCGGCGGCGAAGAAGGGCGTGGTCACCGAGATGGACATGGCCACCGCGCACAAGCTCTTCTACAGCAAGGCCGGCGCCGGCGCCGGCGACCGGCGGCCGCAGCAAGCCTCGTACCTGACGTACCGGCCGGCGTTCAGCGGATTCTTCGCGCTCGGCCGGGCGCAACACCACACCGCCTATTAACCAACCAACCATGGGATCAATTAGTTTAATCACTTGGTCAATAACCAAACCAACTGATTAGTTGTTGTTAAATTAATTGTTTTGTTGTAAAAGTACTCAAAATTTTCGGCGAAATTCGGTCAAGGTTTCTGCTTTGTACTCCTAACTCTTTTCACTCTGTATATAAATGAAAGAAAAAGAAATTTGAGAGATGATTTGTCTTGGAATCTGTCAAAGCATCAGCTACGGCCTGCAGACGCAATGTAGTACTAGTATTAGTGATTATTTTTGTCACTTTGCTGAATTGTTAATCATGATCATGGTGGATCTGGTTCTGTTCGTGATGTGTTGGAGCAGAAGAAATTTCGCGGCCGCGCACGAGGAAAAAGACCGGCCGCCCAGGGGAAACTTCCATTGAGCAGATGTATCTGCACACATGCGTAAATAGCTAGCAGAGTACTATGCAAGCGCGTCCCTTATCTTTCATAGTTTTTTTTGCTTGCTATATTAATTTTAACACGTGTTAACCTGCTAAAAGTGTAAGCTTCTCATCGTAGTTTTGTTTTTGAAAATTGCAAAAACAATCCCATAAATTGCTTGAAGTTTGATATCATATTTGTTGCACATATCCACTCCCTACTTAGTTTTGTTAAAAAAAATCATCCCAATGCACACGTGTTTAACCGAATCAGTTTGGTATCGCTGATGTAGGGTTACCACAGCTAAACTCATTGTGACAACGTTTAAACTCTCGTCAACAATTTTATCTGTGGAATCTCGTCAAAAAAGTATCAATAATACTCTGAAGTATTTAATTTTGGTAAAAAAACACATTAACGACTCACACTTTATAAGAACATGTTGATTCGGTTAAGCATGTGTTTACTGGGATGGTTTTTTAATAAAACTAAGTAGGTGGGTGGATATTTGCAACAAAATAATTTATGGTGTGAAATGTTAAACTTATAGTGACTTATAGGTGGTTTTGCAATTTTCCCTTTTTTAAAGTGGATCATCGTTAGTTTTGTTATCTTATTATTATTAGCAAAAAAAATTAAATTTAAAATTAATGTTAGAGTGATTTTCTGGGTTTTTTTTCGTAATCTATTTTTTCAACATTGGCTCACCACTAATAACACGATACCATAAAAGTTTTAGCTTAAATTACTTTTCGGCCGCTTCGTTCATTTTTTTCACTCATAGGCTAGATAATCAGAACTTTACGAATCATTCATTCATATAATCATATTCTCTTACGGCCCTCAACTAGTATATCAACCGGTTCAATTCTTTAGGAATCAAGAAAATTACTTTTATTTGTACCAAAAAATTTTAATTTACGTGATTAAAAAAATTCAAAATTCATTCGAACCAAATGAATTCTAGCTGAATATGGAATGGACCGGACGGCGTGTGGTGTGACCATTCTCGAAGAGTGTAACTAATTCAATTTCCAGTCTATTCTCATGCTGCTGCATCTCATGCGGCGGGGAGTTGGAAATCTGAAAGTTCTTTTTAAAAAAATGGAAATCTGAAGCAGCTAGTGTCCTACACTTTGAAACAGTCTATTCCCTACTTTAAAAGTTGAATTGATCGAGCTATACATACGTTTATCTTCTAGAAAGTGTGCTTTTTTACCAAGTTGGAGTTGGGGATAAGTTTTAACTTTCTTCATAGGGTTAGACTTGATCCAGATTCCTTTATGTTGCTGGGAAAAAACTCCTTCGTGAACAGAGTCAACGGTCAGTCGGTCAACCTAAAAAAAGGGTCAACCATTTCGTCTTGAGAGAAAGATCAAGCAGGCCAGCATATTAAATTTGCAAGGCCCATCATTAATTATAAAGAAACGGCCCAGACGGCCCATCTAAACCTTGGACCTCCGCCTCTATAAACGCTTCTATTCTCCGTGCTCGCCTCACCTCGCTAGGGTTCAATCGCCGCCGCCGCCTCCTCCTCCTCCCCACCTTGGGCGATGCTTGCATCTTGCGTTTGAATTTTTTTTTTCTGATTTGGATTCTGATCCGGTGCTGCGAGGATCAGGGATAGGTGCTGGTCTGATTGATGTCTGCGTCGAATCAGCAAGCACGGTGATCTTGTTCGAATATTTTTAGCCCCTTCGAATGATTGTTTTGTTGTTTTGGATTGTGCCGTGCCGTGACGATTGCTCGCTTATTTCTGACACCTCTTGTATGAGAAGTGTTCCTTCTTCTTCCTCGCGGATGAGGAGGAGCACTTCGCTGAGCAGATTGTAGCAAATATATCTGAGCACACGCACCTCTCAATCATTAAAAGGATGAGATTTGTTTAAACTACTTTCCGTGATGAGTTTTTGTTAGGATTTATGCTAAGATTAGTTTCTGTTAGACTAGCTATTTGCTGTGATGAGCATTTGCTTACTTCTGACACCTCTTGTATGAGAAGGGTCTCCCTTCCTTGAGCAGATTTAGCAACCCTCTGAGCTCATTCTTTTCTGCTACTTCCATACTCATTTCTCGCATTACTTTCTGGAATCACTCGTTATTAGTTGTAATGCGATATTATAACGTATTAACATGTTCTAAATTTCAGCGTTTGTCTGATATAACTGTAGTGGACTGGAGAATGTACCATTGGTGACCATATGCTACTTGTTATTGGTTTGTTATGTATACTTTGGCAGAGTAGGAGAAGCTGTGATGAGCATTGCTTTCTTCTGACACCTCTTGTATGAGAAGTGCTTCTCCCAGAGAAGCTCTTCGTTGAGCAGAGAATAGCAACTGTCTGAGCTCACCTCATGCCATCTTCCATTTCAACTCTGAGCATGTCTCGTGCATTTATAGGAGACAGTTTTTGTTTCAAGTTCAGAGGCTCGTTGTACACCTATAAATTCTTTGCAAGTGTTTGATTTGGTGTGTACACTTTATATGCAATCCTTACCAAACTTTGTGGTTATTAACACAAGTGTTGCTCTCAGCCAACATATTTCAGAAATAGATCAGTTTTAAGGAGTGGGTTTTGTCAACTTAACATCCAAACAACTTATACAACTGAATGTACTTGCTGCAATGTTTTGGTTCTCTTTCTTTTAATTTTTACAAGGCTGGCAGCAGCATTCTTGAACTATATGCTTCTGTATGTAAAATTGAGAAACAGCATTGGTAACACAAAACTATATGACACAATGTGATGATGGATTTGGTTATATCCTGCACTCCAGTTCAACTGCTTGTTGTGTCTGCTGCTGCTGCTGCTGCTTGTGCAATTCCCTCTCAGCTTCCATCTTCCTGAATGCTGTAGAGCTTATCTTGTTCCCTGTAGACTTCTCTGGCACCAGTTCCACCACTTCAATCTGCAGCATTGCAACAAAAGCAAAAGAGATATACTAGTTAGCAAGCAAATACCAATCGTTTATGCTCCAATAATAAAATCATAGATGGAAATTGGGTCTGAACCTCAAGTTGTTTGAGGCCTCTCTCTGCCCTCTTCCTGTTGACAGCAAGCCCTCCTGGCAACGTCTCCTTACTGCTCCAAGAGTTGCATACAGATAACATCAGCTTAAACATTGAAATTTTGGATGAATTCCTTACATGGCACTAGCTAATCTGCAGCAATTTTTGCCAATCTCTTTATTGTACCACTGTTGAGACGACGACTATTATACACTCTCTTTTACTTGCAAGCAAACTTTTACCGATCCTATTAAGACGATAATAATAGTAGTGTACTAAGTGACTGTTGGACAGAGAAGCCTAACCTGACGATGATTGCTTCTAAAGCTTCGTCAACAATGGAGGGGCCAAAGGGGTCCACGATTGGCTCGACATGAACTTCAAGATCAGGCTTGATGGACTGGAAATGGAAACAGGATATTAGTACCAGGTATGTAGCAAATGACAAGATCCTTAAGATCACTAACTGAAGAAATGGTCCAGACAGTTGTCCTGAGTGTGATTGTCACCACACGTTAGCACATGAATGGACTATCCAGATTTTTAGGAACTCTTATATTACAAATAACAGAGACCTCAAACTGCTTGAAATCTGGGTTACACACCTTCTGAAACCGATTAGGTCAGATAAAAACCAATAATTTTAACAGCAAGTAAACTAAGCACATATTCAGAAACAGTTCGAGATTATTACTAGCATGGGAGGATGATGGGCATTGTGTCGGTTTGGTGTGTGGGTACCTTGATATACTCCTTGACATTTTCCATTCGCTTTTCGATTGGTTGTATCAGGTAAGCGTACTGCAATAATGCAATACAAAAGAAGCATAAAAGATGTCCATCAGATGCATGCATTTAATATTAGATTATCAAATGCGATGGCAAGTTCAGAAACAATTTTTTAACAGGGAATATGCAGTTCGAGGACCCGTCCACATTCAATGAACTTAGTGTTTCTCTCCCCTTTTCGGAGTAGTAGATTTTGTATTCTTTTTTTTTTTTGATGCATAGATTTTGTATTCTTGTTATAGTCATGCGATGGTGTGCTACTACTCCAACTTGACAACAGAACTGCTCACCTACTTATTAATTCCGGACTTTATTTGATAATGACGTGCTTAAGCATTTGAGACCGACCACTTCCTGTGAGTGGTGCCGTCTCAGTGCACTGGAACAGGCACAATACTACATTTTTCTTATTGGTAGTTGGCACTAGATCACTCGAATAGCACTGTGTAAACACCAACAATTTATTATTTCATCTTCTTAATTTGCATCGCATTGATCAGCAAAAGAATGGCTAACAATATATTCTTCCATCTTCTTTGCATCACATTGATCAACAAAAGAATGGATATTGGCAGGTATCAACTAGTAACAAATATAATATTCGATGAGGAGAATTTTAGCAAGGAGGAAGTCGGTGCATGGTCAATAAAAGTGTCATGTAAACCACTATTGGTGTTAGCTGCTAAGTACTAGTAGCAATGTATCAGATGGTTTAAGGTTGGGGTATGAGTTGAGACGTCTCACGTCTGAAACTTTAAAAAACGTTAAAAGTTTGATGCCGCTGTGGCATCAGATCAGCTGCAGAGACAGCACCAGCCTCCTTCGGTTTCACTACTACTCCATCATTAGAGTGGAATCCATATCATGACAAAGAAAACCCAGCCCCAAAATGATGATTACTAGAGTAATACTTGTGCGTGATTAGTAGATGGATTAATTTAGGATTGGAGATTGGAGAGCAGGAGGAGGTGATAGATTAAGAACTAGCCTGTTTCTTGGCGAGCATAGGGCCATCGCAGATGCCGATCACGATCCTCTCCCTCGCAAACTCCGCCGCCGCCTGTCAAAAAGACGGTAAAAATTCCAACCAATATTGCTTTCACATCGTTAAGTCAATGAGAAATCAAGAACAAGAACAGCAAGAAGCAAGATGAAGTTAATGAGGAGGCATCGTCAAGTTAATGAGAAATCAAGAATAAGGACAGCAAGATGAAGTTAACGAAGAGGCGAAAGAATCAGAATAATTAAGCCTTCCAAATCAATCCAATCAATGGAACACCCAATCAGAGTAATTAAGCCTTTCGAATCAATCCAATCAATGGAACACCATTAATGGATTGGATTGGAACGGATTGTGAAAATTAAGTATCTCGAGAGGCAGATAAGAGGAGAAGAGACAGCAGTTTGCTAATTGATTGCTTCACCTTGAGGAAGAGGTGGTGTCCCTGGTGCAGCCGATCGAAGGTGCCTCCGATGACGACGGCCGCGTGCTGCCTTCCGCCGCCGCCATCGCCGCCGGCGTCGAGCTCGCAGGCCGGATCACCCGCACCGCCGCCGCCGTCGCCGCCACGCGGCGATGCCTCCACGACCACCACCATAACCGCGAGGTTCGCGTGAAAGGAATGGAGAAGGGGTGGGAGGGTAGGTTGCGCGCGTGGTGTGTGGAGGGAGGGAGAGAGAGAGACAGTGCTGCAAGTTGCGGCTAAATACCAAAAATGAAGTGATGCTGCGTGAGCGTGTGCTGCAGTGCTGCGCTTGATTTGGTCGTGTTGGTGGTGACTTTGACCGGCAACAGGCGGTTGGTGTAGTTGCAGATAGAAGTGGTATTATTATTTACTACTCCCTTTATTTTATATTACAAATTATCAGTTTTTTTTTTAATTAAATTTCTCTAAATTTAATTAAATTTATAGAAAAATATATTAATATTTTTAACCTAAACAAAATATATTATCAAAATGTATTCAATATTAGATTAAATAAAACTAGTTTGATATTTTAGATGTTGCTAATTTGTTCTATAAACTTGATCAAACTTAATAAAATTTGACTAGGAAAAAAATCAAACGACTTATAATATATATATATATATATAACGTTATTATTGATGTTTGTAATTGATCATTATTTTATTTAAAATTTCTGTGTAAATATAAAAAAATAAATTATACTTAAAAATATTCTATGATTACATTAATTTTTTAAGTAAGTTATATGGTCAAACATATCTTGAAAATTTAATAGCATCATGTATTAAAAAACAGATAGAGTATTTTCTACAATTAAAGTTTTAAAACATAATTTCAGGATCGATTTTGAGACTTCCTCATCGTAGTATATTTTTCTTCAGCAACAACTTTTAAACCACTGAGAATAGATATAAAAGTTTAACCCACACTGACACACTCTTTTTGGTTGCTTAGTTTATTTTTTCACGGTTTATAAGCCGTAGACCAAATGATCAGAGACTCAACATGGACAAAACACTGATCTAAAACATTTGACATTGCTCCTGTGGAACTTTACATTGGAATGTACAGTACATGCATGTACATGTGCTGATATTCACATTTAGTGAGATCACATTTTCTTTTTTCTATGCTCTGCCTGTTTGGGTTAAGAAAAAAATGTCTTCCAAACTGACCCATAGTCATCGAGCTAATTCTCAGGGTTTTTTTAGGGGGGGGGGGGGGGGGGGGGGGGCATGTATGGTACGTATAAAACATTCAGTATTATTTTGTCTAACCAGATGGACGAGAGTAAATACTTGCGTATACCACCAACCATAATTTAGAAGGTCTTGCGTATATCAAGCATAGACCATGTCGAACAATAAGATTACAAGACAATTGCTACTGTACTGACAACATGATTAAGGCGTGAGAGAATATTCACAACTCACAAGCACGACGTGACAGGGACTGGGAAGACTGGGAGTGTGACAACTACAGGCTGTTCCCATCCTGGATGGAACTAGAAGAATACATAGACTCATGATATGGTCACTAGACTAGTACAATTGACTAAAACTTGAGGCGATCTGAAAATCGCCAACAGATTACGCTGAAAATTGCCCATCGAAGCAAATAACAGCAGAAATTCGAGGGTCCAATGTGCATCTAAGAGTTCCGCTTTCAGTGCCACGTTTCTTCAAGATTTCATATTTTTCATGAACGAGTACACATCATTTCAGGAACTCCAATGGGTAAATATTCCATGAATCATATACCTCTCAAGGTAATAGAGCAAGACCAATGTCTCGAAAGAATACCTGTTGGTCAAAAACTGGTCATACTCTAGCTATGGAGCAAATCTTCAGGAACTCGTCGATCTTTGCTGCGTAGACATGAGGGAAGCTCCTGTAGTGGTCCACATGTGGCGATGACACAAAATTGTGGGCGAATACGCTCTGCCCTAGGGATTTCTGCATGTCGATGAAGCGCTCGACGCATTCAGCAGGTATTACTCGATCTGCTGAGCTGTACAGATAAAACTGGGGGCAGGAAGGCTGCTTCTCTGAAAGAACCGAGTGAACCTTTTCTAGCCTCCTGAACATCATGATGATTGGAAAGAAAAATGTCAGGTAACAAAAAGAGCCATCGGGTGAACCTCTATCACACTCTATGGTATGGTTTGGCAATAACTGATCATGTTGAATATACAAGAACATAAATAAATCATGCTTGGAGAAAACTGGAGGAGAAAATACCCAAGTCCGACTAAATAAACTGTAGTCACTCACAGTAATTATGAGCTGTATAATGAACCATCATATTTACTTTGCCAAAATTACATAATTAGTGCATAGTAAACATGACACACTGAAAGATCCATTTGATCTACTGTGCAAATCAACTGAAAGTGGAATTCGGTGCCTAACGGCCCATAGACATGGTCTCATACTTGATCAGGCCTGTCCATATATGCAATGAAAGAAAACAATAATGCACTTATGCATCGCGCCCAGCAACCTAAACTTCAGCCCGCATGGAGAAATATAATGCAAAGAGGCACCCATGCATACAGCTGCTCTTCTGTTAAATTGAATATGGTACGAAATTCTTTTATGAATGTTGCAACCTTCCAATCACAAAGAGGACGTCAGTAAGCCTTTTAGAGACAGAAGATGGCATAGGGCAAGTCCTAGGATTATATGTTCATTAGGAGTTTATGTTAATTTACGTATTCAGCAAGAATAGTTGGCAGCATCAGGAGAGTCCATGATAGAGTTTGTAGGTTATACAACTTGGTTAGGAAAAAAGTCCAAGTTGGAGCAGTAGGTGCCAAGTCAACTAGGCATGTGCTATTCCCTATAAAAAGGGATCGATGACCATTTAATTAATCTTTAGTGCAAGCAAGAGATAAAATCAATCTCTTCCAGCTTCTGTTCTCAACCCTCTAGTCTCTCTTTTTTATACCCCCCACTAATCTTCCATTTGCCAAAAATGACACCTATTCATTGAGGGCAATCACCTTACAATCTTAATAGAAAAGGTGCCTAAAACAATGAATGTTAAATGGCACTGTGAATGAAGTAGTACTTGAAGTATATAACAAGGTTTAATTCCAATCTATAAATCCTAGGTTAACTTCTGAGTACAACGGTGTGAGCTGTTCATGCTTCAAAACACGTAACGAGAACTGATTGAAAATGGTAAGAACTTACTTGTTTACATCAGGTAGATGAAGTACAATCTCAAAGAATTTCTGTAGAGTAGATAGAAGAATATTTTCACCCCATGTTGGTCTCGTCACATCAGAGCTAAGGTTGTTCAAGGTGCCATTTGAAGTATATCCATCAGGAGATTCAGCTGAAGGTCCTGTCATGGAACTGCTTTTCTTCAACATGGCAGCAGAGAATCCAGCAGCCCAGACCTGAGTTAAGTTTATATATGAGCTTCCTGGTAAACAGATTTGTTTGCATAGGGAAACTTCCAGATAATAGCACAAACCACTCTAGCTATAGTAATAGGATGTTAGGACACTTCAAGATGAAAAAACAAATCTAACATACTAAAATGTATATGAACAAGAATTTACTGCTACCAGTTAAAAGCTTATTTCAGGTATATGTAATGCAGCAAAAAGATAGTGGCCAGACCTCTGGTCTTATCTCCAGAACTGGCGCAGAGTCTACAATGCATCCCCGTATCCTCTCAATTATATCAGCTCTTGATTGTAGATTCTCAAGTATAGCACCATATCTGAAAAGAAATTTAGTAGCGAAGTTCTCATATAAAGCCATGTGAATGGCATGACCCACTCTATTATCAAATAAAACCTCCACTAGGGTTTCTCTGACATCTAGGCAAGACAGAAATGGAAAATTATCCTTCACTGCACCGCGAGAAACTTCCACTAGAAACTATCAGCAATGAAGTTATATTACTCTCTCAGTTTCATATATAAGTCGTTTTGACTTTTTTACTAGTAAAACCTTTTTAAGTTTGACCAAGTTTATAGAAAAATATAGCAACATTTTAACACAAAACAAGCATACTATCAAATATATTCAATGTTACATTTGATTAAACTAATTTACTGTTATAGATGTTGCTAAATTTTTCTATAAACTTGATCAAACGTAAAGGAGTTTGACTAGAAAAAAAGTCAAAGCAACTCATAACATGAAACGGAAGAGTAAGTGATAAACAAAATGCACCATGTTTTTTCAATTAGGTAGTCCTTAACAACAGCAGCCATATCAACCATGGATGTGATTCGCCTATATCAGACTGTCAGTGACTGGATGCCGTTGCTACTGATTCTCATTATTAGGAAGAAATGCCCGTAGAAGTATTTCACCACGTTACTGATCTAACACTATCAAGGTGGCCTAACAACTCCACAGAGATTATAACGATGTCCACTCTGTTTACTCAACCTATGCACCTACCAATGGATATCTGACTATCTGTTGGCTCTTCAACAAATCACCTTTACTAAGTTCCTATCACAGTTTATTTCTCATTATCTTGACCACTGGAATATTATGAAGTTTTCACCGCTGTCAAAACCATCTTGTGTTCCTTTCCTACCTCAGGGTTTGTTCGGAGAACAGTACGGATCATCTAGCAAGCACGTTTTTATCAATCAAACCTATGCACCAACCAATATGTTGCAGCATAAACATGCATGTGCGTGTACCAGTTCTATCCTGCCACAAAGATGCAACACATTGCCCAATTTAATTGAGACCGTGCAATCGCATGTGCAAACCATGCGCACGTAATAATTCCAACCTATCAACTTCTTGTCCGGTTTGAAACACTTGAATTTCAACCATCCGGTGTCCAGGGAAGAACAGTAATAGCACATTATTGGGAGAAGCGAGTAAATAACGAGAAATGAAGATTTCGGTTCCGTACGCGAGCCATCCGGTGTTGCTGAACGTGTGGAAGAGGAGCGTCCGCCGGTGGTCGGCGTCGCACCACGCGGAGATCTCGGCGGCGAGGTCGGCGACCCTGCGCTCGACGCGGCGGCCGAGGTCGAGGCCGAGGAGCTCGCGCACGGGCACCACGAACCGCACCGACCCGACCCCGCGGTCGCGGTAGAGGTCGGCGTACCTCCGGAGGTGCTTCTGCCGCGCGCCGAGCCACCCGAGGAGCACGACCAGCGTGGGCCCCTCGGGTGCCCCGCGGCAGGCGGCGCCGGCGGCGAGCGGCGAGGCGGCGTCGGGCGGGGGAGGGTCCCACTGTATGAAGGGATCGGAGTCGGGAGGGAAGAGGTTGAAGGGGACGGAGGCGTGCAGGGAGCTCGAGGGGAGGGAGATGGAGGTGGAGGAGAAGGAGATGCCAGCGCGGCCGCGGATGGATGGGCGGTGGTGGTGGTGGTGGTGCGGGTTGGGAGGGAATGAGAGGGAGGAAGAGACGGTTGGGGCGTGGCGGAAGGTGGCGGCGGCACGGCCACGCGCCGCCGCCGCCGCCGCCGCCGCGACGGCGAGGAGGCGCGCGGAGGAGGCCGCCATGGATGTGGGAGCGTGGAGACGAGGTGGAGGTGGTGGACTTGGTGGTGATTTGGGAAGAAGAGAACTGTGCGAGCTTTTATGACGTGTGCTAATGATTTGGGAAGTACTCCACTGACGTCTCGGGGCCACTCGTGTGACGGTGGGCCAGGGTTGTCGGTCTCAGTATTTTCACAAAAAATTGCGGAATGCTTGTGTATCAGTATTATTTTTTCAGAATCAAACTGGGTCTAAATTTCACATTTAAAAACGAGCTAAATTACGTAGTAATGTCATTTATATGCACGAAGAATCTATATGCAGTTGTTCTATGGACATTCACATTGCGTCTCTAATATTTACCATTTCTCATGTATCACGTAGATCAAGAACCTTATAAACTCCATAACTTCACAGGACAAGTACTTGTAGTAGGTCTCACTGACAATAACTTTTTCACTAATCATCTTCCCATCTCTCTCTCTATTTCTTTTCTCACCGGGATTTATTCATCTCCCAATCTATATCCTCTATTTCTTTTATTTCTTTTCTCACTAGGGAATTCGAAAGCACCGGGGCTGAGCAGCGTTGGCCGGTGGGGCGACCCGAGTGGCGATGGTGCTGGGCGGCTGGGCGATCGAGCGGCGACAGCTCCAGACGGTAGGGTGGCCCGAACAGCGACGGTGCCAGCGGGGCGGCCCGAACGGTCGAGCGACGACAACGCTGGGCGGCAGGGTGGCCCAACCGCCTCTCCTCCTCCTCATCTTCTAGTCATCACGGATCAAGGGGCAGCGTGGCCAACGAGCTCCGGCGGGTGTGGATCGTGGGGCAGCGTGCCCGGCGGCGAGCTCCGGATGTCGCGAAGGCAGGGATCGCGACGAGTCCCGTGGCAGCGCCCTCCTCTCTCCACGCCTACGAGGCTCCGCCCTCTGCAACACGGCAGCTCGTCTCTCTCTGCTTCGCAAGTCGTTCTTCGTTCAAAGAACGAGCGTCCAACACTTTGAGAACCTCATTTGGCTCCGCGTACTGCCGATGTGGTGCCGAATATTTGGTTTCTTGCTATGAGGCTGAGCGCCACCTCCTAGCACTGTAAATGCCCTAAGCAGACATCAAGGATATTGCGGAAGATATTGCATGTGCTGTAGCAGCAGCCAGCAAGCCCGTAGTACAGTGATGTGCGCTTTTTCCACAACAAAGGCGTATGATTACTCGAGCAGATGTGAGTATAATATAGCGAAATGAATTTACTACAGTACCACGCAATGACGTCTGCTCACTTCTGCTTAAGATTTGAACTGGGTTAAATTTAAACTGGGACGAAGGGCATCGTCCTACCATGCCGCATTTAAATTTTAAAACGAAGAGAAGTTACAACAGCATTGCTAACATCAAACGGACGTGAAGCTAGCAGCAATTGCTAGCACAGAGCCCCTAACCATGTGAACATTAAACATTCCAAGCATCAGAATGGCATCAGAACGAATGATAGGCAAACGTAATTTGGTGCCCGAAACCAAAGAGATTTTCTGTCCGCATCACATGTAAATAATCGGTCCAAAACACAATTGATGTTGATCAAAGAGACCGTCGCGAAGTTGTAGTACTGAAGCAAGGGTACACAAGAGTCACAGCTTTCTAAAACAGTAGTCTTTTGGAAACTCAGACACGGTGTAAGGGAGGAGATGAGATGTATCTTGGGCCTAGATGTCCATGGGCGCGGCGTCCGTGCCCTTGTCCTCCTCCTGCATCGAGCTCGACTCAGCCTCTGCCGCTGGTGCCTCCTCGGCAGCCTCCATGGAATTGATTATTTCTTGGATCCTCTTCGCGTCGATCATCTCAAATGGCTCAACGGTGCCATCGTCCTTTCTGCCAACAATAGCAACGGTGCAGTTGGAGCTGGTTAGCTTCTCACCTTGCAGCGTCTCCTTTATGGCGGAGAGGGCATCTTTGATGAGTTGCTCTGGGGTGTAGTCGTTGTAGCCCTCGAATCTGCGCTCAAGGAAAGTCTTGGCGGCTTGAGAGCGAGAGCCAATAGCAAATGCCTGGTACTCAAAATAGTTGCCGCTGGGGCAGTTATAGTATAGATGGGCTCCAGACTCATCTAGTCCAGCAACAAGGAGGCCAACACCATATGGCCTCTTCCATGATCGCTGTGTGCAAACCTGCAACACCATCAAAGAAACAGACATTATCCACAGGAAAAGTGGGACAAATGGTAATTACAAAAATATATTCATCTTTGGATAAAGAGTGTTCCACACAAGCATATGTCAATTATAATACAGACAGCATGCTTGGCTGAAATCAATTGTTTAGAACTAATAAACACATCAGCATAAGGTGAACAAGTTCAATTAAAACAGTTACAGAGTAGAATCATGAAAACAGAAGCGAACTGGATGGCCATGGGGAAATAGATGCAGCTTATCTGATGAACTGCTCCCCCGAATAGGCACACTACGAAAATGAAGGTGTGTGCTCAAGTATGATGACAATCGAAGGGGTAGCTGCAGCTTATCTGATGAACTGCTCCCCAGAATAAGCACAATACGAAAATAAAGGTGTGTGCTCAAGTATGATGAGCATCGAAGGGGAGTTAAGAAGATGTAGATACATACTGGGCACAGCTTGAAAACTGATGCTGTAAGCACCAGCAATATACTCTACATCAATGATAGGGTAATGAATTAAGATTAACAGATTAAGTGTCATTCTGGAGACAACAGGCAACAGAGCTAGATGTACAAGAACATGATAATGAAATTGATGTTTGGTGGTTTTTCCAAGTTACAATAGCCAGGCAAGAAGCAACACTCCACTGATGGGCTTTTGCAATCTTTAACCTCTGAAAATCTAGGATCTTCCAGATTCAACAAATAAAATATATGCATGAAAGAAGGTAGCATACTCAAAAGCAATGAAATCACGATGCACATGGAGAGTCATATATTATTCTGGCTCGTTAATGTACTAAATCTGACTAGCTATTCACAATACAGAGATGCTTTTCCCTAAAAAAACCCCTTCCATTTTTCCAAACATATTTAGAATGATGCAGATGATTATCAACTCATGGATCAGAGTTACAAAACCCATATAGATATGTCGAATACATCGACAATCAGCAATTTTAAGTTTGGAACAGTGAATACTTTTATTATATACAACCACACATTTCTTTCCTGAAGAGAACAACATAATCTAATTTCCTGGTAGCTTCCATCCATCCATATGGGCATTAAAGGAGAAGGCACAAAGAATTTTTTTTTTTAAAAAGAAAACATGCTGATAAACAGGTGCACCAAATTACAAACTGTGTGAAAGAAGTGGGAATTCTTATTAGGAAAATGCCTCAACAAGTGTCTGAGCATAGTAAAATCTCATGTTATGCCATGAAACAAATAATTTGATAATTAGAAGCAACACATAAACACATGTATAATACAAACTTAAACTCAGCATTTGGAATTACAGGAGAAGTTCCATATAATGACTATATAAAAGATTAAAAACATGACAAATAAATGCTATAGCTCTCACTTGTTCCCACTAAACCACACATAACTCACTCAATATGCTACTTCATTATATCTAAAAGGATTCAAGGACAATACAGTCTTCCTTCACTAACCATCTTGCACTACGATCTAGATTCATTGGTATGTTGCATAATATCTCAGCCTTTTGCTGTGTATAAACTACTTTGTTGATGCAGAATAAAATAGTCAGCACCATGTAACCTTCACTAACAAAAGAAAATTATTCCATATAGTTTTTTATCACATATTCATATCCAATCAGATTGTGTATATTAAAGCTGCTACTGAACCCTCATGAATGCTTCATCTTAACAAGAAGAGATCCAACAATGTGCATTTCGCTTGAAAAGTCTACTACTGCAGCGCTCACACACATATAAAGTCTAGCTGATGCCAATAGTTAAATAAAAGGACATGTAAACCTGGATTCGCAACCATCCTTACACACCATCAGCAGCTGAAATCATATCAACATGCCAAGTATGACATGAAGATGGCAATTACTTAAATTTTTTACTGTTCTTTTAAGAAGAAGCTGAGAGGAGTGAGACTCATCAGGAGATCTTGGGACTGAATTTCTAAATTTCTATGGTGCTTCAAACTTATACATACCAACAGATGTAATCCAATCACCTAAGCACCGACACCCCTATCACAAATAGGCACTACTAGCCAATCCATCAGAAATCAACTGTCGATCATCGATGCAGGCGCTCCCAGCGTTACCAGCCATCGTAACCCTAATCAACAGCCAAAATCCCGCCGAGGAAACCCCCCTAAGCACGAAACCCCAGTTAGCGCTTCAGATCTGATCCCCCTACCTCGAAACCCTAAGCACACAAGCAGATCAAGCAATCCAGCAGCAGGACCAACCGCACCCGAAGAGATCAAGTGGGGGAGAGAGAAGAGGGGGAGATTGGGAACCGAGACGGACCTGCGCCTTGTCGGCGAGGCGGAGCGCGAGCCTGGAGACGGGGAGGGGCGCGTCATAGACGAAGGCGTGGTTGATGCACTCGGAGCGGAGGAATCGGGAGAGGACGCGGCCGTCGGCGGTGAGGCCGGCGAGCGCGACCCCGGCGTGGTCCGCGACACGGAAGACCTTCCGCTGGTGGGAGGAGAGCTCGGAGGCGGCCTTGTTCGCGGCGGCGAGGACGGCGTGGGTGCGAGAGCGGAGGCCGACGCAGGCGGAGCCCTGCTTCACGGCCTCCATGGCGTACTCCACCTGGAACAGCCGCCCCGCGGGGCTCCACGTCGTCACGTCGGTGTCGTACTGGTTCCGGAACATTCTCGAAGCTTCCTCCTCCTCCTCCTCACCTTGGATTGATTTCTCTCTCGCGATTTGGGGATGCGAAGATTGTGTAGGGTTTGGGCGGCTTGCGACGTCTTTTGTTGGTTTTTTGATGGGTTGGTTTGCGGTGGTGTTCTTCTTGGACTCCAAGATGGGGGAGGAGGAGGAGGAAGGTGGAGGGTTTCTGCGGGGCCCACCCGTCAGTGAGAGCGGTGAGGCAGGCCGTGCGGGGTCCACTTGTGACTAGTTTTTCTTTCCTCCTTGGCAAGGCAAAAAAAAATGTTTTCGGCCGATTTCTGTGGAAGCAAGCAAAATTGGGCTTTGGCCCAGGAAAGGAGGAGTAGCGTGTTGGGCCGTTGAAAGAAACGACGTCTATTTAACCCCCGCCATCTCCTACCCCTCAACCCCCGCATTCACCGCGCCCCTGGGCAAACTGCTCGGCTGCTGCTCCGGTGCTCGTCCTCGCCGTCGTCGCCGGGGAGTGTCTTCTTCCTACTCCTTCCGTTTCGGGATTCCGGCCCGGTATCCCCCATTCCGACGAGGTGATTTTGATTCTCCCTCCTCCTCTTGCTCGGTTTGCTCGGTGGACTTCGTTTCATCTGGGGTTTTCCGGATGCTCGTCCGCGGTCGCGGTTGGGGAGGCGGAGTCTCGCGATTATCCCAGGTTCACCCCCCCCCAACCCAATTCCCCTGCTAGGGTTTTTGTGTGGTTCGCCAGGTGATTCCATGAACGCGGCTTGGATAGTGTACACTAGTGTTTGTTTGCTTCGAGCTATGCCTCTTACGCGTTGGTCTTTCGTCTCGGCTAGTGCCTACCGAGGTTGTCACTTGTCAGGATCGGGATACTGGGTAGAACCTTTTTTTTTCATGATATTGTCGAATCATGGAATCGGATCGTAGGGTTGGGATCCTATCAGATTTTATTATAAGTGTATATTAAATTATAAGATTTGTAATACATTGCAGAAATTAAAGCTTATAATTTTGATTTTGATAAATTTAATCGACTTTTTTTTAGAAAACTTGTGTGGACTTATTCACATTATTTTCAACCCATTTTGATTTTAAATAATCCTGATCTACTGGTACCGAGGGATCGTATGGAACTCTTATGAAGGATTGGGATACTACGAAAGTTAACTTAGGACCGTTTCAATTTGGTAGGATCATAGTATCATACTAATTGGGATCCTTACGGAAAAGTCTATACGTACTAACTTTTTCTTACTAAATTCTTACTAACACTGACATGTCATGCAGATTTGTTATAACTTCCATCTCTCTAAATCAAACGGTTGAGATGATTGTTAGTACAAATTTAGTAAGAAAAATTTAGTACATGTAGCAGTGCTCGGATCCTTACAACCTCATCCCCTTCTTTTTGAAGGAATGGATAAATGAATTAATGGGCATGCTTTTCCGAGCTTCTAAATAGCCCCTTTTTCCCGAAACGGTTCTATATATGAATATCGTAGAATATTGTTTTAAGTCTGTCTTTCAACTTTATAATAATAGTTATTTTTTTCGTTTGTACAACATTCAACCATTCAGCACAAAAGATCAATTTCCACTGTGTGCATATGCATGCTTGCTGCCATGTATGGAGATTTAGTTCATCTAGATGGAGCCTACCGATTTGCCCTTCATTTTGTAGGATTTCATGGTGGCCGTTTGATCCCTCCCTGTCTCAACCATGTATATAAAGAAGGTAATGTTCTGCTGTGCTGATTTTGATGATATGCTGGTCCGTGTCGACTCAGAAGCTGTCTATCTGTGCAGGTTCTGATAGAAGGATTTAAGAGCTACAGGGAGGAGATCTCAGCAGAACCTTTGAGCCCAAAAGTTAATGTCGTTGGTAATTTCTTCCTCCCCTTCTAACCAACATGACTAGTAAGGTCCATGAGTTTTACTTTGCCAGCTTATGCATGGCTAGTTTAAGGCGCTGTTCGGATTGTCCTGCAGTTTCCTGCACTTGCCTTGTTTGCTTCGGGGTTCAGGGAAGCTAATTGCAATATTTGATGACTATAGTAATCTTGGTATGCTTTAATTGTATACAAATTAACATACATCTGCATGTTTATCACAGTCGGTGCAAATGGATCTGGCAAATCAAACTTCTTCCATGGTAATATTTCTTAGACATGTGCTGCTGCTAGCTAGGTTATTATTCTTATTATGCTTATGTCATACTTTTCTCCTAACTCGGACATTCTAATGCTCCAGCTATACGGTTTGTCCTTAGTGACATGTTTCAGAACCTGCGCAGTGAAGACAGGGGCGCCCTTCTTCATGTACGCATCCTCTCTTTGAGAAGCCTAAATAGTTGAAATAGGTGTTTGCTATTTGATAACAATAACCATTTCAGGAAGGTGCTGACAACTCAGTTCTTTCTGCTTTTGTTGAGATAGTGTTTGATAATTCAGACAACCGTATTCCAGTAAGTCCTCTAATATTTTTTTTCACCAGGAGTAGGTTCCCTAATTTGTTGATCTTTAATTCATTTGATTTAAATTATCTAGCTCTCCAGATGCACATTCTTTTTATGAAAATGCATCGACAACTATGAGATCTTTCATGTGAGTGCATGTCATTCAGTTATGTTCTGAATTCATGACGGTGAACACCGGCCGGAGGAAAGCTGGGCATCATCGGCTGCTAGGGATGAGAGGGGGACTTAGGCTGTGGTAAAGATCATTGGAGAGAGACTAGAGATTAATCTTTATCATTGTGTAATTGAAAATGGATAGATATGCCATAGAGATGACCTGACATGATCCCTAAGAAACTGGTTTTATCTCTAGTACATAGGATATATCTACAAAGAGGGATCCCAACTATTAAGGAAACTAATAAGTTGCTTTCTAGGTAATCATGCAAGGTAGTCAACAGTGTACTGCTAGTTATTTATCAGCATATTTCAGCAAGAACTGTGTATTAGGTGCCTTCTGCTTTGCTGATTAGTGTATGGCATGCTATTCCCTCCTGATTGTGAGTGAAAAAAGAACTACTTTTTTGCTCTAGGTCGACAAAAAGGTAGTACGCTTGCGCAGGGCAGTAGCTTCAAAGAAGGATGAATACTACTTGGATGGGAAGCATGTCAGGTATTTCATAAACCCCTAAACAGGCCCAACCATGTTACAGCAGCGTTGCTTGCTTGTACCCACTTTTAATTCTATGTTGTTCAGTAAAACTGAAGTCATGAATCTGCTAGAGAATGCTGGATTTTCTCGCTCAAATCCATATTATGTTGTCCAGCAGGGAAAGGTAATGATTTTTCACCTGATTGTTGCCATGATCTGTTCAGCTATAATGTGATGAAAAATCTTATGTGTAGATTGCATCCCTTACTCTAATGAAAGATTCTGAACGACTGGAACTCCTAAAAGAGATTGGTGGTACGCACGTTTATGAAGATAGACGGCGTGAGAGCTTGAAAATCATGCAGGAAACAGGCAAGTTTAAGTTATCGTAAATGTTCATATATTTCTAGGGAACCTCTTGCGAGTGAACATTGTTTCATGTTTTATTAACAGCCAACAAAAGAAAGCAGATTGATCAAGTTGTCCACTACTTGGAGGAAAGGTTGAGAGAACTTGATGAAGAGAAAGAAAAACTGAAGAAGTACCAGCAACTGGACAAACAAAGAAGATCACTTGAGTATACTATATTGGACAATGAACTAAATGATGCTAGGAACGATTTAGCTTCGGTAAGATTCTACCATTTTTTCTGTGTATGTTTAGTTTCAAGATGCATTTTTCCTGCCATGCAAGTTGGAATATTCAAATTAAAAAAATGAATGGTCCTTGCAACAAGTTCGGCAAACAAACCATAAAAAATTAGCATTTCCTACTCATGGTGATGCCATATTTTTTGGGTGTTCTTCCATCCTGATGGTAGAAACTTTTGAATTAAGGTGTTCCCTCAATGCAACAACCATAGTTGCATTATACAAACTGAAATGTGATATGTAAATTCACTCTTTCAAAAAAAAGGAACAAAGAAAACACAGTATTTTGCCAGCTGGTAGCCCACCACCGATGTTGGACTGGTGATAGGCTGAGCAAGCGAGGGCTGCCTGGTCTGCAGAAGTGCGTCTTCTGTGATCAAAGTGAGGAGTCAATTGACCACCTTCTAATCCAGTGCCCAAAAACACTACAGCTATGATGGACAGTCCTTTGCGGCATTTGCCAACCCCACGGCTTCCCATCAAATGAGTAATCCTTCCTTGTATGGTGGTGCGACAGCTGAGATAAAATAACAACGGCCCAAGGACAAGGGTTTGACACCATCATCATCCTGGTGGCCTAGATGATATGGAAGGAGTGGAACAACCGGATTTTCAATGGTCAATGCAAGACCATGCAGGAGATAGCGGAGCTGGCGGCATTGGAGGCCGCGCTCTGGAGGGAGGCAGGAGCGCCCATCTAGGTGGAGCGTTTGGTTGTCAAATTGTAGCACGAGATATCACTTTATGTTTCCACGTCTCTTCTTTTTCCTTTCTCGCTGTACATAGTTGCTGTTCCTGGTTGTAATAGCTTTCCCTGATCTTAATACCAAAGACACGCATTTTGCGTATTCCAGAAAAAAAACAAAGTATTTATGGCTTGATCTCTAACCACCCACTATATCATTAACCCTACTGCTCTGGATCCGGGCAGTAGTTAAAAGAACGTTTGTTTCTTCATTGGTTGGTGGCTTGGTGCAAATGAGAGTGGCAAGAGTTCATTTTCCATCATTATAGCCAATGGATCAATTGTTTTACTGCCTGCTTTGATTCCTCTTGTTGTTAGATGGATGATAACCGAAGAAAAATTTCTGAAAGAATGTCCCATGTGGATAATGAAGTGGTAGATGTACGTGAGAAGATAAAGAGTTTTGACAAAGAAATAAAATTCTCAACCAGGGGGATAAATGATAACAAGGCTCAAAAGGAAGGTGTAGAGAAGAAGCGTATAGAGGTGCTTAAGGTAGTTGCTCGAATTGAGCTTGACTTGAGAGATATAAAAGATAGAATTTTGAATGAAAAACTGGCAAAGGTATGTCATGGTTCATATTTAATATTTTTCTCGTGATTATTTTGTTAATATTTTTCGTTGCTACACTTAATAAAATCTATTTCTAGGATGAAGCTGCGAGGGATTCACAAAGTGTGAGGATGGAGAGTGAAAGGTCAAAGTCTAAATTAGCTGAAATTAGTAAGGTGCATCAAGCCAAACTGAAGGAAGAGGAAGAAATATCAAAAAGGTAAATATATTGATGTATAATCTTATTTCTGTATAGTTACTCCTTTTGACACTTGCAGTTTGTGGGGATAGCATAATAGACCATCAGAGGCAGTTAAGTATATTGTACCAAAAGCAGGGGAGGGCAACCCAATTTGCAAACAAGACTGCCAGAGATAAGTGGCTTCAAAAGGAAATTGATGATCTTGAGCGTGTGCTTTTATCAAATCGAAAGCAGGTTATTGTATTTTATTTTAGCTTGGTTAATACATTCTATATTATGTTAAGCTGTATCTTTGGCTCAACTTGACCAGTCATGTGATTTTTTAATCACCCTTCCGCTGTTTGATGGATTTTATATCTATCTAACCTGCTTGCAACTACTCCAGGAAGGTTTACTTCAAGAAGAAATCCAGAAGCTTAAAGATAAAATTAATAACTTGAATAGCTATTTTGAGTCCCACAAAAGTGAATCAAGCAAATTAGAGTCCACACTTGCTAAGAAGCATAATGACTACAATGACTTGAGGAGGCAGAGAAACAAGCTTCAAGAAGAAAGGAAGTATGTATATTTCTTAACAGTCATGGGCTTGTGATTTAATGGAAGATCTATTACTTTATAGATTAGATACTTAGATAATGAAAATGTCCTAGATCATTTTGGATGGAGGAAGCTAATGTGACAGCTGAGAAAGATAGGTTTGTGGAAGATCTTGTGTACTCACAGGAGAAGCTGGACAACGCAACACCTGGGGTATGGAAATGCTACATTTTTTTCACATGCTTTTGTTCCTATTACTGACTGCTATGGGTAGATTTTCCTTTGTAAGATTCTACAATATTAAAATATATATTATCGTTCCATTCTAATAGAAGAATAGTGGTCAAAGTTGCACACCAAAGACTGAATAAAGTCAACAGTGTCATATATTTAAATATAGGGGCAGTATCAACAAACTTACATAATCATAAATAAAAAAATTGATCTTAGTAGTTTGCTTTTTAACTTTGATTGATAATCTGACGAATGTTTGCTTACTTTATTAATAAACGTTTCTTCTGCTTGGTATGATTGTTCTTCAAAGGATATAGCCCTATAAGCATCGAGTTTTGCCCACTATTGCCATATTATATTATTTTTATGTCAGGACAATGCTTGAAACTATATTTGCATGTTGTGATTTTTTTTTGTTCCTCAGGAGATCATAAGAGGCTTAAATTGTGCTAGAAGATTTATCAGGGAACATCAAATTACAGGATTTGTTGGTCCTATGCTAGAGCTGATTGATTGTGAAGAGAGTTTTTTCACCGCTGTTGAGGTCACTGCAGGGAATAGGTATTGAATTAAGTTGCTATTTAATATATCTGACATGATCCAGATTTTTTTTAACTATTTCACTGTTTCTTTAGTAAATGATATATTCTATTCTGTTGCGAATAGCTTGTTCCATGTAGTTGTTGAGAATGACGACATATCAACGAAAATCATTCAAGTATTGACTCGAGAAAAAGGTGGAGGGGTGACATTTATACCACTGAATAAAGTGAAAGTTCCGGATGTTAGTTATCCACAAAGTGATGATTTTGTTCCATTGTTAAAGAAACTAGAATATAAGCCCAATCATCGCCGTGCTTTTGAACAGGTATTAATCCACATTTTTCTATTATGTTCTTTCAATTGACATCTACATAGTTGATGTTTTCCTTCAATCAATCTTGTCTTTACATCTGCACTGTCTTAATCATGCTTCAGTTCTTCATGTGTACATCTTGCCTTTTGTCTGCTTGGAGGTTACACCCATGGCAGACCATCAAATAAGAGAAATTTTACGGTCCTTCAGAGGTACCAAGAGGTACTAAAATTTTGAGTGCAAATTTTCGTACCTCTTAGTACCGGGGGTACCAAGAGGTACACTAGAAAGTTTAGTGCCTCCTCAAGGACTGTAAAATCACTCATCAAATAATGTATTGTTTCTGGCACTGTGTTGTATTATGTCTAGGAATCATATTAATCAGACTTGAGCACACCCTGTATTTTTAGCTGAAACTAATCTTTTTGAAAGGAGCTGAAACTAATCTTAGGTGAGTCATGAAATCATGATTATGAACATCTGTAACTTATGTATTCACATATGTAACTTTCATATGTGCATGGGATCAGAAGGTATGTGTGCGCGGAACATTTGTTTACATTGAATGCAGCTTTTTAGAGTGGTCGTTTTGCCGTTATATGCTTATATGTGGGCCAGATTGAGTAGCATCTCTTCCGTTGTCATATATTTTTGCTTTAGTGTAAGTTTTGTATTTCTGTTAGGTTTTTGGCAGGACAGTAATATGCAAAGACTTGCAAGCTGCGACCAAAGTTGCACGCGACAACGGGCTAAATTGCATCACGCTTGATGGTAGTCTCAAACTTCTTCACTTGAGTTGTCATTAGTAGCATTAATTAATGGTGTAATATTAATAAGAGTCAATGTTATCAGGTGATCAAGTTGCCAGAAAAGGTCATATGACAGGAGGTTTCCATGACTATAGATGCTCAAAACTGAAGTTTGTAAAAACAATTAAGTACAATAAAGAGGCAATTAAGAAAAAGAAGGAACATCTAAAGAATGTTGAAAGGAATCTAAGTGATATCCTTTCTCCTTGTTTACATGAGGCTGGCATAGAACTATATGTCCGTTCTGTTATGACCTGACCTGATGGATAAGGAGTTAACAGTTTACTATTAAAAAATTTAATGTTGCCTGCTTGCACCGTAGCTCATTTGGCCATTACTCTGATGGTTGGGAAAAAGCATGCACGATACCCTTGTCCAAAGCATACAGAACTTTATTTTTTTAGGGAATATGCCAAAGCATACAGACTATTATTTTGATGGTAAATTGGTAAGAAATAAGAATACTGCTGGAGTGCTGGGTCTTCAACAGGCTGGGCCAACAAACTATTAAATTTAAGGATTAGTCACTGTTAATAGTTGGCAATGAGAATTTGCTGTTGTTGTGGCTATGACATATGGGACCGGAACACATGTTTGTGAGAGGATGGCAAATTCTCAATTTTATCAAAGTTCGAAGTAGTTTGGATATGTGACTGAAATATTAAAAGCCTCTTGCTGAGACAGCTGAGTTGCTGATTACTAGTACTTACGTGCAAGATAAAATTTATATGTCTTTGAATTTTCTCTCCTTAACTTTCCATACAAATAGATAAGAAAATGACAGATTTAGTTACCAAACAGCAGCAAATGGATGCTGAAAGTGATCATGCAAAATCAGAGTTGTAACACTTTAAGGTTGGCGTTGTTAGCGCTATGAAGCAAATGGCATCACTTGAGAAGGCACTAGGAAAGAAGGTACTTGGTTCTCCTTTACTTTTACTGCAGTTCATGGGAGATCCACTGTCTTGATATTCAATATGAAAGTTAGTTGTGTATAAAATGTCTATTTTGCTATACTCCTGCAACTCTATCTAATAGTTTCTACCTTGCAGGAAAAATCTCTCGACAACATCCAGAACCAAATAGTGCAAATCCAATCTGGCATTGCAATGAAATATAATGAAATGGGAACTGAAATTATTGACCAATTAACTTCAGAAGAAAGAGAACTTCTTTTGCAATTGAACACTGAATTTACTGAACTAAAGGAGAAGTTTGTCTTATGTAGAAACAGTCGCATTGAGGTTGTTCAAGAAAATTTAGCAACCATCTTTTTTCCCCTGAAGATTCTCTCTGTTCTAATGCAGTTACAAATTATTATGTAGATAGAAACAAGGAAAGAAGAATTGGAAGCTAATCTATCAACTAATCTTATGAGGCGCCAGAAAGAGTTTGAAGTAGTAATTTCATCTGCAGATTCTAAAACCTTGTCTCTTGAAGCTGAATCAAAAGAGCAAGAATTAAATAGCTCTAAGAGCAGTCTTGATGATTTGACTGCGATGCTGAAAGGTATAGATGCAATGATAGACTTTTATTTCCCTTCTTGCTTAATGCTTCCTAAGCTATCAAGTCTTAATGCTGAAAGGTATAGAAGCTTCAAGTCGTAAGCTAACTCAAATGATCTTTTTGATAGCTAACGTCGATGCTATCAATAACTTTACGATGAAGATGGAGGAACTGAAAAGACAAAGGGATAATCTGAAGGTAAGTTGAATATAGCTATGGACCTATTTTTGAAAGAACTCACGTTGACTTGTGTAATGGTATATCTTTGAATACAGACACTTGAAGCTAACCTGGACCAGACTGTGCGAGATGGTGCCAAGGATTTGGAACAGCTCATGAGCAGCAGGAGCATGCATTTAGCTAAGCAAGAGGAGTGTATGAAGAAGATTCGAGACTTGGGCTCATTGCCTACCGACGCTTTTGAGACGTACTGCATTTTTCAGCGCTACCTAGTTTTGTTTCCATATAAATCGGTGAACTGGCTGAACAGACCAGAATACATACCAATCTTATTTGTATGGCCAATGCTACAGGTACAGACAGAAAAATAAGAAGCAGCTGCAGAAGATGCTTTACGACTGCAATGAACAGTTGCAGCAGTTCAGACATGTTAAGAAAAAAGCTCTTGACTATGTGAACTTCACAGAACAACGTGAACAACTAGAGAGAAGAAGGGTTGAACTTGATGCTGGTGATCAGGTGAAATTTTCCCGGATACAGCTGCCTTTTGTTTCGCTTGTATCCTAAACACTGAATCTCATAAAAAATGCAGAAAATCAGGGAACTCATGTCAGTTTTAGACCAAAGGAAGGATGAATCAATCGAACGTACATTCAAAGGAGTTGCGAGGCACTTCCGAGAAGTATTTTCTGAACTAGTGCAAGGTGGCCATGGACATTTGGCTATGGTGAAGAAAAAAGTATATTTTCCTTGCTTTACGTACTGACCTTGCTTCCATGGCATGCACTTTTAGGCTTTTAGCCCTATTACCCAGTGGCCAGTGATGTGCCTTTAGTTGTGGTAAATGGATATGGATTTTCATCTCTCGAGGGGATGTCCTCTCGTTGTTTGCATGTCATCTAAATAATCATGAAAAATTGAAAAAAATTGACAACATAGATTAATATGAAAAATACACTCCACAAACATGCAAGATCAAATTTTAATTCTACAAGTTGCACAAAAAAACAAATTAAACCAAAAATAGTTAATGTACATTCGTAAATATATTTGTTATTTTTGTTATAACTTGTAGAAGTTGAATTTTAACTTGCTTGTTTGTGGAGTTATATATTTCATATTAATCTATCTTGTCATTTTTTAAAAAAATTTTATAACTATTTAGATGACATGCATGAAACGATGTGATATCCCCTCGAAGGATGAAAAGTAAATTCACAATTCACCTTCACTGGTCTATCACCTGGGTTGACTTGGTTTACATCTATAGCCTACCATAATTTGCTGGGGCCTAAAAGCTGATATTGTTGTCGCCTTCATTGGCTTATCACCTATGCTATCTCACCTATTTCCATGAATTGACATTACTCCTAGGTCTTATATTTTGTTTTGAATATCTGGGCTATTCTTCAATGCAAAGCTAATGTTAAGTTTGAATACAGTGCAAACTGACACATTTTAGAGTTTCAAACTTTGTTTTATTGCCTTCGCCTGAAGTTCTCTTAAAATTTCCTTCCATGCGTGCTATTTCGAAAGTGATATCCCTTCTGATAACTAATGCTTAGTTCTCTTAAAATTTCCTTCCATGCGTGCTATTTCGAAAGTCATATCTCTTCTGATAACTAATGCTTATGCTTTTCGTTTTAGTAGGATGGTGATACGGGCGACGATGATAATGACAAGGATGGGCCTCGTGAACCAGATCCTGAAGATAGAATGGAGAAGTACATTGGTGTAAAAATCAAGGCATGTCCTATTTGCATATGCTTTATCTGCGCTTGTATACTATTCATTCAAAAATCGCGATTCAACCAAAAAAATCGAGTGTTGTTATGCTCCTTTTGAATTATATTATGTATAAACTCTTTCCTGAAGTTTCTAAGAGGGGTACTCACGTTTCAGGTTTCCTTTCCTGGCAAGGGTGAAACCCAATCTTTGAAACAATTGTCTGGTGGACAGAAGACAGTGGTGGCATTAACACTAATTTTTGCCATCCAGCGTTGTGATCCAGCTCCATTCTATCTTTTCGATGAGATTGATGCTGCTCTTGATACACAGTACAGAACAGCTGTTGGCAGTATCCTTTATATTTCTTCCCTCTCTATCTCTCTCTCGCGCTCGTTACAAAAGAATCTTTGAACATTACAAGCTTAATTTTACATATATTTTCCTTAAGCTATGTTTTCTAGATATAATCCGCCGTCTTGCGGACGTGGCTGACACTCAGTTTATAGCGACGACATTCCGACCGGAAATTGTAAAAGTTGCTGATAAATTATATGGTGTGACACACAAGAACAGGGTGAGCTACATCAATGTGGTGTCAAAGGAACAGGCTCTGGACTTCATTGGGCATGACCAGACACACAATGCTATCTGAGACCAAATTATGCTTATGCCAGTGGTGTGCTTCTATTGACACTCAAGCCTGGCAACATCATCTTTGTTGTCATATTACACTGCTAACATACATCGTTTCTTATTCTCTGTCGAGCAGGCTGATGCATGTGTTGCTTTGGCTGGATGTTTTATTTACGTGGTTGTGCAGTTGGACTAGCCGTGAATATGTAATTAACTTTTGGATATGTTTAAGTCTCAGCTATCAGACCCATCGTTTGCCTTTCAGCTTGTCTGCAGCCATGAATTTTAAAACTTATTTTTCTAGCTGATTTTAAGATTTTCTTTATCGTAGTTTATTTATCAACATTAGCTTTCAAAACTTTAAAAGTATAGATAAAAGTTTTACTGATAAATTATTTCTTTTGCTAATACGCCATTTCACAAATTATCAGGCCAAACGATCAAACCGTGTGTTGTTTTGGGTGGTGCTGAACCCAAAATTATTATACAACTTTTAGCATGTTGGGTACTGATGCGTGCATCTATTTTGTATGACGTGCTGCTGTAACATTGTTGTTTATCCTTGCATCAACGACTATTACCACCGATGGGAATTTATTATATAGGATAACTGTATAGCATAGTTAAGGGCAACACCAATGTCTAAAGCTTATACACATCTTAAGATGGGACTCATGAATAGTTTGATTTTGTTGTGGTATGCTACATAATATTTATATCTCTAGTATGTTACAATATGGATCCTAAAATAAAACCTGAGGTAGTTGCCAACCTGCGTTCGTTTCAGTCTCTTCCTAACCCCTCTCCCTCGTTTTCCATGCGTACACTTTTCAAACTACTAAACGGTGTGTATTTTGTAAAAAGTTTTATATATAAAAGTTGCTTAAAAAAATCAAATTAATCCATTTTTGAAAAAAAATTAGCTAATACTTAATTAATCACGCGCTAATGAACCGCTCCGTGTGAAGGAGTTGTTCCCAACCCTGGGTAAGGAACACAACCTAAGTGATAGTAGGAGAGAGAGAAAGCAAATGAGAGAAAAAAAATAGTTATTTATTTGCTATGGTTGGTTCTACTCTTAAGGGGCACCATAAGAAAATTTTAACTACGACCAACTTACACAATGTATAAGGTGCATATCAATAATATATTTATCGCTTAAGGTCACTTTTTTGACACATTGTGGTTACCCTAAGTCTTTTGTTTTGTGTTCTAGTTTTTCGGAAAAACTAAGATAATTTGGCACACCAAGCTATTGTATGAGTCAAATAATTTAATAATTATAAGCAACACGCAACAAGCTTAAGTTCCACGTACCTTTTGGATTCACCAAAATCTTAAAATGTAATGACCATACAGCTTGTTTGCTTGGGGGGAGTTTGAGAGGGGAATGGGAGTTTAGGAGATCTATGTATTTTAATCTCAGTTTGCTCGAAGAACGTGGGAATTTTGGAAGGATTAGGACGGGGAATTAATTGATCCAACTTCCACCGATCCATCTATGTAGGAGGGGTGGTAATTGAGTGGGAATTGTGTTTTAAGTGGAAGAAGGAGGGGTGGTAATTGAGTGGGAATTGTGTTTTAAGTGGAAGATAAATAAATCCCCACTGTTCCCATGCCCCTTCCTAATTGTTGCCAAGCAAGTCGATAAGGGATAAAAGAAAACACACAAAAAAACATACTTAGGTTGGGGTTCTTTTGCAGAGGTTGGAAAAGGAACAATGAATTAACACATGATTAATTAAGTGTTAGCTAAATAACTTTTAAAATGGATTAATATGATTTTTTACAACAACCTTTCTATATTTTTTTACGAAAAAACAAATCATTTAATAGTTCAAGAAACGTGCGTGTAGAAAACGATAGGACAGAGGTTAGGAACCTTGAGTTAAAGAACACAACCTTGATATGCTATTCGACGATATATAAAGATCGTAAAGTCGATATGGTCTCACTCAATTAACCATCTTTCACTAACTTTGTCTAGCGCGTCTAGATTCTTTTTATGATTTTTAATAGTTATATTACCGAACTGTGTAAGTATGTTGCATACGTGTAATCTAATTAAAAGTGGGGTCATCCTCCTTCCATCCGCCCCTCACAACACTCGCACGTAGCGCTAGAAAAACAGGAGACCAAACAGTTTGCTCCTCCTCACATCCATCTTCTCCTCCCACGGTGCATCCCAGGTATTCCCCATGTTGCATTCCATCCCAGACATCCCAATTGGGTCTAGCCCGTAACAATGCACGATCCATTCTAGATCTTTCTCACGTTGTATCACAACCCATCCATCCTATGTATAGGTTTCGTACGTCACAGTGCACGGATATGTTACTAGTCTTATCAAAGGCGTCAACGTCCAAGAGCCTCATCGGTTGTCCTAATAAATCAAAGAAAAAACCAAAATTTAAATTTTCAAACTTAATTTTCAAGTTGGTTTTAAGATATTTTTAATTTAGTTTTTTTTCAGTATTGGTTTTTAAGTCGATAAGAACACATATGTAAAAGTTTTATCCCCTAATAAACCATTTTGGCTTATTAGAGGATATGTAAAAGTTTTAAGTCGATGAGGCTGAAATATTGCAACTGTGGCATCTGAACACAGGCTTGTTGGGCTCACCTACCCAGTCAATGTCGCAGGAGCCGCGAGACAGAAGGCCCAATCGTGCGCACGTGGGCTTCTTTCCTCTGGACCATCCCCCGCACGGCGCCTCCTCCACACACGCTTCGTCGTCGTCGGATCGGACGCCTTGCCTCTGCCGCGTCTCCCCCTCTTTTGACCCTCCTCCCTCCTCTCTCTCTCTCTCTCTCACGCTCCTCGGCTACTCCACTGCTCCCCTCTCGTTCGAGCTCGCTTTCAGTTGCAGCGGAGCGGAGTGCTCCGTCTCTCTTCCTCTCTCTCCCCCCATTTCGTCGAGGTAAATTCCTCTTCCCCTCTCGCTCGGCGGAGTCGGGGATTCTCGCGGTAGTAGCCTCGCGATTCTAGGGTTTCTCCGCCTCCCCCCCCCCCCCCCCCCAACCACTTTCCAGCGCTCTCGTGTCGTGTGCTGCTAGGGTTTTGTAGTGTGGTTCGCTTCGGCGGGTGGTGGTGGTGGTGGTGGTTCTGTGAGCGCGCGGGGTTGAGGTAGGGTTTGTTCGTTTCGAGGTATGCTTCTCAGCGCGGTGGGCTTCGTTTCGGCACGTGACGTACGAGAAGTGGGATGGGCTGGTAGTTTAGTTCGTATCGATTTCACTGTGCGTGTCTCTTATGGAGTTTTGATTTGTGTGCTGGTGACTCATTTGACCTTCCTTTTTGTAGGATTTCATGGTGGATTGATCTCACCCTGTCTCAACCATGTATATAAAGAAGGTAAGTTCTACAGTCCCAGTGCTGATTTTAATGATATCCATGGTTCGGGCTGACTCACAAGCTGTTTGCGCAGGTTGTAATAGAAGGATTTAAGAGCTACAGGGAGGAGATCTCAACAGAACCTTTCAGCCCCAAAGTTAATGTAGTTGGTAATTTCCTCTTCCCCTTCTGACTAGCATGACTAGAGGGTAGTTAAAGGACGGTGTGTTTTACTTTGCCATCTTGTGCGTGGCTAGCTTAAAGTGCTGTGCGGCTTGTTCCACAGTTACCTGCACTTACCTTGTCCGTGTGGGGTTGCAGGGGAGTGAAATTTGCGATGTTTGATGACTATAGTGATCTCGGCAGATTTTAATTTTATATGAACTAATGTAACTTCGCATGTTTATCACAGTTGGCGCAAATGGATCTGGCAAATCAAATTTCTTCCATGGTAATATTTTTTTAGATATGTGGTGCTGCTAGCTAGGTTATTGCTGTTATGCTTATATGGTACTTTTCTCCTAACTCATTCATTATAATGCTCCAGCTATACGGTTTGTCCTCAGTGACATGTTTCAGAACCTGCGCAGTGAAGACAGGGGCGCTCTTCTTCATGTAAGCATCCTCTCTCTCTCTCTCTCTCTCTCTCTCTCTCTGTGAGTGATCTTGATAGTTGAAACAGATGTTTGTTATGTGATAATATTAACCATTTCAGGAAGGTGCTGGGCATTCGGTTGTCTCGGCTTTTGTTGAGATAGTGTTTGATAATTCAGACAACCGTATTCCAGTAAGTCTTCTAACTCATTGATCTTTAATTCATTTGATTTCAATTATCTAGTCCACTCTCGAGCTGCATATTCTTTTTATGAAAAATACATCACCTCTTAGATCTTCCATATGAACATATGTTGTGGTCTGAATTCATGAAGGGTAGATACTGCCAGAGGATAGCTGGGCAGCATCGCTTTTATAGGGATGACATGACCTGACCCCTAATAAACCGTTTTCATCTCTTAACGGATAGGGTATGCATCTATAAAGAGGGAAACCCAACTAATAAGGAACCTAATAGTGCCCTGCCTAACTGTCTCATGTGTCTGTTCGAGGATCCCACTCCCGTGTCCCCTACGTACGCCATGGCCCTTGGCCCCATGCCCATGACAGTGCATGCATGTAGTATTGGGCCTGCATAAGTTGCTTTTTAGGTGATCATGCAAGGTAGTCAACAGTGAGCTAATTATTTATCAGCATATTTCAGAGTTAACTGTGTGTTAGGTGCTTTCTTCTTTGGTTAACTTTGTATGGCATGATACTTGTAATTCTGATCGTGAATGAAAAAAACTACTTTGCTGCAGGTTGACAAAGAGGAGGTACGCCTGCGCAGGACAGTTGCTTCAAAGAAGGATGAATACTACTTGGATGGGAAGCATGTTAGGTACTTCATACATCCCTAAACAGGACCAACCATGTTACATCGGCATTGCTTGCTCATACCCACTTTTAATTATATGTTGTTCAGTAAAACTGAAGTCATGAATCTGCTAGAGAGTGCTGGATTTTCTCGCTCTAATCCATACTATGTTGTCCAGCAGGGCAAGGTAATAATTATTCACCATATTGTTCCTATGAGCTGTTCAGCCATAATGTAATGAAAATTTTTATTTGTAGATTGCATCCCTTACCCTAATGAAAGATTCTGAACGGCTGGATCTCCTCAAAGAGATCGGTGGTACACGCGTTTATGAAGATAGACGACGGGAGAGTTTGAAAATCATGCAGGAAACAGGCAAGTTTAAGTTATTGTAAATATTTATATGTTTCCAGGGGAGACCTCTTGTGAGTGGGCATTCATTCATGCGTTATTAACAGCCAACAAAAGAAAACAGATTGATCAAGTTGTCCACTACTTGGAGGAAAGGTTGAGAGAACTTGATGAAGAGAAAGAAGAACTGAAGAAGTACCAGCAGCTGGACAAGCAAAGAAGATCACTTGAGTATACCATACTGGACCATGAACTAAATGAGGCTAGGAATGAATTAGCTTCGGTAAAATTCTACCATTTTTTTGTTGTGTATGCTTACTTTCTGGATATATTTTTCCTGTCATGCTAGTTGGATTAGTCCAACTAAAAAAATGATAAGGGCCTTCGACAAGTTTGCCGAACAAACCATTAAGTTTAGCATTTTGTACTGAAGGCACTATTATTTTTTTTGGTGTTCTTCCTTCCTGATGAAAAGGAACTTTTGAATTAAGGTGCTCCCTCAATGCAACCTCCATATTTACATTATAGGAACTGCATTGATATATGAAATTTCGCTCTTCTGCATCAGAACAAAAAAATCACATTGTTTACGGCTTAATCTGTAACCAACCGCTGTACCACTAACACTACTACTCAGAACCTGTGCAGCAGTTAAAAATTTATTTGTTTCTTCATTAGTTGGTGAAAATGAGAGTACGATGAGCTCATTTTTCATTATATTGAATGGCTCAATTGTTTTACTGCCTGCTTTGATTCCTCCTATTGTTAGATGGATGATAACCGAAGAAAAATTTCCGAAAGAATGTCCCATGCGGATAATGAAGTGGTAGATGTACGTGAGAAGGTCAAGACTTTTGACAAAGAAATTAAATACTCAACTAAGGGGATAAATGATACCAAGGCTCAAAAGGAAGGTGTAGAGAAGAAGCGCACAGAAGCACTGAAGGTAGTTGCTCAGATTGAGCTTGATTTGAGAGACATAAAAGACAGAATCTTGAATGAGAAACGGGCAAAGGTATGTTATTGTTCATATTTGATATTTCTCATGAACTTTTTGCTAATTTTGTTTGATTGGCAAACTTAAAAGAATCTACTGCTAGGATGAAGCTGCGAGGGATTTGCAAAGCGTGAGGATGGAGAGTGAAAAGTCAAAGTCTGAATTAGCTGAAATTAGTAAGGTGCATCAAGCCAAATTAAAGGAGGAAGAAGAAATATCAAAAAGGTAAAAACATATTTATGGTTATTTTTTTTAGGTTTTTATGTTTACTCCGTTTGACATTTTCATTTTGTGGGGATAGCATAATGGACCGTGAGAAGCGGTTAAGTATATTGTACCAAAAGCAGGGAAGGGCAACCCAATTTGCAAACAAAGCTGCCAGAGATAAGTGGCTTCAAAAGGAAATTGATGATCTTGAGCGTGTGCTTTTATCAAACCGAAAGCAGGTAAGAGATAAGAGATTAATAAACCAGTGGCCAGTTTGATTCTTGCAATTTTATATTGACATTCTGGAACTCTGTTTTCATTGACTATTCTATTTTGCTCTTTTTTCTTCTACATGTGTCATTTCATAAACTATATTATATTATGTTTTAGCTTGGTTAATACATCCCCTTTTATGTTAAGATGTATTTTAACTTAATGTGAATTGTCCTGTTGTTTTTTAATCATCCTTCTGCTATTTGTGGATTTATATCTAACCTGCCTTGCAACTATTTCAGGAAGGTTTACTTCAAGAAGAAATCCAAAAGCTTAAAGATGAAATCAATAACTTGAATAGCTACATTGAGTCCCGGAAAAGTGAATCAAGCAAATTAGAGTCTGCACTAGCAAAGAAACACAATGACTACAATGACTTGAGGAAGCAGAGAGATGATCTTCAAGAAGAAAGGAAGTATGCATATTTCTTGACAGTCATAGCATTCTTGTTTGATGGAATATCTATTACTCTATAGCTTAGATACTTAAAGAAGGAAAATGTTCCAGATCATTTTGGAAGGAGGAAGCTGACGTGACAGCTGAAATTGATAGGCTAAAGGATGATCTTGTGAAGGCACAGAAGAGTTTGGACCATGCAACACCTGGGGTATGGAAATCCTATTTTTTATTCCTCTTTTTTATCATATACTCCGTAACTGACTGCTATGTACTGTTCTGAGATTACCATGGTGATTCTGATGCACATGCATGTGCATTGCACCTTACATAATCGTCAGCAAACTATTCCTGAGCAGGACAAAATCGTAAATAAAATTTGATATTTACTAGTAGTAGTTTGATTTTGAATTTTGCTTGATAATTCGATCAATCTTTTCTTAAGGGTTTTACTGATAATGTTGCTTGTGCTTGGCCTGACTGCTAATGCAAGGATATAGACCTATAAACATTGAGGTTTACCGCTATTGCCACGTTACATGATTTTTCTGTCAGAACAATGCTTGAAACTATCTCTGCATGTTGTTTTTTCCCCCTTTCTCAGGATATCAGAAGAGGCTTGAATTCTGTTAGCAGAATCATCAGGGACCATGGAATTACAGGAGTTTTTGGTCCTGTTTTAGAGCTGGTTGATTGTGAAGAGAAGTTCTTCACTGCTGTTGAGGTCACTGCAGGGAACAGGTCTTGAATTAAACTGCCATTTAAATAGATGACATTGGTATTTTTAAACTATTTCATTTTTTTATATATCTATTCTATTTTGTTGTGAATAGCTTGTTCCATGTGGTTGTTGAGAATGACGACATATCGACGAGAATCATTCAAGTATTGACTCGAGAAAAAGGTGGGCGGGTGACATTTATACCACTGAATAGAGTGAAAGTTCCAGATGTTAGTTGTCCCCAAAGTCCCGATTTCGTTCCATTGTTAAAGAAACTAAAATATCGGCCCGATCATCGCCGTGCCTTTGAACAGGTATTGTCCACGTTCTTCTGTTATCTTCTTTCAGTTGGTGACCGCATATATCATTGGCTAACTTCATTGATGTAATTGGGGTTTTCTTCTGTCAATCTTGCCTTTCACCTGCATGACAAAGTCTGACTTACTCATGCTTCAGTTCTGCATGCACCCTTCTTACCCTTGTCTGCTTGGAGGTTTTACACCCAGCAACATCAGCTTGGCTTCATCAGCCATGATAGACCATCTAATGTTGTACTACCTCCATTTTTTAATATATGATGTCGTTGACTTTTTGACAAACGTTTGACCATTCGTCTTATTCAATTTTTTTGTGCAAATATAACAATATTTAAGTCATGATTAAAGAATGTTTGATGATAAATCAAGTCACAATACAATAGATGACAATTACATAGATTTTTTGAATAAGACGAATGGTCAAACATATCTCAAAAAGTCAATGGCATCATATATTACAAAACGGAGGGAGTATTATATTTTAGGGTTAATTAGATACGTGCCATTAAAATTTTTCCGGTTTCGAAATATGCCATTATTATTTACGTATTTGTAACGATTCCACTGCTACTTGTTTGAAATCTTAGTGGTACCACTAATATACGTATTTTGCATGTATTGGATAAAAATACCCTCATCTTCAATTCAACCTCTCTCTTCTCTCTCTTCCCGTCGCTCGCTCGCCGCCGCGCCGTTGCTGCTGCCACCGCCGGTCACTCCGCCGCTGCGCTTTTGCTGCTGCCGCCGCTCACTCCGCCGCCGGGCAGCCGCTGCTGCTGCTATCACTCGCTCGCTGCGCTGCTGTCGCGCCACTTGCTCCTCCGCCGCCGCCGCTCGTTCCGCCGCCGGGCCGCTCACTCCCGCCGCCGCGCAGCCACTGCCATTGCTATCGCTCGCTTGCTGCACCGCCGTCGCGCCACTTGCTCCGCCGCCACCGCCGCGCCGCTTGTTCCACCGCCGCGCCGCTGCCGCTCGCCGCCGCGCTGCTCGTTCCGCCGCCGGGCCGCTTACTCCGCCGTCGCACCGCTCGTTCCGCCGCCCGCTGCTGCTGCCACCGCCGCCGCGCCGCCGCTGCTGCCACCGCTCGCCCGCTGCTGCCGCCGCCACTCGCTCTGCCGACGCTGATCTCTGAGCTGTGGAAGAAAGGAGAGGGGAGAAAAAGGAAGAAGAAGAAAATAAGGGTAATTTGGTCCAAATTTTTTCATAAATGCATCTAAGAGGTAGGTAGTGGCATATCTGGAATATGTGTGAAATTATAATGGCATGGTTCCTAATACATGAATACTAATGGCATATTTCAAAACTGGAATATTTTTAATGGCATGGATCTAATTAACCCTATATTTTACCCTGTTTTGTATTATGTCTATGAATCAAACCAATCGGACTTTCAGTTCTTGCATACGCTATTTTACCAGAAGCTAATCTTGAGAGTAATGGATTACTATTTTAGCTGGTCATGATTATGAACTTATGTAACTTATATTTTGGCATACACTGCTCCTTTCCTTTCCTTCCCATGTTCTTATATGTGCATGGAGTCAGAGCGCATGTGTGTGTGGGACTTTTCTTTACTTTTAGTGCAGTCTTTTGGAATGGTCTTTTTTTCTGCTATATGCTTATATGTGGGCCAGATTACGTAGCACCCCTTCCATTGTAATATATATTTATTTGTGTCTAACTCTTATATTTCTGTTAGGTTTTTGGCAGGACAGTTATATGCCGAGACCTGGAAACTGCGACCAAAGTTGCACGCGGCAACGGGCTGGATTGCATCACACTTGATGGTAGTCTTGAACTTTTTCACTTGAGTTGTCATTGTTAACATTAATTAATAATTTAATACTGATAAAGAGTCAATGTTACCAGGTGATCAAGTTGCCAGAAAAGGTGGTATGACAGGAGGTTTCTATGACTCTAGACGCTCAAAACTGAAGTTTGTGAAAATAATCAGGGACAACAAAAATGCAATTGAGAAAAAGGCAGCACATCTAGAGAATGTGGGAAGCAAGCTAAGAGATATCCTTTAGTCTAACTACATTCCTTTCTCCCTGTTTACATGAGACCGGTACACAACTGTATGTTTCATCCTGTTATCACCTACTTCTGCTAGATATACTTCTTGTCTTGCTTACTACAGACCTGATGGATAAGGAGTTTATGGTTTTCTATTAAATTCAATATTTCCTGCTTGCACCGTAGCTCATTCTGATACTATTCTAATTGTTGGAGATAAGCATGCACACCATGTAGATTTGATACTTGTAGAATATTATGTAGTGATCTAGCATTCGTGCATGTACCCTCTTCCAAAGCTTAAGGACTACAATTGTGATGGTTAGAATGCTGCTGGTTTATTGGGCCTATCAACTAACAGATTTAGGGATTAGTCACTGTCAATAGTTGGCATTGGCAACAAGGATTTGCCATTGATGGGACTATGACATGTGCTACAAGGAGCCATATGTTTGTGAGACAAGATGGCAAATCTCCCATTCTCAATTTTATCAAAGTTGATGGCTTCCTTCGTGTTTGCTTGTTTTGTTTGGCTCCAAGTTCCATAGTAGTTTGAATATATGTTTTTGACATCACGAGGCTCTTGTTGAGTTGCTGTTTACTATTTATGAGATGAATTTTATATGTCCTTGAATTTTCTTTCCTTAACTTTCCATACATATAGATAAGAAAATTACAGATTTAGTTACCAAACAGCAGCAAATGGATGCTGAACGTGACCATGCCAAATCAGAGTTGGAACAATTTAAGGTTGACATTGCTAGTGCAATGAAGCAAATGGCATCACTTGACAAGGCACTTGGAAAGAAGGTACTTGGTTCTCCCTTTCTTTTACTGCAGTTCATGGGAGATTCACTGTCTTGATATTTAATATGGAAGTCATTAGCTGTGTATAAAATGTCTATTTTGCTATAGTCCTGCAACTCTATCTAATAGTTTCTATCTTGCAGGAAAAATCACTTGACAACATCCGGAACCAAATTGAGCAAATCCAATCTGGCATTGCCATGAAAAATGATGAAATGGGCACTGAACTTATTGATCAGTTAACTTCAGAAGAACGAGATCTTCTTTCACGATTGAACCCTGAAATTACTGAACTAAAGGAGAAGTTTCTCTTATGTAAAAACAGTCGCATTGAGGTTGTTCCAGCAAATTTTGTGTCATGCTTTTGTTTTGGGAAGATTCTTTCTGTAAGCTCTAATGCAGCTACAAATTATTATGTAGATTGAAACAAGGAAAGAAGAATTGGAAACCAATCTATCAACTAATCTTATGAGGCGCCAGAAAGAGCTTGAAGCAATAATTTCATCTGCAGACTCTAAAACCTTGCCTCTGGAAGCTGAATCAAAAGAGCAAGAACTAAAAAGTTCGAAGAGGAGTCTTGATGAATTGACTGCAATGTTGAAGGGTATAGACACATTGATAGACTTTTATTTTCCTTCTGCATTATGCTTAATTCTTCTTAAGCAGTGAAGCCTTAAGCCTAACCTAAATTATCTTTTGGATAGCTAATGTCGATGCTATTAATAACTTCACAAGGAAGATGGAGGAACTGAAAAGACAGAGAGATGATCTGAAGGTAAGTTGAACATAACTATGGAGTTTTTGTAAGAACTCCCTATTTGTTTTTGACTTCTTATGTAATGGTTTATCTTTAAACACAGGCACTCGAAGCTAACCTGGAGCAGACTGTCCAAGATGGCGCCAAGGATTTGGAACAGCTCATGAGCAGCAGGAGCTTGCATTTAGCTAAGCAAGAGGAGTGTATGAAGAAGATCCGAGACTTGGGCTCATTGCCTGCAGATGCTTTTGAAACGTACTGTATTTTATGGCTACCTGGTTTTGTTTCCATGTAGACCTGGCTGAACTGGCTAGAATGCATACTTGCTGTTTAGCAGTATTCTGCAGTTTAATTTTGTGGGGCCGTAATACCATTTTAACTTATTTGTCTGGCCAATGCTATAGGTACAAGCGGAAAAATAAGAAGCAGCTGCAGAAGATGCTTTATGACTGCAATGAGCAATTGCAGCAGTTCAGTCATGTCAACAAAAAAGCTCTTGACCAGTATGTTAACTTCACCGAACAACGTGAACAACTACAGAGAAGACGGGCTGAACTTGATGCTGGTGATCAGGTGAAAAATTCCATTGGTTCAAAGCCTTTTGTTTTGCTTGTATCCGAAGCATAGAATCTCATAAAATCTGCTGAATAACATTGCAGAAAATCAGAGAACTAATATCAGTTTTAGACCAAAGGAAGGACGAATCAATCGAACGTACATTTAAAGGGGTTGCAAGGCACTTCCGTGAAGTGTTCTCTGAACTAGTGCAAGGTGGTCATGGACATTTGATTATGATGAAGAAAAGGGTATATTTTCCTTGCTTTACCTACAACCTTGCTTCCATGGCATGCACTTTTTGCCTTTTAGCCCTGTTATCCAGTATGCTCTTTGGTTGTGGTATAATCATAATTCACCTCTGCTGGCCTATCACCTAGCAGGCTATCACCTGGGTTGAATTAGGTTTCATCTCTAGTGTACCCCAATTTGCTGGGGGACTACAGGCTGCTATTAGTTATTACTGTTGCCTATGTTGCTTATCACTTGTATCATCTTGCTTATTTTAATTCCATGAATTGGCATTAGATCGTATCTTTTTTTGTGTATACCTGAGCTATTCTTCAATGCAAAGATGATGTTAAGATTAATTTCCAATTCAAGCTGACACATTTTGGAATTTTGAACTTCTATTTTATTACCTATGTATGCCTGGAGTTATCTGAAATTTTCTTTTCATGTATTGATGTCTCGAAGGTGAGATGTCTTCTGAAAACTAATGCTTATGCTTTCCTCCCTGGTAGGATGGTGATGCAGACGATGATGATAATGACGAGGATGGGCCTCGGGAACCAGATCCTGAAGGGAGGATAGAAAAATACATTGGTGTAAAAGTCAAGGCATGCTCTTTTTGCATATGCTTTTTATGTATTTGCGCATATATACTGTTCGTTTAGCAAATGGCAATGGATCCTTGCAAAATCGGACGATGATAAATAATGATCTGAAGTATTTATACTCGTTTTGGATTATACCGATCTTGTTATTATGCATAATCTTTGCTGAAGCTTCTAAAAGTGGTACACTCATGTTTCAGGTTTCCTTTACTGGCAAGGGAGAAACTCAGTCTATGAAACAGTTGTCTGGTGGACAGAAGACAGTGGTGGCATTGACACTGATTTTTGCCATTCAGCGTTGTGATCCAGCCCCATTCTATCTGTTTGATGAGATCGATGCTGCTCTGGATCCACAGTACAGAACAGCTGTCGGCAGTATCCTTTATATTTCTTCTGAGTTCCCTCTCCCTCTCTCGTTCTCTTGTGTGCTATCAAATATTGTCCATCTGTTTGTTATCATCTTTGTAACGTTACAAGCTTTTATATGTGTTTTTCCTTAAGCTATGCTCCAGATATGATCCGCCGTCTAGCTGACATGGGTGACACTCAGTTTATAGCAACGACATTCCGACCAGAAATTGCAAAAGTCGCTGATAAAATTTATGGTGTGACGCACAAGAACAGGGTTAGCTACATCAATGTGGTGTCAAAGGAGCAAGCTCTGGACTTCATTGAGCATGACCAGACACACAATGCTAGCTGAGACTAAATATGCTTGTGCCAATGGTGTGCTTCTCTTGACGCTCAAGTCTGGCGACCTCATCTAGTTGTCACATTACACTATTGTCTACTAACATGCACTGTTTCTTTTCCTGCAGGCAGATGCTAACGTAGAGATAGTAGAGCAGGCCGAAATCTCGCTTTGCCTGGATGATCTATTCCCATGGTTGGACAGTTGGACTAGTTGTGAATATGTAGTTAGCCTTCGGATTTGTATGTTTCAGCTGATGGATAGCTTGTGTTATCATTATGTTCTGTTTATGGTGGCACATGTATTCAGTGGTACATGCCGGCGATGTTGCTGTAACATTGTTGTTTATTCTTACAGCATCACCAATCAATCGCTTACCACCAATAGGAATGTATTGTGTAGCCTAACGGTATTGCGGAGTTGATTTTTTTCTGTTTTGCTTTCCGGTCTTGCAGAAAACCCGGACTTGATCCAAGTTTACATGCTGATGAGTTGTCAAATTGTTTGTGAATCTGCGCTTCAGCCGTTTGATTCAGGTGACGTTGGTGGCGAATTGGAATCTGTGTTGCAGTCTGCTGTCAATTGCTAGATCAAATGATGTAATTCCTTGTATCTTGCTTGCCTTCAGCTCAAAGTTGCCCGTGTATGTTCGGCCATCGCACAATCGGCCTCTATCTCATCTGCCTTGCATGGACGAGTTTTACCAAACGTTGGTCACCGTTCACCAGACAACGGGGCGTTATCAAAACATCGGCAACTGACATTAACATAACAAAACAGGATTGAATTTCAAAGTCAATTAACATGATGACATGTCTTAAAAATATCCAGAGTAAATCATGGAGGCAGCACAAGCCGCTTAAAAATGGCAAAAATCCAATTCCTAATCATGTATAAGTTTCAGAAATTCTATTAAAAATCGTCCGATAGTGTTACGTTCGTCTTACTTTAAGCTGGTGCGCTATTAGTTCTCTTGTTATCTATTAATTTAGTACAGTATTTTTTAGATACGCAGTCGTTCGTTTTATAAACTTTATAATAATTGGTTGCAGCTTCAACGAATCACAGCCGGGATAATTTTCAAAACATGTGGCACTAGCATGAGCATATGGCCATATGTATATAAATGCATATTTGCATTAGAGAAGAGGATATGAGTTTAAAGTTAGACCATATGTTTCTCTAATGTATATTTGCATTAGAGAAGAGGAGAAGAGTTAAAAGTTAGAGATGGTTTGCTACTGGGTTAGCATTTTAGCATCATTGGAGGAGGTAGCGGTGCAGCTACTATTGTGGCGGAAATGGTGGGGAGATGACGTCAGCTAGGAGCCCAGCCATGGCCATGCCCATGCATGCAGCAACCAACTCTGGCATGCCCGCCTTCGCCATCGCCATCACCATCACCATCGCCCTCGCTTCTTCCTCCTCCATCCCCTTCCCCCTCCTGGCTCCACCTCCCAAGGCCGTTCGTCCAATCCGAGGTACGCGTCGAGGAGATGATCATGCGGCGAGCCATTGCTGAGGAGGTTTTTAATTTCTGTGTGTTTGTTTGTTTGTTTGTTTGGATGCAGGAGGCGCTCGGCGCGGCGAATAATTCAGAAAATTGATTATTAATAAGGCGACCGGCGATGTCGTCAGCCGCCGTGATGCCGACGCCGAGCATGAACTCCTCATCCGCCGGCGCAGCGGTGGCGGCGGCGGCGGAGGGAGGTGGTGGCGGTGGCGGCGAGGACGAGCGGCGGGCGCGGGCGCTGTCGTCGTCGTCGTCGTCGTCGATGCGGCAGCGCGCGATGAGCGCGTCGTCGAAGCTGCTCCGGACGTCGCTGAGCAGGAGCAGCAAAGGGGTGGGCGGCGGCGGGCGGCAGCGGAGCAGCAAGGTGATGTCGGTGTCGATCGAGGACGTGCGCGACGCGGAGGAGATGCGCTCCGTGGACGCGTTCCGGCAGACGCTTGTGCTGGAGGAGCTCCTCCCGGCGCGCCACGACGACTACCACATGATGCTCCGCTTCCTCCGCGCCCGCAAGTTCGACATCGACAAGAGCAAGCAGATGTGGAGCGACATGCTCCAATGGCGCAAGGAGTTCGGATCCGACACCATCCTCGAGGAGTTCCAGTTCGAGGAGATGGACCAGGTGCTCGAGCACTACCCGCAGGGACACCATGGCGTCGACCGCGACGGCCGCCCCGTCTACATCGAGAAGCTCGGCCAGATCGACACCGCCAAGCTCCTCCAGGTCACCAGCATGGACCGCTACGTCAAGTACCATGTCCGCGAGTTCGAGCGCGCCTTCGCCGTCAAGTTCCCCGCCTGCTCCATCGCTGCAAAGCGCCACGTCGACCAGAGCACCACCATCCTCGACGTCTCCGGCGTCGTATGTCTCCTCCTCCTCTTCTTGTTCTTTCTTCTTCCCATTGCCTTCTTTACATCCATTGATATTTGATGGAGTTGAATCCATTGCATTTGCGATTGGTTGATATAGGGGTACAAGAACTTCAACAAGGCCGCCAGGGATCTCATCGGCCGCCTCCAGAAGGTTGATGGCGACAACTACCCAGAGGTAGCTAGCACAAATTGGCTCTCTCTGAATCTGAATGTTCACTTTTTGGTTGTTTTATAATTGGTATATCTGAAATCTTAATGATCACATTCTGATTTTAATCAGTATCTGAATCTGAAACGTTCACTCTTTTTGATTGGTTAATTGTTGTCTGAAAATCAGAATGTTCAGTCTTTGATTGGTTCATTGATATTTTTTCAATCCGGATGCTTGCTCTCTGGTCGGTTAAGAATCTAAATGTGCGCGTTTTGGTTTGTTCATCGACGTGTATGATTCTGAATGTTCGCTCACTGGTTGATACAGACTCTGTGCCGGATGTTCATCATCAACGCCGGTCAAGGATTCAGGCTTCTCTGGAACACTGTCAAGTCCTTCCTCGATCCCAAGACCACAGCCAAGATCCATGTAATCCAATCCATCCACTATCTTTTCGATCTCCATTTCGCATCGATCATTGCTTAGTTAGGCTATATTTGATCAGATTTGTAACTAAACATTACGTAATGTTGCATTTACTGTGCCCTGTTTTAATCAGGTCCTAGGCAACAAGTACCAGAGCAAGCTGCTGGAAGTGATTGATCCCAGGTCTGAGCATGAACCTTCTAGAGTTGTTTGTTCCTGATTCTATGCAAATGCAACTGGAATTACCTTGAAATATTTATTAAATCTGCTAATATCATTATTAAAAAGAACAAGATTGAGCAGCATGTTGAGCTCACTCCCTGTTGTTCTTTTGCGACAGCGAATTGCCTGAGTTCCTTGGTGGCACTTGCAACTGCGAAGGTGGCTGCATGCGCTCCGACAAAGGGCCATGGAAAGATCCTGAAATCATAAAGGTTGTCTGAAAATTATAGTGCATATATGCATCTCACTTGTGCTAACTAAGTAGCTAGTGGAGATTTGCCATGAACTGAACTGCTCAGCCCCTAGTGCTGTATATATATGAACATTTCTGGTTTGATTCTGATGCTTCATCTGATTTTCAGATGGTCCAATGTGGCATGGGAAGATGTGGATTTAATAGCTCGGGTCATACTGAGGCTGATGAGAAGATGATCACTGAGGATGACATAGTGGCAATTCCCAAGGTATCGTTAGTTTTGCTAATTGCTATTAAGTTTTTTATACTCCGTTTTTGTGCATCTTACATTTCTGAACAATGATCCAGCATCTTACATTTTTGTGTGTTTTGATATGAACAGAAGCAAGAATCATTTCGCCGTGACTCTGTTGATTCCCCCAAGATCCCACGCGAAAAGATTGAGCATCCGCAGATGTCACCACTCCATGAGATGTCAACTTCAGATAAAAAGGTAAATAGACATGAGTTTATGACTGCAGACTTGTACATAGTAATTCACATGCAACAATCTAATCATCTAAAATTCTAAAATTTGCTGGATCTACTACAGAGGTAAAAGCTAAATCTGGTGAATTTTACTTCTTTCAATCATGGTATCCCAGTGCAAACAACCAATCTGCAACTAGGTTAGCCTAATGTGGCATCTCACTTTGTGATGAACTGACAAAGAAAGAATTAACTTGCAGGCCCCTCCTCCTGGCCCAGAGGGCAGCTCTTCCCGATACGACGATCTGTTCCCCATGGCGGACAAGAACATGGACTTCAACTGGAACGGCGAAGTCAGCGCCGAGAAGCTCGCACTCGCACGAGGTCAAATTTTGATTGCAATTTCAATTTCAAATTGTGTGTGTGTGTGTGTGTGTGTGTGTGTGTGTGTGTGTGTGTGTGTGTGTGTGTGTGTGTGTGTGTGTGTGTTACAAATGTCACTGACATGACATGATTGATCGTGGATGCAATGCAGACATGTACGCGTCGCTGCCGGACGCGTACAAGCACGGCGACGCCGGTGACCGGCAGGTGGTGACGGGGTTCATGGCGTTCGTGATGGGTGTGGTGGCGATGTTCCGGGTGGGCAAGATTGCGCCGAAGCGCGCCATGGACGCCGCGATGGGCATCGCCACCATGGAGGCCATGGCCAAGAACCGGAAGCTGATGCAGCAGCAGCAGCGGCAGCTCGAGCAGCTCCCCGGCCCGGACACGGTGACCGTGTCGACGGCGCAGTACGAGGCGCTGATCAAGCGGCTCGGCGACCTCGAGGAGAAGGTGGCGGCGCTCACCTCCCGGCCTCCCGAGATGCCGGCCGATAAGGAGGACTTGCTCAAAGCCGCCGTCACCCGCGTCGAGGCCCTTGAGACCGAGCTCGAATCCACCAAGAAGGTAGGCAAAATCTAACTCTGTCCCAGAATGTAATGGTTTTGTTATTGAATAAAGTTATTAAGAAATTAGTTAGAATCAAATAGGATTATAATTGGTTGAGGAGTGAAGTTAGATGAAAATTTTGAAAGTTGAAAAGTTATTTGTGATTGGTTGGTAAGAGCAAAATGATAAAAAAATAGTTACATTCAAATCAAATTTTAAATGATAGAAGTTGTTATATTTTGTAATGGAAAAAGTAATAACTACTACCCTCGCGCCATGGGCAAGAAGCTAGATCGCTGACAAGTTGGGATTCCATGGTTGGTTGCAGCTTCTGGAGACATCGTCGGGGCAGCAGGAGGAGGTGCTGGCCTACATCGAGAAGAAGAAGAAGAAGAGAGGGATGGTAAGGCCTCCTGCTTTTCTTTTCCGTTGATGATTTTGATCTTATCAGCTAGGCTTGATTACGTTTTGGAAGAACTCATTGACTCGTTTCATCATCTGATTCCATTAAAGTTTTGCCTCCAACAGCAGAATCCGTTCCGCTGGTGATGGATGGGTTTAAAGCAAGAAGCGGTGGTGATGGAGCTCGTCGTGTCTCGTGTGTTGTTGTGTGCGTCGTCTTTGCTGTATCTGACCCCGTTTGAAATGCAGAATTTTTTTGCTATTTCTACGGGAGTTGAGTTGAGTTGTTTCCTCTGAGATTTCTGTGAAATTCATGTTACATTCTTCTTGTGTTTCAAAAGGGGCCTTATATGTGTACAGCAAAAGGAAAAAATGAGAGAGAGAGAACTAACTTTTTCTTGCTTACTGGACTGAACTGTGTACCCCACTGCTGTGCTGCACGTGTGAAACAGATTACATGTACAAGCTAATACGCTGAGAACTCTGGTTAAATAGCTATTTTTTTTCTATGAACTTGACAAACTTGGAGAGGTGTGACTTGGGATAAACTCTACAGTAGAAACGGAGGAAATAGGAAATAACACGAACGCGCCGAATAATTCTTGCAAGCATGTTGACGTCTACTCTGTGTAGACTGTAGACGCAGCATGCAGCGTTGGGAAGGCATCAGGGAAGAACTCGGTGCAAAAAAACACATTTATTTATGTCAGAATTTTGCCGATTTACATCCGACTACTGTCGTTTCACATTTTACAGGAGAACGAGAGAGAGCAAGGGGGCTGCCGATTACAACATCTCAATTCTCAAACGCCGTCTTTGGCTGTCAGAAAGTAGAATCCCAAGATATGAGGTACCCTCTCCTGGTTGGCTGGTGCTAATAGCAAAACATCGCCTTCTTCTTTTTCTGAGCCTTGGCAACTTCCTTACTGTCGATGTACGCTAGTAGTTCCTCTTGCCTGATAAGAGCTTCGTGTAGGGCCTAGAGAAAATTTTGTAAATAATCAGCTGACTTGGTAGAACTGAGAGAATCTAAACTCTAAAGCATGATTTAGCTCGTGCTGCGACACATTTCACATACCCTACTAAAGTAAGGATAAACGATACTACGAAAAGTTTCGTAGTTCAGAACTGTTTACCTTCTTTGTTACAATAAGTTCAGCTTCCAGCGCATCCACACGGCGGACAGCAGCATTAAGCAACTCTTCTTTCTCGCAGGGCATCTCTGAAGGCTTATCTTGAAGCATCAGGAACTTCTCTTCAAGATCTCCCAGCCTTTGCAAGACCGACGAAAATAGTTCAGCTTCAACAAACCCAGGAGTTGGGGAAGGTGGTCGGAATTCCTCTTTTGGCATTGAGTCTGGATATAATGTTGAATACTGCTGTTCTGACTCGTTTTTATCTGGCAATCTCTTTGCAGCAAGATCTTTAACTGACCGAACTAAAGTAATGATCGCCATAAAAACTGCCAGCAAAACTGCAACGATACGGTCCAAAGAGCCATTGGATGAACTTTCTATGCTTGTCAAAGAAGAGTCTAGATTGAAGAGAAAGGGAATCATCAGGTTTTGGAAGCAACCAAAGGTATATTTCAGATCTTACAATTATATTACCAACAAACCTTTGGATGAGAAGGCAGTCTTTCGAGGCACTTCTCTCTTCCATGTTGCATCTACAGCCTTATCGACGACAGGAACATCGTATTCAGGCATGCGAGTAGAAAAGCTCGTGGCTCTAACCATCTTGACCTGAAGTAAGGAGGAAATGATTTAGTTTAAGTGGTATAATTCATAACAACAGAGCTTAAAGGAGAAGGGGTACTCGAAAGCATTTATTTTGTAACATTAGAGGATGCAAGCCAGCATCACTAGTTCACTTCAGTACTGCTTACTGTGCACTCTCTATAGAGTAGATGAAATCATTTATGTAAAACAACAAAGAAACATAAGTTAAATTTTAGTTTTAATGTGCCCCGCCTCCCCTGCTCTCAAGAAATAGGCATAGGGAGGAAGGAAACAACAGACGGTACTGTAGAATATATTGTTGCAACCAAGAAACAGTTCTGGATAACAAAACTAAAACTACCGACCTCTTCACGGACAGGGGTCAACTTAGGATGGGAGATGTAACTTCTCAGTACTTTTGGAGACGTAACATCTTCAGCCTCAGATCCAGACTCAGCAGTGGATGTATCACTCCCTCGTATCTAGCAATCCAGATTAAAGCAAGATTTAGGTTTCTACATAAAGCACAAGGCAAAGAAAGCAATAGAAAAATAGTTCTGATTTGTGAGACATACTGTGTGGTGCTTGGACTTGGCATAAGAAATTATCTTTTCTTCTCCATTGGAAACAGTTACAATTTGTCGAGCACACTGAGCCTCGCCACTAAGGACTATCTGGTATCAGTATAAAAAATATATAAAAACATAAGAGGAAGGGTATAGAAAGCAATGCACTGATAATGAATAGACAAACAGTAAGGATTCTATCAAACGTACATTGAGTATGTTTTGGTCCTTCCATGGTCCTTTTTCAGCTTTAAGACACCCTCCATATTCAGGACAGGTACAAGCGCCACCAAGGAATTCCGGCAATTCACTGATTAATTTATTAAGATGGAAGGACATTAAGAAAATGAAGAACAAATAAAAAGAGTGTCCCAACAAGAGTACATTGAACATTACTTACCTAGCATCAATTACTTCAAGTAGCTTGCTTTGATATTTGTTCCCGAGTACCTGAAGAAATATACAATTACCTTAGGCACTAAGTATCTTTCCCATGCAAAAGTTGACGTGTAGTAAGAATAAAGACTTACATGTATCTTGGAAGTGGTTTTTGGGTCCAGAAAGGACTTTACAGTGTTCCATAAGAGCCGAAACCCCGGACCAGCATTGACAATAAACATTTGATATAGGGTCTGAACACATAAAACCAGGAAAACTTAGCAAGAAAATTAACACACAGTACTGTGCTTATCAGCGAACTGAGTATTAGTCTATACCTCTGGGTAGTTATCATTGTCAATTTTTTGCAATCGGACAATTAATTCACGTGCAGTTTTGCTGAAATTTTTCAAGCCCTGAAAAGAATGTGCTGAATTAGCACATGCCTGAGTGAAAAAAAGGGGAATAATCACAGTCTGGAGATTAAAGCTTCAGCAGCATACCACACCCTGAACATCGAGAATTGTTGTGCTCGAATCAATGTGCCTTTTTGCAGCAAGAGAGCATGCTGGGAACTTGATCAAGAAGCTCCGCTCAAATTCCTTCACATGGTACCTTACATATCGGTCCATTGTTGTTACATGCATAAGCTTATTGGGGTCAACCTTTCCAAGCCTTTCAATATAAACAGGTCTCCCATCTTTGTCAACTCCATGATAACCGTGAGGATAATATTGCAGAACAGCGTCTAACTCATTGTAATCAAAATCCTACAGAGAAATGTAGTTCCAGGCATTATTTATAGCCAAACAGAATCCAAATTGTTTTATAGGCACAAGCAAGAACACTAACCTCAACAATTGTATCTGTACCATACTCCTTCCTCCATTTAAGCATGTCAGTCCACATTTGCTTTGCTTTCTCAATGTCAAATCTCCTTGCTTTTAGAAATCTACGCAAAATCAATTAGTTAAGTCATCAGCATGTTTGCAGTTGGGTTAAAAAAAAGAAAATGATGGTAAGTAATTAGGGTATACCTCAGCATCATATGATAGTCATCATGCCTTGCAGGCAACAACTCATCCAAAATTAGTGCTTGTCTAAATGCTTCGACTGCTTGCAGCTCCTCTAGATCACGCACATCTTCAATAGACACGGAGAGGACCCGACTGCCACTCCTCCTCTTCTTTTTTTTCAAGGAATGCCTAATCTTTGTTGATGCATCTATAGCTTTCTTCTTCAGAGAACCCATCCTTGTTCTCTTGTCATCTTCAGAATTTTCAACGTCTGACTTGTGATCTCTCCTGTCATCATTACTTGAAGACCCTTCAAAACCTGGATCATTGGAAATTTTAGAATGCAGATGAAGGGTGATATTTCTAAACATTCTGAAACAAAAGAACTGCTCATGCCCCACCACACCCAAAAAAGAAACAGGAAAAAAACTCAGTCATCGTGCAAATTTACAACAATATGCTACTTGTAGAAAAATAAATAAATAAACTTTGACAACAGCTCAACGTATTTAATATATAAAATTAAGTTTGTCTAAACTATTCATGCTAACAAGAAGACAAGGTGATGTCAATTTTTCAGTAATGTAACTATTGGAATAGCTTTGTTCACAACAATGAATCCAGCACCAGCTTAGTTACACAACTAGATAATTCAATACTAACAACCTTATGTAGCCAAATGATTACAGCTGGCAAATAGAAGGAACATTTCTAAATGCTATGTAACTTTTGTCAACAACTATTACCCAAACAATACGAGTTTCTACCTAAAAAGGATTTATTCAATTCTTTTTTCGCTAGGAATCGGATTTGGGAACACATATCTAATTCATCGATTTTAACATATCACTCATCTCGTATCCTATCCCTTTTTCACTAGGAATCAGATTTGGGAACGCATATCTAATTCATCGATTTTAACATATCACTCATCTCGTATCATATCCCTTTTTGGCTAGGAACCAGATTTGGAAACGAATATATAATTCATCGATTTTAAATCTAGGGAGGCTTGGGGTGGATCAATGATGTAGCAAAATTACTTACATGTCAACCTTTGGACCACAAACACACTCACCTAGCCAAGTAACATGTTGTATAGCGTGTCAAAAAAAACATGTTGTATAGCTATGTTCATTTTTCACCGCACCCATTTGCTCAGTTTTTTTTATAGTGATGTTCAGTTTTCACCGCACCCAACTGCTAGTTTTCAAAGTTTTTACACCTAATCACATCTATCTATGTTTAGTTTTCAAGTCCTTGCACCTAATTGCACTCACCTATCAAGTTCTTTTATTGCCAGTGTGATTTACTCAGACCTTCAAAACTATCCAATTGCAGAATATATGCAGGTCAGCTTTCAAACTTGAACCAACAATCAGAAAGCAATGAAAACAAAATTTCAAGCCTTCTCCTTGTATCACACAATGAAAACAATCAGAAACTATGCAGTGTTCTATGCGGAAATTGACATGAAACCTTCTCCTTGAATTGAAAACATTACCTCCCTTCAATCAAGTTCAAGCCTATATAGTAAGTTAATCCGGCACCAGGCCGAAAGTCCCCCATGAATTTTATGTTTTACAAGTCAAAGCATCCAACCTAGCCTGACCACTCATTCTGGGAGCTACGCGTCCATCAAAACCAGAGAACATAACCTTCGACAAGACCAGAACAGCACAATATTGAACCGGTCAAACTCGAACCACACATCGGCTGGACGCAAACCGTCCTACGACTCGATGGATACGAAAGCCCTAACTTATTACAAACTAGACAGAGCACATGGGAGCAGAGAAATCGCAGCCGCCATTACGCGCCTAATCTAATCTAGTCTCAGATTAATCCATCTACTAACGCGGGGTCACTGCAGGCTAATCTCAGGATCAAGGCGACTCGGCGAGACATCCCAATGCAGCCAATCCAATTCCACAACCCCAGCAATCAAATATCCCAGGAAAAAAAATCGAGGAAAAACCCCCAAAACAAAACAAAAGGCGAACGGCCAACGGAGAGAGAAAATCCCCAACTCACATGGCCGAGCGAGGCGATCGAGATGACCCGACATGGACGTCGTCGGATGAACAAGCACGGCCTCCCCCTCCGCCTGCACCACCACCACCTCCTCTTCCTCCTCTACAAAACCTCCGGATCCTGCAACGCAACCCACATTCCCCGTCAGAAACCCTAGCCCCCCCTCTCAAAACAAACTCACCACCGCAGCCGCGTCGGGCGGTGGAGATCTCGCCCCCAACACCTCCACACACACACACACACCTCGGTCAGTCGTCGTCGTCGGCGGCGGCGGCGGCGCGGGAATCGAATCCGAGGCGGGTGGTCGGGGAGGGGAATTTTTTGGGGAGAGGCGTCGCGGGGGAAGAAGAGATAGGAGAGGAGGCGGGTGGGGGAGGAGTGGGGAGGTAAAGTGGTGGAGGTAACTTTAAAGTAATGGAAAGGTGGGGGGGAGGGAGGAGGCGACGTCGACGAGGTGGAAGAAGGCGGGGGAGCAGCCGATTCCTCCGGGAAATTCGGTGCGCGCTTCGGCTCCGCAATTATCTTTATGGTTTCCGATTCGCTTCCGTTTCAGCCCCTCGAGTTTGTGGAATTTTAAGTTTGCGTCCTCCAAGGCTGGCTGTCTCGCTGATATTTGTGGTGATGGAGAGTCATGGGAAGCTTTGGTACTGCGGGAGGTTTAGCTAACCGTCATTGGAATAAATACAGTTTTACTATGTCGATTTATCGAAAACTGAAAAAGAACACACAAGGATTTTCGGTGATCTATGTATTAAAACGTTTACCTTTTGGGAGTAAAATCCGTTATGTATTGGTTTGCTGAAAGCTTGATAAAACCAGGAAAAAACCAATGACTTTTGGTGAATCATGTATGAAAACTTTATTGGTTTGGGAGTAAAAACCACTCTAAGTGGCTTTGCTGAAAACCTAACATAACTGGAAAAAAATCAAGGACTTTTGGTGAAGCCCGTATAAGAACCAACTAAAACTTATCACAAACCAACCATTAGCGATTTTACGAAACCAAGTAGCTTTTCGTGAAAACCGTCAGTGTTAATCCTGTATGCAGTGATGTTTATGTGCCAAGTTATGAATACCGTGTAATTGAGTTCATGCGTTATCGATAGCGCGATGGGTTATTTGGTTTGGAATAAACTAGGGACGGTAATGGTTATTATATTAATATTATAACATTCGATAAAAAAAACTTGTTATATGCTGCTTACGTTTGTGATAAATGTGTTGAATGACGGCGAGCGAATATATTAGAGCTCGGAACAAAGAACATGGTGTGTGAAAAGAGCGTGAATCTTTGAAGTTTTTGGCATAAAGTGATGCTCTTCTACTTTGATATTGCACTAGGATTTGTCGAGCAATAACCAACATGAGATTCTCATTCTCAGGCCTAGTTATTTTCAGAATATAGCCGCTAGATTATTGTGGCATATTTTGTCAAGCCCTATAGTTTTTTTTAAAAGAATTGTATAGAGAGAGTTTTCTTAAAAATTTTAAATAAATATATTTTTCAAGTTCCTAATCTTTAATACAATCATGTGTTAACTAAGTGTCTTCTCCATTAAGCCACACGATTAATCATCCGAAAAGCTAAAACGGTCCTTAGGGACGGGTTGCTTTAGGGTGAAAAAAGAGGTTTTATTAGATGTAATCATATATGTTTCTTTTTCTAAAAGGATATTTTTAGATAAAAAAATTAAGTACATGATTTTGTCGAAAGCAAATCGCAGAATGCACATCGCTATACTGGTTGCAATGCTAATATTCTTCTACGCTATTTTACTCTCTTCCTTAATTTTATAGGTCGTATTTTGTTTGAGAATGGGGATTGAGACAGTGAAGAATCATAGATGGTCATTGCAAACAAGATGGATAATACTTCACTGTGAAGTGAGAGAGATGAATGAGGATAGATGAGAGAGACACTTTTTAATTATGTCGTATGATTTGATACGTCTTTATATGCCAGGTAAAAGTAAGGGGGCAGTGTCTCTTTTTCCATATATATTATAACACAATGACCTTTTCTTTCTCAAGAAAACAATGTCCTTTTCATAGTAATGACGTAACACCACTCTATTGCATGCCCTATTACAGTGCTGTTTAAAAACAACACTAATACACGATTAGTGCGTGATTAGCTTTTCTCACATATTCTCACATACTACTAGCTCTTTCTCAGATGCATCCACCCAGCCTTCGAAGAAAGATGCATCCAAATATCCATGAATATAATAAAAAAGGAAAATGAATAATTTATACAAGGAACAGACCATCGTTGCGTTTAAGTAATTTCACACTTCCATAGGGGTCTATATGTAAACAAAATCCACCCAGAATTCGCACCCAAAAAAAATATCCCCCCATAGGCCACTCCGGAGTTTTGACCCGGCCAAATTAGGTGGGAATTGGAGCGGATACATACAGAAAAAAAAAAGAAGCAAAATTCATCAACGTTGCGGAGAGGCAGGTAGGCCCCACCTGGCTGTTACCGCACGTGGCGCGCCCGCGAGGAGCGCCAACCTTGGGACCCACTCTCCAGGCCCGGGCCTAACCACATTTTTCACTTACCCCCTCATACTTACCTGTATTTATTCTCGCATACAGATTACAGAGCAGTGCTCTGTACTGTTTCTTCCATCATGGTAGAAGAGGAGTAAAACGCAAAAGGTAATATACTGCTAGCAGCAACAGCACGTCCATTCTGTCGGAGAGGCACAGCGCCTACACACAGCGCAGGAGGCATATCTGCGTCACTGACAGGTGGGCCCGGATGGCACGTGTGCCCCACCTGTCAGTGGCCCGGGGTGGAGCGACCGCAGCCGCTGCCCTCCCTGTAGCCGGCCGTTAGTAACAGCCACTACTACGGCTCGGAGTAGCCGTAGCCTCTTTCTGGCCTAGCCTGCCTGGGATTCTCTGCGGCTGCTGCTACTGTTCAACTGCTGGGAGCGGGCACGCATCTCGAGGCAGTCGAGAAGAAGCATGTGAATGGCTGGAGAAATACGGATGGATGGGTCATGGGTGGGTGATGCGATGGGAATGAATGAGTTGGATTGGATGGTCAATGAGGGGCAAGAATTGCAGGATGCAGGTAGCAGATGGGCAGCTCCAGCACGAGCCTGGCATAGTAGGAGTAACACGCAAAAGGCAAGGAAGCAAGCAACGCCTCTGCGGCTCAGAACGTGGCGATCCAGTAGCGCCACTGTTTCGTGCATTGGCATGTCCCAATTGTCACCATTTATTAATCCGAATCTGGCATCGCATTTAATTTTGAATGTAGTTGCCCCCGTTCCATAATAGTAGCAACCTTAAATCTTATGAGATATTCTATCTGTTTTAAAAAATCTTAACCTATAGTGCAATGATTTGGATAAATTTGTTGTTTTAGAAGGAATTCATATTCGTTTGAATTGATTTTTTTTGATGGAGTGAGTATTTTATAAAATGTTTCATCCGGTTTTGGATTGATATATTATGGGACGAACGGAGAAATTTTTAATGCTTGTCATATTGTCACAATGAGCAAAATTTTCTAGCAGAATTTTCTCACCAGGTTGGGATTCATTTGTAAGACGTGTTTAACATCAGTAGGATTAACTTGGAATTGCTATAGATAGTCAGGGGCGGATCTACGATGTAACGATCGGTGTCAGGTGACACTAACAACTTTCAGCAAAACCTATTGTTATACTACTTATTTATATATTATAATACTACGATCAAAGTATAATTAGTATACTATGACATAGAAACGTTACGATACTAACGAAACAATTTTGTAGATTTGTTAATGTAGATAGCACCGGTAGGATTAAGTGTATTAACTACATGCATGACAGTCAATTAATCGCGCCGTCTCTTATGATTCTAAGTTGCTGGCTCAAATTAAGTCTCGTCAAAATTCTATTCAGAAACGAAAACAGACGGCGCGATTAATTGATCGTGCCTATACTAGTACTCCTACTTAGTAGTATTAATTACTCCAGCTGCACTGCGTTCTTGACCTTCTCAAATCAGACGATCGAACAATTCCCAATTTGTCAGCAGTTAACTATAAAAGTCAAGAATTGCACAACAGGCTCATCAGTTAGGCCATTCATCATAATGCAATGCAAGAACCGTACGTACAAAACTACCACTACAGCACTACCTAATTAATCTGCTGCCAGTTAAGACCAAAATCTCGAGTGGTTTAAACGGAATGATTAATCAAAGTAGATGATGGATTTTGCATTAGTTGGTCAGGCAAAGCTCGTTATTTGGCGTGTGATTAGCTAGCAACCTCGTCATTAATCTGTGTTGACTTGCTCCGTGTTCGTGTTCGTGTCCGGTGCGTGTGGTGAGCTGGACCGGACCAAATCCGGCGGCCGGCCGGTGAGCCGCCGTACGACGGATGGGACGCAGCTAATTAAGCTAGCTAGCTCAATCATCGCTTGATTAAACTTCAAGACAGCTAGATTGGACATTATTATTATCGTCTGCTATTTTATATTTTTGTAAGCAATCTAATCTGGTACGTACTCCTCTAATTGCGATCGATTTGCGACGCTAATGATCTTCTCGCTGTTCACACCATTTTCGGCCTGATCGGTTTGAATAATTGGTAGAAAAATTATAACAACTGTTGGGCTAATGATTATCTTAATATCTTTAGTTAGTGAATGGATGCATGGAAGGTGAACCTAACGTCTGGTTAGCTTTCAGACAACACCGTTTCCCCTTGCCTCGCAGTAGAGTGTTGTACTCCACCTTGCATGGTTACCCATTGTCTTTGGAAGAAAACATTCAGAAAAAAAAAACTTATCATCTGTATATCTTGTTTTCTTCCTGGTTGTAATACAACAAAGTTGTTACAACGCAATATGATAGGTTCATGCCGTCTATTTTCTCACCCTTTTTCTTTCTTTGGCTGTGTGCATACGTACTTCTTTGTTGGGGGTAAAGGTCCTTTTTGTAAACGAAATGAACCGTAGTATATTCTACTTTCACCCGATCCTAAAATATTTGACGTTTAGAAAAAAATGGTTGGAATTTTAAATTTTTAACTAAACCTTTTCCATTTAAGACATAAAATATATTTTTTTTATCAGAGGAAATATAATCTTAAAAAAAAATCTCTTCCTCCAACAAAATAAGAAGAGAGAGTAAAAGCGCAAGAGCTTCGGAGCATTCCTCTTAGGCTCTCACTCCAAGATGGGCCTCACTACAATTACCGGCCCATACAAAAATATCTGGCCATAAAAAAATATCCGGCCCATAAAAAATATCCGCCCCCGGAAGCGACGCACCACGCCACCACGGCATCGAAACCGACTCACACACCACCTGGCCCCATATGTCACGCTCACGCCAAATAACGCACGCGTCCCACGAGCCAAACCCAAACACAAAACAAAAACAAAACACAACCACACGCCACGAAACAAACCACCAAAAAAAAAAAAAAAACACAACCGCGTCGCCCTCCTCCGCCTTCCAACCCCCTGCTCGCCGCGGCGGCCAAGTCGCCTCCCCGCCGCCGCCATCGGAGTCCACGCCCAAGTCGTCGCCTCCTTCCTTCCCTCCTCCTCCTCCTCCTCGCGGTTTCCATCCCACCACCCCCGAAGCCTTGGCAACGAAGGATTCGTCCTCCGATTTGGAGAATTGGGGGATTTGATCTTGGTGGTTTGGTGATCGGTGGCGATGGGGGAGGGCGCGGCGGGGTCGTGGTACGTCACCAGGGATGAGGTCGAGAGGAGGTCGCCGTCGAGGAGGGATGGCGTCGGCGCCGCCAAGGAGGCCGAGCTCCGGGCGACCTACTGCTCCTTCATCCGCGACGTCGGCCTCAGGCTGCAGTTGTAAGATCGATCTTCTTTCTTTCTTCTCCATCTGGTTGTCGAATTCGATCCATTCTCGCACGCGGCGTGCGCGTTAAATCTGTTCGTTTGGTTGGTCGGTTCCTCTTGATTGGATTGCGTTTTCCTGATGAAAGATGCTAATTTTGTTTTTTTTTTCTTCTCGTGGGTTGCAGGCCTCAGGTGACAATCGCGACGGCAACCTTGCTCTGCCATCGCTTTTATCTCCGACAGTCTCATGCCAAGAACGAGTGGCAGGTAAAAAAAAAAAATGCCGTTCTTCAGATATGGATGCACACATTGTTTTCCCACTTTAGTTGTGGCACTACCCAATGTTGAAAATCTTCCTCTGAGGCTATAGTAGCACTGATAATTAAAGCTAATCTGCCATTGGCAACAGCGAGTGACCAAACGCTTTTGCATCAGCATGGGTAAAAATCAGTGGTGCCATTTCATCCGTTAACCAACTGCTTCGTGTTTTCTGCAATCGATGTACTGTGCCTGTAGCACACTGAGATGCAATGCCCTATACAGGATCAAAACCCCAAACCTGCGGGGAATGTATCAAAAGATTATATATTTCAGTTTCAATGCAAATATGAGAAATTATTATGGGGTCAGTTGACCCCGCAGGTCATAGCGTGGCTCTGCCACTGCTTCTATCCACAGAAATATAACTATGTATAAAGCAATCTATATTTGCCGCCATAAAAACTCTTGGGCTAGAAGGCTCTCCACACTCCATCGAGGGTAAAAGTGTTAACACTTACTTTTTTTAACCATGTCGTATAACTAACTTCATTTCTTACTTGTGTAGATGTTTTTGGAAGTTAAAACTTCCTATTTTTATCCGTTGGATCCTAACATTACCTGACTATGTACCATCCTCTGGGGTTAGTTGAGGGTAGTGTAGCCACATGGGTTGTTAAGAAAATTACACCGGCATGGATATATGGATACATACAAGCTGGTTTGATGTAAATGTGTATACTCATTTGGAGCACTATTGATTGGATCATTCCTTGTATGGTGTACTGGTCGTTGGAGTGATAAAAACTTCCCACGAGGGGTCTTTTATGAAACATAAGCGTTGAAAATTTTCACTTCAACTTGAAGTTTGCCCATTTAAGTAATGAGTCTGGAAGTGAGGTATAGCTTTAAGCAATTTTACTCGGAGCACCAAAAATTGCAATTTTGGGCAAGACACGTGATTCTTGGGAGCGACTTTATCAAACTTGAAGGCAATGCTTTCTATTAGTACTATTTACCAGTAAGTAATAACAACTTGTCTTTATTGCTATTTGCCTTTTCCAATTTAGGTGCTTATTTATTTCTAGCCATGGGAAATTTAATCCTAGATTTGGGCCCATGGTAGTAAGTAACACAAATGCGCAAGTTTATTTAACCATTTTTGCTATTAAACATGTAAATCATAGTTACTAACTATCTGTTATTCCAGACCGTTGCAACTGTCTGCGTATTTCTTGCTTCGAAGATTGAAGACACACCTTGCCCATTACAACGGGTCATCATTGTGGCATATGAAACCATGTATCGGAAAGACTGTAACGCTGCTCACAGAATCTACCAGAAGGTGCTTAAAAATTTCCTTTTTCCCTATCAGTATACTCTTGCTATGTTGCCGGCTTCTTTGGCATAACTTTTCTTACTAAAAGCAGGAAGTTCTTGAGAAGCAGAAAGAGCTCATTTTGGTTGGGGAGACACTGTTGCTTTCAACAATTAGGTTTGATTTCAACATACAGCATCCTTACGAGCCACTAAAGCTTGCTGTCAAGAAGCTGGGCATTTTCCAGATGGAAGTGAAACAAGTTGCGGTGAATCTAATAAATGATGCGTAAGTTCTTTGCGTCACCTTGTTATTTGTTTATTCTTGAAATTGCAACTCTGTTGTTTCTGAGTTGGTACTGCTCTCCTGTTTATGCAGGCTTCGGACTACTTTGGTTGTGCAGTTTAAACCTCACTACATAGCAGCAGGGTCCCTCTACCTTGCTGCTAAGTTTAATAATTTTAGACTTCCTTCTGATGGAAAAGTATGGTGGCATGAGTTTGATGTTGCTCCAAAGCAGTTACAAGGTACAATCCTTTATTATAATATGGATTCATGACGTTTTAGTCTTTTTTCCAGGGTTAAATTGGACCATTGCCATTTGTTTTCAATTAGTGCCATCAATTTTCCATCATGCTGATGATTTATTCCATCTGCAGCTGTTATCCAGCAAATGACAGAGCTATTTATGGGAAGAAACCCATGCTCCATGGGTCCCGCCATCAGGCCACCGCCAACTCCAAGTCTGATGGAGAGACAACAGATTATCAGGCCACTGCCAACTCCAACTCTGATGGAGAGACAGCCGATAATCAGGCCACTGCCAACTCCAACTCTGATGGAGAGTCAGCACATAACACGCTCTTTGGGCACTGTTATGAGGCATACACACTCTTCAATAAGAAGTCTAAGCAATAACTTTGATAGAGAGGCTTCTAGGTCTTTGCCTTTGGACATTCCAGCTAATCGCAAACCAACTGTTTGCCCAGCAAGGAATGAAGGCAATCAGTCACTGCGAATGCATATGGGTCATAGCAATGGCAGTGATGCAAGGTTTGAGAAACAATATTCCCGGGGAGCTCTGAAAGCAGATCATTTTTACCATGTTGTCAGCGGACAGAAGGATCTTCATGTGACAGGAATCAGGGACTTGGTTAGGCAGAAGAGAACATTCCATGAAGTTGGAGAACATCCAGCTCCTATTGATAAATCTGACGCTAAGTCCTGGATCAGGAAGCAACATGGAAGAAATGTGATAGTCGTTGACACTAAGTCATCATCTTGGAAGAAACAGAAGCTGTGATCTGAGAGAAGTTAGTCATATTTATTTGTAAAGACCCATTGTTTCGATCTATAGTTTCCCACCAAAACAAAGGTTTCTTAGAATGATGAGATGAAGTATCATCATGAAAGATGATATGGATCGAGTAACTTAATCTGCTAGTGTACAGCGATTGCTCATAATTTGCCTTGGGAAGACAACAAAGTGATTCAGATTCACATTTCAATGATAATGTATGCCATTTTCCCCTGTATATATGAAAAGAGATTAAAGGCGCTAACTGTGAGAAGAACCAGCCATGTGCGGCAAAGTTTTGTAATCTGATTTCATGTGTGATATAGGTAGGCTTTCCCCCCCTTCCAATGTAGCCTAGGAAACAATCTTGTATAATCATATGTACCTTGTTAGCGTGCATATAATGAAATTTTGTTTTCATTGGTTTCTGATTGTTGGCTCAAGTTGGAAAGCTGACCTGCATATATTCTGCAATTGGGTAGTTTTGAAGTTATGAGTAAATCACACTGGCGACAAAAGAACTTGATAGGTGGGTGCAATTAGGTGCAAGGACTTGAGAACTCAACATACATAGATGTGATTAGGTGTATGTCGATTTCTTGGATCGGCAATATATTTTACGGGGTTGCGCTAGATCAAGGAGAGATGGTGATACAGATGATTTATACTGGTTCAGATCCTCGATGAGAGGTAATACCCTACGTTCAGTGTAGAAGATTAGATCTGTATTCAAATGCGCAAGTCAGCAATGGAGTAGCTGACGACGCGTATGTGGAGAATAATGCGAGTGTATCCCCCTTAGGGTTTCAGCCGACGCCCCTTACATAGAGTTTGGATGGCCAGCGGCTGATGGCAAGGTAGCTCTTATAATTCGGGTACCTACCATCTATTTACATGGGATAAGATTGATTCCCTTATCCGGTATTCCTTTATTTAAATATAAGCTAACCGCATGGGCCTAGGGCACTCAGCCCATCCCATGCAGTACGGTCCAAAGGCCTCTCTTGGGGTACCCGAGTACTGTGCCTCCCACAATAGCCCCCGAGTACTTAGCTTGACAAAGACTCAGAGGTAGGTGAAGCCATCTGGGAGAGATAAGACCGGTTGAGTACTCATCCCAGCATTGCCGAGTGGAAACTGTTGCAGCCGAGTGGTTATCTCATCAAGTAAGAGTTGCACCCGTCGAGGGGATGCAAACCCTCAGTCAGTGGTGATGAAGTAGCCGTCCTGCACGGGGAGAAAATCACCCGGCGACGGCGTAAGCGGCCGGGCTGGAGGTGCAAGCCCAGTCGGCGATGAAGTGGCCGTCCTGCACGGGGACAATGTCTCCCAGCGGCGGCGTAGGAGGCTGGCTTGGAGGTGTAAGCTCCCAGTCGGTGACGAAGTAGACCCCAGGCGACGACGAAGTAGCATCCTGCACGGGGACGATATCACCCGGTGGCGGCGTAGGCGGCCGGCCTGGAGGTGCAAGCCCCTAGTCGGTGACGAAGTAGCCATCCTGCACGGGGACGATGTCACCCGGTAGCGGCGTAGGCGGTCGGCCTGGAGGTGCAAGCCCCCAATTGGCGACGAAGTGGCCATCCTGCACGGGGACGATGTCACCCAGCGGCGGCGTAGACGGGCGGCCTAGAGGTGCAAGCCCCCAGTTGGTGACGAAGTAGTGGCCGAGTAAGACAGCCCTCCGGGGCACATCTCCCTCAGCTGTACGGTGTGAGGTCCTGAGTATGTATACCTAGGCCTGGGCCTCTGCAATATAAAATATACAAAAAGAGCAGCATATTGTAAAGAAAATATCCACTCGAGAAGAATACAAGTATGTTTAAATGCATGCAAACATTAGTTCCTCCTCATATCAGAATTAATTTCCTTGAGTAGTTGACTCCTTACGTTTAAACACTCTGTCTCGGGCGTACGGTGTGGGGTGTAGCCAACTCGACGGAGGGCATAGCCGCTTAGTTGTAGCCAGGTCGGCGGAGGGGGTGTAGCCGCTTAGGGCTTAGCCAGGTCGGCGAAGGGGGCGTAGCCGGTTAGGGCGTAGCTAGGTCGGCGAGGGGGTGTAGCCTTGACCGTGTGAGCCATTATAAGGAAACAAAGCTTCACGAATCAAAGTGTGTGCTACTCAGGTACTTTTGCATTCGTTAAGAGGAGGAAGCGAATGAAAGTGCAGTATGAGTAGTATGAGCACCTAACAGGTGTAGCCCCCGACTTTTTGCTTAGTTGGGTGATCAACTAAACAGTAAGTCAAAAGCAAAATAAATTACCCAAATGAAAATACCATATGAAAAGCGACTTACTTGGCATTCCATGAGTTGATAACAACATGAGAGGCGTAACCTGGTCCGCGTGAGCCACAACGTGTTCTTGGATCAGCAATATATTTTATGGGGTGCGCTAGATCAAGGAGAGATGGTGACACATATGATTTATACTGGTTCAGGCCCTCGGTGAGAGGTAATTCCCTACATCCAAGTGCTCAAGTCAGCAATGGAGTAGCCGATGACGCGTATGTGGAGAATAATGCAAGAGTCTATCCCCCTTAGGGTTTTCGCCGGCACCCCTTATATAGAGTTATTACGGTTGACGGTTGATGGCAAGGTAGCCCTTATAATCTGGGTACCTACCATCTATTTACATGGGATAAGATTGATTCCCTTATCTAGCATTCCTTTCTTTAAATACAAGCTAACCTGTAACACCCTGAAAATTTCGGCTTTAAAATACGGAAATAAAAATTCAGAATAATCAAAAAAAATCTTTTCAAAATACATTCATGCCGGGATTAATTTATTTCGATATGTCGTTTTTCTTTTATGCGTGGGCTAATAGACGAACATTTGAGAATATGTCGATATTTAATTTCAAGTATTATTTATTCAAGGAACTATGATTACGAGATATCCTAATCTTTGCATATGCCAACTATTTTCGAAAAACCCTTCTCTATATATTAAAAACCCTCAGGCATAATTTTAGCTTGCTTGTTAGTATTTATTATTTATTGGTGTATGTAGATTGTGTGCCAAAAGATCTCGATTAAATTCTTTTCCTTAAAAGGTTGTCCTCTGTCCGACATCCTTCCCTTTGTTCATCCTATCCGTCTGTTTCTTTTAGCGCTTCGGTGCTAATTAATTAAATTCCTGAAGTTCTTCACTTCTATCGCAATAATATCCCTCTCGCAAACTCTTATCCTACGGCTAAATTTTAACCACTCTATCGATTCAAACCCAGTAATTCCCCCAAATATTTATAATCGATCGACGTATCCATCTATCGCGTGTCGATTCGAGTATCACTGATTTTATTTCTACCGCGACGGTTGGATTTGAATGCCATACGTCGTCCTAGAAATTCATTTTAGGTACCGTCAGGACGCTCGCAATAAAATCCTAAATCTAATTCTCAAGCGACTGAACGACCGAAATAAATTAGATTATTTCGCTTGGATCCAAACTAAAAATCCAACAACCTATGAATAGCCCATTTACACAATTTAACCCCAACATCAACTGTCCCATTTATACAATCCAACCACGACATCCAAATTTAATTCAAAAGTCCATATATACAGTCCAGCTACAAATTCAAATATCCCAAATAACAGTCCAATTACAAAGTCAAAATTCAAATGCCAATTCATATCAAATTACGATTCTCCCAGGAAATTACAAAGAGCCCATTACACTTGGGCCTCTCTCTCACTGCCAGCCACTCCATCTCTCCTTCTCAGCCAGAAGTCCACTTTGCCTCCCCCTGCATCACAACAGCCAGCACACATGCATCCAACCTGCTCGATGGAATGTCTGCAAGACACAACACACATTGAGATCATTTGCAGCCATCAAATGCCTGGGACCCTCTCAACCACATTACAGCAAACATCCCTACACCATGCACCCAATCCACAAACCCTCAATCAAACTCATGCAGCACAGGAAGAAGGGTTCACACCGAAAGAGCAAAGCCGAGTCCACAAAGAAAAGCTCACCTTGCCTCCCATGCACAGGCAGTCACCACCTTATAAAACCGCCGCCACAACCTGAACGCCCCTGCACCTCTCCATTCCCTTGCCCTCCTTCCTCTCCCTGCTCTTGCTCTACCATTGCCATCTTCCACCATGCGCATTAGCAGCCACTCCACTGCTTGCTCCGCTGCGGCTGGCCACGAGCCGAGCCTCGGTTGGGCAAGGGGGATTGGAGTTGGCTGCCGCGCCGATCGGTAAACTTCCTTGCACGAACAAGCGAACGAACGATTAGAACGATAGAACTCAAACCTTGGACATAATCAACTAAAATTGAAACTAAAATTTAAAAGAACAAACCTCCCTGACTGCGTTCGAGTGACTGGCATGCGAGGATGAACCGCGAGCCAAGCCACACCCCGACGCCCGCACTCGGTGTGCCGCTACCCGGCTGCTGCGAGGTGAGCATTTCCTCCTCCCTTTGTTTTTCCCTTCTCACTGTCTTCCTTTTTTGCTGTGTCGATGCCGCCATCATGGACATCGTCGCACCCTCCTCGCGCCGCGTGGCCCGGCTGCCGGCCGCCCCACGTGCTGCGCCGAAGCCACCTTGGCCACGGACGCGCCGCTGCCCCGGCCTGAGTCGCCGGCGCCCGCCAGCCGTGCGCTGCTCCATCCTTCCCTGCCGCGCCATCACTGGCCGGTGCCGCCCCAGCCACCGGCCGCCGTCGCGCGCCGTCTAGCCACCGGCCCCGGCTAAGTCGCACCACAGCCGACCGCGCCCCGGCATAGCCGCCACCCCCACGCGCTACCCCTGCCGGGCGCCTGCGCCAGGCCGCCGCCAGCACGCCGTGCCAGGTCGCCATGCGCGCCAGCGCCAGCGCCAGCCGCGCCCGGCCGCTGCCCACGCCACCGCGCTCGGTCGCCGCCCGCGTCGCCGCGCCAGGCCGCCACCCTCGCCGTCTGTCGCCGGCCGCGTGAGCCGCGTCGCCGCCCCTGCCGGCCACAGCTCGCACCGGCGCCACCTGTCCCCCACCGCTGCCCACGCCGAGGCCGACCACCACCTGCGCCCGGCCACGTCTCGCCGCCCCCTGCCTCCCCCTACCGAGCCGTACGCCCCAGCCGCCGCACGCTGCCTCCCCGGCCGGCCGACGCCGCCGCACCTCCTCCCCCACCCTGCCGGGCGCCGGCGCCGCCAGACCGCCGCCAGCGCGCCATGCCAGGCCGCCGCGCGCGCGTGCCCGCAGCAGCGCCAGCGCCGCGCCCGGCCGCCGCCGCACGCCGCCTCCCCGGCCGACCGACGCTGCCGTGCCTCCTCCCCCCTCCGTTCGACGGTGAGCAAGAGAGAGAACAAGAGAGGCAGAGAAGAGAGAAGAAAGAACCAGAGAAGAAGCAGGAAAGAGGAAGAAGAAGAGAGAAGAAAGAAAAAAAGAGAGAAAATAAAAAGGAAGTGGGACCCGTCGTGGGACCCACTCCCTTATTCTCTCTCTGCGGGCCCCTTGACTGATAAATATCTACAAAAGTCTAGAATGCCTCCCTGTGCTTATTCGGGTCATTCGGTTTGATGGTTCGGAAGTCCATAATTACTCCCTCCCGCAAGTCCACTACACATGAACCAAAAGTCCATAAATTCTCCCTCTCTCCGAGTACTGTGCATTTTACACATGGATCAAGTCCATTTTGAGTCCCTCTCTCTAAGACAGTCACCCATGAATAAAGTCCATTTCCACTCCCCTCCTCGAAGACAGTCACCCATAAATCAAGTCCGATTATGCCCTCTTACCTTTTGCTGGCCCCACATGTCAATGAGTGTAAGAAATATTCTCGAGAATATTTCTTTTCCAGAAACTCAATAATTCCATGTTCCTTGTCCAGAAAATTCATTGAATCAATTCCTTTATCCCGGAAAATTTCAGTAAAATTTGATAAATCATTTCTTTGATTCCAATAAAATAAATGAATGCTTTTCCTTATCCAGAGATTCCATGATTTACTTTCCTTGCTCCGGAAATTCAATTAAATCATCTCCTTATCCATATAACTTCTTTCTATACTCCAGACATCCTCGTAAATCTTTCCCTTGATCCGATGTTTCCAATTTAACTTTCGAAAATTCGTCTCTCTAACCGTAACTCCGATTAACTCCGCTTAGCTTCCATCATCTCTCTAAAATCGAGATCCATTTACTGGCACCATTAGTTTGTATTGAATATTACTTTTTATTTTTAGGATTGTGTGATTTTCCTGGATCGTTTTCTGGACGCTCTGGTTATTCTTTGAGCATGGATTTTCTGGTTATTCTAACTGTTGTGGATTTCTCGAAGATTATACGAACCTAAAGCGAGGCAAGTCACTACGCCCCCCTTCCTCGAACATATTGATCCTATTTTATAAATGTGTTGATTGCAAATAAAATTGCATGCTAATTATAAAACGCGTACCTACATTTGTTTAAGCCGTACCTTTGATATTATTTACCTTTATGTACTTATACACCTTTGTTACCTGAGTCTATTATTTATGCGCGTTTAATTATATATACTGCTTAGCGTTGCATATGTGTAGACGTTTGTACACTCCATACTTGTGATATATGGCTATGGATGTGGATGTGGCGATCACTCAGTAGGAGTGATTGTCGGAGACGGGTGGAGACATAAGCACCACCCGCAACATTAAAACCTTTGCGAAAACCAAAAACTTAATCAAACAAAACTATTTCGACTGGGGTGACATGAATAGAATATGGGTGGTTCTGGGAATGGTAAGCCGCCGACCCTGGTCAATTAAGGACCGAGTCAAGAAGCTATGCGAGAAACGAACAGAGTACGACCGCATTTCTCGAGTGGGGTATGACCCGGTGGACTAGGAAATTCTCGTGGGGTGGCACCCCAGACATGGTAGGTTCTGGAAATTCGTTGTGGTGTTGATGAAGTGTTGTGGTTTAGATCGATTGGGTCGATCTATTGAACACCGGCAAAAACTTAAAATGCACCCTAAGTATATATTATGTAAACCCCCTAAGATCTCGGGAGCGCCAGGACTCCTCTCACAACCGGCTCGAGGTAGGAATGTGGCGCCGGGGGTGCAATGGGGATTCATAGTCCTTGGAGCGGGTGCCGCCATGCGAGGGTAATCGAAAAACCGGGCCGTGACAAGTCTCATGTGTTGGGTGCATCACGGAGTGCGGGATTAAAAGCGTACATCCACTGCAGTGTGAGTAAACTAAATTATTCGAATAGCCGTGCTCGCGGTTAATGAGCACCAGGACTTGTACTACTCTTGACTAGCCTCATTAAGTTTTAATATTGCTTAAAATATGATTGGAATGGAAAGGTGTGACCTTGCCCGATGTGCAGGGAGATCCTAATGGTGAAAGCTGTGGAAATTGGATGCGAGGGTAAACCGGACCAGGCGGGGCTTGGGGAAGGTGGATGAACCCTCGAATGTAATGACAACTTCAACCTAACGATTGTTTTCAGTTAAAACTGCTACGTCATAGGCTTGTGAAATAATTTGTGAAAACTAGCTTTATGCAAATAAATCAAGCCATCCTCGAACCCCTATGAACATTATATGCATTCCATAGTGGTGGCTTGCTGAGTAAGGTTGGTACTCACTCTTGCTTATTTAAATCTTTTAGAAAGGTGTTGGTGCCGACCTGTACATGTGCTATGATGGCAAGGAGTTCTCGAGGACGGTGGAATAGGGACCTAGGTTCACCAGTCGATGCGTGTGGGACAAGATGGACCGCCGCTGCTTCGCTTCTGCTATCTTATTTATTTGTTTTGGTATTTGGTGTTGTTGTCGGCCATGCTTGGTCTAATTGGGTCCCATTTGGGCTACCCTTGTATTATTAAAATATTGTAAGACCTGTATGACTATGTCAGCTTGTGATATACAACTGCGGCATGTGTGTACCATCTACTGATCCAGGGAATGGTATTGTAATACACATGGGGTTTCCGGTATACAAAACCGAGGGCTTACATAACCGCATGGGCCTAGGGTACTCGGCCCACCCTATGCAGTACAACCCAATGGCCTCTCTTGGGGTACCTAGGTACCGTGCCCCACAGTGTAAAAACTTTGAAAACTAGCAGTTGGGTGCGGTGAAAACTGAACATCGCTATAAAAAACTGAGCAAATGGGTGCGGTGAAAAATGAACGTAGCTATACGACATGTTTTTTTTGACACGCTATACAACATGTTACTTAGCTAGGTGAGTGTGTTTGTGGTCCAAAGGTTGACATGTAAGTAATTTTTCCACATCATTGATCCACCCCCAAGCCTCCCTATATTTAAAATCAATGAATTATATATTCGTTCCCAAATCTGGTTCCTAGCGAATAAGGGATAGGATACGAGATGAGTGATCTGTTAAAATCGATGAATTAGATATGCGTTCCCAAATCCGATTCCTAGCGAAAAAGGGATAGGATACGAGATGGGTGATATGTTAAAATCGATGAATTAGATATGTGTTCTCAAATCCGATTCCTAGCGAAAAAGGGATAGGATACGTGATGAGTGATATGGTATCCGGCACTATCTGTACCCGGTTTTAAATTTGAAGGAAAATATGGGTTAGGATAGGGGAATACTGTGATTCGACCCTACCTGACCCCGACACTATCCATACCCGGTTCTTAAATTTGAAGGAAAATATGGGTTAGGATATGACAATACTATGATTCGACCATACCTGACCCCACTGGCTTCGTCTCGCCATCGTTGATGCTGATATGTTACAATAGCTACATCAATCCTCATGCCGTTAGGCGGAATCGACACATCAAGGAGCTCAGCAATGAGCCCTTTGGTGAGAAAAGTGGGACATGCAAGGAAGGATGGAGGAAGATAAAAGTGTGGGTCACTAACAGGTAGGACCCACAATATTTTTCTTACTATAATTTTACAGATGTGTCATTTGAGATGAGGCCACCATTAACATTGCTCGGGAGGTAAAATGATACTTGAATTTGGTTATACATCTAGTTTTGTGGTTGAGGAACACAACTCAAACTCGAGTTATAATTAAGGGAGGTAATAATAGACTTTTCCAAACTATAAGTATCCAATATGTTCTCACTTCTCAAAGCCACTGCTAATTTTTAGGCACCACCAAGTTCCTTGCAATCACATGTGCCATTTATTCTCCTTGCTAAAACGACGTTGATAGAAGAGATCTGCCAGAAATAGTTGAAAGAGTACCCACCTACGATAATGTGTATATTTTAAAGTTTTGGGGAACAAAAATTGGGGCACTCTTGGAGGATGGGTGATTATTTTAAAATCATTGGGAGCACTTTAATGCACACAATAATTAGCAATCCTTGTATCTTTATACTGGTTTGTTGTCCATCTCTCCACATGTTTTTTCCTCATATTTTAGGCTTGTAGGTAGGGATCTGTATCATCAAATTTTCTTTGTTGCAATGCGCATACATATCTAGTTTTTCAGAAGAAACAATCACGCGTTTAGGTCAGTTAAGCTGTTCAAATATGTTATCGGATAAAAACACAATTTTAATTACATCACAATCTTGTCAAATATGCATGCAGATTCACATAATTATTTCACAACTAGATTGAAGTTGTAATATCTTAAAATAAACATGCATTCATACACTTTCCACAAACCAGATTAGAAATATAAACTTTTTGCAAAACCAAATTGCAGTGACACTATTCAAATAGACATGCATTATGGCACCAACTAGATCATAAATATAAACTTTTTGCAAAACCAAATTGCAGTGACACTCTGTTCAAACAAACACGCATTATGACCCGACCAGATTAGAAGTATCATACATCTGCTTAGATAGACATGCTATGTTTTCAAATTTATAAACTTTTCATTGGACCAGATCAGATTGAACAAAACTCTGTTCAAATAGGGTTAAACAAAAGTTAAATTAAGTTTGGTACCATGGGTGCTATTTCTCATAATAATCTAGTTATCTAGACCTAGATAAACTATCCACGTGGCCTTCGCTCAACCGCACAACTCTATCAATTGTGATTTGCACCATGCTGTAATGACTACGAGAACTAACTAATGTGATGGATTAAATTGTAGCAAAAGTTCAGAACTGAGCACCTCTTCATTTTGTTATCTGAAGTAGTATTGTCCGAAACTCGTTGTATTCATCAGTGTGCAATAGAACACCTATTATTTTAGCATGAAAAGCAAAACAATGATTAAGTTTTTAAGAAAACATCACGAGCATTTAGTCATATTGGATAATCTTACATGTCATCCCACAGGTTGTGAATGCAATAATATTAAAAAGGGATGTGTCCATAAGATATTTTTTTATCGTAAGAATTACATAATTGCTAAAAAATATCGTGTTATCCTCTACTCCTCCTAGGAGATTTCAATATAAATAATAGTTGTACATGAGAGGATTAATGACAAACATAATCAACTATTTTTGGATGACCCCTCAAAACTCTGCTGCGCAGTTAAAACCAAATCAGTCATTTACACTTTTACGTTGGGAAGTTTGGTTTCGGCTGCACACCAGAATTTGGTGGGACCATCCAATAATAGTTCATTACATTGATTATTTTATTTAAAACTAATTGGTTATATTAATTGGTCATCTTATCTAGAAAATTCTAGAAAATAGTTGATTCCATTAGTATGTGTGCACAATAAACAATGATAAAGAAATAAAAACAGAGGGAGCATAAACATTTTTTTGTTTAAATGAGATTAAGGTTGAACACAGAAAACTTCGGCGCTCCTTATTAAATGAGGGATGGTTTGGGGCGTGAGGGTGGATAGGGTTAGGTTAGGAAGAAATCTAAATAGGAGGTTAATGCTGGGACAAGTCTTACTCTCAATAATGTTAGAAATGTTTACCCTTTTTTTATAAATTTCAAATGCTAAAAGTAATTATGTTTTAGAATGGAGGGAGTAGTATTTATAGTGCATCGTGTCTATTAGATTAAAGACAAACACCACTTCACATTTTCTCCATAAAAATCATAGATCTTTGTAGGAACGTGTTGGCGGTCGTTAAATACCATTTCAACCCCAAACCTTCGATAATAAAATAGGTATAATAATGTTCAATGCATCGATTTATTTTGGGCACATGAATTTCTACGAGTTTTGTTGTTTCTTGGTTATTTTTGCAGGTGCTTATCAAAACAAGGTGGAAATGCACGAAATGGTGAGCTAGGAGGATCAGCTGGCTCAGACGGTCTAGACGTCCAACTAAGATAGAGAGGCTGGCCTGCTTCTCCTTGCTCATGCAGGAGGCCAGGAGTGTGCCGCTCTCTCCAATTCAACCCGTAGGCCAACCAACCTTGTGAGAGGCCGACCAACCTACGAGTAGCTATAAGCCCATCTAAAAATAGTATAATAGCTAACATGTACAATAGACTAGCTATAAGGTTGCCATCACTTTTATTTTCCTCACTCTCTCTCACTTATTATTTAATGCATTTATTTTGGAGCAATGTAGAACTAGCTCTTGTATGAGAGCCAACGCTCCTCATTTTTTTCTTTGTCTCCCTCCTCCACATATGCTTATAGCCTACCATTAAACTTGCTCTTAGTGTTATTTCCCCCTAATTTATATAATTAGTAGTAGTGTTTTAAATAGCCGGCTAACACATTTAGGAGTCGGTCTTTTCAAACAGCTAATAGCGAGCTAACTGGGGCTATAACGACTAAATTGTACATGAGAGTAAATAGCTGGTCCTTCCTCATACTGTTATCTTTGGAGATAACGGTAGCTATAACCAGAGATTTTAAACCTTAGTTAGTAGTTTAGAATCTAAGTGGCTTTGAAAATATATGCAACCTAGGGATGGAAAAAAAGAAGGCAAAATTTGCTACATTACAATCAAAATTTGTGCAATTTGCTTGTAAACATCGTAAAAACGTATCACAACTGAAAGACACTTTAAAAAGCTGGTAATTTGCTGGAGGACACTTTCGACTCAATTGGAGAGAGGAATTCTTTAAAAAGACAAGAATGCCCCTAGGGTCAAAATCTTTTGGGCTAAGACTGGAGTGAAGATAAAATATGATGTATGCTAGTGATGTACCTGGGGTAATGGTAAATTTAGAGTTGCATATATTCTAAAATTTTTACTCTAACGCAATGTTTGAAGCATGTGGTCCTAGAGGCATTCTTGTTTTTCATAAAAATTTATCTCTCCAATTTTGCCAAAAGTGTCCTCTAGCAAATTACCAGTTTTTTAGGATGTCTTTTAGCCGTGACACGTTTTTTCGATGTCTATCAACAAATTACACAAATTTTGGGTGTCTACAATAAAATTTGCCAAAAGAGAACTATAAAGGATTTAGACTGTTTAGTTATATGACCAAGGAGATTAATAGTCTTCCAACTAAAATTCAAGTTGCATGAATGCACCACAATTATGTTGATGCGATGTGTCAAAGCAAGGAGCTCCTCTAGCCGGAAGGCAAACTATCCTCCCTTGAGAGTCCGGACAGGGTAGAGGTTCGAGCCCGTGTTCGGGTCACGCGTGGGAGTGAGAGAATGCTAGAAGTGAAGGCAGGTAGTTTATACAGTTTCAGACCGCTCGGAAGTGTAATACCATACTCCTGTGTTATTGCATTAAGTGATGATGTTCAAGTTTACAAAGGATGTTGATGAGATGATCTAAGTTGGAGAGGATGAACCCTTGTTCTAACAAGGACCTTGTTCTAACAAGGAGAGGATGAACCCTTCATCACCGAGTCTGAGTATTGAGTCTAACTTAACCTATTCCAGCTAGTCGAACCTCCTTCTTCGTGCCATGGATACTCCTTTTGTACATCAAGGGGAGTCCACAGTGCCCATGCATGCATGCATGCACAAGTAGGGCCTAGCCTACAGGGGTTGGTATGCTTAGTATTATCATTGTCCCTCCAAACAGACCAACCGAATGTGACGGACTCACCTACCGGCTAACATGTGGAGCAAGTTAGCCGAAATCTTCATCCTAGCTATCCATGGGCCTACTTGTTAGCCACCATTGCCGACGAAAGGGGCCCGTGGGGCGAACTGGTAGCGTGCACCATGTTGCCCACCTTTTTCTTCGGGGCAACGTGGGTAAACAAGGGAGGACATGCACAACGAACACGTTGTGTGAATTCGCTACTCCATTGCACTGTTAGATCTGGATCGAACTGACTTCGATCAAATCACTACAGTAATTTGTTATACTGGTGCTTTTCTTTAGTGCACTTTAGCAAACTCAATTTGAGAGCCTGCCCCCTGTGCCAAGGTCAGGAGAAGACATCACAGGGGCAGCGACGAGCTTGCCCTCCTTGCCATTCATCCATCTATCCATTCTTGTAAACACAATGTGCAGTGCTAGCCAATATAATGCAGCTGCCCCCTTGGCCGAGGTCAGGAGAAGACAACACGGTGGCAGCGATGAGCTTTCCCTCCTTGGCATCCATCCATCTATCCATCCTTGCCATCCATTCAATCGCTGGATTTGATTGCTTCCATCTAACGAAATCGAAATTTACAAACTTCTCCCACTGAAAACGCAGCACACCGCAATTAATGCAGAATGACCGGTAAGATAGTGCACACGAACGAGTCAAATCTCCTTAATGAAATAGATTCTCTCGGAGAGACCTCGTCCTGGTGCTGTCCTCGGGGCCTTAGCCCACTTGTATTGGCCGCCGAGGTGGTGATAACCTGTCCACGTGCTGGTGTTCTCCTCAGGTCATCTTCGTCAGCTCGGGGCAACATAAGATGCCTTGTACCATCCTTCACTTCGTCCAAGGTGGGGCCCACGGTGCTATGAGCATCCGATGGAGTGGGAATGCTCGTTCCCACTTCTCTGACACGATGCATGTAAATACATGAAAATAAATTTAATTTGAGTTTATGTTAACGATAAAATTTGGTAAGCCTTGAAGTCATCATCGGCCTAGAGTCAGTATCGGCTTCATAATCCTGGAATTGGCCGATGGAAATTATCAGTCGCTAGCAGTTGTATTCTTGATGGATTCGGTTAAGGAAATTGATCAATTAAAGGAAGCTTATCCAGAAGAGTTCAAGTTCAAGGAGGATGCGATATGACAATTTATCTATTAATTAGGCAGAGTCAATTAGTTTCCTCTTAATTTTAGGAAAGTGTGTTTAGTGTCTAATAATGACTTTATGTTTTCCTTTTATCTTTAGGAAAGTTTGTGTCGTATCCTATATGGACTACTATCTACCCATGGGTATAAATATGTACACCCGGGGTCATTGTAATCTATCTCCACAGATCAATACATCTACTTTCAGTGCATCACCACTTTTTTACTTTTGACGAGTTCTTGTTTTAAGTTGGGCTGCATCGGCTTCGATCTCCGACGAGGGGTAAGACTTGTTATGGTGGCTTGCGTTGTTGGGATTAGTGCTTCCATCGCTTCGACACTCTAATCTTGTCCATGTAAGTTGTCGAGTTATCATATACGTTATATAATCTAGATTGATAATATTTTCTACTTACATCGGTCGATATCCATCTAGGATTTTATCGATATCGGCTAGATTACATCGTTGGTTTAGATTATATAATGTATTCACCACCTTGAAATCAGTTAAAGGCTTGATTATCTAGATATTATGTTTCTTTTCTCTATCGCCATGTTCAATTTTTTAATTGCTTGCATCTAATCCCACATGCGCATGTTCTTGTATTGCCCGAGGCAATTTATTTCGTTGTTAATTAGTGTTGACGCTTTCTCGTGATCAACACAAGATCACCTAACAATTTATGGTGTAATTAATAGAATCGCCAAAATCAATATATCAAAATCGGCTAGTGTAGCTGATTTTAAGATTAATTCACTTTCTTATAATTACACGACTAACTTACGAGCAAATTAACAAAGACGATAAATAGCGACTAGTTTTTGAGCAAACAAGCAAAGGATAACCTCCTTACTTTTGTGTGGAGAAGCACGATCATTTTTTAGCGTAAAACAACAAAGATGAATTAAATTATATAGGACACTAGGCATACGGCCTCGACGTATATGGCAACTCCTACCAATCGAGTAGAAATCGTTCTCCACAAGTAAGTCCGAATTACACCTATGAAATATTGGCACTGCTAGAGAACCAGTTTAAAACCCTTATTCTCAGTCTCAGTTGTAGTAACCGTGATCAGTAAATCGAGACTAAAGATCTTGATATCGGTTGAAAAAACTGGTACTAAAGATGCATACTAAATCAAAAAAAAATATGGAATGTGGGATTCGAACTCAAGATCTTTCACCTCAGCCCACCTACTACACACATCTGACTTAGATGAAGATGTTTTCTTTTTGAATTAACCCTAAAGTCATATTTAGTACCAAAAATATTTTTAGTTTGGGTTGGTGTTACCAACCGGTACTAAAAATGTAACACCAACGCGGACTAAAGATCTTCCGGCTTTAATCTCGATTGGTGTTATCAACCGGTACTAAAAATATATTTTTTACCGGTTGATAACACCAACCGAAACTAAAGATATTTATAGGAATTTGGACTTTTAGAACTGGTAATAAAACATTTTTAGTACCGGTTTTTAATCTAACCGAGATATTTGTGGTTTGGGGCCTAGGATAAAAGATCGTTTCTCTAGTAGTGTGGGTGAGTACGAATTACCACCATAGACATGAAAACCAAACATCTTTCAACCTCAACTATTAATACTGGGCGATTTACACCCCTAACTCAAACCGGAGTTTCAACAATTTTTTATCGGTGGGACCCACCTATCAGTCTCTCACCCTCTCTATCTCATTCCCTTCCCCTCTCTATCTCTCTCTTCTTCCTCCCCTCACCTCCATCTCTCTCTATCACATGAGAGGGGAGCGCTGGAGGAGGAGTCAAGGATGGCGTTGGGTAGGGGTGGGGGCGGAGGCAGCTCGGGGTGGCGAAGGGAGAGCCGAGGATGATGGCCGTTGGGGGCAGGGGTGGAGGTAGCTCAGGGCGGTGGAGGGGGAGCCAAGGATGGCAGCCGGCGGGGGCGGGGATGGAAGCAGCTCGGGGCAGCGGAGAGGAGCCGAGGACGGCAACAAACAGATGACGGTGGTGCCGCAGAGCTTCGCGGTGGTTGGACGCGCCGGCGACGAGGGGTTCGTGTGGGTGTCATTCCAAGACGATGAGTCCGGTGCCGGCCGCGTCCTCTTCTTGTGCAGGTCCAACGCCGAACGCCGCTCGCCATGAGGATGCTCGGCCTCATCCTTGGCCTCCATCGTGAGGACGCTCGGAGTCACCGGCGCGTCTCCTTCTCAGCATCTGAAGCGTGCGAGAGAGGGAGGTGTGAGAGGGGAAAGAGATAGAGAGGAGAGATATCTGATAGGTGGGTTCTATCAGTTTTTTAATAAAATAATTGCTGACAACAAAACCGCTTGTAAAGCTGCTCGGGTATCTGTTTTTTCATCCGGTGAGCTCAACAGCGTGGCACAACGTCGATCGAGCCGAAGAGTTCGACGTACCACGGCGCCTATCGCTGCATGCAGTTCACCATCTCTGTTGGTGTGCCAGGGGCACGAGGAGAGGCCGAAATAGCGGAGTCGAGCAGATCGGGAGAGGCCGGCGGTGATCTTCTTTTTCAATTCTTTGTTTCTTATAAGCCTTATCGGCCTCGGCGACGTCCAGCTGCTGGACGCTGATGACGAGGCGGCGCAAGCATGCTGCACGTTCCTGCGAGAATGAATGAATGGCACTGATGGTGGTGCGCGTCCGAGACGCCGGACGCGGAGAAGACGATGATCAGTTTTGCCTGGTATTCGCGGTGCTCGCCGGCCGCGTGCTACAAGGATCGATCGCTTTTCCTGATGACACTACTGTACACGCTGCTCCGGACGGTGGCATTGGGCTCTATGCTCCAGTGCTCCTCCTTCGTGTCCTAGGCGCGACGATGTCAGGGTCAGGGTTTATTATATGCTTTTAATAAATTTTATATAAATTTTATACGGTTTACCACGGTTATCACGCGATAACCGTGCTTATCGCCGGGGTACGGTAACCGTGCTTACCACCGGAGCACGGTAACAGCTAGCGAACGGACGACGAACAGCTAAAACCGACGACGCCGCGCGAGCTGGCTATGGTTATGGCGGTACGCATGCTCCGGCGGATTCATTTTCCGTCAATGAGGTCATGCAATTATAACACCTTACCTTGGCAAGCTTACTGATCTTCATGGGGAGTTTGGGATGTTTTATTCTGCTGACCAATTTAATTAAGGGTGCATACTATTAAGTTAAAATAGTTTTCACCCGTTACAATGTGTAAACATATTATTAAATAAAATAAAAGTGACTGTTTACTCTTAAAATAATTAGCATAGATCTTATATTTGTTATACAGCACGGGTATTTCGCTAGTAATTGTATAAGAGAATTCTAATGCATCCACAATTTTATGGTTACTGTTCCCGTAATTTCTTCTACGATCCTTTATTATTATTATTTTTTTACAAACTTGTCCCTATTCTCTACTAGCGCTTCGCCTCGCGCTATTTTTTGGGCCGTTTCTGGTGCGGTCTAGTCCAGCCCACGACACCGAACCGCAATCCCCCCTTCGTTTCGCCGCGGCGGCGCCGACCACACCACTGCTCCCCGGCGGCGGCGGCGGCTGCTCCGACCGCCGCCCAACCACACGCCGCCGCCGATGTGGAAGAGAGTTCTGGAGACGACGAAGAAGGCCGCCGCCGCCGCTCCTGCCGCAACTGGCCCGCAGCTCGCCACGCGGAAAAACCCTTCCTCCAGCCGCCGCAAGGCCGTCACGCCGGCCACCGCGGCCTCCCCCGCCGTACTCCTCCGCCTTAAGCAGGCCGCCTCCTCGAAGAGGACCAACTTGCCCTGCACCCTCCCCGACGCCCAAGGTAACCGGCATCACTGCTCTCCTCCGCTTCCCCTTCTCGCTTACTCATATCGCTCTCTTGTGTTGCTCAGATGTAGCCGATATGGAGGACGACAACCCTTCCGGCGGTTTCACCCAGGAGATCCTGTCCATCTTAAATGGTATCATCAAATTTCAGTCTGACATAATCTCATGGTCATTTTGCCGTTGCCAAAGTGGAAACTGATGGTGTAATCGTGATATACTTTGTTCAATGTTTAGGACCTGATGATGCGGAAAATTTGAGGGGGACGGAAGCGCCACCGGAGGATTCTGAAGATGCTGAAGAGTCTGTCGCAAACAGGATATTGGACATGGAGTGGTTTGCGGTGCCACCACCTAGCAACCCACTGGCGACCTGGCAGAAGGAGGTGGCAAGGGAGAAGAAGAAACGGTACATATTCAAGAACACAGAGAGCCGCCGTTTCACCAGGTTGATGCAGAAGTGCGCTGATAAGCTTGGAGCAGAATCCGCGCTTGAATTCTTTGGGAAGCTGGGGAGGGATACTGGGGCTAAGGAGTTTAATGAATTGATCAGGATTTGTTTGACCAAGGCAAAGGCATGCAGGGATATTGACTCAGCAGTGGAACATATTTATAGGGCATATCGCCTCTTTGAGATGATGAGAGATAGGGGTTATCAGATTGTGGAAGATAATTATGGACCATTCCTTCTGTATCTGGTGGATGTGGGGATGTCAGAGGAATTTGAGATGTTCAGTGTGTTCTTTAAGGATACAAATCCATGGTCCAACTCGAGAATAGCTTATTACGAGATGTTGTTATGGATTAGAGCTCAAGACGAAGAAAAGATTCAAGAACTTTGCCGCTCTTTTGAAGACTTCAATGAAGAAGGTGACTATGATATGGCAGGTAACTAACCAAGATCACAATTAAACCTTCCTTTTTCAGTCATTCACAAATGGGGAAGCACTGTTTAATGTTGCACAATTTATTCGATACACACAACATTCTTCCAACTATACCTTATTCAAGATACTGCTTTACAGAAAGTTATATGCTGGCCTTTGCTGAAAGCGACAGGAAGCTGGATTTTATCAGCTTGCTTGAGTCACTTGATCCAACAAGAATTTTACGCTCAAAGTATTTATCGACTATATTCCAGTCTTTGGGTAGGTTAGAACTGAAGGACTATGCTGAGAAGCTTCTTCAGCAGATGAGGTCAAAAGGTAATAACTCTTTCATTTTGCCAGAAATTTTAAATATCCATTAGCTGGCAATAAGATGGACGCATGATTAATATTGGCCGCAAATATTTCTATTCTAATGTTATTCAGTTACCCCATCAGATTTTCCTCTCTGGTCATTTCTTACCTGCTAATGTTTCTGTTTCAGAATCTGATGTTGGAAAATTTTCATCGCTAATATTTAAGTATGCTTCAAATATACCAAACATAGCGGTGAGGAATCCTTTACGATGACTACTGGTAATATTCATAGCTGCTAATTATAGTATGAACTTGGAGTGGACTTTACGTGTAGTGTTCTTCAATCCTGTGCAAAAATGGTCTTGTAGCAAGATGTTGAAAAAAAAGAAATCTGTAATACAGTACTTAAGAGAGCACACCCAATTTTGCTATTATATGTTTATTCTGTGCGAAAGAAGTATTCTACATTTCCATAATGCACATTGTGTGGCTAAAAAAACACGGTGCTTTGGGCTAAAATAGTGTAGGAAATTTATTAATTTATGTGTGATTCAAAAGAATAGATGATTCTTTTTTTTTTTGTTCGGACTTCGAAAGATAAATCGTGTTTCATCAAATTGCTAACATGACCACAATTTATTTGATCTCAAGTAGGTTTACTTGCTGATATACTATCTTAGTTTCTGTGACTTGCTTACAAAAACTGTGGTGTTCAATCTAAGAATGACATTATTTAAAAAATATAACTATCTGAACCAGTGAATTTAGTTATCATGTTAACACCATCCTTTTAGCTAAACAAAATTGATAAGAACACTGGAAATGGATTTTCTTGAAGGTTGAAGATGTTATAATATCATTCAATAGATGGCATGAGCAGTTTGAAGTAGCACCCTCTATTTCTGCATCTGAGAAGATCATCTCTGTTTGTTGCAAATCGTCAAAGGTAAGTCAAATCCACCGGTACCTTTTTCAAAAAAAATGGTTAAGTAATTCAACATATGTTTTTGGAATTTTGGTCCCCAAACATATATGATCTTTTTTATGTATGTCATGTCCATACATACCTTTTGCTTCTGTGTCATTTGCTTTCTGATGACCTGAGTACTTAACTGGCTTTACGTTTAAAGAGTCCATGACCATGCCTAACAGCCTAACATACCTATCTGGTCTATTATTTCAAGAAGCTATCAGTCCACCAGTGTATTTTTATTTAAAATTCTTCTACCACCACCTAGGTCTTGGGAAAAATGCTTATTTAAATTTGGATGCAGTTGAAATGTGTGGTCACTTGGAATGGTTTATTAATGGATATTGGCTGACGTGTGCTGAACTTGTGGCCACCATTTGGGTAGCCACCACTGAAGTGTAGCAAAGAGCTTGGAGTTTAGTTTGAAGCCTAACCTAGTAAGCTTGCTATAAAAACCTTAGGCGTGCTACAGTTTGTTAGGCAAATATCTTGCTCATTTTTTGTGATTGAGCTTTGCCATATGACTGCATGCCATAGGCTCAGATTGTCTCTTAACTTTTTCTACAGCCATGGCTGGGAATTTTGTTGCTACAAAAGGTGTGGCAAGGTACACTTGCCCAAATTAGTTATTGCAAAGTTTTTTACAAACCAATATTGCCTCAATATTGTATGTGATACACATATTTTGGTACAACGATCTTAGTTTCAATGCGAAGTGTTTGGATTTATGAATCTGGGCTACTCAAATCAATATTATAACTGCGCTGTTTCCCTAATGTTTTATGCAGATCAGCTTAGCTCTTGATTTAGCTGAGTGCTTATGTAAATCCAACCCCGATATGCCAGTTGAATTGTTTCATCCAATAATACAGGCCTGTGAGCAAGGCTCTGAATATCACATGGTAAGCAGTTCTATATGACTATATTTAGTTGTGGCTTGCAGTGCAGGTGTGTGTTCATTTTATGTTAATTATTAAGGGGTATTATAGGTTATAAGAATTTGCAACATTTATGTGCTCTGTATGGTTTTGTGCATGACTGCATATGTTTTTAGTAACAACATAAGCATCTTGTAGAACATAACCTTTTCTAGTATGAACACATCCCTACTTATTAAAGCAATAGTACGATCCTTAACATTGTTGTAATGTAAGAACTAACTAGTGATCTTAATAAGCTGTTATTCACATTTGTTTGAGCTGTTAAAGCATAAAATTGATTGTGAGGAAGGCTCTGCCACGCATCATAAGTCATAAGATATATGAACTACTGTTGCTGGTCTCACAGGTAGCAATCTATTTTAAAAATTAACTACACATGTTCTGATGTGATATGTGTTATTGGGAACAATGCTAGCATCCGTATTCACTCTAACCTTTTCAGGTTCATCCAATATATGATTTGATGCGTCGCCACAAGATGAAATTGAAAACTGAAACATTCAGAAGCATGATAAATTTATGTGTAAAGATGAAAGATGTAAGTCATTATGCAGGTCACCTGCTATGTTTAGGCATCATATGAAATTTACTGATCTTTTTTCTCCCCAGTTTGAAGGTGCTTACCGTATACTCACAGATGCAGAAGAGTCTGGGGATATATCCACTGTAAGCCTGTATAATGCTATCATGCTTGGATATTTCAGAGAGGTAAACTCTCAGATTACCTGTTGTTCTTTTGATTTGTTTTCCTCAGTTAGCATACAATCCATATGTCCATTTTAATTATTGAAAAAATGATGGACCTCCTATTAACTATTGTCAGCATACTTGCTCAACTTTAGCTGACTCGATTTTACATCATGCCTAGTCAGTACAAATGCATAAACATGTAAGAGATGACACGTCTGTATGAAAATGGCATGAAATTTCAATTGATACCCATGACGACATGACATACTGTAGAAAGATTTAAAGACTACTATTCCAGATTGTTTGTGCCTTAGTGACTTTCTCCCTTACTTTAAATTCGCTATGTTTCTATATAGAAAAACCACAATGGAGCACAAATGGTCATGGCGCAAATGCAGATTGCCGGAGTAAAACCAGATTCTGAAACATACTGTTATTTGATATTTAACTGTGAGTCCGAAGAGAAAATCTCTGAGGTTTGTCACATACCTGATTGTTTATTATTACCATTTTTGTGTGTGTTTCAAATAGAGAAACAACTGTATATGTTCTTGAAAGAACACCTAGTGAAATTATATCCCCAAGTAATTAATTATATTTGCATTGGTAAAATCTGTTGGATATATCGTCATGCAGCATGTCGCATCTTCCATTACATACTAACATGCCCACTCTGTTCGGAAATGCTCCCTCCGTTTTTGTTTAATTATCTCAATGTTGACTATGGTACACATATCAATGCAATCAACTTGTATCTCCTAAAATAACCAAAGCCCCTAGGTGAGTGGAATATGTTTTCTTTTTGTATTATTTAAACTTTGAAAGAACACGCTAGATATTTCTGATTACTTGTATCAGTGTCATATTGTTAAATTTATCGTTGGCCCTCAAAGGATAAAATAGGGAATGCCACTGTGACAAATGTATAGTGCCAAGTATTGTCAGACACAAAATAATGGCCAACTGTGACAAGTAAAGGAAAATGGAGGAGTTATATGGCATTTTAAAAGACACGTAGTCAAACTTCTTTATCTTTGACCATATCATTGTGTAAAAAAAATATTTAGATTGGTCATGTGGAATTTTGGAAATGGTGCAATTAGATTTGTCATGGAATTTTTTTTTTACTAATACACTTACTTAAAGTATTTTTTGAAGTTGCATATTGGAGGGTTTGCCATTGTCTAAAATGCCATATACTCTTGAACGATTGGCGTGATTCTTTACCATAGTTTACACTGACATTAAAATTTCATGTTTTAAACACCTTTCAATTTATAGTTTCTGTTGGGATAAGCACTGGCTGTTGAATTGTTTACAGTATCATGATCAATTACGGCAAGATGGAATACACATGTCCAAGCATATATATATGTCACTAGTTAGTGCATATGCAAGACTTGGGAATTTTGACATGGCTAAACAGGTAGATTCTCTTTGAATTTTGCTGCACCTTCAGGTTCCAGATCTCACACATGTACTCGTCTTTTCTGAATTATTACTACGAAGATGCTAATGTTGTACTTTGTTCTATTTTGCTACTGAAAACCTTTGCTGCTTTCTTAGGTTCTCCAAAACAAGGAAATACCACCTAAGTACCTCAATGAAATTAAGAGTGCGCTTATAGGAGCTCTTGCATCAAATGGGAAGGTATTGGATGGACTTATCTTGTATGATGAAATCAAGCAATCTGGATGCCACCTTGAGCCAAAATCAGCAATAGCCCTGATTGTAAGTAAAACTGTTATGTATGTTTACTTCTAATGAAGAAATGGGTTGTGCCTGCATGTTTGAGAACCACTTATTCTAGTCTCCATCCTTAATAGTATTTTATTATTTTTTTCTGCAGGAGAATACCCAAACAAAAGGTGAGCTGGATAGACTGTATCAACTTCTGGAAGAGCTTGATGACTCAAGCATCTGGTTTAATGGGTGCAGTAGAGTACTTCTGTACTGTGTTCAGCACAATCACGCTAAGTATGCTAATCAATATTTAAGCAGTTGCATTTATACTTCTGTTTAGTTTTTCCTTTTCGTTCACTCTTTATTTGCTTCATCTTTTCCAGTGCCGCCATTGATTTGCTTAAGCAGCTTAAGGAGAAAGATGAAATGAGTACATATATGGTTATTGATCAGGTATTGATTTTTATTCTTGACAATAGGATAGCACATGAACATTTTATTTCCATTGTTGATCAGAAAAAAAGGAGGGAGGGAGAGAGAGAGAGAGAGAGAGAGAGAGAGAGAGAGGGACACTGATTTTGACTAGAATCTATATCTTTTGGCTGGCAAATTCCTTTTGATTAAGGCTACCTGTTTGTTCTAATGCTATCCACATAATTTTTTTTAGAAATATGTTATATGATCTCGCTTATTATTCTGTTAACTAGTTCATAAATTCATTTCAGTTTAATTAGGGTGACATAATGAGCAACCAAACTTGATTTTGATTACATATATCTAATTGATTTTATATATTTTTGGACCGTTGAAACTCCTTCGAATTGTTTCTCATAAGCGTATATGAATTGTTCCACAAGACATTTCGCCGTGAACTATACCTTTTCCATGTTTTCTTTGTTTTGATACCTCTTGTTTACTTTCATGAATGGTTTTTAAGGTCTTCAGCCAAATATGGGATATGGATCCTGTAAATTTGGATTTTGGAATGGAGATTCTCCATGCTGTGAAAGAGCTCGGACTTAATGTTTCTCGGACAAGCCTTGACTTTCTTCTCAGTGCTTGTGTAAAGGCAAAGGATTCAAATCGTGCCCAGCTGATATGGACAGAATATGAATCTGCTGGCCTTCCACATAATGTACTGACTTCCTTGAGGTTAGATTCTTCCTATTGGCACCTAAGCTGATTATCCAGTGCATTCTACAATGTTGGCTTGCTTTTGTTGGGCAATTCGATACTTCGACCAGTGTGCTTGCTTTGCAACCTTATCAAATTCCTTTTAATGTGGCATTTAGTAGAAATACTGCATTTGTGCCTGCAGGATGTATCAGGCTCTTTTGTTGTCCCAGAAGAAGAATGCAACTAAGAAGTTGCTGCGGAAGATACCAAAGGAAGATGTTCATGTGCGGTACATAATAGATTCTTGTCAAATGGCATACTGCAGCCAGAATCTTAAGCTGCCTTCTGCCAGTAGGTCCAGTTCAATAAAGAGAGCTGCTTCCAAGGTATAAGAAACACATTAGATTTGCCACTTCTGTTATAATAAAATATACTGAAACCAATTTGTTACCTCTAGGAAAACTCATCCTGTTAGATGTCTTCATTGAGGAATAATGATCAGATATGAGTCCAACATTAATAGAAACTGCATGATGGAAATTTTCATGAAATATCCTGTATGTCACATTTTGTTATACTGTTGGGATAGTTTCAGGCACTCCCGTCCTATGAAAGAACATGCAAACAACCATGATTTTATTTTGGTAAAGCTTATAAATTTCAACTGAAAACACGACTTATATAAGGACAAAGAGGAAAAAGATAAATTTCACTATTATTTTTAGATTTCCTCATCAGAAGAATAGTTTTTGTCAATGTGTAGAGAGTTTAGTCTTTTGAAGTTCTGTGGGACAACGGATAACATCATTTATCTATATTACGATTTCCCTTTTCTTTTCTGGAATCTCTCATGACTATTCGAATGCTCTTTTATAGGCTGGGAGCACCTGTAAGCCTGCTGCTTCAGGAACCCTTTCTGCATTCTTCATACAGGATGAATGACAAGAGGTGTTTCGAAATGAAGCCGAAGAGGCATATACTGGCCCTTGATAATAGACAGACTTTTCCTGAACATTGCCTCTAGTTCAGTGTCCAGAATTACCTGCACCCGCTTCAAGGAGCTACATGTGTTTCTGTTTCCGGCTTGAAACAAGCAATCATACATGGGAGTCGTCACCGAAAGACGGGGAGACCACTGGCCACATTTGAGGCCTTTGGTGTGACCACTGGCCACCACTCCCTGCATTGCAATTGCATTGCAGCCCCCACTTGGCTTAATGGCCAAGACCTAGCTAGCCAGCCTCTCTGCTCATAGTGCTTCCCATGTGACCACAAGGCTAGGGTTTGGTCACAGTGAAACAATCACTGCCCCACAGCCTCACCAACCAGGAAAAAGATCTGCCCTGTTTGATTTTGGGAGTGGAGTGAGGGGAGAGATTGAGATTGGTAGGGTAGAATAGTTGTACTCAGCCTGCAACCAAGATATCACAGGATAATATCTTAACCAGATACGTAACAGCCACACATTTTTTGCATCTGTTACAGCTCAAGTCATAACTAAAACCAGCATTGTTATAGATGTTATGATTTGAGTTCTAGTTTTTTTTTGGTGTGCGCGCGCGCGCGTGTGAAGGTGGGTGGAGGGGGGGGGGGGGGGTAATGCCTTTCATTACAGGTACAGTGATTATGGTGATGTTGTCATCTAATTCGTGGTATGCAATTGCAAAATGGGGTTGCATAGCTGAATATATGGGCACTGCCATATATTCATTTACTCCTGAATACATGATGGCTTATGATCAGTTCCTTTCACTAACAGATATTGGGCACTGCCATTTTATTACCTTAAAGCGTGCTAATATGTTTGGATAGCTCAGAACCAAAGAGGAAGAAAACAACCCTGCATTTTTTTTCCTTTTCTCCTTTCATACTTTTTCTTTCCTATACCATGTAAGGTTCTGACAGGAACCTAACAATGGAAATGGTTCATGAAAATTGTACACTGGCCCTAGAGAAAGCAAGCAAGAAAGGAGCACACCCCCACACACTAACTAGATAAGATGGATGGTCCATGCAAATAAGAGACGAGGCTGTAATGATCCAATTTTTGCTTTATGGATAGTACATTATATTGCCTAGTTGAAGATATGCAAAGCCATGGAAAGCCTAAGATATGCCGAAAACGAGCGGCTCATTTGTGTCCCCAATTAAAAAAGAATATGGAACCAACAAGCTTAACTTACAAGATGGTTTGGCATATACCCAAGTCATGCTCTTGGTCTCCATCACAGGTGCTTTAATTAATTTTATTATTCGTAGTCAAGCTATTGTTGTTATTGTTATTTGGTTGCACACCTTTTTTTCTTTACAGAAAAAAAATAAAGAAACACTGGAACTTTGAAAGGTTATCAACCAGTGGATATATATATGTAGGGTTCTCAACGGAACAGAACAAGTTGGAAAATAGTTAAGCCGTCCTATCAGCCCTGGCACGTACTATATATTCCAGTCTCAAGCGGGCTTTTAACCTCGTAAAGGAAGCCCAGCATTTCTGTGGTGTTTGCTATAAAGAACTTTATGTTTTTATGGACGTACTGGGGCACAATATCTAGTGCAATTTGTGTTCATATATTTGACATGTTAGAGTTTTGTACATACGGTCGGGTGACAGAATCTCTTCAAGTTGGTTAATTAGTTGGTGTACCATTACTTGCAAATTAATTTGTGCTTAATTAGAATATATATTGAATACATATAAGAACACCTTTTGTACCAATGTGACAACGTTGTCCTTGCACAAAAACAGGGTAGCTAAAAAGTTCATATGTGAACATAAGTTTCCAGATAGAGGGTTTACTCTTATAGTCATATCAAGAAAAGTTTAAACATATAGAAAGCCTTTTTTTTTTCCGAAACAGAGTGTAAACACACACGCTCATATACCGTGTGAATACTTACCCCTATAATAAATCATACACGTACACCTTACTTTTATAAGCACATCTTCAAAAGAGACCGGTGGAAATGGGATAGGAAACCTCTTTTCCTCCTTAAAAGGATATTTTTGAGCTTAACAAAGTTATCATAGATGTCTTGTTATCGATGGTACATCCCTACCGTTGAAAAGAATAATTAGCCAAAATAAGGAAAATTCTTGATGCAATATATGTTAGCTCCAAGCCGCAAGGCTATTGCTGTAACCCACCATTCATATCCTTCCAAGCTTGAGAATAGGAATACATGTTAGGTGCAAAACCAGAAACCAGGATAGAAGCATCCATGCATAAACATTGGATGCACTCATGCACAAGGGCACACAGGACTAAGGATCAGCAGGCCACTAAGTAGCAAGCATGCATATGCATGCACGCATATGCAACCCAATATGCCATGCCACTTAGCTTCACTCCCCCAAAGGCGCACAACCACATACACCCTACTTCCTTTTTACCCCTCAACCCTTGAATCTTTGGTAGGAGAAGGGGGAGGAGATTCTCCTTTTGCCATGTAGTTCATACCCTACAACAACCCCAAGCACATATGCATAATGTAGCTTAGATCTTTCTCACCCTTTAGCTTGCTTGCAATGCAACTGGGGCAATGCATCTTGTCCCAACCACACAAATGTACTCCCCCACAAGAGCAGCCAAGTTGGTCACCAGAGATATGTGAGGGCCTGGAATCAAAAGGAATTCAGCTAGCACCATTCTCATCCATGATCAACAGGATTCTATAGTCAATTCAGAGATTTTTTTTTCTTTTAAAAATTATTCCTTAGCTTCAGTAATAGTTGTATGATGTTTATGACAAGATTATTAGGTCAAACTTTTAAAATTATGATCAAAATTTATCCTAAACATCAAATATTTATAATTGGAGGGAGTGTCATTCTGCAGATCAATAACCGGTCGGTTTATTCAACACCTTTAAAATCCTGCACATGGGGACAAGAAATCCATGTACACAAGCTATGCACCACAAATGTATAATCCCTGCATGGTAAGCAACTTGCAAAGGGTTCATTTGGGTGTGGTAGGTCCATGCATGCATGCAGTTGTCATGTCCTTTAGGAGCTTGCACTGCACCACAAAACTGCCCACAGCCACAACTAAGCCAATAAGCTAGGGTTCCTTCCTAGCTACCAGCTTGTGGTGCAATTATGCCTTGGGTACTAAGAAAGAAGCAGCCATATGCATACATCAACATTGATGCTTGGGTAGCTTATCTAACCTAGTGGTGTCACCTCATTGCTCCAGTGGTCACACACACATATTAACAGGATAGCATATGCATATGCATACAGCAACAGGCCAAAGCTAGCTACCTTGAGTGATCAAATCATCTCCAGGATCTCATGGTGATGGTGCTTCATATGAGCAAGCCTAGCCCTTCTAGATAGACACCTCTGGGCACCGGCCTCTCTCCACATATTTCATCACCAAAAGTATAGCTAGAGCTACTATATGTCTAGCTATATGCATTGTGTGCCATTCATTTGGACACCTTGATGAACCATTGAGATACTGATTGGAAATAAGTATCAAAATATATATAGAGGTGCATGTAGCCAACAATATATAGGATAAAGATTTACCTTTTCCCTACGTCATTTCTATTTTATCCGATTTGGTCTCTATATATAGATTAAGGGCTTGTTTAGAATACAGGAATTTCTGATGGATGGCTCACATTTTGCAGTCGCTGAAAACTTCTAGGAAAGGTACCGATGTGCACAATGTAGACCCTAACGACAACAGCCAATTTCCCCTTTTCCGCCAGGAATCAAAATATCTATGTCTGTCCTGTATGTGATCGAAAATTTTCTCCTTGCATGCATGCATGATTATTGGCCACTACAAGAGATATATCCAACTTGGATTGGATTTAATTTCATCCCCATCTGATCCAGTTGAAAAAAATAATATAAACAGAAAAAAGTGAACTCAAAAGTATCCAGAAAAAATGTGGCGCCGATGCATTATCCGGGTCGGCCACGCTTGTCAGGGATCGCACACCAGTGAACCGGAAGCTAGCTAGCTAGGCCTGACAAATATACAGCCAGGTTCAATGAACTAACTTGTCTTTGCTCATGGGCCTTATTTGAGCCGTGGAACATTCCAGAACATTAGCCTTCAAGTCTAGCACGCTATGATTTCCTGAGGTTACTTACACAGTACATACTTGTTGTTGTTAGTTGTTAGAGCCTTACTCCGGTGCTCTCTACTGATAGTAGAAAACAATATGAACCGTTGATCTCATTTGATCGAAGGGTTCAAATTACTTTCTACTACCACCCTAGTTAGTGGTAGTAGAAATGTGGAAGAGTATTATAGTCCCAAAAAATAGGGATATAATTATCATTAGCAGTGACTAAATTTTTTCTTCTTCTTTTTTGGTTTTTTGATGGAATATGAGCAATGCCAACATAATAGATAACCACATATCGATCTAGCTGGGAAAAAATATATATGACAAAGTTGCTCGTAATCATTGTATTAGTAAATTACTAATTTACTCTTAATATTACTATTAGTATAATACTACAAGTAGAGTACTACAAGTAGTATCGGAGTTGTGGTTAACTACTGTGCAATGATCTTTCTTAGGGTGTAGAAGTAGATTACTGCATAAGGATTGGTGGAGAGGTATTAGAATTTGCTAGATTCCAGACATCTGAAAATTTGTAATTTTTTAGTCACCTAAAATTACATATTGCTAACTCTGAAATTCAAATATGTTACGCAATGCACAATTTTAGTGTGTACGTATGAACTGTATATGTCATTGCATATGTATTGTTTTACTTAAGTTCGTTTGAATACTTTTACATATAATTTTGTATTTTTTATGAATTGCTAACTTATTTCATGTTTAGGTTAGAATAATTTGTTGTTCGACCTTTTATCTAAGAAAGAAATAACTATGTTTGAATGAGTAATATGGGGAATATAATGATGAAAACCATTGGATATCATCCAAGGGATGAGACATATATGAAATCTAGACCACTCCATGCATCGATAGTATTCATGGAAGCTAGAAACTTTTAATATTCCCACTTAAACAGGGCCATGCATTGATAGTATTCCACAACCTCAATAATTTCCTTTCAAGGACAACGTACTAAATATATGTGTACCTCTTCACACACTGATCATGAGCTACAATGCCAAACAAACCCTATATATCTATAAATCTGGCTTACATTACATACCATGATGCACCAACCCTAAACTAAATCGTCCCTACCACTCACTACTCCTGACGATCGAGCTAGTGGCGTACATGCAATTCAATAGCTAACCGGATCTTTTGAACGGTGCACACTGTCTGCATGCACCTTAACCACCGCATATATACGCTTCTATGTACATGCATGTATGTATCAAACACTAGCTTGCTTAGCCTGACGATATGATGATTTATAAGTCTCAATCTGTCGCCATAAAGTGATTCTCTGATCGAGCTCTCTAGGATCACGAGAGCCATGTATTATGTATGGCCACTACTATACTGTACTACATATATACTTTGGGCCATATCTGCAAAGGACAGTTTAACTGACAATTAGTGTACGAATCTATGGTATTCTGGATCTTTAATTTATCCACTAGCTAGATAGGTATATATCTCAATTCTCAAATCCTCTTATGAAGAAGGCTGAACCAAACGCGAAGTGATTTAGAAACAAATATGTAGTGGAGCAGGGCCTAGAGGGGAGCTGAAAACACACCTGTCTTTGGCCCTGCTTCACAACTCTCCTCCACTTGATCCACAAAAATATTTTAGATCAGTCTAGCAAAACAATCTCTCCCTGCATATGTGTAGATCCAAATCCGTGGTAAAGACATATCTGAATTATATACTCCATCAGTTACAAAATACAAGAACTTATAGCATTTAAAATTTATCTTAAAATATAACATTTCTCCACCTATCTTAACCAATCGTAACTTTTTCTCGTTTAATTTCTTCACCTACTTTTACTTATCAACCAATACAATATTTCTCTATTTAATTTACTTACTTCTTTACTACACGTGTTCAATCCCATAAATTTTTATATTTCAGGATGAAGGAGATAGTAACGAATTATAAAGTTAGAGCTCTGCACATGAGCTTGGTTGATTATTTGGTCGAGCCGCTTAATTACCGTGCAGTGAATATATATATATTAACTACTGCCGATCTTTTTGCCATTGGCCAATTTAACCTATTGCATGAAGGAAAGGACAGTTTTCTGAATTTCTGAAAGATCGACAGCTCTGAACAAGCGCAAGCTGGATCTGAATACGCACTACACAACACAAGACTACGCAACACTCGCATGTGCAGGGAAGTCGGCGCGAAAGAAGCCAACCCCCCCAATACCATGCCTGCCTGATCTCTTCATGCATGCACCTCCATTACCTCTACATTTTTTCTTTTCTTTTCCCCCCTTTCCTCCATATCTTGTCGTACGACCAAAGTAACCAGACAATCTACTATTATCTGGCATGAGAGTAGAGATAAATAATGTAATCCCTGTTTACTCTTTTTATACCTTGTTCATGAGATAAAAACAGTGATGGAGCCAGGATTTAAACATGAGAGAAGTCTAAGAGCCTTAGAGGAAACATATATAATACACTATTATTTAAGTTAATTACTTAATTAGTTAGGTGATTAATGTGTGAAAAAATTATTGGAGGGGACATTGCCACTAACCGTCCCCTGTCTCTCCCACTGGATAAAAGAAAAGGTTACAGTTTTACGGTCTTCTAAGAGGTGTAGTAAGGGACTTGAGTATTGCTGTATGGGTGGACACTGAGGCGGTTATGTTTTTTTATCAAGATTTTTTCGAAATTAATTTATTATATATTTTCTCTATCGTTTGAGGGTTTTTTTAACGATCTAACGAACCGAGGTAGAGTGATACCAACTCTATTTCAAAATTGGATAATTTTAAATTTAAAAGAAAAAACCAGATCAATCGAGCAATTTTGAACAGAGCCACCGAGCTAGCGAAACGAGTTTATTTTCCACCTCCGATAGGAAGGTTGCATAACTTTTAGTGTTAATTCGTGGTATACAAAGTAAAAGAGCACGTAAAGATGTGCTCTGCAAAGCTAATGCACAAGCAAGCAACCTTTTTCAGTTCCAGAGAAATCGGCCGGCAATGTCCTGATGAATTCTAAGGTATGGGCAGGGTAAGGCTAGCTACACTACACTGCAGCAAAATGATACACTTTTTCATCACAAAAATAATTAAAAAAAGTGATGCACACTTTTGGCTCCAACATGGCAGCATGGAGGCCGAACGCTGTGCTGTGCTGTGCATCACTGAATCTCTGAATGTCTGAATCTGAATCTCTCTGATGATGAAGTGATGAACCACACACACAAGAGCAAGCAAATGCATTGCTTGGCAAAAGCGATAGCATCACTGCATGGGATGCCTCAAATCCCTTTCTTTTTTATTTTAACATATTATAATTTTGAAAGTTGCAATCTTTCAGGAGGAAATGAAATGAATTGAAACCCCAAAAGAAAACAAGGATCGTGTTCTTTTTGAGAGAAAGAAACAAGCTAAGGCGATCATGTTCATATCAAATTATCAATCAAGTCGAGATGGATCGATACATATGCGTGTCTGTCCAACAGCATGCATGCTAGCTTAGCTGCTTCAAATAGCAGCTGCTTTCAGGTCCCCATGACCCACACTGTGATCTGTGATAGCTTTTGTGCCTCTCTCTATCTCTCTCTCTCTCCGTTGATTCTATTTTTCTTTTTTGAGAGCTATCTGGATCTCTGATCTATATCCAATGGGAATCTTCTCTGACTAGTTAATTCACTGCACAATAATTATCTGAAAATTTCTTTTTTCACTTCATTTTTCACTCCCTGTTTGATCTGTTCAGGTCTAAATGTACATCCTTATTCTGTGAATTCCAGGGCTCTTGGAATATTTTTTACTTAAGAAATAGGAAAAACAGATGATCCGAGTTCGATATCTTGTTCGAAACATTACATAGAATTTTGAGTAGCATAAAATTTTTCATAGTACTAAATTTATGTCTAAAAAAATCTGAACCTGAAGATCAACTACTAGAAAGTTGTGTAGAGAATATACTGTCTCATTCAAGGAGAGGGTCATGATTGTGAAATATGTTGTCCTGGAGTTGCATCTTGCATGCACGTTGATTTGTAGGGCCATGGGTCAATACAATGGAGCATAGAGCTCCAGCCAATAAGAAGAGAAGAGCGGCTTGTGTTTTTCTGAACTTTTCACTGAAGAAAAAAAAGGGACATTTATTTACTCTGAATTTCTGTGAGGAGGAAAGAACATACAAGCTACATCTGCCTGATCCACTCGATGATGTTCTTATCTGGACGGGAATTATCCATCCATTATTAGTTCAGTCCATGAATATGTATATATGTATATAAATGTCTGCTCAGTTGATTCTAGCTCTGAAAGTTACTGCAAGACTGAACTTGAAAGCTGCATATGCAAATGGCTAGAATAAACCGATATAGAAAAACATAAATCAAATTTCTAGTACGAAGAAAAATCAGAGGTGGAACATGCAAATAAGTGTGTATATATATATATATATAATTTTAGAGAAGGGTAATATTTACCTGACCTCTATATATATGCAGCCTTTTCAAATAGGGAACTTAGCTCTCAAACAACCCAATCTGAAATTCGCTCCTATGAAGATTTGAACTTAGGACCTTTGATGCTACTCAGGTCATTGCAACCACTAGACTATATGCCCTTTCACATAAGTGTGTATATATATTCAGGTACGGCTACGGCTATATCAACTTAATATAATTGGTTGAATTCAGTAAAATATCTAAAATTGTGTATTCGTGTTCTGTAATTTGGAATACGTACATTTGACTCTGAATCGAAATAAAAATGACCTGTCAATCAGATATCATCAAGAATTTCAAGATGGGAGCTAAGCTAGCTGCAGGGTTAAACTGACATTTGCATTTGCAACGATGCATGCAAGCCACCTGGAGGCATCAGAGCAGCTCAGCAGCATCTCCTTGGATCGGCCAGGCCCGCACGTGCGCCCCTGCACGCACGCACGAGCATCAATGGTGAAACACTAGAAACTAACCTCTCTTTAATTAATTAATTAATTAATTAATAATTAATTAATTTGTACTGTACCTACAGTAGTATTAGTACTTTTTTCAGGCTAAGTAATTTACCCTGTAATATATTTTTTTCAAAACAACTTTGAATCTTCTTTTTATTTGTGTGTGTCTTGTTGTTTTCTCAAATCCGATGAAGATTCGATTTGATTCTAAGCAGGTAGCGAGTGAGTGAGAGAGTAGAAAGTAGGAGTGGAAGTGAATGTTCCAGTACTTTGTTGTTGGCAAGGAGCTTGATATGTGATGAATGGCGAACGCTCACTGCTTAAGCAGCCAACACTTCCTAGTTTCCCTATTAAAAAAAGCACCTTCTAGTTTTAGGATTTGAGTAATCAACTAATAAATTTAGACTTTGAACTCAATATTGTTTTCATTTCAATCTAGAACTTACTTTAAAAAACCGGCAAGGGCATTATTCACTCCTATTAATTAATCTCCGTTTCAAAATTGTCTAGATATATAGCTGAAAATAGCCACGTATATTTTGTAACATATGTAGTAGTTAGTCCAATAGTATGTGTCTATTATATAGCAAATAATATTAGCAAATGAATCAATTCAACGTATTTTATCCTATGATGTTGGGTGGCCCAACGTAGCAACGACTCACGTGAGAGAGAGTACATCAGAGGAAGCTTGTCAATTAGCAAGAGCCCCTCAAGCTTAGATGGTACTCCATCTGCACATACAAATAAACATATATAACCTCTATTTACCGTATTTTTTTTCGTACAGTAGTCATAGAGTGCTACATCTCATTCTTAAAGGCACGTTGCCGTTTAGATATTGACACCATTCTAAATATCACGTATTTCACACTAATGTTACTATTTTATATACTCATAAGAACTCGGTTAAAGAAAAAACCTATGCAAATATATCAGTACCATTCTGAATATTTCACATTCAACGACGTATTTATGTTCCCATTTTCATTATCATTGCTACAAATTAGGTTACCATTAACACATAAACCTCAATAGTTCTAAAACTCTCTCCTATTTTTTTTTTATAGTTTGCGTAGAGATTATCTCTGTATAAAGAATGACTCCTTCCCTCACTCCTTCATTTCTCTCTTTCACATTATTAAATGTGATATCTAAAAGCAAGCGTTAAAGATTACTTGATTACTTGCTCTAAACATCACATGTTCTACGCTAATTCTAATTTTCAAGACACTAGTACAGGTGACCGTAGGTAAAGAGAAAAACCTATACAAACATACTCTTTCGTCTCAAATTATAGAGCACCCTATTATAGAATGTTCTTTTTTATGAAAATCAAACTCGTTAGTTTTTTACTAATAATCAGTATTATACATGTTACTATATCATTGGATTCATATTTTAAAGTATTTTCATGTGATGCTAATTTTGTATTACTGGAAACATAATATGAATATAAATTATTTATCAAAGTATATCACTTTAAAAAATTATGTAAGCCTTATAATTTTGGAAGGAGGGAGTACCATTTTGAATACTATTTCCCATTCCACGGCACATTCCCATTCCCATTCCCATTGCCATTCCCGGCTTTGCGCGATTCTCATCCTCCCCTGGAAACAGAAACAGAGCGCCTCGTCGTCCTCTCTATAAATCCACCTCGTCTTGCTGCTCCCACACCCCCTCCTCGATCTCCTCCTCCTCCCTACCAACAACCACCACCATCCTCTTCTTGGCACTTGGCATCAAGCGAGAGAGAGAGAGAGAGAGACGCCTCGAGGTGTAGCTAGCACCAGTGTCTCAGCTTAGCCAGTGCTGCATCAGTGGTAGTAGCTAGCCTTTTGCCACCGACCGCTCCGATCGAATCCGGTGCTAGCCTGCTAGGCTAGGTTAGCCGCCTCCTCTTTATAAGCCGCCATTGGAGAGGGAGGGAGCGAGAGCTAGCCAGCTTCTTGTTCTTGCATGTTGTTCTTGATCGAGTGAGGGAGGGAGGAAGAAGAAAGGAGGGGAGGCACATGCTTATACCGTTCGTACTCGAGTTCTTGATCGATGTCGCCTGTGATCAGTGAGATCCTCCTCTCGGGGTTTATGATCAACTCCACACTCCGGCGCCGCACCCATCTCGTCCAGTCTTTCTCCGTCGTCTTCCTCTACTGGTTCTATGTCTTCTCATAAGCCACTCGCCTTCCAATTCCCTCTCCTCCTCCTCCTCTCTCTCTAGCCTCCTACTACAATAATCGATCTCCTCCTCCTCCTCTTCTTCTTCTTCTTCTTCTTCCTCGTCGTCGTTGTTGTTCGTCGTCGTGTTCGTGAGTTGTGTTTGGTTTCGTATATGCACTTCTTGTTCTTCTCTGCTGTTGCTGCTGCTAAGCTTGTAGCAATCTAGCGAGGAATCACTAGTGTGGTTGACTGGTTCTTCTTCTCCCGAATCGATCGAGAAGAATTGAATCAAGGGAGTTTGTAGTTTGATCTCTCTGCTTTGTCGATCACTGTACGAGCGCGTGCTTGTGTTGTTGCAAGAGAGAGAAGCAAATCTTTGCAAGGATCGATTGGTTGGTTCTTGATGGCTTCTTCAAGCGGGAGCGGGGGGAGCGCGGTGTCTGCGGCGGCGGGTGGATCGTCGTCGGCGGCGGAGGAGGAGCTGCGGGCGCTGATGGAGCAGCGGCGGGCGAAGCGGATGCTGTCGAACAGGGAGTCGGCGCGGCGTTCGCGGATGCGGAAGCAGCGCCACCTCGACGACCTCACCGCGCAGGTGGCGCACCTCCGCCGCGAGAACGCGCACGTCGCCACCGCGCTCGGACTCACCACCCAGGGCCTCCTCGCCGTCGACGCCGAGAACGCCGTCCTCCGCACACAGGCCGCCGAGCTCGCCGCGCGCCTCGCCTCACTCAACGACATCCTCTCCTGCATCAACACCAACGGCGCCGCCGCCGCCGCTGCCCTCAGCGTCGCCGCCGCCACCGCCACTGCCACCGACCCGCTCCTCGCCTTCGACTCCGCCGCCTTCGACGACCTCTTCAGATCATCCCCCGAGATGTTCCAGCTTTGCTAGCTCAATACCTGAAGGTGAAGCTGCCATGGCAGAGAGCAAGAAGAAGAAGAAAATTACAGTAATTGCCACTGGGGGTAAGCAACTCACTAAGCTAAGCTAGCTGCAGGGGCTAATTAATGGCCTAATTATCTCGTGTAATTGGTAAATCAAGTGATGGTTAAGTTAAGCCTGCTGCATCATCATCATCATGTACTGAAACTATGTAAGGATTGAGGCAGTAAGCTTTCTGTTCCTCTGTCAAACAAATCAAGGAAGTGCAATATATAATTACTACTACTATTACTCTCTCTGATGTGTGTCTCATGGTATGTATGTTTTTTTTTCTTTTGAATTAATCAGTGTTAGTTCTCTTATATTTTACTATTAGTTACTGCCTTGGAGAAATCCCTGAACAACTGTGGTGAGATGCAATGTTATATTGGTGCTAGTACATTTTTGTGATGCTCATGGACATGTTGGGGTAGTAAATTAAATCAATCAATCTGCGGGAAATTCTTGTTAATATTCCACAGGTAGTGGGAATAATAAGAGTGACAACAGCCAGTCTTTTTATGGCAGGAATAAATGTATAACTGGCTCGGTATTCTTTTCTTTCTTTCTTGGTGTTCCTTCTTTTTTTCTCAGAATTTGTTCAGTACAGTACTGATGGTTATTGTGCAGAGAGAAAGAGATTCTCCAAATTACCCCCTTTGTTTTCTCCCCCTATTCTCTACCACTACTACATCTTTTTTTTTCTGTTGGTTTCTTGGGAATTTGAGTGTACTAGAAGACTACTTTCTAGTTGTCATGTACCAACCAGCACTGTTGCACATCTCTGAAAACTAATGGCAGCAGCACCAACAGTAGCAGCAGCCTAGTGACAGACAACTCTTGTAGCTCAGCTCCTCTCATTCATTCACAGGCAGAAGTAGCAGCACACAGATATGAGATATTTCATCAGTTCAGCTCAATTCATTCATTCATTTTTTTTTCATCTGGCTCCAGCTCACATGATGTATCTTGGTACCCACCAAACCACATGCTTCCTGGTGATTCTGCTGCCACACATGAATCTGATCTTCCAGTGGGTATAACTGGAGTAACAGATCACCAACCACTCCCAACTTGTAATTGACAATTGTAAAAAAAAAAACACATAATGCACCATGCTAATTAGCTCATGTACGGATCGATAGGCCTTAAAACTTCCCGAATTCTTTTCAAACTAGAGGGTGCGAGTGTGCGTTTTGACCTTGTGCATCCTAATTATTCAGAGACCGGGAGTGTGCTCAGCTCAGTATCTCCTCGATGTAATTGGCTGAGTTCAACAAAAGCATACGTTATTCTAGAAAAAGGACTAGCTCCTCACTATACATACTTACACTACATCATACTGAATGCAGTGAAATGGAATGGAATGGACCACTGCAGCTGCAGTGCAGTGGAATGCAGTATCTGCAGATGCAATTGGTGCAATGGACCTGGCTAGCTGCAATGCTTGACTCATTGCCTGGGAGGTTGCTACATTGATGGAGTAGAGCCAGCTCTCACCCCAGTGGAGATTGCAGAGGACATGCTGCAAAAGGGAGGGAATCAAGGGGCCAAGAAGGTGGTCTTACCTCACCTCAGCCACCACCTTTCCTCTCCACCACCCACATATTGCATTGCATACATAAGAGGGAAACAAATATCACCAAGAACCAACCAAGAATATTCTCCTTCTCCATCTCCGGCCTCCGTTGCTCCGGTCGGCCATCGCCGGCGGTCCGGATGAGAGTTGGGCTTGAATGCTTGATGGTTTCAGAGCCTGCAGAAATGTAGCTTAGCTGATGTTCTCTGGATGTGAGTACAAGGACTAATAAGTCTAGTGGCATCCTGAAATATATGAGCATCATTGGTTTGAATTGATTGGGATTTCACTTGTGTTAAATGACATATGTTGCCAAGATTTATTCTCCTTGGTCAAGTGAATATTACGCAGCTACATTTCTGTTTTGATCTGGCTACATGATATGTACATATGTATATATTTGTGCATTTTTTTTTAAAAAAAAGTAGATGTTGATTGCAGAAGGAAAAATCTGGCTCCTGTAGATATAGTACAAAATGCTCCTACAGAAAAGAACCATAGACCTTGGTTCTCCTGTTGGTATCTTTAAAATTCTTCAGGTACTCAATGGCACTAGAGTCACTGCATTACTTAATAGTACTTTAGCATGACTTGGTGTGTCAAAAAAGTTATTTATGTTTTGTGTTTGTTTATGTGTGCTTGTGGAGAAAAGAGAAATAATTTAATCAGATATTTCTCCATTATATCTTAACCCTTTGAAGTGATTTTGATTTGCATTTGGCAATTATTGTGAATTTTTAAAGATGTAGATGTCACAAAGGATGGAAAATAGAAGAGCAAAAAAAAAAGAATCTTTTGGATCATAGTGTCACTTGGGTCCAAAGGTTGGCTCATGCATTATACATGAGACTAGTGAAGTTGAGTAGTATGCCGTGGTGGTTGAGATAAGAACTATCTCTCTTCAGAAACTTGACAAGGCTAGGATGCTAGGGAATTTAAGTTTTACTTAGCTGAGCTGACTGATTTTCAGCTTCTAAATCAGCCAATAGTCTTTTCTAATACAAAATGATTATTTTACATAGACATGACGCAGAAATATCTTATCTGGAGATGCAAAGGTTACACCAGAATAAACACTTTTAAATATACAATTGGATTAATTGGCCGAACAAGAAATGGAATAAAGGTCTCCCTTAACAATAATTTTCCAGGGAATAAAGAGAAGAATGATATTATTCAAAGCAGACTAAATGTGGCTAAAACTATTACTTATCGAAGATAAGAATATCTTAATAGTGGATGTAATCCCAGATCTTACCAAAGCATATTGTGGGCACTGCAAACATGATCTATCACGCTGAGATATGGCTTACTGGAATTAAATAACAATCTTTTTGATTCCTTCTTGCAGAAACCAAAGCTCTGCCCACTTTTTAATTACCTCAGTAGAATTGTACTTGTGCACATTGAATACTGATTATGACCTGCTGCAAATGGGGTTTATGCATGCACTAACCTGCTTGTGTGTTTCTTAATCCCATGTGGCCGGTGATGCCTTATGCTTAGCACTCATATGGAGGTGTTGGAGACAAAGGCTGCTGTGTTCATGTTCAGTCACATTGCCCCATCAGTACTTGAACAGTGCAAGCCCCAGATTAGATTCAGTCATTGTTAATTAAAGGATTCAGTATTCTGATGAAGTTTGCATGATGAAATGTAAATCCTTTATTTTGCAAAAGAAATAAAACCTGTTGAAAGTTTATTGTTAATAAGAGTCAGCACTGGATGGATTCTAACTGATTCAAAGTAGTATTTTGACAGGCATTTGAAACAGAAACAGGTCAGGAACAAGTTCTTGAGCCCGATATGAATCGCGCAACATCATCGATCCTCATGAGTTCTTGCACCGGATTCTGAAATTCCGACGCGTTTCGAAGACTTCTCTGAAGAGCATAAAGCGCAAGGATTAAAAATTCGAAACCAGGACCATCTGATCCTACCAAAGAATTGCATAGACAATTGGCAGAATCTAAATAAATTTGTCTGCTTCCCTTGCATTTCCATGTTGCAGGTAGCCATCGGCCACAGGGAAATATGCGTGGTCGGCCTGCTTTATTGTTGTTTTTGGAGCACCTTTTCTGCAAATGGAAAAGGATAAAAATAAAACCAAAACAATACTCTCACACATGCACACTGCCTCTTTGCTTTTGTTTGCTACATGTAACTGAACTTGCATACATACTGCTCTGTAAAGTAGCCATACTACTCTCTTCTTATACACATTGTTAGCTGTTACTCTTTTACTTTCACATTAGTATATGGTTTTGACACGCTATGTGAGCAAAATGGAAGGCAAAAAGGCGGTATTATTGGCACGATGCACGACGAAAGAACCCGTCATGATCACCGTGTGAGGCGAAGGATAGGGGTCTGTGGGGTTCAAGGGAGAACCAAGGCCTCAAAAGCAGGCTGTTGCAATGCCATAAGAAGTTCTTGCAAATTTGCAATGAGCATTCATGGCATTCATGGAAGGTGAAGGTTGTAGTAGCAACTTACTCTGAAGAGCAGCCAGGGAGAGTGACTGCTCTTCACATTCATTTGGAGGCCAGCCAATGAGATTGTGGCCACTGATTGGGTGCAGGAATTGCAGAAATTATACGAAGATAAAATCCTGGATAGAGGGGAAATCACGCTGCATGGTTGCGTATAATTCAGTTCAATTAAGCATAATTGTACTTTCTGAGAGTCTGAAGCTTCTAGGCATCTATGGATGTTGACTGACCAGTTCATACAGACCAATTAGCTTAGAGGCATCAGCAATGCACCAATTAGGACTCAATTTGACATTGCAGTTAGTGCAGTGCTGTGTGGTAAAGCTGCATTTGCCTTGCTCCGAAAGGATTAAAACCACCAGACTGCATGAGTGAATGCACTTTTAAAACTTTACTTGACAGACTTTCTGCTCCTGACCTTTTTGCAATCCCTTTTGCAGTTTTAGAAATATTGCAAGAAAGGAAGCAAAGGATTCCTTGTCTAGTTCATCTGAGTTAAGAATCACAAAATTATCTAGGTGGTAAAGCTCTTCTCTACTGCTAATATTAGTGGAATTCTCCATTGATCTGTCCTCTCTTTTTAGGATGAAGAGAGCTTAACTGAATCACTGCTTCAAATGGCTGGTTGATCCATCCAGGAGTACGAAGTATGAACACTAGCTCTCCAGATGGACCTCTCCTCTGATTCCATTGGACCTCTCTGTCTTTTTTCCATATTATTAAGCAAATTGGAATTGCATGTCATTGTCAGAGACAAATTGAATTCACTGTTAAACAATAGCGCTTGAAAGCAATCTTCTCGATCTCAAGTTGAGAGAAGCCTTGAGCAACTCAATTCTGTGACTGAGGAGGCACATTGGTCAAAAGGGCCTACTAGATTATAAGATACGATATGACATGATATCATAATTATCTCTCCAGAAATTCTTTGACATGAAGTTTTCCATTCCAAATTCAGGGATTGCAGACCTCCTGTCATCCTGTGGAGGCACAGAGAGATGTCAAGGTTTGATGTAGCATCACATTCCTTCTTGGCTTGGTGCAAAAATCTTGATCCGATCCATAAACCAATCTGGTTTCTGTTTCTTGCCACATAAACAAGATTTATATATTCAAGAACATACGGTATGGCACAGATTTCATGCCATATCCATGGATATATTTGTTAAATGATTACATTATTTGCAATAATGCTCTGCAATTCTATCTGTTGTCCATATTGGATTGAATTTTTTTTACTATGCACTGTTTTCTCGCGGGGGGGGGGGGGGGGGGGGGGGGGGAGAGAGCTTGTCATTGATTTCTTTTTTTTAGGGAAAATGTTGTCATTGTTTTCTTGTTACAAGTACCTGACAGGATGAATTACTGTAGTGATCAATCTTGACCTTCAGTTTATGATCGCACGACTAGAAAAGAGGGCTTCACCATACTGTGAACTTAGGATCCTACTCCCAGTTGAGCAAAGAATGAAGCACCCACTGTAGCGATCAATCGTGACCTTCATTTTATTGGTTTAGTTGCTTGTCATTTAATAATACTAGTATCATATATATGTAATTGCAAGGTAGTTAAGTCTTAATTATGCAACAGAGACCCCGGATCATGAGCATTTATTAACTAATACCCAAATCAAGCCTCAGTTCCTCCACCTAATTAATCAAGGAGAAACAGTTCCAATGGGACACTTTGGCATAGAGAAGCTGAAGAAGTCCCCATCTGTAACTGTCACCCAGCATAATCATAATGCATCACCATCAGAGTAGCATTCAGCAACTAGTTGGTCATCAATGCATCGCCATGGAGAACAAATTGCAGTGATTCTTGCCAGATTAAGCACATATGGTTGCTTGCTTCTGGGCTCTTGCCGCAGCAGTTTAACTTTAGACTCCCACCATTAGTGAGTGGGTCTTCAACTTCCAACAAAAGATTGAATCTTGTATAGTTGCATACTTGCATTAGTAAGCTTAATTTCTCAGGATCAAAGCTGAGAAAGTTGCTTAAGGTGGTGTGCAAAACGAGAAGGCGATTTTTTTAATTGCTGTGCACGTGTTTATGTTAGAGAAAACATCATCTCTGTCAATATCAAAGAGGAACAAAGTTAAGCAACTGTATGGCAAAGTTGTGTGCAGCAGTTGTAGCTGCAAGTGTGTAGTTGACCTAACATTAGAAACTAATAATGGATGGTTGGATTGGTGCCATCTGTTTAGTCAAATTTATGTTGCTTGTGAGCTTGTCTGATCACCCAAGGAAAATGAAGAGTTTTATGGGCAAAATAACGTGTAATGCCCAAGCTAAAAGGTAGTGGGTTGCTGCCAATAACTTTCAGAATCCAGTTCATGTGTCCATCAGAATCATGTCCACTTTTGCACATGAGATGGTTCCATTGGATCCTTAATGATCGGCTGTCCACTTACAGGTGTTTGCTACATTATGAATTTGTGACAATGCAGGCAGCAAGGCAGGAGTACTGCCCTACATGCTTGCCCTTCATTTCAGCAGCATATCCCAAGTCCCAAGGTATTAGCAAACCATAGAAAATCAGAAACGAGAGAATCAATTAAAAAGGTCATCCAGTACAAGAGCAGCATGTGCATTGCAAATTATGAAGGCAGAAATGTCAAGCAAAGCCTGCATACGTCTCTATTTACCTCATTTTCTTATAACTATTCATGTTTATTGTGAACATGAAGAGACATGTAATATCTAATAAAATGCCCATTCGAAATGACATCCTAACATTTCTATCATAATCCTCATCATCGATTCAGAGTCTGAGGGGACTCACCTTATTCTCCTTTTTGTGTGAGAGCAATTTATCCTACATGGGGAAAAAAGAAACAGCTCTAAACTCTATTGGATGCCTTCAGACAAACATGTCTTCCAAAACGTAGATAAGCCCGCTTGTCATGCCTTGTGCTGAAGCTCTGGATGATATTCATGCAGCATCAGCCTTCTGGATTTGTATCCGAACAGAAAGCTTTTCCCATATGACCATTTTAGCATCGACATTTAGCTGAAAAACATATAGAAAAGTAAATTTCACCATATAAATAAACAAAATATGCTAAGAATATTACTATTGACAGTCATTTTTCCATAAGCAATATTCCCTTTTATTACATGTTGTGATACAGTTCTAGTGTAACACAGATGAAACAAATAGTAACAGTGGTTGGACATTGCAATTGATGTTGATGATTCAGCAAGAATTTAAAAGGTAAGAACATTTAGGGCTACTAGAGATGAATCTGATGGAAACATGCATGGCATGAACAGATTCTCAAAGTACTGCGTCTAACACCCAACACATTTTCGGTAACTTCACCAACTACACCCAACTTGCACAATTGTCTGGGTGATAGCATATTGAGTTGCATAACAGAGAAACAGTATCTCATCATGAATTGTTGGTTCAGATGCATCAACACGGTATCTCAATTCTCAAGAGCAATAAATGACCTTCTCTACACAATCATTGCACCGACCATGACAGAGCACAGCTGAAAATAGTTGCGAGTGATGAGGGACTCAGGTGCATGTCTCTTTTTATGTGTTCTATTGTTCTTATGTTCTAATTGTTTTTTGAACTCCCAAATTGATCCCACTGGCCATATGATGACAATTCAAGCTATCGAGTTTTTTTTTATCCCAAGAGAAGGGAAAAGTCTTTGGAGTCCTTAACCCTGGTCCCTAGAGGGACCAAATAAATGATACCATGTCTACTGTGATGAAGAAGCTCGAAATTCACCTAAGGCGTATTTCCTCCATAAATCAATGAAGGTAACAGAGAAATGTCTCAGTACAAAACATGCATAATCCTGCTATGATGCTGTGAACTTAAGATACCTGGATCTAGGCTGAAATTGAAAAGTGGGGAAATGGGAAGCAGATTTGAGACACCGTCAAGAGACACTGACACATTACAGACCAAGTGCATCCTTGAGTGTTGCAACATATAAATGCAAAGTAAGTACTACAGCAGAATGATGGTTCGTTTATTTTATGCAATTTGAAAAATACTAAATTCAGTTTGGCTCGCTGAAGTAAACAGACGGCTTGTTTGGCAACTCGAGGGTAGAGGATCGGGAGTTTAGACAAAGGAATTAATGGTGAGATTGATATGAGAATTTGATTTTTAGTCTCAATCTCTTGTTTGGCAGAGGTGGTGAGAATTGGTAGGGAGTTTAGTTGGAGATTAGATCTTAAATGAAAACGGATGGTTAAGATTTGTTTACACAAAGTAAAGAAGGATTTCCCTCCCAATTACCACCCCCTACCCAGGTATTGAAAAGGAGGGAGTTCCTTCCTCAATTCCTCATCCCCATCCTACCCAAACTCTCATGTCTCCCAACCAAACAAAATAATTAATAATCTCATCCCTCTAAACTCCCAATCCCTTCTTAAAAAATCCCCCCAACCAAACGGACCTAGAGGCATAGGAGTAGGAGAGCAGATACTAAAACAAAAATGTAGGGGGGGGGCAATGAAGGATGGTATTAGGCAAAACTGACAAAGGAAAGCAAGTAAACGAAATTACAGAAGACCAAGAAAACGCAATTAAGATAAAAGATTTCCAGGAGAATGTTTGCTAAGAGAGAAATGCTTTACTAGTGGATGTCAATATAACAAAAAACAGTACTCTCTAGTCTCTACCCATATATTCTGCTAGTTTCAGAAAGATGCCTGCAAGACTACCAAATTTATATGCATAGGAGAATATATTCTTCGCTTCTAAAGTGGCAGGCAATGCGAACAGAATGTTTGGTTCTGGGAAGATAACTGATGAGAACAGGCTTGCAAATTCATCCTTAAACTCCTTTTATTTATTTATTTTATCCTAAGCTATCCAATCAGAAATTATAGCTGCTCCAATAGAAACTAATCAGTGATCGATTCCTCTAATGTTTCAGCTTTACAAAATTAGAGCACAAGAACTCAATGGAAATAAAATATTTTATTTTAAAATATGCTGCTGAAATAGCTCAAAGACAAGCTCTTGATTGTGAGTTCAAAAAAATCTTTATGTGCTGGAGTAATTTTGTAATTCCAAAAGATTGTCTCTGACATTGCTCCCAATGGTAGGTAAGAAAAGGACATATTTAGTGTCCAAGAAATATGCTTTCCGTGTACTGTAACAGCCAATATATATCTACAGCACACCAGCTAACCGATGGCGCTTATGTTCTTCATCCAAAAGGGTTAATGCAAGTTGGTATGGTTTTGATCTATTGATCATAGCTAGAACATTCTAGCACCACTGCAGCGGATATGCTGGGCTAGTCCAACAAGGCAAGCACATTATCAGGCCTTGCTGGGCCAAGTTGGGCATGTTACTGTAACAGTGACAAGGTATGAATATTGAAGATTTATCCATCTTTGAAATTTTCAACAGGAACTTGATAGAATATAATCAAGGCAGAAAAAATAATTCTAAGGAAATGGATAAGGTTTGGCTAAAGGAACAAAAGTAGAAACCTACCTTTGGATGTTAGGGCTATGACCAAAGTTCACAGGGCTTTGCTCCCAGTTTTCCTATCATCAGTTCACCAACTTCCTTGACCTCCTGGAACTGGGTCCACAAGCAGCCCTAGTAGGGCAGGGCACCAGGTCTTTCATGAACAGAGGAACAGACCCTTTAGGAGCTTAAAAACTTGTTCCATATCCACGAGACAATCTCATAATAGAGGGCATAACCTTAGATAAGGCACTAGGGACTACTCCATAGATAATAGCTGATCCATAGACCTTCCATGTAATTGTTCCTCCATTCAGCAAGCCTTTCTGCTTGACAAGATGTTTCACACACTCTTGTTCTCCTTCCATTTTTTTTATTCCGATTACATTGTTTTTTTTCTCCTATAAATTCTTCCCATTCTCATCATCTCATCAGGTCTTTTAATCACATTTTTTATTTGCCCTTTCTTAAGCCAGGTAATAGCATTGCAAATAGTACAAAAGATTAATCAGAAATTAGCCTGATCTATGCCAGCACAACAACAATTGATCGATTTGGTTACTTTAGTTTTGGATCTGAATAGGAAGGTGAAGCTATGAATATATATTATCTACGCTTCTCCATTCAGAATGTATGCACTCTTCATGGCTCATGGCATATTCAAATCAAGTTGGTACGTCCCTTGTGGTGGGAAATCTTTGTATTGTAACTTGAATTAGCCAAGTGTTGTTCCCATGATACAAAGAAAACTTAAGATTTTGAGGTGTGTCTGAATCTGTTCATCAGAAGCCACATCAAACATGGTTTATCAACTCTCGAGGACTGAATCCAATTGGTTTCAAGAAAATGTGGAAGATCTAACCTGAGTTACAATGATTCATCCTGGATCACTAGTATGTACGTTAGCTATAAGCACTCCTAGGTTAAAAAAAGATTAAAAAACAGCACATAACAGGGCTCTTCTGTACAAGTTTCTTCATCTTATCACAGTGAAAGAACTATTTGTGGCATTCACCTAACCATATGAGGTAGCAAAACCTCAGTGATCCTAAATAATTAAATATGTAATCCTAGTTGAACAAAATAAGTGCAGTGAATAAAATTCATGGCTAACTTGTCTGGACCAATGGATAGCCCTGCCACAAACAAAATCTTCAACCCCAGACAAGTGAACTAGATTCGCAAACTTGTCACATTGAGCAGAGAGCTACTAGCGCTAAGGGAATTGACAAGGAAGAAGAATCTCATGGCCAACAGAAATACTTTGGCATCAGATACATTGCACATTACAAAACAAAACTGTAGAAAATGACCAAAAACAGATGTCTAGGGCAAAATATGGATGTGCGAGATGCTTGATACCACATTTTATTATTTTAAGTGGCTATTGCTAATCTAGATCTCTGCTACACTTGTAGGATGCAAAGAGAGATCTCTTAGGAAGTAGTGACCACATCAAAAGATTTAAACTGACATTTTAAAGCACAAGTGCTAAATTTCCTAGGTGAAAGGGCATGTAGCCTAGTGGTTGCAGTGGCCTGAGTAGCACCCAAGATCTTGAGTTCAAATCTCCATAGGAGCGAATTTCAGATTGGATTATTTGAGGGCTAAATTCCCTGTTTGAGAGCTAAATTCCTTGTTTGAAAAGGCTGCATATAACCGTTTGGATATAGCGGCCGGGTAAAAATTACCCTTCTCTAAAAAAAAATGTGCTAAATTTCCTACCTGATGAATTGTTGATATCTCCAGTACTCAATATAGCCCCAGAATCCTCAGCTCTGTAACATGATTAGGATCAAGGTCAGGAACTCCATCAGTTCCTTCAAGATCCTCTACAATATACTCCTGCCATCAGAGGAACATCAAATATTGTGAGGTGTAAATAGAACTTTAAATACAAGCTTTATGTGGTATAACAAGAAGATAATATGCCATAGGCAGGAAAGGAACCATGTGTGGGGCAACTAGAGCTCAGGCCACACGTGGCAAAAAAAAAGCTATAACAAAGACAATGTTCTAGTCCTAGGCTTGGAAGAATCTCGGCTAGACCCCTGACCATAAGGAAAAGGGAAGAATGTAAATACAACACTTTCCGCATCATAAAAAAACTGTCAGCTAAGAAAGAATCTACATTATGCCATAAGAACCCTCATTTTTCTGTTCCCTGCTGGGGCCATCACGGTCTACCATTAAATCATTGATTGGGCAGTCTTTTCACCATTGTTACTAATACACTCACAACTTATTTAATTTCACTAAAACAAACCAACCTTGTTTTCGTTAATAGAGTTGAGAGTCAGTTCACAACCTCTTAAGGTCATGTAATGGTTGGAATAAGTAAAAAAAGGATGAAGAATAATTGAAACTCTGCATGTTTTTATGCATATACAGATTGAACAGTTGATGGCAATACTATTAATATTTCAATGACACAGCGTACTTCTTGATGATGAAAAGATTAATCAATGAAAATTGTGTTTCCATCTTTATGTTCTTTAACCAACCTTGGTTAACTCTTGCTTTGCAAGAACATGGTAATGCCGTTCTGTGATCCTCTGCCCACATATTATAGCTATGAAGAATCCATACAGCAAGCCAACCAAAACAATAGCCAATACTGCAATTTAAGTAACACTCAAAACGTTAATTATTTTCTCAACAAGTTTTTAACGCACAAGTAGAGGATATACTTCTTATTCCTGTACACAGACAACATTCATAGGCAAAACATGTACATCAGGACCAGTGCAATCACATGCATTGAGTTAAATGCCAGCAAAGGAGATATGTGTCGTCGGCATTCTCATCTAATCTGCCAGTTGCTTTTAGTTCCCTCTGACCACATAGACTTTTGCTTTAACTATGTTACAATTCGTGCAGTCTTCTAAAAGAATATAAGAACTATGGAAACAATCCCTCTGAAAGGCATTTTCTGTGATTCCATTTACATAGAGAGCACTTAGATAATCATGGACGCCAAACATTAAGTGTAATATATGTTATCTTTTTATCTCAAAGGCCCAAAGCTATTGCTGCCATCATAAAGTGTGTGATGATGATCTTCACAATAGATAAAAGCAATTCTACATAAATTGCACTGCACATTTGGTTCCACACCATATTTTTAAACGGTAGCTATAAGTATGAAATGAAAGATGTAACAGAATGGAGTGGCTTTCTTTAGAGACATAAATGCCAGGTCATGTTGACAGTACATGTCATGAACTGAATCAACATGAACAGATGCTAAACAAGAAAATGACGTAAGTTTTTCAGTTCTCTATGAGCTTTCGAGATAAGATGCAGTTCATGACATTTCCAGATATCACTATGAAAAAGCAACTTACTTGCCATTGCATAAAAAGCATATGGATGCTCTTCATAACCAAACATTTCTCGCAGTTCATCTCCATAAAATCTGTATACTAGCATACCCAATAAAGCAACAACCTATCAGGCAGGAAAACGGATAAGATTGTAAGATAAAAACAAAGATGCATCTTACAGCAACATATTGTGACCATTCTCAGGCCTCTTTCCTGTGCATTTATTCAAAAACATTTATCTTTTGGATCTCAGGCCAGAAATCATTACTCTCAGAGGAATGGCAATGTCTTTGTAAGAAGTCAGTGAACTAACTACCACATCTCTTGGATATGGTGATATCAATATAACATCATAAAATCATTACTGCTTTATACATTAACAGAATAAGCTGCAACCATGTCATGCTTGAGTTCAGTATTGTAGCATGTTCATTTCTTAGGGTAAATAGTTGCTGAGATGTATTCATACAATAGAAAATGTATAGTTGTACACAGATCATAAAGACCCAGAAAAACAAACAACAATAAGACCAAAAGGACAAGATAGCCCAGAACTGAAAATAAAGAAGAGGTAAACTAAAACAGGCTCAAAATATGAATTGCAGCATGTATAGTCTATGTGACTCGCTGATGAGAGGTGATGATAAAACTATGAATATTGCAGCATGTATATCTAGAGAAGGTGGAGCGAAGACTCCAGGAATTAAAACATTGGTTCAGTAAAGAAAAGAATTTTTGTTGCATTAAATTATAGAAGGTGTGGAGCTCGTACCAGTTGTACAATAAAAAATATCAACGTGTGATCCCTAACAACCAGAAGTTGAAACTTCAATCTCAACCACCATCGGTCTGGAGGAACATTTGCACGAAGTAAGAAGGCAGCCCGACACTCAGTACAATGTGAAAAGGCAAAACCTTCCTGGTTGATGTGTAACAAACAAACAAACTGGGTCAGAGCTGGATTAGGTTAATGATTAACTGGATTCTGTGGTGGTAGTAAATATAGGTACATGAGGTGTAAAGAGCAAATGTTCATGAATCCATACCTTTGTTGATCTCCAGTTATCAAGACAGGATCGATGCACGTACTTCTGCGTGCCCTTGCAATGGCAAGGTGCAATTAAGTCATCACCTGCTTGTAGTGGGTATGGAAAAAATATCAGATCAAATGCAAACTCAATGTAAAAAATTGAATATATCAAAATATTCCAAAGCCTTTATGGCCCTCCATAAGAAAGAATACTTCAAGTAACAGAGTGGACCTTCATTATCAAGGCAAATCCGGCATTGTGGACAGTCTTGAATGACAAGGTGGGTTTCTTCGTTAGCATCAATAGTTTCACTGTCTTCATCAACACCCAGTGGTTTGATTTCACATGAAACTAGATGCTCTGTGGAGCTTCCTGCTGTACTTGATTCAGAAACTATCTGCTGTGAACCTGGCACTTCTGCACAATCACAGCGGGAAGCAAGATCTGTTGCTTCACCTGCTTGAGTGGCATGAGATGCCAACTGCATTATGAACAATACTGAAATCATATCCGGACATCATCAAGCAAACATTTCGCCAGTCATATGTTAAAATTAAATCCTGCAGGGGCAAAGGGACCAATAAATCTAACAGTAATTAACAATTTATAACTGAAAGGGTACAGCAGTTTTTACTCTGTATAAAACACAAACCACTTGTATTAACAATAATAGCTGAATGTACTCCTTTTGGGTATTGATTAATAAAAGTTATCTTTCCCCACAAAAGAAAGGTACAAGCCACATTACAAAGTTGCACAGAATTGATTTGTCCTGATGGTTTGAAGTATGGATATTAGTCTCTTCTTTGGTTAGCAATCAGGGACATGAAGATGATAAGTTATACTCCAAAAGATATGCTAATAGGATCATGTGCTGTCACTTGTGCTGCTTTTCGGCTATAGTGCTTCAGCGAATTTTTAAGCAAAATTGATGCGATTCGTAAAAAATACGTTAATAAATGAGTTTGTGTTACTTCTGCTCCACTTGCATGTCCAACAACATTCCTCTACTCTACGGGCTCTGTTAACAGCACTGGGTTGATTAGAATCTAGAACTTAACAATTCAAAACATCAAAAAACTTTGAAATGTTTCAGAATTCAGCAACGAACATCAACAGGCAATAAGTGATCCCACTGCTCTGCAGACTACACGGGGGACCAATGAATAATGCTACTCTCCCTCAACTCAGCAGCAACCAAACCCAAAAGGTGGGAATCCAATTCCAACACCACATGTGCTCGAACTAGTATATCCGGTATCAAATCATCAATCACCTCATCCAATCCAAGTCCTCACCACCCAGTGGATTCCACATCCCAAATACGATTCCCCCCACGGATATACTCTCCAACCAAATCACACACCAACACCACCCCCAACTGATCGGTGCTACGCCGATGGGCTCTCGAACCAAATCACTCGCAACATCCCGCGTCACACACCACACACCACACACCACACCTATCACGCAGGGTTGAAGGCAGCTGCTTACCCACGCGCCCCGCGCTGGAACGGATCTCCCTCCAATGGGGAAACGCGCCTGCGAGATCCGGAGAAGGAAGGAGGGAGAGTCGGCGGTGGTGTAGATGCGCCGGGGGCGGTCGTGGCCGGCGAGCGGCGGCGGCAGTGGCGGTGGCGGCGGCGGTGGAAAGGCCGGGAGGGGGAGACCGGGACAGGGGCGCGGCCGTCGGTCAGCGCGGAAAGCAGAGAATCGAGGGGCGTGGACCGCATGGTTGAATGGAACAAAAACGAACACGTCAAAGTTCAAACGCGATTAAACAAGTGCTAAAACAGTTTTGTGCCTTAAAACAGATAATAAAATTAGAGTAAACATCACAAAACTACATGTATTTTAATTAAACTATCGTAAAACTATAGATTTAAAATATTGTATCGATTTAGTATCATATTTATCATAAAACTTTATCATGAAACTACAACTTTAGAGTTTAAATCACTACTACCATTGTTACCATTATTGTTTGGTGACTAAATTAGTTTTAAACATGTAGATTTGTGATAATTTAGTTACTAAACATGTACTAGTTATGTGACACTTCATCTTAAATATGTAGTTTTATGATAAATTTGATATTAAATATGTAGTTTTATGATACACCGAGTTAAATCTGTAGTTTTATATGCAGTTTTGTGAAATTTACTCATAGAATTATCTTATCAAAATCCTAGTATCATGAATAATATATATAGAAAACTATAAATACAAACTATATTCAATACTGTTCATGGCATAATTGTTTTATCATTGATGTGTTTTGTGATGGGTGGGTCCAGTAAGCGTGTGTTCGCGTGGACTAAAGTCGCGCGGATCAATCATACGTGTGTCCATAGTCTATTTCTCGTTTCAGATAAGCTTAGATGGAAGACAAAATAAAAATAGGCAATGCTTTCTCGTTTTAGATACTCCCATTTGAAATTGGGCCCACCAACAAGCAGTATATTATTTAGAAAGTTACACGTAGAAACTTTTAGCATAGAAATATTCTACATAGAACTAGCGGTGTAGAAACTTATACATATGAATTTCAAAACAAAAATGCAAGTTTGAGAATAAAGGAAAAAAACACAACACCTGTTTGGGCCGTGAGGTCCATCTATCTCAAGTGTTGGATGGGATGGCGAGAGAGAGAAAAGAAACAGGGGATGGCGAGATACGTAATGCGAACTAAAAAAAGAAAACTAAATGTGCACTAACTGTTGTCAAAACTAGATTGGAACGCATTCACGTGATAGCCTTTTCGGCTTGTGATCTAGCTTTGTGGTTGGATGGTCTTTTTAAGATATAGGGCTTATTTGGTTCGTAGTCAAAGATTGCCACACCAAATCTTAGAATTATCATAGTTTGTTAGCCAAAGTGATACTATAACTATTATATGCCATACACTTTATTTGGTATCAAATATCACCGCGCTTGTGAAAAAAATTATTCATAACTTACAATATAACTAACACATGGCACTTTGTGTTACCTTGGGTGCACATTGGCACCGTAAACCTTGCATATAGGTTAATAAATACTTAAGTTCAGTTTTGATAGACTTAAAGATGTAGACCTTCATCCAACAATGATCGTCTAGATGAGCTGGAGTTAGTGGAGATAGAAATGAGTCATAGTTATAAGACAATAACTAATAGTTGGTTGGTTTATTTTCTTTTTCCCTCACTTATTTTCCATCCCAATCTCACCTCTTATAACTCATTTGCCAAATAAACCCTTGGTGACGAGTCGGTATCAAATGAAACAAAAAAAAACATATTTATATTTTACCTTTGATAGTGGTCTCTATGCCATTTGCCTGAGTTGTAATGTTGAACATGGGTATATATGAGTGTGTGGACTAGTCAATACGCAAAGGAAAATCTATACGAACTAAAATTGGTCTTACTGAACTCTTACAAGCACTATGTGTCACGCTGTGAGTACAAATTATCTATAACTTTCATCTACTTCAATCAAAGGTTGAGATCATTGTTTGCAAGAGTTTAGTAAAAAAAAAGTTAGTACACGTATCAATGCTCATAAGCAAAATTATAAAAACATACTTCCTCCGTCCCACAGATGATCCTATTAGATGGTATCCACTCGTGTAACTTTTGTGTTTATGGAAGACATACAACCATATGTATAGCATGTGACTTTGGAGGTACACACTAAAGAACATATCCACCCAAAATACATCCCAAGTGCTCTGTTATAATGTCTTTAGAACATTCTCAAGAAAATTGCTAAGCTGGAGTGAGCTAACAATGTTTACCATATTTCTAGTTTCTATACCCCATAGTATGGGTTGTGTTCCTTTTGACCTTTTGATGTTCCTCCCCTAGTACTCCATCAAGAGAATTGAAGCATGTTCACTGTCACACAAGGTCAGTAGGCCACCATTCAAAATTCAAACCCACAGTTGTATATACAACCAAAATTCAAACCAATCACCTTCAAACCACCAGGGTGGGAAAAAAAAAGAAGAAGAAAAGTTAATAATAAATCCGCAATCGCAAGGCCGCTCCTGCGATTTAAGTCTAGCGATCCATCCATCCATCCATCTATCCATCCCCACATGCGCCATCCAAACCGCGCCCACCTCCGCTCGAATTCAAAAAAACCCCGCACACCATAAAAACCCCACCTCCCCACACACCACGCCACGCCACGAACGCGGCCTCCGCACCCGTCTCCATTTCAAATCCACGCAAAGCTTCCCCCGTCTCCCTCCGCGCCGCTCACCCCCCCCCCCCCCCCCCAACCCAAACCCTAGCTCCAAGATCCCTCCCCTTCGCGGGCGCGCCGCCACGGCCTCCCGGATGGACCCCGCGGGGCTGCGTGCGGCCTCGGATCCCGCTGGATCGGGCGCGTCGTCCCCGTCGCCGCCGCCGACGACGACGAAGGTGGGGTGGGGGTTTGGAGGTTCCGTGTATGGTTCTTGGTTTGGGTTGGGTTGGGGGGGGGGGCATGGATTTGACGTTGTGGTGTATGTTCTTGCAGGAATTGGGCGGGACGGTGGCTGCGGAGGCGTCGTGCGGGTCGGGGGCGGCGGCCGTATTGGGAGGTGGGGCTCTCGGCGCTTCTTGATTTTCTTTTTCTTGCGTCTTGGTTCCTGATCTGTGCTGTTTGGATGATTTTGGCGCGGGGGTGATCTGAAAATGCTAGTTTTTTTTTTACTTTCTTGGGCGGTAGTTGTTCTTGAACTATCCGCAAGCAGCACAGAATTTCGACATGTGACGGTAGATTATGACGCTGCTCTACAGATCTAAGCGTATGAGTAGATTGACTTTTCGTTTAGCCTTTCTTGTAGCTGTAATTAAGAATTCTTGTTTGCTTCTGTTAAGGAGCGAATTGACATAACAAACTCAGCATATTTCTGTATCACTACCAACATAAGATTATTCCTGGATGTGTAGAATGTGCAAATGATAAATTCAGGATGAAACTGTTGTTGACAATTGATTTCTGTGCCGTGCAAAGTTAATAATTCGTGAGTATTACTCTTTTCTGTTGCCATAAACCAATGTTTTGAAAAGCGGTATGCAGTTTCGTGCGGTCACCCCACCTTGTAGCACTTATGCGGCTTAAGCGGTACAAGGTTGGGGCACCAGTTCCTTGTATGCATCCTTGTACGCGGCCTTGCAGACTTATTTTAAAACACGGCTATAAACCCATGCATTCCTGATTCCTATTATGTACTGTACACACACTTAGCCTCAATTCACACCACTGCATTCCTATTATGTACTGTACACTGTCCATGGCATGATTTATCCTAATTGAATTTGGTGAAGGAAGCTATGCACTTTTTTGTTCCGTGTTACTGGTTACTTCCCTTAATCTTTGCACTGCTAATGCTTACCAATTATTCTATATCATGTAGATATGAGAGCGGGGATTTCGGAATTGTCAGATCGAGCAAAATCTTGTCTACATCCATGTGACAAGAAAAATACACCTCAAGTTACTGCTGAAGTTGCAACAAGAAGTGAAGATGGAGAGCTCTCATTACTTGAGACTGGTTCATTTCTTCAGCCAGAGGCTGCCTGCCTCACCTTGGGCCGTGCTTCTGATGCAGCAGAGGTGGACAATTTGCATGATAAAGAAAACATCAGGACAGACTTGCAACCTAAGCCTGATGTAAGACATGTAGAGAACAGAATGAATGCTGCACCTCTTGGATTGGATCTTAATATAGTAGATTCTTCCAATGCTGCTGAGCTTAATCCCTTCTTTCCTTACAAGAAGTTGGGGCAGACGAAAGTTAGTGATCCGTCAGAGTGTGGTAGCACAACTGGGGCTGTAGGAGAGAGTGAGTCACACAGGAAGTGGAGAGAAATGAAGCAGAATGGGTTCCTTTCTTCATCTCAAGGAACTGCAGTGGGTCCTAAGCCGCGCGGTCGACCCGGCAAAAGGAAAAGAGATGATGATTCCAAAAGGAACACTTTTGCTCAGAATGAACAGACAAACAAGTTCATGAAGGTTGCTGCTCCTAGTGGCCTATTATCTGGGCTAAATCCTGGAATCATTAATCATGTGAGAAACAGCAAGCAAGTTTACTCCATAATAAAGGCTATGGTGCACTCTGAGAATCTTGAGAAAGAGAACCAGGCAGTTCATGCTAGTCAAACAGGCGAAAGAGGGAGAGAATTTAGTGAGAAGGCTCAGGACCAGAGATATGGGGGTAGTATGATGAATTGCCATTTCTTGATGAAAGGTAGCAACATGCCGTTTCACCAAGGGTTTCCTACTGCATCACAATTCCTTCCAGAGGACGGTGATAATCTGAAACTGCAACTCTCATCAGCAGTCACTATGGCTTCAGACAGGACCTGTAGTACATCAGCTGATGATTTTGCATCTAATCATGATTACATGACTGTGTTATCAGTAAAAGGTATACTAGATTTCTTATTTCGTCAATTATACACTCTCACCAGCACTGCACTGTTCACTGTTTGTAGAATTATCTATACCTGACAGTTGCCTTGCCTTTTTGATGATCAGCGGCCAATGTTGCTTCTCAGTGGTTGGAGCTACTACAGCAGGACATCAGAGGGCGCCTTGCTGGTAATAATTCTTGAGTTTGAAACATAATTCAAAGCTGTAACCCATACATTCTGCTTAATATGCTTTCTTTATTCTTGAAGCTTTGAAGCGCAGCAAGAAGAGAGTCAGGAATGCCCTTCAGACTGAACTGCCCTACCTAATATCGACAGAATTTTCATCTAACCAAGAGAACGAACCATCCATTGTACATTCTTCTGAAGGTGGACCTACTGGAAAAACAGTTCCAGAAGCGCATGTGGCACGATGGCGGTCTCTTTTTCTTCAGATGGACAGAACACTTCAGGAGGAGGGAATGCATCTGGTGAGTTTTTTCGCAGAGTGTTCATTATAGTTGCACAAAACTAGCATATTCTCGCATTATCGCCTCTTATGACAAAAGCATGTGCATGCACAATTGCGCATCCATTCTGGTAAGCAGTGTTCCACTACTGACCATGCTAAATCATTTGCAGGAGAATCGGTTGAAGGAAGTGCAAGAAATGCAAATGAATTGTGAGAAAGGGCTGAGATACATGGCTTGCGAGGCTCCATTAGGAGGACCAATGGCTGAATTATGGTTAGTTCATCATCACTCCTCAACGTATTCGATTCGATCCACCCTTTTCTGTTTTCATACGCAGATCCATGTGTTAGATGAAACTGGGTTCAACTAAATACTCAAATATAGCAACTAAATGTCTGAATTTCCAAGTCATTTCACTTTATGCATATATCTTACTGAAATTCTACTACTACGATGCCTTTCAGGAAGCTGAAGAACTCGGAGGCTCCTGAGAGCGAGTGGGCAGTGCAAGCTGCTGCCGCTTCCATCTACTCGACTTGCAACCTGGTCATGAGAACCGAGAACGTGTCTTGCTTCTGATCTCTTCTCACAACTGGAATTAGTTTCTTGCTTCTTTTTTTTTCTTTTCATTTTACTGATCTTTACCTCAGTCAGCGTTGTGTGTTAGGTTCTGTTTTTTCTCTCTTTATCTATAGCCTGGCAATGATCCCATGTTGAGTAAATCTGCAGTGGTTTGTGCTGCCCTGCTTCATGTAACGTGAAATACTCTGTAACGTCTGCTGTTTCCAACTTACAATTTCACAGCCGCGTGAAATAACAAATTTATTCCTGTATATTCATCCTGTTTCAAAAATGTTTGGAGATTAAGCTTGAACCAAAGTCGCCCATTTCCTCAATTTGTGATCTCCACCGTTGGTTCTCTGATTGAGGAAGGCTATTGAAGCATTAGCTCGAGATCTCGTCGAGCTAAGCAACTAATTAAGCGCAAATTTCAGAAAAAAAAAGGGTACGGAGTATACTAAGCAAACCGCTACTACAGACCAAGTGGAAATACGGACCCAAAAAAATGTAACATGACCGGCCCCACCAGTCAGTGTCAGTGGACTGGGCCGTTGACCATCCGTGTGCCCCACCGGCCAGTCGGCCCGGGCCGGTTTAAACCCTCTCCGCCGCCGTCTCCGCCGCGGCCGCCACCTTCCCATGTCCACCTCCCCCACCGCCGCCAACCACCTCCTCGCCCTCCTCCGCCGCAACGCCGCCTCCCCCGCCGTCGCGCTCCGCCTCTTCCTCCACCTCACCTCCGCCGCATCCCCGCCGTCGCCGCACTCCACCTCCTTCCTCGCCCGCATCCTCGCCGCCGCGCACGACGCCGCCCTCCTACTCCCGAGCCTCCTCCGCCACCTCCTCTCACTCCAGGATCCCGCCCCGCACCTCCTCGCGCTCCTGTCCTCCTCATCGCCGCTGCGCCTCCCGCTCGGGTTCTCCCTTTCCGCGTTCCGCTCCCTCCGCGCGCTCCACTCGTCGCGGCCGCCGCCCACCCCTGTCTACAACCGCCTGCTGCTCGCCGCGCTCCAGGAGGCCCGCTTCGACCTCGTCGAGTCGCTCTACAAGGATCTCCTCTTGTCCGGCGCCGCCCCGGACGTCTTCACGCGCAACATCCTGCTCCAGGCGATCTGTGCCGCTGGCCGGATGGAGCTCGCCCGCAGGGTGTTCGACGCAATGCCGGCAAGGAACGAGTTCAGCTTCGGGATCCTGGCGCGTGGGTACTGCCGTGCGGGGAGGAGTATGGACGCGCTTGGGGTGCTCGATTCAATGCCAATGATGAATTTGGTGGTATGCAACACGGTAGTCGCGGGGTTCTGCCGGGAGGGCCAGGTGGATGAGGCTGAGAGGCTGGTTGAGCGCATGAGAGATGAGGGTCTTGCACCGAATGTGGTCACATTCAATGCGAGGATCTCTGCACTCTGCAAGGCTGGGCGGGTGCTAGATGCATACAGGATATTCAACGACATGCAGGAAAAGTGGGAGAGAGGTCTGCCGAGGCCTGACCAGGTGACATTTGACGTGATGCTGAGTGGGTTCTGTGAGGCTGGTATGGTGGATGAAGCAAGAGTCCTGGTGGATATTATGAGGTGTGGTGGTTTCTTGAGGCGGGTTGAGAGTTACAACCGTTGGTTGTCAGGGCTGGTGAGGAATGGAATGGTTGGGGAAGCACAGGAGCTGCTGAGGGAGATGGCGCATGAGGGTGTCCAACCTAATAGCTACACCTACAATATTATTGTTGATGGGTTGTGCAAGGAGGGCAAAGCGTTTGATGTGAGGAAAGTGGAGGATTTTGTGAAGAGTGGTGTCATGACACCAGATGTTGTGACCTATACTAGTTTGCTCCATGCTTATTGCTCAGAGGGAAATGCTGCTGCAGCCAATAGGATTCTTGATGAGATGGCACAGAAGGGGTGTGCCCCGAATTCATTTACCTACAATGTTCTGCTGCAAAGTTTGTGGAAAGCTGGTAGGATTACAGAGGCAGATCGGTTGTTAGAGAGGATGAGTGAGAAAGGATACAGCTTGGATACTGCAAGCTGCAATATCATTATTGACGGACTATGTAGAAACAACAAATTGGATATGGCTAAGGACATTGTCGATGGCATGTGGAACGAAGGTTGTTTGGCTCTTGGCAGATTAGGTTATTCATCATTCCTAAATTTACTTACTGATTCTTCCAGTAGCAAAAGATGTCTTCCTGACCGAATCACTTATTCTACACTGGTGAGTGCATTGTGCAAAGCGGGCAGGTTTGATGAAGCAAAGAAGAAATTGCTTGAGATGATAGGGAAAGATATCTCTCCTGATTCAGTTATATATGATACCTTTATTCATGGGTATTGCAAGCATGGGAAGACTTCTCTGGCTGTTAAAGTTCTGAGGGACATGGAAAGGAAAGGTTGCAAGCCAAGCACAAGGACATACAACTTGTTGATATGGGGATTTCGGGAAAAACACAACTCAGATGAAATCCTTAAATTGATTAGTGAAATGAAGGGAAAGGGGATTTGTCCCAATGTCATGACCTATAATAGCTTGATAAAGTCCTTTTGTGAACGAGGAATGGTGAACAAGGCCATGCCTCTTTTAGATGAGATGTTACAGAATGAAATTGTTCCCAATATAACTTCTTTTGAGTTGTTGATTAAGGCTTTCTGCAAAATTTCAGATTTCTCTGCAGCTCAGAGAGTATTTGATGCTTCTCTGAGTACATGTGGTCAGAAGAAAGTGCTCTATAGTTTAATGTGCACCCAGTTATCTACTTATGGTAGATGGATGGAAGCCATGAATATTCTAGAAACAGTGCTTGAAATAAGGATCTCTATCCATAGGTTCCCATATAAGCAGATTATTGAGGGACTCTGCAAAGTTGATGAGGTGGATCATGGACATAGGTTACTCAAGCTGTTAATGGTTAAAGGATATTCATTTGATCCAGCAGCATTCATGCCAGTGATTGATGCATTAAGTGAAAGGGGAAAGAAGCAAGATGTTGATATGCTCTCACAAAAAATGATGGAAATGGCAGAGCGTGATGATGGTCTTGCAGCTCCTTCTGGCGAGTTTAAGCCTAGAAGCCAGAAGCATGGACAGGACAAGCGTGCTGAAAGTGATTGGCATGCTCTTTTGCACAGGTATTGTGATGATAAATTTAGTTCTGATGTGTTTGTGACATTTTCGTTAGTCTATTTTCTTGTGCAAGTTTTTGCAATGGTTAGACTAGCAATAAAGCATTAAATTAAAACTGATTTAGTATATAAAGCATATGTACTCAGAACCTAGAAATGAAATTTATCCTGTCTAGAAAAATAGGTCTGCACTTTCTACTTTTGTGTGTCGAATTTGAGCTTGCAATGGATTGATTTTGTTGCTGATTCAACAGAGATGACAGTGCTCGCACAATCTTGAAAATCACCAAGAGAGTGAAGACAGGATGGGGTCAAAGAGGCAACGTTTATGAGAATAAGCAGCAGCAGCAGAATGATGACATTTATGTACTAGAAAACACTGGCTGAGTAAGTTTTTCTTTACCCTAGATCGCATGCAGACAGTAGATACTTATGAATGATGAAAAGTTATAAAATTTGCTTGTAACTAGCTAATACAACTTGAAAGCACATATGCTGTAAGCTTTAATATGGTTAGTTAATCATATAAGTAGACCACAAAATATGCAAGGTGAGTATAATAAGACAACAAATTTCATTTCACCTTCATTGATAACTCATAATCACTCTTTGGTTGAATGTTGTACTCTCTAATCATCGAAAGATCCACTTATATGTTAACACATGCAGTTTTCTTTTGGTAAGAAACATAGGCTCTGGACCTGTGACCATCGTTACATGACAGCACTACTACATAGTAGATTTTTGCATATAATATGATATATTTGGCTTTTCTGTTTTGCTATGCAGGTGGCTATGTATATCAAAGGCTCAAATTAGTATAAGAACTGCAATGTTGCTATTTTATGCTACCTTTCAGACAGAGTTATGATTAAGCAATTATGTCAAGAAAGACATGTCAAGGGATCTAACCCTATATCTGGTAAGTTTTGCAATTAAGTACATCATCAACATGTGTTTGCCACACTATTGTTGCGCTCAAGATCTCACATGTTCAGTGCATTGTGCTGTTATATTTACTCTTCTTTGGACTAACGGTATAATAGTTATGATTACTGATTCACCCTACTTGGAAGGCGAAAGAGTGATAATTCTTTATTTACTTTAGTTATATCGAATTCATACAATCCAGCATAGGAAAAAATTAATCTACCTTTAAACTGGGTATTCAGATATCGGTGTACTACCATGAATTGCAGTTTTTGAAAGTAGACCAATCCCTGTTTTCTTTTGCTATTAAAACCACAATGTTCAGTTATATTGTGTGTTTTTTAATCAGGATTTTTTTACATTTTAGACCTTTTCAAAAACTTATTTTACAAATAAACCCTTAAAAAACTTATTCCTCATGGACCTTTTTCTCGGCGCCAACGTCATTGTTACTGTCCCCCTTGCCCCCTCCCCGCCATTCCCCCTGGAATGGACAGTGCCAATGACATTGGCACCGAGAAAAGGGTCTATTTCCGGAACAAGTTCTTTTAGGGGTCTATCTGTAAAATAAGTTTTTGAAAATGTCTAAAATGTAAAAATCAGTTTTTAATATTCTAAACTTCAGATTCCTTGTGAATGGGTGTTAGGTTAGTTTACCGGTTTGGGCCCAAATGCAATTGACCTGATTTTATAGCTCTATACTATTTGAGATGTGCGAAAGTATGTTTGCAACACATCTTGATTCATACAGCTTAAGGTAAGTTTTTCTGAATGCTGAACTACCCATTCTTCTTTTTGTATAGGGATTCGATGTGAACTGAAGCGACAGTTGATGATGAATGTTGTGCTCAGCTGCACACTCCATTGATTTTTGCTAGATTGAATCTTCATCTTCGCCGCCTCTGGGGAAACCCAACATCGGTACATTCGATCTTTTGCACGCGCTAATTATATTTCGTCTCTCTCGTTCGATGATCTGCTGCTATATCCTGCATATCGATCGATCTCTGACATAATGCATATGTACAGGACGTGGCGAGTGGCAACTGGCAAGCAGTACCTTCTGACGATGGCGGTGGGCTACACTGAGAAAGCCGACGTCAATGCAACTATTCACAAGGTCGATCCACAATCATTATTGGTAACTGAGTAATACAAGAACGATCGATCCCTTGATTATTGATATATTCAAAATTAACATACAGTTCTCAGGCAAGTTTGACATAATACTGTTCCATTACGACGGGCGCACCAGTGAATGGGAGGAGTTTGAGTGGTCGAAGAAGGTTCTTCATGTCAGCGCCAGAAACAATGGAGTTACTGTTCCATTAATCTGTGGAATGCATCTTACCGGGAGAGCCTCGTCACGGTGAAACCTTGCACACCGCAGCTCTCGCCAGACACTGAGCCATGGCTTAGCTAGCTAGGTAGAGATTTCATTTTTGGGTCTTTTTTTTACGATGGAAGATTAGCTTATTTTTATTTTATTGAGGAAGTTTAGCTTATTTTTATTTTTATTTTATTGAGGAAGTTTAGCTTTTTGTCTCTGTATTAAGTATGCACACAAGTATATTTGTAGATACCGGGGTTTGAAGCTTGTTGAGTAGTCTTGTATCCATAATTCACTATACACTACATGTTAGCTAGTTAAGTATATACTACATGATTAAAACGAGAGCACACCTCGAATCATCCATTTGAAGAGTCACAAATCTCTAAGAAAATTGTTTTACCGATGCTTTAAGTATTTTATTGAGTGATGTACACATGCGGTCTCTAAACTTATGAATGTAGTATCATATGGTTACTAAACTCTCAAATGTATATTTGGATCTCTAAACTTGGTATCATCTAAGTCCAAACGGTTTCCAACCCACCTCCTGACGTGGGATGCTAGGGTGGTGCATACGAGTTAACGTAACCCACATGTTATTCATGTAAAAAAAAGATATATTTTATTCTCTCTCCTAATTTCCTTGTAGGCGTCGAAAAGAGAGAGGAGAGTTTTTTTTTAATTTTATTTTTTTCTATGTGTGATATGTAGGTCCTACTAACACATAGGAGCCACCATAGCATGCCACATCAGTGAATAGAATGGATTTGAGTTTATTTGGATCTATATGATACCTATAACAAGTTCGGATACCTAAAATATATTTTAAGAGTTTATGTACGTAAATAATAATCCAACCCAAGTTTAAGAATCGGTTGTACCCTTTACTCTGTTATAACACTGAGAGCTCATTTAAGCATACTACTAGAACACATCAAGACTTCTCTAGGACATACGCTTCCCTTAGCAGTTTAGCAGCATATTGGTGTGATTGTGCTTGTATATGTGTGACCTTGCAAGGTTGATGTTGCGAGATACGAGGAAAACAACGAAAGCACAAAAATGTGCACTTGTGAATAGGAGAAGTTTGATAAAATATCGAATAATTAGATATTTTACCGCCAATGAATGAGAGGAGTTTGATAAAATCTCAAATAATTAGTTACTTTACTTTAAAGTTTTGAGAGACAGGAGGAAAATAATGAAAGCACAGTGTGCACAAGTGAATGGGAGGGGTTTGATAAAATCTCGAATAATTAGTTATTTTACTAAACAACTAAAGCACACGTATGCACAGTAAATAGGAGGAATTTGATAAAATCTTAAATAATTAGTTATTTTACTTTAAATTTTTGAGAGACAGAAGAAAAACAACAAAAGCACACAGTTTAAACTAGTGAATGGAATGAGTTTGGTAAAACTCTCAAATAATTAATTATTTTACTTCAAAGTTTTATTAGCAGCGAGTAATCACCAATCATGTGAAATACATGGAGGTTGGAAAAGAGAAAAAAATTATCGTGCCGTCCTATAGCTCCTGTCACCAACCCCGCTAATGCCACATCAGCTCTCTAACAATACCGTTTCACTCTGCTAGTGCCACATCAGTTCCCTAAGATCTTGTTCGGTTTAGAGGGAATTGAAAATGATTGGAGGGGATTGAGGGGGAATAATTCTATACCACAATAGGTGTGGAATAAATTCCCTCCAATCCCTCCCTCATGGGGATTAAGCGAACAAGGCCTAAACCATTTCACCTTATATGTCTGGTATTGTTTCATGTGTGCCGACCACTAAATCACAATGTAATAATCTCCTTTAAGCCCCAAACCTAACCTCACGGTTTAAAAAAAAAAATTCCCAAAACCCAAAACTCCAAGTTGATCCTCCTCTGCCCTATAAACCCTAGCCTCTCTCCAGAGCTGCCCCTGTATGCTCGCCTTCACCCCTGATGAGTAGATCGCTGTCGGCTCTATCACCGACGTTGAGACACCTGATGATGTTACTGTACTCTCAACGAGCAACACCTCACTTAGGCCTTATTCAGTTTAGAAGGGTTTGAAGAGAATTGGAGGGGATTGAGGGGGAATAATTCCACACCACAATAGGTGTGGAATAAATCCCTTCCAATCCCTCCCTCATGGGGATTAAGCGAACAAAACCTTAGGCTGTGTTCTTTTGGAGGGGTTGGGAATCCCTTCCCTCCGCACGTAAAACGGAGCAATGAATTAACCCATTATTAATTAAGTATTAGCTATAAAAACTTGAAAAATGGATTAATATAATTTTTTAAAGTAACTTTTCTATAGAAATCTTTTTCAAAAAAACACGCGCGCGGAAAAAAAAGTGAGATGAGTTGGGAACTCTAAGCAAAGAACACAATCTTATTGTCAAGCTATTCTGCTTGGAGCAGTTCGTATGCCGCTCCCACATTTGCCGCTTAATGCACTTGCGGTAGTAACTATTTGTATTGATATGCGTGCATGATAAATAGTTACAGATAAATTAATATATAAAGAGGATAAGAGCTAGTACTATAAGCAACTATATATAAGACTTTGGATGCCACTTAGGCTTAAATAGTTAGGTGAAGGAGAGAAAAAAGGAGTCTTTCCTCATACAAGAGCAACCTCTCCAAGAAAGGTGGAAGAATTAGACCAATAGATTAAGAGCAAACAAAGAAAAGTAAAATTGTTATGTTGTATTGATACAAGCATAATAGAGACAATGTATTATATGCATTAACTCTTAACAAATATCTAGATGGTGTGTACAGAGGTGACTATCACTTTTACTATAATACTTTAAGCGATTCTTGTTTAGCTAAAATTAAGGTTGAATGGATAACTTTTGACACTTCTTATTAAATGACCGATGCATATAGGTGAGATGGTGATTTATTATAAGTTTAGAAGAAATTTAAATAAGAGGTTCTTGATAGGACAGGAAGTAGTCGGAATAGTGATAAGTGCTTACATTTTGGTATAAATTTTAAATGCTCAAAATGATTAAATTTTGTGACGGAGGAATAAATGTTGCAACATCGCTATTACATTAATAACAAATTACACTTCATTATTCCTTCATAAAAATCCCTAGATCTTTCTAGGAACATGTTGGTGGTCGTTAAATACCGTTTCGATCCTTAACCTTCGAAAATAAAATAAGTGAAATAACATTCTATACATCGAGTTATTTTACACTAATAAATTTTGTAACGCCCCGGCACTCGTTAACCGATGACACCAGCTAACTCGTGCCGAAGTGCTACGCATTACCTGTGATATAGTACCAGTCCCAGAATACACTAGCTGGTACTCACAGAATAAACATGGAATCAAAGTAGATTAATTATTACATCACTAGGTTTTAGTCCTTACATAAGTTGCCATCCCGGACAGACCCAAGGATGAGCAACGCAACAATACAAAAGTCCATAAAGCAAAAGACAAAAGCAGCAGCGGCTAAGCGTCTAGGCGACCATCTCGATCCACAGGCGACGGCTTGGGGCTAGGCACGATCCTTCTAGAAGTCCTCGTACTCGGCTTGCTCCTGGAGACACTCCTCGGCGGTCGGGTCGACGTCTTCATCTTCAACTTCTATAGATATATTATATATAGCAAGGGTGAGTACTTCACGTACTCAGCAAGCCGGGGAAAGAATGACATGCTTGGTTAAGACAAGGAGAGCTAGGGTTTTATTTGCGAAAGCTGCCTTTTTGGTAAAACGATTTATTTCACAAAACTCCTAGTGAGTGAATCAAGTTTTAGTTGTCGGGAGGAGGCTCACGCCTCGACCCATTCCACAAGTTGCTTTGCAACAACTCGTCACGATTAACGAACAACAATTGATTTGTCTCCTCTATTGGTTCCTTCTCACTTTTACAACCACACATAGTCCACACAGTTATCTCAGCACTGCAACGCCATCATGGCCCTAACAACACCTCGGTTTCGGACGACACCCCAGGTCACACAGACCTGTTCCTAACCACACAGGTTAGCCGTTTGCCACACAGGCAAACTCTGGAAACGAATCCCTTCCCACCAACCATTTTCATCAAACATTTGTCAAACAAAACTACGCTATGAGAAACACCTTACACTCGCCCTTGACCGTGGGCACGGCTGTTCGAACAGTTTATTAAACTCTGCAGAGGTGGTACGCTTTACCCACACGACACGAAACTGACACCGTGTACCCGTCGGCAACGGAAGTTCGTGACAAGGCCTTTCCAAAGCTGACCCATGAAAATCGCATGCCACCTAGTTGGGCTAAGATCCATAGCCGAGTATCAGGCAAAGACAACCGTCGTCCACTCAGGAAATACCGAGGATGCCTCCTATTCCTACTGGTACCATGCCACAATAGAGGCAAAAAGACACCCATGATGGGCAAAAAAAATGCGTAACACTTCGTCTCCTCATCCTCGGCATTCCACAACCATTGGCACACCAACTCCCACGTGAGAACAATTTACTTAGCTAGAGGCATCCCATAAATACCCGTGTGGTCGCACTATAACGTGTTCGGATGGACTTCCCAAAGGAATCGGTCCTTAACGATAATACGTAGCCAAACCACAAAGGCGTGACTGCGCATCATCACTATTTTCACAACACATTTTATTTCGCAACACCTCGGTACAACGTACCGGATTTTTTTTTAAACATGTAATTTGGAATAACCCAAGTTTCCCACACGGCAACAACGTAAGCATGGCTAAGCGAAACTACCTTGGTAATCGTATATCGATACCGGCGCTAAAATTTGTGGAGCTACCAAAGGTATGAAAATATCAACCTATGTGATATAAGTGCGACTACCAGGTTGGTCCGTCGGTTGTATAAACAATCCGAGGCCTAAACATGTTATTCGTGTGTAATAAGCAATGCATTTTTCAAACAACATATCATTGCAAATATAGGGGCAATGTGATCAAAGAGGCTTGCCTTGCACGAGGTGCGGGTCTTCTTCTTCGAAACCGGCGTTCGGAGCGTCTTCGTACACATGTTCTATACGCGGAACGGAGAACAAATAAATAAAAGGTAATAAAACAAGCTCAAATCAAATAAACAAGGGTGCCACTGTGTAGACCTCAATTTTAGAAAAATTTAGAAATTTGAACGGGGTCAAACGGAGTTACGGTTGAATTTCTATGAATTTTCAAAGGTAGAGGGGCTTTTCTGAAAATTTGGGAATTTTTAAATGATAACGGAATATTCCAACGTTAGGGTTTGACGGTGGGGGCCCACATGTCAGGCCGCGAGAGAGAGGGGGAGGGAGTGGGGCCCACCTGTCAGGGGGGTCTTCTTCCTCCTTGCTCCACCGAGCTCGGCTCGGTTTGGCGCCAGCGGCGAGGCAGCCGGGGAGGGAGAGAAGGCCGGCGGTGGCCGGGGGAAAGAGGGGGTGGGGCGGCGGCGACCGAGGAGCGGCGGTAACCGGCGGCGAGCGGCGGCGGCCGGGGAGGTGATGGCCGGTGAGTGGCGGCGGCCGAGAGGGGAGAGGGGAAGAGCCAGGAGAGAGAGAGAGGGGCCGGCGAGAGAGGGCGGCCGGCGAGGGGTGGGCTCGGCCCCCTTTTATAGGCGGCGTGCGGCGCGGGGAGGAGCGGCGACGAGACGGTGGAGCGGCGACGGCGACGGGCGCGGCGGCGCGGGGCTCAAGGTGGGCGGCGCGGCGATGGGACCTTGGAGCGGCGACGTGACGCGAGCGGCGCACGGCGCGGGGCGCGAGGGGAGGGGCGCGGGGCTCGGGGCGGGCGCGGCGACCGGGGCGGCGCGGCGCGGCGAGCGGCGGCGCGGCGGCGGCGCCGGCGGTGCGGGCGGGAGGTAGGGGAAGGGCGGTGTGGGCCGGGCCGGCGTGGGGGGAAAATGGCCCGTGGGCCGAGGGGGAGAGAGAGGGAAGGGAGGGGAGATGGGCCGGGAAAGGAGAGAGGAGGGGAAGGGAGAGGTGGGCCGGTCTACTCGGGGAAAGAGAGGGGGGGTTGGGCCAAGGGAGAGAAAAGAGAGAGAAAGGTCCAACAGGGAGGTTTTTCTCTGTTTTTTTTTTAAATCGGAAATGAATTTGGGGTGAAATAAAACATGAGATCCAATTTGGCACCAAACAAAAATAAAATAAAAACCAATTTTAAAAGTCAAATTTTTACTTGAGATATTTTTAAATAAATAAGTAAAATAAAAAGAGGTGTTACAAATTTCCAAGAGCTGTACCGTTTCTTGGTTATTTTAAAGGGGAATAAGTCCACTTTACATCCAATATTTTTACTTTGAGTTTAATTAGGAAACGGTATACCGTCCGACGGTATACTTAATGACGCTGATGTCATCCTAGAAGGCACCTCCCAACGTAGCGTTCGCGACATCTGTCGAGCGCACGGCGCCGTGCCTTCCTCACGCGTGATGTATGTTTGCCTCGAGCAAGCCATGAGCAGTCTGGTAGCATTGAATGCTTATCTGCGATAGTAACATACCGTACTATAAGTGCATCTACCAGATACTGTATGTTACTATCTGGTACATACGCGTGATGTATGTTTGCCTCTTATTCTTTTTATTTTTATTTTTTAGCTAACCTCTTATCCTTTAAATTTAGCTAGAATCTATAAGAATAATAATTCTAGCTAAATTTAAAGAATAAGAGGCTAGCTAAAAAATAAAAAGTTTCCCAAAAGCAGGGGAAAACCAATAGACTAGACAAAGATAGCTAGCGTGAATGGAAAGTCCGTCTGGCTAGGCAAAGATAGCTAGCGAAGAGGAGGAGATAGCTAGCGTGAAAAGATAGCTATCCAGTTGGCTAGTCTGTTGGATGCAATTTTTTCTCTCTTTCCTTTTTTTAATTAACCAACGGGATATACAAAAGCCCTTAGAGATGCTCTAACTACTACACTTTTTAGCCTTCTCTGCCCTACCATGCACTACTGCACTGCTCTCCACTGTTATATTGACCATTGAATATCTTGCACAGCATAATGTATCGTTTGCATCCTTGTAGCCTGATAAAAAAATCAGCATAACCTGACATTTTCTTTAGCCTAAAGTACTTTTAGGTTCGCGTGAAGTACTTAGGTCATCCACAATATGCTAAGGCTGTGTTCTTTCTCCCTTTTCCCCAACTCATCTCTCTTGTTTTCCGCTCGCACGCTTTTCAAACTGCTAAATGGTGTGTTTTTTGTAAAAAAATTCTATACAAAAGTTGTTTAAAAAATCAAATTAATCCATTTTTGAAAAAAAAAAGCTAATACTTAATTAATCACTCGCTAATGAATCACTCCGTTTTCCGCGTTTATTGTGCGGGCTGGGAAGTTCTTGCTGCGAACGCAGCCTAAAAGTGAGTAGTAAGGAGCCTTATTACCTGGTTCACCATTGTGGGGTAGGCAGTAATAGGGATGATAACGGACTAGGTCGGGCACGGGTAGAGCGATTCCATACCTGACCCGAGACCCACGTGCTCGTGCTCAACCCATGCCCACATGGTCTATCGGGCAAAATCCCATACCCATGTCCATGCCCGTCGGGTACCTATTGGGCCTGCCTGCGCCGCCACCTTCGTCGTGCTCCACCACCACCGTCGTGCGTCGCCGCCTGCTCTTGTGCACTGCTTGCTCCTGTGCGCCGCCGCCGTCTGCTATCATGCGCAGCAGCATTGCAAGCCTCCGCCAACCGCCGCCTACGTCCATGCGGCCGTGCGCTACCATGTCGTGCTGCCAACCGCCTCCACACCGTCGCTAGCCAGCGCCCCCACCGCCGCCGTGGGGATTAGGGTAGGAGAGGGGATTGAGGAATTAGGTTAGAGTTTCTATTAGTTGAGTATACATATGTGTCATGGTTACGGATAAGACATATCTCCTATACTACGACTTATGGAATATACGAACATAGTATACCTTTGCGTATACGGCTTGTTTCCGTCTATAATAAGTGAATTGCCGAAAGATTGTAGAATTTACTCTCACGGGTAAGTGATTAACGGAGCCTTACTCGGAGAGGATTAGGCTTGTACCATATCGTGCGGGGTCCGTAGTCTCCGAGTCTTACTTGGGGATTAAGATGATTCACGGTATAAAAGGTACACCCCCTAAAGGGTTTAGAGGATCGGATTCTACTACTGGTACATCCACCATAGTCTCAAGCCAAAGGATACGAAGCCCACTCGCCGGGAGATCTCGTCAAATCATCTCGACAAGGTTCTTGCCGGTAATATCGGAATCATCAGTTCTCACTGTACTTTGTGATTTTTCATATCAATCTCATATAAACTAGATTAGGGCTATTACCTTACGAGGGGCCTGAACCAATATAATCTTTGTCTCCTTGTTCACTTGATGTCGTTTCGTGTAGATCCTAGCATCAACGTACCCCAATACCCTATACATCCAGTCTACGGGTATCACCCGTCGACAATATGTCCCTAGTTAGTGGGCTAAATGGGCCAAGAGAAAAGTGTATGAGGAATAAGAGATGAGCCAAAACTAGCTAATACATATGTATCGGGTCGGGCATGGGTTACCTGTGGGCAAAAAAAAATACACGACTACTGCCTGCTACGTTCTTGGGTCTCGGGTGGACATACCCACAGGCAAAAATTACACCCATGCCCATGCCCATCAGGCCGGGTATCCACAGATACCTGGACCCGTGGGTAAAATTGCTATCCCTAGGTAGTAAGGTGTGTAGTAGTATCATCTGGGTAGTAGCACCACTACTAGATAACAAGCAATAAACAAATATTAAAAATCTCTCCTCTCATTCTCTCTCTTCTTCACCTATCCACTTCTGTTAAACGTGGGACCCAGCTTACTACCTATATGGCTATATATTATGAGAGCTAAAATAGCTATTGCCTGATTTTATGGTTCCCACCTTACTACCCACTTAGTAAAGATACATTGAGGATGCTCTTATAAACTATACCGTCCCAAACCTCGTTGATGTACAACAAGATAGATAGGACAACACAAGTTTCGGTGGCAGTGCAATGCAGCACATCCTCCTCTCATTGATGTGAGAGAGGCAAGAAAACAAGACTTAAGTGGTGATAGTGCAGAGCAATACAACAAGATAGATAGAATTACGACACACACCAGGTATGTTAAAGTACTCACTCCACTATGGGCTGTGAACAAAATAAGGTACCTATTAGGTCTGATACCAATGATATATAAAGTGTGATACATGGTACCTATCAGGTGTGATAGCCTATTGGTATCAGACCTGATGCCTACTCTATTCGATTCATATTATAAATCATTTGATTTTTTTCAGGTTTCATCAAGTTTATAAGAAAAATTAGCAATATTCACAACACCAAACTATTTTTTGAATATATTTTGATACAATATTTGCTTGGTATTGAAATTGTTACTATATTTTGCTATAAACTCGATCAAACTTGAAGAAGTTTGATTAAGAAAAAAGTCAAACAACTTATAAATGAAACGGAGGGAGTAGGTACCAACTCTGATACCTATATGTATCGAGTATGGTCCATGTAGGTATCAGATTTGACATCTGATAACCATGGGGTATTAGGTACCTAATATTATCAAAGATGAAATATATAGAGTACCACATCTGATACATTGACGTATCACTAGATATCCGAGATCTCTCGATAACTAGGCATGATACTTAGTACCGGATATGATACATATGGACACCAAATTTAATACTAGATCTTATACCCTTATGTACCTCCTAGTTTAACTAGAATAAAACAACACGTAACTAGGCTAACACTATACCCAAACAAAAAACACGCCCTAGCTAGAGTCCTATAAAAGCTAGCTTGCCTACAAAAGGAGTCCTCTTGGTGTGTGAGAGGACATGCCTCATGTGGGCCACCTAGCACATTTCCTGTATGGGATAGGCATGCATACCGGTAGCTCCGAGGGTGTAGTGCACCTAGGGGTGCAGTGTGCTAGGGAGCTACTCATATTTGACAAAAATCTATATGTGAGTAGGGGGCGTCGGTTCATTGACTCACGCAGTTTATAAATTATACCGTCCCCATGTCGGGACACCGATATGTAGTTTTCTGTCTTATAAAACCAGGTTAAATATCGTTCCGAGAAGGTATGAATGACTATTTTGACTAATGTAGCATCCTAGTAAAAAAATAAAGAAAATAAAGAAATATGTTAGGCCCACATCTGAGTCATCTCTCCCCTCTCCTTATCTCTCTCCTCTCCCTTCATAAGCTCGTGCTCAGCGGTGCCGGAGATCGGAGGTCTTCTCCACGTTATCAGCTAGCCTCATCCAACTCCCACAATCTTGGTCTACCAAAACTAGTAACCGACTTCTTAAACCCCAAACCCCAATCCCCACGGTTTAAAAAAGAAAAAAAAACAACGACAAGGTGTTCCTACTCCTCTGCCATGGAAACTCTCGCCTCTCTCCGGTGCCGCCCTAGCATCCTTGCCTTCTTCCCCGACGCTGAGTTCCTCGCCACCAGCTCCGTCACCGACGTCGCCACACTAGATGCGCTTGCATCCTTGCCTTCTTCCCCGATGCTGAGTTCCTCGCCACCAGCTCCATCACCGACGTCGCCACACTAGATGCATAAGGAGCACACCACAGATTGCATTGACCTCGATTGGAAGTTTGTGAAGAAGACTTTACCGCCGGCGAGTGGGACTTGGCAGCGACAATCTTATTGGACTATTCACAGATCAAGCTACACCAGTAATTTATGTATTGGAATTATTTCAAACCAAACATAAGAAATTTTATTTAACTCTCATTTTACATGTTTTCTATTTTTTTATCAATTTGGGATACAAGAACAAAATCACCTATCATATGGTATCTTAGTTATGTTGTTGCTTCAGTTAGCAAGAAAAATATGTTGATAATGTGCTGGTACAAATGTTTTTTTTCATAGGAACATATCATCAAAGAGTATATGTTCATTTATTGACGAAAACCATACGAATGCGATTTTTTTTGTGATTGCTAAGCAGGGCATAATGGTTTGGGTTGAAATATTATGAAAATAATCCGAGAAATAATAATTTAGTATGATTATATGTTGAGGTTTAGAATATAATGAATTGTAGATATAATTTCTATGCATGCATGTTGAGTTTTAGGTGCTCAGTGGATTGATGTGGCATGCTTGCATATTAGCCTTTAGGATGTGATAGTAATTACCTCAATCATGTTGAGGTTTTTATATGCTTAGTGGGCTATAACTTCATAGAAGATATAGATGAGGGATAAGGGTAAGTTGGGAAAGAAAGTTAAATAAGAGGTTATTGACGGCACAAGTGGTAGTTGGAATAGTGCTAAGTGCTTATGTTCTGGTTTTCAAATGCACAAAATGATTATATTTTGGAGTGGAGGAAGCAACATTTATAGTGCAACATTGCTATTAGATTAATGACAAATCACTTCATTATTCCTCCATAAAAATCATAGATCTCTCTATGAACTTGTTGGTGGTGGTTAAATATCATTTCGGTCTCCAACCTTCGGTAATAAAACGGGTGAAATAACATTCAATACATATTTTTTTATTTTAGATTGATGAATTTCCACGACTTGTATCGTTCCTTAGTTACAAGTCCACTTTACATTCCTTATTTTTACATCGAGTTTAAATAGCATACCTAAACCGCAATATGAGAAATCTTGAACCCATATCTTATAGAACCAGATTAAATAATGTTCCGAGGCAATATGAACAGTTGTTTGGTTGATGTGGCATAATAGTCAACAAGAAGAAAATTAAAAAACATGTTGGGCCCACATGTAAGTGGGTTGTCTCTCCCCTCCTCTTATCTCTCCTCTCCCTTCCCGAGCTCGTGCTCGGTGGCACCGGAGGTCAGAGGTCTTCACCACATCATCAGCCAGGCTCATCGCCGCTCCCACCGAAGGCCCAGCCACACGTCACGACCGTGTTGGTAGACGCTGACGTGTTCGTCTACTACGAGCGTACTATTCGTCTTTGCATGGTGGAAGCGGCATGCTGCATAGACCAACATTCCCGCCGAATGCCCCTAACCATAAACCTCGCCATTGTCACTTGAATCCACGTCGTCGAAACATTTTTGGAAACGTTGAAATCTGGCAGCACGGGGAGCGCAATGCCATCAATCCCATCACTGAGCCGGTTGGAGTCCCGTCGAAGAGTCAACAACCTGTCAAGACGATTCAACTACGGTGGCACAATGATAGACAATTTGTTGAACAAGAGGTTGAGGTGATACAACCTATACAACGCAACAATCGACAACGGTATTGGGCCGGACAGTGAGTTGTCCATAAGGGTGTAAGAGGCTAGCCCCGTTTATTTTAACCTAAAAGTGGGTTCGCGGATTAGCCACTTACCCCATTAGTTGGCCGTGAGAAACAACAGCTTGAGCCTGCGCGAGAGGCGAGAGGTCGGGAATGACACCGGAGAGGTCGTTCCCCTTGAGACTAAGCAAGTGGAGGTCGTCGAGCCTCGCGAGCGTTGGGAGGGCAGTGTCACCAAACAGGCCAAAACTCTCAAGCATCACTTTTGTGGCCTGCCCTCCCACACAAGTAACACCCCACCACATCTTGCTGGTCTCCCCGCCTCCTCCCTCTCTGCCCCAGGCTTGGAGGTTTCCAGGTGCACGACGATGAGAGGAGGGCCTCCCCTGGGTGCACTATCGAGATCTCCTGAGCTCGACCTCCACCGTCGCTGCCTTGTCGAGTTCGAGCCTGAGCCTCTTCTCCGTTGGAGGTTGTCTTCCCTCTATGAGGACGGGAAGGAGACCGAGCAACTGTTTGCTTGGTGGTGGAGGAGTGGTGCGGTGAGAAGGTGACAACTCGAGCTCCTACGAACTCATTGATGATGGTGATGGCGACTGCCAACGACGCCCCTCTGTTGGCGGAGCTCCGAGCGAGGGCAGCGTGCTTAGCTAGCGGCAAAGTGAACAGCGACATCGGCATCTTCCTGCTCTCCGAAGGCTTCCTACCATGCGCTTGTCGCATTTACCCGTGTCGCGGCAACGCCGATGCACGCGAGGGAGCTCATGGCATCTCCGTCGGGTTCGAGCTGCTTCAGTGGCAGCGAATAGGCAGTTGAGATGGCAAAGGAGGATCTCATCAGCGTCATGGTTTGATGGGTCACCATCGGCGCAGAGAGTGAAGAGTAGAGAGGGGAAGAAGAGGAAGAAGGTGGGAAAATACAGTAGACCTCACGTATTATTTATTTTATTTTTCTAACTGGGATGTCGTGTCAACCAAAACAATCACCCATACTATCTCAAAACTTTATTCAACTAGATTTCATGGCAGGAGTGAATCCAAAAGAGAGTTAAAGGGGGACTCATCTCCTTCCTCCTACTCTTTATTTTCTCCCTCTTCTTCCCATTTTCTCTCTCCTATCAATGGTGATCCAGCGGGGTAGGGAGGACTCGAGTCCCCTCAGCACTCACACTGGATCCACCCCTGTTTCATGAGGTTGAAGATTTTTGATATTGTGATTTGAGCATACGATTTAAACTCGGCGTAAAAATAAGGGACTAAAGTAGACTTATTCCTTTTATTGGTAAGGTGGTGTTAAAGGAAAGTTTTGGCAATTGCCGTTAGTCAAGGCTAGCCAAGGAGAGAAATTGACGTCGTGATTCCGACAGGTTAGTTGGAAGCATATTGGATAGAGTTTGATGTTTACAGTTGTTTTTGTTTTAGCTTTCGTATTAAGGAAAGTTTGTTATTTTTCTTTTCTATAGAGGTAGAGTCTTGAGTCGATCGAGTCGTGTTTGAATCGGACTTGTTTTAGCCCAAGGGTATAAGTATGCACACTCAAGATCTTTGTAAGAAATCAACAAATCAATATACAACTTTTGGCACATCATTACCCTAGTTTTAGTTTCGACGAGTTCTTAGTTTCAAGATAGGTTGCATCAGTTTCGATCTCCAGCAAGAAGTAAGTTCCATCAACTTCGTTTGTATCGGCGTAATTAGTACTTTCTCGGTGAAGTGGGATATTGTAATTAAGTTCTTACATACGTTGCTTATCCGATATATTGGTTCTTTCTTAGATTGCTTTGATGTCTTAATTAGATTTAATATATCAAGCACTTTACACGGAATCTATCGGCTTGTTTAGATCTATCAAACTCATCATCAATCTAGTATGTCTCGATTAGGTCCGATCTACTATATTTTGATCTACTAGATAGGATATATTTAACTAATGCTACTCTTGGATGTGACAATTAAGGATTTACCAATGGTCCCACGTATCATAGACACGTAAGAACCCACATATCATCGACTATGAGTGATAAATAGTTAATAAATGTCACATCTTTAAAGTGGCAAATAGTTAAATGTCTCACTAGATAGGTTTGTCCTATATGATAAATTGTGTTCAAAATTTTATCGGATTTTCAGCCGATGAGTTATCTGTTTGCCATCAATTAAATTGCTACATCGGCCCACTCCACAACCACCTATACACAGACATCGCACGAGAATCAAAGCATGAAACCGAGGGTGTCCATTCAAAAACTCCATCAGGTGATATGAGGGGATAATTCCATCCGCATAAATACAATCGGACGGTGGAAGATGGCCTTGCTACCATTCTTAGAGCATCACCAACAATGTCTCTATTCCATCCCCAATCCTAATCTTTTGGGATTTTAGTGGAAAAAAACTGCTATAACAGATATCCTACCTTGATGCTAATATTTTGGAATTCCCATCACCGTATCCTCCGCTCTCTTTATTTGAGGGGGAGCGACATCGCCTCTCCCATTCCTAATCTCTGTTTTGGTGTGATTTTTCTCTCGTTCCCGCGCGAGGAAAGAAATCTCCGTCCCGTGAGCTGCGCCGCACGCCTCCCGTGGCGAGGAAAAAAGTAGTGATTACGCAGGCGGAGGAGGAATAAAACTGATTTTTTAGTTGGTAGTTTACTATGAGCACACTTTTTGGTTTTAGGGAATCAATTTTACTCAATCTATTGGAATAAACACTTTTTAAACGTATCAAATTCCCTTTAGGATTCCCAAATTCAGATTTTTGGGATTGAATTTACTCGTTATGTTGGTGATGCTCCTAGCGACCCAATTTAGGGGGATTGAGATCCTCTGCAGTTAAATGCACGGTATCTTTATCACTAAAATATAGGTCTTGGATTATCGAGTCCACGTATTAGTGAGTCCACGTATTAGTGACAAAGGCACGTAACTTCGGCTGCTGATGATCTTGATCCAATTTAGGGGTGTTCATGTGTACTGAAATAAAAGTAAGGTTTCTTCTGTAAAAGATCACTCCGCCGCGGCCAGCGCCGGCGCCGGCGACGGTGACCTCTCTGATTGCGAATCGGGACGGCCAGCTGCGGCGGAGCATCTCTCTGCGGTGGCCGGAACCCGCCCAGCGACGCGAGCGCGGCTTCACAGACCTCTAGGCGTTCGCCCGCGCTGCCTCGTCCCTAGAAAAGCGTTGGCCGGCCGCCGCGGCGCCGTGTTGTCTACTCCGGCCGGCGTGGACCGCGCGCTTGGTGGACAGAGCAGCGAGCTCTCCACGACCTTGTGGTTTTCCCGGCCACCGCGCCGCACACGAGCACAAAGAAGTGGCTAAGCACGGACGAGGGACGCGGTGGTGGCGGCCGGGGAGGACGGCGACGGCGTCGCTCTCTCCTTTTCTCGGCGTAGGCTGTGCTGTCCATTCGATGGGAGTCGAATGGAGGTGGCCGACCAATCTACACAAGGCTGGTCCTTGCAACCAGAGCCTGGTCACCGGCTGCCCACCAATCGTTCGACGAAATGCGCGAACAGGGTGGCAATGTCCATCCGACACGGTAGAGGCGTCATCGTGAGCACATCTCGTCTCTGCTCCCACCCCTACTTCCAGCCATGGTAAGCATCCCAGTTCCCAAGTCTAGTACCCACTTCCCGGCCATTGTTCACTTCTACTCTAACATGGATTTTTCTGTCCACTGCCATAAATCCACGGTTCTTGACTTCCACAATCGACCAAATGAAGCCATGGCCGACAATATAAATTTGTGCGAGCCTGCGTATCAACTCGTTAGCAAGCTAACCATTCGGTGCATGGAGGGGCACCCTATCCTCCATGAGGTGGTGATCACATCACACTCTTCCCTGCTACTAGTTCCAAGTTGGTGAGTAGAATATGGATTCCAATGGAGAGTAGGTATAAGGTTTTTTAAGTGCAATCTGACAGTACGCTTATTGTCCTTTCATCTGTTGCCGTGCATATTTTTAAGGCTTATCATCTGAATAGCTACAATAGAATGCAGAGATGTGGACTGCACCAGGTCTGATCTGCTTCTTCTAGGTTGCCTTCACCGAAAAATGGCTGCCCAAAAGGCTCCAAAATAATCGGAAAGAAACAGCCAAGCAAAGGTACATCGGCGGCATTAATGTTCTTAACAATTTATCAAATGTATTTTATTGTATCTTAGGTAGAGACGTTGGTGTTTCCTAAGCCTATGTGTTTAGCTGTAAAGGAACATATCAAACTTTGTATAAGGGCCAAAAAATATCTAGGAACGAAGACCCATACGACCCATGTGGCTGTGTATGGGAGATAAGGAAATCCCTTGTAATTTAAAAATTCTATTGGGTAGATCCTCAGGTTTGACGGGTGACCGCATCGATGGTCATGCTTAACTCTGAAGGCTTGTTTGTTTTGGTTGTCATAATTGGGTTAGGCAGCTTTGAGTTCTTACGTGTGGTAATCAGCTTGCAATTGTGATTGTGTTATGCTGCAGTTTGCCTTGTGCCCCTCATGCCACTGGGCGCTGGTAATTGTTTGCCCAAGTTTACCAAAATTTGTGATGACTGATTTATCTGATGAAAAATATTGGCATCTCATTTAGTTGTAGCAGTGGACTAAACAGCTTATAGTGCGCTGGGGGCTGTTGAAATGTGGCTAACAGTGCTATTTTTCAGCAGCTTAAACATTCTAGATTGAGGCGGCTAATACCGTAAATGAAGTTATTAGAGTTTCCATTTTAATATTGCAGACTCAGTTGTTACTTCGATCGACAAGTAAGAGTAGCAGATCTGAAAGGCATCTAATAAGCGAGGAATCAACAGGAACCATCATGATGGCTAGTAACTCTGCTCTTGTACTGTACTTGAAGTTTCGGTTTCTGTATGGGACAGTCGTCAACTGGTCTCTGGGCCTATAAAATACAAAGGATGTATGTGGCTCTTAGCTAGAGCAAGACATACTTTTTCATACCTTCCAGTCTTCCAGACATAAGTGCATTAGCAACATAGAATATGGAAGGGACTGGTGAGATGAGAGAGATTGGACGAGAAACTCTCCATGGAGGTGCGGTGCAGAGTAGTAGTGAGACTGATGGGCACAAAGAAAAGACTATTGACAGTGAAAAAGATGGACAGTTTCGGGTGCAGGTAAGTGACTATATTTTGCGCATTCATGCAATTCTAATGCCACATTAATCTAGTGCTTGTTTCAATCCTATGCCTACTTTTTGCTGGGTGGAACAGCCAAAATGGAGGAAATTCTTGGCTCATGTTGGGCCTGGAGCTCTGGTGGCCATTGGCTTCCTAGATCCTAGCAACTGTAAGCTCCTATCTTTTGCCCAGAGCTTCATATTGTTTTGATATGCTCATTAAGAAAAAAAAGCAAAAGAAAAGGTTGAGGTGCTATAGCTTTTTTCTGAAACATGATTTGACAGTGGAAACTGACATGCAAGCTGGAGCTGACTTCAAGTATGAGGTACACTGCATAGTTCTTGCCTCTTCGTCTTGGATCTGCACTACTTCTACGAACTAATTAACCGTGTGTCATAAATTTTTTCTGCGTATGGAAAGGGGGAATGCAACCAAGGTTAATCAAAGAAAGACCTGGTGAAAGGCTCTCAATCTTGGAATGAATGATTGCAAGACTATCTTGGAGCCATTTATTAGTTGGAAAATTGCCTGGTTTGGCCTTTGGAAATTGTTAACTATTACAAAGAACCCACTAAATATAAGCGTCAGGAAAACACTTATTTGGGTATCAAATCTGAACAAAACAGACTCTTAAACATTTTAGAGGTATTCCTGGATGTTTTGACTTGAAATATCTTTAGAATTCCAAATATAAATAATATTTTGAGATTTTCTTGGATTGATTTGATAGCTGGACAAGCAGAGTTCTAAACCTTCCACTGAGGATGTGGCCCTTACAGAATATTGAAATATGTTTCCTTAAAGGCATAAATAATCAACGTTTAAACTTAAGTCTAGCTTAGTACTTTACCGAAAGGACTCCCCGTTTACTAGCATGAGCAACAAGGTCTTATTTGAAGAAAGCAAATTGGATTATTTTGGGGAGTACACATATAATAACGTTAAAATATCAATCATTGACTTTAGATGACTCTATCATATATATATATGTGTGTGTGTGTGTGTGTGTGTGTGTGTGTGTGTGTGTGTGTGTGATATAATAGTAGCAGTAGTACACGAAATCAAACAAAGTCTTCCATGCCTAGTAAATGGTGGTCAATAATTTGTTTCTTTCCTAATTTTTAAAGAAGACAAATTCAATCAAGAGACAGAAAAGTAGGAGAAAAATAAAATCAACTATTTCATTTTTTCTGCCCCCTCTTTATATAGAACGCTTCTTCTAGTAACATCAATTTACATTTTACAATGAACAGCTTTTGTGGGTCATCTTAGTTGGGATGGTCTTTGCACTTTTGATCCAAACATTAGCTGCCAACCTTGGAGTGAAAACAGGTATATTTCACTTAACCATTCACCTTGCTCTTTGCATGCTAATCATGCATCATCACATTATCATCTTATGATGTCCATGCTTTTGTTGAGTTCTGTACAGGAAGGCACCTTGCTGAACTGTGCAGGGAAGAGTACCCGCGCTATGTCAACATTTTCTTATGGATCATTGCGGAGTTGGCAGTGATTTCTGACGACATTCCTGAAGGTTGATCAATGTTTTTTTTATTATTTATTTCTGTGCTAGATTTAGCATGAATAACACGTTCTTTTGCTACTGCAGTGTTGGGCACAGCTTTTGCATTCAACATATTGCTTAAGATTCCAGTGTGGGCTGGGGTTATTCTCACAGTGTTCAGCACCCTCTTGCTTCTTGGAGTACAGAGATTTGGGGTATCGAAGAATTGCTCAGAGACTTGTATGATTATCAGATGAATAACAATGAGAATGGGCTACTGACATATTGACCTTACCATCTGACATGTCCACCAGGCTCGGAAGCTAGAGTTCATCATAGCAGCATTCATGTTCACTATGGCAGCATGCTTCTTTGGAGAGCTGAGCTACTTGAGGCCATCTGCAGGAGAGGTGGTCAGAGGCATGTTTGTCCCTTCTCTCCAAGGGAAAGGTGCTGCTGCCAATGCCATCGCACTCTTTGGCGCTATTATCACACCGTAAGAAACCCATTCAGTCATCAATGCTTTGATTATGTAGCTACTTTTTACTTGATCCATGGTATAAGTTCATGAGAAGTTTTCATGACTTGCATGCAGATACAACTTGTTCTTGCACTCTGCTCTGGTCCTGTCAAGGAAGACCCCACGATCAGACAAAAGCATCAGAGTAGGTTGCACTGACAAGAGATGCTCTATTGATCAGCTACAGTTTGTTGTTGAGTGGCTAATGGTTTGACATTATCTTGTTTCCGATAGGCTGCTTGCAGATACTTCCTTATTGAGTGTAGCCTTGCGTTCATCGTGGCTTTCGTCATCAATGTTTCGGTCGTTGTTGTCGCTGGATCCATTTGCAATGCGAATAATCTTTCTTCAGCTGATGCCAACACGTGTAGTGACCTAACTCTGCAATCGACGCCTCTATTACTCAGGGTAATAGTTGTTCAAATGTTCATTTCCTGGATAAAATAAAGTACTGCAGAAGCATCTTATAGACATCATGTTCTGTAATATGGAAGAAATTACAGACCAGGGCTCACTAAGGATCATGCCAGAAATTCTGAATTCAAGCCGTATTTTGATTATCTCTTCTTTTTTTCAGAATGTTTTGGGGAGATCAAGCTCGGTGGTGTATGCTGTTGCGCTGCTAGCTTCTGGGCAAAGCACCACTATCAGTTGCACGTTCGCTGGGCAGGTCATCATGCAGGTAATTCAGTTCCGTAGTACTCACCCTTGATAGTAAATTTGGAGCAGGGTTTGTCAAGTTTACACAATTGATCGAGGTGTTATCAAGTTTTTACAAACTATTTGATACCATGCATATCATTTGTCCACTCTTGAGTATTATCTACTACTATTTCAGTAAATATAGCTAACTTCTGTTATGATAATTATCCAGGGGTTTCTGGACATGAAGATGAAGAATTGGGTAAGGAACCTCATCACCCGAGTCATCGCCATAGCTCCTAGCCTCATTGTCTCCATTGTCAGTGGTCCCTCAGGCGCCGGCAAGCTAATCATCCTGTCATCAGTAAGACTCGTGAACCTTTCAGCTTTATTTTTCAAATTGAACATTCTGTAGGACTAGGAATTCGCTTTGCTCCTCCAAAAGCAACAATCTCCTGAATTCTTGATTTGGATTCAGATGATCCTGTCATTTGAGCTGCCGTTTGCTCTCATCCCTCTGCTCAAGTTCTGCAACAGCAGCAAGAAAGTTGGACCCCTCAAGGAATCCATCTATGTAAGCTTCCCTGAAACCATTTCTCACAACCAAAAAACATTCACATTCATCCACACACAACGCACGAAAACCGATTAATTCGCCATGCTGGATATATATAAAATTTGCAATGATCGATCGATTTTTTTTTTGCAGACGGTGGTGATCGCGTGGATCCTGAGCTTCGCGCTCATAGTCGTCAACACCTACTTCCTAGTGTGGACATACGTGGACTGGCTCGTCCACAACAGCCTCCCCAGGTACGCCAATGGCCTCGTCTCCGTGGTGGTGTTCGCGCTCATGGCCGCCTACCTCGTCGCCGTCGTCTACCTGACGTTCAGGAAGGACACGGTGGTGACATACGTGCCGGTGCCAGAGCGAGCGCAGGTGCAGGCGGAGGCCGGCGGGGCGCCGGCGGTGGACGCCTCCGCCGCCGACGAGGACCAGCCGGCGCCGTACAGGAAGGATCTTGCCGATGCTTCCATGTAGCCATGATATATTATTGCTTGCTGAGTAGTGCATTAGTTACTCCTCGTCGTCAGTGTATAACTAGATGTGTTCTCTGGATGATATATTGATAAATGATATAATGTGATTCGTCATTGATATTTTGTTGTTGTTGTTGTTGTTTCTAAGCAGCTCAGCTGTACATTAAGTTTGAGAAACAAATGTGTACTAAAGACGTACTATGGTTACCCGAGTTTGGATCGTATGAGATACTACCATGTAATGGCATATACTTGTACAACTGTATTTCACAGGGATGCAGGTAGGACGGATAGGCGAGTTTCTTTTCCACTTCTAATAAGTGGGTTTGTATGTAGATTGTGAAATTGTCCACTTGCATTTCTAACACCATCTCAATAAATATTGGTCAACAGGTTCACCATCTCAAATTGTGCATCTTATTCAAATTTCATAATGTGTTGAAATTTGTTTAACATGTATATTATATATTGTCTGAAATTTGAAAAAAAAATCGAATGTTTCACAGGTCTCGTCTTAAGGGTTTATCATTTCGATTTCAAAGTAAAAACCACTCCTCACCGGTTTATAGAAATCCAACTGAAAATCGTAAAAACCGATGAATTTCAGTCAACACCGTACGGAAACTAACTAATACCGATTAGTTTTCACAAACCGAGACCTAGCGGTTCTACGAAAATCGACCGATTTTCATGAAATTTCATCGGTTTTATGAAGCCTACTTGTCTTTCACTGGGCAATCTAGATTGTGTTTTTTCCAGAGAATCGAGATTGTAATTTGTAAACCCTGCTGGTCAGTGGCAGTGTATCCCATACCGTCTTCCATGATGCCTTAACTAACATACCGGGATTCCGGCTCATTTCCCGCGAGAAACCGGGAGCAGGGTTTACGTTACCGCCGGGGCCATGGTTACCGTGCTCCGGTGGTAAGCACGATTACCGCGCGGTAACCGTGGTAACCATGGTAAACATACGAAATTCGTATAAAATTTATCGAAATTTTAAATTATTTTTAAAATTTATTTAAATTTGAGACGGTTATCGCGGTTTTTCTTTCACCGTACCCCGCCCACGGTAACCGTGCGGTTACCGGTGGTAACATCAACCCTGGCCGGGAGTTTTCATTGGATCCAAACAAGGCCGAGCAGAGCTCTGGTAATGATACACGTGACAGAGCACGTTTACTCATCAGATGGGGGATAATTAATAATAGGTTAGTTTTTGACTGCAACGAGTTCGATGACTTTAAGTAATTACATACGCGGCGAAGCAAAAAACAAAATAGAGAGGATAGTATACAATCGCTTGCTATAGTCAGTTTTGAATTAAGTTTAGATGAATTGGGTGTGTGAGAGATACATATACGATAAAAATAGAAAAATTATAGCTTAAAAATATTATGGATCAGGTGTTTTTAGAGAAGAGTATTTTTACCCGATCTCTACATCAAACCAAATTTATGCAGCCACTTAAATTGAGAACTTAACCCGTAAATAATCTAATCTGAAATTCGCTCCTATTAAAATTTGAACTCAGAATACCACTAGATTAAAATAATCAAGTGTGTAGGAACCCCGATCATAGCTCCGCCCAAACATACGAGCATCAACTGACAAAATGACTTCTCAAGCCCATCTCATGATCTAAATGTAATTCGGTTGTGCTCTTCTTCACCGCCCGCGAGAAAATAAGGCTTACCAGTAATTCAGGGATCTGTGCATGCAATGAAGGAGAATGGGATTAATTAGGAGATAAGGGTATGTTTAATGGTAAACATGTGTAGGATCTCTTAGAAAATATAAATAGAAGATTATTTAGAGATCATATCTTTATAATAGTTAAGACGAGAAAAACTCTAAACATTACCTTAAAAAATATTCTTTTATTACTTACTCATAGTAACGATATTTTATATTTTCTCATTCTCTCTTCTATATAAATAAATATTCTTAATTAGTAAAACTTTATCAATGATCATTGTACCTATGCTGAGGGTAACCGGTGAGACTAATTAGGATAATTAATTTAGGGCAAGCCGAGAGGTGGCCTGAATTCGTACTAATTTACAAGCAGAAGAAATCTTTTCAGTAACTTAGGGATCTGTGCATGCGTTGCGGAAGCTTCAGAGACTTAAATGGAGCATTTTTATATTTCTGTCAGAGGATCCAAACTACAGTACTAACCATGAATCAATTATGAAGTTCATCAGTTTGACTGTAAGCAACTTGTCTGCATAATACACATGTGGATTTAACTACTCTTGCTTTCCAATTTGTTCTGAGCAATTTAAATGTCCAGGTAAACTCAAAACCACTCAAACTAGCTCGATGGCCTCATCTTAGCCCCACATTTAATACGAATATTATTTTTTACCTTGACACACTTGGTCACTTGGATCATTCGACTCGCCCATAAATAGACACCTAAGCTTCCATCAACTCATCACTTCATTTCCAGCTCTTACCTCACTTTGCCGAGCTGAGTGATGGGACTACTCCGGCGAGGTAGTAGCGGCGCCGCCGCCGCCGTGCTCGTGGTGCTGTGTGTAGGCTGCATTGCGGCGGCGGCGGCGGGCGGAGGAGGGGAGTGTCCCAAGTACAAGGACTCGAAGCAGCCGCTGAACAAGAGGATCGACGACCTGCTCGGGCGGATGACGCTGGCGGAGAAGATCGGCCAGATGTCGCAGATCGAGCGCGAGAACGCCACCTTCGACGTCATGCGCAACTACTTCATAGGTACTTATTTCTTACAGCGCATCTTATATATGTATTTTTAAATACCCTAAATATAATAAAATTAAATTAGAAATATAAATTGATCGAATGTGCATCATAATATATTAATAAGGAAATTAATTTTTTTTTCAAAAGTTTTTTTACATATATATATACACACATTGGGCTAGGTTTTTTAGGTTTTTTTGGATGGTCCCGGGACCACCTCTAGATCCACATGTGCTTATTCTTGCATGTAAAAATAAGATACACATATAAGTAGAATGCAAATGCAACACCAGGAAATTATATATAATATATAATATCTAATATCGATCAGAGCTTTTGCGTGTTTGAAAAAAAAAATTATAACACAGGTCAAAACCGTTTGATATCTGAAGTTCTCTAATATATGTTCGAAACGTGCAAAGATTTACGCATTCGCGAAGAAAAAGTCTGCAGTTTGAACGAGTGTCCATCTTGTGATTCGGCCAGGAGTTTGTTTAGGCTATTAACAAAATAACATTTCTTAAACAATTCGTACTTTGATGGGTAATGCAGACAAATGTCTAACTAACCAGTTTGGTGATCTTGAGTCAACTCTCAATCCGTATGATATGGTCATGCATGGAAATATGATAATGATTTTGTATATATACAAGGTTTGAATCATAGCTTTCACTGCAAGCACACGTGAGGACATGCATCTCCATAAATTAATAAATAAATAAAATTTTTCAAGTCATCACATATATTCAGAATGAACTAAATTAAAATTAGCTAGTCAAACCGGCCATTAAATTAAGACGAGTACATCTATCTCAAATTACAGGGAGCGTGCTGAGCGGCGGCGGCAGCGTGCCGGCGGCGCAGGCGTCGCCGGCGGCGTGGGTGTCGATGGTGAACGAGATGCAGCGCGGCGCCATGGCGACGCGCCTCGGGATCCCCATGATCTACGGCATCGACGCCGTCCATGGCCATGGCAACGTCTACAAGGCCACCATCTTCCCCCACAACGTCGGACTCGGCTGCACCAGGTAACCAATTAATTAACCCCTTAATTAATTAAACTCAGTTAATTAAATATGAGCAAGTTTAATTTCGTGATTCCCTACGTATGGCAAACTGCATGCTAAGCTTCGAGATGACCAGATTGCACGCCAAATTAATTGACTCGAAATTTGCAATGCTAGCTCGAGATGATGTAGTGAGATCCAAGATTTCAAATTTAAATAATGAGCGCGATCCATCGCTCACGTCCCAACGTTTTGGATAAGGGAGAGAGTTGACTGTTTGCTCAACTCACTATTAATAATATTTTATAACGTTAATGATTTCTCTAATGGTGAAGTTAAAAAGAAAAGAAAAAGATATGCAACGCTTCGAACTTGAAAAAAAACACAATCATAATATCATAAACCTATCAAACTTCGTAAACTTATTTTGATACATTAACAGTCTTAGCGTAAAAAGTCCCACTGAAATTTATCATGGACATCAAATATAAATGATCCTAGACAGTAGAGATAGTGTGTCTTTTATATAATAAAAACAATTTACATCTCCAGCTTTAACATAAAACACAAAATCATAAATTTGTTAAACAAAAATTAAAAAAACGTAAGTTAATGCGACAAACCTCCAACTTTCTAGAGAAAGTGTATGAATAAATTGACGCGGACATGGTGTGTTCTTCTTCAGGGACCCGGATCTGGCGAAGAGGATCGGCGCGGCGGTGGCGGCGGAGGTGAGGGCGACGGGGATACCCTACGTGTTCGCGCCATGCGTGGCGGTGTGCAGGGACCCGAGGTGGGGTCGATGCTACGAGAGCTTCAGCGAGGACCCCAAGGTGGTGCAGCGCATGTCCTCCATCATCTCCGGCTTCCAGGGAGACATCCCTCCCGGCGGCCGCCGCGGCGTCCCCTTCGTCGTCTCCGCCTCCGGCGGCCGGCAAAGCAGGCCGAGCGTGGCGGCGTGCTCGAAGCACTACGTCGGCGACGGCGGCACGACGCGCGGCGTGAACGAGAACAACACGGTGGCGACGCTGCGGGAGCTGATGACGGTGCACATGCCGCCGTACTACAGCGCCGTGGTGCAGGGGGTGTCGACGGTGATGGTGTCCTTCTCCAGTTGGAATGGTGTCAAGATGCACGCCAACCATTTCCTCATCACCGACTTCCTCAAGTCCAAGCTCCGTTTCAGGGTATGTACATTATACCTATACCTTTATCCACAAATATATACTCCCTTCATATTTCATATTATAAGTTGTTTGACTTTTTTCCTAGTTAAATTTCTCTAAATTTAAAGTTTATAAAAAATATATTAGTATTTTCAACTCAAAACAAACCTATTATCAAAATATATTCAATATTAAATTAAATAAAACTAATTTAATATTTTAGATGTTGCTAATTTTTTCTATAAACTTGATCAAATTTAATAAAGTTTAACTAATAAAAAAATCAAACGACTTATAATATGAAACGGATCGAGGGAGTAAACTAAATCAATCTAGTACAATAAATCTGAACAGATATTATACGTACCAGGTTATATCACATCTTCACCTAAATTGATTTATTTTGGGATGAAGAGAGTAAGGCTTAATTTTGATGGTTAAAAACAAACTTTGAAAGTAAATTACTCTTGCATTATTTTATTTATGAAAAAAAAATATGGTCATAAAAAAATACTCACTTAGTTTTATAATATAAAATTTCTAGTATTTATTTTTTTTACTAAAATATAATTAAGCAATTCCTAATAGCCTCTTATTTAGATTTCTTTTCGATTTAGCTCTAACCACCGCTATTCAGTGAGAGGCACCAAATTGTTTTCTTGGCAACCTTTTCTCCACTAAACAATAAATACTTATATTTTAAAATGGATGGAGTACTTTTAAACACGAATCCATCTGTATCATTTTGTACGGTACAGGCAGAATATATTATTGGGTTAATAATTAGTCAAAGATTTAAAATTGGATAGTCAAACTCGACTTGTATTTCTAGACGGTAGTACATACGTGTGAGATCTTCATGCATATATGATGTGATCTGTTTAACTTTAACAATTAATTTGTGTGTTATTTAATTTCAGGGATTCGTTATCTCGGATTGGCAAGGGCTTGACAGGATCACGACCCCTGAACATGCAGACTACATGTTGTCCATCAAGCTGGGGATCATGGCCGGCATCGACATGGTCAGTACTCAGTAGTGCACATTAATACATGCATGCACAAATTTCATCATAAAATTTCCATTTCATTGATGAATAAGAGATACATATCGATCCAAGAAATGGTTTACGCCCAAAACATTACTGATTTCATAATTAGTTGATTGATTATCAATGTGTCATCTCGAATGTTTGTGATCAGGTGATGATCCCATTCACCTACACGGAGTTCATCGACGACCTGACGACGCTGGTGAAGAACGGCACGATCCCGATGAGCCGGATCGACGACGCCGTTCGCCGGATCCTCCGGGTCAAGTTCACCATGGGCCTCTTCGAGAACCCCTACGCTGACCTCAGCCTCGCCGGCGAGCTCGGGAAGCAGGAGCACCGCGACCTGGCGCGCGAGGCCGTCCGCAAGTCCCTCGTCCTCCTCAAGAACGGCAACCCCGGCGACGCGCCGCTGCTGCCGCTGACCAAGAAGCCCCGCTCCATCCTCGTCGCCGGTGGCCACGCCGACGACCTCGGTAGCCAGTGCGGCGGCTGGACCATCACCTGGCAGGGCCTCGCCGGGAACAACCTCACCGCCGGCACCACCATCCTCGACGGCATCAGGCGCGCCGTGGACCCGGCCACGGAGGTCGTCTTCTCCGAGAACCCCGACGCCGGCTTCATGCAGCGGAACAAGGGGCGTTTCGACTACGCGGTGGTCGTTGTCGGCGAGCCGCCGTACGCCGAGACGTTCGGCGACAACCTGAACCTGACCATCCCGGCGCCGGGGCCGAGCGTGATCCAGAGCGTGTGCGGCGGCGGCGGCGGCGGCGTGAGGTGCGTGGTGGTGGTCGTCTCCGGGCGGCCGCTGGTGATCGAGCCGTACATGGACGCCATTGACGCGCTGGTGGCGGCGTGGCTGCCGGGAACGGAGGGGCAGGGCGTCAGCGACGTGCTCTTCGGCGACTACGGGTTCACCGGGAAGCTGGCGAGGACGTGGTTCCGGTCGGTGGAGCAGCTGCCGATGAACGTCGGCGACGAGCACTACGACCCGCTCTTCCCCTTCGGATTCGGACTCGAGACGCAACCCTACAGCGATTAACCCCTTGGCTAATCAGGGGTTAGGCTAATTGATTGCGTGGTTAATTACGATCCAAATCGGGAGGTAGTAGCGAAGCGTGCATGAGCCATGTCAGGTCAAGGAATAATAAACAAATCAATAAACAAATTAGTTAATTTATTACTTATAGTCAAGTGTACACTCCACCGAACTGTGCTAAAATTTACTGACTTTAAGCAATTTGTCAGTGTAACACATGTGGATTTAACCATTCCATTTTTCGCAAATTGTTTTGAATATTTTGTATGCCCAAGAAAATTCAAAAGCATGCAAACTATCACAAACATGATGGGTATTTTAGTAGAGAAATTTTACGGTTCTAAAAAAATATTATCTCAAGGTATCTAAGTTTTACATAAAAACTAAAAGTTTTTATATCTCAAGATAGCTGATATCTAGAGATACAAGTTTTATACCTTTCAATATTTTCTTAAGAATAAAAAAATTACACATTTTATCATACCGACACACTAGGTTAATCCTAGAGAAGCTAGTGATTCGAGAAATGGCCAGATCGCGCACGCCAAATTATCCAAGTCTTTGTATATAAACTCAAATTTTGCAGTGCTCGATGATGTCGTGAGATCCAAGATCACTCACGTCCAAATGTTTTGGATCATGGGAACGAGTTGACTCTTTGCCCGGCTCACTAATAATATGGACTCCGTACAAATTGTCTGACACTGTATTGATGACTATGAGACTGTTTGACTATGACCATTAATTTCTTGGACAATATCTAAATTGTCAATAACAAAAACAGAACTAAAAATTCTTAAAATTATTTCAAAATATGAGTATTATTTTTTTTGTATAAACATTTCAAAATATGAATAAAAATACAAATAATACTCATATTTTGAACATTTCAATACTCGTTTCATATTTTCAGTGTCCCCCCTTCATCTTTTCTTCAGATATACTGTCAGTGTCCCTGTGAGTTTGTGAAATGCATGCTGCCTACAACCTGTTCCTGAATCCTGATTCGATTCGGCACTCGATGGTGTAAGTGTCGCCATTTGCCAACGACTATAATAGTCGAGATACTTGAAGAAATCTGCTGTTATGTCAGATAGAAAATTCAGAAGCAAACGATGCAAACCAGGCTGATCTGAACTGTTGCGTGTGCCTATTTAAACTGGCGTTGTTTTGTCAGACTGCATGATTCCTGAACTATGAGCTTTTCTAGACATCTTCTAGCGCCATGAGATCATGGCCTACTGATCATCTCGTCTCATCTTGGCTGATGAAAATGAAGATGGTCACACCTACCTTCTGCAGAATCTTAGTATTTGACATTCATCAGGGTGTTGGACAACATTAGTTTGGTGCTCAGGTGAGCATTGAAAGTTTCCTGCCATGATCTAAGATTGAAGGCTGCCTTCTTGGATTAGAACTGGGCCAATGTTGGATTTATCTGGGCCGCCATTGTTTGACCAGTCTGGGCCTCCAGATATGTTTAGATTACGACTAGGCCTTGTCTTGTTGGATTGAGCTTGGCCTCCAGATATGTTTAGATGAATAAGTTCATTTAAGTTCCCTTAACTTGACACCGAATACGGTTTTTTCCCTAAACCATAATACTGTTGACGTAAAAACACGACGGTCTGGGAGATTTGCTTACCTCCAGTGCAGGTCCAAAATAATAATGAGATGCGGGCGTGCCAGTCAGTTTGATCCTGCAACTGACAAGATATGTGAATAGCAGATAAAACAGCCAATCGGCTGACAAGCCGATGGAATGACCCCAGCCGATGCCGATACTAGCCGATATCCAGTATAGATCTTGATACTTGAATAAATAATGACATAAACATAATCGGCTGATGATAATGTAGTAAAACACTAATATAATCCAGTAGAAACCAATCGGCTAGTAATGATATATTGAATAAGCACTGATCCGAAGATTAAAGCATTCATCGGCTGGAGATCCGATGTCATTAAATCCAAACGATTAAATAAACAGTGAAACCTTTGTTGTCATCGGCTAAAACCAACTTATAGGTAATCCTTGTAAGCCGATACAACGTCCAGATAACTCATCGGCTGAAACCCCGATGAAACCCTTATTGGCAATCAAGAAGCAGGCTAGAGATTATGGTTCTAAGCACGACTTAGTAGATCAAACTTAACTGATGCAACACTAAGTATGAAAAGAAACATAATATCTAGACAATCAAACCTTTGATTTTCAGGGTGTTGGATACATTATATAATCTAAACCAACAAAGTAGTCTAGCCGATATCGACAAAACCTTAGATGGAGATCGGCCGATGCAAGTAGAAAACATTGTCAATCTAGATTATATAACGTATATGATAACTCATCGGTTAGCACTCCGATAAAAAATTAGCATGAACTTATCGGCTTAACAAGATTTATATTATCAACAACAATCTAGTAGGTCGAACCTAACCGATGCAACACGTGATTGTATATGATAATCTAATACTTGATGAACCGATAGGTCTGTCTAATGTGATAGATATAACAAATCCATTTAAAATAACATTGTCATTGTAGAGATATATCGCCTAAGACGGAAGATAAGACCTAACCGAGACAATCCCAACTAAACCGATGCGTCTCTAAACACAATGCAATTAAGATAGAATTGAGATATCAGGTAAATATATCAACCGAACCAGAGCGATTCAAGAGATCGAAGCGATGCAGCCTTGAACAACATCAATGTAGCCGATATATTCACCAGGGCCTGATGGAATGTAGGGCTTACCCCTTCGCCGGAGATCGAAAGCCGATGCAGCCCCGCGTGAGGTGCCAAATTTCGCCGGTTGATAAGTAAAAAGCCTTAGAAAGAGGGTGGCGATGCGCCGAAAGTAGTTGTATTGATCAAGAGATAATTTACATAGACCCCGGGTGCACATATTTATACCCATGGGTAGATACTAGTCCATATCGGACACGACTCAAACCTTCCTAAAGATAAAAGGAAAAACATAAAGTCCTTATTAGACACTAAACACACTTTCCTAAAGATAAAAGGAAACTAATAGACTCTTCTTAATTAATAGATAAACTACCATGTCACATCCTCCTTGAACTCGGTCTCTTTTGGATAAGCTTTCTTTAATAGATTAATTTACTTAACCGAATTTGGTAAGAATCCGACTGTTGGCAATTTGATAATGTCCATAGGCCGATTCCAAGACTCTGAAGCCGATAGTGGCTCTAGGCCAATGATAACTTCAAGGCTTACCAAATTTCATCGTCAACAAATACCAGATGTACAAATACCACATCCATCGAACTTCACACCTCCTCTACTCTCTCTTCTCCATCCCGCCGGCGTTGATTGGTTGAGTAGCCACTCGTAGCTGATATGTGGATCCCATATTTCTTTTTAATTTTTATGTTTTGCTTCCAGTGCCACATCACCCCCACGTAGGACGAGGATCAAGTCAAACCAACCACGAAAACACCACGTTAGCCGAAACCACCATCAAACCGTCTTAGGAACTTATTTGCATCGGTTTGACAGTAAAGGGACCCGTTGTATCGGTTATTGTGTTTCAGGGACGAAAATCGGATTCGGCGTCAAGTTAAGGAACCTCAAATGAACTTATTCCATGTTTAGACTAGAACTGGGCCTTGTCTTCTTGGATTAGAACTGGCCCATTTATGGATTGGTCTTGGCGTACAAGTATGTTTACATTAGATACTGGGCCTTGTCGCAGTAAACTTGATTACCTGCCCTAGCCAAACTGGAGATGCCGTACTTACCAAATGCCTAATAACCAACTTAACATTCCAGATCAGTTTACCAATTGGCAATGCTATTGCTGCCGCACGGATGAATCCTACTAACACAAGGATGAATCCTACTAACATTTCAATTCACCCTGAAAATTCGTGTACTAAGTCAGCAATAATGCATCCTTCCGTTAATTAGGATAATGATTTTAGAGGAAACAGTATTCTGATCAAAATGTAATTGAAAACAGTAAACCACTGCCTAAGCCTCAACCTGGTGTGTCCATATCATCAGAGAATCCAACACTGGTGCATCATCAGGGAGACAGTAAGCTGCTTGGCGTTCACATTGCCAATACAAAAAACAAAATTCTCCACGCAGGAAGGTAACAAGCAATCCAACTCAACGGTTGACTTGTCTTTGTACTTCGGTGCAGTTTTTATTACAAAAGGCAAGAATAACATTCATTGGTATGCTTACAGCACCGGCTGTCACTGGAAAAGAAAACCATTATGGAGTGTCCGAGCATTTCAAAATGCCTTGAAAGATTTATAATTGGTCTGGCCTACAGGAAGTTTCTGATGTCCAACTTCTTGACATCAGGCATCTCCTCGTCTTTAAACTCCTCCCTGATAACAAAGCACGTCAGTCTGTTATCACACATGATATGATAAAAGTAGATGTGTCTATGCACTGGATATTAGTTAGCTTGTATGCAACAAGCTGCAACTCTTATTACATCTGATAAGTCCCAACTCAAGCAGATAACCAATTAGCATATAGAGAGAGATATACCTCTTTAGTTGAACCTCCATTGCTTCAACACATTCCTTCTTAAGCTCCGTCAGCTCACTTTTGGCAATTTCCAATTCAAGCTCTTCCTCAATCTTGGGAAGATCCTCCTTGCGGATTCCAAGCCTATTTGAAATTTTGAAAGGGAAAGCAAAAAAGCATGAAAAAGGCTAGTCCAAGTAATTAAAAAAAAAGATATAACACGTCCAGCATGCACAGGAGGAAGAAAAATCAATATATTTCCCTGCAAGCCAGCAATAATGGATCTTGACCACCTAAGTAAAAAACAAGCTACAGTTGGTTACACCATCATCTGAGAGTATATTTGGTCCCTTAACCCTTGTTAGAAAACAAGATAACTCTTGCTAGTGAGCAAGGTCAGATAAAAGAACTAAACATGCCCTGAGTTGCCTTTGAAACCAGAAAAATTATCATGCAATCAGCTAAAGGATTCGCACGTTTCATCTATCACGAGGAATTTTATTCTCACTAAAATATTCAGAAAAAGTATATCCCTAGAGAGCAGACGAGCAGTGGAAATGATGATCAGAACTATCTCAAACTTAAGTTGATAACAATATGATGAAGATAAATACTTTTTGTTTATCTTCTCAAACTCTGCCAAGAGGAGACCCATATTCTTCTTGTCACTCCTCAGAAGTGGCTTCTTAATCTCCTTCTCAACTTTCTCAAGGGCTTCCATCATCATAGCCTCAGCACCCATATCATCTATAAGACCACTCCTATGTAACATTAAGTGAACAGAAGAATATTCAGACAAGCAAGTAGTGCAATAAAATTGTTATGTAGGCTAATATAGCATTGATTTAATGCTGATCATTTTATAAGGGTATTTTGGTACAGAGAAAAACATAGGATGAAAATTGTGAAAACGATAATATATGTACTTTATCCTGATCTCCTGAAGAGTATTCAAGTAAGTCCGTGCATCAGGGATGCCCTTTGTAAAGGTGTCGATGGTATATTTAATCCTCTCAGAGTCAGAAAGAAGATCTGCCCTGCATTTATACAATGGAACCATAATTGAGTAAATAGATCAATAACATCCAGAACAAGTGGAACAAAATGAAAGCAATAAAGTGCAAGCTTATTTCGAGAGAAGATACATATATGCCAGAGTATGTTTTGCTGCATAGGATGGATGCATTAATGTACAAGTAAAATCTTTTTTATTTTCGAAGGGGCATCATACATCAATGGGGAAGATGAAAGATTGTACTAGGGCAAACCGACAAATGGTAGTAGGTAATAAGTAAAATCAAAATGGGAGTTATTTCCACATAGATACTGAAATCTGTTTTTTTAATAAAAGAGATTCGAGGTTTCCACATAGGTAATAAGTAAAATCAAAATTCGAGGTTTCGAGAACTGCAAGAAATCTGTTTTTTTTTAATAAAAGAGCTTTATGCTAGAAAATAGAAACAATCACCACAAATATATGTAAAATAAACACAAAAGCAATGACAAAAATCAAAGGAAAGTAATAAGCTAAGGACCATGAATACATGTGATAGCTTATAAGTGATCTTACTTTTGTCTTACAGTCTTCATGACTTGGGCATAACGAGAAACTGCTGCGGGATCATCCGGATCAATTGTGATCTTTTCCTTCTTAAGTACACCAAGGGCAGTCTCAAATTTCTTCTTTACCTCAAAAAATATGCCCTTCAATAAGTCTTCACCATACATACAAAAAAAGAAAATCAGATCACCAAAATTATAATACAAAGTAAATGGTGCAACTTAAATACAGTAGTAATCAGAACTACACAGAAGAGTTTGATCAAACAAACTCAACCTCATGACCAGATGTAATCTCTTCAGTTTTGCGTTGATTTTTTTTGAATGACATAAAAACACAAAACATTACTTGTGATACTGCAATGGACAAAGGTAAAGTACAGAAAACATTTTTTTTCTACAGCTCAACATATGGTCTTATGGAAAGGAGTTTTGCAGTTAGGATTAATAGCAATCGAAGTTCCTACAAAATTTGCACAAAATAAATTGTTAAATGCACTGAAAATTTAAGAGGCTTACCATCGCCGTTGACGGGAGTACGATCACCTGGAGCTGCCTCTTTGGCATACAGGCGGACTTGAGTGGCACCTCCATTTGCCAAGGCAGCTTGAGCAGAATATAGCTGCCAGAAGCCAGAGACATTAACCAATGACAATTAACAGAAACAAAGTTATAAATAGGTAGAGAAGCTGGAGATTTCTGAAACAAAACATTCCATATAGCTTTGTACTGACAACTTTACCAACCATGGATGTCCTTATTACATAACATAGACTAATAACTTCGTCAGGCAACCTATTCTAATATTAGCTGACTGACTATCTTGTAACAATACAAATTTCACCAATAAACCAATACCCACACATCAACAAGACATATACTGCTCAAAGAAAACATACTAACAAATAATACCCTGGAATGTATTTGAGCAGTGTCCACACGAAGCTTTCCATAGCTTGCTGATCAGTACCGAATCATGAAATGTTATATGTGGGAGGATGCTGAATTGGGAAATTGCAACTGTGGTGAGAGGATCCGGGATGTTTACAACCAAACCGTTCCCTTGTTTGTCCCCTCACAGAGGAGCATTCCCCCTCCTAATCTGAAGGATCTCGCAGCATCCCATTCGCTCTAATCAACAGTAACACGAAATGCACCGGACTAAAAAACGCCACCCACCCCCCTCACCGCATCCAACCCCCCACCATTGCAATCGATCCCAACAAAATGAATTCTTCAAGGCAACCAACCACAGATCCCACGCGAACCGAACCAATCGTTGGTGCGCAAGCAGAGGCAGCAGGCGGCGCCGCCGCCGGATCAGATCTAACCTCAAAACTAGGGTTTCCGCGGCGGGCGGGCGCGAGGACGAGGAAGGGAGATGCGAACCTGTCTGGAGCGGGAGACGAGGCGAGCGGCCAACGCCATGGCTGCGGCGCTAGGGTTTCCGCGCTGCTCCGATCTCTCCAAACCTCCAAGCTCCGCGGCGACGGCGAGAGCGAGAGAGAGAGGAGATGGGGATGGGTGGAGAGGAGACGCAGAAATGGAGGCGGCGCCGCGCTTTGTGAGGGCTCCTCCCGCTCTCCCCGCCGTCCGATCTCCGATCACCCCGCGCGTGCCCCCTCCCGCACGAATCTTAAAGCATCCCTGATCAGTGGGACCCTCCGGTTCATGGTGAGTCTTCTGGATTTTTTTTACTTTTTGGTCCTTTTTGAAAACTTGTTTGTAAATAAGTTTTTTCAAAAGGTCTAAATGTAAAAAAATCAATCCGTCGTCGTCTACCTCCGGCTCGGCGGCATTGACCTTGGGCTCGCGATGAACTCGATGCTGCTCAGGCCGCACCCGAGCGCGGGGGTGAGCGGTGGTGGGGGATCCCCCGGGAGGAGGCGGATCGTCTGTTCGGCGGTCAGTTTCGGCGGACGCGGGAGGGGGAGATGCCGTCGCGGGGTGGCGGTGGCGGCGGCGGGGGCGGAGGCGTCGTGGATGGAGGAGGCGGGGGTGGCGGTGCTGGAGGAGGGGGTGAGGCGGAACCCGGCAGTGTCGGACTCGTACCGGCCGCCGGGGTTGCAGCGGCCGAACGCGACGGTGCTGGAGGCGCAGGCGCGGGTGTGCACGGGGCCCGAGCAGACGCGCCCGCTCGGGGAGGAGCAGGCCATGCGGGTCCTCGACACCATCCTCCGCTCCGGTGAGTGAGTTAGTCACACCCATCCTCGCCGGCGGTGGCCTCGCACGCCCGCCGCTTCAGATTTCTAACATCGATTCGATCATGCGTTGCAGCCACCGTCTGTGCGGCAGGAAATTCTGCTGCTTTCACTTTCATTGCTGGAATTTATTTGTGAGAGCCATGTGAATTCACATTATGATTAACCTCTCCTTTTATCTAGGAACGCAAAATTTTGCTTGAAATGGAGCTTTCTAAAGTTAGTTCTTTTTATGAAACATTAGCTCATGATTTATGCTTAATTGTACTCTGCCACAGTATAATGCTAAACTTTCGGCGTGACATTTGTTATTTGACTGTGGCTACTGATTTTTTTACAATTTGCTTGTTAGTTTTTATTTGAGTGACAAGCTTACAGTAGGTCTGATTTGTGCTTGGTTTTATTTTCTTTGGCTCTTTGCCTTCTGATAACTATATTGTGATAAACGTTATACTTATATTCTCTTGTGTAGCAATGGGAGAACTCAAAGATGAGCCCGTGTCCAGTGCACAGCTGGGTGCATTCTTCGCTGGCATGACAATAAGAGCTAATTCTTTTCCAGAAGCCACCCAATGGAGTGAGGGTGAGAGGCGTGCCATGAGATTATTTTGGCCACGTCTTGTCAACGTTCTTCCCCCCGAGGTGAAATTTATAGCAGATCCAGAAGGAACAATCATGGCAAATGGTTTAACAGGACCTCGGTATGTTGGTCAAAGCACTGCAGAGATGAGACTGGTCAGTGCTTTGAGGGAAGTTCTTGCTGGTGGCCATTTGGGTTATGAGGAAGTTCAGGGTGTACTAAAGGATGTTCTACCAGTTGAATTAGTGAGTGCAAATTCAACTATGGTTAGTGAATCTCTGCTGGCAGCATTTCTTATTGGACAGCGAATGAATAGGGAAACTGATCGTGAGCTCAAAGGATATTGTCTAGCCTTTGATGATGAACTAGGTAGCACCAAGACAGTTTCTCTTTCTTAAACTGGGTATAAAAAATTCGTAATTTTGTTAACACCGAGTTTTATCAGGTCCAACTCCAGTTGCTGATGTCAAATCCTTGACGCACTATGGTGAGCCCTATGATGGAAATACACGCTTTTTCAGGAGTACTCTGTTTGTTGCAGCTGTTAGAGCCTGCTATGGTGAGGCTTGTCTCCTCCATGGTGTTGAATGGATGCCACCCAAGGTCAGTACAAAAGCATACACATCAACAATCATCATACACTGGAGTTTTTCTTTAACACTGTGGACGTTTTGGTTTGGAGATGAATTTATCTGCCATTTAATTTTTGAAACCCTCTGTATTACTTAATGAACAAGATTTTCAGGGTGGCATAACAGAAGGGCAGATGCTTAAATTCATGGGTGCAAACACACATTTGTCCCCATTACAGGCTAAAACACTATTAGAGGTGTGCATGAACTTCTGCCTAATTTTCCTGCAACCTTTTTGTGCACTCCTCCTGCTGACTTCATCTGATTATGTCAAATTTTTGGTTGCTTTCAGGATGAGAATGCCGGTTTTGCATATCTGAGTCTCCAAGAAGCTTGCCCACCATTGTAAGTTTTGACATTTTGTTGATAATTTTGTGCTTCAGTAACTAAGTCTTGTCGACATGGTATTCCTGTGGACCTTTAGATAATCAGGACTGGAACCTCAGCAGCTCAGCCTGATTTTCTAAAGAAAACTGATCCTAATATCTGAGTTAAGTCCATACACTGTCATGAAGTTTAGCAGTGATTTTCATAATGGAATCACTGCCTTTACTTTTTTGGAACTGCAGGAAACATATGCTTTCCAGTTTAAACGTTACCTCTTTACAAATTTGTATTCATTTATAATAAACAATTTACTGAAAGCTGTAATGTATGAAAATGTGTTCTTTTTACTCACTATTTTTCCAGATATTCGATTATTGGGCTCAGGGAGCATATTAAGAAACGACCGCCGTTAGCTACCTCTGAGAAAGTTCAGCAATTTGTGAGAGTGAGTAACTCTTCTCATCACCTGTATAGTGTTTTATTGTAAACAAGAACAGTATCATAAGAGCATCACTGTGGGTACAATTGTCTAGTTTTTATAGCATCCTTTAAGTTTATATAGAGAGAAATTTTACGGTCCTTGAGAGGTGCCAAAATTTTTAGTACTAGAGGTACCGAGAGGTACCAAATTTTACACTAGAAAATGTGGTAACTCCCGGTACCTCCTCAAGGACGGTAATATCACTCTTATATATAAATTATAGATCATCTGTGCACATTATAGTACAATAGAACAGCAAATTGGTCACATTTCACAGCTGGCAGATCTTTGATGAACTACTAATTTAAAGATCTAGCACAACCTGTTGTTTTCATTTCTTTTTAGTAAAATTCTTGGCAGTTTAGTAGCTTACATTTTCAGAGTGTTTCTTCAACATAATTTATGCATAAAAAAACTGTTTTGACTACAAGTCAAGATGACTGGACTTATTTCTTGTAATTCTACAGTTACATGTCATTGAAGGTAAAAATATAACTAGTCTGTATCACCTACTATTTCTTGGGAATCCTTGTTAATTTGTTGTAAATTTGATGACAAATGCATTATTATTATTATATGCCCTTGATTCCTTGTTCAAGTATGTTTCTGTTGTAAATGTCGAAAATGCTACTCACTCAAATAAATACTACTGGTTGATTGTGAAAAGGCTTATTTGTCTTCAAATTTTTCACCAGGCGCGGGGAAGAGAATCAATGGTTGCTGGATTTTATCATGTGGGCTATGAAGATCCATTGCTTATGCTTATGAGGAGGAGAACTGTTCATGCTGGACTAGTTGTAAAGGTATTATCTTGTGTTATATGGAGGATTTAATAAGCTTTATGTTACTGTTTACATGTCTTCCCCCAGCTTACCAAACCTATGGGTTTATTTGTGTGCTTGTTGTTAAGACCACATCTGTAGAAATTGGCGTTCTTGTATTATAAACATTTTGAGTGCCATTTCTGACAGATTTCTCCTGATCTTTTGAACAAACAGTTTCTTTCCCTTCTCTGTTATTCCCAGAATGCAAATCCAATATTTAAACATGGCCATTTCTCAAATTTATGATGCACATGTAGGGTGAGGAGGGTGCACTTTCTATGACAACCAAAGAAAGATCAGCTCATGCATCAAAAGGACTTCCAGTGAACCATTGCTCAGGGTTCCGGACACCAAACAGCATAAATTTCTCTGAGGATGATGGTAAAATAAATATATTTCTCTTTCTTGTTGATTATAAATACTCCTCTTCATGGTGATCATATGTGTTTGTTGGCGATGATGGGGTAATGCCGCAATGTTACCGCTTAAGTGGCAGGGAATTGCTCGTGACTATGGGGATATGTTCAATGTTTTCAAATTTAAGATTTCTACTACACCTTGGAAGTTGATTCATATAAAAAAAGAAGAGGTTTTTGTGAATGCCCAATCTGGATAGCTTGTTTTGAATGCCCAATAACATGGTTATGAAATAATTTCAGTCTGAGCTTGTCTCATTCATCTGTCAGGTATTTCAAGAGAGGGCTTCAGGGTCATTGTGAATGCTCAGGAACTTGGTTTTGAATCCACTGAAACTCCACGAACTGATAGATCAGTAAGCTATTTTGCCCATCCATGTGGTGGTTCTATCTTAGTTTCATATTGCTATATGCCGTCGACTTCCATTCAAGGATGGCTGTCTGTCATCCATTGAATTCTGTCAATGCTTTGTATTTGTATCACACTGCCAAGTTAGCAGGGCATATTTCTAGCATAGTTATTATTTTTACTTATTGTGTCTCTGGACTGAATCAGGTCCTGAAAAACTTGGAGCTGGGTTTGGCAGCACTGAGTGGGGAGAAAGGACCAGCCTATGACCGGATAGTCCTGAATGCTGCCATGGTTGACCACCTGTTAGGCTGCACTGGAGCTGAGGATATCAAATCCACGCTTGACAGGGCAAGAGAAGCCATTGACAGCGGTAAAGCTCTGAGCAAGCTCATGAATTACATAAAAATCTCGCACAAAGTGTCCTAGCTCGCAAGTGCACTGGCTGTACAATTTTGGTGTCTGGTGTCATGGTGGAATACTCTCATAGACTCATACACGACTACACGAGTGCTTTCAAGTTGCTCAGCTAATGTGTAGAACTTCTTGGATGACGTGAATAGTTACTTGCAAGGCCTTGTCAATAAATTAGTTGAAACTTGAAAGTACGAAACACTCTTGTTGAATTTTTAACGATGAGGAATACTTGATTAATCAATCTTTCTTTAGCCATGTTCTAAGAGAATATCTGGCTGCGTGTACCATATGCAAATTCTGTTCATGAGATGTATGATCCAAAACAAGTGTGGGAGAATACTGAATGGCTGCATCAAGACACAAGGGATGAGTTATCTTGATTTTGTTAGTGAAACAAAATCTGCAATTCTCTTTGTAATGGGTTACTCTGAAGTCTGAATTTCGGTGTTTGTTTGGAATGACTTTGCTGTTTGTTTGAACTTTGGTTGTACAAGAGCTTTAAAGATGATGTACCTATTGCTACTACGTTTTCAGTTTTGAGCCCCTGCTCTTTTTACATCTTTTTTTTCTAGAAAAATAAGCATGTACTTGAAGATAATGTACAAGTTCCCTTTTCATTATGTCTTTTTATATTCAAATTTTAAGTCAGGTTTTGGCCTCAAGTGGATCATTTGTGCTATCATTTTCCTCTCTGGGCACCAATTCACCAAGGTCAATTTCTGGCTTAGCTGAAAACAAAATCAACAAATTTCAAGCATTAGTACATGCAAATTGCAAGTCTATCATGAAAAATGTGAGGATTTAAACTATGTCTCATGTACATACGCTGCTTTTGTTATGTTGGTTTTGTAGTAATTAAATATCCATTGTATAAGAAGACTATTGACCTAATCTAGTTTTTCAACACTCTGCAAATCAAAATGCATCCTATAATATGAAAACGAAATTTGAATTTATGTGCAAAAAACACTCTTCTCCGTAGCGGCATACTACGCCTGACGGTGACATACGCCGCCGCAAATGGCGAACGGGTGATGGGAAATTGCGATTGGTTCGCCTTCCCGCTCTCATGGCTGCGCCGCCGCCGCCATTTCCGCCGCCTTCGCCAAGCTCGAGAGTGGACGGGAGGAGTGCAATGTGAAACTGGGGGCTACCCCGGGGTGGAGAACGAGGGACGGCGGCCGCCAGCGCTGCGCTGTGCCAAGAGCGCCGCTCCGGTAGCTGGTCCGTGTGTCTCCTCCACGGCATGCTCGCCACCTGCTCGACGATAGTTCTCCGCCGCCGCTCTCACATTTCATGCCCGCGACGGGGATGGAGCATTGTGCGTGGAGGACCGTGGTCCGTGGATCCTGCAGAATCCGCGATGGATGGGTTTTCTGTATGCAATGCAGATGCAGTGCCAATCCGAAGTTGCTTCCTGCGTTTGGGATTGTCATGGTGGGTGGAATGATTGAGCTGGGAATTGGAAAAAGGTTTATCGCCTCACATCAGTTTAGGTTCTACAATATCTGTTTTGTTTTCTCTCTTCAGCATTTTTCTACAACTTTTAGTAGTACGATGCTACCTGTAGAGACCAAGTACTTTTTCTATAGAGAAGGTCTGTTCAGCATTAATTTTGCTTATCCAAGTGGAGGCGTAGCTCGACAACATGAGTAGATGCTTCTTTCTGTAAGGAGTCTGAACTGTGATTTCTTTGTATTCATTCACATGTGAAACCCCATCCTACTATGTTTTAGCACTAGCCGGAGCCAGAGCAGAACACAGCATAACATCACATGGTTTTGTGAAGAAGTGTAGAATATATATGTTGCATGATCTAAAAATATGTTGCATGATTACCATAAAACAACACATGCACATCAATGAGGAAGTAAGAAAAAAATATGCCATGTACATGTTGTCCACCTCACACCAAGTTGGTGAAACAATTACAATTTTTATGGAAACTTGAACTACACACTGCATGCCTATATTTACAAGCGTGTTTAAGAATACAACCTTTGAATGAATCGTTCATACAAAACTACAAATACCTTGAGGTTCACTAAACCCGTTGCAATATCCTACACCTCACATAAATTCCTTACAAAAATACATATTGTACAAGAATTACATGCTCTAAGGTGAATGCAATTTTATGATTTTGGTGATTCAGACTTTGTGTGCCCAGGTTTACCTATGATGGCTTTCTTCACTTTTGCTAGTTGATGCTTCACCTTTGATCCAACACCAGACAAAATGTTATGCTTTTTATGTGATACCTTCTGTTCTGCTCCTCGTTCTTCGACTTTCACTGTTGCTTCATCAGTGATATTATTAGTTTCCTCTCCAGCCTTTGTTTTCTCATCACAAGTATTCTCTTCTGGCATATTTGATTCATCCGCCTTTGGATTATGTTCTTCATCTGTGCTGAATTCTGGCTTTGTTATCTCCACAAAATTTTCATCGGCCTCAGAAGTTGCTTTGGGTGAAACCACATTGAGACCACGTTCCTGAACCTGTGAATCAAAAAGTTCTTGCTCTTCATTAGATATTATCTTCACTGCTTGCGTGTTACCTTCAACTGTTTCATGTACATTCTCTTCTTTGATCACAGGCTCTGTTATTGCCATAAATTTCTGGTTTCCTTCAGTTTCTTTAGGGAACTTCTGTGCAGCAGTTTCCTGCTCCTCCTGCCGATTAGAATCTTCAAGCTTGTCTAACATGGTGTTATGCTCCACCACAGTTTGGTTATCAGCAGATTCATCTTTCTTATCTTGGTTAACATGCAAATTTGGACTATCTGAGTGTGTCTCAAGAGCTTTTTCAAAGTTGACTTTATTGTTTGAGATCATACTCTCTTTCTTGTCCATGCATGTCGAACTTGCAGGAATTTCCTTTTCATAAGCAAAATTTCTCTCAGTGTGGCTAACTGGTTCAGTTATTTCAGGTGCCTGCTCATCAGATATTTCTTCAGAACATGCTCCTTTCAACTTATCATCATGTAAATTGTCTATCTGCTCTTCAGTATGTCCACCTGCGGATGTATGCTGGTCCTCGTTCGTTTCTATTACTTCACTTTCCACTTGACCCTCAGTAGTACTTCTCACTTCAACATAGGAAGATTCAATGGACTCTTCTTGATCTGTGCAACGAGGGCTTTGAACACCGTCAGCCACGTTAGGCAATTTCTCAGCGTTGCCTATATCCGGTTCTATCAAGGAGAGTGTTTGCTCAGCCTTTGCATCATGTCTATTTTCATGTAAAGACTCATGCGGAAGTTCTGTTCCTACTTCCTTCAAAGCATCCTCTTGTGAAGCCTTTGGACTTGTTATGTCATCTTGGTTCCTATTCAAGCTTCCGTCTTCAGTTTCTGTTGCTGCTTCCACGTTTTCCTGACAAACAGTATCAAATGACTCTTCAGCCAACTCAAAGTCTCTAGCTTCCATTTTTTCGATCGGATCAGCTGCCTTGGCTGATATCAGTTTGCTAGAAATTTCATCCTGGGCATTGTCTTGGTATACTGGTGCTTCCAAATCAGGAGTGTTCCTTTTGAGCTCTTCATCAGTTTCCAATGATTTTTGGACGTCCATCTTGACATCATGACTCTGTTCTTTTATTACTGGTTCTTTTGTTTCTTCAGAGCCTTCTACCTTTTCTTTTTCTTGTTCAAAGGTGAGTTTTTCATCTACCGAATTTTCTTTAGGAAATGCCACCAAACTTTCTTCTTGTTGAGAAGCGATCAAACAACTGTCATCCTTCGTAGTTTCTTCTTGCTCCTTTTCAACCTCGGTTTCTGAATCTTTTTTTGGATCATCATTGTCTTTTCCCAATATTAGGTTCATCAGGAAACCAGAGACAGGCAAATAATCTTGTTCAGCTTCTTTGTGATCTTCATCATGTGAATCACCGAGTTCTGCATCATGCCTGTCTTCTTCATCTTTTTCTTTGGTTACTTGATTCTCTTCTTGCTCCTCTGGTTCAGCAGGCAGTGCATTCTCTGGTGACATGGACTCTTTTTCTGTATCTTCCAAACCAAATCCCTGCTCAGTAGTGTTTTCGTCCTGTGTAGGATGCACAGGAATAGCAAGCTTGTGATCTTCCATTTCCTTGCTAATATTTTCTCCCTCTGATTCTGTAACTACAGATGAAACATCAAGGTTCCTTTTGGTGTCCTCAGATGTCTTAAGACTTTCATCAGGTGGTACTCCATCAGCTCCACTAGTCTAAATGGAATAGTAAAAAACAGCTTAGAAGGACTAAACATAAATCTTAAATAATATAGATAATGAGTTTTGACTTCTGACCTTATCGCAGATATCTTCATTGAGTGTGACCGCTTCATTTGTTGCAGTATAGCTTGTCTCCATTTTCTCGACACGGCCAGTTTCAATGTTGTCGATTGCATCTGCATTGGTTGCTTCCTGATATTGTCTGTTTTGATTTATATCTGAGGCATTTTCTGTTTCATGCTCAGGCAAGGGATTGGTTGTAGACAAAATATTGTCATTATTTGTCTCAGCAATTGTTATATCAAGTTTTGGTTGCACAGCTTCAGCTTCTGCGCTATTGTTCTCTGTTGCTGCCGACTTTACATCTTCAACCTGAATGATGGAAACATATTAGTTTTACTGCAAGAAGATTCTGCAATAAAATTTGATCACACGAATGCATATGAATATAACTTGTTAAGCGTATTGGTACCTGGTGATGAATGCTGAAGTCTTGGTCAACATCATCCTGTTTGGATGTTTCTACAGCAAATTCTGGAAAGTCATTGAATCCTTTCTTTTCCTTTGTATCTTCAACTTCTCTGGGCTCTGTACTTGTATTTTCATGTGCCATTTCTGCATAAGAAATTGCGGTATCATCCATTTTAGTGTCTGCACTGTATTGTTCATCAGTATGCACATGGGATGTCTCTTCCTTTGGAGTTGTGACCAGAGATTCATCATGGTGAACAACATTGTCTTCATTTTGCATTTCTTGTTTTTCTTCTGCATCTTCAATCACTTTATCTGATTCTTGAATGGCATGCATGTCAACAATGATTTTGTTTGTGCATCCTTCCTCCACTCCGTGCAGTCTGTATTCATCATTCTGTGGAACAGCTATAGGATTCTATACAACAGATAGGACAGCTCATTACTCTGGTAATTATGTGATAGCATTAAAGTAAATGAATGACAACAGCTACTATGCTTTTGGGATACCATATTCAGAAATGAGTTAATCTTAAGAGGCATGCAATTGTTGGTAGAAACTGGGAAATGTTCACTTAGAGAAGAGTTGGCACTCAAAAGGCTTGCAGGTCTTTTGTGTTAAGAACTAAGAAGGGTCCACGGCCAAGCTCATAGATAAATCTGCCACTTAGGTCTTGTTTGGTACAGCTCCAGATCCTAGATTCGCGTTGGATTTGAAGTTTCTATGTTAAATTTTAGTGGTTTAAAATTTTATATTTCATCTAAAACGGTAAAAAATGATTCATCCAAATGTTATTAACGAAATCACAGATCCAGATCCATGGATTTGTGGAGCTAGGAATACCCAGCTTCACAAAATCTTGGATCTGGAGTTGTGCCAAACAAGGCCTTAAATTGCACATGCATATAGTGCGAAGGAAAAAATATTATAAAGTAGAAAAACTCAATTTCATCTCTCTTCACTTTTTGTTATTTTGTATAACTTGATATCTTTTCCATTTTCTATTTCTTTTCATTAACAGCACTGTTTTTTGTTCTTTCTTCGAAAGAAAAAAAATGGTGGCTAACATTATTTTTAAGGTTTATGAAATTATGTATACTAGGTAATATTCACTACAATAAATCTTACATTCTCTAGCATCTGATCATTTGAAAGGTCTGGGTCAGCTTGAAGATCTCTCTCCAGAGATGATGCCAAGCAAGGTTCGACCTGCAAGTTGAGCAAAAGATAACAATGTTGTTCAGTATAGGCAATGAGAGACTTTCACCAAACCATGCTGTTCAGCATAGATTTAGACATATGGAATCTAATTGCAGCATAAGTCATTCTGTATTTAAATATTTCTTAAAGGTACATCTACTTCAAAAGTTAGTCCATAATAATCCACTATGCTAGGAGAAGTAATCAGTAATGCTTCAAAGTTTGTATCACCAAAAGAAATGAAAAGAATGAGATGATAGTGCTAAAAAGAATTCTTAGTTGCTTGCTAATCAATGTTACTCACCAATCATACTCACAGTGGCATAAGTTACCTGTATAATGGATAACTTTTGTTTACCATTTTTTATTTATATTTCTAATTTGGAAAATTAACGGTTTTCAGTTAGTTGAACTAGAACATGTCTATTTCTCACATTGTATCAATGAAAATTCTGTACTGACCTCTCCATTCCTAATTTCACCAGCTATTTCATCATGTTCGCTACTTGAAGTTTTTTCTACCACTGCATCATTTTCTGTATCCTCATGCACATCTTCATTATAGTTTTTGGCAGAAACCTCTAAGGTGCCGCCACTGTTTGGTCCATTCTCTTCTTCAGTCTCTTTTATTTCTGTAATGTTTTCAACCATCGCATCTGTAGTTCTTGGGATGGAATCCTCGGATTCATGTTGAGTTACTTCATCATTGAGCATTTCAGTAACCACCGAATCTGTTTGTTCAGCCTATGAAATTTCATTCAATAGTAACTTACTTTCACCATGCTTCTGATTACAAGAGATTTTGATGAAAATAGAACATGAAATTAGTTAGTATCAGCGATATTCACCTCAAATGCATCAATGGACTCCACTTGTGTATCTACGATGAAATCAGCCCTCTTGTCATCATGTTTCTGTTCATCTGTCTGGAGTTCTTCCTTTTGCTTCGTGATTTCTTCATCTTCCTTCTGCGGTTGATCCAAGTTAACGTTCTTGACATCCTCATCTTGTTGCCCAATATCCACTGATCTTTCACAAATCTGTGTTTGAAGTCCAACATCATGTTGCTCATTATCTTGAACATTTGATGTCTGGCTTGAACCATGTTCATTTGACCCTTCTTTGACTAGATTTATATTGTTGGAAGTCTCTTCTGTATCTTCAGTAGAAATGTGATCATCATTTTCCTCAGTTCTGTTCGCACTGATCTGAGTTTTTTCACCCAATTCAGATGTTTCATCCTGTATGAAATACACTAGTGAATTGTCCTGCAAGTCCTAAAATTCAAAGAACTAGATGCATATTTCATAATTCAGAATGATAGAACTCTCTTGGGTGCAGCGGACCCCTTAAGTCTGAGTTAACAAAAAAAAACTACTGGGTTTTGCACAATTATAGCACTCAAATATAACACTCTTTTACAATTTAATTTGCAGTTTATAACTTTGATCATGTAGTGCAATTTTCACTCAACGTGGCAAGAAATATTTATGCATCCTCTGTTCACCCTGCAGTCTATTTTGCAGCTTTTGAACTCTAATGTACAACCTCTGTGTTTTCTCAAACTTTGCATATTAATTTAACTAAACAGTTTGTAACCAGTAGTTTAAAACTTGGTATTGTTTGGTACATATCTTGTCTGACAATATACTCAACCAATAAACCAATAATATACTACCATAGACAGTATGGTGGCAAAGTTTGATATACCAAGTCTGTTCATTTTAATGTCTAAAGTGAACCATGAAAACCATCATTAGTGATCATCTACTTCACAAGTCAGTACTTATAAAATTTAGCAGTTAGCACTGCCTAAAATATGCATTACTATTATATGTATTGTAAACATTTTAGATGGATGAAAGAAAACATTGCTTGATACTTAATTTGAACATACCTTCAGTTCTGCTGACTCATGTATATTATCTTTGATCTTTTCATGCACTGAAATTACATCACCTATTCCATTACCCAAATTTTCTTCATTTGATTCTACATGATAATCTTGTAGTGATTTTCCATTATCTGTTGGAGATGGATCCTCTGAAGTACCTGTCTGTTGATAGCATATTTCTTCATCACCAGTGTCTTCAGTGCCCTTCATTTCCTCCATAGCCTCCGAGTCATTCACTTGCTGAATACCATGAGTCAACTCAGCAGCTGATGGATTACTTTCTGTAAATTGCTCCGCTGAAGAAATTGCTTGGCCTGTATGGGAGGTTTCTTCAGCTTCAGTGGCATCAATATCCTTGATTTCTTCCACCAATTCTAGTTCATGCCCTTGATCAATATCAACAGATGGGTCAATTTCATTTGCAACTCTATCTTCTGCAGTTGGATCTTGAGGGGTGACAATGTTGCTTTGGCTGGATGTTTCTTCTGCCTCTACGAGTTGATTGTCCTTGCTATCTGTGGTTAATTCAAGCTGTTGTACGGGTTGGACATAAAAAGGTTGGTCGGCTTCTTGTTCACTGCTTTCTTGAGCTGCATTCTCAGAAGTGGTAAAATTAATTAGCTTGGATATTTCTTCAGTTTCTGTATCTTCATTTTCTTTTACTTCTACCGCTGATTTATTCTCCTGCACATGCTGATCATCAACATTTGGCTCAACCTCAGTCACCGACTCCTCAAATGTTGAAACTCCATTTTGCTGGTAATCTTCAGTGCCTTTGGTTTCTTCTGTGGAATCCAGTTCTTGCTCCTGCTGAACATCAGTTTCCTGCTCACTTTTGAGTAAGTCACTTTCTTGCACTGCCTCTTCAGGATTGGGGAAACTACTGAGTTCGGTTTGTTGATCTGTGAAACTCTGCGCTTGTTGAGTGTCAAAAGTTGTCTCCTTTACTGTTGTGATCTCTCCTGTTTGAGTAAGCTCGTCAGAAGTAGACATAATGCTTTCTGGGGTTTCTCCTGGATGTTCTGTGGTGTCATTGCACTTTATGTCTTCAACTGTTTCTTGCTCTGGGACTTGTTGAGTATCAACATCCGGTGCACTTGCTGTTATGATATCATCTTCTCTGAGTTCCTTGATGCTTTCAATATTGCTATCATGAGGGACTGTTTCAGTTTCCATGGCTTCGTTGTCCTTCATCTCTTCTTCTGGTAGGCCAGTTTCTGTTATATTATGTTCTTGTTCAGCTGGCTCCGTGTTCTTGATCTCCTCCAGTTCTGGCTCCTGCGCTGATGATTTATCAACAGTTACTTCAGTCTCTAGTATATGTTCTTCTGAAGCTGCCTCCTCAGCAAGAGCAACATTGCTTTTCACATCTTCATTGAGTTCCTGGATGCCTGATGTGGTGCTATCATCAGTTTCTGGCTCACTTTTGAGTAAATCATTTTCTTGCACTTCCTCTTCAGGATTAGAGAAATTACTGAGTTCGGTTTCTTGATCTGTAAAACTCTGCGCTTGTTTAGTGTCAAAAGTTGTCTCCATTACTGTTGTGATCTCTCCTGTTTGAGTAAGCTCGTCAGAAATAGAAACCAAGCTTTCTGGGGTTTCTCCTGGATGTTCTGTGGCGTCAGTGCACTTCATGTCTTCAGCTGATTCTTGCCCTGATACTTGTTGACTGTCAACATCCGGTGCACTTGCTGTTATGATATCATCTTCGCTGAGTTCCTTGATGCTTTCCATGTTGCTATCATGAGGGGCTGTTTCAGTTTCCATGGCTTCATTATCCTTCATCTCTTCTTTTGGCAGGCCAGTTTCTGTTATATTATGTTCTTGTTCAGCTGGCTCCGTGTTCTTGATCTCCTCCAGTTCTGGCTTCTGCGCTGATGATTTATCAAGAGTTACTTCAGTCTCTAATATATGTTCTTCTGAAGCTGCCTCCTCAGCAAGAGCAACATTGCTTTTCACATCTTCATTGAGTTCCTTTACACCTGTGGTGATGCTCTCATGAGGGACTGATTCAGTCTCTATGGCTTCAGTGTCCATCTCTTCTCCTGGAAGGTCACTTGCTGCTATATTATGTTCTGCTTCAATAGATTCAATACTTTGTCTCTGTTCTAGTTCTGGCTCCTGAACTGGTGGTGTATCAACAGTTGTCTCAGTTGCTAGTATATGCTCTTCGGGAGCTACCTTCTTAGAAAGAGCAGCACTGTTATTAACATCTTCAGTATCTTCAATTACGACTGATGATTCCTCTGCTTGAGTGTCAGAGCCTGGTTCTTCTTTTGTTACAGTCTCTTGTGGATTGAACTCCTCAGAACTAGCAACATTATGAGATGGGATGACTCCTTGAGGTTCAAGAGCTTCAGTTTCCTTGAATTCAACTGATTCTTGCTCCTGAAGTTTCTGGTAACCAACATTTTGTTCAATTGTTGCGTTATCTTGTGTTTCTATTTCCTCTACACTAGCAGCTTTGCTATCATGGAGTGTTGGTTCAGGTACAGTTGGTTCAGTGTCCCTCATCTCTTCTGATGATTCTGGTTCAGGTACAGGGGGTTCAGTTTCCATCATTTGTTTTGATGATTCTGTCATCTCTACCTCGTGTGTTTGACGGGAAGCTTCTTCTGTTTCACCATCTACAGTGTTACTTATTTCTTCCGGTTCAAGCTCCTTTACTTGCACATCATCGGTTGGTTCACTTGCTAGTAAATTGGCTTCTTGAGCTGTCTCCTCAACAATAGCCCCACTGCTTTGGTCGGGTATTTCTTCGGCCTTCACACCATCATGTTCCTTTGTTAATTCTGCTCCATCATTTTGTATTTCTCTGTCATGAAAAGCAGGTTCTTTTGCTGAAGCATTTTCTTCTGGAACAGACTCCTCAGAAGTAGGAACATTGTTTTGCTCTGAAACGAGTTCAGGTTCAGTAGCTTCAGTGTCTTCCATATCCTGGACTGAATCAATTTCCAAAATTTGTGGTTCACTTTCTGTTAGACTTTCTTCTGTTGCTTGCTCCTTGCATTGAGTAATATTACTTTGGTGGGCAATTATTTGATCTTCAGAGGCTTCAACACTGCTCTCTACCTCACCTGTCCAATTATCTTCAACAGCAGCATCAGTTTGATGGGAAGCTTCTTCTGTTTCACCATCTACAGTGTTACTTATTTCTTCTGGTTCACTATCCTTTACTTGCACATCATCGATTGGCTCACCTGCTAGTAAATTGGCTTCTTGAGCTTTCTCCTCAACAATAGCCCCACTGCTTTGGTTGGGTAATTGTTCGGCCTTCACACCATCATGTTGCTCTGTTAATTCTGCTCCATCATTTTGTATTTCTCTGTCATGAAAAGCAGGTTCTTTTGCTGAAGCATTTTCTTCTGGAACAGACTCCTCAGAAGTAGGAACATTGTTTTGCTCTGAAACGAGTTCAGGTTCAGTAGCTTCAGTGTCTTCCATATCCTGGACTGAATCAATTTCCAAGGTTTGTGGTTCACTTTCTGTTATACTTTCTTCTGTTGCTTGCTCCTCGCATTGAGTAATATTACTTTGGTGGGCAATTGCTTGATCTTCAGAGACTTCAACACTGCTCACTTCGGTTGATCCAATCACATTTGTCTCACATGTGGTTGGATTATCTTCTTCATTTTTCTTCTGAGAGATGGCATCATCCATTTGATGAAATGTTCCACTCAAATCAATAAGTTCAGCTTTCTTCATTTCTTCTGATTCCAGCTCCTGCATTGGTTGTGTATCAGCAGTTGACACACTTTCAGGTATGTTATCTCCTTGAGCTGCCTTCCCAGCAAAAACCTCATTACTTTGGTCAGTGATTTCTCCAGTTTTTGTATCTTTGCTGTCCTCACTTGCCTCTATTGATCCTGCAATAGTTAATTCTTGAGTGTTGGAAATTGTTTCACTTGCTGTTATGCTATCTTCTGGAGAAGACTCCTGAGAAATAGAAATGTTGCTTTCTTGGGGAATTGATTCAGTTTTAGTGTCTTCAGTTCCCTTTATCTCTGCTGCTGACTCCGTGTCCTGTGTCTCGCATGTTGTTGTATTCACTTCAGCTGGATCGTTAGAGGGAGCAGCAGGGCTTGTATTGAAATCTGCCTCTGTTTCAATAGGTTCAGGGCTCTTGATTTCTTCTGATTCAAGACCCTGCAGTTGCAGTTGAGCAATATTCTCACTTGTCAGCACATTGTTTTCTTGTCCTGCGTCATCAACAGTTACCACATTAGATGCTTCTAAAACATTATCAGCTTCGGTGTCCTTGACTTCTGCTGATTCTACATCCTGTACTTCTTGAGGAACACAGGTTGGTCCTTCTGCTGTGCCATCATCTTCCACAGCATCCTCCTTAGAAGTAGTAATAGTTCTTTCTTGGGAGATTCCTTGAATATCAGCAGCTTCAGTATCATTCACTTCAATTGAATCTTGTTCCAGTGAATGCTGAATATCATCATTATATGGCTCATTTGCTGTTGAATTATCTTCTTTTGGCAGTTCTGTGGAAAGGGCAGCAGGGGGTTGATGGGTGATTTCTTCAGTTTCATTGGCTTCAATTTCCTCTGCCTCTTCTAGGTCTGCCACTTTTGATTCACTGTCTGCTATACCACCTTCTTGATCTAAGTTACTAAAGGCAGCAGCCTCTTCTGTTAGTTCTGTCTCAAGTGGTTCACTTGCCATGATACCATCTTCTTGATTTAAGTTGCTGAAGATAGCAGGGTTCGTTTCGTTGGAAGCTTCATCAGCTTCCTTAGTTTCTTCTTGTTCCAACTCCTGCACTGGTTGTATATCTTCTGGTGGCTCACTTGGTATTACCTTATCTTGAACTGCATCTTCAGCAAAAGCCACAGTGCTCTGACTGGAAACTTCTTCAGCTTTGACATCACTAGGGGCCTTGGTTTCTTCTGGTTCGATGCTCTGTGTATGTTGGCTATCAGAACTGGGATTTGTAGTTGCTGCATGATCTTGAATTGCCTCATCAAAAGCAACACTGCTTTGTTGCACTATTTCTTCAGTATCAACTGCTTCAGCATCTTTCATGTCTTCTACTGATCCCTGGTTTTGATCTTCTTTGGTATCAACAGTTGGCTCTCTTGTAGTCACATCATCTTCTGTAGTTTTCTCCCCACAAGTGGCCACATTGCTCTGTTGGCAAGTTTCTTCAGCTTTTACAGACAAACTGTCATTGGTTTCTAAAGCTGGTTCTTGATTCAGAGCTTCTTGATCATCAATTGACGCCTTGGCTTGTTCATTTTCAGGTAAATCAGATTCTTTGCTTTCAGGTATCTCTTCCTGTAACACCTCCGCATCCATGTTATTGGCTTGCTTACTCTGTTGATCTTCTGATTTGACTTCTTCCTCTGCATGTTCTGCAATAACTTTATCTTCTGGAAAGCTCTCTTTGTGGTCAAGATGAGGGAAATCATCTTCTTTAGCCGGTTCATCTGTTTCTTTGTTTCCATCTCTAGTATCTGGAACGGTGTCAGAGTCATCCACATTAAGCTCCAGAGGAGACTGCATTGCAGCCGGCACTTCAGCTAGAACCTCATCGGCAGGAATATCTGTCATGATTGCAGGTTGTGTTTCCTTTGATGAATCCAGATCTTGAGCATCAACTGTTTGCTCAATAGCATCATCAGTTTTACTATTTTCTTCCTGCACCAGAGTGTTATTCATTAAATGACCTTCGATATCTTGTTGGCCATGGTCCTGGGCCTCTGCATTCTCACATTTGAGAATGGTGGAATCTTCTGATGCACTCTCTCCATGGCTAATCTCTTCTTCATTGCTTTTATTGCTCGGGTAAGTACTTGTTCCATCAGCTGAATTTTCTACCTGCTCTTGACTTTCCTGATTAATTTCATGGGGCTGCTCATTTGAAATATTCTCTTCTTTATCCACATGACCATTCAGAGAAGATGTCATGCCATTTAAACTATGTTCTGAAGGAATTTTGGTTTCAGAGGGTGCTTCTACTAAAACTTCATCCTCTGAAATCTTTAATATTCCTTCAGTTGAATCCATGGTTTGTGCCTCGCCCTTGATCTCTTTAATAGAAGAAAGCTTGCTGTCAAATTGTGCTTGCAAATCATTCGCAGCTTCCACTTGAACTTCCTGGGAAATGTATAGGTTAATCGAACATATAAAACTGCTACACTGCATGTGACAGTGGGTTGTCATTATGACATTTACATTGTTTATTCACAAGTTAGGAATTGATAATGACTACCCGCATATAAACTGAAATGTGCATCCATATATTCAAGTATCTATTAACATTGTTCAGTTTCAGTTATAATCTGTACAAAGGGACATCCAAGAACAAAATGATACAACAGCATTACCAACCCTACATATAAAGTGTCCACTGTCCAGCATGACAGAAAGGATTTCCACTTGGCAACTATGTTTTTTACCAATGAATGACACTGATGGCACATGCTGGTTCAGTCAGACTGCATGTAAGACAGTAAGAGTATCTATTACATGGTTCTAGTACACCAACTAGTCAACAAAGAACAGGCTGACTTATTAAATAATATGGCATTGCCACATGCTAAGCCAGGTGGCACACCTAAACTGAAGACTAAAGGTTTTGCTTCTGAATCTGGAATGTGGACATCCTAACTGGAAAAGGTTGTGCCTATCTTAGGAGCCTTGATTAATTCTAGGATGAATCAAGATTGCAGGAGTGTGAAGTGCTTATATTTAAGTATTAGATTAGTTCTGCAACTATATGCTTAGGCATGCTTCAAGTGAACTTTTCTCACTTCATGACATTGTCTTACACATTGACACACTCGACTGTTCATGCTCAGTGCAACTGCCATTTCTGATTAACCTTTTTTTTACTATTTTTGTACTATTTCTGACTTGCTTTCTCTATATAGGTAAAAGTAAAACTATAAAGTCAGTATACCTTTTGAATGAAACTATTTTCTAGTTTTTTTCACGAGATTAATGAAGAAATTACCAAGTTGGGTAAAAGAGTACCGGTAGTGATTCTTTTTGTGAAAAATTGAAGGATCCGAGCGTACAATTCTTATACTAGCCCAATAGGTTAGATATTAAAAATAGCATTCTTTTAAACAAATCTAACTTTTATGTAACCAAATCAAGAAATGATTAAGTTTGAAAAGGTGGGCATCTTAATTCTGTTTGCTATAAACCAAAGGGAAACTTGATTACTAATTACTGTGCGCTAACCTATTGCATCGTTTAAGCCCATGCTTTGTTTTTGAAGATTGTTTAGGAACACAAATGAACTCAGTGCTGGCATACTATACATAAAGAGCATCTATAGAACTCTTCAAAAGCAAAGAGCATCTCATAGATACTATGAAGGAGATTAACATGAAGAGATCATGGAACAACAAGGCACGGTTATGATTTTCCTTGCGAACTGGCCATGATGCATATATATGCTCAGGAAGATCATGAGCAACAAGTAAGAAACAGTGATGATTTACCTTGCAAACTGGCCAAGGTCTGTTCGCTGATACATAGAGAGCTCATCACCATTCAGGTGATTTCTTCAACACTGGAGCTCTCTACGTAGTTTTGCTTATGCAGAAAGTATGCATGCATGGAAACAGAAACAAGCAAGTTTTGCACAAAGCTCAGAGACTACGAGAAGCCATTGGTTACCTGGCCATCTGTTGCTTCCCTTGCTTCCTCTTCCGTCGCCATTGCTCCAGATCAGGACGGGAAGAAGGTCAGGATGGGAAGAAGAAAAGAAAGTGAAAACAAAAGAAATAACGAAAGAAAGAAAGAGAGGCTTCTTCCCTAGAAAGTCTTGTAGTCGCTCGAAAAGATGGCGGTCTTTATACCAGCCTTTCTTCTGTCGATATATTTTCTATTGCTGAGCAGCGGTTAGGAAAGCAATGGCAGACTGACACTGCTCTTGATTGGGGATTAGCGCTTTGCTTAGCCGTAATCTAGATTAAGTGGGAGAATTTATCCCTGAAATGGTTGATTAGTGAATATGGAAACTTAGCATTAGGTGCCAAAATGCCAACTGGTACATCAGGCACATGGTAGTGGTGGCTGGACCAGTGTGTCTTGCATTCTTGCATTGCTGGACCCACAGAACCTTTTCTGTGTGAAATTATTGCATCGATAATTGATCTCAAGTATCATCCTTGGATCCTTATCTTTCATTTTTTTTCCTGAGTGTAGCTCGAAAGAAAAGTTTAATTTTCAGTGTAAAAATACTATTATCTCCCTTTTCTTTTGTTGCTTGGCTTTACATATAACGTAACATGATTGTTCAATATTCCCTACAGGTGCAGATCATGTCCATACCAGTTAGGCAGCCATGGCATCTTCCGTCACATTTGACGATCTATGCAATGGGAAAGTTGTCTCAATGACGCAATGTACTGTCCATCTTACCTCATAATGCAATTGGAATGCCAAGTGTATAATAGTATGAATTCAGCTAACGTTTCTGCAGGACATCAAAAGGTTTGCTGAATCTAATCGAGTGAAAGGAGCAACACGATGAAAGTAACTTCTCTGATATAATGGTTTTGTGTTAAGTCCAGGTAAACAAGCACCACAATATCATATGTTGGTTCAGGTGTCATTTTTTCTTCCTGCACCTGTGCTGCTGAACGCCAAATTGAAGTGTCTGTTGCGATTTTTTGTCAGGTATAGGATCACCACCAGTTTGTAAACCTCATATACTTCATCTTGAGCTCACTGTTTAAACATCCAGAAGTATGGTAACCTTGACACCTGCTGACATTGCTCATAGAGGGCCTAGTTTCTGAAGACTGCAGAGCCACAGGTACAGATAAAGGAGGTGCATGCCCCCTGAATATTCAATCAGTCAAGTGGCTGCTGATGACAGTGATCTACGGCAAAAGAATTCCACATGATCAACTGCTTTGGAGAAGGAAAATACCAAGTTGGCAAAATCCAAAGTGCCATGCTGGATCCAGCACTCAAGCTACTGATCAAACAATCCAAAGTTCAGCTTAGCAAAAAAAAAAAATCCACCGGCCGTCACCTGCAGTGCTGCTTTCAGAGACTAAACCAGATGATTTTCTGAAAACCAGAGGCAGGTAGTCTTTATGTCATGTATTATTCCATCATTATCACTGCACCGAAAGAGAGAAATCAATGGAGATAGCCCTGCGAAGATGATGCCATGGATGCGTGGAAATACTTATCAATTGTCATCAGCCTCTATCAGAGATGAGTCAGCATCGTACGCAGCTCACATCATTGGTTGGAAATATTGTTGAGATTGATGTTTTGTTTCCTGGCACTGTTTTCTTTTGCTCCCTGGAATATATATAGCCGTCACCCTGTGGTCCCACCGTCTATGTACATGTCAATGTGTTGCTGCTAATTAAGTATCACAGCACCATCTTCATAAGCTTTTTTACATTTGTGAAAATAAAATTCTGATCATTCAAAACTGAAAAAAAAAAGAGAGGAAATGTTAGGTCCAGAAAGAAAGTGAGGAGCTAGTGTTTTTCTTTAAAGAAAAAAAAAGGAAAATATATTGGATGAAAGGAACAAGGGTATAGAATATATCTGATCTTGTGATTGGAAACAAACATACAACAGCACTTAGGGAGGCACCGGCCGTGCAAAAGCCATCTTGTCATGTTGTGCCGCCAAAATCATAACCACCAAAACATATTTTTTTTCCTTTTATTTTTCCTTCTCAATCCATCCATTCATCCATCTCATGATGAATCACAATCCATCCATCAGCTGAGCAATTTGAGTTTGGCAGGGAATATTTGATAATGACACATAAGACAAGGAAAATATACACACTAAAGGCAACATTTACAAATAATTAGCACTAAAATTGCACTAATATATATGTGGAGAGAGATAGAAAGCATCTTGTTCCATGGATGGCCAGTGTTTGATCAGCTGATGGCTCTACCTCTTTCTGCCATGATTAGTTGGCCAGATCGACAATTAAGGCAGCTGCAGTTGTACGAGCTGTGCTTTTGTTTCGTAGCTAGGGAGAGTTCAATTTGGTTCGCAAATGTTTGTACCGTATACGCATCCAACTACGTATTTGTTTGCACTAGAAACTGGCTAGTGACTGACTGATCCAGCTACGTACGTATAGCTATTGCTTTGTTGGTTTATGATAGATATTTTTCCTCGCATTTCGTTACTCTATCGGTTTTCTTTCAAAATGTCATAATTTTATTGGGTCTCCAAATATATTTTTTCAGTCAAAATTTACGGTAGGTAGGTGTTCATATATGTAGTATAATTCTCACTGTGCCTTTTGTTTCACTTCTGCCTTTCCATGAATGTGTGAGTAATTCAAAGATCAAAATTCCACAACATGTGTCCGGATTGGATATAGTTGGATCTGTGGCCTTTCAGAGTGCAGGGTAGGTTGGTTGATTGGGTTGCATTATAGGTCACTTACTGTTGTGCTTCCAGACTTGTTTGTCTCAGGAATCAGAATGGAACATGCCCTGCCGTGGATTATTTGTTACACGCTTTTAAAAACATGTTATTCTTAAAATAATTTATTTTACTGTGTTGCTTAGACGACTTGTTGTAAACTATTGGTTGAGTTTATTTCTCAAAACATTTTATTTTACTGTAACAATCTAGTGAATAATCCGTTTCAAACACTTCTCCCTGAGAAAAAAAAGAACTGTCTTAGCTTTCATCATCGCTGCATGTTTCAAATGAATATTTGGTTTGCCACCAATTTTTGGTTATACTAGTTGAAATTCTAGACTACGAAATTTAGTAGTATCAAAACTTGCCAATGTTTTAGCACTACCAAATATTGAAAGAGTAAAAATTGGCTTCAAACCAACCAAGGGCTTATAACCTGCAACACAGGTGTACTGAACTGAATATACTGCTCCTACCAATCTGAGACAGATGCTGAAGATTAGCTGCTTACATTTACAGATCAGATAGATGCATCATACATGCTACTCCTACTACAAAGAACTTGCTACCAAACACAGCATCTAGGTAAGATGGAGAAAGGGGAGAAAAGAAGGCTTTTTGGAAGCAAAAGCTTCTGTATTGCAGGCTGGCTAGTGCTCATGTGGGCACATCAAAGACAGCTTTTTTTCCCCTCTTTTCTTTTTATTCTTTTTTTACCAGGATCACAGAGCAAAAGAAAGATGTAAGGTTGCTTCAAGAGGCAGGTGAATCCAGCGAAGTGAGGACATTTTCCTGGGGCCCCACTACTTGTGCTGTGCCACTGACATGTGGGCCCCCAATATCTGCACTCTATCCATTCCAGACCACACTAGTCACTTGCAATCAGACTAACAGAGACACAGAGTAACAGTAGACAACAAATTGCTCACCAGATACATTTAAAGAAAGAATTTTTCTCACCAGATATGCAGATGGATAGACAAGATAAGTTGAGTACTCATCATCTCTGTTTGACTTCAATGAATATCACCATAATTCTGTTTAAGTTGACAAGATTAGCACTAAGCAGTTTGGTAGCCATACATACATTGCATGCAGGAAGGAAGGCAGACAGTATCGATCAAACCTTGTACTGAAACTCTGAAACTTCTGAAAACTCTGAAAGTGAGCCTCGCGGTCGTGTCTGCCTGCCTGTCAGTCTTCTCATCGTCTCCTCGTGGTTGAGCTGTCCCAACGCATATGGCGTTGACGTCATGTGGGCCCCACCAACCGCCCCTACTACAGTTAGGTGTCTTTTCTCTCTCTCTCTCCCTTCTAAGCAAAATAATAATCATCCTTGGGGTTCTAGATCAAGAGATGGATTATGATCTGGATCATCTGTATTATATTGGCCAATTTGCCAAAGAAGCCAATTAAACCGGTAGGTACACACACTCACTCACCAGAATGTGCAGCTAATTGATCCAGCTGGGAGCCCATGTCATCACTCACTCTCATGCAGCTGGATCATCGAGGTGTCCATCCAATCCCAACACAAGATGAGCAAAGAAAGAAGTACACTTGCATGCATGGTGGTTTCGTTTGCTTTGCTTTGCTTTGGCTTGAATCATCAGCAAAGAATCAGGATTAAAGAAATCAAATGAAACACTCATGTCTTTGCAGCTAATAAGTAGACAGAATTAAGACTCTGCAGTTGGCATTGCGTTGCTGTGATCAGATCAGATTTCAGAGTTTTCATCAGTAACAACAGAAAGCTGCAGAAGAGGCAAGGGCTAGGGAGACAGAAACCAAGGCAGGTTCAGGCTCTTCAGAATTCAGGCAGTTTCAGGATGGTCACAAAGGGCTCCTTTGGAACGCAGGATTCTCAAAATATAGGAATAGTAAAAACGTAGAATTAGAATGTCATGACACGTAAAATAACTTAAGGTATTATTCAAAATATATGTTTGGATATATCACATGAAAGCCACAGGAATTTTGAGAGAAGAAGCCTTGGAAATCTCAAAGGATTTTGAAACAATGAGGTTGGACCTCATGCTAGAATTCCTCCAAAATATGGAGGATTTTTTCCTATCCTTTGAATTTCCTTTGAAGCAATCCTACAATCTAAATGACTCATATAGGAATTATTCTTTTGGATTGTATTCCTCCATTTTTACTCTAAAAATCCTTCAATCCAATGCTTTTTTTAATAAAGGAAAAAAATCTATAACTGTTCTTTTTTCAAAAAGGGTACCAGTGTTTCTGCCAAATTGCCAAAAACAGTGGAGTTAGCAATTGAGATGTACTACTTTGGGCCTGCCGAAAGTGCAATTAATGATATATCACCAAGACTGCTACTGGGCCTTGAAGCCCATTAAGACATGGGCGTCAACAACTACTGAAATCTCTGCATGTATCAGTATGCATGCAGCTGCAATAATTAGGAGCCTAATACACAAGTACAAGCCTATCTTAATACTACCAGCTTTCCATCTCAAACCCAGTACACAGTTAGCCACACCTTGCCTTTGACAAAAGAGGACAACTAAAAAAAAAAGTTGTAAAGGATCACCTATTTAATTAGCTCCCTTTCTTCTGTTGCTCTCTACACTGTCACTCTCACTGCACTTCTTAGCTTAGCTCTTCCTCTTCATCTAACCTGAGCCTCCATTGCTAGTTTCATCACCTGCTTTGCTTAACACAAAAGCTTAATTCAGTAATTCATCAGCTACTAGCTGTTGTTAATTAAGCAGCAGAAGTAGCATCTAGCTGCTGTAATTCATTGCATCAATGGGGATCCAAGAAGTGAAGAAGAGGCTGCATCTCCATGTGGAAGCCCAAGCTGAGAGCGGCAAGAAGAAGGAGCAGGCCGTGTGGGTGCTGGCCGCCGCCGCCGCCGCCGGCGAGATCACGGTGTCTCTGAAGCCGGTCAAGGTCAGCCGGCGACTGCTCGGCGAGGAGGAGGAGGAGGAGGTGACGACGCCGAGAGGGGATGAGTGCAGATTACCGGCGGAGGCGGCGACGTGCCCACCGGCGCCCAAGAAGCCGAGGACGGCGGCGGTGGCGATCGTCGCCGGCGGCCGACGGTGCAACTGCTGCGACGACGGCGGCGACTCGCTGGAGTTCTTCCGCGTGCCGGCGGATTTGGAGGCCGTCTTTGCCAACCGAGTTGCAAAGGCAAATTAGTAATTAATTTCATAGATAAATTTGTGTTGAATTTAAGTGTAATTTGATCCAAGTCTAGCTGAAGATCAGTGCAATTAATGGTGTGTGTGCATGCATGGGTGAGTGAGAGATCAGATGAGATCAGTGCAGCTGTAAAAAATTTCTCCTTGTAGCACATGATAGTGTGAGTGCTTAATTTGCATCATCCATGATATGATCCATCCCTTTTGATTGATCATTTCTTCAAGAATCAATCAAGAGGCATTTGTAATTTGCTCTCTCGATCTCTTACATTGTGTTCTCAGTGATTTCCCGCGTTTTTTTCTCTCATCTCTCTTTCTGTATGGCATTTGGAGAGAGTTTGGATATTTCCATGTTCTTTGCCAAATGGCAAAATTTTCAAGTGCACTCGAGCTCGGTGATTGTGAATGTTTGCATGGCCATGCATACATCATCCACCAATCATGTTTTTAATTTTTGGATTTTGTAGAATTTTTTTTCAATATTTACACCAGATATTTTCAACTACAATGTATATTTAAGCCATAAGTATTGATGAGATTTCAGAGTATGGCATCAGATTTCCTTCATGCTTTTTTTAACTATTGCTAGCCGGTGGCGATGAAGATCTCTTAAACACGCACGCTAACCCTCAACCTTGGGATCTAAATTAACCAAACTTCGCAAAATGTTTTCGGGATTATTTGATTGAAGATCAATTTTCAATGAAAAACATGGGAGGATTCACATATCTTGTTATGTTATGAATAAATAAAAATGCTTCATAACGCTAACATATGTATTCAGGACAGTCCATGATTCTATATAGCAAGCTCTAACCCGCCAAAATTTGAAAATCTGACTTCTTAGCACAAATCTAATTAATTAAATCCCCGAAAACATGCAAGTCACTTGTACATTTGATATAATCGGTTGTTCCTAAAGTGGTTCACTTTCTCGATCTTCGAGAAGAAAATATACTAAGTATGATCCCAATTGGAGGTACTATTTATATTTTACACAAGAACTTTAGCAAAGTTGCCAATTCCCGTACATAATACACAAAAATGTCATCCAATTCTTGTACTTGAAAATCCTAATAAAAAAGGACAGTAGTGCTTTTTTAGAGGACAATAATGCTTAGTGTTGGCTATCCCAAACAAAATTTGCAAGTCCTTCATCATATTACAGGATTAATCCATCCAAGTTGTATAAATCAAATACTACATGCAAACACAAATCAGACTCCAAACACTGAAAGAAAAAAGAGTCGAAGTGCAGTAGTTAACAACACATGCATCCACACTATCAACTTCTCACTGATTTTTTTTAACTACTACTACCTTTGAAGTGCTAGTAGCTTCTGGCCAGTGTAGGTATCCCAATGTTCCATGGAATGTTCTAATCCTTTAAACATTAAAAATTCAGATACAACTGCTGCTAGATGCATGCAGGAGGCACACACAGTATGTAGTATGATCACCCAACCCAATTGGACTGGACTGAACTGGTAACTTGGCAATATACTACTACTGTATAAGCATTTGGATACTAGTGTAACGGCTCCCACTAGGCCTCAGTGCTATCTACTATACCTTTTCTCCCTTGGATCCCTCTATGCCTGGGCCCCTACATTGCTCAAAGGCACCGGCCTTGCAATGTCTGTCTTCCCGCTTCTACTGGTTTGACCCTGCACAGTGAAAAGGTGATAGTTATTACAACCCTAAAAAGAAAGTAAAAATTATATACATCACTGCTGTTAACTATGTCTTTTTACTAAAGATACACTACTAGACTAGATGTGCCTTTTTGTTTCATATAATTCTTAATCAGTTCAATATGTGTGATGATGGATAAAGAAATTTATTCATCTTGTGGAAATCATCTACAAGCATGATCACTAATTGCTGCTGTCAATTATTTGTTGAACTGTTACTGTCCTATAGGATCAAGATTCAAGAGGGTTTGTTTTATTTCCAAGAATTGTAATGCACATACAAAAGAGTAAAAGGCCAAATAAAAGTCCTGAGGAAAGTAGTACTCAAACAGCTTTTTAAGGTAAAAACAAACTGTGGGTTTTAATGGTAGCATCTCAGGTACAGATCCTCTTTGCCAGAGAAAGATAGGCTTGCATTGGTTAATCCATCTGAATTATAGCCCTGGGGTTGGGTATGTGTCCACATGATGAAAGCTCCAGTTAAGAGTACTGGAGATGATTAGAGAGACTAGCTCCACTTTATTATGTCTGCCATTATAGGCATGTATGTATTAATCTATTGGCCCATTGGTGTCTTCCCTTGAAGTCTTCAGCTAGACAACAAGAAGAGTTACTGTTAGTATATATGTACTACATATTAATTGATATAACAAGGCTCCAATGTTTGTCCTGATTGATCTAATAAAATGGTGATTCAATTATTGGATTGGATATGGGATAAATGAGAGAGACAGGGAGAGGTGAGTGTTGTGCCTGATTTCCTAGAGCACCAAATTAAAATGCTTTTTATCTCGATCATTGCAACTTAGCTATAAGATGATGAATGAAAAAGACAAGAGCATATGGAAGGAAGACAATATTTGTTGAAATATATGCATGACCTGGCCAGTTTTGATGGTCATCAGAAAAATCATATCAGGCTCAATCCCCATTAATATGAATAGCTTTGCTCTATCACCAGATAGTAGTACAAGTTGTTGTCTCTTCCTTTTGCATTTATGCACAAGCTAACTTTGATCACTGCATTCCATGTAATAATTTGGCATGGACCTATCAGGTCTAATTAAGTCCATGTGCTCATGTGTAGTCATAACTTTGCATCCGACATTGTTTAGAGGACATGCTTCATCAACAAAGCAATTCAAAGCTATGTAATGCAAGAGTGAGAATATGACAAGTCTTTCAACCAGTAGACTAGGGCCAATGTTCACCATTCCATGCATGGCCCTGTTGTGCTTCACCATTTGTGTAACAACACTTGATAAAATCATGATACCCTTTCCATGGCACTTTCATGGTTTTGGAAAGGGGTCTACTACGTAAACATGTGCACAGTGACGTGGACACAACATGGCTGTATCTCTAGTACACATGTTCAGATCCATGAGAGTGAATTGCAGAACACATGTGGTACAAAAATGCAAGTTCACACGTACAGTCACCTCATTGATGAATACAATGATGAAATGCATCGAGAAAAGGTGCTTGAAGTGTAACAGAATTACAGAAAGATATCTGATTGATGTATGATAACAAAAGCTGCACTGTTTGTGCAGAATAGTTGGTAAGTATAATTAAACGAAAGTATTGTTTTTATGTGGATCTTAGAGCCAAATGCAGATTAAGGAATGGTTCTTTCAACTAAAGAACCTGACATGTATTATGTGGATCATCATGGGTAAATGAATCTAAGGCTGTTGATGTTTGGTGTGCTACAGCAGGATAGGATAGTACGTTAGTACTCCTACCGAAGTTCATAGGGAACCATGGATTGTACACTTGTACCGATGAAAGATTCAACAACTATTTCCTGTAGCTATATTATTACATAGTCCAAGCTATTCATAAGTGTGTGCCAATTAGTTGGTCCAGTATTATCAGATGAGTGTGTTCAGGCGGTACCACTATTACAGTCTTGTCCATAAGTTAATATAAGGAGCATGACTATCAGAATGCTTTGCTCCCACCAGACTATCAGAAATGAACAAACATAATGCATCATTTAGAGATCACTCCATGAATGCAATTGGAAGATCCAAAATTAGCTTCATTAAGGGAGAAAATTAAACGTATACCCGGATACAAACGCAAGCAGGATCACTTAATTCTTCAGAGATACATCGAGAGATGTCAAATACTGTATGAAGTAGATAACCGAATGGTTGAATTAAACAACCTACTACCGAAAGCATAACGAACCAGAATTCACTGGTAGCTGGATCCAACATTGTTCTGTTCCATTACTCCATTTCGATGCCACTCTGTCTTTTGACGGCAGAAGACAAGCCCAATGTCTTGCAGTTTACTTATGAGATGGTCAAGGAGTTCACTGAAAGAATATTAAAACTGTGTATGGACAGGTATTAGGGCATGAGGACATGATCTGAGCTTATCTCATTTTCAAGTCAACGCTCTAGGGATGAGAAGTACATTCCCTGGAGAGAAGAGCAAGAAAGTGGAAAATTATCCCTAGCTGAGTTGAGGCTTAGAATAAGTTCATCTACTTGACGACTCATCATGTACATCTCTTCAGCCCTATATTTGGATGACCACTCCTCTACTATCCTGCATAATGGAAAATGCAGAAGATCAAAACGGTGGCAGCAAATAAACAATGCATACTCTTTTGCATGCATCAGACAGACTTGCTCAAGTACAAGTTGCCAATGAAGCTGACTAAAATTGATATTGAAATTTGTTTTAGACAAGTATGGACAGTGTGCCATCAGCATAGTTCCCATCAACAAAAGCATTACCTCAAAAATATGGCCATGGGTTGTGTATCCCTTCAATTATTTTTCAGTGTTTTTTTTTGTTCCACTTTGTATGTACGATTGAACTAAGAATGCATACTTCATATATGTTTACAAATTTAGCACAAGAAAGACAAACACCAAAAAACGCTTTTAATATGGATAAAAGGCAGAAGAAAAGCATAACAAGTCTAGGTTAGTTGTGTAAGCAGATCACATACCTTAAGTCTTCTTCCAAAGCATTACTGCAATTAGAATACAAGATCTTAACAGAGGGCGACAGATGTGCTGCCCCGTGTGAACCATCCATATCATTTTCATAGCAGTAGCCAGAGAACAGCCATGCTTTTGAGCTAAGGAGGACTATTTGAAGGATGGGCCTTTTGGTTTTCAGATCTCTGACTAATGTACGAAAAGATATTTCATCTTCTGCAACTTCAAGCAACAAATTAACAAAAAGTCTTTCTAATGTATGCCCCCTGCATAAAGATAATGCATGTTTATGATTAGTGATGAAATCAGTTTCTAGCAAGGACCATCGACTTTAGCTGCCTAGCTCCCTTCCTTTTTTACCTTTGAGAGGCGTACCAAATATTCAATGAGAAGTGAAGATACTGACCTGAACACATCATGAGGTCCCCCAACATGAAGGTCTGACGATGTATAGCATTTAAATAGTCGTACACGGCCATCTGCTGGAGCATGTGAATGTTGTGAAGGGTATGACCCAATAGGTGATGAGCAATGAGCACATAGAAGTTCAAGCCATTCAACATCATTCAGAAGGTTAGATGCTTTCACAATGAAGCTACAACCAAGAGATATACTTTTTGTTAATTTGTAATCTCTTTGGGCGTCCAATTTAGCCAGCATTTCCAGGTTCCCAGAGGGCATGTTCGAAGGATTATCTTTAGATTCTCTGCTGTTTCCACCGTCACAACAGCAATTGCATGGATCTACAGACAACAAATCGGTCTCTTGGGTACGTTTCTCTATGTCCTCAACACAAGAGTCATTGTTAGACTCCTCGGGGTACACTTCAGTGATGCCAGATTGATCAGTCCAAAGAGTGTCTCCATCTTTTTCAGTACCGACACAAGGACCCTCTTCAGGAACAACAGAAGATTGCACATGATTAGAACCAATCTGCTTTTCATGATATGCTTTCTCTTCTGAACTATTAAATTCCATGTTCCCGGTGGTATGATCTTTTCCTACATGAACATCAGATATAGCTTCCTGCAGAGCAACACAATCGTTACTGGGCACTGAACTAACTAACCCAGAAACTAAATCCTTCTCAAGATAATCCTTTTCTATACTAATGGAGGTAGCATTTAGTAGACTTGTTCCCTCTAGACGCCCATATGCATTGATATACTGTGATACTAGCTTTTCGCTTGCACCTCCAAATGAGGTGCAACATCCACCAAACCAATTGTCAGCCACATCTTCCCAGTTTAATGATGGCATTTCCTCAATGTTCCTGAACATATGCATGTAGATTTTAGAGTGTTACAAATCACCAAAGATAATATCAAAAAAGAATTCCACTATATGAACTTTGGCACATAAGTTTTCCCTAGTTCTTTAAGTCTAGTCTAGGAACTAATTTCAAAACACGATCAAAAGCTTAAACTCTAGCTTGCAAGTGACCAAAACCTGATAAATAGCCTAACATGCTTGCTTGCGATAAGAATTCCATGCCACTGAGTGATATACTGCTTTAGTGGGGGTCTCTTGGAGACAATCAGATAGCATAGCAGCAAACTGATTATAGAATGCATGCCACTTTAGGAATTCAGAAAACCAGTATCTAGAGACTGAATTATATCTCTTCGAACTGAGAACCGGAAAAGAACCAATAAACAACCAAGGGACAATTTTTTTCCTTTTCCCACTTGTCAATACTGTCCCTCAGTCAGGACACAAGTTGAATACCCTAAAATTACTGCTTCTGTAGAGGTCAGAACATTTTATCATACTTTTGTAAACCTCTATGGTCAAGCAGACAGGCCATTCCCCCAAGGAAGATTCCCCCAACTTAAAACCAAGGGCAATGATATGAAAGTCCAAGACATGTTTGAAGTTATTTGCACAAAACATGTGAACAGAATAGGTTGCATAGGAGGACGTGAACAATGACAAATTGTTTAACTTGATAAGAAGAAACTGCCAACTTATACAGTGCGCCAATGCACACCCATTTCCAACTTATGCAAAGATCTGATGTAAGAGACGTGCAAATTGATTCCTCATGAATCATGGTTCATACATAATAAAAAAATAAGATGCCATGCGATGGTTTCATTGCTACTAAATGTGAACCCTAGAGCATCAGACATATGATTTAAGCAGTAAGCAATTTCAAATTTGCACGTATCTTTTCATTGGTAAAGAAATATATGTGTGGTGCATAAACAGACCATTAGACATGGTAAAGTGCAAAACAACTAGAAGTCACAACTCAAAATCTGTTATGCTCTACCTTAGTGGCTGTTTTGTCAATCTTGCTGAGCATGCTTTGCAGTACAAGTGAACATCTCCAGAAGATAGCTTCTTTATATCTGTTCATCCAAGAAAATGAATCAAAAATTCATAATCATAATATAAATAGGGGAGATTACATTAAGATCATACAGTAACATTTTACTAGCATTTTAAATTGCAAATCGACTTGGGTTTTCAGTAGTACTAAAATCCCAGAGGCATACGACGATTTGGAGTGACTAGAGGTGATCAAATTATTGGCCAGGAATCAACCAGAAAGCTCATAAACCCTACTACCTAATAATTTCACAGGACAGTAAAACACACGAGTAGCTCACCATCGCGTAGCGAGAGAGACGCGGGCGGCTCCTCGCCGGGGGGCAGTGGGAAGGCGGCGGCGACGACGGGGTGGTCTACGGGGAGGACGAGCGCGAGGCAGACCTCGACATGGTCCCCCGCGGCGCGGCACTCGGGAGGCGCGGAGGGGTCGACGAGCACCCTCGGGACGGGGACCTTGAGGGCGACGGGTTCCCCGGCGAGCGAGAAGGAGAGGAGGAGGAGCGAGTCGTGGAGGCGGAGGTCGGCGCGGAGGTGGTCGGCGGCCGCGGCGGAGAGCTCGTGGCAGAAGAGGTAGAGGCGTAGGAGGGGGAGGTGTGCTAGGCTCTCCCACGTGTACCGCCACTGCCGCCGGCGCGCGGGGTCGCCGGCAACGACGGCGGCCATTTCGGTCGCGCAGGTTCCAGGCAAAGCCAAGCCCACTGTACATAATAAAAGAATCTCAGACCACAAAATGAAACGAGCCCAGCCCATAAAATAAAATAAGCCTAGCCCACTGTACATAATAAAAGAATCTCAGACCACAAAATGAAACGAGCCCAGCCCATAAAATAAAATAAGCCTAGCCCACTGTACATAATAAAAGAAGCCCAGCCCACCAATAATAATTCTTTAACAAGCGTTAGACGTGTTGGTTTCCAATCAATTGCGACTCGTGTACGTATATTATACGTATACGTATACGTACGCGGACTCGTGGAGCACATGTGCGTGCAGCGTATAGCGATCGCAAGCAACACAATTAGGCCGTCCCGTCCGCAAGCGCAACACAGCGCCGCGATGAGCGACGACGTGGTGGCCGAGATCCTCCTGTGGTCGACGGCGAAGAGCGTTCTCCGCTGCCGCGCCCGTCTGCCGGAGCTGGCGCCGCATCACCACCAGCGCCCACTTCATCGCCGCCCACTCCCGCCGCCGGCCGATGCAGTTCCTCGGTTACACGGGGCCCAACGATGAGTCGTTGCCCTACGACGGATGCATGGTTACCTCCGTCCCGATCACCGCCGTCCCAGCCGTTTACGACGGCGACGACATGGAGTGCCGGCGATTGCTGCGACGCAATATGCGCTTGAGCCTCGCCTCCAGGATCCTGCGACGGTCTCCTGCTGTTCGAACGGGTGAACGCCGAGAGCATGTTCATCTGCAACCCGGCGACACGGAAGCTCGTCAATCTGCCGCCGGTGAACACGGACGTCGACCGGAACAACCTCCATTCGTCCGCCTTCTACTTCCACCGGCCGTCCGGCGAGTACCGCGTGTTGTGCTACCGCAAAGGTACCAATTACATCCTCTCCACCGGCTCCGGCGAGCCACGGTGGCTCGTCCCCGTCCCCGACCAACAACACACGTGCTCCTTCTTCCGCGTGACCGTCGGCAAGACGGTCGGCGAGAGCGTGTACTGGGCCCGGCCGCCATGAAGTCGACGATCGCAGCCAGATTATGGCGTTCGACACGGTGTCGGAGATGTTCTGGCCGGTTGCTTGCACCGCCGCCGGTGGAGCAGGCCGACGAAGGCCCGCTGTTCGACGTGGACGGCACGCTCGCCGTGGCGGCGATCGATGTCGGCCGAGCCGTACCTGGACGTCTGGATCACCGAGGACTCGGGCGCGCGGCGGCGACGGCGAGAGGTGGGTGCGCGCGCCGCCTCCGGGTAGAGTTGCCGCCGGGATATTATTCCAAGGAGGTGAAGCCTTACGGCCTTGGTGACGCCATCTTGGACGACGCTGGCGTCCTGCTTGTCACCATGTCCTGCCGTTGGGGCTTGGTGTACGACACCAATGAGAAGAGGATGGTGAGCTGCTCTCATCGTAGCAGAAGCAACCCGTGGAATGCAGCTTACCGGGAGAGCCTCATCACGGTGAAACCTTCCCCTCACCCTCCCCCTCCCCCTCCCCCCTTCTCTCCTTCCCCCCTCGAGCCATCGGCGACAAGATACCCCCACCACCAACGCCAGCCCACCGCCCTCCTCCATCCCCGCAGCTTCGACGCCGCCGCTAATGCCTCACCGCCCGCCCGATCCGTCGCCCACCGCCGGGCTGCCGCCTCCCATGACCATCCCTCTAAAACTGGCGAACTCCCCCCTCTTCCCCCTCCCCCTCTCCCACCCCTCCCACCCTACCCCCAGGACCCTAACCTGTAGGGTTCTCTGCCGGCATCTAGGGTGTCGTTGGAGCCAGAGAAGAGGAGGAGGTCGCCGAAGTTAGAGGAGAAGACCTGGAGCACGAATCGCAAAGCTCATCCGGTAGCCCAAAATTTGCAAGATGTGGGGATGTATTTTCTGGATATATATTTATCATTAAATTTTTTTAAAAAACTTGACAGATGTAAATACAGCACAATTGTGATGTAATTATATTGTAACTTACATGTAATTATAATTATATTGTAACTTGTATGTAACTTTCAAAAATCTCTAGATAACATGTATTTCCGTGAAATGGAGATATCAGGATCGAATTTCACATGTGCGTGCGTTATGATTTTTTTCTACCTCCTTTGCACGGATTTTTTAAGAAAATCAAATGGTTCAAAATATGTGAAAGTTACATTCAAATTGCATTGCAGTTACATACAAATTATAGTGTAATTACACTGAGATTGTATTATATTTCAAAGACTTAAAAAAATATCAATAAATATATAGAAAAACCGTTAAATAGATACATGTTTATTATTATACATTCTGGAAAATGAAGCACCTCGAATTATGATGGAATATATCTAGGTCTATGTTGAATATTTGCGTCACGCATTATCGATCCCCGGTTGTCGGCTTGTCGCGCAGGCAGAGTTTGAAGTCAGGCCGAGCGTTAATAAAAGTAGCCCAGCCAACGAAATGAAACAAGTCCAGCCCACAATAAAATAAGACCAGTCCATATAATGAAAGAAGCCCAGCCCACTAATTCTTAACAAGCGTTTGATACGTATGGATCTAGACGTGGTCACGTGGTAGACCTGAGTACCTGACCTGACCGGCATCAAGATTAGTGCGCCGCGATGGACGACGACGTGGTGGCGGAGATCCTGTCGCGGCTGCCGGCGAAGGCCGTGCTCCGCTGCCGCGCCGTCTGCCGGAGCTGGCGCCGCATCACCACCACCGCCTACTTCGTTGCCGCCCACTCCCGCCGCCGGCCACTGCAGCTCCTCGGTTACACGGGGCTCGCCGTTGAGTCGTCGTCGCCGCCGCCGCCCTACAACTACGTGTTCACGGTCACCTCCGTCTAGTCGCCGCCGTCCCAGCCTTCTGCGACGGTGACGACACGGGTTGCCGGCGATTGCTGCGGCGCGACATGCGCATCAGCCTCCGTGGCTCCTGCGACGGCCTCCTGCTGTTCGAGCGGAACACGAGCGGCGCCGACGGCGTGCTCATCTGCAACCCGGCGACGCGGCAGCTGGTCAATCTGCCGCCGGCGAACGCCGCGGATTCCGGCCGGTGGAAACGCCTCCGCCCGTCCGCCTTCTACTTTCACCGCCCCTCCGGCGAGCACCTAGTGCTGTGCTACCGCAATGGCGACAACTACATCCTCTCCATCTCCTCCGGCGGCGAGTCACGGCGGCTCGGCCCCGTCCCCGACCACCAACAAAGGGTTTGCTCCTACTTCTGCGTGAAGTTCGGCGTGACGGTCGGAGACACCGTGTACTGGGGTCGCCGCCAGACCGACGATCGCAGCCAGATGATGGCGTTCGACACGGTGTCCGAGACGTTCCGGCGGGTGGCGCCGCCGCCACCGGTGAGCCACGCCGACGAGGGCCCCATGTTCGACATGCACGGAGCGCTCGCGCTGACGGCGATGTCGACCGAGCCGTACATGGACGTCTGGATCACCGCCGAAGACGCCGCCAGCGGCGCGAACTGGGTGCGCCTCCTCCGGGTGGAGCTGCCGCCGGGACATTACTCCGACGAGTTGAAGCCCCACGGCTTTGGTAAGGCCGTCTTGGACGACGCCGGTGTGTTGCTCGTCGCCATGACCGGCTTCCCGAGCTTCCTGTACGACACCAAAGGCAGGAGGATGGCGAGTTGCTCTCATCGTATCAATGGTTTTCTCTGGCTTTTTTCTTACCGAGAGAGCCTCCTCAAGGTGAAGACGAGCCAGGCTAACTCTATTATTGGATAATTTGCCTTAAAAAATTTAAGGCCTATTCATCCACACAAATTTTGATCAATAATTACACTATCAGAAACTTATTTTGTAAAAAAAAATAATATTATATCACCTTTTTACCACAAAAATAGTATACTAGTTAAACAATTGTCAGTCAAAACCTTGTTAAACGAAACAAAAATATACCTACTATAATAAAAAAAAGGGTATTTGCTATACATCAAAAATAGAGGGATGTAGTAGTCTACTAGCAATTCAAGTCTATCTCATTCAAAGGTAATAGTGTTTCTACTTATCACAATAACAATCTCTATTGTACTAAGGTAACGGACTAAATATAACATGTTAGAACTTAGTGGCTGCTATAGCGCTTAGCGACCGCTAGTGCAATCTACTATGAGCTTTGCTAGGTTATTGTCTGCTATAACATTCTTTATGTATAGATAGGAGAACATGATGTTGTGTGTTACAAGAGAATGATGAGTTACTCTCATGGAGTCACAAGTGGTCAGCTGTGACATCTGTCTTACTCGGAGAGCCTAATCACTATGAAACCTTACACGGCACTGTAGCACAACTCCCACCAAACGGCGAGCCATGGCTAACTCTATTAGAGCAAGGTCAATAATATAGTTTACTACCAACGGTAAAACTTACCACATATAGCTAATACTAAAAGCTGTAGTATATAAAGTAGTAGGCTACACTCTATCTATACACAACTTCTAATGTTGGTTACTAATTCCTATGAATGAATATACAAGCATACATATACGTTTTATGATTGTTTAATTAATAGCAAGGAGATCCCCCATCTCATGCTAAGAATAGCTGGGATTTTCAGAAGAAGAAGGCATTCGTTTGATGAGGAAATAAAAAAAAAGAATATCAAGAAATTGGATGGCTGAAGCAACGAGCAGGAAAAAAGAGCAAAATAAAGATAGGATTCCATGTTTGGTATTATTGATAAGGCTCAGATTAGCAAATTAGTACCGGTCGAGTTTAGGGATTCGAAATAGTGAAATAATGCATGATCTATTATGTCTTCAACTTATCTTGAGAAATTTTTATGTAAAATTTTACACTGAATTTTACCTTTCAAAAACCATAAAATTCCTCAATTCAGTATGATCTAAACACAACCCTTCAGTTCGTAAACAAGATTGCATTTCTCGCAGAGAATACGAGAAGATTTGAACACTGTAACCAAATAATCTATTAACTTATTAAAGTAATAGAAAAAAGAGTCACCACGTCCGCTCTCATGATCTAGAAATTCTCATATTAATCATAGAAAAAGAAAAGATAGAATCCATATAGAAATACAATTTAAAATTAGCTGAAATTTGGAATTAATAAATAAGGAATATTGGAATAGGAGACTAGAGTCCGTATACAATTTAGAGGCAATTGAAATTCGGAATTAAAAAATAGGAAAACTAAGTCCATATAGAAATACAATTTAGAAATAACTAAAATTATAAATTAAAAAAAAAGAATATTGGAAGAGAAGTCTATAGTCCATATAGAATATAACTTAGAAAAAAATGGAAATCAGAATAAAAAATAGGAATATTGAAAGAAGAGTTTAGAGTCCATATAGGAATAGAATTTAAAATTTAAAAAAATTCGGAATTAAAAATAGAAATATTGGAATAATAGATTAAATTCACAATTATAAAAATAAGTAAGATTGGGAGAAGTGTCTAGAGTTCACATAGGGATACAATTTATAAATAATTAAAATTTGGAATTAAAAAATAAGAAATATTAGAAAAAAAGTCTAGAGTCTATATAGGAATACAATTTGTAAATAACTAAAATTCAAAATTAAAATAAAGGAATATTTGAAAAAAGGTCTACAGTCCATATAGGAATACAACTTACAAATAACGAAAATTCGAAATTAAAAAAATAAGGAATATTGGAAAAAAGATTTAGAGTCCATATGAAAATACAATTTACAAATAACTAAAATTCAGAATTAAGAAAAAGAAATATGAGAAGAGGAATATATAGTCTATATAGAAATAAAATTTATAAATAATAAAAATTCGAAATTATAAAAATAAGAAATATTGAAAAAGGAGTCTAGGGGCCATATAGAAATTCATTTTAAAATTAAAAATTTAAAAAAATAAATATCATGTAGTACAATATGAGTATCATGCATGTGTTAGTTTGATTAAGGTAGTACATAATTTAAAATTAAGTTGTCATTTTAATAATATATTTAATTATAAAAATTGAAAATATTTAAGCTATTATACGAGGAAAAAATATAACAATACTAACCGCGCAATCTGCGCGGACCACCATGCTAGTTCATAGTTAACATTATATTGATCAGCAGCAATCAGGTTACAGCATACGTACTTCCGTAGCGAATCCAGAGAAGGTGACACACGATCGAGATTCCATCACTAGCATGACACATTATTATTGTAGTTAATTATACTTAGTTGTTGTCGATCATTCTCTAACAGTCAATTCAAGGGTCGCAGCAGATACTGATCATCACAACATGTCAAACTTCCTCCGAACCAGTTCATCCTTTGTTGCAGTCATCGAGACAAGCTGCAGCATCAGCATCGTTTCGCCCTGCTGCGACACAAACCAACATTAGTACTGCAATGCAAACACAAAGAACAAACAATCAAACAGGGAAACTTCAGCGTATTGTTTCAAATACTCCTAACTAATCAATCAAATATGCAGGCTTGTAATGGATTCAGGAAGCTAAAGATGAGATAGCTGAAATCCAAGGGTAAACGAATGAATTAACTACTAAAATGTTAAAAATGTTGCTTTCGGGAAGTACTCTAAGTCTAAAATAATTTTATATAGATTTTCTTTTTCACGAGACGCGCAGGAGCTTGGGAAGCGTACCAAACGGAAGTCCAAAACGAAGAAAAGATCGCATGCAAAATTGCAGGAATGTGCATCTTACAGTGGCCGGTGGCTGCCTCGCCGCAGAAGGAGTTCAGGCAGATCATTCTGCAGTCGTCTCCGGCGATCGCCGCCGCCGCATCGGTGCTAGTACAATTGTGAACTGGATTGAAGACGCAGCAGCTGCCGCAGAGCGCCTTGCAGAAGGAGCGAGAATTGCGAAGGCCACAGTTCGGCAAGCATTCGTGGTAGCATCTGCAGATCTTGGACATGGCAGCCACCTGCTGCTGCTGGCCTGAAAACAGCAGGATGAACATGCAGCAGACAGCAACCATGGCCACCTTCTTCACCTCCATTGATGCGATTCTTCTTCTTCTTCTTCTTCCTGCAAATAACAGAAACATTTAGTTAGTTTAATGATGGATTGAATCTTCTGCAGGAACATTTGGAATCAACTTACAACTGATGGCCTTCTTCGTCAGAAACAAGAACAAACTGGCTAACTGATGTGAACTCTTTGTAGTTGTAATTCTTGAATGTGATGGGAACCTGAGATATATAAAGAGTTGGAGACTTGAATGCTTGGAATTAATGTGCCACTGGAAGCATGAAATCTTGGATAAGTTTTCCCCAAATATTAGCCTGGAAACACTGAGCTACTGATATGTTCAGTTCCATATGAAGCATTGCTTCGATGCCACAGATTTCCCAAAATTCCATTCTGTTGATCAATTTCTACCTAGATTGACATATCTGGAGGAGTAAACACTACGCAAGTTCAGATATATCTGAAGTCTGAACTGCTTCGAGGAATCTTCGCATGGGTTATATACATATTTAAGCTCTGTTCAAGGAATCTTCGCACTGAAAAATGTCAATATGCATGCCAATCCAAGAAAGTTTATCCCCGTTTAGTTTAGATTATCGAGTGGATTGTTCCCGCGGATTATCGAGCTACAGAATAGATAATATTAAGCATTAGACGTTTGGATTTTGGCTTATCATCCATAACCAAAGCTAGAATTTTAAAACTTAATTTTAGAATTGATTTATTAGATTAGATTATCGTGATACTCTTGGCGTGGGCCTCACCAGCCTCGGCCCAGTAAAGAATTTCGGCCCACAAATCGGTTTCGGAAGGTGAGGTTTCGGAACGGGCCGTACTGCCGTGCAGTATTTAGTTGTAGACTAGTCAACTAAGAGTATATCATCCAATGCGTGACTGCCACGTGTCACCCCAGTGGCTTGTGTGCGACGCTTCTCCTCCCGCCGCGGCGCCGCCCCGTTCTCTCCGGTGATCACTTCAGTCCGAAAAACTCTCTCTGAAATTACACGATTTCTTTTCAGTTTGCATCGATCAGAATTATTGCCGGCGGCGGCCGGAGCTCCTCTCTCCGGCGACCTTACCTATCCAGTCGAGGTGCCATCCCTGCCCTGACCACACATTTATATGTTTCTCCCTGCATAGAGTGTACCATTTGCTCGATTTTAACAACCTCATTCACACATTTGCATTCATTCATTACTCATTAGCATTAATCACATATACAGATGACCATTAATTAATCAGCTCTACAAAATAAAAATGTTAACAAATATCACCTCCATTTGACCAATCAGTCAATGAGTCAAGCTATACATAACCCCATCACTCACTCTCTCTTTTTTCTCTCTGTTCATTTCAGTTTCCATTACAGCAAAAAAAAAAATCTCTGAATCTCATCTCTGAACCTGTAAGCTTCAATTTACATCTATCAGAACTACTATACGGTGGTGTAAAACGCATGAGCCTCTCCTGTTTTCTTTTTTGCTCGGAGAGTTGCACCTGCTGCAATAGGAGAATCTCGCAAAGGAGGAATGGAAATGGAGTCGGTGATCGATGCCACCACCACCATCAGGCTGCCATTATTCTTTTCTTGTGATCTTCACCATTGCCCTTTCTGTATAAACTGTTGGCAATGGCGGAGGAGGAAGATGATGCATGACGGCCTGGCTTACAGTGTAGATGAGCTTCTTACGACTGAACCCGGAAACCACCTTGTGAGTAGGTGGTGTTTCAGTTTGATCACCAGTCTGAATACCGCGTAGCACGGTAGCTGCATGATCGCGACGGCGAAGTACCTGCGCAGACAAGAAGATACATTCAGAACCTGGTTTGAGTTGTGATGTTCATGATGAATTTCAGTTCATAATCTTTGCAAGAGAAAACATATGGGAGAAGGTGTCACTGTAGGGAGGTAATGGAATTACCACAAAGGAGACAAATTAGCTGAAACATCGAGAAATGGGTATGGCCACCTGACAAATAGATATGAAATGTAGTGATCAGTAACAGAAAGATGCAAGTACTACTCTTAGTCATAGTTTTAGTAATTAGGAGAGAATGGGAGTTAGAAAAAAAGTTACCAAAGTGGAGTTGATGCATGGAGAATCCATTGAAAAATGACATACAGAGCAGTCCAAAGGAAGAAATATGCGACCCGGAACCAAGGGAACCTCTGCAGATATGTTGAATTCAGTGGGTAATTGTCAAATTAAGCATTCGTTCATTCATAAAATTACTTGACTGATCGAGATAAGTAGTTATCCACTTACCAAACTATTAAGGGCAGCTTCACCAAGCAAGAAAACGGCATTTACCGAGTGCATTCCTATCAACAACTGTCGAAACATAGTAACTGAATTTTTAGCACTGCATTGGTCAAAACATGAGATGGCAGGTAAGAAAGGCCTGAAGCATGTAATACTTACAAAATTTAGATTGTAATCTTTGACTGTAAGGAATGGGAAGATTATGAACCAAAACACACAATCTGTAAGCATCACTGCGCCTGCATTTGTCTGTCATGGCAGATAAAAGGTCAGATACTTGTTCAGTAAAAATTGCTAGTTGACTGTAAAACTTACATAAATTACTCAGTTTTCTGTAAAGTTTGATAATAAGAGCATACATCCTTAAAAGGATATTCACAAAGATTATGAATTAATGAATATATCCATTCTTTTCTCTAAAAAAAAAGTGAGATATATTACAGACTTTTGTTGGTAAAGTGTACACAGTAACCCAACACAGATGAAGCTATAGCTCTTAAACTACAATCCATAGAACTATCTAGTAATTATTATCACAAAGCAAGAGTTCCATTCTGTCCTATTTCAGCCTAGGAAGGTATTCAGTCACCGTTTGGGTACAGTTAGGCCAAGCAAATCAACACAAAGGAAACATGTTGTCTTTATTCTTGATGCCACTACTAAAAAGAGTCAGCCCTACATTTCGCAAAGCGGTTTAAAGCTGATTCAGCCCTTGAGGTACAAGGAAATATGAGATTTGCAGAGATCATCTGAACATTTTGATAGGACCAACAAGATGTCAAGATGGCTCATGTAGGACGGCTACGTGAGAGCCCTTGAAATGTGACCAGACAAAGATGCTAAGCATGTGGGCACATCTGATCTTTAGAAACGGAATCCAATTCATCAGAGCACACCACAAACGTACTTTAGTTGTTAGTGCAATAATTGCATATGAAAAGCCTAATGAGATCAGACTCCCCTCTCCATGGATGCAAGTGTCAGTGCAGATGAGATAACTCTCTTCAATAACAAATCAGAAAAAGGCTCACAAGTGGATGGTTATTCTAAGTTCTTGGTTGCATGGAATCCCTCTTTACCTGGTAGATGATCTGGAGCAGGTAACCCCAGAATCCAGCAATCTCTCCTGTGTCATCTTCCCCATTCAAATTGGGTTTAGCACCAGCTCCATGAGCGACGTACGAGCCGAGCTCCATGTCTGTTCTTGCAGTGACAACATTCTCATCAGCAAGCTTGCTGCACCCATAGATGGACAACGCGGTGCCGAGCTGAACAATTCAATAAAGATATCTTTTCTTCAGATGTGTTCGATGCAAAGATCATCAACATGAATCATTGGGTTCATGAATTCAGTGCAGATACAAACTATTTTGTTGTGAAAAAGAGGGATTAAGGGACCTACCCCGAAGTAAATCGTCACCAGAATGAAGGTCCACCTGCATTATAGACAGTTCAACAACCACTTATTAGAGGAGGAAGGCTGGTGACAAATGCTACTTCTGGGAGCAGGGTGACAAACACCAACAACTAGCAGATCCTTGTAACGATAATTTGATTCTTGCAACCAGATACAGTAGTTTGTTTATTGAGAAATGTGATAAACCCCACAAATTTGCAACAAAAAGGTCATATATTATCTAAAGGCAGTATTTGATTAGTTTAATATGAGAAATGTTTAATGGAACAGGAGGAAGTCATACAAGACCAGGTGGCTATGTTGGAGTGGGTATTCCTAGTGTTGTCCATTCCATTAATCAAAAGCATTAATAAAAACTACTGAACATACAGGTAGTAATGCCGAATTTCAGTAGTTAATAAACTGAATGAACAGTTATGACACTGTACTGCATACTGCACAAAAGACTGCATTTTTAAATGCGCTCCAAGTAACATGTGAGGTCCTTTACAATTATTAAATTGAGGTAATGTGTCACATATAAAAACAGTTTCAGAGATGTGCTAGTACAAATCTTGGTACCCATGAACAATAAAACCAAACTGGTCAGGCGCGTCGCTTGCTGTCTAAGCTAACAGGCAAACCGTTTTTAGCCATCAATTGTGCATAGTATTTTTAACGGAAAATGCCAGGAATTCTGCCCGACAGTTTTCATTAATTCTTTATATGCATGTTCAGAAAACCAGTTGCTTCATGGGAAAGCACCCTTTATTCCCTGAAAAAAACTAAATTACACCAAAGGGGAACAAATGCCAAACTTCTTGACCACAGTACATTCCTCCTGGTTGAAGCACTTGAGCACACAATGAAAATTTTAATCAATCTCATTTCCTTGCTTTTTTCTATAAAAAAAAGAAAATCTTATCACCAAACTTTGCATCCTGAACACCATCCAAGTTATATATATAAAAAGACATGTTTTTAATGGGGGAAACAGATAAGGAATAAGTTAAATTTTGCATCAAGAACACCATCTTCCAAGTTAAAATGGGGGGAAAAGAACAGATAAGGAAGAGGTAAAAAAAAAGTAATAGCTGAGAAAATGAAATGGAGTGGCTTACTGAGTGTAGTAGTAGAAGATGGTGCCACCATCGGAGATGACAATGACGATGAGCAAGCTGAGGAGGACGAAGAAGGAGATGAGCCTGTAGCCGAGCAGCCACGCCGGGTGGATGTCCCGGAGGCATGGCCGCCACGCCTCGTCGTCGTACAGCACCCCTGGCCGCCGCCGCTCCTTGCTCCCGCCGCCGCCGCCCGCGCCGGCGCCGCCGGGGCGGCGGTCGGCGCCGGGTCCCTCGTGGCGCCACACGAGGCACGCCGCGACGGCCATGCACGCCAGCACGGACAGCGCGCACACCGCCACCCGCCACTCCATCCAGTAGTGCAGGTCCGACGTGTCCGCCGTCACCGTCGGCTCCCACGACCGCGTCGACGAGCCCCCCGTCGTGAACCTCATCTCCGCCGCCGGCGAGCCGTGCAACATGTGTTCGACCGATCAACCGATGCACAGGAGGTAGCAGAGAGGCTTCTTGTAGACGGCAGCAAAGAACACCAAGGCAACAGCAACGCGGGTGGCGTTCTTGCAACCAACCAACGGCGCGGGGAGGCTCACACGGATGGCATGGAAGATGGAGATGGAGGCAAGGAAGGAATGCGAGCAAGGCGAGAAGTGGAAGAAACAGTGGGCCTTCTCCAACTCCAAGCTGTGAGCTCACCCAACGAAAGATGCCAACTTTGCGTCACAAGCTATCCATCCATCCGATTCATCTGCTTCAATTCCTCCTCGATCTCACACTCTCTCACACACACATCAGACAAACGAGCAGCAGCAGCAGCAGAAACCTCGTGGTGAATGTGAGGAAGCAAGACGAGGAGAGATGCTTGCACGCAACAGGGAAGGGAGAGAGAGGAGAGGATTAAAGGTAAGAAGAAGAAGAAGAACTTGGGGTAGGGAATGAGATGCTTTGCTTCACCCTACTTTGAAGGGAAATCTGTATATATATACATATCTATATCTATATATCCATGTATCTCATCCAAAGCTCATTCATCTTCACCTCCCCAAATGGGGACACACTTCCAATTGTTTACTGTTTTTTCTTCTTTACCTTCAAGCCAACATCTCAATCAACCTCCTCTTCGTCCTTAATCCCCTCCTTCTATCAGTTGGTGTTTAGATTCAGGAATAAATTTTAATCCTTATTAGATCGGATGGTTGACACTAATTAAGTGTATTAAATATAAACTAATAATAAAACTAATTACAATAAGAGCTGATTCGCGAGACAATTTTTTAAACCTAATTCATTCATAATTAGCATATGTTTACTATAGCATCACATACATTAATCATGGATTAATTAGACTCAATAGATTTATCTCACAAATTAGTCTAAAATTATAAAATAGATTTTATCTTTAATCTACGTTTAATACTTCTAATTAGTTTATAAATATTCGATGTGACAGTTTAGTCCCTGCAATCCTGGAGTCGGACGCGTATCCTCTGCCGTAACAGTAGGTGCCCAATTGCTCAAATGGGACCACATGTCAGTGTCTGGATGACGCGAATGGTCTCACATGTCGGTGTGCTTGCCGTTACGACGATGATCCGACTCAAGTTTTGGACGCCGCTGTAGATTGCTTAGTTGTTACAGTGAGAAAGGGGCTGTGGCCGTGTGGCTTGTGAAGCGGGGTAAACATGTATGAATGGCAGAGGATTTGTGTCGGTATTGTGCTGCATTTGTTTGTGAGGTAAAGCTGGGATTTTCAAAGTTTATGGAAAATAAGAAATGTTATTAAGTATTAACTATCAAATATTAAAAATAGATTTTTTAAAAAAATAATATAAACATTTTTTTACACGAAACATATCATTTAGCAGCTTGAGAAAACGCATGTTCTTGGTAAATGAAGAAGGCTGAGTTCTTTTCTCAATTTTCCCAACTTATCTCCCTCGTGTTCCACGCGCACACTTTTCAAACTGCTAAATGGTATATTTTTTTAAAAAAATTCTATATGTAAGTTGCTTAAAAAATTATATCAATCTATTTTTTAAAAAATAGTAAATACCTAATTAATTATAAGAAAATACACCGCTCACTTTTAAATGCGCGGGAGGTAAGTTCCCCACCTCACCTCCCGAATACAGCCGAAGTAGCCAAGCAAAGAAGTTATAGCACTCAACCCACATGTTAATGGTGTGAATGGTCTCACATGTCAGTGCCTCAATCTCAATGGCACACGTCGTTACGTTGGAGGATCCGAGTCCTTGGACGCCGCCGTAAATTACTGAGTTGTTGCAATGAGAGAGAGAGAGGCATGGCCGTGTGGCTTGTGAAGGGGGTAAAAATAAAAGGTGATGGCTTGGCTTGTGGAGGGGGCCATGGCCATGGACATGGACACGAACTGTACAATGGTAGTACTACTGCAATGCACAGTGCCTTTCCTTTTGGATTGACCAGGGTCATGGTCATGGCCTCATCTCTTGCTATTGCTAGGTGGAGTGCTGCAAGAGCACTTGCATGGAACCAAGCCAAGGCTGCTTTTTGTCGCGTCAAATCCAGTTTAAAGTTCGTCGAAAAATCTGTGACGACGGTGCTAGTGTTGCTATAGCCACCACCACCGACCGACAAAAGAATTGGGGTGATTTTTTTTTCTTCAGTTTTAAGCACTCCTCGAACAGTTTGCTTTATTAGCTATTTTTTTCTTCTTCAGTTTCAAGCTCGTGAAGAAACAGTTGGCTTTTCAAATCTGTTCACACCCAAATTGTGGTGACTGGTGATCCAGTCTCCAGCACTCAACAGCTGTCTGAAGAAACTGAAGAAGATGACAGAAAAAGGATTGGCTCTGTTCTTCTTTTTATATTCTGCTAGTACCGTAGTACTTACCTGGAAAACTGGGTACACAACTAAAAAAAATGCATCTTGTACTGCAAGGAATGTTCTTGTTACAAAGATGCAATATTTACTTCACAATATTTCCTTAACCCCATTTTGTTCATCAGAAAAAAATAATTTAGTAAATTTGGAAAAAGGATATATAATTTTTTTCAAGTTTAATTTCAGGCATGTCCAAAAACGTGCTTTGTTCCTTGTTTTTCTTTAATGCGGATTTTCTTTCTGAGAAGACGTAAGAGTACTACGCATAATTTCATTAGAGAAGAATTGAGAAAAAAAACTCAGTTAGATGCAGATTTAAATAAATAACTAATACTGTGCATACATTATCTTTTCTTCGTTTTTAGGGTCTACTTTATGTGCTGAATGACTGAACATTTTTAGTTCTTTCTAAATTGTATTATTATATAGACTCCAAGCTCTACTTTAAATTGTTTTATTGTTTAATTCTAACTTTCAGTTTGTTCTAAATTTCTATATGGACTCTATGCTCTTTTTTAATTTTTTTATTTTTTAATTTCGAATTTTAGTTATTTCTGAATTGTATTCCTATATGTACTCTAAATTTTTAACTTTTAATTTAGTTATTCCTAAATTATATTTCTATATGGACTCTAATCTCTATTATTAATTTTCTTATTTCTTAATTCCGAATTTCAATTAGCTCTAAATTGTATACTTGTATGAACTCTAGTCTCTTCTTCTAATATACCTTATTTCTAAATTGTATTTCTATATGAACTCTATTTTTGTTTTCCCGATTAATATGAGAATTTCTAAGCCGTGAGAGCGAATGTGGATGCTCCTTTTTCTATTACTTAAACAAGTTAATAGATTATTTGATGGTACAAACGAATTAATTGAATATCATAAAGCCAAAAAATGGATTTAAAATAGTTTTCTAGGTCACTTATATAAAGTTTTTCTTTTGAAAATCATACTGTTTAGAAGATCAGAAAGCATGCATATTTATCAATCATTATATTAAACAAACTCTAAGGGGGAAAAGTAGTTTCTCGGACATTTATCAGAACCAGCAAGCTTGCCGGCCAGGATTTGGAATATGCTCAAAAACTAGATAAGATCACAAATTCACAAGGCACACCTGTTAAAACAACCTTAGCCAGCTAGTGCTAAAGGAGACCGACCATGCAGATCAGAGGAGGCCCATGCACATGATCCTAGCTAGCCTTTGACAAACTTTCTTCTACTAGTTTATCTTATATAATTGGCAAAGCTCTTACGTGATGCAAACTAGAATTAGCATTAGGTAGGGTTAATGATGGCGTTTTGGCGAGATCGAATGCTGTTTCAGAATTTGACAAGGGGACCTGGGGATAGAGAGCATAGAGCAGTTGGGCAAGACGACGAGCGTGATTGCACAATGAATGGCTTGTCCTCTTGCACTTTTCTGAACATTGATACTCAGCTAGATCCTTACCATGAGAGATACTATCTCAGTCCACAAATACAAGTATTTATAATGTCAATATGATTTTGATATTGTTGACGTAGAAACACGATAATATAGGAGATCTGCTTAACTTCAGTACAGGTTCAAAATATTAATGAGATGTGAGTGTGTCAGTCAGCTTGATCCTGCAACTGACAAGATATATAAATTGAAGATCAAAACAGCCAATCGACTGACAAGTCAATAAAGTGATTTCAGCCGATACCGATAAATAAAATGATAGAATAAGCGTTGATCCGAAGGTTAAAACATTCATTGGCTGGATGTCCGATGTCATTAAATCCAAATGATTAGATAAACATTGAAACCTTTTGTTGCGATTGGCTAAATCCAACTTATATGTAATCCTTGTCGATACACGTCTAGATACCTTATCGGCTGAAACCCCGATGAAACCCTTGTTAGCAATCAAGAAACATGCTAGAGATTATGGTTCTAAGCACGACTTAATAGATCAAACTTAACTGATGCAGCACTAAGTATGAAAAGAAACATAATATCTAGACAATCAAGTTTTTGACTGATTTTCAGAGTGGTGGATACATTATATAATCTAAGCCAATAAAGTAATCTAGCCGATATCGATAAAAACCTATATGGAAATCGGTCGATGCAAGTAGAAAACATTGTTAATCTAGATTATATAACGTATATGACAACTCATCGGCTTGCACTCCGATAAAATATTAGCATTAACCTATCAGCTTAACAAGATTTATATTATCAACAATAATTTAGTAGGTTGAACCTAACCGATGCAGCACGAGATTGTATATGATAATCTAATACTTGATGAACCGATAGATCTGTCTAATGTGATGGATATAACAAATCTATTTAAAACAATATTGTGATTGTAGAGATATATCGGCTCAAATAGAAGATCAGACCTAACCGAGACAGTTCCAACTAAACCGATGCATCTCTAAACACAATGCAATTAAAATAGAATTGAGATATCAGGTAGGCAATATATATCAATCGAACCAGAGCGATCCAAGAGATCGAAGCGATGCAGCCTTAAACAATACCAATGTAGCCGATGTATTCACCAGGGCTCGACGGAACGTAGGGTTTACCCCTTCGCCGGAGATCGAAAGCCGATGCAGCCCCGTGTCAGGTGCCAAATTCCATCAGTTGATAAGTAAAAACCTCAAAAGGAGAGTGGTGATGCGCCGAGAGTAGTTGTATTGATCGGGAGATAATTTACATGAACCTTGGGTGTACATATTTATACTCATGGGTAGATATTAGTCCATATCGGACACGACTCAAAATTTCCTAAAGATAAAAGAAAAAACATAAAATTCTTATCGGACATTAAACACACTTTCCTAAAGATAAAATGAAACTAACAGACTCTTCCTAATTAATAGGTAAACTGCAGAAAGGATAATTTTTTACCATTTTCAAACAGGGAACTTAGCTCTCAAACAACCCAATCTGAAATTGGCTCCTATGGAGATTTGAATTCAGGACTTTGGGTGCTACTCAGTTCACTGCAACCACTAGGCTACATGTCATTTCACTCCTGATAAATCTGTAAAATTGTTCTGAAGTCATTGAGCTATTAATAGTTAAAGTTAAAAATGTTTGAATTGACGCTGTCAAAAAACATGCTAATATTTGGGGAGAGAAAAGGTATCTAGCTGTATGGAGTTGAAGAAATTTTGGAGGCATTATGATTCTCATGTGCGACTTCTTTTTCTGGAGATTACTGTTTGTTTGTTGATTTGTTTATTATTATGCAATTGATTGTGTGATGAGATTGCCAAACAGATGGGGGGTTCTCAATTAGGGCCACGTAGTACTGTCTCATGCATGATGATTATGATGAGCTCCACAAGGTAATCTTTGTAGGGCAATATCTTGTTTATTAATTACGACTTGTGGAGATTCTCCCCAGCTGATGATATCTTTCTGATGAATCCCAATGTGCTAGTAGCTTTGATGATTATGTAGTAGTACAACTGAAAGAGAGAGATAAACTAGCAAATGCTTAGTGAGAAAAAGGAAAGGGTTTCATATACCAAACTTGTACTAATTTGTTATGCCAAAATTGCTCAAACCAAAATGTCATCTAAAATTAATCATTTTGGCAACATGTAAAATGAAAGCAATTTTGGCAAGAATGGACAAGCAAGACAGGCCAAAAACAGTGGAACCAGATTTTTCAACACTGAACAGCCAAGACAGGGGAACCTCAACCTGCTGGAAACAAACAATTCAACTAGAAAAAAGAATAATCCCAGGGATTAAGGGATCATAAATCAATCATTTTTTTCCTTCTCTCTTCCAAAATCCTAACTAATTTTATGCAAGGACTGAAGGACCCTAGCTAGCTAAAGGAGCACACATCAGAAGGTCAGCCATCACTCTCCACAGATAAAGGGCAAAGCAAAATCTGGGAAAACAAAGGGAGAAAAAAAAGAGAAAGGCAAAAGGCAAAGCAGCAGCAGCTCTGCTCAGTCAGCATACTTATTTTTACAGCTTGCCACTTCATGAACACATGGTACACTGCCTTAATTATACTTGATTAGTACATGAAGTATCAATTACAGAAAACCATAAGTACCAAATTAAGGTAGTGAGATAAAATATACTGTCAGCATACCGGATGTGTAATAACTAGTGTCGCTGTTGGAAGGTCAGATAATCGAATCTAGCAGGGCATCCAGGGTACAGTACTGGACCCAAAGATAAACAGAGTTGTATTTGTTGCTGCAAGACGATGTTTCAGTTTATTCAGTATGTGTGGGTGGCTAATAAAGATCACAAGATCGATCAGCTCCAAAACATAAATATGCATTTACTACGACATAGCATGGCTTTCAGTTTTCAGAATTCCTTTGCCTGCATGCCATGGAACTGGGAGATGAGCATTGGTAGCTTCTCAATCTCACCTCTCATCCATGACCTCAACATAAGGTGTATGCAGGGTTCACTTTTCCGAATAAGCGCTGGATCCCGATCCCCAAACAAATTTCAATAAATTTTAGCCAGACTTAATATTTTAAATTTAAGCTCTTGAAAACCATTTGAAGTTTCGCTCGGATTCTACTTTCGTTTCGCCCATGGCCACTGTTTCTTCTTCTTCTTCTTCTATCTGCAGCTGCAAGAAGGGGGGAGAGAGAGAGACAGCAGCTCAACGAGAGACAGCGTCGCTTTCGAAGTCGCTGTCCTAACAACTCGCATCGGAGGACGAGAAGGAGACCATGCAGTGTGTGCTTGGCTGCTTCTTCTTGCTGCATGGTGTTGCAAATTGCATTGGACTATGTGCCTTTTCTTCCAAGGGCCGATTGGCCCACGTGTACGGCCAGGATGCTCTCAGTTTCACTCTGTATGTCCAGTTTGCCTCGATCTGACGATATTGACCGCTCTGAAATGTGCTGCTTGTTGCTCTGATAAGAGAGTAGAGTAGTGTAGTGTTTTAGGTTATATATACTTATATATAGGATTATCGTACGGTTACCGTGATAACTGAGTATATTCGGCTGCCTTTTTTTAAGATGCGCCTGTGGCTGCAATTAGTAGTTATGGATGTGCGCCACAGCCGCATACACCGGGTGCAGTAACAACAACTTGCTGAAAAAATTGCAGCCGAACATATCCATTGCGTTTAGCTCTAGGGTATAGTAACTGAAACCGCTCGACACATCCACCAAGTTCATAATTAATAAAAGTTTGGTAATTTTTATTCAATTTCCGCTCGTTTTTGTCGATAACCATTTGGTTAATTACAGCTGATATCACCAAGTACTGTAACTCATTCCTATTGGGTAAATGAAACCTAAGTAGTGATTTCACCGGTCCATATGAATATATATGAAGACACGTGCATTTACACCAGAATTTGCTCATTGCAATTTCAAATACAAATTCCTGCAGGCCAGTTTCGGGGCAAATTAAACCAGCCAGGTATATACGATTACAAGGACAAAATGGACAATTTAAATATAGAATGCAGATAGCCGACAAAATTGATAACCGTGACGCAATATGGAAGCTTCCGTGCTAGCTCTAATGATGCCATGATAGCATCATAAGTACATCATATTAGCTAGGTCCATCAATGTCGATAGATATGCGGGTGATTTGGCTAATTATGTGTTGTATTTATCACTAGCAGTAGATCGATATTGCATCGTACACCGTATATTTAGATTCCTGTACAAGTTAACCGTATCAGATTAACCTGTGTACTTTGTTACATATGAGTGTATTTAATTTCTCCCTTTAATATAAGAGATACGATCTGCCCTCCTAAGTACTACTAGGAGTACTAAAAGAAGATACGTAGTATATTCATGTAATTAAGCTAGTATAAGTAGAGAAATGATTTCATGTCTTTCAAAAAATTTAGTTCTAGGATCATGGAGTGAAAAAATACAATAATTTTATTAATACTATCTTTATTTTCTAATATACAGCACCATTAACTTTTTATATATGTTTGATCATTCGTCTTATAAACTTTTAAAGAATCATTAGTCACGATAAAAATAAATAACAATTACATGAAAAATTAATATTGCATTTATTTGTTAATATTAGTATATCTTTTTATAAACTCGGTAAATGTTAAAGGTGTTTGACTTCGGATAAAACTAAAATAACACGGAGATATAGGGAGTAATGACAGCGCAAACACTATCCACGACACATCGATCGATCGACCGACCGATAACCAACCGTCAACCGACAGTCAATGGAGCATGGCTGCATGGACCGCGTCACTGCTAGCGAGTCCACGTAACAAATCTGAGCCGTCTGATCGATCAGAAATCAGATCCAGCGGCAAGCACACGCACTGTTCATCTTCTTTTTTCTTTTTTGGAAACGATGACTTCCGATCAACACAGCAAAAAAAAAAACAACTGAAATCAACTGATTTTCACAAACCGATCACCAGCGGTTTAACGAAAATGGTTTTCACGAAAACCAATCGGTTTTGTTAAACCTACATGCGCGCGATGCATAGCTAGCAAGCTCCCATCAGGCAGCTAGGATGCAATGCAGAGAGAGCCCCATCAGGCATCAACTAGCAAGCTCATCAATCATCCAACAAATTCAGAGAGAAAAATGGCCTCATCTCTGATCTAGACACCCTGCCCGCTGCATGGCCGCTGCAATTAACGCACTGCTCTGCATGCTTATGTAGCCACCAATAGTTAGCTAGCACTGTTACATTACTATTCACAAATCACAAACCAGTAGTACAACGCATGTGAGTGAGTGTGACTGACAGACAGACTGAATGAGTGTGATTGCTACTACAAATCCATGCAAATGTTGATCCATGTACACATATATAGATTGATCTGCATCTCGATATATTGATGGATGGCTCAGCCTCACCACTATGTAGGAGAATATGTATGTTTTTATAGACTATAGTGCGTACAATTGGTAGATAGCTGAGTTGATGATGCTGGCCAAATAATGGATTTGATGTGTGGATGGATGTACTATTCTGCCATCCCAAGAGAACACATGTGGGCGACGCTTAGGTGGCGCCAAATGGCTGCTTGGAGGACCATGTCTGAATATCAGTCTGATATATAATAGATCTTGTACTGTTACCCTTTTCAAAGGGATGTTTTGTATGGTGGCTTAATTACCCTCTTAGCTTTTTACTAATTACTAATAACAGCCTTTTGAAAACCTGTGCCAAATTCAAATCTTGGTACATATTTACATTAAGATTTTACTCCGTGATATATGTAAATCTATCAAGTTATATGTTGTGTTTTGTAGCTAAAAGTGTTCCTTGAAATACTCCACATCGATCCTGACGTTTACAATAAAATTCGATCAATCAGTAAATTCTCAAATGCTTAACTTGAAGGAATAATGAAATCATGTACGCAGATTCATCTCGAAAAGTACTATGATAATATTATAACCTTATTAGATTTTGTAAACTTATTTTAATATAATTTGATTGTTGGGACTTTAATTATTGATGTGACTGAATCTTGTCCAAAACATCCATATTTATGACCATAGAGAATCTAGCTGCCAAATTACTGCAAAGTTTTTTTCTTTTTTTAAAAAATTTCTGCACTCCAGAGAATGTCTCCAAGAAAAATACAGTATAAAGACTGTAGTTGCAGTTAGCCAGACATGGGTCCCCGGGACTCCAGGGTTGTCGCCCCCGTGAACCATTGAATAATTGCGATGCCAATGGTCGACCTCAAGAGCTGGTAGAAGAAGAAGGCAACCTCTTCTTTGGGGCCCCATGGTCTATGGATTCAAGCATTCATGCATGTGTGATTGTGTATGTGTGTGGGCAATGAAAAGATGATGCTTGTCATATTATTGTGTGTTAATGTGTTTCAGAGTTCTTCAGAGCTAGCACATGCATCAACAGGGGTTCATCAGATAATAGTAGTAGTAATAATGGATGAAGCTGCACTTGAACTAGCTGGATGGAGCAGTACAGGGGTTGGTAGGGAAAAGAGATGACAATTAAGGAACTACTAAGTAATTAATTAGGTAAGTAGCAATTAAGTTGGCAAGATCAAAAATGTACATGCTTCTGCTGGTCCTTCCTTGCGTGCAGAGGTGATGAACTGATGATCAGTAGAACGAAGAGAGGTGACCTGGAAGAATCCCTAAAGTTAGTGAGACAGAGTGTGCAACTGATCAGCTACTTTACCATGTGCAAGTGACACACATTAGTTGAAAGACTGTAAGAGCTAGCTGGTTGATCGATCGAATAATCTTACTTCGGTCGTTTGCTTTAGCTTATTCCATCCTTAAAAGTATCTATGCTCTCTCTTTTGTACTGTATATATCTTTGCAAGAGACACTTTTTCATGCAGATGCTGAGTTGCTGACCAGCTTGTTTAATTCAATTACCTTGGCATGCATGCAGTTCAGGGATCAATTAGTGGTGTTAATACTGGGAATTAATCAGCATACGAAATATCGGGGTCTCGGGGAGGGTATTGTGGTCATTTCACTGATGAGGAATCGAACCAGCTGGCAAGGAGAGAACAATTTGGATGCAGTTTATAAACATATGAAATGACAGTGAAAGAAAGAAACAGTATTAATTACTATTTCCATATCCCATCTTTCTAGATCGATCCTGTAGCTGATCACACAACTGTAACTTGATCCCAAGCACTCAAGCAGGTAGCAACCTTTTTGAGTTTTGACACTGTGGTTTGCACACACAAAACTGGCATTATCATGGGCCAAAATCTACCTTAGTACAAGTCATATCTCTCCCTTGGTAAAGACAAGATCACAAGCAACTCTAAATTTGTGCGGTAAAAAGGCGCATGATTTGGCCTCGCGATTTGCCGGCACGCATGAAAGATTGCGACGCAAACTCCCAGGATATACTGTAATTTTCTTGAAGCATCAGCCTCGCTATCTCAAGCATGGCGATGGCGAAGCCCAAGAAAGGAGGAAGCTGACTAGCACTGTAGCACATTGTACACTAGCATGAGTGCTCCACTTCACTTGCGAAATGGGAAGCCTTCTCTTCTCCCAATGGAAGCAAGCAAGAAGCATATGAGCATATGCAAAAATAAAGATCTGGTTTTGAGGTGTTTCTGACAGGTACAGCTTCTTTTCAGAATTTTCAGCTGATCCAAACAATACATATTCTTACCTAAGAATATGCAGTTATAGAATCCATAAAATGAATTAAAAACTAGAAATCAGCAAACCATTATTTTTAATTCTCGTCAGCTGATTTACCAGCTAACTTCTCAGATCTTTAGAATCTTTAAGTTTCTCAAAGTGGAGCTGCAAGCACGCATGCAGGAGAGGAAGAGAAGCAGCTAGCAGTGCGTTTCACTGCAGTGAGTGAGTGGTGAGTGGCTGTTGGGTCCGAGAGATTCGACGAGGTAGAGACAAATGGTTGCAGGGCATGGAGATGCATGGAGAGGACCAAAGGGAGAGAGTGGGAAGAAATTCGCGTGGGAGACGGTGCAGAAGAGCTTTGCACTAGCAGCAGACCAAGCGGTGGTCGTAGCAGCAGACCAAGAGGGATACGCTTTGGCTGTGCATGCGTTTTCTCTGTCCGTTTCTGCTTGCTTCTATCTGCACTTCTCCATTTCTTGATTTCTATTAGCTGTAGGCGCGATGATGCAGCCTTCCCGGGCTCTGTGCAATGCAAAATCTCTGAACCTCTCTCTGCATGCCGAGCTGGAGGAAATGGAATGCTGCATCAGTGCTGCATACAGATGCAGGATTCATCAGATGCTCGTGAATTACATTTACAGTGTACGCAGAAATTGCAGAATTGCAGGATTTGCAGATGTATAAATTTTCCATCTGCCAATCTGCCATGGGCGTTAGTCCAAACAACGTTTCTTGGCCGTTCTTCTTGTCTGATCAGCAAAGGTGGGCATCAAGTCTTGGATTTGCAATATTCATGCAGATTGCTGCTACTGCAAACTACAAAGGGAAAGCTGTTTCAGTCATTCTCCTCACTTACCTTGGCTGATCAGTGATTAGTATGCTGCTTAGGCTGCGTTCGCATGTCCTTATTCCCAGTCCGCACAGTGAACACGGGAAACGGAGCGATTTATTAGCGCGTGATTAATTAAGTTTTAGCTAAAATTTTTTTCAAAAATGGATTAATTTGATTTTTTTAAACAACTTTCGTATAGAAACTTTTTGCAAAAAATACACCGTTTAGCAGTTTGAAATGCGTGCGCGCGGAAAACGAAGGAGAGGAGTTGGGAACATGGGATTGCAAACACAGCCTTACTCATCTCATGAGATTGGCATTTCGCTGAACTACTCATGCATAGCCGAATTTGCACATCTTTTGACTGATCTGACAAAATAATTCTGCATGGAGTACTACATTTTCTGAACTTGCATCGATCAGGGCAATAATCCTTTCTCCTACAATCTCTGCATTTCGATTTGCTTGGAAGGTTGTACTACAGTACTACTCCTAGTGTAGTGTAGTGGAGTACTACTAGTTGCAGTGTTGCAGGAGTAGTAGGCAAAGTGAAGTAGGACACAAATGTGGCAATTTGAGGTTTGAGCACATCTGGCAATCTCTCGTAATCAGAGCAGATCGATCTATGTGGGGGAGCACTCTACAACACTTGCTATTTCATTTCTACGTTGCCTTTTTCTTGAGGACAAGGGAAAAGCATCGCCATTGCATTGCATGCAGTTTAATTACTCCTGCACTGCGTGCTGTCCCAAAACTTTCAGCAAAGCTGGTCCTTGGGCCCGGATTAAAATAATATGATCAGATCATCAGCTACTACATCTCTTTGTGTGCTAGTGTTTGTACTAACTAGTTTGTGTTATGCAGGTCATTTTCTATCAGCAGTTTGTTAATTGCTCCTGCAGCTTCATGTTCAGATATGACTAGATTTCAGACTTGCAGTTAGCCAGTTACATCTTCAGAGATTTTCAGAGAAACGACTCGACTTCAAAATGAGAATGCTACTATTTTGCTAGGTAGGCCAGATTGATCTCCAAGATACTCCAAGTATGTTTGAGGAGAATTCAGACCAAGCACTGAATCCCAAACAGTGAAATTTCTCCAAGATTTTGAAGCTAGCACTAGCAAGCAGAACAATACACAAACCGAGGTCAAACTTCATGGGACATAAAGCAGACATGGAAAAGTTCTACATGGGCCATGAGAATCATCAAATCCTCCACTACTTAATTACTAGCCCCAAAGAAGAACACAATCCTGACCTGATTAGCCAACTAAACACTAAACTCATTTGGGGACCCCTCATCAAGTTCATCTCCAAGGACAGTTAAGCGAATCATTTGGATTGTTCCTTGTGTGTTCAAAAGCTGCTCCTTTTCTCTCTCTCTCTCTCTGTGTAAATGCAGGTAATTTTCTTCTTCTTCTTCTCTCTCTCTGATCTTTTTTTTTTCGAGTGTCAGCAGCAGTGGCCACCAAAATGTCCATTCTTTTGCTGCTTGCGGCACATGTCACACACAGCAAGCAAACAACACAGCATCGTAGGATTGCAGTGATCTTTTGCCAAAGTTACTTTCTTCCATAGCCCAAGATGCAGCTGCAGTGCAGTGGAGGGCACCTTTTGTTAATCCTACCCCCAAAGGTAGAATAATACGTACCACTGTACTACTAATATACTAGCTTAATATAAGTACACTTTTGATCAGACTTCAGAGGTGTCACTAACAAGCCATGTCTAATTAATTGTTGTAAGCAAATGCATGGAGTTTTATTAATCTATGGTTATTTTCTTCGCGATTATATGAAAATGCACACGCGCACACACCACATGCAGATTACGCCTCCTTACACATGCTTAAAAAGATAGAGGCTAATGATCTAATTAGCCAAAGAAGATTGCTTTGCTTCTTTTTGTTTTTGAGAGGAACAAAATTGATTACCTAGGAGCAGAGTTCACAATCTCAACGAATTCCGAGAAGCTGGAATTTTCGAAATTAATCGAGATATTAAAAATGGTTCAAAATGTTTTGATGGGGCTCAAAATTCGCTAGCTAATCGAGATTGCAAAGTGTAAACGCTGTCTACGAGAAGTAGTAGGATGACTTCTTGTTCGTTTTTTGACAACAGGATGACTACTTGTTTGGTTGTTGTTAAAGATGGTTTAGTTCATGGGCCACTACGTATATCTTTCTGGGCTTATTTGGTGGCTCATGGATCGTCCCAGCCTCGAATCTAAATGGGCCATAGTTACACACAAATGGACCGAAACTAAATTGGCGGGGCCAAAAATCAAGGCCCGGCCCATCTGCCTCCTCACTCTCTGACACAATCACACATACACACACACACGCTCTCTCTCCGCCTCCTTCCTTTGCTTCACTTGCGGTTTCTTTCCTTCTCTTTTTAAACCAACCAAACCAAGCAAGCAAAGCGAATGGGCGAAATAAAAATTAGAAAAAAAGGAAAAATCACCAATAAATCGCGGATTTCCCAACGCCGCCGCTCCTCTCGCGGATTCCCCCAACCCTAAACCGCCGGCGGTTTCTGCGGCGGCGGCGGCGCCGGCGGCGGAGGAGGAGAGCGGAGTCTCCGGTCAGCTTCCCTTCCCCGATTCCCCCCATGTCGCGCCGCGTGGTTTGACCCCTGTCTCTGCTTTCTCCCGTCGCATTAACGAGGTTACTGTTTTGCAGGATCGGATCGGGTTCCTCGCGGATTGAGGAGAGATCGCGTCGCCGTCGTCTGGGGGTAATCCGCTGGGTCGTTGTTCTTCCTGGCACGGGTTATTTTGGAGGGGATTCGCGTGATTTACTTGGGGGTTTTGTGTTGTGTTTGTTCTTCGTGTTGCTGGCAGGAGAGGAGCAGGATGGAGGGGGAGATGTTCGGGAGTGGTCACTGGGGTTCCTTCCCCTACGCGTCCATTCCCAAGGAGAGCCAGTTCCTGTTTGATGCCAAGGCCTCGCCGCTGCAGCTGCAGCTCTTCGGGAGCACTGCAGGTGAGATGAATATGTTGATGCGAGCGCTGATTACTGTCTTACATTTGCTTGGTGCGCTTGGTAATAAGATGATCTAGTTGGTTAGCTTCCCGGAGGCAATCGCTTGCGTCGTTAAGCATACGTGGTTCAGATTTAGTGCAATTGAATTCACTGCTTGAGAGTTTTGTTTTCATCATGTTGAGTTGTTGAGCACTAAGCCAGCATTGCTGGGTAGATATTTTGGTTCTCTACTCACTAATGTGTCAGATGGAATCAGCACATTCGTTTCCTTGTTGTATTAGGATAAAAGAAAAATGATGGCTGTAATTTGAGATTTATTGATCTAGCTTGTTGCCATATCAAATTGTGTTATACTTGTATGTGCCCGTTAAGGTTTTGCTAGCAGATTCTCACTATATAGGATATTAGCACATTAAGATTTTCCAGTGATAATTAACCCTCACCGTGTCATCCTGTCCCAATTCACTACCCAGTAAGTTAAATTATGGAGAGGTGCTTTCATGCTCTCACCCACCAACTAGAGTCTCATGAATTCTAAAGCATCCAAAAGGATAAGTAGAGATCATCCACCATAATGTAAATACCAAACTATTAGGTTGTGTTTGGATTTGATTATTTTTGTGCAGCGTCCAACGATGGTGTGTGCAGTGCCTAGAGGGACCACATTTGGTCCAACAGGGATGATGGTTAAGTTACAGTGAAAATACTTCTCTTGTTGCATTTTTTTTCCTCTTTACTCGTTTTGTTTATAGGTGGGACTGGAAAAGTTTTGCTTTATCACTTTGCGTCCTTGCTCTCTAGTTTTTCCATTATGCACGGAGGCATCCATAGTTCCTATTGTAGTAGTTTGGCCTGTAGTGTACCGCTGTATTCTTGCCATGTCACTAAAATTTCATCTTTCAGTTGTTATGCTTAAAATAAACTAATATATATGTATTTAATCATCTATGCAGTTCCTGCAGTAGGCAGTACTGGTTATTATAACTACATTGCAAACAACCACCTCTCTGCTATGAATCAAGAAAGAAATACAAACAACGATGTGGGTCATGAAAAGCAACTCAATCTTCAGATGTCCCTGAACTACTTTCCTGTTGAAAATCTTGATCGGTTAGCACGTATTGGTAATCCAAGTGCTGTATCAACTGGGCTAAGACTGTCCTATGAGAACAACGAGCACACTTCTTCAATCACATCTGGCAGTGGGAACATGTCATCATTGCCTATCATGGCATCCTTTGTTGATGAAGTTATGGCTGAATTAGACAAAGAAAACAAAGAGTTCAACTGTTATTTCGGACTTCAGGTATTCAATGCTTAATTTATTCATTGACCAAATTTGAGATGTTTGTTAGTGTTTGTTTATGGAAAAATGTTTACTCAGTGGTGGAAACTCTATGCCATTCAGTAATTTTGGAATAGTTTCAGACTCTGATTTATCCAAACATGATTTGGTAGTTTTTGCTGCATGACTATATTCTCTCCATGGAAACATTCAATCTCAAGGCCACCTCATTGCCAAATATATTCGGAATGCATCAACCTTGGTTTTCCCATGTTGTCAAGTTCTACATAGTAAATATCAAAACCTGTTATACTGTATAAAGTGTGATCACAAGAATTTAATATTTTTATTATGTGGAGTGGTCTGTATATATTAGGCTCAAGTGGCAATTGCATCAGTTGCTCTCAACTGTAAAATAACTTAGCCTGGAATTCACATAGTAAAGTTTTAAAGGTTTTTTCCCAATGCAACAGATTATTATCTGCTCTCCCCTTACTGCTGTGTGCCAAGTGAAACTACAAGAATTGTGAAGTTTTTTTGTACTCATTATGTGTCTCTCTTTTCCCACAGGTGGAACAATTGGTTAAGTGCATGAAAGATGTAAAGCAGAGGCAGATGGTTGAATTTCTTGCATCCCTTGAACGAGGAGTAGGAAAGAAGCTGAAGGAGAAAGAACTCGAGGTGGAGGCCATGAACAGGAAGAGTAAGGAACTGAACGAACAGATCAGGCAGGTTGCCTTGGAAGTCCAGTCATGGCAGTCAGTAGCACTGCACAACCAGTCTGTCGCTAACAGCCTGAAGAGCAAGCTCATGCAGATGGTAGCCCATAGCAGCAATCTCACCAGGGAAGGCTCTGGCGACAGTGAAGTGGACAACACAGCTTCCAGTCAGAATGTCAATGCTGCGCCTGGGGGTTTCTTCCAGTCAGGCCTCCTCGGCATCACCAGCATGACCGCCGATGGTGGGCTGGGAGCATGCAGGTTGTGCAGAACGAAGGAGGCAGCGGTGCTGGTGATGCCGTGTCGCCACCTCTGCTTGTGTGCTGATTGCGAGAAGAATGCTGACGTGTGCCCTGTCTGCCGCTTCCCCAAGAGTTGTAGCGTTGCGATCAACATGCCATAGGATCATCACCGTAGACAGTGGTACATTGAAGCCGTATATACAAAGCTAAATCTATCTGCCCCTCCCCCCTTCCAGTTGTCGTTCTTACATGGTGTGTGTAGATTTGTTGATTGGGACTATGGAAGCTGTGGTCCAACAGAGTCCTTTGATAACCATATAGATTTAGAAGCTGTTACATGTCACATCCGTATCAGAAAGAGGTTCTCATCTTGCCAATGTTGGAGTGGCAATGATACCATGTTTCCTGGGTGCAACGAGGAATGAGTTTTTTTCCCCCTTTATAGTTTCCAGTAACAAAGGAATCAAAGTTGAGATGCCAATGGGGTTGCACTGCAGTTGCTGAAACAGAAATAATGTGAGGGGCATGTGCAACAGCCAACAGCACACGCTATGCAATGTGAAGGAGTATAGGCAGGCAATGCAAACGGAAAGGATGAGTGCATCTGAAGTTACACCCCAATCGGCACCCAGATAGTACTGAATACTGTTGCACGCATCATGCATGCCATCCATTTAAGGTTCATGATTGCTGGCACCTGGAGCAATGGCACATGAACATCGAACATGGCTTGCCACATCTCAATGCTATGGAAAATGATTGTGCGAAAACGGCGAAAAGAGGCCGGATTTTTTTTCGTTGATTCTTGTGGAAATCCTAACAAAATTTCCTGCGTTCCAAAGGATGCCTAGTGCGTGTTAATCCTGTCTACGATCCAACTGAAGTTGGAAGATGGGGTTGAATCATCGATTGGTAATCATGAACTGCTGATGGCATTCGTGCAGTGCAGCTTATACCTTGGTTAGAATCAGATCGTAATTAAGCCATCAACGTTTACAGAAAGCCAGCGCAAAGGGACCCCTAATCTTTTGCACTTCTTGGAAATAATAATCCTATTCCTACGTAGGTAGCGCCATAAAAAATGATAACTACAAGCAACAAGAGTTTGCAACTTGGAAGTTGACATGCATGAAATCCCTCAGCAACAATAATACCTTTACACGTCTTAATAAGAACGTTTGTAGAGTCAGCCTCTGTCTAAATTGTTCATTCAAGCCAAAGCATTATCTAATCACCACCACCATCATCATCATCATCATGATCATTATCATCTTAATTTGTACGTACATTACATAGCTACCAAAGGACAAGAAGAAATGATGCATCGATTGAAAAAAATGCCAATGGAAAAAGGGTATATGGATGAGTAAAGCATAAACTACACCACACCTTGCCCTGTCGCACACATCGCCATTATTCACTTGCACTTCAAGTCCAAAGGGGCAAAAAAAGAGCATAGAACACCACACCTCTTCCATCTCCTCCTGCTCCTACTTCTTCAGTTTCTCCTCGCCTTTTTCTTCCTCTTTCTCCTATAAAATTATTTGCTATACCTCGTATTGTATCCCAACCCAAGGAGAACATACTACACTTTTTTTGTTATTGTGTGAAGTGAAACAATGGAGGCAGTAGGAGGAAGAAGAAGAGGGCCAAGAACAATGCTGTTCTTGGTGCTAGTAGCGTTGATGGTGATCATGGCCGTGGCGAATACGGCGAGCGGCGCCGGAGATGACCATGACCATGATTATGATCAGTTCTTGAAGCTTTGGAACGGAAGAGCCGGAGAAGATGCTAAGGAAGATTATCTCAATTGGGATGACGACGACGACGGCGGCGACGATGAAGATGAAGATGAGGAGGAGGCGGAGCAGGAGATGGCGCGGGCGGCCAAGTGCCGGCCGCCGACGGGGAGGAACGTGGTGAACGTCGACAGCTTCGGCGCGGCGGGGGACGGCTGCTCCGACGACACGAAGGTGTGTGCACGAATTCGATGCATTATGCTATCCATTGTTCATCCATCCATGCATGCAGATGGTGTGTGCTTGCATTGGCGCATTTCACGAGGTTTCTTCACAAAAGGCATACGTTTTTTTTCTCCTGTAGATAGATTGCACCTTTGTTTTTGGGACCTTTTTTTTACTCTAAAAAGTTCAGTGGGCGTGGTTAATCAAATTTGACGCATGTCTAATTAGTTTTTTTATTAGATAATGGTCTAATTATTAGTTGAGTACTCAACAGAAACAGGATCGCATTACATCACATTGCTTCTTTTATTTGCCTAAGTGTCCAAGATCACAGCACCAGAGTGTCAGCCAGAAAAAAAATTAATGTAGTATTAGGGATGGAGCAATTAATTAGTTTGAGAATAAAAAGGGCAACCACTTGGATGTTGGCAAGAAAAGCAGGGACCTGGACCTTACAAATCCAGGAAGCCACACTTTGCATGTGATCAACTGATAATGGCGCGAACCACATGATTCGAGACTGAGAAAAGGAATATTCAATAGCGATGCCACTAGATTGTAGATTCCCTCCTTGCACCTGACCTGAGCAGTTGCTTAGCTTAACCAAATCATCCTCCAAACCTTAAAGATTGCAAAAAATATCTCCTCGTCTTTCTTAATGAAAGCGTGCAAATCTCGTTGAGAGATTCAGAAGCTTGAAGAAACGCAAGAGATCTAGCTAGCTTAACCACATTGCTTCCCTTAACTGAACACATTAATTGCAAGTAGTAGCCATGTACACTTGTACAGTGCTAACGACATGATCTATTGATGAATCCAGTTGCATATTCTGTCGATTTCTTCTGAATTGATATTTCATGTTATAAGTTTTCTGAACAATTAATGCATGTAATTATCACTGGTTTAATTAACTATTCTACCGGTGGTTAATTAATTGTTGTTGTTATGGATAGGCGTTCTTGAATGCTTGGAAGAAGGCGTGCTCGCTGAACAACGCGGTGTTCTTGGTCCCCGGCGGCCGCCGCTACATGGTCGGCGCGGCCAAGTTCATCGGGCCCTGCAAGAAAAGGATGATCATTCAGGTGAATCCATCATCTACACTGCAAGCTCATCGGATTAAAATATAGATTTTACCTCAAATTTTATTATCATGTTTTCAAACCATTAAACATTACATTTTATAGAAAATTCTTTGTATAAAAGCTGTTTAAAAATATTAAATATATATTTTTTCAAGCTTATCATAATTAAAACTCGACAATGTTTTCTCGTTTTGCATATTGTAACTTTATCTTCGTCTCAATATCTATCTCAAACATCACTAATAGTGCGGTGATCGATGATTCGATTTTGTGCAGATCCAGGGCACTATCGTGGCGCCGGAGGAGCCGTCGGAGTGGAATCCGGCGAGTCCCCGGCTGTGGCTTCTCTTCTCTGGCCTCGCCGGCGCCCGCATCGAGGGCGGCGGCCTCATCGACGGCTCCGGCTCTAAATGGTGGGCCAACTCCTGCAAGATTGACCGCTCCAAGGTAATTAAACCATTCATTAATTATCTCTAGCTTAGCTCACTAATCACTGGATTGTTACTGACCGTCAATTACTCTCCCTTTCATCTCGCAGCCATGCAAAGGCGCCCCTACGGTAAGCAGAATTAAGCACTTAATTAATCATGATGATTAAAATTGGTACCTCTGTTTCATATTATATTATATTTTTACTTTTTTCTAAATCAAATTTATCTTGTTTTGACAAAATTTATAGAAAAAATAATAATATTTTTAACGTAAAACAAAGAAATTAGATTTAACAAAATTAATTTGATGTGATAAATATTACTATATTTTTCTAAACTTAATTTAAAAAAATCAAACCTATTATAATATGAAACGAGGTAGTAGTGGTACTCCTCCATTTCATCCTATAAGTCGTTTGATTTTTCTTCTTATCAAGTTTGATCAAGTTTATAGGAAAATATATTAGTATTTTCAACACAAACCAAATATATTATCAAAATATATTTAATGTTAGATTAAATAAAACTAATTTGATATTTTAGATATTTTTATTTTTTCTATAAACTGAGTTAAACTTAGGAAAAATATCAAACGTATGATATGAAATAGAGATAGTAGTAATTAGCAGAGGTAATTAATGGTTGACCAGAGAGCATATACGTGCAGGCGTTGACCATCGACTCGTGCAGGGAGGTGCGGGTGCGGAACCTGCGCCTGCAGAACGCGCAGCAGATGCACCTGACGGTGTCGCGCTCCCGCGACGTGCGCCTCGCCGGCGTCCGCGTCGACTCGCCGGAGGACAGCCCGAACACGGACGGCATCCACGTCGCCGACTCCACCGCGGTCACCATCCAGTCGTGCCGCATCGCCACCGGCGACGACTGCATCTCCATCTCCAACGGCAGCTTCGCCATCCGCATGAAGGACATCGACTGCGGCCCAGGCCACGGCATCAGCATCGGCAGCCTCGGGCAGGGCGGCACGTTCGCCGCCGTCGACGGCGTGTACCTCGACGGCGCGCGCATCCGGCGCGCCCAGAACGGCGTCCGCATCAAGACATGGCAGGGCGGCGCCGGCTACGTCCGGAACGTGCGGTTCGCCGGCGTGCGCGTCGACGGCGTCGACCACCCCATCGTCATCGACCAGTTCTACTGCGACTCCCGGAACCCGTGCCGGAACCAGACGTCCAACGTGCGGGTGAGCGGCGTGATGTACCGGAACATCACCGGGACGGCGAGGCGCGCGGAGGCGATCAGGCTGGCGTGCAGCGACGCCGTGCCGTGCGTCGACATCGTGCTCAGCGACATCAACCTGCGCCGGGAGGACGGCGCCGAGGTGCAGACCGTCTGCAACTGCGCCATGGGAATCGACGAGGGACGCGTCCACCCCGCCGCTGATTGCCTCAGGACAAGCCCCTGCGGCGGCATGTCGCCGGACGATTACCACCCCGACGACAAAGACGACGGCGGCGACGAGGTCCGGCACATCGAGCTGTGAACTGAACTGAACTTTTGACCCTGCTGTTAATTACAGTAGTAGTAATTAATTAATTAATCCTATTGCATCAAAAAAAATAATCCTACTGCTATGCTTTCCTTTTTTTGTTACAGTGTGCTTTGTAAATTAATTATTATCATTATTATACTTGACGTTGTATGCGTGTATACGATGATCAGTCTTATTATATGTATTACAATATATCACATCTCATATTATATTAAATTATTTTGGTGGTACGTAAATAAAGAGTATAATTTTACAACATTTTGGTCGTGCATTATCCAATAAGAAATGACAAGTAGATCATCTATACTTAATTTATATATTCGATAATGTCGTTAGTGGGCCTCGAAACTGACAACCCATAATTCTTAACCAAACCAAACTTGGAATAAGTTCACTTGCTATACCTCAACTTTACACCAAATTTGTTTGACGTTCTTTATCCCCAATATCAGAAATATTTACCCCTCAAGTGTTCAAAACCTTGCGAATTCAGTCCTACAGTAGTATCAGCACTTGGTTTCGCTAACGTGAAATCCTAGCCAGATAAAATAAAATATAAACATATGGGCCCACATGTAAGTGAGAATAAATAGAGTATGTGAGATCCACATATCAGTGCCCACCTCTTCCTCTTCTTTTTTTTTGAAACATGCACCCGAGGGCGACAAATCGATGGCGCTGGTGGAGACGAAGGGGGCACGTCGGTGGAGAGGATGTGGCGGCGACCGCGCCACCTCGCTCCTGCAGGCGGTGTCAGCCTAGAACATGTGCACGGCGGTGCGGCCGTCCGTTGTTGTTGCACGATTCGACCGACGCTCCCACCCGAGACCGCGCACCCTCTGCGCGTTTCCAGCGGTTCATAGCGAAGAGGAGGGAGGCCGAGCCAATTCCGTAGAGGACTCTTCACCGCCGCCGCGACACCCAACGGTGACGATGATGCACATGCGCGAGGCCGTTCAGAGAAGGGGCGGCAGCGGGCGGGCGACCGTGTCGGCGGGAGAGGGGGATAAGAGGCCGGCGAGCCTGGGAGGGAGAGGGGGAGAGAGGCAGCCAGCATCCAGCAGCTTGATGTTGAGGCGACTATGGACGCATCTGCGCCTCCTCCTCCCCTGGTGTTGAGCACCAGCCGCAGCATCAACCTTCGCCTCCTGTTGACGAAAAATTTGGTACGCCCAAAATCATCATCGGCCTAGAGTCAGTATCGGCTTCAAAGTCATGAAATCGGTCGATGAGCATTATCAGTCACTAGTAGTCGGATTCTTGATGGATTCGGTTAAGGAAATTAATGTTGTGTGACTGATAATGCTCATCAGTCGATTCCAAGACTACTGGTGACTGATAATGCTTATCAATAATCCAACTACTGATGACAGATAATACTCATCAGCCGATTCCAGGACTCTGAAGTTGATACTAACTCTAAGCCGATGATGATTTCGGGCTTACCAAATTTTAGTGTTAACACCTCCTTAGCCGCACCATCTTCCGTCGGCGGCCAGAAGAGAAGAGAGGCGTAACGACCGCGACAAGGGGATCTCGCATGCGGGAGCGGCAGCCGCTGAGGCCTTCATGAGGAGGGCACCGACGGTGGAGGGCGACGCCGCCACTGCCGATGAGGCTGAGCGACATGGAGGCGTCGGCGGCCGCCTCTCCCTATCTACCGTCGACGACTAGAAGAGAAGAGAAGAGAAAGAAAGAAGAGATGTGGGTCCCACACTTTTTTCTCACTTACATGTGAGCCCCATTAATTTTTTTTATTGACTAGGATGCCACATCAGCGAAACCATAGATCCATACTACTATAGGATTCAAAATGCACTTTTTTGTAGTTTAGGGGTGAAGATTTCTGGTATTGGGAAGAGGTGTCATATAAACTCGACGTAAAGTTGAGGGACTAATAGTGAACTTATTCCAACCAAACAAGCAGTTAGGCCGAGTACGCATTCCGGCCCAACAAGTGGAAAACATTTTTTTTTTGGGTTGGTCCGTAACTTCAGACGGCCGAGATGATTCCTCCCCAACGATCGGACGGCCAGGATCGCGCAGCACCCACCGCCAGTAGCTTTTCTCGTGGCAGCGCTAGCCTATCTCCGTCGACGACGCGGACACGGGCGCGTGCGCGTGCGTGTGGCGGCCGCCGCCACGGCAACGTGCGCCCCCTTCCACTTCCACTTCTTCTCTTCCTCCACCCCCCCATGACCTCACCTCACCATCATTCAAGCCAAGCCACACATCCCAAGGCAAGGCGACGCGCGCGAGAGAGGAGAGGAGAGGAGACGAGAGAGCAGCAGCAATGGCGGTCGTCGGCGTCCTCGCGCTGCAGGGCTCGTACAACGAGCACATGGCCGGTATGCGCCCCGTGCTGCTGTTTTTTTTCTTTCCTTGGCTTTGGTTGCTGCGTGGGTGGTCGGGGGTTGTTTGATTCGGATTCGGATGCGGGTGTGGTGTGGGTGTAGCGTTGAGGAGGATCGGGGTGAGGGGGGTGGAGGTGAGGAAGCCGGAGCAGCTGCAGGGGCTCGACTCGCTCATCATCCCAGGCGGCGAGAGCACCACCATGGCCAAGCTCGCCAACTACCACAACCTGGTAACTCCCGTTCTTCTGCGCTACTGCCTGCCTTTTCATTTTTGTGAAGCTTTCTGTCTGGTTATTATTATGGTCTCTGAAATTGAAATGGACTCGATGCATGAACGGAACCATGGCGTCATGCATGATTGTTCAGTGGTTCAGTGGGAGGATTGTAAATTGGACTCAAAGTGACAGTCACTTTCTTGGTTAGATTCATGTCGAAACAGAGGAGAAGGGATTAAGTTGTGCGACTAAGCTGCACAAATGTTGGTTTGGACAAACCTAATTTTGAAAAAAAAAATGACTAGATAGTGTTTGCATTCCGAACAACTAGCCTAGTTTTGATCAGACTGAAGAAACACTGTTTTACTACAGTAATCCATGTAAAAGAAATATTGATTTGCTACCTTGCATTGGTCAAAACTAGTCCAAATTGATTGCATTTCTTTTGGGACTGACTACTGAGTAGGGTTGATGGTAGATCAGCCAAAGTAATATGGAAGGCAAATTCGACTTCTCTTCTTCCTATGTGTTGTGTTGATTAGTGACTACTAGTGAGTATACAATTCTGAAAGGGCAGCACATTCGAGAACTATTGTTAATCGTATTATACAGATTATTCAAATTCATCCTTTTTTAAGGTTTCCTAACAGATTGGCTAACCTAGAGAAAAACATATGGGATAGTAGTAGCTCATAGCTCCAGCAGAGCCAGTTGTTACAGATTAGATTCCCGTTGTTTTCTAGCCCCGCTTACAAGGCCATAACTAGAAACTGCGAATGTCTTTGCCCAACATTTTATATGTAAGGAATGAGGTGGAAATAGAGCAGTGCTTGCTACCTGCTGGTAAGGTAAATTCCTCCGTCCGTGTCTGCCGTCCCTGAGTATTGTGAAATTTGAAATGGTGGCCCTGAGTATTGTGTGACTAGTCACATACTACTATTATTTAGGATGCATCTATATAGGTGTACAATTAGTTTCACCTGTGGATGAGATGATAAGTACATTCCCCTTTTCATAGAAACCAGATTCACACCCGGTCTACTTGATTATAATCTACTTCCTGGAGACTGCGGCTTCATGTATTGCAATTATATATTAACCTTTTTTATGAGTCATATTTTTTTTGTTACCTTATTTTGATGTCACAAAGTGTTGCAACAAATCATTTCATCTGCTATGCAGTTTCCTGCACTTCGAGAATTTGTTGGTACAGGAAAGCCTGTCTGGGGAACTTGTGCTGGACTCATCTTCCTAGCTAACAAGGCAGTAGGTATGTGAGCCACTGCAATTGATTCGATCTTTCCTTTCTTTGAAATCAATTGATGAAAGTTATTTGCAGGCCAAAAATCCGGAGGTCAGGAGCTTATTGGAGGACTAGATTGTACTGTCCACCGGAACTTTTTTGGGAGTCAGGTAACTTTGATGATCATGTTTTCTGTTTGATTGCCAGAGCAGTTTTCACTACCATTTCTATTGTCTCTTAAAAAAATTCAGATGAATACACAAGAATGTGAACTCCATGTTTGATTGCAGATTTTTTTCTCTTGCAGCTTCAAAGCTTTGAAACAGAACTCTCAGTGCCGACACTTGCAGAGAAGGAAGGAGGTAGTGATACATGCCGTGGCGTATTTATACGAGCACCTGCTATCTTGGATGTAGGTTCAGATGTTGAAGTACTGGCGGATTGCCCTGTTCCAGCTGATAGACCCAGTATTACAATAGCGTCCGGAGAGGGTGTTGAGGTGCCTTTTACCCCTGTTGAAAATTCCAATACTCTTCTGCAAATGATCATGACATGCTATCTTTCAGTAAAAGTGGAATTTTGTTGTCGAAATTAGACAGGGTTTATGGATGGGCTGATGAACAGTTGTTATTTCTGTTCATATCATTTTCATTGTTGCTCAGGCTGCATTAGCTAGTACCATGTTTATGGATGGGCCTTTTACTACCTGTCCTCCTTGAATCTGTAACAATATGGTGTCTGACCGTAACTATTAGGGAAAACAATTCCAAGATAAACTCTGTCAATTGATGTGGACATTTACACCTACCGTCGTCATATGCCCTCCCCCTTGGCCTTTCTAGTATCATCATTTTCGAACATGCTAATTCATGATCATTTCAATTGAATGACATATGAGAAGAGAAATACTGAGCAGATTGTATTTGGACAACAGACTAAATTCATCTCCTGGTTAGTAAGAACATTTCCTTAGATTGCAAGTGCATATACATGCTCACTTCCTTTCTAATTTGTACCGTGATATTTCCCCTTTTCTGGATGCTGCGCTAGATGTGTTTTTCTGACCATACCCTGCATTTTGACTGTTATACGCTTTTACTGATTTCCCTGCCATGTCGAGTTCAAATGTATATTGCGGATTAATGTGTTGTGTGAAGAATCTAGTCGAATTGAAAGTTCTGTTTATCTTCTGTGAACTGATGTTCAATACAATACTTTGGCAGGAAGAAGTGTACTCGAAAGATCGGGTAATTGTTGCTGTAAGGCAAGGGAACATCCTCGCTACTGCTTTTCATCCAGAATTGACATCAGACTCTAGATGGTTAGTGCCTTTTCCTCCATACCATAACATGTTTTCATGCTCTGACGCTCATGGAACGCTCTGCTCCTACTTGATAGGCATCGCTTGTTCTTGGACATGGATAAAGAATCTCAGACAAAAGCCTTCTCTGCTCTATCTCTGTCGTCATCTTCAAGGGACGCTCAAGATGGCTCAAAGTATAAGCCCCTTGATCTACCCATTTTTGAGTAGCCCTAGAAAGAAAGAAAGAAAGAATGTCAAATATTGAAGAACAGAAGATGAAGAAGCTAACAAAATTTTGAGCATTCAGTTGGTGACAACGAAGAAAGTTAAGAGTACGTGTGATGCTCAGTCCAAATGTGTTATTGTTGTCAAACTGTACCAATCAAAATAATGATAATGATGTCCCAAACATTGTGATCTTGCTACGACAAAGAATCTTATCAGTTGAATATATGTCACAATTTTGTTTCTTCCTTTCCATATGGATATGACATCACACTCTTCCCGATGACTACTAGTCTCTCAGCATTTTGTTATAGGACTTTTAGTTCTTTCTTAGATAAAACGTATTTACACATGGAATGGCAAACCAGGGCACTATTTTAAAATGTAGGCCTCCTTTGCATTGGAGGGTTTTTGTGGGAATTAAACTAATTCCTACGAAAATCCTATAAAATCCCTGCGTTCTTGTAAGGTCCACATTTTATAAGTTGCCACAAAGAGGCCATGAAAAAAAAAACAGATGATTTTTGTTATGCGTAAAATATGTCTCACCCTGCTTGATTGGTTTCGCATTAGTATTTGGAAAAATTCCAAATATACCCCTGGAGTATCTGGGTGCTCAACAAAAGCTACTGGACCCACTGCTCAGCGGGACAATGAAGGACATGTTTGTATTGAAAAATAAACACAAAGGACCTAGATGCAAAATCGGTTGGCCCCCCAAAATTTCCAATTTCCAAATACAAAATGCTCCCTCAGTGGAGCCGCAATCTCAACCCAAGAACCCCGAAACCCCAAAACCCTCGCCTCGCCTCCTCCTCGAATCGCGAATTGAAGCGGCGACTCCTCCCCTCCCATGGCGGCGGCGGCGGCGGCTAGGGTTTTCCGCGGGTGCCGGTTCCTCATGGCGGCGGCGGGGGGCAAGAGGCCCGCGTCCGCGTCGTCGTCGGCGGCGGCGAAGGTGACCAAGACGGAGGCGGCGCAGGCGAAGGAGAAGCGCGGGATCATGCAGCCGCTGCCGGTCTCCGACGCACTCCGCAGGTTCGCCGGCGGCGTCCCCGAGATCTCCCGCGCCGGCGCCATCAAGCTCATCTGGAACCACATCAAGGCCAACGGCCTCCAGGTGAGCGCACCAACAGCTACTGCCTCTTCCCCCGTCACTGTTCACTGTTCATCTTTCAGCAGCTGCGGCTCTCGTTATTTCTCGGCGCTCATTGTGGGATCTACTAGCTGTGCGTTGCGCTTTGTATTTTGTTGGGTTAGGGTTTTGGGAGCCATTTCGTGTGGTTTGGTTCTACTCTCGCTTGCGCTAGCGAAGGAACATCTATTGCATAGTGTTGCCCCCATTTCGGTTCAACGATTGATTTAGGAGAGGGGAACCCCGTTTCGTTCTCCATTTCGGCGGATTTTGTTCAAGTATTGATTTCGTGCGGTTTGGTTCAAGTATTGATTTAGGAGAGGGGAATCCCATTTCGGCGGATTTGGTTATTGTTTATCTGTGCTTAGATACTGTTGTCCCCATTTTAGTGGGATTATTTATAGTTTCGTTTGTGGATTTTTGCTGCTGTAAAAGGATTTGCATGTGGCATATGTTGGATCTATTAAGTGGTATATGACACTTCAGTAATGTCTCTAGTCAGTCTGTATGTTTCCTGCGAGGATTTGATGTATTTTTGGCAGCACTGTAAGCTACTGGGTTCTATTTCAGAAATAAATATTTGATGTGTTGCCATAGTCTAGTTAATGCGGTGAAACATTGGAAGGGCCACTCTATTTTGGCCTCCATAAGGGAATAGAAACAAAATGGCACCTGATAAAGTTCTTTTTTACTAGCATTTTACATGTGCTAAGGTTGCTAAGCTGTGATTTACTTTAACAGGGGTGCATTTTATTTAGCAGATTCAGATTAGTTTTATTGTACTGAAGTTGTAACTTGACTGTTAGAGCGATCTGGAACATGTCGTCCAAAATGTATGCTGATCACTGTTGACTGGTTATATATAGTGTGTGGTGCACTATAGGTTATTCTTTGAGCATTGTTTTAGTCATGATTGAACTTGTGTGTTCTTGAATGTCTGCTCTGCACCTGCAGCGGTATTTGCCGCGTTTTAGATATGCTACTTTAAAGCTGCCTTTCTAGTTTACCATGGTATTTAACTCTTCTGCTGTACTAAACTCTTGATGTGCCATAGACTTTACGCAAGCAATTTGTTCCTGAAATGAGATTTTATGCTTGATATTTTGTAGAACCCAGCAAACAAAAGGGAGATCAACTGTGACGATAAGCTTAAAAGCATATTTGCCGGGAAGGACAAGGTCGGGATGATGGAGATTGCCAAGTTGCTGTCCCCTCATTTCATTAAAGCTAACTAAACCAGTCATATGGAGCAATTATTAGTGCTTTCTGCTCGGACTTGTGTTGGGATGCTTCTTATGTGATCTATGTTAGGTCCAAGGTTCCACTAGGTTTTTAGGTCATGTGGCTGTGTTAAGACTTGAAAGACTTCTTGCAACCTCTAAGGCCAGGGTTCCCGGTGATGCATGTAAAAAAGGCACTCCCAATATTTTATTGCATCTTACTACTGTGATCACAGGCGCTTTATGTGGTTCAATGTTTAATCTGCCATTGGCATCTTGTTCCAAGCATATATATATGTATGCATGCTGGTTTGGTTGAGGTGTTCTTGTGTTCATTGATCTGGGATGTTACTGACACATTCGTGATATTTCTTTTCTCAGAATTCAATGGCCATTTGATCCTCAACAGGAAGGATGTATGGTTATTTGCATGTGCAGGTTCTGTGGCCGTGAAAAGAATGCTAGGTTGAGACATGTGAATATGCATTCTCAATGTTCTGAGTTATTCCTCTTTTTAAAGATAGAAGTTTGTTATAGACCATACTGTATGCGTAGTTATTACAATTTGCAACCACGTATGTGATGAATTATCCCTGCACATTGAGCAATGTTTGCTGTTACATATTCCAGTGATCAACTATAATTTGACAAGAAGAAAATCGCAGGTGAGTTGTGTACAGAATGTGGCATTGACTACCCTAATTGACTGAAAAATGTGTGCTTCTCACCTGACGGCATATGCAATACATTTCTGTCTACAAACTTTCAGATCGTCAGCTTCTCTGCATCAAAGCCATCAACTGAGATGATGTACCCACTGCTTGAGGATCGCCGGTGAGCCATACCAGGGCCTCTGTTCATCGTCAGAACCTACAGGAGAGTGGTACACACCGTCGAAGCTTATGTTCAGTGCGCCTTCTAGATGTGCTGACACCTCGGGAACGACGCCGTCTCCCCACACATCAGCACGGCCACAGACCTGGTTGAGAATTTGGGTGATGTTTTCATGCTCACATTCAGAAAACAGAGGAGGAAAGTTTCACAGTTGGGAGTGTTAGTAGTACCTGCTTGTAGCCTTGTCCGATGAAACGGGCTCTCAAGGTTGGGCCTGATTGAGTAGGTTTGTCCTTGGTACTGACCATGACTGCTTCAGCTACATCTGATGGAGTGTCCACTGCGAGAATCTCATCCGTAGTTGCAATGGTGTTCCCAGTTAAAGGAGCACCTTGAATGTACCTGTGGAGACAAACTGACATGGTATGATTTTCTTTTCTTGTTAATTGAGATTCAAGGGCTAATGTTCCCAGTTGCAATGATGTTTTGCTGGTGGCTAATACCCAGTTCGTTAGTTTATTTAGAACAATTGTTCAATCAAAATAGCCAAAAATATGTTAAAAGACTAAACTTCAGGCAGAATTTTAGTCAGCTAGCAGTGAAGTATGCGTAATATCTGCAGCATTACCCTACTTGTGTTGCCACACATCCATAATGAAATGTATCAGTAGTATTGATTGGTCTAAGAGATAAAATGAAATGCAAACCTCAAAAAACTTCTATAGTAAACAGAACCTGAAACCCAAGCTTGAAGAAATTTACCTTCCAGCAATGCACACATATCTTAGCTCTGGAGTGTAAACTGCTGGGGCACAATTCTTCTCAACATAGGTCAGTAGTCCTCTAGTTTGGTCAATTACCCCAGGAGCACCTTTTGGAGGTGGTCTAAGGAAAAGACAAAAGGAGATCACATCAAAGAAACGTATGCTTTGGATATTATAACCTGCTTTTGATATTCAAAATGTTATTATGAAGTGATAGCAACAAGCTTGTAGGATAACACACAAGTACAGCAACAAGTTATGTGTATTAATACAACATAATTTCACATCTATAAGGTAAGACCGTGAGAGTACTAGATGTTTACTGCAAGAACTGTAAAACTGTAACAATAACTAATCAGGTATTAATCAAGTGTTAAACAATCAGGTAGGAAACCATACAAGTGAGGAGTGCCAAGTGTGAGCAGTAAACTTATGTCTGAAGCATCAAATTCTTCCATGTACACACGCGCGAGCCAGCCCCCAGCTGAATGCCCTATCAATGATATGCCTTCATCTGCAAATTGCAAACAGATCACAGATCAGAATTATGATGTATGTTATCATTTTGAAGATTGATATTTTTATTCCATTATTTTCAACATGATTATTCTTCGAGCAAACATAGCCAAATGGGGCATTTTGTTTCCAAGAAAGCAAAGGGGACAATTTGAAACACAATATGATACTATTCATCCGATTTGGATCTAGGAACAGCAAAATTAGCCACTAGCAACTGAACTCTAGAAGGCAAACTCCACTATTATGCTCCTTCTGATAGGCCACGGCAATTTAATTGAGTAGAAACAGTTCAATGACATGGCTAAATACCAAAGCTTTTCTCAACATATGGCAGTAACTATGACGATTCTTTGGGCACTACTCAGTAGACAGTAAATCAACAATGCATCAAGTAATAAGCCTGTGGGAGACATACTAGGAGATAGTTCTCTCGCCTCCGATACAGCTTCATCGACTCTTTTCAGGTACCTGAAACAGCAAGCAATCAAGCAGGTAAGGTGTTTGGTGAAATGCCCCCAACTGCTTCGGAAAGTGCGTGCGCGCGCGCTACCAATCGAGGACGGGGCGCGGGCGGAGGGTGCATCGCCAGTAGCTGGGGTCGACGAGGCCAGCCGCGTTGCGGAGCCAGTCGGGCCTCGACACCCGCGCGACGGCGACGGCCGGCACCCCGTGGTCGTCCCGCAGCGCCGCCGCGAGCCGCGCGTAGTCGGCCGTGTTGTTCCCGAGCCCCTGCGCCACTACGACACGCGCCTCGTCACGCACTGCATGGATGGAAGGCACACGAATCCCCGAGCGGGGGAAGGGAGAGAGAGGGATAAGAGGGAGCGGCGCGCAACTGGGAGGATGACGGCCGGGCGGCGCGGTGCGGAGGCGGTGACGTCGGGGGAGACGGCGGCGCGCAGCCGCGCGGGCGGGAGGAGGGAGAGCATGATCTCCGTCGTTGAGCCTTGCGGCGGCGGCGACGGGTGGTGGGTGGTGGTGGTCGGAGCGAGTGGCTCGCCGTGGCGCGGCGTGCGCCTTTCGAAGCGATATCGCGCACACGCGGACGACACGCCGTCACGCCCTATTCCACGAATGTTGCTAGATGGGTTTGTTGTTTTAACACCAACTTTAATTGCAAGTTTGAAACATTTAAGGTGATTTTAAAACTCATAAAGATGAAAATTAAGTTAGGACAGGTACAACGAGAAAATTGTTAGTACATGATTAATTAAGTTTTTTTATTATAAATTTTACAAATAGATATATTTGATATTTTTAAGCAACTTTTATATAGTAAAATTTTCACACAAAATATTATATCATTTAGTAGTTTGAAAAACATGATAAGGTAAAGTGAGGTAAAATCTTAATCTTAATGAGAAAAGAACTTAATCTTAAAGAGGAAAAAAGAAGGCTTCGTTTGGTTTGAAGAAAATCAAATAAATGGGTATGGTGAACAAATACGGACATTGAAGTGTATATACATTCTTACTCGAATTTTTATATTTTGGATCTTTTTAAAACTTGGTGTCTCATCGTTAACACATTGGCTATAAGCTGTTGTAAAAGTTCGAATTTAAAACTTGATTTTGATGTTTTTCAATGTATTTTTTTCATCATTGATTTTTAAGCCGCTATGAATATGTATGTAAAAATTATATCCATAAATTATTTATTAATCACTAATAAACCATCACAACTTATAATAAGTTATAGGCAAACTAATAGGTACTAAACAGACGCTAGTGATCCTAACGCTGAGCTCCAACGTCTCTACCGCTGACACCTTGGCTTCTCTAGCAGTCGTTGTAGAGAGATCAATGCCAAAGAGATTGGCACTGTGATATTGATTCTCTGCGCCAATGACCCGGACTCCTGGAGTAAGTTTTTTTTTCATATATTTATTTGTAAACAGAATAAACTCAACTCTCACCTCCCGCGCAAAAAACGAAGTGATGTATTAGTATACGATTAATTAAGTATTAGCTTAAAAAAAACTTTAAAAATAGGTTAGTATTATTTTTTAAAGCAACTTTCGTATATATATTTTTAAACAGCGTTTAACAGTTTGAGAAGCGTGCACACGAAAAACGAGTGAGGGGAGGATGAGAACCCGCGGAGCCAAGCACAGCCTTATAGTTTTTGCTCCTTTACCACTATGTTTTTCCTCAAGATAAATGCTACTCCTACTACTCTTACTTCCAGAAATCTATAAACGTTTATATATCTTATTTCCTACGATTAGAAATTGCTCTGAACTTTCAACAATGGCTTCCATCCAAGTACAATTATAGTAGTTCCTTCATTTTCCTTGTGCCTTATCACTATTTCTGAAGTGCTTGGAAGCAAAGCACCGGCGAGTTGCCGAGTCCAAAGTTCCAAAACCATTGAACTCCCCAAGAGAAAAATCCAAGTCGTCCACACAATCACCAATTCACCATGACCTCATCGCATCCGTGTCTGACAAAATTTCTCGCCTCACAAGTCACTAGCAGGAGACCATGTCCTGCTACCCGTCTCTCGTCCTCACACCCCAGGTTCATTGAACCTGGACACCTTCCCGTCCCTGAACCTGTCCATAAATAAAACTACCCGCAGCCTCCCCTTCCAGCTCAATCAATCCACCAGCAAGCTTGATTAGCTGCGGCGAATCCGTTCTTGCCAGCTCGTGCTAGCTGCTGCTCGATTGATATTAATTCATGGCGCCGGCAATGTTCGTCGGCATCGCCGCCGGCGGCGGCGGTGGGAAGAAGGAGGTGGCGGAGGCGGAGGAGCTCCGGCGGCGGAACGCGGAGCTGGAGAAGGAGGTGGCGGCGCTGCGGGCGGAGGTGGAGGCGGCGCGACGGCGCGCGGAGACGGCGGAGGAGGCCGAGGAGAGGCTGTGCGTGCAGCTCGGGGAGGCGGAGGTGGAGGCCGTGGAGCTCGCGCGGGAGTACCAATGCCGCGTCCACGAGCTCTCCCGGGAGCTCGCCGCCGCTAGATTAATCGCCTCCACATCGCCATGAGAAGTAGCTAGATTGTTGCTTAGTTCTTGGTGATTCTTTCAGACTTTCACCTCTTGCGGAGACATTGAAATGTCGCATGTAGTTAGAATAGTAAGAAGATCTGTGTAGAATTTATCCCTTTGAAGAGAGAGAGAGAGAGATCTGTGTAGAATTGAGGTGAATTTTAACTCTGGATTTGGATTTCCAGTACCTGTGTTTTGACTTTTGAGTTTTGGGGGATAAAAGAGAGAAAAAATCAGTTGTTATTTCTCCTCATATTAGTTGGCGTGATTCATTAATGCTGTTATTTCTGCTCAAAATCATGGCTTTGCTCTGATCCTTTGGACAAATACTACTCCATTTTCAAATTCTGCTCAAGATTCAAATCGGTAGCTTTGTATGCCCTCAATTCAATAATGTCTCGCACCAATTGAAATACTACTAATAACTTAAACAATCTTGTAGTGTATCTTCAATTTATGCCTCAAACTAATTGAAAGATGCGGTCAAATCCGTAGGGGTCCTGAAAAAGTGAAAATACATGCTTCCTCTGTTAAAAAAACGAGACTTTTTAATGTGCTTGGAATACATGAGATCAATTGATCATTCATAATCTAACGGTTAATGATTAATGATTAAAGGTACCTGTTAGGAGGTAGTTAAAATGTGGACCAGGTATTAATTTCAAATCTTTAGTGGAAGGTTAGATAAGTAATTTGATCCTAATATTAGAACACAGCGAAAGTAAAGGGTATGCAGATCAATGCTATCGCAATTTTCGCTTAGTCTTGTTAATTTGGCCGGCGGACAGACTGAGAGATGGCGAAGGAACTACGTATGATTGATTGGTTTACTAAGTTATAATTTATCAATAATGAATACAACAGATGATAGAACTAAGTGATCGCCTGGTTGGGTAAAACTAAGTAAATGACTGATTTTTTATGTGACCGTGTAACTAATGTAAAATCTATATATAGCACTTAGTAATCAAGTAGTTTATTTTTTTTTGGCAAAGCAGTAATTGAGTATAGTTGATTTGTAAATGTTACCGTGTATAATTCCGATGGACCAAAATAATGATTATTACTGGAACCGCGAGTAATTGGCTTCAACCATATTTATCGAATGTTTTAGACATAACGATTGATAGGTATGTGCATGCCATACGTGTTTACAGATTACATGAGTGATATACCCAATATATAATGGAGGGAAGCAAAGAGATAAATTTGGATCTGAAAAATATGTGCGAAACAACAGATCAATCAAACATTTTGGGAATTAGCTAGGATGAATGGGAAACAATTGATCACAATCGGAAGAGCTACAATACTGGGAACCCGATAGGCCATTACAGACAAACGTTGCAAATATTACTAAACTACCCAGATTAACATTTTATTCTTCCTAATTTACCCTTGAAGGAATCAATGGTGGAGATTTAATAGTGTAGGAGGTACCTCTTGTACCTCCCAAGCACTGTAGAAGGTCTTAAAAAAACACTCGTATGTATGAATCTGTTTTTCTTTTTGGGAAATGAACTGTGAGACTGAACAACTACGTACATTTGCGTGAGAATTTATCGACAGATCAAAAATCTTCTCTGCGTGAGAAACTCCGACACTGGCTAATTCACTTGCTACTTGGGCCCTTCTCCAATGTGATCACTGCCGACGGTGAAGGACGGCAATATCGAGAAGGGGAGGAGAGGTGAGATAGCCGGAATGCGGCGGTGCTCCGGCGAGGTACCGGATGAAACGGTGATGGAATTCTCGCCACCGACGAGGAAACGACTGAACGGCAAAGGGGGCTCGGAGTTTCAGATTCCGAATCGCCTTTGGATTTATAATAACCGTCCGATCAGGTGCCTGGACAAGATTGATTATGCCACCATACTATTTGGGGCATTTTTTCTTAAGATAATGGATCAAGTAACCCGGTCGTTATGAGTTTAAGATTGGGAATAGCAGCTGAACCCTATGGTCCCATCAGTTGACCTAATAAATAAAAGTAAAAATAAAATTTGAATTTTCAAACTTAATTTTGAAGTTGATTTTAAGGTATTTTAAATGTAGTTTGCTTTCAGCGTTGGCTTTTAAGTCGGTAAGAATAAATATAAAAGTTTTACCTATAAATTAATTTGGATAAAATGGCTTATTAGGGAATATGGGTAACCGATAAAGACATGACTGAGTAGAAATAGTTGAATGTCATAGCTAAATTCTGAAGTTTTTTCCGACATATGACAATAGGGGCACATCCAGAAACGGATCGCCCCATTAGAGTTTTGGCCCTGCAAAATCTTATATGGTGAAATTTTGATGTACTTCATGTGCCTTTCATCCTAGGCCCAAGCAGTACCCCGAGGTATAGGTCTACCCTTGTACGGCGGTAACTATGACATATACCTTCCGTCTAAAGAAACTCATTTCTAGATTTGAATCTAAACAAAGATTATGTTCAGATTTAAATCTATAAATTGGTTTTTTTAGACAAAGAATGTTGAGAAATAGTATGATATAGTATCCTTCTGTTCATCAGTTTACAAGGCTTATACTTTTCAACACTGAATTCTTCGTTGGAACACATATGTTTCACATGATTTAGTTAAATTTAAATCAAATCCAAAAATTCCAAACAGAGACTGGGTTGCTTTCGATTTTCCTTTCACCGTTTTTAAGAACTGACAGAAGCACCGGCGAGTTGCCGAGTCCAAACCGTTCATCTCACCAAAAAAAAAAAGGACACTTCGTCCACACGATGAACCTGACCTCATCTCATCAGTGGCTGACGTGTACAGCTACGAAATTCTTCACCTCACAATTCACCAGCAAGGAGAAGATGGGGGTCACTGCTGATGCATCGCAACGCATCTGCCGTCCTCACATCCCAGGTTCATTGAACCTGGACGCCTTCCCGTCCCTGAACCTGTCCATAAATAAAACTACCCGCAGCCTCCCCTTCCAGCTCAATCAATCCACCAGCAAGCTTGATTAGCTGCGGCGAATTCGATCTTGCCAGCTCGAGCTAGCTGCTGCTCGATTGATATTAATTCATGGCGCCGGCAATGTTCGTCGGCATCGCCGCCGCCGGCGGCGGGAAGAAGGAGGTGGCGGAGGCGGAGGAGCTGCGGCGGCGGAACGCGGAGCTGGAGAGGGAGGTGGCGGCGCTGCGGGCGGAGGTGGAGGCGGCGCGGCGGCGCGCGGAGACGGCGGAGGAGGCCGAGGAGAGGCTGTGCGTGCAGCTGGGCGAGGCGGAGGTGGAGGCCGTGGAGCTCGCGCGGGAGTTCCAGTGCCGCGTCCACGAGCTCTCCCGGGAGCTCGCCGCCGCTAGGTTAATCGCCATGAGAAGTAGCTAGATTATCGCTTAATTCTTGGTGTTAATGATTTTATTATTTTTTTTCTCTTTCACCTCTTGCGGAGACATTGAAATGTCTCATGTAGTTAGAAGAATTATCGTGAGAAAAGAGAGAGATCTGTGTAGAATTGAGGTGAATTTTACCTCTGGATTTGGATTACTGTCTTGTGCGATGTAATCCTTGACTTTGTACATCCCTGTTCATCTAATTATCTGTGTGTTTGGCTTTTGAGTTTTTTGGGAGATGAAAAAAAAAATCGGTGCTGTGCTGATACTAGTTGAGGAGATTCATTGCTTACTGAAAATTCAGGGGTGTGTGATTTCAGGTCTCGTGTTCTTCTTGAAAATTGTTTGAAGGGACATCTATTTTTTCAAATCTTGTTTTTTTTCTTGTTTATTCTACTCAAAATCATGGCTTGCTTTGGTCCTTTGGACAATTACTACTCCATTTTCAAATTCGACTGATGATTTGAAGTAGTTCTTCTCTATCGCCTCAAGTGATCTAGTCTGGACTCTACAGCCTCCGTAGTTGGACATACCATTGGCAAATAGGGCTTGTTCGGCTGCCATATTGTTGCAGCTGCTGCCACTGCCTATAGAGATCATATGCATAGTACTGTAGCTGCTCGCTGTATGGCAGCTATATTTTGGCCTACCAAACAGGTCTATACAAGTTGTTATATTTTAGAACCAAGAAAATATAATATTTGACATTGTCAATACTAACATCAGTGCTTAAATATGGCTGTGTTCGTTAGGATGTGATGGAAAACTTTTCTCCCGGCACGAGAGCAATGGATTAACATACGATTAATTAAGGATTAGTTAAAAAGTTTTGAAAAAAGATTAATATTATTTTTTTAAACCATTTTTTATAAAGAACACAATATTTATAGCTGTTCGGAAAATGTGTGTGGAAAATAAAAGAGCAGAAATTGGGAAAATGTACACAACACAGCCAAATATTAGGGAATAAGTTCACCTAACGTTCCTCAATTACGCTGAATCTGTTTAAGGTTCTCTAACCGTAAAATTAGAAATGTGTACCATAAACTATATAAAATTGTCCAAAAAAAAATCCCGAGACAGTATAGATGCCTAGTTTCATTGACGTGGCATCCTAGTCAGAAAAAATAAAATAAATAAATATGTGGGACCCACATGTAAGTGATAAGAAAAAAGTATAAGGCTCACATGTCAGCATCATCTTCTTCCTTTCTCTTTTTCTTTCTTCTCTTTTATTTTTTCTCTTCCTCTCTTTCGTTCTTCCCGTAGAGGGGGAGCGACAGCGGGCGGCCAAAGCAGGCGAAGCGGTCGCGGTGACGGGCGAGCGCCACTGCAGATGGGGAGAGGCGGGTGCCGCCGACTCCGCGCCGCTCGGCCTCAGCGGCGGGGGCAGCGGCTCGCCCGACAGCGACGCTGCAAGGCTCAGAGATGGTTGCCGCTCAGAGCCACCGCTCCCCCCTGGCCTCCCCTCTCGCTCCCCCCGCCCCTCTGCTCCGCCCGCGCCCGAAGCTGCTGCTCGCCCGCCGAAGCCGCTGCTTCGCCTGCTTTGGCCGCCCGCTACCGCTCCCCCTTTATGGGAAGAACGAAAGAGAAGAAGAGAGAAAAGAAAAGAGAAGAAGGGAAATGGAGAAGATAAGAAAGAAAAGAGAAAGGAAGAAGATAATGCTGATATGTGGATCTCACAATTTTTCCTTCTAACTTACATGTGAACCCCACATATTTGTTTTTTATTTTTTGCTGACTAGTATGTCATGTTAGCGAAATCAGACATCTCGGGACCTTTTTTGGGTCAGCTTTAAATAGTTTAGGGTACACATTTCCAGTATTGTGGTTAGAGGATCTCAAATAGACTCGACGTGCAATTGAGGGACGTCAGGCGAACTTATTCCAATTACTATTGATAAAGAGGGAGTAGTATCACTGCATGGGCTAGAATCGCAGCAGAACATGGACCTTGGGGATGTTATTGGCCCAGTAGAATTGCAGGCCTGTTTGATCTGTTGCTTTCTCTGCCTCTCCAAGCATTCTCAGGAAGGGCCAGAATTATTATGAGCTATCCGAAGTGTCCAACCATATGAACATTAGTTTTTTTGTTTGCCCTTTTGCGATTAGAACGGCCGTTTATGTGCTTAAATTACTCGACACAAAGGTAGTCATACTCACATGATTTTTTTCAGATAATAAATTTGTAAGAGGGACTCAACTACAATCACATGCACACTGTTCATGATCGATCCACCTAAGTTGGACTTCACTTTTTTTTTTTAAAAAAAAGAACTCACATGGAAAACTGAGGGCAAAACAAAAGGAAGTGGACATATACATATGAAGTGAAGTTAATAGGATTATAGAATCAGTATTTTTCAGGTGCCATCTAATACTTTTAGTAGTTCGTACTTTCAGTATTTTGGTCCGAATTTTAGAAATAGGATTGAAGCAGTCTTCTTCTAGTGTTTCAGCTCAACCTTTTATATGTTTATTATGTCTTCGTTTTAAGGTGTTAAGTCTAATCTTGCATACTTTGTTGGTTGTGTACACCCAGGCTAAGTGTAGAGGCCGGATATTATTTACTATCTTCATCTTAGAAAGTTCAACTTTAGATTCTTATATAAAAGTGAAATCTTTTTTACATAAGTAGTATTTGTTATCTACAAAAGTACTTACTAATGAAATAAAACATCCACTTTTTTAAAAAAATCATTAGGGGAAAACATATTCTCGCGCATCTATCTTTTGCAATACAACTCTAATAAAAAAAAAGAAAAAAAAGAAGATGTTAGCCTGTTTGCAGTGGTGGTGAACACGTCCAAGCTTACAATACATCCAAGAAATTATTGCCACGAATCACACAAAGAATCAAGAGTGCTCACTTTTTTTTTTCTGAAAATAAAATATTTAGGTTACATATGTCCAAAGACCAAACCATAGGAAACCATGTGTAATCTATGACATTTTCTTTTGCTGCATTCATGTGAGAGCGGCAGGTGAGTCCACAGATGGCAGAAAGCAAGGGCTGGTAGGCGTAAGCATCACACTTTCCTCTCCATCTTTATTCTTGGTCCAATCTCTCAAGGTGAGGTGCCCACAAGGAATTCCTGTATCTCCCATGTGAACAAGATTCTCCTCACTGCTGCCCCTCCCATCTCACAAACATTTCTCTCCACAACACAATGTTATTCCCTGCATCTAGATTACTAATATGATTTTTCCATGCACCAAATCTAGAATACTTTCTTTTGGTTTTCTCCTTTTTATTCCATAAACATTATGGGTCTTTACTTTTTTGTGAACACATCCTACAAATAGAGATGTTTGTCATTTGGATGAATTTCGCGCCGAGGAATTATTTTAAGGTAGTACTGAGGATTGTTGGTTCATAATTCGGTGCTAGACTACTCGCCATAAAAAGGGGGAATTTGCCACTAGACATTTCATTGGCATGCGAGTCCTATTCGGCTTTGATACATAAGTCCTGTTGGCCTTCAAAATCATACTTTACAGTACAAAAATCCTTTTCCAGTTAGGCCAGACACAATAATAGACTTCAAAGGAATAAAAGTACAAGGGCTTCTTTAGATCAAAGGAGTTCTGGAGGGTTTTCTTAGGAGTTCAGCTATTTCATGTGAATTTCGTATAAAATTCATATGTTTTATGTTATATGCAAATGAGCTTTAAACATTATCAATTTCTTCCTAATATACTATCTTTGTTTTTCAATACATGATACCATTGAGTTTTTACATTATGTTTGACCATTCGTCTTCTTAAAAAAATAAGTAAATATCTTTTCTTTTGTTGTTTGATTTATCACTAAATGAATTTTAAGCATTATTTATATTTTTAATATTTGTACAAAATTTTTGAATAAGATGAATAATCAATATTATAATAAAAGTGAACAGCGTCATATATTAAAAAACGAAAGGAACGGAGGGAGTATAAGTTGAAAATGCAATCCCACCCAACTGTGTATTCCATGTTGCCGCACCGGCACACTGTGGCATCAATCAAGGACGTTGTTCTTTTTTTTTTTTTGCTCACTGTAGTCTTCCTCTTCCTTCAAAATTTAAAGTCAATTTGATAATCAAGCAGTCGGTTTCAAAAAATAATCAAAGTCGCGCAACTATCCTAGCTGAGGTCAGGACTAAATTCTAACAAAAAAAACACTGATAAATATTGGATGATTAAAAATAGCTACCCGGAACACACTTCACTAGCATAGCAAGATTGTTCTAACGAACAGCTCGTATTTCGATCATATGAATATATGATCATACTCCAATTTAAGCAAAACTCCAACATCTCATCGTAGAAGAAGCAAGACCGGTCGCCACACCCTACCCTTTCCTAACCTACAAGGTTTTCACCATATAGAGGACGGGTAGAAAACTACCAGAGTGCCTCCATCATTTCTCATTAGACTTAGACTTAAGGACTCCTTTGAAACGAGGAATTTTCATAGGATTTTTAAAGGATTCAAATCCTATAGGATTATTTTCGACGTACCCAAGTTTATGGAATTTACTTGGAAAAATCCTTACCTTTTTATAGAATTTTGAGAATGAGCTCAAACCTTATATTTTTGAACTTTGAGAAGTTAAGACACCATCTCTCCATCCCCCTCCCCTTAACTTACTTCTAGTGATATTTTTTTCTCTAAAATTGAAGTGGATTTCTTGTGAACATCCGGACCACCAATCTGATAAATTCATGTATTTTCAATTCATACAGGATTTCGTATGGCTGACATCTATTTTTCATGTTTTTTTTTCATTTTCTTCATAATCTGTGTTTTAAAGGAGCCCTAACTGATCAATCGCCATACGACCACGCCAATATTCTTTGCCATGACGCCATTCTTACTCGAGCATACCTTCTCATCGACACATCACAATTACCTTATTCGAGTAATGAACAACATCCTATTGAAACCTGTGTTAGATCATCTTCTTTACTACCTGACAATTCTAAAACAAAAGTATATAAATATAAAAAAATATTAGATTCTAATATATCTTATCCGTACTAAATTAGGATAGTACTAGAGGGAAGAAGTAAGAAACAAAGAAAAAAAGAAAGAGGAAAGAACACCAACAATAAAAAAACACTATGGTGGTGACGAGGCAAAGAGGGGAGAAACGAAGAAAGGTGTTGTGGTCTTGGGTTCATAGTCCTGATACAGGGTTCCCCAAACCGCTGGGATCGGGTTACCGCGCCACGGCGGTAAGCACGGTTACCGTGCGGTAACTGCGGTAACCGTGGCAAACCGTACGAAACAGTATAAAATTTATCAAAATTTTAAATTATTTTTTAAATTTATTTGAATTTAAGGAAGTTACCATGGTTTTCCTTTTACCATACCCCGCGGTTACCGGCGGTTTTGGAAACCCTGCCTAATACCAGATTTAAATGTACTCATAAGCAGTATCATCGTATTTTGTGGAATCCGCTAAAAAACCGATAAAATCCAAATAAATTATTATAAAAATTTAAAATTTAGTTTATTTTATATTTGAACTTGATAAAATAAACCAAGTGATTTGTGTTTTCGATCTGGTACGAATTATTTCTTTCATACTTCTAAACCAAAATTTAAATTCTGAAGCTTAATTTTGAATTTGATTTTTTGGATTTCTCATCATAATTTATTTTACAGTATTTGCTTCTAATGATATGCACATAAAAATTTTACTGACAAATATTTTTTTATTTACTAATAAGTTATTCGGATAAGTATATAAATAGCCGAAATAATAGGACTATAGAAAAGTTCGGAACCGGATTCCACAACCCGTTGCGGTAGAAAAGGCGCTGCCGCCGCAGGCGCGCACATAAACCTTTTATTCTGGTGGTGTGGGCCCACCTCCCCCCTCCACCCGCATCAATCCCTAACCACTCTCCTCTGCTATAAAATCCCCATCTGCTCCTCTCCTCCACCTCCACCTCCACCGCCACTGCGAGAGAGATTGAGATTTGAGAGAGACGCAGTCAGTCGCCGTAGCTGCCACGCCTCCTCCTCCTCGACGTCCACGCATGCCGCCGCCGCCTCGGGCTCGCTTGGTGCAGATCGGGACCCGCCAAAACCCGCGCCGCCGGGGCCGGATCCCGCCTTGCACCAAGTGAATCGGAGCCGGCGTAGCGGCCTCCTCCACCGCCGCCGCTGATCCATTGCCTGCTGCTTGGTTGTTGTTGTTATTTTTCCTTCGTGGTGGCTGGGTCGGGATCGGGCTAGCGATGGATCGGATCGAATTGCTGCGGTGCTTGTGTGTTGTGTTGAGATGCGATCCTCCCTTGTGTTCGTAGGTGGCGCACGCGTTTGGATTAGATTTTTCTTTTTCAGATCTAGATCTGGTCCCTAATTCTCTGTTAGTTATGTCTCTAATTATTCGATCTATGGTTCGTGTCGGTGTTATCTAGTTGAAATTTCCCCTAATTTTTGGTGGCTTTCCTGAGTTCTGTATTTCGTATCAGGAGTATGGTATCAGGGGAGGCTACTGGATGTTCAAGGATACATAGAATTAGCGGAAAAAAAGATCTGAATCTGGTTTTCATTCATCGGTAGATGAGGTTTGTTGAGATCTATGCTTTGTTTGAACTGTGGATATCATTTATTGATTTGGAGATTATTGATCTGAATCTACTACTACTAGTATGGGTCTATCAGGGTTGCTAATTAAGATCAAGTTTGAAATTATGGTGAACTCAATTTGGTATTGAACGGTGGCTTGAGTTCATGCTGAATCCTGTATATGCTTAATTTAGCACATCTGCTGTACCCTGCATAGTGGTCTTTATGGCATATGCTAATTCTAGAAGTGCCACTGATAAGGTGTGACCTTGCTCTGTTCTGTTAAAATTTAGCGCGTTGATTCTAAACGCATGCTATTTGTTAGATGCTGTGTGTGGCTACAAGTTTCTACATGTCCTTTTGGCCTAACTTAGGCATATATGCTTATTGGTAATATAAACCTTAGCTATGGTCAAAAAAACAGGTTACTAGTTGCAAGTTTGCCTTTCTCATATTTTAAGACCTAAATCCAAGGATAAAGCTGATAGACCGGAGATAATTAGTGATGCGCAAAAAGATTAGTGTTTCAGAACCAACTTTTGGACTGATCTAGTTTATCTACTGACCTAGGTAAGTGAATTATTGTGCTATATAGTGGAGTAATTTAAATAATAGTGTAATAAAACTACTTGTCCCTCGTTTATCTAGTAATTTATATAGCTATAAACAAAGTAAGCTATGATGTTATGAAGATGACTAATTCAAGTTATGTTGTAATTGTAAATTGATTGAGGTAAACTGTCAAACTTACTATTCCTTAGTTAAGTTTAAAGGTTTAACTCTTTTCTTTAATGGCCTGTTGAAGTATTTAATTCATGGATTGATTCAATGGCGGGAAGATAGATTTACTACATCGAAAAGCGGCTGGCTTTCCTTTGGAAAAAAAGCATAGGATCTCTTTTGCATGGCCAAAATGCATTAATCTTGTTCTGGAGATATTTTTAAATTCATGTACAGTGTACAACTTTGAACCAATGGGCTTCTTTGATGCTCAACGGTTTTGCATCCATGATAGTACTAGTAGATTTGCATACATATCCTCCTATATTTGTAGGGATGCGCTTTTCCTCTGGATTGATGCTGGCTGCGCTGCCTGAAATAGTAAACGTAGTACAAATCATTGATAAATTAACCAAGACCTAGTTTTAGTTCAACTGTTGGACTATTGATTGGCAATTTGCATGCTCCTATTTATACTGCTTAAAATTGAAGTTGTGTAAGTAAAAATTCCAAGTGTAAAGTACTGCTTCAGGATTTCTACTAACAATTCTGAGAGCTATTTATACATGATTCATTCATATTTTTGGTAAGATGCTGGACTTCTTTTTATGAATCATCACAGGCAAGACACATTTCTCACTGTACAAATATTCAAAGTCTCCAAGAAGCATCACATTCACCGTTCCCATGATTTGACGCGTATCACACTCGGTGACTCATAACCAAAGTTGGAATTGGCTTCCTTTTGTTTGAAAAGAAAAAAAGAAAACCTGTAACCTGTTGTGGGAATATATGCTGCGAGATCAAGATTCTTTTCCATCAGAGAGATAAGGAAGAGACAAAGTAGCCGATTGGCACTAGCTGGACATTTGAACTTGTTCCAGGAAAAGTGGATTCCCTACATTTTGAGCTGGATGCCCTGATCAGTGAGGTGTAAATTTTTAGTGGTTAGAATATTCTGCTAAAAGCCGGTGACAGCCTTCAGGAGAACATGTTCTGAAAAGCTGTCGAAGAATATAAATATCTGACCACCACACCGGAGATAGACTTGAATGGATGAGCAGAGCCTGATGAAATTCCGGTATTTAGTGCATGCAATAAGGTAAAGTTGGTGTGGTGGTTGTACGATATAGGAGTATACTGTAGTATTTTGTTTTTATTTCATCATGTTCTAACATGGTGACAGTAAAATATTTCAGATCGATACCTGTATACCATGATCTAACATGGTTGAACAGTACTACAATATATAGTGTTGTTCTTTTTTTCTTGTGTCCAACCATAAAGAAGAATATGTTATTGGCACATGGTATTGGGATCGACAGATAGGCACGCATTTACTATTTCATGTGCCAACTGTGTGGTTTACAGTTGAATTATTCTGCGGGGATAGTACAAGTGTACAAGATCGCACACAGATCAGCTGGATTGGAATACTGGGGAGGAGGCAGGGTACTTTGATCTTTGAGTGATTTGTATGGCAGATCAAAAGCATGGTGGGGCTCCTGTGATGGAGCTGGTTGATGGTAGCTGCTGTCGTTTGTGCTGTTCCAGGCAGGCTCCAGCACATGAAAAGCCTGAGCTGCTGCTGCTGGTGTTGGTCAGGCAATGGCCCCATTCTCCTTTGGCCCTGCTGCTGCTGCTGCTCCAATTCATTCATTCATGCAGGCTTGCAGAGAGAGAGGGAGCTGCAACTTCTCTGGTGGAATTGGGAATCTTCTGCAAGGTTTGGTTGGGTGGGGGTGCGTCTCTCTGGGAAATTATCTTGAGAGATTGCGTGCTGTTCTTCTGTCGCGGCGCAGTGATGGATAGTGTGTCCGTTCTGGCAGTGCAGCTGTGCAGGAGGTGCAGCCCAGTCATCTCTGCTGCATGTGTTCCTGCTGGCTTTTCGGACCCGTGCAAAGTTGCATGTACTCTATACTAGTATTTTTCATGTTTCTTACCATTACTATGATTGTATATGTACTCCAGTTTTCATGTTTTTTTTATGGTTATGTGAAGAAGTGACTTGCTAAGCATTTCAAATTTTCAATGGTGTATACTTGATCTGAAAAATTGGCATGCTAATCATTCCAATGCTGTATCTGAATGACAAGTGACTTGCTAAGCGTTTCAATGGTGTATACTTGATCTGAAGAAGTGGCATGCTAATCATTTCAAAGCTGTAGAGTACATGATCTCAAGTGTCATGCTAAGCATTTCAATGGTGCATACTTAATCTGAAGAAAGGACATACTTTTTTTTTGCGGGGTGAAGAACGGACATATGTTACTATTATCCTTTTCTTTTTTTCATAGAGACCATCTCCTCACTTTGAAATTAAAAAGTTAAATTCTGATGGAGTTGCTCACAATCAGCAACACAACAATATTCGGGCGAAAAACTATCAGTAACAATCCAAGCCCTGGAGATGTTTGGTAACCCAATTTTACCCTCACAAATCTAGATTGGGATCAGCACACCCAAATGATGAGTAGGGTATCACACTCCCAATACTCTAAATTGGAACGGGCTTAGTTTACCACTCAAAAGACAAAAAGAATCAGCTTTGGTACAGATTAGTTTGATTCAATTCAACGGTTCTAATACAGCGAATCTGCTGGAGTTTGAGTTAAACAAGTCTCAGGTTGGCAGGCTTGATTCACGTTGCCGATAATTAAACTATGAACAGAGTAGCCAGCATCTTCGTATAGCCAGCCGCCCTGTTCTTGTCAACATCTTCCCTACGCAATTGTCACATTTTGGTAACATCTTATGTACAAGTACACCGTACTAAATCACAGGAAAGTGACGGTTTAACCTGATTCCATTTGCAATTCTGAACTCTTTTCTTTCAACCAATTTATTATTTGCAGGTGAGGGAAGAGAGCAATAAACGCATAAGATAAATTAAAAAAAGAGCACAAGTTAAAATTGCAGCTATAATTTCGAACAAGAAAAATAAAGCAGTTCATGATTGCTTACCACATTTCAGCGATTAAAACAAATTTCCCCCAATATATGGAAGGAACTGATCAGCTGAACCACAGACGAGATCCCAATCACGTGCTCATCATTTTCTTCGTCACCATTTGAAACACTGCAGCAGCAATACACCAATACCACCAAATCATCAACGCTAATCACGTGTAAAAAGACCACATAATCTCGAATCTGGTCGAAGCAAACAATGGAGCAGGAGAGGGGATCGGGAAGGGTAGGGGCGTCACCTCGCGCGAGCGCGTGCGGCTCAACTCGTCAGCAAGCCTCGCGTTCCGGCGCCGCCGCGCGCCTCCCGCCGCCTCTGGGATTCGGTGGATTTTGACGGGGAAGCGGAAAGACAGCGGAGGACGAGGAGGAGGAGGAGGAGGAGGTGGTCGGGGTGGGACGAGACGGAGGCTGCGCGTGCCAGGGCCGGATCTGGTCATCTGGCCTAGCCGCCTCCGAGGTCCAATGCGGCGCGGCGCGCCATGGCGAGCTCATCGCCGGCGAGCCAAGTGGCCAAGTCTCACACTTTCAGCCTCGGTGGGCGACCTGTCTCTGTCTGCAATAATCTTGATCATAATCAGGGATCTATATGTAAAATTAAGGGCCATATATTTGAAAAAAGTGGCTAATGAAGTAGTCCCTCAGTTAAAAAAAACTCAATCTAAGATTGTGACGTATTCTAGAACAATGGATATCATAGATTAGTTATGATAAGTTCTAGGTTAAGTTTTCTTTAATAGAATGAGTAATGAGTAATGAATGAGAATCCCATTTACGAGGGATACAGATTCTCTATAATAATATATATGGAAAATTAACCTAATAATGCCCATTATTTTTTTATGAGAACTAATGTGAAAAAAAGGATCAAGTTGACACATAGCACTACTGTCTATAGGGTTAACTCAATTATATTTTATAATTGCACTCTATAAAAAACTAATATAGAGGTTAACTGTTCAGGTGAGTAGCATAGTGGATCAATATAATGAATAAGGTCACAATAACGAAAACAGCGTAATGCACTACAGTGGAATTACTGTAGCAAGATCTTGATTGGATGGGTGCTAACTCCTCTAATACACAATACTGTCAACCTCTGCATTAGAGGTTCTAATGCAGAGGATCCTGATTGATGAGTAATAATGATGCGTACTCTAACAACGATCTTATTCAGGGATCCATCTGAAAAAAATGAGGATTATTAGTACCAAACACCAATTATAGCAATCCTAAAATCAGGGACCTGTTTGAAAAATTCCGAACAGATACCAAACACGCGGGCCGCATCGGGATTTCGGGCCCTTTCCCCGCGATCCCACCGAACAAAACTGGCCGCATTTTGGGCCCACCAACCGATCGCTGAGACGGGCCGATCCCAACTGCGTGGTTGCCGACGGTTCGTTTCTCCGCGCAAATGTGGGACTCTATTTGGCCCACCATAAATAAGGCCTACCTTTGGTAGAGATGAGCCATGAACTGAGGCAGGCGAGTGGGCTAGGCTCTATAGTTGGGCCTTAATGGGCTAAATCTAACATACGAGGTTAATTTGATGGAATTCCTAATTTGATCTATGTTTCAAACTAGGTCCAGTTCAGGCCCATATTGAACAGACCAATTCCAAAATTCCGCGGGTATTTCACACAGAAACCATCAAAAAATTACATCCCAGAAAGGGATTAACATTTTGTGACCTAAATACGGACAATATTTCTATTCTATATGGTTGTATACAATGTACAGCACGTCATTTTCTCTGACGTTTAAATTCATGATATTCCACGGGAAAAAAAAGAGTTGCTAAGCTATTATTATCCAGCCTTGAGCCGTACTTACCACTCCAAAACCCACAACAGTTTCAATGTGCACTGCAGAAGCTTTACAATAATCGCGCCTTAATCTTGTTTCGAAACCTATGTGCATACGATGCAACAAGGGAATTCAACCTTCCACTATCTGGGTAGCCTCCCCTGTAAATAAAATCATTTTTACCCGGTTATGTTATGAATTCAGCATCTCCTCAGGAAGGGACGAAGAGCGGAGAGATACCCTTTGCGGGGTAATATCATGGATGATGCAGAAACAATCTATATTAAAGGCAATTAGTTTGCATTTTTCTATACGCAGTTTATGCCCGTTCTCAATGCGGATTGAAGAATTAACAATCTAACTCAAATTAAATAGAATGCTAACACTACAACAAGTCTTGGATAGACCGCACGGTTATATGAAGGACGGTTTGCCGGTTAGATAGCTAGTTTTTCTCAAAAGGGAAAAAAAATACATGGTAAACTATGTATGCAGGAGTATCCAGAAGTGACAAGCATGGTAATACTAACCGTGCATACACTTAACAAAATTGCCAAGCTCTGAGAAGCAAACGTCTCTCTGCAAAAGGAATGAAGGTAGCTGACGGTATGCAAAGAACGAGACATGGTGACGGTCAGGATCATTCCTAGGCTTCGCTGTGTCAAGGATCTGTGAGTACATCTCACCGTCAAGACATGGAAGAGCACTCTCTATACTTGTAGATAACCCATGATCCCATGCTGCATTCATAACCTGCTTCATGTGTACCGGAGTTAACCCAAGGGAACAAAAAAGCACCAAAAAAATGCAGACAGATCTGAAAAGAATTTTTTAGTTCGAGCTTCTCACCTGCCATGTTAAACCTTCTGGATCAGCAAATGCTTCATTATTCTCTTGAATTGTAAATTCTGGTCCATAACAAACAAACTTTAGAATTACGGAATGCTTCTTGAGCATTCTGAACACTGGAGAGTATCCATCTCTATTTGTAGGGTTGTAGAATCCTGCTGTAAGCTCCGCAGCATGGCTTGCAGTTCTATACCACCAATAGATAGATGGAATCTGAAAGAAATTATTTTGTCATGGAATAGACAAAACAGGCAGGCAAAGGTTGCAAAATACGTGGAACTGCCATGGACTTCTCACTGCAGCACATTCTACATCAATTATGTGAATGTTTTGTGCTAGCAGGTAAATGATCTGGTTAACGCATGCTAACATAGTTTTGCAAGCTCATAGGATCCTCAAATTCAGATTCATCAGAGCATAGGACCGTAATTTCCTATTATTAATTACAGAGTGATATATTATCCAGTAGCAAATAGACTTATAACCAAACTGTCTAGATCTGGGCTGCAGGTAATGATTTTCAATCAATCAACTACGTACAAGGTTTTGAGTAATCTTCAGCTGCTTTAGGTACAAGAGCACAATCCATACTAAGATTGAAGTTTTTTTGTGCGTAAGACAAGAAATATTGATTTTTTTGTGTGCCTAGTTTAAGAGGAATACCCATTCTGTGCTCAGTTTATCAAACCATAATATTGATAAATAGCTAGGCAAAAGAAAATAACAGGGGATATACGCGGAAGTTTTCTAAAGAACTTAGAAAGAGAGGATCCGGTGCAATGTTAAAATAAAACTTTACAGAACAGAAGTGCATACCTTCACAACAGTTTCAACTCCACCAAATGCAAGAGTAGCAAGTGATAGCACCTGGTCCACATGATCTATGAGGATTCCAGAATACCAGTTAAGGAAAAAGCGTCCATAGTAGCTGTCATAGTCACCTCCATCACAAAAAAAGCCAGTTTCATGAGGTCTTGAATTATAATAGCCTGCATTATCAGGTCCACGGGCCCAAAACAGATGTCCCCGTGACAAGGCTGCTTGTCTAAGGTTCTTTTGCATATACCTGTCGTAACACTGTCAACAATGCAAATCAATAGAAGCAAAGAAATGCATCCAGTATATTTTTAGGCAATTCCACAATGTTGAAAATTTTATGCAAGCTAGCATTATGCATCATAGATATAGCATACAACTCAGATATGTATTGTAATCCAAAAGCCCAGGCAGTATATAACCTACAAATATGAAGAAGCAGTGACATATGCTTTTGAGTACTCATGATTCTACATATTTAAATGCAAAACAGTGCATGAGTGTAATTCTATCATATTTAAATTAATCTAGTGGAAAGGACTGTGAAGAAAAATGCCTTATTTATCCCTATCTTGATACAAGTTTGAATTTAAGTAAATACCTGAAACTCACCAATACCAGGATATCTCCAGCCCATTCTTTCTGGACATGAAGGGTATTTTAGCTCACCAGAAACACCCAATCCAATTTCAATAGCAGAAATAAGGCCCTCTTCTGTCAGGTTTCTGAATTCCATATGAAAGCTCCTCATGAAATCAAAATATGCCTGCATATAATCTCATTAAGTATCAGAATACTAGTTCTCATCAATTAGGGTGCAATATGAAACGATATTAAAGAAGATAGCATACATGTTCTATGTTTTCAATACCAAGACTCTAAGATTATGATCTGCAATATATACTACAATTAGCACAGTGCATAAAGATGGACGGACAATTAAATGCATTAAAAACAACACCAAGCATAAATAAATAGTGCTCATCTAAGGAGACTAACAATTTCTATATCTTGTAGTAGACACATAAGCTAAAGGAAAGTTTAAGCAAGAGAGAAGAAAATTTACCAAGGATGACCCAATACCTCGATGCCAGTTCTCCCGCGAAGGACCCGTTCCTTGTCAATTCCCCATGAAAGACATTCCACATTTCTCCTACCTTCACGATCAGTAAAAAATACATCCTGGTTCTCTTGTGCAATTTCCATGACCCACTTTGGGAGAGACACACCACCAGATCCAGTCTCCCCCGACCCATGGAATGACAACACAACCTTGAGAAGTTTGGTGAAGGAAACTCGCTAAGATAAATTGTGATAAAAATGGTAAAAGGAAAAGTTTATCTAAGTTAAATATTTCACACTGTTACAAGATGCTGGCAAGTTATGCACAAAATATAATCATATAATATTTTGAAAATGGAATAATGCAATTCTGAGTTTCTGACTGGTATGGATGTCTTCTGCATAGACATTCTATTTAATGCCTCGATATCTATAGAAATCACAGTCCACAACATACTATAATTCACATTCACGTAATGGTTATTGTGCACAATATTAAATAAATATAACAAGTACCAGAAATGTGATTACTAACATCCCAAAAATGTCTCTGAATATTTGTATCCAGAGAAGTCGACAATCATGATAACATGCCTAACCTGAACTTTTAGCTTGAACTCTTTAATGATACCGAAAAGGTCCCTGTAACCAGACCACTCGTACTTGTGAGGAGTCCAGGCTTCCACTATCCCCCACCAACAGTCAACGATAACTCCATCAACATTCAAAGACTTCAGATGCATCAGTTCTGCACGTATGCCCTCTGGATCAATCAATTGGCAATGGCTATTGATAACGCCCATCTGCAGCAACAGAAGCACTGCTCAAGTATAGTATGATATGACATATAGATCACAGAAATGGAAACTTTCTCTACATCCATCAGGCCATTAGAGGAATAGCAACCAGGAGCAAATCCAGTAAAAAAAAAAACATAAAGACGAAACCATAATTTGTGCAACTTGTACCTCCCCCCACCCAAATCCATCAAAGGAAAAACAACAAAAAAAGGAAATTGTTTTTTTATGGTAATTACATGGCATACAATCCATTCCAGCAAAGCACGTAGCTGTCACGTGATTAATATAGTGTTAAAACAACAAAAATGAAGATAAAAAGTAGTGCCTGTTCACACACACGTCTTCGTCCTCTTATATCAGCCAGCGCCGCTGGGCAGAGCGCAGGCAACACGGAAGGGCTAAAGCAACTGGACAAGGCAGCAGCAGTGTTCTACCCCATGGCGCCCATGACACGTTCCCAGAGAGGTAAAGACCTAGCACAGCCAGAGGGCCAGAGTTCAGGGAAGCAGCAGCAGCAGCAAATGAAGGACGGCGGCGATGACCAGAGGGCGTCAGTTGCGAAGACCGACAGCATCTCGGCCGTGGAGAGATTGCAACGGGCCTCCAGTACACGGTGAGTTCGTGGGCATGCAATCTTGCAAATTTCTATTCTATCCTATTAGAACATTCGTTGTTACTTCATTTTCGTAAAGCAGAGAAGTTTTTCATGATAGACTGCTAAGTGGGAAAGGTGACATGTTCTATTATCCAAAAATCATGCTTACCTAAGATATACTGCATTGGAATGTTTAGATCAACTTAATAGGTTTATATAAATTTGTGAAACCTGGTACTATATTAACTTTGTTGATTGGTGATGTGTGACTGCCCCTCGTTGGGTTTACATAGAATTTGTTGAATGACACTATGGTCCTCATATTCTTATAAGCATGTGTTTGATGGAATTTGTAGCCAACCAACAATATGCCATAGCCACACCACCATGTTTATTGGAAAAAAAATAGCTAACTGACCAAACAAGTCAAAAGAAACAAATTAAGCACAAGATCTAGGGACAATAGATAAAAGCTAAAAAACTAAGGATGTAAATTTCCGAAGTATAAAATTCAGAAGTTTAGTCACAAAATGAACACTCAGTTCAAGCCATTTATAAAATCTGAATCCTGTGTCAAATGAAGAACTTGAGGATACCATATTAGCATATCAAATATTCAATTAAGAAGTTCGCCAGGAACTTACTGGCAGAGAAGCATAGACTGGTATATATGGAGTTCTGGTGTAATCACCTGCCAGCGCTGCTGATGCTCTTATCAGCTATTAAAACTCAAAAATAGAAGGAAAACATAAGGAAATCATCCAACAAAAATACAATAAACCATAAATATTCAAGGAAAAGCTGAGCTGTAAATTTTAAGAATTTGTGGGTTTTGCACAGCAATTCTGCAGAAGTCTTCAGTCTATTCTAGCTTCCAACATTTGCATGATATAAATCGATTCAAAGACTGTTATATAATCAATAAAAACACTACTGTAATACAGAACTAGAACTTTCTACCCCCTATAGATAGCAACTATTTTACAGTTCAGAATGACAAGAACTTATTAGATTTCTTTAGGTTATTGGTCAAGTCTCACATTCATGTGAAGTTACAAACCTATGAGTAGAGTGCAATGGAGGATGTTCAATCCCTTCTAAATACAAGTTTTGTAGTGGCAAAAAAAAGAGATCACTTTTCCCAACTAGATTCATACTATTATCTACAGGTTGATTTTTCATATATCACATGTATTACCTATTATTCAAGTCTATGTAGGGGCACCCTTTTTTTTTTAGAATGAACTTGAAAGTGTTTCAAACAATTTTGATATTAGGTATTGCAGTAGGCAAAAAGAAAATCTGTGAGGGATTACAGAAGTTGGAATATCAAAAACTAGCTAAGCCAATCAAATGACATTGTTTTTTCTTACCTGGTCATTTTCCAAACAATTCAGAGAGCTGACAGAATATGAATTCCCATATTTCTCATTTTTTATGCTTTGCTCTGCCACCACAACAGAGTCCAACGATGACGGGGATAAACTATCATCTGTTTGTAGCATAGAAGCCTGCGAGTTTAATGGTGTCCCGATGGCGTAGCTGTTGAGAACACTAGTAAAAGATGGGGTTTCAACAGAATTAACATGAAAAATCCCTGGCTGCAAATAACATTAAGAACAACAATGTGTTAGAATATGACGAGTTTTTCTCACAAAATCCAATTATATCATTGTACACTAAGAGATAAACGCAAACGATCGATACAGTAACAGTAAACATGCCCTGGTAAGTAAGAAGCCAAAGTAAACTGAACTGAATAAGATGCAACGACAAACAAGTAGAGGGAGAAGTACGAGATTGGTGAGGATGCACGGACCAATTGGGGAGCGGGAGGGTGGAGGGGTTGCGACGAGGCGCGGAAGGTGGTGCCGTCGGGGTGCACGGTCCAGCCGGCGGCGCGCGCGAGTGCGGCGAGGACGTCGTTCATGTCGGCGCGGGCGGGGAGCGGGAAGTTGCCGTGCTGCCGCAGCCCGGACAGCATGCGGCTGGTGATGGCCCTGCGGTGCCGCTCCCTGAGCTTCGTCCGCTCCTTCTCCCTCTCCCTCTCCCTCTCTCCACCTCCGCCGCCGCGCCGCCGAGGCGGAGGCGGAGGCGCCGCGGCCGCTGGGGAGGGGGAGGGGGAAGGGTCGGCCGCGACAGGGGATGGGGATGGAGTGGAGCCGAAGCCCCGCGGTCGGCGGTGCGGCGGCGGGTCACCGTCCAGCATCGGAGAGTGCGGGTGCTTCAGGCTCATCGCGCGCCGCCGCCGTCGCCGCCGCTGCAGTCGCCGTCGCGCCGATCTGCGGGCGCGAGGGAGAGGAGAGACGAGAGAGTGGAGAATCCGAAGACTGAAGAGTGGGCCAGAGCTGCACAGGCAGAAAATGCTGCCAACTAGGCAGTTTACACTTATATAAGACGTAGATTATTAAGCGGATTATTATCATGAATAGTTTATTTGACTGAAGAGATAAATTAAATATTTTGATAAATAAAAACAACAGATAAAATAAAATGATTTAACTATACAATAAATTTTTTTAAAGATGTATTTTTTTAAGATAGAGTAAATAGTCCAATGAATAATCCGAAAAAAGAAGGGGAGATCTTTGAAATCAAAGGCATATGAGATATATGCTCTTTTTTTTGCCTCGAGCAATAAAAGTAAAAGCTTCGATGCGTATAAAAGGGGAAAATCAACGTGCATTGGTCACAATTGTTTTACTCAAACAAACATTCAATAATCCACCTTTATTATAATGTTTGAAATTTGTTGGTTTTTTACATGAAGTAGTTCAATTCTTGATGAAATTCTCTAATTTTCCTCCATTCATAGGAGGATCCCTAGTGATCACAGTTTACATGGTTGTTACAAACATTTTAGCTCAAATTGGCTAAAAAGTGAACATGCCCCTCTTATTTGCACACCCTTATACTTACTTAAAAAAAATGGTTGCTCATTATTGACCGAATGTTTTGCAGTCCTGACAATGCTCAAGAACAATCTAATACCAACACCACCACCAACAACAACGCACCACTCACCATACCAAGAATGCCTCCCTACCCAAGCCGCATCAACACCATGGAGATCAAGCAGCTGATCCAGACAAGGCTTGGGCACGAGAGATCCGAGCGATACTTTAGGTACCTAAAGATGTTCTTAGGTTCGAGGATGGAGAAGTCGGTGTTCGACAGGGTGGTCATTCAGACGATCGGCAGGGAGAACATCCGGTTGCACAACCACCTGCTCATGTCGGTCCTCCGCAATGCATCTCTCCCGGTTCCTCGTCCAGGTGTACCGTCAGGAGCCATGTGATTTTTTTGCATCCAGTTTGTTTTGGGGGTTTTGGAAATCTTTTGGAACGAGATGATCTTGCAGGATTTTATTGAAGTTAAAATAGTCATGGTGAAAATCTCATAAAATTCTTGTGTCCGGTAATAGAATTCGTGGTGATGTTAGTTAGTCAGCTCTTTTGAGGATATGTACCCTTTAGTGTTAAGTTGTAATTTTGATTGTTAAATTCATTTTTTCTTAGATTTAATTCATCTCCTGGTTTTTGGGTTGCAAGTAGGAGGTTGATTTATTTGCAACGAGGATGTTGAAGGTTTTAGTTGAATCATTATGATTAAGCTTGCTATTGCAAAATGCTTATTGTTTTTTTTTCCAGTTCTACACCTACATTTGCAAAAAAGATCTATCTTTGATGCATTCAAATGTACTAGTACTATCTATACTCATATGTTTGGATGCAAGAATTCTGTAGTACTAGTATCTTTTCTTCGTAAAAAAAAAAAAAGCTTTAAGAAACTCTAGGCCGTTGGATGCGCCTAGAAACATTCCGAGATTCGTACACGTGGCGCAACACGCTACCTGAAGCAGACGCCACCGCTGCTTCTCTCCTCCGCCGCCGCCGCCGCCGCAGCACGCCGCCGGCGATATCCTCCAGTAGACCTCAGGCATCGCCGCATCACCACCCACTGCCAGGCCAGCGGAGCGGAGTAGTTCGCTTGGAGCTTGCAAGCCTGCAACCTGCAGGACTCTGGGCTTCATCTGGAATCGGATGCTCGCTCGCCGATGCCCGCGTGGTGTTCGACGCAATGCCGACGAGGGATTCCTCTCGTGGCCCGAGCCCCCGCGCGGCGCAGGAGGGGCGCCGAGGCCAGGGAGCTCTTTAGTTTGACATTAAGCCATCGGGGAATGGCTTGTTGTGGCTGACAATAGCTAAATCAAGAGGAAGCCTATCTGCAAAGCGAGAAAGCTTTCTGACTGCAGAGCTACGCCTCCGCCTTGGGTGTCCGATTCTGTACTGTATTGCAGTCAAGTTCTGTTGAGCTATAAGAGATAATTAGATTGAGCAGATATGCTTAGAGTAGAAGAAGCAGAATGCCATGGTACTATGGTCGTCAGAAGGGATTCGGAAGGTTTCTATGTGATCTTTCCACAGTTGTTGACGACCTTATGTTGTCAGAGTTCAGATACTGATCCAGGTTATGCCCAGATGGAGATTGCTTCCTGAAAGTATTCATTATGCTGGACCTCACTATGTTCTCTTCTGAAGATTCCTTACAAGGCCAACATCGAGAACTCCAAAACAACATTTTGGGAATTGGTAGCATCCTTTGGTATCCTTGGTTTCCATGGCCGACAGAAGCAAAAGGTAAGGTGAAGTACTGGAGCATAAACCGCATGTTCTATTCAGTTTTTGTTCAGGAAAATAATTTCTCAGCTAAGATGTTAAGCTGCTATATGCAAAATACTAGATTACCTCTGCACAGTTGTCCACCATCTTAAAATTTTTAAAACAAAACTGGCAGAGAACGTCTCCATCTTATCACCCAATGGCAGCATATGCACAGAACTGTCACAACAGACAAGATATTTTTTCCCCATCGCTCCAATTGGAGACCACACAATAAGGCCCCACAAACAGATGGCTGCTCAAACATTTCTACATTACCACATAGCCTTCTTTGTTTCTCCCTCCCTCCCTCTCCAACACACCAATCCCATCCCCAGTGTTCAATGACCATGGCAACCAGTTATTACTCCATCTCCAATCCTCCACTATCCAAAACTTCCCTTCTCAATAAACAGGTATGCTATCACAAACAAGCTACATCGTCTTTTGTTCTGAATCCTGTATTTATTTTCAGCTTGTCTGCTCATGCATTGTCTTGGATTTTGTTTTCAAGGTCCCAAGTTGGGTACTTCGTACAATCAGCAAAGGCAATTACACTGGTGGTACTTACACTACAACAAAGAGGAATTTAAGAACTGGGTTCCATGTTCGTGCTGTCACTGGAGGCCAGGGCACTCGCAATGTGTCCGGCGCAGAGTTCCCAAGCGATTACACTGAACTGCTAGTGCAGGTACTTAATGTCATAGCGTGAAAAAAATATTCATTGAAAATTGATAATCATAAAGGATGCATGAGCTTTTCATGTACTCGCTTTGCTTGAATATAAGCTTGTGGCTCACTATTTGCTACTGCATAATTAACATAAACCCAGTTAAATGACTTCAAAAATTCTGACAGTGGCCGCATTACTGAATTAATATAACAGTGCCAGCTGTTTGTTTCAGTGGTGATAATACTGAAATATGGGTGCTTCATGTACTTTTCGGTAAAATTTTTGTGATATCACACATTGTAAACAAAGAATCTTGATGGGCTACTTTACTGAAATTACCTAGATCATCAAGATTGGCCTTTATCATGCATGTTACCTTTTTGATGTAGCGCCTAGCGGAGCTAGAAATTATCAAAGAGTAGGGCTAAGATAGGGCTTAACTAATGAGTTGTTCATTTTTTTCCCAAATTTACATTGTGATTTAAGAGAATTTAACTATGATTTTGGAGGCAAGCCTAGGGCTCAAGCCCTAGCTGCCCTAGGCCTTCCTCCGCCCCTGGCGCCATAGATGTGTAATCAAAGGCACCACAATTTAGACCTTTTATGTTGTGAAGTCATCGTTGAGGTCTTGTGGATAGATGTCCAAAAATAACATATGAAGGGTTTTATGTGGAATTTTGTACCAGGATATCCAATATACGGAAGCTGGAAACTGTATTTTCTGTAATAACCAGAAACTATGCCCAAATGAGTGACAATACGAGCTAGCCATGTTGGCATCTTATCTCTGATGAGCCTAAGTGAGAGAGAAGCCAGTCAGCGTTTTCGATGCAACCCTTTTATGATCAACATACTTGTGGTCTCTTTTCATATGACTTTTGGTCTTATTTACTGTGAAAATAAGATGCTGGAATCATCGAATGACTAATTCAGTATACATGTAGTGATTTCAGGCAAAAGAAGCTGCTGAGTCAGCTTTTAAGGATGGGAAGCAGCTATTGGTGAGCCTTAATCTGTCTACTATCTGACTTAATTTTTATTCCTTTTTTTTGCATCAAAAAATTGTGATGTAATATATTTCAGGAAATTGAGTTCCCTACAGCAGGACTACAATCTGTACCAGGTTCTACATAGATAAGCTTTCTATACATTACCTTGTTATAAGATCTTGGTCAGGTGGAAAGGATAACATATGAGATTCTATTTTTGCTTTTAGGTGACGGCGAAGGTGGAATTGAGATGACTGGAAGCATGCTTCTCATAAGAGAATTTTGTGATCGCTTTGTCCCTGCAGAGAAAGCTACAAGAACCAGAATCGTATGTCCCGACCATTTTCTAATAACTAGTATCTAGAGGCTGATTTGTAAATGTATTCTTGACTCTCATTTATAAACAGCAAAAAGACAAGGTTGTACATGGATGATCACTGGCAGTTTTCTACCAGTGATTGAAGCAGCAATAAGTGTGCTAAAATTAAACTAAATTTAAATGTCCTGCTTGATTCTCCTTTTCTTATCTGACATATTTCAGTTCTTCCCTGAGGCAAATGAAGTCTCCTTTGCAAGACAGTCTGCCTTTGAAGGATGTTCATTGAAGCTAGATTATCTAACAAAACCATCCCTATTTGAAGATTTTGGTTTTACAACAAAGGTCAAAATGGCAGACCGTGTGCGTCCAGAAGATGAGATATTCCTCGTGGCTTATCCCTATTTCAATGTCAATGGTATGTGTTTCTGTTCACTATTATTGCTGTATCCAAGTTGAGTTTACCACTTCAATAATATGATAATGATGTTTCCCAGAAATGCTTGTGGTTGAAGAGCTTTACAAGGAAGCAGTTGTTGGCACAGACCGAAAATTGATAATATTCAACGGGGAACTAGATCGAATAAGAAGTGGGTGTATCCTTCTGTATAAATTTAGAGTTTGTATTTCATATGATGACAAAGCTGCTAATTCTTCTGTGCTGAACTGCTTATTCTAGTGCATATATGATGCCAAACAGTTGATCTTATGCCAAATAAGTAATAAGTTATCGAATTTGTTTTTAAACAAACATGTTTTCCTGCATCACAAATGATGTGTAAAATTTTGCAGTGCTAGTGACTTTCCTCAACAAAAGATATGCTGTGCTGACGATGTTTGAAAATAGTATGCTTGTGAAATTCATAGTTAACTATCATTTGTGTTGGTTCACTTCCTTGACAATCAAAGACTATCCTCCTTTCTTCTACCCAAAGCTAGCGGAACTTGCCAAAACGTTTCTTCCAAAGCTGGAGACAGTTTATTATATTCACAATTTTAAGGGACTCAAAGGAGGGACACTTTTCAGGTTTGCATATTCCTAGCATTCTTTTGTTGTATTTTGCTCTCCAGAATTAGCACCGCTGACTCATGTGCCTTTGCATGAGAGTTAACATGGCAACTTGAATGTTGCGTTCTATTCTTCACTGTTATTATTGTTATCATCCCCATCATCATTATAATATGTTACTTACCTACATAATGGCTATTGTTTCTTGATAAGTAATGCTTTCAAACAAATATATTCAGCTTGTTGTTACCATCAACTTACCGTACGACATGTAGTTGCAGAAATTTAGTTTAGTATAAGTTGCAGTATGTTTATCTCGTCAGCAGAAAAAATATGATTGCATTCAGAACCTTTACGAAACAAACTGTACATATCAAATGTGTGATTTTGCCAAACTTTGTTGTCTGGCAGGTGTTATCCTGGTCCTTGGAAGGTTCTGAGAAACATCGGTGGCAGCTTCTTCTGCTTGCATGAACAAGAAGAGATGCCATCACTGAAGGAAGTGGCCCTCGACATCCTCCCTTCTGCCTAGAACCTTTCATGAGCCATTCCAAGCACAAGTCAAGAAAATGGAGAAGGGAAAAAGCCTAAAAACTACCGGTTATTTCTCCATATATGTTGATGGATTTTTGTTGTACGTAAGGAGAGGTAGGAAGGGGTGTATTGCTGTGATGTGTACACGCATTTGTGCATCAAGGTGAATGCGTGGTTGGTGCCTTGATGGCGATCAGTATTTCTCCTGTCAAAACTTAATAAGCCAAGTGTATGAGAAGTAAAGATCCGTTTGGTAAACTGAAATGTTAGTGTAACAGAGATTGGTGAATGGACACTTCAGGATTTATGGAAATTTGAGTATTTGGCCATGATGAAAACATCAAGAGGAAGAGCCCGACCTTCCTTTCTGTTAATTGAGATCCGAGTGTCGCAAATTGCTTTTCACTAGAAGAACGACAAGAACCACTAAGAAGTAAGAACAGATTAACAATTGATCTAAATCCCATGTCTCACTCTGCGTACTTCCCTTCCTCGTGATCCAGCTCCTCACAATATCTCTCTGCCATGATGGAGCTCATTCTGGAGCACTGATATTGCGAATCAATGGAAGCAGAGTGCAAGCGATTGTGCAACGCTAGGCCTCAACGAAAGCGTTGCAAATCAGAGATGCGAATGTCGAGTTCCTGACGCCTCCTATGCTCTAATTACTCACTAACTAAGCACAAGCACTAAGATACAGAGCAATGAGCATCAACAAGCTAGAGCCTAGAGCAGAATTAGAGCTAGCCTTGCATTCAACATGCTTGCCTGTTGGTATGGAGCTTTACATATATACTCCCCTGTGATGTCTTGTTTAGATGTACTAGTAGGAGCCAGAGTTAACTGCTTGGTATAGCATTGCTATCCCGTTCATCTTTTCCAGTGAATTTAATTTAAGGAGGGAGATTTGACACACTTTATTTCAGTCACATTATTCATGGATCAGCTACATACACGCATTCAGCGCAGGTAATTAAGTAGAATGCGTGACTGTAAATTCCAAGCTGATCACCGTGTGCACTACTACTGCACTGACACTAACTTGTTGTGGAGAATAAGGATACGTGTATCGATACGGTCTCCATATTCGATTACAGATAGGAAATAGGTCAGATCAATGTATTATGTAATAGAGTAAAACTCGGTTGTCATGTTACCTTGTATCGTAAGGTGGGTATAGAATCTCGACCGGATACTACCATGTAATAGATTAGGAAACTGATGCCGTATTCGGCTAGGTTTCTCCTTTGTAACCCTGCCCCCTAACCTATATAAAACGGGCAGGAAGGCCCCTCAAGGGCAACACAGATAATCTCAATTAGATCATCAGATCAATATACACCCGATGGATATAATCTCCAAACAGAAGTAGGGTATTACCTCTTATCGAGAGGGTCTGAACCTCTCTAAATTTTTATCTTTCACTTCCATCCACTTTTAGATCTCGTGCGCTACCCCTTCTATCAATGCCTATTTCCAGAATCGACACTTATACTGCTCTGATCACATAGTGATACACATTTGATATTGGAGAAGCAGAAGTCTTTCGCTTTCACTGCACGCTCTGATACACTCCGATCCCAGTTGCCTGTGCATATGCTTGATGGATTCTTGTTGTGCACAAGGAGGTAGGGAAGGGATGCATTTCTCTGCTCCATTATAAACTGCCGTTTCTAGCTAGTGTTCATGTACGAACGAGGCTCTATGTAGTAATGGAGGTGACAGATCAATGGCTTATTATCCTGGATCTGCCTCGATTATTTTAACTGCTTTTGCAATAGAACAACGACAATAATTTAACTACTTAGATCAAACAAACGGTACATACCCTGCACAATTATGCAGGCAAGTTAAGCTCAATTGTAGGTGATCAACGGTTGGTGGATGCGGTGTTGGCACTCTATCCATGTTCGTAATCCAAGTATCCAATTGTGTCCCTCGCTTCTTAAGTCTGCATGCTGAGTAGGGAGATCTGCCATGCTGATAAGGTTACTTCAAGTAAGTGAAGTGCAGGCCAATGCGCGAGGCTAGGCCACAGTGGAAGCATTGCACAACATAGATTTGCATGTCGAGTTCCCGATGCCTTCTAAGCCCTAACTTAGCACTAAACACAGGCGTCAAGATACTAAGCAATGAGCATGAACAAGATAGATAGAGCACAAGTAGACTGTAGAGCTACTCTTATTGCATAATCGCTTGCAGATGCAGCAGGCCTGCCTGTTAGCATTGACCTATGTATATGGTCTCAATTTATTGAGGTTGTAACTTCATCACCTTTTCTTGTCTTAATAAGATGTCAATGGTTACGAGTTTCTCTTCATTCACTGTCCGTGTTCTATCAAAATTGAGTTTACCACTTAAATAATAATAACAATAGGGAGCTATATACCTCTTTATTATGATGGAAGAAAACCTCAAATAACAATATGATATTTCCCAAAAAAAATTGATTTTATACCTCTCAGCAGGGATGGATTCAGACTTTAGGCAAGCCCTAGGCCAGACCATAGCAGTTTAGCCCATATATCTTTTACATGGTGAACTCACATGAGTTTATATGGATTTCATTTACAGGTTCCGAGCAACGGCCTGAGTGGCCCGGGATCTGGGTCCACCTCTGCCCTCAAGAACTGTAAAATTTCACCCTTCTTCGATGCTTACAGTTGAATTACCCGGGCTGGACGAATATAGTCGACCAGATTGAGTTCAGGAAAGAAGTGTGCAATTACAAGGAGACAATCGCCGATGCGCATCCACTTGCCAGATGCCTCGTCCCAATCCTGTATTTCTTCCCTTCCTAGTGATCCAGCTCCGCACAATGTTTTTCTGCCATGATGGAGTCCAACACGGAGCTCAGGTAGGGAAAATCCGAGGAAGCAGAGTGGAAGCGACTGTGCAACACTAGGCCTAAGTGGAAGTGTTTCAAGGCATGTATGTGCATGTCGAGTTCCCGATGACTCCTAATCCCTAACTAACCACTCACTAAGCACAAGAGCCAAGATGCAGAGCAACAAGCATCGACAAGCTAGAGCAGAGAGCAGAGCTAACCTTGCATTCAAGTATTCAACTTGCCTGCCTGTTGCCATGGAGCTATATACCCTCGTGATGTCTGTTTATGTATATACTGAGAGCCAGTATCACAGGGATTCAAGTGGACGAGTTAGCGCTTTTTTTTCCTTTTATCTCACTTCTACTTTATCTTTTACTATCATGTAAAAATCGAATAGAAAACAGGTTTTTCAAATTAATAGTAAGACTGCTTCCTTGTGTCTCTACAAGTATATATTAAGAATCTGTTTGGTAGAGCTTCATCTTCTAAATATAGCTCCAGAAGTTGGATCTGAAGTGCAGTTGTGGAGTAGTCTAAACCCAGTTCCATCTCTCTAGTTTATTTTGTGAGAGCGCTCCACTCAGCTCTGCTCTCATTTTAGGTGGAGCTGAAACTGTTTGGCTGGACTCCAGCTCCAGGAGAGATAGAGTTAAAACTTTTTGACTAAGCTCTAACTCTAGAAAAGGTGGAGCTAAAATTGTGTCAGACAGATCTTAACTATTAGTATCTCGTTCGACTACCCCAACCAAAAGAAAACGGAGGGAGTACTCTTTAAGTCTAGACAAAATCAGCACGAGAGAGATTGGGTATAATAATGGAAGGACCACTCTATTGGTTAGTACTTGTTTTAAGGTGAAACCTAACTTTTTGCCGGGTTGGCTGAATGAACCGGCGACTAAATTTCATTAAGAAAGGAGAATAAAGTTACAAATAGTTTTTAGCTTACAACGACAGTAGACCGTCGAGTTGGGGTCAAGACAAAAGCCTCCTCCCTAGTAAGTTAAGAACTGCTAAAACCAAAGAAGAAAAATGAGAAGGATTATGTGTTTTCTATCTCGAACTATCCTGCTTCCTTCCACAACATGATTTCTTCTTTTATAGCTTCCGTAAGATGCTCAGGGCTTTTGGATCTCTGATCAAACACACACGTGCGTTCTTTCTACAGCTGCCAACAGATCAGCATACACGCATTATCAAAATTTATTATGTAGCACTTCCGAAAACAACGTCTAGCCTTCATCCACTACTCAGCAAGGCCAAGATCTTCTTCTCTCGGGATCAAAAAGTATGCACTGATCCATGTACGCAACTGTCTCCAGACTATGATGGTATTATCACACTTAACAAATAGGTGCAAACAATCCTCTTGTTCTCTTTGGCATATGGTACAACAAGCAGCATGCGGCCATCCCCTTTTCTAGAGGTTGTTTGCTGTCAGACATCGTTCTTTCACAGCTAGCCACATAAAGAACGTACTCTTGATGTCTTAACGTGCCAAATTAGTTGTGTTGCAGGCTTGGAGCTCTTTGCACTAGAACAACTGGAAACAACGGTGAAGTGTTGGCCTTCATCTAACCTCCTGTGCATCAGGCGGACCAGCAGCAGTGTAGCCACGAGGTGAGGCAGTGCACGGACATCGCCGGCTGTTGAGGTGGAACTGAAGGCCGAGCAGAGTATCATGGAGGCAAATACATCCCGGAAACTGCTAATGTCTTTTTTTCCTGCGCAATGTCCCACGATTATTCAGTTTGCCCCAATTGGGATGAACAGCCAGTTTTCCATCTTTGGATGTAGGGCAAAACAGTGGAAGGCCATCTTTCCACGTGTTGGGAGCGCCGGCGAGACGAGGCGAAGCAATCTCATCTCCACCCATCCAAGCCGATCGAGATTCTCGGACTCTCGATGGCATGTATCGGGAGTATGGTCTCACCTTATATATGGAGGCTGTAATAACTTCGTCATCTTCTTCACTACAAAATATATCACTGAATTTTTTTTAGAGAAGGGTAATTTTTTAACCGGCTTCTATATCTAATCAGATATATGCAGTCTTTTCAAATAGAGAAATTAGCCTTTAAATATGCAACATTTTCAAACGGGGAACTTAGCCCTTAAATAACCCAATCTGAAGTTCGTTTCTATAGAGATTTGAACTCAGGATCTTGGGTGTTACTCAGGTCACTGCAACCACTAAACTACATGCCCTTTCACTGGATGATGTATACATCAACTGGATGATGTATATATAATAAAATTTTGGGGAAAAATGTTAATTGTTGTATGTTTTCATTTTTTTTCATGTGAAATTTAAGAAGGGAAATTCTGCACATGATTTCACTGACATTATTCATTGATCAGCAGAGGCAGGTACAATAATGAGTCAATTAGGACGTCGTGCAGAACGCCGAGCTCACCACGAGCAGTGCATAAGTGAATGCATGCTGGTTGGTGCTACGGTGGCGATCAAGATTTCTCCTACCAATGAACGCAAAGTGTCTTTGAAGCAAGATCCGTTTAATTTGGTACAGTAACTTTTTAGGTCTAGGCAAAATTACAGCGAGAGAGATTGGATATATATATTGGAAGGAGCACTCTTATATTTTAAGATGAAATAACCCGATTTTCTGTTTCAGCTCTCTGCACTAGAAGAACGGACACAACTTGTAAGAAGAGTTTAACAGATGACTGGAATTAAAAAAAAATGATTAGGACTACTATGTACAATTATACAGCAGCTGAGCTTAGCTATAGCTGATTAATGCCAGGTGGATGAACACGGACATTCCAGGATAGCCGCGTAGGCATCCAGACGCTCGATACCTTCCCCATGAAAAGAAAAAAAAAACCGAGATTTAATTTGGAGGGAGAAACATTCATCTAAATACTTTTTTAAAAAGAACTTGTAAATGTGTTGAGAATTTAACATGAGATTTCGGGGTTAAAACCATACACCCATTACCTCTGCACTGGGCCACTGTCAAGTGCATCTCATCCTCTCCCCATGCGATCCAAATCGATCTGCAGAACGTTTTTCTGCCCAAAAGCTGCAAAGATAGGGGAACTCTAACGAAGCAGATACAGGGCGTGTGCACAACGCTAGGCCACAGTGAAGGCATCATGGACCAACCCTGTGCACATCGAGTTCCTGATGCCACCTAAACCATAAAACTATAACCACTAAGCACGTTGATAGGAAATAAATATATTTTCGTTTTTGATTGGTTTTCATGAAAATTAAGAATACATTCTTAAATATTAAGTTCCTCGATCGTGAATAATGGTGGACAAGTTAGATTTTGGAAGAATAAATGGTTAGGTGTACTTTTTAAAGACAAGTACTCGTCTTTATATTGTATTGTTTGAAGGAAGAATTCTTCAATTGCTAATGTTATGAGATCTGTTCTGCTGAATGTTTCTTTTATGAGAGCTTTAGTTGGTTAGAATCTTGAAAATTGGCATGATTTGTGTGCATCAATTGTATATATTCAGTTGACACAATAAAGTGATTGTTTTAGATGGAATTGAAAGTTCAAGTGCCATTAATTTGGTTTAGGTGATTAATGATAAATCAAATTACATGATACTAATATTTTTATAAGCATTCACTACTGGAGAAATGATTTATGCCCGTGAAAAAATCACATTAATTCCGGTTCGAACAGGAACCGGGACTAAAAATAACTTTTTGATCTTTAATCCTGATTGGTGACACCAACCGAGACTAAAGATCATTTTTAGTCTTGGTTATTTTTTTAGGTCGTGTTAGGCTGCCGGGATCTTTAGTCCCGGTTAGTGTTACCAACCGGGACTAAAGATCACCTGGTTGATAAAGCATCGATAAAAACATTTCTCTCCCCTGTCTCCTCGTAGCCAAAATTTCTAAGTCTCCTCCCACCTCTCCTCCTCTTTCCTCTCTCCTCCCTTCCCCTCTCCCCTCCCACCGGCGGTGGCGGTTACTGGCAGTGGCAGCGCACCCCGGCACGGTGGCCAGAGCGAGGGGGAGGGCGGTGGCTGTGGCTCCCCTCCCTCCCTCCTCCCCTCTCCCCTCCCACCGGTGGTGGCGCACCCCGGCGCGGTGGCTAGAGCGGGGGGGGGGGGGGAGGGGCGGTGGCGGCGGCTCCCCTCCCTCCCTCCCTCCCAAATCTGGCTGGAGGGGGGAGGGGGGAGGGCGGTGGCCGGCGGCGGCAGGCAGCGGCGGGTGGCCGACTCCCAAGGCGGCGGGGCCCTCTCCTCCTCTCCCCTATCTGTGATGATTTGTGGATGATTTTGTTGTAGATTTTTTAGATGTTTTTTGAATTTATGGATGATTTTGTTGTTGCATTCGATATGTGATGTTAATTTTGATGTTGTTACATTCGATACATGGCATTAGAAAAAATAATTTTGATGTTGTTGCATTTGATTTGTGGGGATTTGGGGTGACAGCATTGGTGATTTCAGCTTGAAATCAATAGATGCAAGCAGCAAAAATAATGGAAAAAAAGAAAAACTTTAGTCCCGGTTGGTAACACAAATCGGGACTAAAGATGGAGCGCCAGTCATGTGATGCTACCATCTTTAGTCCCGGTTCGTGTTATCAACTGGAACCAAAGATACTCATCTTTAGTCCCGGATTCGGTGTCCCGGTTTACAACCCGGGACTAAAGGGATTGCAAACAGGGACTAAAGATGGGTTCCCTAGCAGTGATTTATTTGTCTAGTAGTCTCATGTGGATATGAATGTGAAAATTGTGACAGGTGATCCCTGGACTTTATATGAGTTGAGATAGAAATATTCGTTGATGGTGGACCTAAATCACGATAAGTATAAAGTGCATGGAGATCAAGTTATATGTATCATTCCTTCTTTCCATGCACACATTCATATATTCATATATAATATTTCCATGTGATTATATATACATGTGAGACTAATGTTTTGTTTGAGCCATATCTTGTTTAGTCTCTTTACATTGAGAACATAGAGATGATGAAGATATGTTTTTATTTTAGTGTCTATATTTAATAAATGTCTTCTTTCCTTGTATAGGATAAGTTCTCAATATTTCATATCCTTTTATGCATACTCTTGCTTCACACAAAAATTTTGTATGCATACATTTAGGGGGGAGCCAATCCTATACCTTAGTTATGCATGTATTTGATCCAAGTTATTCACTTTCATTTAATTGGAATCTCTATATTTAAGTATATATTTGAGTGTATGACACTTGTGATGTTGATTAATACTCATCCACTTATCATATCCTTTTATATACTCAATCGGTTGATCAACATGTGGAGATTGACAACCGAATCATTAGAACTAATAATTTCATTGAGTTGAATGAGAGAAATAAATCCTAAAAATTGAAAACGTATTGATGCTCAAGTGATATCATTACACCTAAAGATAACAATGATGATAAAGTGAAGATACTGAAGATGTGAGATACGAAGTGACTACTATGGTAAGACGGTGAAGGACAAACGATGCTTAGTCACGATGAACACAGATGCCTTAGTGAAAGGGTATAGATGAACACAGATGTACACCTCGAGTTCCTGATGTCTCCTAAGCCTATCTGATTACTAAGGATATGCGCCAAGATATAAAAGCAGTGAGCACCAACATGCTAGTGAGATCATTATGTAAAAATCTCATCTGTGTGACGGGTCTCCTTCCGTCCCCAATGACGATCTATCTCTAAACGGTTCTAATGGTGACCCTTAGCCGACTCAGCCAGATTTTACAGTGGCACATTCGTCTAGAAACAGTGTGTTTGCTGCATCTCAAGACGCCGCGTACGTACTCAACATCGAATGCACATAGACGCTACCACACAAGGTGTATAAGTATTTCCGTGCGTAATAACTAATTCCTGAAGCCTTCCAAGCGTAGACAGATATAGGTAGGCACAGAGCACTGTGTTTGCATCGTATGTTTGGACATTGTGCCAACCATAGATGAAACTGACAGCGATGCCTTTTATTTCAACCTCCAAAGTGTAAAGCTATAAGCTAACTACAAATACGTGTAGAGGAGAGAGAAAAAGCCATCTGCTAGCTACAATATGAACTTTTATGTGTTTGAAAGATGAGTTAGATATTATTGGTGTAGTATATATTTATATAAAATAAGTGTATAAGGTTATTAAATTAACTATAGATAATGTGTTAATTTTTCGAGTTAGTAGTTAGCTATGCTATTAAACTTAATCTAAGATTGATGTGTCTACTCAAGGTCGTTCGTGTGGAATCGCGTCTTCTACTGTCATCTCCCTCTCATCTGAATGCGTGGAGAGATGTTCTTGATTATGATCACACGATAGCATCTAGCAGTGAGTAGTTGCGCTGGTTTGGAGCAGTTAAATCCAATTTTGTCAAGGACATCCTTTGAGAATTTTTCAGAACAACATATAAAAACAAGAACCTGCATGGATTAGTCATCGATCTTCGATCCTCTTTCTAGTTAATTCTTATGACAACTCGAAATACACTTATGAAAACAAAGTTATCAATGGTTCAGTCTTACATTTCTAAAACAAAACAGTAGTACGTCTTATGAAATCCAAGAGAAGAGTACGAAATTGAGTAATAAATTTAACTAGTTATTAGTACTAATGTACAACAGATGAGTCAAGATCGATCGACTGCATCACTCGGCTGATAAACTGAAAGTGGAGTTTTGTCCTCCTTTTATACATATCGTCCAAACAATCATAAAAAATTGATAAAAATTAATATGATAGATTAATATAAAATACGTTATTCCACAAACATACAAAATCAATTGTTGCTGAATTGAATTATATGGAAGAAGGAAAGAACCAGGAGCGGTATCGCTTGTTGTCGTATTTAATTTGTATCTCCTCGTCGCCTCGTGTAAATAATCATCATCATATATGGGAAAAACCGGCCCGTTGGACTGCCAAATCATGTCATAGACAAGAAAGTTGTGAGTGCTACTGTACGCCTCGACGTCGTTCGTGTAGAAGACGCAGTTCCCTCGCATGGCGCCCACGCCGCCGTAGTGCGACGCCGTCAGCGCCCTGGAGCAACCCGTGCCGATGAAGATGAGCTGGTCGCGCAAGCTCGACCTCGTCGCCTCCGACCACTGTCCGCCGCCCATGTCCGCCTCGAACACGGTGAAGTATTCGCCTCCCTGGTGTCTCCTGCGGAGCCGGCGGACCAGCAGCAGCTCGCCGCCGCTGGCCGACGGGACGAGGTAGTGCTCCATGTCGTACTCCCACGATAACTTGTTCGGAGGCAGCGCATTGCCGGCTATGTGGTGGACGCACGACGACAACTTGGGCTCGCCGGTGAGGTCGTGGGCGCAGAGGTTGCCGTGGCCGTGCAACGCGTAGAGCTTCCCGCCGTGCACGGCGATGTCCCTGAGATCCCCCAGTTTGTCAGCTCCCGGCGGATGACGCGGCGACCATGGTAGCGACGTGCCCGTGCGGCACAGAGCAACGGCGCGGCTGCCGCCGCTGATGCTGACAATGGCGGCGACGAGGTCGCGTGAGATCACGATGAGCTTGCATATTTTCATTGTCTCTTCCGACGTCGTCGTGCCGGGAAGGGCGGCGTCGTTCGATAAGGAGCCCGGGAGCACCATGGCGGCTTTGGAGATGGGGTTCTTGAGGAGGAAATCCCCACCGCCGGCGCCGTCGCCAGCGGCGGCGCGGCGATCGAAGAGTAGCCAGCCACCGTCGCAGGCTAAGCAGGCCGGCGAGTCGAGGGCGAGGTAGTGGCGGTCGCCGTCGGGGAGGGAGTCGAAGGCGCCCTTGTAGCAGGAGACCAGCCACGGGAGCGGCGGGGGGAGGAGACCGAGCCGTTCGTGGAGCTTCGCGGCGAGGCGCCACTGGCGGCAGGCGGAGCTGAACCGGGCGCGGTCAGAGAAGGACGGGACTCGGGCGAGGATCTCGCCGGCGATCTCTACCGGGAGGTCCAACCATCGCGACGCCGGCGTGGCGGCGTGCAGCCTTTTCGTCGGCCTCGCGTCGTCGTCCATTGGAGCAGCCCACATACGATAGCAATGCACATCGGAGAACTCTACAAGGTCAATCTATCGTCCTCCATTTTATATTTTATAAATCATTTGATATTTTTTAAAGTTAACTTTTCTTCTAAGTTTGATCAAGTTTATAGAAAAATATAGTAACATTTTCGATACCAAACAAACATGCTATCAAAATATATTTAATGGAACTAATTTGATGTTATAAAAGTCACTACGTTTCTCTGTAAACTTGACCAGACTTGAATAAATCTAACTTTAGAAAAATCAAGTTGATTTATAATATGAAACGGAGGAAGTATCCGGGAGTAAAATAAACACTCAAACTTTTCTTTTTATATCGAAGGATAAAAAATAAACTAACGTGCAATCTCTATTTGTATCGAGGTCAGTGTGTTCTTTTGCACCGAGTTGCTAAAGGGGATGAATATGTTAATACCCCTCCCGATTAATATTACTTGTCATTCTGCAAAAGGATGATGTTAAACTTTAAAATCTTTTACTATAAATAATTTATAAAATATATATCTTAGAAATATGGTGATCATATGTATAGATGTAACGCCCCGATCTCGTTAGCCGTAAACACCAGCTAACTCGTATCAAGGTATTACGTATTACCTGTGAGATAGTACTAGTCCCATGATACACTAGCTGGTACACACATAATAAATATGTGATCAAAGTAAACTACTTTATTACATCACTGGAATTTAGTCCTTACATAAGTTGCCATCATGGACAGACCCATAGATGAGCAACGTAACAATACATAAAGCCATAAATGCGATAACACGGAAACTAAAAGCGACGAGAAGCTAAGCGACTGGGCGACTAGGAACTAGGCGAGCGCCTAGGCAACTAACTTATTCCACAGGCGAGGCTTGGGGCTAGGCACGAAACTTCTAGAAGTCTTCATACTCGGCTTGCTCCTGGCGACACTCCTCGGCAGTAGGGTCGATGTCTTCATCTTCAAGCTCTATATAGATATATATAGTAAGGGTGAGTACTCATGTACTCAGCAAGCCAGGGAAAGAATGACATGTTTGGTTAAGATAAGGAGGCAAGAGTTTTGTTTGCGAAAGAAGTCGTTTTGGCAAAAGTGTTTAGTTCACAAAACCTCTAGTGAGACAACAATTTTAATTACCGGGAGGAGGCTCACGCCTCTTCCCATACCACCTAGTTGGGCCAAGTCTCTTAGCCGAGCATCAGGCAATATCAGCCGTCATCCACTCAGGAATACCGAGGTTGTCTCCTATTCCTGCAGGTACCATGTGCCACATAAGAGGCATTAGAACACCCAAAAGGGCTATAAAGATCCAAATCTTCATCTCCTCATCCTCAGCATCCCACAACCATTGGCACACCAAACTCCCATATGATAACCATTTACTTAGCTAGAGGCCTCCCATGAATACCTGTGGGGTCGCACTGTAACTTGTTTGGATGGATTTCCCAAAGGAAACGGTCCTTAGTGAAAATACGGGACCAAACCACAAAGACCTGGCCTAGCATCATCACCATTTTCACAACCCATTTTATTTCGCAACACATTGGTACAACGTACCGGATTTGTAAGCATAAAATTGGAATAACCCAAGTTTCCCACGCGACGATACAATCGTAAGCATGGCTAAGCAACTACCTCGGTAATTGTACCCAATGGATAGTGATACCGGCGCAAACATGTGCAGAGCTATCAAAGATAAGGGATTACCAACACCCTAGGTAAAGTGAGTGCAACTACTAGGTCGGTCCGTCGGTTGTGTAAACAATCCGAGGCCTAAACAAGATTATCGTGTACACTAAGCAATGCATATTTTCAAACAAAATAACTTCCAAATATAGGGGCAATGTGATGAAAGAGGCTTGCCTTGCACAAGATGTGGGTCTTCTCCTTCGAAAACAGCATCCGGAGCTTCCTCATACTCGTGCTTTATACGCGAAAAGGAGAATAAATAAACAAAAGACAATAAAACATGCTCAAATCAGAGAAACAAAGGTGCCATTGTGTAGATCTCATGTTTAGAAAAATTTGGAAAGTTGAACGAGGTCAAACGGAGTTACGGTTGATTTACTAGGAATTTATAAAGATTAAAAGATTTTTCTGGAATTTTTGGGAATTGATTTAAACAGCGAGGGAATATTCCGCTTATATTGACGGCGGGGGCGAGGCCCACCTGTCGGCGGCCGAGGGAGAGAAAAGAGGCATGGGCCCGGACTGTCAGCGGCTCGAGCCTTCGTCTCCCTCTTCCTCTCGCCCGGTTCGGCTCGAGGCGCGGTGCGCCGCGGCGGCGAGGCGCGGCCGGCGACCGGGGGAAGCGGCGACGGTCTCCGGCGAGGCTCCGCCTGCGACAGCGGTGCCGGGAGGGGAAAAGCGACGGTGGTACCGAGAGAGGAGGAGAGGGCAGAGAGAGAGGGCGGCGAGGGGACGAGGAGTGGGGGAGGGGGCTTGGGCCCTTTTATAGCTGGCGTGCCCTCGTCGGGATGCGGCGAGGGGGCAGGGAAGCGGCGACGGGACGGTGATGCGGCGCGGCTCGGGGCTCGGCGTGGGGCTCGGTGCGGTGAGGACGCGGCGCTGGGCTCGGGGCGGCGTAGCGCGGGGCTCGAAGCCCGCTCGACATTACGTCGAGCAGATGGCGCGCACGTGCGGCCGGCTGGAGGTAGGGGACAATGAATAGGAGTGGGTCGGGCTAGGCCGAGCTCGGAGAAAGGCCGTGGGCCGAGGGGAAGGAAGGGCTGGGCCGGCCTGCTCGAGGAGGAGAAGGGGAGAAGAAGAAAGGGAGTTGGGCCGAGGGAAAACAAAAAAGAAAGGAGGCCCGAAATAAACAGTGACATTTCGCAATTTCTAAGAGATTTTTGGAATTGATATTTGAGGGAATTTTTGGAGGATTTGAATTTGAATTTGACCACGGATTTGACAAAAATTGAAAGGATGTCTAGGAGGGGACTTGAGATCTATTTTGTCACAAAATCAAATAGGAACCAAATTTAAACTCCAAATTTTTAAATGAAAATACTTTAAATAAATAAAATTCCAGGGTGCTACAATAGATTAGTCTTAAAAAGTGATTCAATAAAATTATATGTATGCTAATATTTTTACTTATATTATAATAAAAATAATGATGAAGGTTGTTTTTGGAGACCGTGTCCTGATCCAAAATTATTGTATGGTAAATTTGCGGGTTCAATTCCTGCTGGTTAAAGTAGGCGCGGGCGACAACGGCAGGCGACCGGGAGCGGGCGGCGGCAGCCCATCCCGTGCAGTTGCGCTGGCCGCATGCAAAAATCTGATTTTTACATACCGTTTCGTTCATGCAGTTGCGTTGGCCGAATGGAAAAATGACTTTCGACCGTTTGTAAAAACGTTTGTTTAGTAGTGCGTGGTTCTTTCTTTCTTCGGGTTGATTATATGACTAATTCATGGAGTTTCTGATTATGAGTTTTTATTGAAGCTAAAGTTATTGATTGCGAAATCTGCACATTTGCTTTTATGTTAACTACAGTACTACTTACTATATGGTAGTAGTATTGTGTGTGTTCAACACAAGTCCTTTGCTTGCATGGAACCATTAATATATGCTACTTCAACCAGTAAAAAATTGGACATACGTTAGGATCCTTTGGGGATATCTGGACCTAGAAACTTACTCTGATGTCTTTCTCCAAAAATCTCCACTGAAGATCCGTATGTATTATTGTGCTTCAATCCAGTCTGGACAATGGGCAAAGATGCTTCACCCTCAGCTGAACAATGGGGCAGGTTTGATCTTATTATCAGTTCGTAGACCATAAGACCATTAGTGTGTTCTATCACTTTGAGTAATCCACTAAGGTTTAGACCGACTCCAGCTACATTGGGCTACCTAGCTGAACAAAATGTTGAAGCGCCTCACTATTTCCTGCTGCCTTCCAAGCCTAATTTTCCTCTCCATCATGCATGGATAGTTGGATACAGATTGACCAGCAGGTGAGGTGATCAGCTTGAAAGGAATCAAAGTTGAACTAGCTATATATGGTTGTTGGGCTCATCAGCAGCTGGTGAGAACGACTTTCTGATGGACTGCCACTGACAATTTTAGTTGCGCTTCTCGAAAACTTCCATGTGAGATGTGTGTGAGTATATAATTTTTTTTAAGAAATTTAGCCTTGCGAATTAAGTATTAGCTTTTTTTTAAATGGATAATATGTTTTTTAAAGTAACTTTCGTATAAATTTTTTTTAAAAAAAATACCGTTTAACAGTTTGAAAAGCGTGCACACGAAAAATGAGAGAAAGAGTTAGGAACTCCTAAGCCCCGCTTTTTATCAGGGCATGCTGGCCTGTCTCAATGATGGGCTTGTTGCCCCAGATTAAGTAAGAGCGAGTTTAATAGTATAGCTAACTACTAGTTCCAAATCATTCATATTCAATCTAATAGCTCATTCACATAATAGTTAGTTATAGATATATACTACACCACTTGCGTGCCGTAGCCCCTCTTATCTCCTTCACATGTGCTTATAGTTGACTTGTAGTCTGCTATTGTACCTGCTCTAAGAGCCAACTTTAAGTGTCGGAGCCCCACTATGATATTCTCTACTAGTAACAGAAAATAATCTGAACTGTTGATCTCATTTAATCGAAGGGTTCAAATTTATTTATACCTCCATCAAAGTTAACGGTAGTAGAAACGTGGAGGGACATTATTGTTAAAAAAGGGTGCGGAGATGTATAATCATCATGTTAGTAGTAACTAAACATTTTTTTCTCATTTTTTTTGGCTTATTTCAATGGAGCAATGCCAACACAATGGATGACCACAGATCGATCCAGTCAGGGATAAAAGATAAAGTTATCGCTAATTAATGTATTAGTAAAATACTAATTTATTCTTAATAACGAACATATCAAATCAATTTCACTGGCAGTATGTTAGTAGAGAGTATCGAAGCTGTATATTTTCATCTTTTCCTGTGAAATTTAGTGAGGGAGATTTTGCACTTGAATTAGCTCTACATTGTCATCATGCAGAACGTCAAGCTCACCATGCTACCGTGCTAGCAGCATATGCGCTGCTGCAGATCGAGTTAAACAAGGGAGAGATACACATTTGATGGTCATGGAGAATCCTTTGCATTGGGCGGTGACCGGTTTATGACCTCGAGGACAACGCCGAGCTCGGTTCGGCGGCCATGGAAGTCAATTTGACACTTCGCGCGACGCGACCATTGTGGGTGATCTGAGAACGGAGTCGGAATCTGATCGCCAGAACACACATGAATACTACAACCAGTGCTTTTGGATGATTAATTCTTAGAAAATAAAACATAGGAATTCTGAAGGAAATTTAATTGGTAGAGAGAGAGAAATGTAGAATCATATGTTCATTTAATCTACGTGATAAACAAATTATCAAAGTTAGTGTTTCAAAAAATATTGTGCATAGTGTTTTCAGACGGTGAACAATGCAACTCGACACTAGGTGGCCGGTCAGATTGGGTGGTGTACGCCGGTTAGACCAGAGGTGTTCGGACGGTCTGACCGGGTAGCCTGACGGTCAGATCGGTAGCCTCCGAGAAGGAGTCAGTTTAGTGTTGTTTTTGTGGAATTTCTAGATTGCTTCAAATTTATTTCTATATGGTTTATATTCGTATGTGATACTATATTATGTGCTAATGTGAGTTAAGTTGGTGCAAATTTTTATTTGGATATGGAGTTCCTTTGTTGTTCATGCACAGGTGTTGCTTGAAAGCTATGGGGTATAGCCGGTGATGGATCGGGACTAGACTTGGCATAAGTTGAGGTCCAGATGATCAAGGATATCACGCGGAACGCTCAGGCTAGAGAACAATGCACGTGGAGGTGAAGGTTTCCATATGACATATACGTGGTGTTGTGTGTATGGAAAGAAAAGTCATATTTGGATTGGTGTTCAAGTTTGAAAAGATTGGAGTGTGGAGTTGTATGGGATGTTGTTTCCCTAGTTTGGTAGGTTTCCTATGTGATTAGGATGATTAGGAGTCGTAGTTCTCGTTGGATTCGTGACTAGGGGCAGCCACGTTATTGGTATAAATAGATAAGGGGTTGAGGTTAGAAGATATCGATTTTTGGAAGAGAAAAGTTAGGATTTGCTTTGAGGTTTCAATCCTTTCGATTCTAGTTCGAGAGTTGAGAGATGAGTATTTTAGATGCACCTTATAAACACATATTGATGCAATAAAATTGATCTACTTTTAAGAGTTTCGTCGATACGTGTTTTTTGGATCTCGACGGTTTGATCGGAGGCGAGTACATGGTCTAACCGGCAAGACACTAGCGGTCTAACTGGTGGCAAGGCGACGGTTAGACCTACAGCGGTGAGCAGGCGACAAAAACGGAGGCGGTGATCCGACCGGCGGTCGGACATCATTGGTCACACCGGTGTACCTAGCGGTTAGACCAGTTACGTCGAGATCTCCATTGAGTGCGAGGGTAACTTTTATTTCTGCGTAAAAGTTTTTATTTTTGGTGTTCCAACCATTTACTCTTATTCTAGTTGGTTTGGTTTCTTGTATTCGATCCTATACAAAAGAATACAAAAGAGAGAAAAAGAATCTCTTAGCCGAACGAGTAAAAGCTATATACATCCAACTTAATTTATTTTATCATTCACTCAGATATACATGTGTGTACTCTAAAACGGGGTTGGTTGTATGCCTATATGTCTGATGACCTTTGTGGCCAATTTTGCTGGGGACTTGTACATCAGAGTATCATCGTTCTAGCAGCTGCTTGAAAGATAGACATGCATGACTAGCACGACCAAGATTTGTAGATTAGGGGGGCCATCACGAGAAAAACTCACCGATGGTTCCACGAACAATAGTGTGGACAACAATACTATTAACGTTGTGCCACTGCGTACGAGAACAACGAATGAGAACCCACGTACATATCACGAATTGCCTTGCGCTTGCTGGCCAGCTAGATGCCTATAGTGTGGCGGCCATATCTAGATATTTTTATAGGTGAACCTTAGGTGATTCACCTGTAAAAATAGATAAAATAGATTTTTCACAGATAGATAATGATTTCGTTCCACGGTTATCATTTTTGTAGACGGTTATTTAGCTTCAAGAGATCTACTCGTTTGAAAAAAATCATCGTTTGAAAAAATGGTTTTCATAGTAGTGTTTAGATCTCATGCCCGGTCATGTGGGTCACTGGCTCATCACCGTCTGTTCGATTCCCCAATTTGAATTTCAAGTATAGTTTGGATTGGAGAGAGATAAAACACAAAATTAAAGTTTTCTCTGGTTTTATACTAGCATATAATTTCTGATATGTACAACACATCCGGATATTACATCTCCAATTTGAAGACTTCACCCTGGCCATTAATCGGTGATCAACCACATCACATGAATATTTCCAGTGAATTAGTACAATTCTTAGATTTTTTTTTAATAATGAGATGTCCCTTTGATAGCTAGCCCAACAAGTGTGACATTGAACGGATCAAGTTCTTCATGCTCTTGACGGTATGTATCGACGCTCTAGCTAGTTCCCAGATACTCATTGTCGGGCTTGGTTATCTCGGCGTATGCTTGGTCGACAGCGCTCCCTCTCATAAAAATTGCCCGTTAATTGGCGAAAATGCTAATTAGCGGGTGATCGTTTCCCACGATCCTTTTTTTCTTTTTTTTTAAGCATAACATATTTTTTTCTTTTCAAATAAATTTATACACATAAATTTTATACAGCTAAATTTTATATATCAAAAGTTCACACACCTAAAATTTATTGAAAGTTTACATAGCCAATTCAAATTCATCTTTAAATGTATTTGAATCTGAATTCGAATTTGAATCGGGTATATGAACTTATGATATATAAATTTTAGGTGTGTAAGTTTTAAATGTATAAATTTTAGGTAGATAAACTTTTTTTAAAAAAACTAGATGGTGAAAAGATGGTAAAGTGATGAAGATAAAATGCTTGCCCCATACGATCGATCGCTAATTAGCGATCCACATTAATTGGTGCGTCGCGTGGGACTAACACCACTTATTAATCGGTGGACCGAGCATCAACATGCACATGGACATGCTACCTCTAGCTACCACACGGAGCTGCGTAAGAATTTCCAACTGTGGCAGCCACCATTCGAGGTTAATTGCATGAAATGCTGCAGCACATCACTGTTTCCTGTTGCCTACCAAGCCCTGCGGATCAGATTAGATCGACCCCCATCCATATGGATGATTGCATATTGCCACGTTGCTAAGCTTAGCTTGTTGAGCATCATGCATGCTGCCTCTGCTCGATCGTCTCTCTGGCACGCTGCTTGATGCTTCCATGAGCATCCATTTGGGCAATAGTTTTTCTTTTATCGTCTAGGTGGGATATAACAACCTACCACCTACTATTCGATAACCTTTAATTTGATCTTGTTTAGCGAATGGGATTGAAAAAAAAATCTTACCCATAAAATGAAAAAAATTTATCTAGCTACTCATTCTTTTCATTTCATGGTCTCATTTTTATTTTATAATGTCACCTTTCACAACCTATTTTCGCAAAAAGAAAAACCATTGATTTTTTTCTGTGTTTTGGAGTGGTTGAGAGGTGGATTTGTGCCTCGCTCTTAATCCATCCACGTTAGACCACGTTCAGTTAATACCCAAACGGATACAAGAGATCATACCTATTTTTTACTACACCAAACCTCTCTTAATAATATTTTTTTCTTCTCGTTTTAACCATCACTCCCTCAGAGGAAGAAAGTTGTGGAGATCTCTCTCCGTATGAAAAGACTTTATTTCCTACTACATAATACTTATCCAACACGAATCTCAAAGCAGAAACCTCCCACCCATCCCCTCAAATTCCCCCTTGTGTTCTTTCTCCGCTTGGCAAGACGGCAAGGCGTACATAAACCACGCGCACACGACTACTGCCGGCATCGGGCGACCTCCAGGAATTAATGCCCGCTTTTTAATTACAGTGAGCCTTGGATGATTTAATTTACACGTACGTTGATTGCCCTACTAGCGATTACACGGTGATTGATTAATTTGGAAATATATTGATTACACGTTGATTTGCCCCACGGATCAGGAAGATGTGTCGCTCTGGCGTGTCACTGTTTCCTGTTGCCTTCCAATGGCAATCAGATCCAGAACGATCCATTATTCTCACCCTCTGGCTAGCTAGCTAGCAAGCTGGTAGAGCATGCAGCATGCTCTGCCTTAGCAACTTATTTTTTTGGACCCCGACACTCACAAGCTCGCTTTTATGATCAGTATCTACTGGAGCTGGAGGCAAAGTTTTAAATTCCACATGGCTGCTAGATTTGTCACTAATACAGAAACACTTTTTTCAGATAACAAAGAGATTTTCACGTACGGACCTCCGACCCGTCTACCCGGAGGTATATGCAAAAAACCACGATTTTAGCGTGCGGGTGGCTCACTGTTTCGCGTGCGATTGCTTATGTCATCCGCATACAAAAATAAAAATCCAAAAAAAATAAAAATCTGAAAAAAACCTAGCATGCGGTGGCAGGGGCCGGTGGCGGCGCTGCTCCTAGCCACCTCCTCCTCATAATCGGCGACGGTGGTGTCAGGCGTGGATGGGTATGGTGCCGCTCCCGAGCCGCCCGCTCGCCGCTGCCCACCGCCCGAAGACGCACTGAGCCGCCGGGCCGACGCCCGCCCGCTCCCGGCCACCGCCTCGTCAGCGGCGGCGCCGAGCCGGCCGCCACCCATGCGCCGCCCACTCGGAGGAGAGGAGAGGAAGAGAGAGAGGAGATGAGAAAATAAAAGGGAGAGGGAGAGAGAGGAGAGGAGGTGAAAAGAATTGGAGTGGGTGAGAGGGAAAAGAGAGAGGAGGATAGAAAAAAATTGTGAAGGAGAGTGAATATTTTTGCACGCGGGCCACTTAAGAGTCCAAATCTATTATCGCATGTGGCTCCTTAAGAGATCCACCTACAAAAATATGCTCATTTTTATGTGCGGTGCCTTAAGAGATCCGTCCGCAATCTAAGGAGTCGATTTTTGTAGATAGGATCAATAACGATCCATCCGCAATCTAAATGGATCATCGTATCGTTTACGTAGTAGTGTGTTATTTCCTCCATAAGCATGAATCAGATGGTAAATAATGGCATAAAATATATGTATTATCATTTTTAAAGAACTCTTTTGGCATAATTTGAAGATTCGTTTATGACTAGTAATTAGATGCCGCTAGTACGTTGCCAACCCGTGCGAGTTGCACGTGCTGTTATAATTGTTACTTTCATTATCTAAAAGTACAAATTTTAATGTAATGCTAATTATGCAAAATATGTTAGTTGCTTTTCGACGGCTTATACAAAAAGAAGAGTACGAACTAAAACTTATCAAGTAATTATTGGTTTCAAATTTTAAAATTAAATTAGAAAGAATACTGAATTGAGAGTCTAATATATATGTATGGGGGCATAACTTCGTATAAATTTCCGAATTTCACAATTATGATTATTATTTTAGAAATGACCGTTTGAAATGGTCACACCAACTTCGTCAGTAGCATGTGATCCATCTGTCGACAAGGATCACTAAACACACATACAAAAGATTTAGATTTAATATTAAGATCTCTACTTCTTTGGAGGCAACATGCAATATGGTGAGATAAGACAGTGTTGGCACCTAAAAATCGATGGCATATATACGTTCTGGCTCGAAGCTGCATTCAAGCAAAAGGCAGAATGCTCTCATGAGTCATGACGCTGAAGCTAGCTCGATCAACCGGTGAACATCACAATATTCCCAATGCCTCCTGAGCCCCAATCATATAGGCACCAACACAGTCACGATGTCACTATGCATATATGTGTCACTACGACAAAAACGATTTTTTGTGGACGAGCCCCTCGTTAAATTGCACATGGACCGTAACTGACAGCGTCTGCAAAAATCGACCTCCATTTTTGCATGCGACCCATCAAGAGAACCATATGCGAAAATCGATTTTTGCAGACGGACCTCTTAAGCGGCCGCATGCAAAATAAGTCTATTTTTTCATGCGGTCCTCCTAAGAGGCCGCATATAAAAATAGATTTTCGCATGGGTCCTCTTAAGAGGTCCGCATGCGAAAATACTCTCCTTTTCTCTATAGATATTTTCTTCCCTTTCTCTCACTTTTGCCTCCCAACACTTCAATTTTTTCCCTAGACCACTCCTCTCCCTCATTCTCTCTCATTCTCTCCTCTCCCTCTCTCTCTTCCTCTCATCTCTCTCTCACCGAGCGGGAGGTGCCTAGAGGCGGACGGTGCGACCGACGAGGAGGCGGCGGGAGCGGGCGTCGTCGCGGCGGCAGTGACCAAGAGCGGTACCGCTCCGCTACGCAGGAGGAGCAGAGCGACTCCGGCGGCGGCAGCGGGCAAGTGCCACGACGGGGGTGGGCGTGGGCGACGGCGGTGGCCCTCCCTCGCCCGGATCCGCTGGCTGCTGCCCTCCCCCTCCCCGATCTGTCGGCGGTGGCCCTCCCCGCCTGGATCCACCGACCGCCGCCCTCCCCCGCCCCGATCCGTCGGCGGTGGCCCTCCACCGCACCGATCCGCTGGTCGTCGCCCTCCCCCGCCCCGATCCGCCGGCGGTGGCCCTCCCGACGCCTCCTCGTCGTGACGGGAGGAGGACGATGTCGATGGCGGTGGCGGCGACTTGAGGACGATGATGATGGCTGGAGGATGAAGATGATGGTGGCGGCGACTAGGGGATGATGACGACGGTGACCGGAGGACAAGGACGACAGTGGGCTAGCGGCAGGGTGTATTTTTCGATTTTGGAATTTTTATTTTTTTTCGCGAGTTCTTCTTTTCATATGCGGTCGGCTTAAGCGGCCGCATGCGAAAATCGGATTTTTGTATGCGGTTGCGCTGGCCGCATGTAAAAATCGTGATTTTTGCAGACCTTTTTTCCATGCGATCCGTCCAACCGTATGCGAAAATACGTTTTTGGCCGTTTGCAAAAACGGTTTTCGTAGTGGTGTGTAGGCATGAACGAAATGAGTAGAGGCTTTTGTATATACTTTTCGGACTTTTGTACATGCTGTTTCTACCTACTACTGTCCATGATTAATTCATGGTAAACTTCAGGTTGTAGAACTGCAGCCCCGATCGATGCATCCCGTCATATATATACTGCTCCTAATTAAATCAATGCATGATTTTAGCATTTATAGTTCTTGTTGACCTCTTACTAATTCTTGCTCTAAGTTTCTAGAATTTTACATTTTCTAGCTAGTGGGGTCCTTGTATATGAAGTGTTTAATTATGACTAAAGATTTCGAGTTTATTGCATTTAGTGATAATTTGTTCAAATTTGGAGAAACATTCACTAGTAAAGAACCAGACATCGTGAACGACCCATCCGTAACGGAACTAGGTCACAGGTGCACTTATTCGTGATGGGTAAAAAAAATCTCTGTTAAAATAGGGCTGAATTTGTAGCCCCACACATGTCATCACCGAAGTTTGTTGATAACAAATTTCACATTTGTTAATTTTTGCAACAAACAAAGAAATATCTAAAGGCACATGAACAATATGAAGCATGGAATATTTCCCCCAAAAGAAATGAAGCGTGGAAAATCCTTAGGTTATCTGTAGCTTGCGCAGTTGAATGTCCTAATTCAGGTACTCCGATTGAGGACACATTATAGTGGCTGTTTGGTTGGTAGCTGCAGTTTCCCACATCAAACTTTAGGCGTGCTACAATTTCTTAGGTTTACAGTTGAGTCAAGCCACACTTTATCAGCACATTGGTCCATATATCATACTCTTATTTTAGCTAAAGTTTATCATAGTTGTGATCAACAAACTATTGATCAAATGTGCCTTACCACAATTATGATAAATAATGAAGTTGTGGTAAAGTTAGCCTCCATCCAAACCCGCTTAGCTCATCCACCAAATCAAGCACATAACCGTGTTCCCGGTATCTTCCATGCCTATGGATCGATGTATAGGTGGATAGAGGTCATAGAGCACTAGCTAGCTCTCACGAATGCATGTTTGTTGCAAACCATTTGTAGCACTAGATCTGTGTGTGTATATATTACGTGTAGCTAGCTGCTAACAGCCGGTTTATATTAGCACACTGGGCTGGATAGCTTACTTGGACAGCAGTGGACAAAGGTCACTGATTCAATTTGTTGTCTTGAATACCCGTCACAAAGGGACGCTTTTACGGTATCTTCCACTAATAGTAGGTAGTAGTATAGTATAGAAATTTTATGTAAACGTTGATTACGATGGGTATTTTAGACATTTAATCTAATACATTTTTATTATTAAATTTGAATAATTCATGCAGAAACATATCACTCGTCTCTTCTCTGGGTTATGAATTAATCATCGTTCGCTGCTCATCGTGTGGCACCACCGGCCAGCTCGCCGTTGCATTGATCCCCTCGCTACCGCCTGACCAGGCATGCAAACCCAGAAATCTCACTTATATATGTTATACGTGCGTGCATGGAATAATTGGAACATGCTATTCTCTCCAACTAAGCCGCACATAATCAAGCGATTAGCCAATAAATTTGGATCTGTACGTGTGCATGGATCACCGATCGATTAATTAGGAATTGGTCCACCTAGCCAAAGAAGGCCATGAAACAGCAGATAAAATAGGAGATTATGAATTAAAAAGATACATCTTTTTCGAATTTATCCCTCCACAACTTCTACTGCCAAAATTACGGGGTATAGTAGAACTGAATATGATCCATTGGATCAAATCAGATGAATGACTTTTATTCATTGGAGGGTACTTAAAAAAGATCCAAAGTGGAACGATTTTAATCACCCGGTGAATATCTACCCGTTTATCACATATCACCTAAATGGTTACAAAATTACTTTTTTAAAAAATCATAAGATAGATTAATATGTAATATAAAGTTTAAATTCAACTCCTATAAATTATAACAAAATAATAAATTTGACCAAAACCTAGTATACGTATATTCACGATTAATCAAATCTATCCAATGTACACGATGCACGGAAAATACACTTCATAGGCGTGGCACTTGTGGAAGGGTCGTACGCGGTGGCTACCTGCAGATTCGAGCTGGTACGCAAGCCAAGCTGTGGCTGTGCACTGGTACTATCTGCTACAGCATGGTGCAAGGCCATGAATCAACTATTCCTGAAACCTTCCAAGCCTAGATAGATCGAGACAGCTCAGGCACTGATCGAGAGAGTTTTGCATGTTAGATAGAGTGACAACCAATGCGTGATCGATCGATTGATTTGTCTCTTTACGTGCCTGGATGTGCTTATAATGGCGCAAGCATGCATTTTGCAGCGAGTAATTGGAGCTGGTTATATTGGAGCAGTTAATAAATATGATCCAACTGTAGCCGCTGCTCAGGAGTCAGGTCTTAATTTTCTGAAGGACATCCTTTGAAAGAAATTCTGTAAGAACATAAAAAGAGGAACGGCTGGATGCATGAGTCATCTGCGATCCTTTTGGAGAGAAATTAAAGAGAGTTGGACATCATCATTTTCGAATAGTGCACTTAAATTATTATTATTATTATTTTATATATATATGTATAACAACATAGCAGATTTTTTTTGGCAATTTTTTTGGGAAAAATGAAAATATACGGTTCTTTCATAATTTTGCATTTATATACTAATTTAAAAAAAGTAGCGGAAATATACATTTTTCGTAGGTTTGGAATATGCCCGCACCAACGGTGCTGGAGCTTCTGCGGTGGTACGTGTGCGCCAACCGCCACCTCCTCTAGTGTTGCGTCACCGTGACAGCGCGCTAGTGGGCGCGACGCACGCCACTGCTCTGCCCTGTCACTCAAACGTTGGTGTGCCGTGTCCTCGGCCCATAGAAAAGATATATATCCGCTAATATTTTCAAAATTTATATATAAATATAAAATTGCGAAAAAATTATGCTAGTTCCACAAAGCTACTCCGTAGTTGTTAGTTCTGTTGTAACAACTCCTAGCATCTAGTTTTGACTAACAACCTGTATTTTATACTATAAAGTACAGCACTAATACAAGGCAACCTGTAATTCTCTCTTTGCTTGCACTATTTCATGGTATCAGATAACCACTGGTCCTGCTATCCTTTGTTTTTCTCACCGTTGTCGATGGCTCTCGTTTACCCATGCATAGTTGCTTCTGGTCACTCCTATCTACTTCCTCCGTTTCAAATTAAGTTATCACTTTAACTTTTTACTCGTAACATTTAACTATTCGTCTTATTTAAAAAATTAATGTAAATATAAAAAAAGATTATACATATCTAAAGTATTTTTATAATAAAGCAAGTTGCAAAACAAATAAATAATAATTTCATAATTTTTTAATAAGACGAATGATCAAACTTTACAAATAAAAACTCAAAGCGACAAGTATTTTGGGACGGAGGTAGTAGCTCCCAACCACTAGCCAACCTCTTCACCTACGCAACGTTTTCGTTTCTCCACGTATAATCAAGAGTCTCATCTTTGTCCGCAAATTTACTATTGACAACTTTTGCTCCATTGAATTTGTTCCTGATGGTTTTACGGTGAAAGCACTACCAAAATTCCCGCAAAATGAAATTTCAATTCGTTTCCAGCACGCTACCATCCAGGAGCGTTCATAAGTAGTGTTTCCTGGGTCACCGGACCCCGAATAAAATTATTCAATTCTAACTAATTTGTACCATATTAATTAATATATTAGCTAATAATTAGATATTTAATATGTATTATAATCCCGAGAGAAACACCCAGGGATCTTCTGGCTAGCTCCATAAGGTGGTGGGCTAGCCAGCTTGGGTTAAAAACCTCACCTCTACCTATTTATTTGATATTAGTTTTTTCCCTAATATTTACGTTTTTTTATTATAATCCCGATAATTTTTATTCAAGATTCACCACTACTACTATCTTGAAGCCTATCTTCGCGCGCGGTCGGGCACATACCGCAGCGGACTGAATCGTTGTCACGGTGTCACCTACACCACTCCAAATCCAGCTTCACCTAGGCCATCCATGTCCACCGCAGGGAGCATAGCGGCGGCGGGTTCGTGCATCAACGCTTCCCAGTGCCTCCCATGCCGAGATGGATCGATGGAGGTCAAACTGACTCAGCGTTAGCTTTGCATTCATGCATAGATGTTAGTGGCGTGCCACCATGCGTACTGCGTCTACTACCGCAACATATATATATAATTTGGAGGCTACGAGTAACTTGTAGTATTTAATTGTAGAGGTGAGCAGCAAGCAACGCGCACATATGCATGACCGGCCGGTAGGTGTGGGCATTCGGTTTTACCGAAAATTTCGGTCCCGATTTTGGTCTTTCTCGGTCTCAGTTTTAGTCCTGACAAAAACCTTGTCAATTTCTAGAAATAAAATTTGCAATGATAAAGTTTGGCAACACTTAGTCTCTTTTTAGATAACTTTTAATGTCTATATATCACAGATATACAAGATAATAGGCAACATCAAACACCAAACAAAGTATCACAAGATAGGATTAAGTGGCAAGAATAAATCACAAGCATCATACACTTAGTTCTCAACTTCACATGTCTGACATGTAGTACATCACACAGATCACAACTTCGGTCAACCAAGGTTACCGACCAAATTGATCGAATAAACTTCGGTCTTTCGCTAGTTGAGACCGAACTACTGATCGAATTTCTTGATCTCGTTCTTTTCAGTTTGATTTTTTAGTGCAGTCTTATTGTACCCACCCCTATCGGTCGGCCTTGCTCTTTATTTGATTCTTTTAAAAATACATTATATATGCGCGTGCTACCTCACTAGAGTAAGAGTAAGGTTAATAGTACAGCTAACTATTGACTTCAGAAATAGTCACGTCACCTTCTCGCAGCTAGTTCCAAAAGCTCACAGATACAGTAATAAGCTGCATGTTTACTTATACGCATCTCGTATACACACCTTTCAATTTTATAATCTCAAAAGCTAGTCCACAACATGGGAGTAACTAGTGTGTAACCATGCGGCAAAACAGTCGCTGATGCTTCTCTCTCATCCTTTCACTCTCTTTCACCTAGACATAAATTTGATGTGTAAATTACTACTATAATCTACTGGTGCAGGTTTATTGTACCCGTTGTTATGATCCAACTAAAATGATTGCACGTATGCCCAGTGTTTTGGGTGGAACACATCAATTAATTCCTTATTTTCCACGTGCACGGTTTGATCCCGACTCGTTTGGATGCAGCCCACAGACAGAGAGGCATACGGGAGTACTATCTTCTCGATTGACGCCTGTTGCACGCGCACGTCCCAACAAAATGATCCTTTTATTCCATAATTTTCCATTACTGAGGTTCTTGCATACCAACAGAATATAATTACATTCGAAAGATTTCCACTAAAAACCTGTGACAGTTGTTTTATAGTTCCTTTGGGATGAGCCATGGCAACCAAAGTTTTGCCATGATGCTTAGGAGAGACCTTTTTAGTACAAGCAGCAAGAGACCGTGGACAATCTGAATCTAGGGACAAAAACGGAGCGGAACTCTGGAGAAAAACAAATACATATATATTTCGGAGCAGATAATTTTCGGATAGTTCGGATACATATACAAATACATATATTTTCTCCCGGATACGAATACGAATATGATATCGGACTTTCCGATGGATACGGATATCCGGTGAACAGTGTTATTCGGATATCCGCTGAAGCCAGACATACCCTATTTCTTTATAACTCTACGACTTTCAATCTATATTTTTATTTTAATAGTAGCTCTATCTCTTAACACCAGTCCACGCTATTAATTAATATTATTTAAACTTTTAAATATTTTTATAAATTATACATATTTTATACTACGTAGAGAAGAAGGAAACTAACTAATCATCATATTGGCGTCACGGCGGGCGGGCGGTGTCTGTGATGCAAGAAGATAAACACTATAGTAGTACATACACCTCGCATGCTTGAAGGCACATGTGATCAGCCGAGGCTAACGTGCAAGTACACAAAGATCACAGCGATCTGCACATCTGTCACGCTAGGTCGAGACCTTGTGTGATCGTAGGACAGCAATATACGATCGATGTGTCTTCACGAACCAGGCAGTGGCGCGGCGGAGCGTAAACACTAACTTGATACGTACCACCACTAGTACAGAAATCGTTTTTCTGTACGAGGAGGGCTATAGGTTGCATGCGGGCGACATGTGACCGCGCCTGAAAAATCACCCCCCGGGGCCGGTCAACCAGCCGCATGCGAAAATAGATTATCGCATGCGGCTGGCTTAAGTCAGCCGCATGCGATAATAGGCGTATTTTCGCATGCGGCCGTCTTACGGGACCGCATGCATTATCCCATGCGGTCCCGTAAGACGGCCGCATGCGAAAATACGCCTATTATCGCATGCGGCTCTCTTATGCAGCCGCATGCGATAATACATCTTCGTATGCGGTTGCCTTAAGCAGCCGCATGCGATGATGGGCCCATATATCCTGCAACAGACCCGACATTGAGCGATTTGAAACCGAAGTTTTCTCTCTCCTATAGCAAGCAACAAATAGGGGGGAGGTTTTCAACTCGAAATATTTGGTTGAAGTCTATATGAAAGGTGTAGTACTCTCTATCCTCCTCCATTTGGCTCCATTTTTGTTAAATTTCGTTGGTGGAAATTGGAGATATTTTAAAAATTGTGACAAGGTTTGTTTTAGCTAGTGTAAGGAAAATCTAGCTTTAAAATATAGTTTTTGATGGGCAAATTTTGAATGTAAATTTGTGTACGTACTAGTTACTTGTACTGTTGTATTTTTTGAGCGATATAAATGTAGTTATACGTTTTTATAAAATAGTTGCGATCTATTATTTGTATTTGTAATTCTTTTTGTATTTACATATAGATGGATCGGTCGTCATGGATGTATGAGATGCGGAGAACGCACCCATTATTTGTGAAGGAAGCATCTAAATTCATTAATAAGGCTAAGGCGCATGCTTTGAGAGAGAGTATGACCAAAATTTTTTGTCCGTGTCGTCACTGTAAGAATCAAAAATTGGTGGTAGATCCTGGTGAAATATTGGGACACATAATGCAGCATGGATTCACCGCCAATTACAACGTTTGGACATATCACGGGGAAAACGCTGATCCCCAAGATGGCGACGAAGATTCAAGTTTCGAGATGAATGAGGCCGAGAATTTTGTAATCGAAGACTTGTCCCGTGAAAGGATGAATGTAGATGTTTGCACAAATGGTGATGATTTTGAGGGTGGTTTTGATCTGGAGGATATGCTACGCCATGTTGAACCAGAGGATCTAGCTGGCCGATCACGCGGGTTAGACCATTGGCAGGCATTGGAGAAGGCATCGAAGGATCTTCTTTACGATGAAGCAAGGGGATGTGATAAGGATTTCACAGTATTGCGTTCAGTGCTTGAACTTCTGAGATTGAAGGCTAAACACGGATGGTCGGACACAAGTTTTAATGATCTAATGAGTTTGTTGAGTGTGTTGCTTCCTAAGCCTAACTTTATACCATCGAACAGATATCAAGCGAAGAAACTCATATATCCTTTAACTCTTGGGGTTGAAAAGATTCATGCTTGTGAGAATCATTGTATATTGTACCGTAAAGAATATGCGGACTTGGAGAGCTGCCTAACATGTGGCGTAGGTCGGTATAAAACAGGAAATAGGACCGTTGGTAGAGAGTGTATCGACCCAGATTCATCGGAGCGTAAGCAAAGAAAGATTCCGTCAATGGTGATGTGGTACCTACCAATTAAGGACCGCTTGAAGCGTCTGTACTCAAACCCGAGTGATGCTGAGCTGATAAAATGGCATCAAGAGAGTCGGAAGACAGATGGTATGATTCGACATCCTGCCGACGCTCGCCAGTGGAAGACATTCGATGCAAAACATCCAGAATTTGCTAAGAATCCAAGAAATGTAAGGTTCGTGTTGAGCACTGATGGAATGAACCCGTTTGGTGATTTAAGTAGCTCACACAGCACATGGCCAGTTCTTCTCACAATGTATAATCTGCTGACGTGGATATGTCAGAAACGAAAGTATATACTTCTCACTATCCTCATCTAAGGTCCGAAGCAACCTGGAATCGATATAGATGTTTTTCTAGAGCCTTTAATGGAGGACATGGAGGAGATATGGAAGGAGGGGTTACGACTGTGGGATGAGTTTAAGCAGGAGCACTTCAATCTACGTGCGATCATATTCGTTACCATCAATGATTGACCTGCAAACTTTTCGTTATCGGGGCAGATTAAAGGGAAGACTGGATGTCTGATATGTTTGGATAAAACTTTGTACAAGTACCTTACGTCATCTAAGAAGACAGTGTACATGCGACATCAACGGTTCCTACCACAACGGCACAAGTACCGTAAGATGGCCAGATTGTTCGACAAGACAGTGGAGAACGATACTGCCCCAGAAACATGAAGCGGTACTTACGTGTATGAGATAACAAAGCAAATTAAGGTTGTATTTGGCAAGGGAAAGAAGAAGACAGCAAAGAAGAAGAAACTTGAAGATGATGAAGCTACATTGCCATTCAAGAAGCACTCAATTTTCTTTAGATACCTAGAATACTGGAAGGATTTGGAGATTCGTCATGCAATTGATGTTATGCACCTCGAGAAGAACGTGTTTGATAGCACCATCGGCACCTTGCTAAAAGCGTCTAACGAGGACATCAGACACCTTGCTAAATGAGAACAAACACCTTGTGAAAATTAAAATTCTAATATAAAGTAGGCCGCATGGAAAAATAATCTTTCCATGCGGTCCTCTTAAACGGCCGCATGGAAAGATCATTTTTCCATGCGGCTGATTAAGTCGGCCGCATGGAAAGATCATTTTTCCATGCGGCTATTTAAGAGGACCGCATCGAAAGATCATTTTTCCATGCGGCCGGTTAAGTGGGCCGCATGCGATGATCTGGGCCTATATATAGGAGCGCGCGCGGTGTCTAAAATTTCTAAGTCCCCCGGAGCCCTAACTTGCCGCCAGGCTGCCAAAATTCCTGACGCGCCGCCCCCTCACCGTCGCCCCCCTCGCCGCCGGGCTCCTCTCTCGCCCTCACCGCCGGGCTCCTCTCGCCCCCTCGCCGCCGCCCCCATCTCGCGCCCCCTCGCCGCCGCCCCCCTCGCCGGGCCCCCTCGCCGACTACATCGCCGCCGGCTCCTCTCCCTACCTCGCCTCGCCGGGCCCCCTCGCCACCGGCCCCCTCGCCGCCGCCCACCGGGCCCCCTCGCCGTCGCCCCCCTCGCCGGGCCACCTCGCCGGGCCACCTCGCCGTCTGCGTCCCTCGTCGGGCCACCTCGCCGTCTGCGTCACCGCCAGCCAGCTCCTCTCCGCCCCTCACCGCCGACTCCTCACCCCCTCCCTCCAAACAGTATGTAAAAATTTGCAAACTGTATAGCCTTTTTTTTAATTTTCATGAATGATTATTTATGTGAATGCTTTAGTGATAACTATCCAAGGGTACACACAGATGAATCGGAAGTATTGTAAATTGACAAGTGTCTTTACCTTTTAATCTATCCATAAATAATGTATTATTAAGTAAGGGTGCACTAAAATAAGAGAGAAGATGGGACTTATGAGACTAAAAGTGATTGAATTTGACATTTCAACTATATGTATTATGAGATGACATGATATTTTAATTTGTGACTTACGTTAAATTGAGCCTTATGTTAAATTGTGCATTATGTTAATTATGGGATCTTACGTAATATAGGGACTTAATATAAATTTGAGACTTATGTGCAATTTGGACTTATGTGATTTTTTGGACTAATGTTAAATTTACACTTATGTTAAATTGAGGCTAATGTTAATTAGGGGACTTATGTAATGTTAATTACGAGATGAGATGGTGTTACAATTTGGGATTTAATATAAATTTGAGACTTATGTGCAATTTATGTTAAATTTTAGACTTATGTGATTTTTAGATACTTATGTTAAATTGTGGATTATGTTAAATTTTGTGTTCGGGAATGTACATGATTTTCACATGCAGCTAATTTTGGGATTTATGTAATTTTGGTAATGACGAGATGAAATATTACATTACATTTTACAATTTCAAATCACGTAAGACTAAATTAGATACGAGAAGTAATAATCGGTGCTATACTCATCTTTTCACATCAATTTGTAAGATGTCGAACGACAAAGTTCCATCGAACGCTCCAGTAGCTCCTGAAGAAGGCAAAGCTCCTCAAAATTCCGGTAGCAACAAGCCGGCTGACGCATCTAGCGAAGAAACGTGGCGCACACCAAGTGACCCGTTTCCGATGGAAATAACGCAAGTCAACCCTAGCGATCGTGATCCCGACTACGTTCCTATGGAACAAGCCGTAAGTATTGTTTAACATCGTTAGTCACATAATATTCCGTACGTCAATAGCAAATCCACCTAATGGTATAGGGACTTACTTATATTGTGCAGATGGTAGTCAGACGCCGCTCAAAGCGTAAAGCCAAGAGGACTAGCAGAGAGGACGAGGTTGAAATGGACACTTCTACGTCTGCCCCGGACCGTACGGATACATCTGCGAGTGCAGGCGGGAGTGGGAAAAGAAGACGTGGTGAGCGTAGCAAGAACAAATTACCAAAGGATATATATAACGTGATTGCCCTCGATGCGGATGGGAAGCCCGTCGAGCCACCAATTGTGAGGTCCAGGTTTAGCAACACATGTGGCACTCTGGTTAGGACACGCTGTCCAATCAATGTCAAGATGTGGGAAAAGGTTGACGAGAACATTAAAACACTCCTCTGGAATGATCTGTAGAAGTTTTTCTTGTACCCTCCTGGAGCGGAGGTTAGGGGCAGAGAGTACGCATTGAAAAAGATGGGAGATCGATGGCGACAGTGGAAGTCCGATCTAAATCGGGATTACGTTCAGAAGAATCTCCCCCCCTTCAACGACTACGGGCATATATCGCAGGCTGACTGGGATACTTTCGTTGCGGATCGTACCACAGCTGAAGCGTTGGCGTTAAGGAAAAAAATGTCAGATCTAGCAAAGAAGAACAAGTATCCTCATAGATTGGGGTCGAGCGGATATGCTGGGCACGTCGATCGATGGCGCGAAACGGAGCAAAAGTTTGCAGCAGCTGGCAAACCTTTGCTGGTGGACCCCATGGCGGAACGTAGCAAAAACTGGGTTTGGGCGCGCAGCACTGGCCAAGTGTCAGAAGAGGGAGATATACTATTTGAGACTCCGGACATAGAGCAGGTGACAACAAGTTTGCAGCAGATCGCCGAGAAAGAAAGAGCAGGACAATTCATCCCCCGGAGGGAGAATGACCAACTTACTGCGGTGTTGGGGACAGCCGAACACTCTGGACGTGTAAGGGGTCTGTCCTCAAAGACGAGTTGGAGGATAGGGTTCCCACAGGACTCATCAAGTTATAAGAAAAGGGACAAATACAAGGAACAACTATCAGACAAAATCTATGCCCAAGTTAAGAAACACTTCTACTCGTTGGCAGCTGAAAACCCCACAGCCTTTCCCCGGCTATTCTCCATCCTCAACGTAAGCAAAGACAGCTGCCGCTCCAGCACCCCCGTCGCCTCCTGGACCACCTTCCCCTCAAGATCCTGCATCACCACCACCGATTAGGTCCCCGCCTCGCCTACCTACTCCACCACCGTCCCCAGCCCAAGAGCCAGCAACTCTACCTCCCCCCTCTCCGTGTGCAGTTCAACCCTCTCCGCCCACACCCCAGTCTGCTCTGGTGGAACAAGTGCCTAAACCTGAAGCAACTAAATCAGGACCGAAGTCTACTCCTTTGGAACCTCATCGTACAATTCGAAAGTTGATATCAACATACGACCCAAAGGAGATTGACAAGGATAAAGAGAAGTTCATGTTTTCAGCTTTCAGAAATTCTGATAAGAGAAAAGAACTTGCTCACGTCATGACAGACTGCCAGAAGTCAGTACTAAGTGCCCAAGATGAAGTGCAGACTTGGGTTTCATCAGATGTGCCTGAACAATACGAATATGGCAAACCATTCTTACCAACCTATCTTCTGAACAAGCTAACGTGGGAAATGAGAGCCATGCATGAATGGTACATCAAGGCAGCTAGGAAGGGTCTCGGTTTTATCAGCGTCGCCGTCCCAGAAGGTGCTTTCATGAGTGGACCTAATGGGATTTTCTTCATCTCTTTCCGGGACCTGTACGCCATCTACAAGCTAGATAAAATGGACGTGAATCTAATTGCCACGTTTTGCCTGTAAGTATAAACTGTTATATCTTACATGTGTCAATGCGAACAAAAAAAAATTCTCATTACTTCAATCTTCGTTGTACAGGATGCAATTCCAGGAAGCTGATAGAACTGGATCACCAGTTGGATACGTCGATCCAACAAGGGTATGCAAAACACAGCACACCGTTGAGATGAGGGCCGACTGCGCGGAATTGGTTGACAAGACCCCAGCCGAAAAGGATGAATATATTAAGAAACTGCACAAGGGCAAGAAGCTAGAAGTAGCAACATACTTGGCAATAGCAATGTTGGCGCACGCCGACAAAAATGTCTTAATGGTCCCATACGCGTTGACGTAAGCTTTCTCTTATGTGTGTTAAATCAATCACTCAATTTTTTTATTTTCTAACTGTAATTATTCTTTCTTAATTGCAGCGACCACTACATACTATTCCTCGTATATCCAAAAGACCAATTGATTGTATCGTTGGACCCCGCACACTATGCCAAGGAAACGTTTATGGAATTACTCACTATTTTGAATTTGTAAGTGATAAACATTTCAATAGCCATTTTTCCCTAGTTGCAGTTTTCTACGTACTGAAGAAACAATTTTGTTCTTCAAACAGAGCACACATGTACTACCGCAAAAGAGGTGGACCAGTCAATGATCTGGCCAAGAAGAAGTTATCCGTCAAGACTGGCTGGCCGGTACGAACATATATATACCAATACTCACAACCTATAGTACATTAGTCCCTGGATTCTTTGTAATGATCGGTCCATTATTACTATATCGCAGTGTTATAAACAACCACCCGGAACCAACTTGTGCGGATATTACGTGTGCGAGATGCTCAGAGTCAACGGGAGGTACCAAACCACCAGTGATCGAGTAAGTGAGCATGTTCTGCTTAACATATAAACCCAGATTGAAAACACATTTCACTTACTAACCTTCTATTATCTTTTCTGTGCACAGATCCCGGAAATCCCTTACGTTGCACAACGATTCGACGACACAACTATCTGGAACGTGTGCGCTGACCTCTGCCGATTCATCCGTCGTGATATCTGCAACGCAAGAGGTCTCTTCTACAACAACCAGAGTGAACTCGCATTGGAAGATAAATTTCGACCTCTAAGAGAGTGGGAGAAAGAACATATGCAATGACTTGACCACTACTTTTATATATGTAACGAAACATCGGTGGTATTTGTACTTGTAGATTCATATGTAAATGACGTTTGAATTTCTGGTATGCATTTCATGTTTGTTACACTATTAACAACAATCCGATTATCTCATATGATATATATTCCAGACCATGTTAATGGATCATACAAAATATCTAGAATACTAATTCAGCTATTTTTAAATTTGATTTTCCCAAGCGGTCCACCTAAGCAGCCGCATGCGAAAATAGATTTTTCCATGCGGCCCAGTTAAGTGGACCACATGCGAAGATCGATCTTCGCATGCGGCTGCTTAAATAGGCCGTATGCGAAGATCTATTTTCGCATGCGGCCCTCTTAATGGACCGCATGCGAAGATCGATCTTCGCATGCGGCTGGGCCGGCCGCATGCGCAAATGATGATCTTCGCAGACCATTTCGCGCATGCGGGCTGGCCAACCGCATGCGAAGATCGTTTCTGGCCGTCTGCAAACGATTTCTGTAGTAGTGCACATTTCTACGCATCACCCATCGATTTCTGATGCCTTCCAAGCAAGCATGCATACATAAGTACGTATATATATTGCCTTAGCTTAATTACTGTTTATTATATTGCGCGTGTGTCCGGTCTTACTGTTTATTTGCACCCCCAACAATCCAACATATATCCATCTCCGTCGATCGTTGATATCTCTAGATGCAATATTGTGTTTGTGAGCTAGTATAGCCTAGTTGCAAGTAGTTGGGCTGGATGGGAGTAGTTAAATTAAAGGGCAACTACGTTTTTACCCTACTTGGAAGACTAACTACTAATTTAACCCTGCTTTTTCGGATTTTTCTCATTTGACCCTCTTTTTCCTTTTTAGAAATGAAGATGAGGGTTAGCCTTATTACGTGAAGGCAACATGATGGTGTTAAGTCAAGACAAAAAATCCATTTATACCCTTGTGAAAGCTTTTTATTCAATGCATAGTTTGTACACTTATTAGTATATATTAAATTTCCCCAAACACAAATGCATGGCACAAGTTTATGTCCACCAAAAACAAAAAAAAACATGTCAAGCAGCAGCATGAGGGCACTACGCTCAGGGGCGGGCCCAGAATTTTCAACTTGGGTATTCGAAATTAGAAGAGAGAGAAAATTTTCCAACCAAAAGCGTAATAGTTGTATGATATATAACGGTATAAATATGATATCATAAAATCACATATTGATAGAATTGATCATAAATTGAATGCATTAAGCATATTAGAGTACAATATTGAACTATCAATTAACAAAATATGTCAAATTTATAGAGCATAAAAATGGTAAAATGATAAGAAATCTTACATTTAGAGAAGAACTTTCCGTTTCTTGATACTTCGAAAATGATTGATGATATCTTTATCCTTAGGTTGCAAGAAGAAATCTCTTTCAATGAATATCACCAAGCAGCGGGTGCGCGCCGGCGCAGGGCAGGGGCAGGCGGACAGCTGGCCAGGTAGGCGCTAGCGCCGCCACGGTCAACAGCCGACGGGGAGGGGCCGACCAGGCGACCAGCGCCCGGCCGACGGGCCGGGCGACGCTGTGACGGGTGACGGGGCCGGGCTTCGACCGGCCTTCGGATGTCGGGGTGGAGGTGGCTTCGTGGCGACGGACGGTGGGCGCGCCCGACGCGGGACCGCGGGCGCCGGCGCGGTGGTGGCGTGCGTGACCGCCGCGACGGAGCGGGGACGAATGGCGACGGCCGACGGGGCGCCGAGGCGGGGCCGGCCGCGGGTGCGGGGGCGGCGTCGTGACGACGGGCAACCGGGCGGTGGGCGCAGGACGGCGGGACCGTGGGCGCCGACGGCCGGCGTGGCGGGCCAGCGGTGCGACGACCTAGCGCTGGCGACTGGCGGGTGGCGGCGCGGGGATGACTGGGAACTGGGAGGAGTGGAGCTGTGGAGATAGGGTTAGGAGAAATTGGGCTTTTTTCTTGCTATTGGGCTGATGGGCCTAAAACAATGGGAGAGGAAGATGGTAGGAGGGATAGTAATGGGCTTCTTTTGAATATATTGGTCTTTTTTCTTTTTTCCTATATACATATGGAATATATACTTTATATATTTATTTTTTGTTCAAAAATCTTGGGTATTCATTTGAATACCCATGCATCAATAGTGGGCCCGCCCCTAACTACGCTGCTAAGCACCTGCGTCACACGCCCGCTGACAGCAAACTCCCGAGCCACCCTCCATCCGTGCGGAGCAGCCGCTGCCACCGCTCCTCCCTCCGCCCACCGGCTCCGCTGCTCCCACCCTCCGCAAGCCACCGTCGCGTCACCTAGGGCCACTACTCCCTTCCTCCGTGTGCCGCCGCCACCGGTGCTCCCTCCCTCCCCGTAGCACCGCCGCCCCGCACCCTATTCTGGTGGAGAAAGAGGAGCAGCGCCACCGCCCGTTGTCCTTCTCGTTCAGATCAAGGAGGAGCAGCGTCGCTGCCTTCGTCCACTCCTTGCCCTTGCCCAACGTTGTTGAGCAGCCGCCACCGCTCCTCCTCTTCGTCGAGCCACCGTCATCCCTCCCATGCTGCCGCCGTGCGACTGCCATTGAGAGGAGGGCGGCGGGAGGAAGCTCCTCCGGTGAGAGAGAGAGGAGAGGGAGAGGATAAGGATCTCAGGCTCTGGTGAGAGAGAGGAGAGGGAGAGGATAAGAAAACGGTGTTGATGTGTAGAAGGGTATTTGGTCAATCGTGACTCATAAAAACATTTTTTTCTCTTTTCTAAACGAAACTCTAACGGTGTGATGAAACCAATGTCAGATAGCAACTCCGATTTTGAAAAGTAGGGTGAAATGAGTAAACTTTAAAAAGTAGGATCAAATCAATATTTAGGCTTTAAAACAAGATCAAAAGAACAATGGTTCCTTAAATTAAATGATCGGCATATGCCTCTCCCGTCTCAAATTTTCTGAAGAGTGAATCACGCATGTACTCAAAATTCAAAAATGGGGGCCTGTATCTACTATTACACTACGCATGATGAGGTAGAAATGAATAAAATATCTCCATTATATGACCATGGTATTGTATATGTAAGAGAATGACATATGATCGTGATATCATACATGCATTCCAGCTGCACCTTCTATCCGGACCTACCTGTTGGCTATAGCACTAGCACACTAGTTATTCCTGGCTATTTTAATCCAGGCTAACTAGTATACCAGTAAATAATTACACTACTAGATGTCTAAAATATGTGTGATTTTACTGTTTTTAGGAGGTATCGAGATGTACCATATTTTCTGGTGTAAAAAATGATATCTCTTGGTACATACAGGGACTATAATTTTTTTCTTAAAACGCATGATAGAAAAAAAGGACTTAAAATACACAATAATTGGAGTGACATGTTTCTGAACTTCCATAGGAAAGAAGAAGAGGAACTCTTTGATAGCCTCGCAAGAAAGACAAAAAAAAAACAAAGCAAAGGAAGTTTCGATTAAAGCTCTTGCTTATTTTCCTATGATATGAAAAAAAATTCGATCCTTTCATATGAATAAAGGGCTCCCTACAAAAAGAAATTCTTACGATGTTAAATTCTCGAAAATACCTTAGAAAATCCTCCATCTCAAAGGGAGCCGGAAAATGTAAGGATTCATACTAGTTTTCGCTTTGAGTTCACAACTAGGCATCGCCGTGCCTGCTCCGCCACACAGAATACAAGGTATTCGGTGTGTCACCGACTGGCCGGCCAGTGCGTCTACCCGTCGACACATTGTGTAACTGATGACTATGAACACCAACAACTCCTCGCTAGAAGGAGAACGAACACGGCGGCGTTTGCAAGCAGGCGCTATCTTTCCTAAGCTGATCTCGTGCATCCAAGATTGCTGGTGCCTCCCAAGCCTAGATATAGGTAGTTACCCAAAGATGAGCAATGTGAGCAGCTAGCTAGAACACTAGATTTACTTGCTTGAAATGATGGAAAGCCTGCAGGAGAAACTTGATGTGTTTGTTTGATTTTTGAAACCCCAACATTCGTCTCCATTGTGATCACCTCCATCTCTGCTCTTCTTGTCTAGATGTGGTACTAAATATATGTATCACACAAATAGGAGTAGTCGATCTGTTTATTATGAGGACGTACACCTAGCAGTGAGTACTTGTTGGGAGTAGTTAAATCCAACTTTAATTTTGTCAAGAAAATTAAAACGGAAATATGCATGCATGATGAGTGAGACACTGCAGAGAGTTATATTAATTAACGACACCCCACCAACCTTCTAGTGCAGGCAGTGACGGGCGAGGCCTATACCAAGTTACTACTGAGCACCACGTACTGCTCCCTCCGTCCGAAATGAAGATACTATCACTGGTTTGAGAAAATAATGATAAAATATACCATCTCCATTTTAAAATATAAACATTTTCAATTTTAAATCTAGGTAAGTGCTTATCTAGAGTTGGAGCTAAAAATGCTTATAGCTTACGAAAATTCCGAATTACATTCATAAATTATTGGGTGAGTACGAATTATGTATCCTTCTAAACTCGAAAACCGGATATTTTTCACTCTCAACTATTAATACCGAATGAAGAACCCCCTAATTAACTTAATTCAGAGTGGTTTTGATCCTACGTGGCAGTTCAGTCAGCATTTTTTTTAAAAATGGTAGGACTCACTTGTTATAGAGAGAGAGGGGTGAGAGGGAGAGAATATGGTAGGTGGATCTCTTCGGGTTTTTTAATAAAAAATTCTGGTTGAAATGTCACGCAGAACCAAAATCACTCCAAACAAAATAAAGTTAGGGGTTATTCATCTAGTATTAATAGTTAAGAGTGAAAGATATCTAATTTTCGAGTCAATGATAATTATAAGTATGTAGAAAAACATCATAAACATCGTCCTCTCCAAACCGAAGTTACTTCTGTGTATACCAACTGGAACCCAAGGTCTCATATATGCATATAGATCCAGTCTTCTTTTTTGAAAAGTAAAGGATTTGTTAAACTAGAAACATAATACATGGTTTATTTTACAATCTAAAGAACTGAAGTGAGCATTCACAGAAGAAGCATGACAATCTCTCGAAGGATAGGCAATGTGAGAGATGTTTTGACAGTTATAGATAGGATTGATTAGAGCATCAGCTTTAGCTTCTTTAGCTAGCTTGTCAGCAATTTTGTTTATCTCTCTGGAGATCCAGAAAACCTTCAGAAGATGATTTGGAATTGCTGTCGTGATTTGGCTCCATAATGGCCGAAGACTCCAGTGGCCAGGTTGCTCACTGAAATTCCTTGTCTTCACCGTGTCTGCAATTGTAGCGCTGTCTGTAAGGAAATTAGTACCTGCAAAATTCAAAAAGAAGGCAATTTCCAAAGCCAATTGCAAAGCAATCAATTCGGCTTGCAAGGGAGATTGAGCTTAGTTAGTAGAAGCCTTGATAAAAAGAGCATTATGGGTGGAAGGGACATGAAAGAAAATTCCAATTCCAGTAACATGATCCTCCCATGAAGCATCTACATAACATCTATTGCCCTGAGGAATTTGATCCATCTTTCTGGTAATGCTCTCTTGCTCCTGTTGTTGGTCCTGCAAGTGATTGTAAGCTGAAAAGATTGTGTAAGTGTTTATCATCGCCTCAGCTGCAAAGGAAACTTGAGTAGGCTCTTTAACAATGTTCTTGAATTTTAGGTCATTTCTTGCCTTCTTAAAATTCTGTTCAAGGTGGCCTGATTAGGACCATTGTTAGCAATAAAGGCAATAATGTGAGCCATAGAAACATTATCAGAGAATTGATCCGTATGGAGATTAATTTCAGAGATAAGCAAGTCAGTTAACTGAAGGGACAAGCAAAGAACAGATGGAAGTCAGATTCAGGGAGACCACATCTATGACAATTTGAAGAAATATCACTTACCCTGTGATTCAGTCTTAGAGAAGTCGGTAGAGCTCCTCTCAGAAGCCTCCAAGCAAAGGTTTTGATTTTTGGAGGGATGAACTTGTCTTTCCAGATCTGATTAAGGACTGTTTTTGTTTGATCATTTACCTGTGTGGAGGACTGCATTTCCCTTTTATATATTTCTTTGTAATGCATATAGAGCCAGTCAGTATAGCCCACTCAATTTGCAAGGAAGGGAGAGGATACAACCATGACCCACAATTGCTGGGTAGCTCGATGACTAATGTACACATGTCCATTGTATGAGGAAATTAATTAAGAATACCTCGAACATCTCATGTGCACGTACATACAGGGGCAAATGAACCACCGTGGCTCACGGCAACGCCAAATTCGGCAGACGCGGGCGACGGCGCGGCTAGCCGGAGGGACGCGGGTGGCAGCGGCTGGTGACGCCAGCCGCGGAGCCAGCTTGGCTGGCGGCTGACAGAGGGTGTCGCCAGCGTGCTTGGGCGACGTCGCGCGAGGAGCGGGGATGGTCGTGCGATGCCTGCGCGCTTGGTGGTGGCGGCGTCGGTCGAGGAACCGGGGTCGCCGTGCGGCGTGAGGTCGGCAGTGCCCATGCATCGGTGAGGCCGTGCCTGCTGGGACGCTTTGTGTTGGTGTATGGCGGAGGTGGTTCATTGGCTGCGCAGGTCGTGCCCACGGGGAGCTTCGGGTGCTTGGTCACCGGAGGGTCGATGAGTCAGGGTCAATACGGCATTCCTGTGACAGTCATGTGTGCATTTGGTTAGGTGTGTAGGAGCACAGGGAACCGTAAGCGAAAAAAGTCTTGTCGTGTCTTTTGACCAGCTTGACAATAGCAACGCTCTTGGCGTCGTTCCCCTTCTTGGAGGCATTATTAAGACGTGTACCCTCTTCTTCATCCATCACTATGCTCCAGGTAAAAGCCTTGCCCTGATTTCCGGGCAAGTGTCAGCGGCGATTCACATCGCGTCCCTGTTGGGGGTGCCGCATTGGAGAACCTTTTCATGCGCATGTCTGGCCGTGGTTTTGAAGTTAGCTCCGGGGCTTTCTACTTTCACACCAACGCTCAATAGGCCGGGAATGTTCGGTGAGGCCTTCGCCTTGTTGGATCCGCTTCTTGCTTTGCGACAGGCAGCCAATGCCCTTGTTTGATTTTGCTAGGTGGAGTCGAAACTGCTTTGGTGTTAGGGTGAGATGAAGCTCGGCAACGATAACACGTTGCAGTCTCTTTCTAGGTGTGCTGGTGCCAATAATAAGCAGGAAGAGGTGATACGGTGGCTTTGGCTGATGTCTGCTATGGGAAGTCGGAGCTGCTTGGTCGTTTTTTGATGAGCTCGGCAACGATGATACAAGTTTGTGGTGAAGTTGGAACTGCTTTGCTTTGACAAGCTTGGCAACGATGATATGCTTTCAATGTGAAGATCGGAATTGTTGCGTCGCTTTTGCGTAAGCTTGATAACGATGCCATGTGTTTGAACTCCGTCGATGGTCTGATTTGAGTGGTTTGTAGTGTTGTGTTGTTGTGCGTGTTGTGAACTCGTTCGGCCAGCAAACAGTCGTGTTGTTTTTTCTTTCTTGTAACTTATCTGGGTTTTTATTCCTGCGGCTTATTGAAAATATAATTGGCAGTCTCTGCCTGCCGTTTTAGTTTAAAAAGGAAAAACCTTCCTCACAGCTGCGATCCGTCGCCTTGTCGCTGCGATCTATCGCTGCCTCCTCCCGTATGTGCTCCCTTGTGCAGCCGACCAGCCGTTGCATAGCGCCCGTGATAACCAAGATTTTGCAGCGGCGCCTCCCGTAGAGATGGTGCCACCACAATAAATTTTGGCTGCAAGTCAGCGCACACATCCTACAGTGCCTACGCTCAGCTGCTACACACAACCTCGTATTTTTGCAAGTAACTGATTCCTGGTGTCTTCCATGGCTAGCTAGATAGACAAGCGTATGAACTTGCTTATTGCATCCATCTTGTAGTTGTAGTATTACCGATTGATGGTTTATCGGTCGTCTCTCTCTGATGCTTTTATATATATATGGTCGAGTAACAATCAACAACGAGTAGTTTAGTTTGCACTGGTTGGGAGCAGTTTAAATATCACTTAGGCTGTGTTTTCACTCCCATGTTCCCAACCCCTCTCTCTCGTTTTCTGCACGCACGCTTTTCAAACTGCTAAACGGTGTTTTTTTGCAAAAAATTTCTATACGAAAGTTGCTTAAAAAATCAAATTAATCCATTTTTAAAAAAATTAGCTAAAACTTAATTAATCACACGCTAATGGATCGCTCCGTTTTGCGTTCACTGTGCGGACTGGGAACCAGCAGCTGCGAACGCAGCCTTAATTTGTTTCCTTAGTTTTATGAAGATCATACAAAAGGTGAACATGTACATGATGAGTCAGATATTAAAGAGAGTTACATGCTAGTAGGTGGATAAAACATACATTAGAAAGGCTCTAAATAGGTCAATACCTCTACCCATAGTGCTCTAAACGTTCCCGAATCCCCACGTCCCCGTGTATAGCACATATGCTTGACATCCTCTAGCCCATAGCACATATAGCTATCAAAAGCCAAAGTAATATCGGCCCAATTATTGGTTCAAATATATATATTCCCAAAACACCTTGGTCACACATTGGGGAAAGAATCCCCTCTAGTCTCGTCCATCCAAATATCCCAAAGCAAGTAACTGGATCAGCTTAACAACGACCCGTGTGTATAATGTATTCAGACCGATATTGGTTTGTCTCAAATGCTCATAGGCACCTGAACAGCCAGGCTCAATAAGGTAATAAGACATAGTTCACAACAACTTTCTTTTAATCCATTAATTAAGACTAGGTGGACCTTTCAGATAGGGGTGGGCATTTGGTTTCTGATCGAAAATTTCGATCTCGGTCTTTGATCTTTCGGATAGTTCGGTCTTCGATTTTTCGGTCAGTTCGGTTTTGAAAAGTGAATACCGAATTTCAACACAAAAATATCAGGATCGATAAATTCGGTCTCGGTCTCGGTCTTGGTTCTGACTGAAATTCAATAACATTTTCATATATGCAAATAAATAATTGGAAATTTTCAAAAAAAATTCACAAACACGTATGAGTAAAGACTCTTATTAGTTTGTATGACTCAAAGAAGTAGGGATGTAAAAATCAGAGTTTAATCCTATTGAACTTGGTGGATTGTAGGTTACATTTAGATTTTTTTTTTGTTAATTCGGTCTTCACGGTCTATGTGGTTAACCGAGGAGACTAACCGAATTAACTGAACAAAATTCGATCTTTTAATGTCTGGGATCGAATTGATGACCGAATTTTTCGATCTCGGTCTCGATCTTTTCGATTCGATCTTTTTCTGCTCACCTCTAATTCTGAAATCCAGCACTATATATAGTGCGTATGCACCAATTGTAGGCAGTTCCCGAGCGTAGGCATTATCCTCGACAGCGAATTCCCACTCGTCATCGATTCCTGATGCCTCCAAAGGCTAGCTAGCTAAATAGACAATGCTCTAGCTTGCATATAGCTGCCAGCTATGTGCAGTGTGTGGCTGCCCTTACTATTTATTTCACCACTAACAATCGAACATTATTCATCTAAGATCCATAGATCGTTAATATCTCTCTCTGTGTGTCTACATGTTGTGCTATGGCTGGGAGCAGTTATATATATTTGATCAACCGCAGGCTGCTTCGATGTTAAATTTCCTAAATTAAGAGTGAACGACATACTAGAAATGAGAAACTCCATGATCGATGCTTCAGGTTTGTCCGACCCTTTTTTCTTTTGGACAGAGATTAAAAAGAGTAGCAGGAATTACTATAATTAATTTACGACCAATCCAATTTTGCGATCCGTCCCATGAAAAACAAGCTTAGGACTGGATGTGATTTATTTTAGTACAATAAATTTATCCATCCAATCATAGACGGGTGATTTATTTTAGTATAATACTATCTATTTGTAGTATTATACTACCCAGTAACATTAAAAGTACTTAATAATTTACTAATATAATGATTACAAGTAACTTTGTTATATTTATGTTTTTCCCCGCTAGATCGATATGTGATTATCCATTATATTGGCATTGCTCATATTCCATCAAAAAGAAAAAAGAAGAAAAAAAGTTTAGTCACTGCTAAATGACAATTATAGCCCTATTTTTTTGATAATAATAGCCCTCCACATTTCTATTACCGTTAACTAGAGTGGTAGTAGAAAACAATCTGAACCCTTCGATCAAATTAGATCAACGGTTCAGATTATTTTCTACTATTAGTAGAGAGCACCGGAGTGAAGCTCATCCTAGATTTGTTTTCTGTGGGATAGAGGGAGTACATAGCAAAGCTAGCTGGACACCTGTACAAGTGTAAATATTCAGCCTCATGTTCAACATTATAGTTTCATTTTGTGTTAAGAAAGCAGTAGATTGATCCCCTAATTAACAAACCCTTCGCAGCATACCAATTTCTCCATGCTCAATCACAGAATTTCCGTATTTAACTAATGCCCTGTGATTACACGCAGAATATACCAGAAATCATGATTATGCGACCAAATTAAAGCTCACCATTACAATTCCTGGTGTGCAAGCCAACATCATCATCCTCATGAGCAGGAGCAAACAGTAGTACATTAGCAGCTAGACGGTGCCACACTACGTTATGTTGTTCATCGTCGGCCACGTATCTCCCAAAATTACATGCTTAACCATCTAATGTTGGTTCAGGCTCTAAAATCACATAACTCAAAGGGAGAAGAAAGAGCTAGCATGAATAGCAATGCATCGGGAAGATAAAGTTTGCTCCAATAGATAGAAAATCAGCCTTGCACTGATAAAATTGTTAGTTTTACCACAGACTAAGGTCTCGTACCCTCGTAGTTTGGAGAAGATGCTAGAGGCTGTAGTTTATCTTATAATCTCGAACTAACCAAACAACTTAGATTCTTATTTATATATTCTATAAGAATCTATATCTATAAAATCCAAAATAATAAACTAAAAAGCTATATAAATTGAGTTTTTTAATCTTTTTAGTTTTTTAAAAGCTGGCTATCAACGAACCAGCTAAACTTTTACGCTCAAACAGATGGCCCTTCACAGAAGCATAAGAACTACCCTTTTTTACATTAAATTTCCCATGCTTCCTAATCCCTACCTGTAGTGCAATGGGGATGCCGACACACTCCGGGCAGCATTTCTGTGTGATTTCACTGGAGTGCGATAGAAGGGAAATATTCGATCAAACCTAACTATCACTTCTTTACTTTGTCAAAATTCAAGATTGAGATTTGGTTTGTAGTTTTCGCTACACCTGCTAAGGTAAAAGTGAATAGAATTGAATACACCCATTACATGACCCTGCTGTACATGTATTTACTCAGCTACTGTATGCCTCTGCCTGTGCATGCAATTCATGTGCTGGCTGGCAGCAGTTCAATTTGATCAACTGCAGTCCTATTATTTGGTCTTTAATTTTCTAAGGAGTGAACAGCATATTGAAAATGAGAAATTGCATGCTTAAGGCTTATCCAATCCTTTACTTTTCTTGGTAAATCAAATGCGAGCTAAGGATTATCATTTTATCAGTTCATCTTGATTATTCTGCACGTAAGTACACAAGTACGTACCTAGCAAAGCTAGCTGGCCACATGTACACTGTCCGCATGAGCTAGCATTATTCAGCCTCATTATACTATTCCTTTTATTTTGGTTTGGAAATTAATTGATTCACTAACTTTTTTTTTCTTACATACCCATGTCTCCATGCATTTACTAACACTGCTTAGAAAAAAGCTTTTCGCCGGCGGCCATTTCATATTTTTGCTGGCAGTCAGCGCAGCCGCTAGCAAGCAAAGATCAGTAAAATTAGAGTGTTTTCACAAGCGGGAATTAGCCGCTTGCGAAAGTATATTTTCGTTGGCGGCTACCACCGGTTAAAATCAATCCAACAGATCCAAAATCCCCCACCTCAAATCGAAAATCCTCTCTCATCCTAATTCATTCACAAATCACAAATTCATCAAAGATCTCATAATCCATTCAACATATTCATTCACAAATGACAAATCTCATAATCCATTCAACATATTCATTCACAAATGACAAATCTCATAATCCATTCAAAAAACACCAAAAGTACAAAACAAAATCCATTGCAGAAGGTTATCACTTGCACTCCGTAGCGGCCACCGCACCCATCACCGCCGCCGCCGCCGCAACCGCAACCCACCGCCACCGAAACTGCAACCCGTCGCCGCCGCCGCCAAAGTCATCGGTGCACTCTGCCGCAGCCGCCAGACCCCGTTGCAACCGCAACACACCGCCACCGTCGAGGTTGTCGTCCCCACACAGATCCAGCGAGAACGAGGCTGAATCCACGCCGATAGTGGCAGCGGCGGCTCGACCTCGCCGGTGGAGAGGGAAGAGAGCTCGAGATCGAGCACCACCATATGGAGCTCAATGCCACCGATCTCGTCGCCCTCTGCGGGGAGGAGCTCGTTGACGCGGCGGCGGATCCAGCAACCCCGTCGTCACGGTAGCGGATCCGGCCTCCCCGTCATCGCGGCAGTGGATCCGACCCCAATCTCGCGATGGCCAACGGCGAAGAGGAGGCCGCGCCCCGCCGCCACGGAGAGGAGACCCCGCGTGCGCCGCCGGTGGGAGGTCGGGGGAGAGGGAAAGGAGGCGAGGGGAAGAGAGGAGAGCCGCTACCGTCCGCTGGCCGCCCGTCACCGTGCCTCCCTGAGAGCGCCACTGCTTGCCGAGAAGAAGGCGGAGAGGGAGTTGCCGCGAGTGAGGAGGAGGAACTGGTGGATCTAGAGGAGGAGGGGGAGGAGGATGAGAGGAGAAGGAGCTAGAAGGGCTGAGGTGGTGGCGGTGGATTTTATATGGTTTTTTTTCACTGTTGGTGCTCTCTATGTGCCGCCAGTGAAGATGAATTTTCGTTGGCTGTCAATTAAAAGGTCCGCCAGCAAAAATAACTGTATCTTTGCTAGCGACCCTCTTAACTCGGCCATCAGCGAAGATCAATTTTCGCTGGCGATCCGTAGCCCCCCACCTTCCGTTATATTTTCGCTGGTGGTTTCCTGTAACGCCCGTCCTGTCGCGGCGTTAGTTTTAGGGAAAAAAATCCTAATTTCCTAAAACCCTAATTTCGAAATTTCGCATTTTTGTTTTATTTGTTTATGTTTATGTGTGTGTGCCAAGATCTCGTAATCCACTGTCCGAATATCCATCCAAAAATTCAAATCCAAATCCAAATTTCTCTCCAAATCAATTTTCTGCAAAAGTCTAATTGTGCTCCCTCCTACTCTTTGGGCCGAATCTCGTCGGCCCAATCAATCTCTCTCTCACGCCATTTCTCTCTCTCTCCCACGGCAACCCTTTCTCTTTCTCTCTCTCTATGCTTCTCTCTCGCCGTTTCTCTCCTCTCTCTCGCCGGATTTCCCTCCCGCCGGCATCGTTCGAGTTTGGGCGCCCGTTGCTTCCCGCGCGCGCGCGCCGCGCGACGTGGTCAACCGACCTGCCCGCCTGCGCCGCCTGCCTCGGCCCCGCCTTCCTCTGCCCGCCTGCGACGCCTGCGACGCCTGCCTCTGCCCTGCCTGCGCACAGAGGCCAAGCCTCGGAGCCGTCGCCGCCCCCTCCTCTCTCCTCCTCCTCCCGAAACGGAAAGGGGCAGAGCCCCTTTCTCCTCCCCTTTTCTCCTTTTTCCCTCGCCGGCGTTCTCTCCCTGCCGCCGCGTTGGTCGCTAGCGCTTGGAGCGCTAGCCTCGCGTGCGCGCCCGTGAGCCGCCGCTCCCCCATCCCCGCGCGCTCCACCCCTATAAGACCCCTCTCCTCTCCCTTCGGCCGCCCCCCCTTCCCGCTGCCGAGCGCCGCGCCACCGTCACCCCTTCGCCGCTCGCTGCCGGACGCCGCCGCGCTCGCTGCCGGACGCCGCCGCGGACGCGCGGAGCTCACGCCGGCCGCGCCGCCTCCACCTCCTCTTCCCGGCTCGGCGTCCCTCTCCTCCCACGGTAACCGCCCTCGCCGCCTCCTTCTCTTCCCCCTCTCCCTCGCGTAGCCACCGCCGCACAGCCGTTCCCCGCCACGCCCGGCCGCGCCGCGCGCGTAGCCGCGCCGTGCCCCTGCCCCTCCGCGCCGCGCCGCGCCCAACCTCGCCCCCTCGCGGCGCCGCCTCGATCCGCCGCGCCCGGCCACGCCACCGCCCCACCTCGCCGGCCGCATCCCCCCCAACTGGCCGCCTCCCTCTCTCGGACACGCAGAGAAGAAAGAGGAGAAGAAATGAGGAAAGAAACAGAACAAAGAAGAAAGGAGAAAAAGAGAAGAGAGAGGAAGAGAAGAAAGAAGAGAAAGAGGATGGAGATGAAGGTGGGACCCACCGTGGGCCCCACGTCCTTGACCCGGTCCTCCCGGTCTCCCTCTCTCTCACATGCGCCGCGTGGGCCGTGTCCCTCGCCGGCCCACTCGCCCGGTCCGACCTCCCGGCCTGCTAGGCCGCCTTGGTCCGGCCACTCGCCGCTCGGCCTGCCCACCAGCCTCGCGCGCCACTGGGCCGCTTGGCCGGCCCGCTCGCCGCTCCCGCCTCGGCCTGGCCTGCCGGCCCGCTCGCCCGGCCGTGGGCCGTTCTTTTTCCCCCGCGCGCTCGCACCCGGCCATGGGCCGCTTCGCCCATGGGCCGCCTCGCCCAACTCCTACCGGCCGACAAACAAGTCCAAAAGCAGCCCCTCCTTCCTTTTCCTTTCCAGGGAATTTAAATAATTCCTTTTCCTTTAGACAGAAAATCAATTAACCTTAGAAAATCCATATCTTTTCAACCGTTCGTCCGATTGACTCCGTTCAACTTCCAAAATTTCTCAAAAATCGAGATCTACTTAATGGCACACTTAGTGGTCTCTATTAGAGCTTTCTTTTCGCTGTTAATTGAGTCTTTTCATTTCGCGTATAGTATCGGAGCCCGAAGACTCGCAGCGTGCGGACTTCGAGGAACAAGTTCAAGACCTCGAGCAAGGCAAGTCACCTTTGACCATCTTGCACCCATAATTTAAAACTAAGTATCTTTATTTCGTAAACTATGCATGATTAGGACACATCTGTTTGTAATTGGCCGCGGTTTGCAAGATAACCTGCCGGCCCAACCCTTTTGATGCACACACCTTCCTTGATTATTGAATACCCGTACCACCTTTGTCAACTGCCGTTTCCCGATGTCCGAGCCCTCGGGCACGTACACTGGGGACCCTCCCAAATTTTTAAAACTGTCAACGATGGGTAAAACTTGGGTTTATGAAATACTTGGAAAAACCCGACACTTGGGTCGGTGTCTGCAACATAAAGTGATTTCTAAAATCGCGGTGTGGGAACGCACCGGGAGTGCGCTTTCCCGTACTTGCACTTAAGGACCGAATCCTTTGGGATTTCATCCAAACATAAATAGTGCGACCACATGGGTGAAATGGGACACCCCTGGCTGAGTAACTAGCTGGGACTGGGAAGCCTTGATGCCAAGGGACAAGTGGATTCGCCGGGGTGGTGTCGGGGAGGACCCCTGGGCTTCCTGGCACAGTATGGTCTGGGACCTAACCTGTTGTTGGTCCGGAGGACCCCTCCCGTTGGCATATGGCAACCTTGTGTCGGCTTTGAAATGCCTTGTCGTGAAAGCCTCAAAGTCAACAGACGTGGCTGTTCTGCACGGGCTGGGTGACCCAGGCTAGTAACGTCGTGTGGGTAAAGTGTACCCCCTCTGCAGAGGTTACTAAACTGTTCGAACAGCCGTGCCCACGGTTAAGGGCGGATGTGAGGTGATTCCTTAGCGTAGTTTTGTTTTACTACTGCTTGTGAAATTGACTTGATGGGTTGGATGACGTCGTGATCAATTGAGGTCGACGGGTTCAGCTAGGCCAGGGAGGCCGTCAAAATCGTTTGGCTGGGAGCCAAAACTTGAATTCTTGAAAGATTGATACATTGCACAAACTCCGACTGGGCTTGATGCACTGTCAGGCCCGAGTCGTTGAGAAGCACTTCTCTATAAATCATTTCGAAAGTTGAAACCAAAACATTTGCGAAAACAAACAGCCGATCTATGAAGCCTGCAATATACACTCAATTCCCAAGACTTGCTGAGTACTCTCCGTACTCACCCTTGCTCTACATAAATAATCCCCCCCCAGATCTCGAAGAAGAAGAGGTGGACCCCGCCGATGAGGAGTACTTCCAGGAGCAGGATGGCTTCGAGCAGTTTTAGGGTTTCGACGTAGTTCCCAAGTCATGCTTGTGGTCTTGGTCCAGTCTTCGCTTCCGCCTTTCCCTTTTGTAATGCAGTTGTGAGCACGGGGTCTGTCCGTTGCCCAACATGACTGTAAGACTACTCTTAACGAAGAGACCGCTGTGGTTGTGATATTTCGTCTTCCTGTGATACCAGCACTATTTTCCTGGGACTGGTATCGGCTTACAGGTTTATTTGGAGCGATCCGTTCTAGTTCCCATTCGGGGCCAGATCGGGGCGTGACATTTCCACGTATAATCGTCAGAGAAAAAAAGGTGATACTATGAAAAATCGATTTTGTAGTAGTGTAATCATAATCACCATATAATTCTATATTTAACCAGTAGGTGCTTAACACTTATAAACATAACAACATGCACCATAACTAATTAATTAATTATACAGGCAAGCTCAAAATTAGTACTACGTGACTGTTACGACTTGGTGGTGCTTCCAAGTCTGTTTCGGCCGTACGTGCATCCAGGAGAAGAAACAAGCCGTAGCAGCCGAGCGTAGGCACAACCTTCAGTTCACATTATGTCTTCCAATCCTATTCCCTCTATTCTAAAATATAATTCTAAAATATAAAAAATTTTGGTTCGCTGAAACATATTCTACTACTCTAGATGAACAGTCTATCTAGATTTATAATATGAATATATCTCATACAATCAAAACTCTTTATGTTTTGAAACGGACAGTGTAATTAACTAGGTAGACCATGGACACGTACACTGTGTCGACTCAACTTGACGGTTGCATATATATGCATGTTGTTGTTGGTAATTTTGTGCCTTCACTTTTCTCTTGTCAAACTAATTAACTAGCTTCACGTGGAGATTTGGTTTGTAATTTATTTATGTGACGCTCTGCTGATCGAGATAAAAACAAAAAAAAAATGCGTCCATTATGCGTGCATGATCCTGGTTATGTGTATGTAAGAGCTTAGCACGTACTACATGATGATGTGCATAGAGCATAGTAATGTGCATGCTCTCGGTAAAAAAATATAATTCTAAAGATGATTCATCCTTATAATTAAACATTTTCTAGAACCGAGGAAGTAGATATTTAGTATCAATTGAGCAATGTCTTGATGGTGTTCAATCATCTGCCTCACCCGAGCATTTCGCCTTGATGGTGTTCTTTTGGAGGGGTTGAACCTTGACGAAACATATAATTAATTAAGTATTATATAATTAATTAAGTATTAGTTTAAAAAACTTAAAAAATAGGTTAACATGATTTTTAAAACTAATTTTATATAAAAATTTTAATAATAAATGTACCGTTTAGTAGTTTGAAAGCGTGCAAATGTAAAACAAGAAAGATGAGCACTACTATAAAAAAACTAATGGACATACCTGATGAACACTGTTATGATTTGCAGGTGTTGGCACACCCGGCCGACCCCAAGGCTCTCACCGGTCACTACTCACTGTCAAGGTTTGCAGTTTCAACTTTGGTAGGACCGAAGTTTACGAAATTTTATGATTTTTAGCACTTTTTGGAACAATTTTTTTAAAAATTCTAACAGGTTTTGATTGTATTTGAATAAACTTTGATCAAATTCAACAAAAATTTGAGAAAACCAAAAATTTCAGTCGATATATTTATTTGCCAGTAGGATCTAAAATTACCGAAATTGCAACCATTGCTCATTGCACACCGATGAACACTGTCACGATCAAACTGGCCAGAGTTCCCACGATTGATCATCGAAGATCAGAAGAAAATTTAGAAGTATTTTTGTCAAGAAAAAAAGATAGTAACGTTTCCTAATTAACGGTCAGTTCGCCCTTGTCAACTCGCAAATGTGATCTGAGTATAGTAAATAAGATCGTCACTGATTTGACAGTATACGAAGCCAGTCATCGGACTGGCTTGAACGGGGAAACAAACGGCAGTACGCCGGCCTCTCATGCCCGCGGACACACGACCACACAAGCTAAGGAAGAAATAATATCACACGGTAATTCACTGTCATTTTCTACTGGTCCGTCAGATTCTGTTATCATTGATGTCCGTGCATATACTCAAACTGTCGGCGTCGATCGAGCATAGGCTCTACCCCCAACGACACAATTAATTCCACGCATTTTCGATTCCTGATGCCTCCGAAGTCTTACGTATGTGCAGTGGTGGCCAGCCTCACTGCTTATTATTTGCACCTCCCAACAATCTACTACTAACGTCCATCTCGGTGATATTTCTCGATGTACCTACATATATGTAGTGTGTTTATGAGCTAGCAGTAGGTAGATGAGCTGGCTAGGAGCAGTTAAATTTGATCAACTGCACTAGAGACTAAAGAAACTATCTTTTATCCTATACCTCAAAATACAAATATCTCGGTTAAACTAAAAACAGCTACTAAATATTTTAGTACCGGTTTTAAAAGTACAAATCCCTAGAATTATTTTTAGTCTTGGTTGGTGTTACCAATCGGTACTAAAAACATATTTAGTACTGGTTGATAATACCAACCTAGACTAAAGTTAGAGGATATTTAATTCGGATTGTTGTTACCAACCGGTATAAAAATACATCTTTATTACTAGTTGGTAATATCGATCCGGACTAAATATATTTTTAGTATGTACCAATCGGGACTAAATATGCCTCCAGGTTAGTTAAAAAATAAATTCTAAGTTAGATGTGTGTAGTAGGTGAGATGTTAATATGTGTGAGAACTGAGATCTTGATTTACTGATCTCGGTTGCTAAAGCCGATAATAAAGAGGGTTTTAAACAGATAATAAAGATGATTTCTCTAGCCGTGTTGCATGCCTCTCTTAATTTGGTCTTAAATTTTCTGAAGAGTAGACAACAATAGTACTACTAGATAAACTGCATGAGGCTTGTGCTTGTCAGACCATTTTCTTTTGAACGGAAATTAAAACGAGAGTTAGGGATTACTACTATTTTATCGGTTCACTTTATTATTCTGCATTAAGTACAAGTATATAATTTCTCCATTTTAAATTACTTATCGTTCTAAAGATTTATGCAAGTACGTACTGCTCACCGTCGACGACGAGACTATGGACAAATCCAAGGATATCTACGAGACGTACTATATGATGCTCCAAACTTTATAACATTTGGTCTTGAAATCTCGTTCTCGAAGCAAAAGGCACATGGAAGACTAATCGATGTTATTGGATCAGTACACGCAAGAACGGTTAGTCGGGAAAGAAACATGTCTTCCTCGTAAATGATTCAATTCCCTCGAATAAAAACATATAAAGATAAACAGAACACTGAATTGGAGTTGTGCCACTCTCTTCAGAGATGTTGAGAAGATGATCAGTTTAATTAGTACCGATAGGAGTGAGAGATGCATGCAGTGGGCAATCAAGGAGGCAAAATGGTACAAAGATGGAAGAACTACCTACTGTATATGTGCAAACCATATTCCCAGTGCCTCCTAACCCCTAGCATACGGTGAAATTGGGATTTTGATGCACTATCATCGGCATTTCTACATAATGTTTACTAGAGTATAATAGAAAGGGAGAGGTTGTACGGTATTTGCATTTCAAAAATAGTAAAAATCCACCGATTTCACAATAAAAGGTACCATCTAAAGGTATTTAAGTATTCACATACACTACTAGAGAACTTAATTTTACTACCAGTTTAAAACCCCCATTTGTTCCGGTTATGATAACCGGGATAAAAAATTTGAGACTAAAAATCTTGATCTTACCGAGTACTAGAAATGCATACCAAATCGAAAAAATATGTGGATGTGGGATTTGAACTCAAGAACTCTCACCTCAGCCCTCACGCGTATAATTATCCCACCAACTCCACCCATATGATATGGATAGGGATGCTTTCTTTTTAACTAACCCTGAAGAGATCTTTAGTCCCGGTTGGAAACACCAACCGGTATTAAACATATCTTTAGTCCTAGTTGGTGTTACCAACCGGTACTACATCTTCGATCGGTAACACTAACCAGAACTAAAGAACCAGAACTTCAAAATATCTTTAATTCCGGTTGGTGTTACCGACCGGTACTAAAGATACATTTTCAGTACCAACCATCTTTAGTCCCGGTTGGTGTTACCGACCAGTACTAAAGATACATTTTTAGTACTGGTTGGTAACACCAATCAAAATTAAAGATATTTTGAAGACTTGAACTTTTAGAACCGGTACTAAAAATATTAGTTCTAAATCTAACCGGTACAGGTTCTGAATCTAACCGGTACTAAAAAATTTTTGGGTACCATGATAAAAAATCGGTTCTACTAGTGATAGGTACTTAGGTAGAGATGGTAAAGACATAATTTTGCTAGGAGATGAAAAGGGATAGAATTATCTTTAATGTTAGTTGTAGGTACATAGGTAACGTGTCTGTAGGTACATAGGAGTCTCTATCTCTAATTCTGTTTTACGTTATTTACATGGTTTCTCTTAGATTTACATTTTGTTCCTAAGAAACGCGATCGCTTGAAATATCACCGAATGTTTGCATGGTTGTTTGAAGGTTTAAATTTTATCCAAAGAACGTGAAATCTTGATAAAATATCACTTCTGGAAAAACCATAATTAATAGACTGAAATAAAAATATTTTGGTGCTAGACGGTAAAACCCAGTAAAGCCATCTTGCCATCTTTCTGCACATAAATATGGAAACAACCTCCTGATTGAGGCCATATTTATCGGCTGGTATTCGCATGCATACAATGGTTGAGAAGATTTACATTGTTTAGTATGCTGTCCGACCTTGCATGGCGGCTCTCTCCAAGCTCGTCCTATGCAGCTTGCTTCTCGTGGTGCATTTGCGTATACATCTACCTCGGTAGTCGGTTTGATCATCCTAAGTGCCACGACGACGACGACATTGCACGGCGTGATTCCTTCGGTGATCAAACATGCAGGTGTTTGGTGTAATCTGATCCAATTACAATCAATACCTATTTTTCACTAGCTAGTTACTCCACTGCTATAGGTTCTTCCATACCTTACCCCTCTCGATCAACGGTCCACATAACTCTACATCTCAACATCTATACATACCTCGTAAACACCGTAACACCGTAAAACTTCTCATAGAGAGGCGATATCCTGTCAAACTCAACTGCCACTACTCTCTTTTTCTGATCTAAATTCCTGATGAGGGATTTGGTTTATAGCTTACGATACCACACTTTATTAGGGTGAAAATGAATAAAAAGTGTCCATTATATGACCATGGTGTTGTATGTATATATAGGATCATGGCATGTGCAAAGTAGAGGGACAACTGCTAATGTAGCCTGCGCGTCGTGGATAGTTTGCAGGTGGCCCCCTCCCAGCAATAAATCATCCTACGGAAAGGCGATAAGGGATCACCTGCAAAATTTCTACAACACGTCCCTCCCTCCATTTGCCACGTCACATTTCTCGCCCAGCATAGGACGATTTATATGTTCCACCTTACAATAGGGTAGGAGGAGTACATTTCTGCAAAACTTCGGAACAGTAATTTATTTTTATAAATCTTTAAAAAAAATTAAAAAAATCATTGATAGTACATGCAATGTCTACATGGTCCACGACTTCATCAGTCGCTATTGTGTTCCGGTCCAAATAAAACAATGGCATTGCTCAATGACGGACCAAATATATAGAAGGGCAGTACTCCTCGATCTACAAAAGTTTGTGGCTTCCTTTTCTTTTCAAAACTAAGGGTGCCTATCTCTCCATGCATATATTTACAAATTATAATCATCGATCGCAAATTTATCTCCGTAGTGGGCATGGTTACACTCATAAACATAACATATAACATATATATAGTACAATAACTAATATGCGTCAAGCTTACCAATATTACCATTACATTAATCAAAGACGAATGTTCAGCCAAGACGAAGGTGCCGACGGCACGCTGACAAGTAGTGACCGATAAATAAAAGGAAACGACTACTAATGGAGAACTGGTTTTTTTTGTCCCGGTTCGAAACTTGGTTTTTTAGTCCCGGTTCAAAATACCAGTTCTACAATCAGCTGTAGTAAATCAGAACTAAAGATCAAGATCTCGATCTTTAGTACCGGTTGAAATAACCGGTACTAAAAATATATGTGATGTGAGATTCGAACTTAAAATCTATCACCCCAGCCCTCACGCGCGTACCATCTCACCTACAACACACATCTGATTTGGATAGAAATGTTTTCTTTTTAACTAACCCAGGAAATATATTTACTACATGTTAGTAACACCAATACAGGCTAAAGATAAATTTTTATTACCGGTTGGTAACATCAATCTGGACTAAAGATTGAGAATCTTTAGTCCCGGTTGGTGTTACCAATCGGTACTAAATATGCACTTTTAGTACCGGTTGGTAATACCAACCAGAACTAAAGATATTTCTAGAAATTTGGATTTTTAGAACCGGTACTAAAGATGTTTATTTTAACCGAGATATTTGTGATTTTGGGTATCACGTCATAAAATCAGTAGTTCTCTAGTAATGGACGCATCGAAAAGATGAGCCATGACAAAACAACGCCTACAACAAGTAGAGTAGAGAATTGTATTGTATTGGAGAAATCAATTTGCCACCAGTTACAACTGCACAAGTCAAAAGCAAGAGGATAGAAATAGGGTTTGTTTGGAGGAGCTTAAAATTCTGAGAAATAATTAATTGGTAGTCAGCTTCTGAGAATCTGAAAAACCTGGGATTCCCAGCTTCTTACTCCTATTTCGTTTTCTGAATTCTACAACTACAATTTCTTAGTATATGAATCGAAAGCTGAACTGTTTAGAGAGTTTCCGGTTTTGAGAGAAACTGCGGCAGCTGGAAACTCCTCCAATCGTACCTATAGCATGCCACATCGTAGAAATATGGAACAGTTGCCCACGGTATTTGTGCGTGTCAAATTCCCTATGTCTCCCATGCCCTAGCACGTAGTGCAATTGGAATAACGATGTACTACTCCGACCGGAATTTCTAAATAATTAAGTTTGATTGGAGTATAATCGAGCAATGACCAAAATTGACGATAGAGATTATTTGGTAGAACTTGTTACCTGCACACTCAACTAACTACCGTGAAAACAAATGAAATGTCAAATGCGTCCGTTACATCGTCGTGGTGCTCTACATACTACCACGTCCTAAAATATAATATAAGATTTTTTAGAATCAGAGTATGCAGAATTGAATGAAATAAGATTGTGATTAAATGAAAAGTGGAGATAAATGAAAGAAATAAATGGTGAATGATTGTGAATTTATGATTGGTTGGGAAAAAATATTGGTGAAAACTTTATTATATTTTATAACGAAGGGCGGATATACTAAGAGCATACCGATGCTACTGTAGGAAGGTCGTAAGGGTGGTAATGAGTCTAATATTTTATACTAAAAAATTAGAGAATTAAGTTCAAAATAAGTTAGACGTAATTTTTATAAATTTTTTGTGAAAAAAATTTAAGAGCTAGACAGAATTGTCGAAAAACCGATGAGCTTGACTCATTATCATCCCCCTGCAGGGGTAGCCTGTATTCATCGATGATAATACTACTCCTGTACTGTACATACATGCAACGTCTTTGATGGCGTTCCGGACTTCCGGCCTCTGCCACCGCCTATCTGGGCCCACCTCCCGACAGGCCCACCCCGACTGGACCACCGCCATCCTGGGCCCACCACGGCCTCTTTCTCTCTCACACAACACCTCCTCACCCCACTCCACACACCGCGTCCATAGACCACCCACTCCTTACTCATGGGCCCCACTGGGCCACCGGCCCATTAGGTCCACCCTGCACCGGCGTGTGGGGAGGTGGGCCCGCCGCCGTGGAAGGCGGAAAATTCCAGATCCCCCTGCCTCCGCGAGGACACCAAAAGAGGAAACGCGGAATAAAATAATAATAAAAGGAGTAAATTAAAAAAAAGAAAAGAAAAGAATAATACTACTCTCTCTACTTCACTCTGCGACTGTGTCTGCGCGGAGTCGCGTCGTCGTCTCTCTCCTCTCCGATTCGCGCCGGCGGCGGCGGTCTCCAGGTGAGCGGCTTGACCGGACCGACGGAATGTTTCGTGTATTCGATGGAGACCGCGTGTCCAATTGTTTGACAATTTTTTTTGGAGGGGATTTTTGGGTTGGTTTGAATTGGTCGCCCCCCCCCCGCGTTTGTTCGAGACGGGGATTTTAAGGCGTTTTGCGGTTTGAATTCGCGAATTCGTGGTTGATTTTGGAGGAGGGTGGGTGTGTATTCCGCTGTTTCGGTGATCCGGTGGCGCATGGGCGAGATTGGTGGGGAATGGAGCGATTTTTTGCTCGCTTGGATTTTCGTTTTTTTTAAGGAAAAAAATTGTGAGGCGATTCATAGCTTACACTGCGAGGAGAACTGGAGATGATCTGATGCAAAAGAGGAAGCATTTTGCACGGTTTGGTCGAGCTGCTGTGCAACCGGCATTTCGTTGGAAGGATTCGATTTGAGGGATGAACTGATGCAGTAGATTCCAGTTCTGGTAACGGCAGGATCCGGCGAGAGCCGTTTATGCAGATTCGGGACCGTGCTGCAGATGCAAGTCTTCAAGGGAGAAAAAGGCTCTCGTTTTTCTTGTTGTAAAGGGAGTGAGAGGGGCAAAATTTTGCCCGGTCCAGGGGAAAATTCCGAGCCCAATTTTGAGGTTGGGTAACAGTGAGGGGGGCAGCAAGTTGTTTGATTGAGGGTGAATTTGATTTCTGATAGGATTCTAGTAACTTCTATGCACTAAGTCAGTGAATCTTGAAGCAGAAATAAGATGCTTGGGGAAACGAACTGAGCAAATGAGCAGTTCTACTGTTTCCTGATAATGTTGATTGTTTTCGTGCGTGTAAATGTTAGATTGGACGAAGTAGCTAGCATTAATAATGTGTTCATGTTCTACAGCTATATAGTTTTGTGGATCAGGTTCACCAAAATAGGTGGTCTTTATTTGACTGAGTTTAGTTGTACTTTTGCTCTGAACAGAGTTATGTGTTAGTTGGATTGTGCTGTTGGTGATGGCAGTAGCAATTAGTGGTAGGTTAGACAGTAAATTTTACCTTAATATGCAATGAAGAACTATAACGTAGGCTTCATGAAGCTCTTAAATTGAAAATTGTCATTCATTCTTGCATCATCTTAATTTTGTCATAGTTACTGTAACTGCCTTCTTTGTGTAAAAACTGTAGTACTTTCTCCGTAATCTCAACTAATAGACCTCTAACTGAACAATGCAGCTGATTACAGGGAAAGATGGAGTGGTGGGTGTGGTGATATTTTGTAGTATTTCCCGATGTGAAAGAAGCTTTTGCAATGGCCCCAGGAAGCAGCATTGTGACCGATATCCCTGAGTCGGATTGTGTATCTGATGGGCTCTCTGAGGCACTCACTGGCATTAGGCTTGATGGAGATTCTACATGCAAACCCTGGTCTACATCACTTGTCACAGTTGGGCTATCATCACTGACAGGCTTGAATGATTTGCTCGAGTGTCCAGTCTGCACAAACTCAATGCGCCCACCTATACTGCAGGTTTGCGTACTGATGATATCTTCTTCTCTTTATAATCCTTCAGAGGCAGCTGATTATTTGATTATTTCCATCTACATAATTGCACACTTCAGCCTGGAAAAATGCAGTTACTAGTTTTCATCTGGCTCTGTTGGGTATTTAAGTCAGATCAGTCTAGAAAGTTATACAGGTCCCACCACTTTTGACATTTTACTTTGAATATGTTTTGTATATAAGGTATATGCGTTGCACATACACCAATTTAGGACATGCAAGTTGTCATTGGATTTGTTGTTATTTGAATATTGTGTTGGTGAAGCCTACCTGCTCTTCATTTGAAGACAAGTACTGATTGTTTTGTCCTGTTTTCATAATAAACTCAGCCGTTTGCTAGTATACTAGTGCATATTCTTTAATTGCTATGTTCTAATCAGTGACAGGTTTTACATTTCCCATGTAACTCAATTGTTTTGTGCTTATTGTTCCTGTCCTTACGATCCTGGATTCATGATCTTCAAAGTGATCTGGAAATGTTCAAGACTCCATCTGTCCAGGAAAGAATTGCAATGCATTCTTTAACGTTGGCATGTTCTCTACTCTCAACAGTTGCACGATTTCTCTAAGTTTGCATGAAAGTGATCATTAGTTTTTCTTGTATGCAAGAGCCCTCCACCTGTCTATATAATGTTGTGTGTACTTCATTTTACCTTACAGATGAGTTGTGTAAGTTTGTTGTGGCCATTAAATTCAACTCTGTAAATGTCTCCGCCTATGGTCTTTCATTCAAATTGAATGGAATGTAGGCATATTGCATAACTGTCGTAGCACTAGTGTTATATTTCTTGGATCATGATATTTGGAACGACTTCTGTGAACTGAAAAGTGAACACACAAAGTAAGAAAGGTAATAATCAATTGATTCATTTGTGTTCCTCTTGCAGTGCCCAAATGGTCACACAATATGCTCTAACTGCAAGCATAAGGTGGAGAATCATTGCCCTACTTGTCGCCAAGAACTGGGTAATATCAGATGTTTGGCTCTTGAGAAGGTGGCTGAGTCACTTCAGCTTCCATGCAAATATCAAAGCCTGGGCTGTACTGAGATTCATCCTTACCAAAACAAACTTAAGCATGAGGAGCTCTGCAGATTCAGGCCATACAGTTGTCCATATGCAGGTTCAGAATGCCTGATTGCTGGCGATGTTCCGATGCTTGTCTCTCATCTCATAAACGACCATAAGGTGGACTTGCATGAAGGCTGCACCTTTAACCACCGTTATGTGAAGTCCAACCCTTACGAAGTGGAAAATGCTACATGGATGCTGACGGTAAGTGGTACCCCGATGCAATTTTTTTAGATATGTGAAGAGACTTTGTCCTGCCATTCATTCTCAAACATACGTGTCATGCTGGTTAGGATAGAATTTGTGTAACAAGCAATCTGCACATATTTTTTTTTCATTCTGGGTGCGATCATATTACCATCTTTTGTTTGAAATCAGCTATTATTGGTTCTCGGTTAAGTCTGTATCAGGTATATTGATGTGTTTTTCCCCTATATTCTGTTGCCATGCAGGTTTTCAAGTGTTTTGGACAGCACTTCTGCCTGCATTTTGAGGCATTCCTGCTGGGAATGGCACCGGTGTACATGGCGTTCCTGCGGTTCATGGGCGAGGACAGCGAGGCCCGGAACTTCTGCTACAGCCTGGAGGTGGGTGGGAACGGGCGGAAGCTGACATGGCAGGGCATCCCCCGGAGCATCAGGGACAGCCACAAGAAGGTCCGGGACAGCTTCGACGGCCTCATCATCCACCGGAACATGGCTCTCTTCTTCTCCGGCGGCAACAGGCAGGAGCTCAAGCTGCGGGTGACCGGCCGCATCTGGAAGGAGCAATGACAAGGACGGGGCAACAGCAGCAGCAGCAGCTATTGAGTGCTACTGAGACTGAGAGCAAATGCCAAGATCCCCATTGATGGTTCCACGTTGATAACAACATTGTGCTGTGCTGGGAGAGGAGAAAAATGGGAAGACTTGTTGTGCATTGATGTACAAATACACTTTGTGGCATGGTGGACTAGCTAGGACACATCTGTAGCCTAGCATGTGTTGGTACTTGGAACCTGATTTATTAACACAACGGAAATGAACTTACGGAAGGGAAGGGAAATCTTTACTAAGGCATGATTTTTTCAGTTCTGAATTCTGTGGAGATGTCTGTTGCTGTTGAAGCTGTGCTTCTCCCTAAAATGAAATGAAACTTGATGAATGATGATAAGGGCAGACAAGCTTGGTCTCGAGGTGGGCCGTGGACTCAGAGGCCCAAGCGTATGTGGGCCTTTCGGCCTATAGCGAGCAAGCCACTTGGCTACCAATGAAAGCCAAGCCAGACAAAAAAAATTGAACTACCGCTGAATAATGAGGATGACGGTAGGTCCCAACGCTGCAAGGTTCTGGCAAAAACAAGTATAAGAATTTATATACTGTATCCATATACAACGACGACGCTTTGGCCGAGTGGTTAAGGCGTGTGCCTGCTAAGTACATGGGGTTTCCCCGCGAGAGTTCGAATCTCTCAGGCGTCGTTCCATTTTTAGTGTTTTTTTTCTCCCTACCATTCGTTCTCCTACCATAGCCTTACTACTACACCGCTCCTTTTTTTTCTTTTTTTTTGTATGTTATATTTTCTGCGGAACATTACTACATATAACAAATTCTTAACATTACTGCCGATGCTGCCAAGGCTACCTACATCACTCACTTTTTTTTTCTAGTCTTTTCTTTGTATATTTTCTACCAACGTAACAATCTCTGAACTTGTGAACAATCATAAGGAGGAACATTCAGCCAAAGCCCAGTTTATATATCACCAAACAACGTCCATCATCCAACCTTCTTATTGATAGGCAATCAGCAAACAATCATGTGGATGTGCCATCAAGTATACACAAGCACGGTCCGTGCAAACTACTCAGCTCTTGTTCACTACAACAAAGTACACAGACGTCCAGACACTTTACAAACATTTTAGGAGAAAATTATGCTGCGAGTTCCTGTCAAATGAGTTTGCTCATATGAACACAGCGATTGAATGCCCTCCTCTGCGAGCAGCCACACCAAGAAAGCCGGTAGCGAAGATATACTCATTAGAAGAACAGAAGGATGACTGCCCAGGAGCATCAGATGGTTGACTAGTTGAGGCATTGGCATCTCGGGGGAAAACAGCACAGGTACTGTAAGTGTAACCATGTCAGGTGCAAGCAAGAGAACATGAGGAAAAAAAAAAAGGGTCAGCACACAAAGTGAGACAAAACCTTCTCTGGCGAAATCAGATGGAAGGGCCGGCGACTGAAGTTGCATGGCCTGTCTCTTGCAATTGCTTCAGGGTGGATGCGAGCCAATCAAGCCCATCATAGAGTCCCTCACCACGGAGAGCGCATGTCCCTTGTATATGCCATATCCTGTTCCTGAGGTCGTGCAGGCCTAGCCCCTCGCTCACCTCATCTGGGCTCATTGCACCTCTCTGTGTGAAGAGGAGGACATTTTAGTCTCTAAGTCTCACTGCTTATTTGACAATTTCATATATCTGAAGGAAATGTATGGCATCAACAATGGAACAGGTCTACACATCGATTTCCAGTTAGCAATATGGAACGAAAAGAATTGATATCTCTACTCTAAAGTCTCATCAGAGTACAAGTATATTCCAAAACCCCTGACAGCACAACCAACACCATGTTTTATTGAAAGTGACTCAAATCTGTAGTACACTATGTTGCACAGAGTCATATTTTGTAAGGAGAATTATATATACAATAAAAAAGCCTGCATATAATCAACAAAGAAGATACTGAACGTGATAACAGCGAAGCTGGTAAAAAGAATGAATACATGGTAAGAGAATTCGAAAAGACGTGCAATATGAGCAGTCCCATGTAAATGAGGTCACGTACAGCCAAGCAATCAATCATTAGTAATTCAAATTATTGGTTTAACTTACTAGGTCCTGTTTGTTCGCAAATACTAAGATTATGCTGTTTGCCATCAGTGGGTCCTTGATAATGGTCTGAAAAGGGAAAAGGGATACAGGTTAGTAGGATTCCACATTCCCAGCCAACATATTTTGGATAGACAAGAACTACAGTGAGAGATAATATAATTCTGACCTGGAATTCTTGTCTGGCATCTATAATCCTTTCTCTGTCCAACGAATCAACAACATAGATCTACAACAAATTGAAAGCAGAAAGACATCCTTAACTTCAGCAGCAAAAAATATCCGTATGATGCATGTAGCAATTAAAACTGTCATGAAACACCTAATCAGATTAGCTAAAGAGACATCCTTAGAAAGAAGACTAGATGCTCCTCAGTGTTATGCATATCGATCTACAAACTTCACATAAAAACCAAAAGGCGTTAGGAAAACAATCAACAGCAAGAAAAATTTCAAAAGGTGCTAAGATTTGACAGCAACCACAACTGAAAACAAACAGTATGTGCATGACAGTATTAAACCAAAACTTGAGAGTATTAAAGGCACTGAAACAGTATGAAATGACAAGGTGCCAAGCTAAATATCAACATGTGTACATAGTTCCATCTACTGGTTATTACCAGTGCATCAGAATTGCTGAGGTACATCTTCCATAATGGCCTTAGCTTTTCTTGCCCACCAACATCCCACACAGTAAATACTACATTCTTGTACTGAACCTTCTCTACATTAAAACCTGCAGAGGGTACATGGTATTATTGGATATAGACATGAGATCAATGATTGGAAAAAAAAAAGAGCACAGCAATGAATTAAAAGGTATAGAATTATAGAATTTACTATAAACGATTGCCAAGGTAAACAATTTTGTGCTACTTCCTCGATTGGATTGAGCAAGAGCTATCATCAAGTCATCAAGTGACACGTGATTTGAAAGGAAAACAAATTACCACCCGAATAATGAAGAAACCAAATTCATCAGTTTTTTTATTTTTGTAGGTTTCCATCCTTATTGTCCAAAGCCCCAAACTGTAGAGGCAAGGTTCATATAAGGAAGTCAGATAATCACATAGAGTGACCAAATTTATTGCATCAAGTTTGATCTGCCCAAATCATAGCAAGACTTCTCATTTAATAGTGTAAATCTTTGGTAGCTCTCAGTACCTTCCATGCCAAGGTACCAGGAGGTACTACAAATTAATACCTTCTTAAGAAACGTAAAATCACTTTTTATATCCATATAACCTTGTATTGCACTTTCTTTCTTGGAAATATACATGACCATAAATTTGGGAATCAACACAAAATTTTAAGCGATTGATTTTTTTTCATCAGCTGTAAGCTTTAAGTTTCCAAATCAATTACACAAGAACAGTTATGCCTTTCAAGTATGCTTTGTCGACAAATTAACCAAATATTGCCAGTCATGTTTTTCAATTAATGTCTGACTACTGAGTGTTGACCCTGTACTTAGCAGGAAAATCAAATCATGGATCTCTTCAACCCCCGAAAAAAAAAAGGTCTATTGTACTTTATATCCAACCCACATAAAATCAAGCCAAGTGTCAGATAATTCAATAGTCTACATACAATCATTCAATACCAAATGTAAATAAGTACATTAAAAATGATATGTTATATGAGTCATTGCGTCACCAACCTACTGTGGGGACTGTTGAAAGAACTTCTCCCATGTGCAGCCTATACAAAATTGTTGTCTTGCCAGCTGCATCCAAACCAAGCATCACAACCTTCAAGAGGTCAATCACGCTATCAGCGAAAATATATATAATAAATAGCCAAATAATATAGCGTTACAACTCTTAAATTAACAGAGCTTCTGAGCCTAAAGCTAATGGACACTTGGTGAAATGGTGCAGTCTGATCACCACAGGTTGAGTTATTAAGAAACTAAAGTGGCTGGAGTATTGTCTGGATTCATAAAGTGCTATGAATTAGAAGAACTTATAAGGCAAAGCCCGTTCTTTTAAAATTATCACATAAGAAATTCGCCGATGCCATAATCGTCCTTTGCAAAATTAACTGAGTTGGCAAGGCTAATTAAACCCTTCCATTGCCAATGCACACTGCTAGGCTGCTAGTATTTCTCTACCCACTTGAACTCAAAAGTTGCCCAATTCACCACTAGGATGATTTAATTACCTACCACTGAAAATTCAACCGATTTCTGCAGAGTCAAGATTTCAGCTCCTAGATATAAATAAGTTCAACAAAAAAAAACCCTAGGCAAGAATCCCAGGCCACAGGGCGGCAGGAGGAATCAATCACCCATCCGGCCAAGAACCCCACACGAAGCAAGGAACCGCGGAAGGGAAGGATATGGGAGAGGATCGCACGGTACCCGCATCTCCCTGGTGGAGAAGAAGGCGTCGAAGAGCCGCCGCAGAGCTTGCCCCATCTCGCCGCCGCCTCAGCTGTTGGTCTCTGCGGGTGGATGTGGATTCCCTGAGCTCGAGAGCAGGAGGGGATCGCGGCAGGAGGGCAGTGGTTGGGGTTGGTTTGGTGAGAGCTCACGAAGAAGAAGAGATCGGAGCTCGCAAGTATTCTCTGTGTTTCCCTTCTTTTTTTTTTGGTTTGCTGGCACGAGACCCAGGAAAAGACAAGGCACACACGGTTGCAGAATGGAATGCTTTTTTCTGCTTTGATGGTTTTTCTTTCCTCCCTTTGGTTGTAAACAGAACTAGTTTAATCTATAACCTAAATAGTTTTACTAGTCAATTTAATTTAGAATATATCTATATTAGTCTTACTAGTTGCCGATATCAAATAATTGTACTATAATGTATAATGACATGGTACAACAGCCATCATTATTGTTCAAGTTACTGTATGGCAAATTTAAACTGCTCCAGAAAAAACCGCTGCTGCAAAAATACCCTTCGAACATACCCAGTGTAAATTGTTGTATTATACGTGTGTATATGGTATAATAAATTATGGTTTACTTTGTATATCCATCCTAATTTATCTTTACGAGACTAGTATTTTGAAATCTTACCTCCAAGCATCTACTTGAAAGAAAAAAAATACTCTCACATAATGTGAATGTAATTAGGTAGTTTAAGTGTGATTTGATACAGTAGAGCCTAAAATTGTTTTAGTGAAATGGTTTAAATGAGTTAATGGATTAAGGACATGTTCGGCTACTTTGTTGCAACTACATGGATGCAGCAATAAGCCAGCAACAGTGATATGTGCCTCGCTTGGTTGCAGCGCAGCCACAGCAACACTGCAACCTCTACTTAAATCTAATAGAAGTAAAAAATGATGGTTTGTTTTTTTTCACGATGGAATAACAGATTTTATGTATTGATGTTTGTATAAAAACTAACTCCCTCTATCCCATAATATAACAATCTAGAACTGGATAGGACTTAATCTAGTACCATGAATCTAAATAGGTATGAATCATATCCGATGGCATATTGCTATAGTCTAGGACGAAGGAAGTATGAGAATTCTAGATTTATTATATAAAAAAATTTAATTATCTGACGGAAGGACCAGGACACAAAAGGTCATATAAAAATTATAGAGTGGCTAGAGACAAGAAGATTTTGGTTTTTTAGAAAAAATAGCATGAGGTCCAACCTAATAAGAACTTTTATTTGAAGTGTTCTCTCTCACCCACTTACTACATTTTCCCTACTATCTATCTAAACAATCATTATTTCTATGTGCTTACAACCTTCTTGTTAAAATATTTTCTTATCAAACTCTATGTTTTCCTTATTTCTATATTTTCTTTTCAGTCCTTAGGTATCAAGGAAGTATTTAAGTATATTGCTCTACAAAATAAATATGATTTACCTAACTTATGCGTGTACAATTTATCATGTTATATAGAACAAACTGATCAACTCATTATTTTCGGACTGAATTAATTATAAGTGCTTATGTACATTTACTCGTCGTAGTAGTCTTATATCACCAATCATTGAAAATATGGCAAAAGAGCCAATATAAAAGAAACATATGAGATGATGGCACTAAACTATTTTGTAAATGAGCTTTTGTTATAGTCGTAGCTCTATTAAAAACCACACACAAATTATCACTATCATCTCAAGAAAAAAACTACTACTACTTAACATCATAACCATTACATTTTGGATTAGAACAAATTCACACCTACAAGCAATTACAAAATCATCCTTAAAAAATTTCCCACAAGGCCACAAGGCCACAAGGCCAGAAAGCCCATTTCCAAGCGACAAGCGAGCAGTACGGAGAATCCCACAAACACCTTTGTTGCTTTGCTTCCTCAAACAAACCAAAAACCATCTGAAAAAAAAAACCCCAATTAATTTCGTGTAATCAAACCGGTCTAACGACGAACGAGCCGGCGGCGGCGGCGGAGCGGGAGACCTCACCTCTGCGCCCCTCGTCGCACCACCATCACCGAGTCATCCCGCGCGCGCGGCGTCGGCGAGGCGCATCGAGGCGGAGGTCGCCGGCGCGAGCAGGCTCCTCTCCTCCGCAACCCCCAACCCAACCCTGCACGACCTGCCGCGCCGCCGCCAAACCCCGAGGTGAGATCTACGATTGGGGTTGGTGCGTGATTGCGTTGGACGGCTGAATCGCGTGTGGCATTTCGAAACCGTAGGTAACAAGGCGCCTCATCGTGTGTCTGCGCATTCTGCGTTTCAGGGCCATCCGGAGAAGGAGCAATTCGGTGTGGCTCTGGTGGATTTCATTGATTTCTTGACGCTACTGCATAAATCCGGCTCGGCATTGATTCTGGGTACGGAGCATCTCGGTATTTTACATTGGTTTCATTGATTCGGTAGCTCTCGTTGCGATTCTTCGGCTGCCATGCTGGAGTAAATTTTGGAAGGGTCGATTGATAAAATTTTCTTTTTTGTCAGAATATGTTGGGCCTCCACTGGATTTAGGTCAGAAGATATGAAGCTCTAGGGGTATAGGTTTTCATTGCCTGTTTGTCAGTTTGTTAGAGCAAGGATGGGAATGGACTACTACAACATCCTCAAGGTGAACCGCAATGCGACATTAGAGGACCTCAAGAAGTCATACCGACGGCTCGCGAGGACGTGGCACCCCGATAAGAATCCAACTGGCGGTGCGGAGGCTGAGGCCAAGTTCAAGCAGATAACTGAGGCCTATGAGGCAAGTGGATTTTGTGCATCCATTTTCCTTGTGATATGATGCGTTTTGGGGTATGCTCCCCAAGTTTGCTAAGAAAACATAGCTACTTACCATTTGGTGCAACTATGGTGGTGCCATACTGATGACAGAAGGCGGCTATGGAGTGTTAATGGTTTTAATAAATGATGACTAGGGACATGCCCATCACCATGCATCTTAACGGGATCTAGGAGAAGATGGGCCAATGATTTTACGGTTTCAGTTTTCTATGGACCAATGATTGTCCATAGCGTTCTTTGGTTTTCTAGGGGGGCTGTTTTTTGTGGGGGGTGGTTTGTCTGGGGTCGTGCGTGGGTAGGACCATAGGAGGAGGACGACTGAGCATTTATAGTAGAGATATGATGGACCTTCCTTTTATTTGTATCCTCAAAATGGTATCTTAATACCTGCCTTTTCATAGTGTAATTAAGGAGATAAACCCATCAGTGGTACTAAAAGACTGACCATAGCTTTGGGTGGAGAATGTGTTATACAAAGCTTTTAATCTCAAGCTTGTTGTAACCTGGATCTCCAAGTGTACTCAGATACCCCATTTGGAATGTTTATTCCATGTTTACGAGGGGCAGTGTATAGTTCATCCCTTCTTTTATTTACTGCTGTGCTTATGATCCATCTTGGTAAATTTTTAATTTGCAACATGAAACCTTTGGTCCAGCTCTTGTTCGAAACATGAGGAAAAGAGTAACTTTTGACAATTCAAGTGGCTGACAAAGTACTACCGCAGAAGAAGACTGTTTCAATTCTGTGGAAGTGTGGATGTACTTCAGTTGAAAAGTAGCAAGCTATAGCACTATACTACTCCAGCATCTCATAAGTTTATTTCCCTAACTTATAATTAGTTTATCATAACATCGAGCTGAAAATTTTGAACTAGTAAAATACAAATGGAAGTGAGGGAAAAGTGTATGTTTAATTGTAGTCTGCTTGCAACTATGTCAAACGCATAGTAATACTGCATGATGTAACCTATTCTGATGCAATATTGGGTCATGGCGTAGTGTACTCACTTCAATATCTTATCTTCTAATTAACTCTGGCTGATTTTGTAGGTACTAAGTGATCCAGAAAAACGTGCAATATATGACCGATATGGTGAAGAAGGCTTAAAGGGAATGCCTCCACCTGGTTCACAGAGCCGGACTTCTGCAGCTGCTGGCTCAAGTGGTCCTAGTAATTTCCGGTACAATCCGAGCGACCCTGATGGTTTCTTTGCTGAGTTCATGGCAAGCAACAAACCTTACTCCTTCGACCAAGAACGAACGCGGTTCCAACCACGATCACAGTGGACAGCAGGGAACACTAGAGGTGAAGCATCTTCTGCTTCACATAAGGAAAACAGTACCAGTACAAGCCAACTAGAAAAACCACCAGCTATTGAGAAAACCTTACTGTGCACTCTTGAGGAATTGTATAATGGAACAAAAAGGAAGATGAAGATCACTAGGAATGTTGCAAATACTGATGGGTATGTATGCCTACCTTTTCTCTTTACTGTGTACTTCTTTTACTGTATTGGAGTTTCATTAATGTGGGAACACATTTATTAAAGTATGTGAACTTATACATAGTTTTGTTCTAAGAAAAAATTCAAGTTTCAAATATTGTGTTTTATTCTGTAATTGCATTATTATGGGTTTTGAAATACACCAAAATGGTATGAGTTGTGCTATTGACACTCTTTGTTAAGTTTCTGTTTGCACTGTAAGCCCAACTCCAGTATTTTTGTAAGAAATATGTAACTGCATTTAGGTTCTAATTAATTAGTCATTCAAGGCTTATGCTCCAACGTATTTATATGTTGTTTGAATTTGAGCACCTGTGCCTGGCACCTGTTTTGTGTATGGAACAACATTTTGCAGTTACTTGTAAACACAAAACAGTTTGTTATATTTGACAATCTTTCACCACACGTTTGTGTCAGTGAACAGTCCATACTCCATATTCTGTTGATTTGGTTGCATATTAGGCTATTACCGCCGTTTGGATCTGCTAACAATTCCAAAAATGGAATCCAGATAAGTTACAATTAAACTAATGGTTGCCTGAATTCTGTTAATTCCTAATCTTGATAATCCTGGTTACTGCTCACTACACAATGTCGTTTAATAATTGATAGGAAAACAGTTTCTGGAGGATAAAACCATGCCATAATTGGCAGTATACTTGGTCTCCTAGCTTTACAATTTAATTCTGTGCTTCTTGAGTTAGCTTCATATGTCGAAGTTTCCCTGTTTTTAACCAAGAAGAGCGTAGGCAATGTCAACGATATATACTGATTTGTTACTTTCGCTTTATATACTTTCACAACTGATGCAAGGAGAAAACTTTTTCCTCTTGATTATTTGCAGCATTGCATAGCTTGGGATATTAATCCTGCTAATGGGTTTACTGAAGCATTTTGCTTCTCTGAGTATTCATCTGTCTAATCTTGTGCAGAAAGGTAGAAATCGAGACAGAGGTCTTACCTGTTGAAGTGTTGCCCGGCTGGAAAAAGGGAACAAAGATAACATTTCCCAACAAAGGCGATAGGCTGTCTGGTCAGTTGCCGCAAGACCTGACATTCGTTATCGATGTGAAGCCCCACGATGTGTACCTCCTGGAAGGGAACAATCTTGTAGTAACCCAGGTGATCCCTCTCGTGGATGCTCTTGCCGGGACAACCATACATCTGAAGACCCTTGATGGCAGGAATCTTCCCATCAGGGTGGAGGAAGTCGTTCGTCCTGGGCACGAGATTGTGATCGCGAACGAAGGGTGGCCGATCAGGAAGGAACCGGGGAAGAAAGGGCACCTGAAGATCAAGTTTGATGTGACCTTCCCGACGAGGTTGTCATCTTCACAGCGAGTAGCCATCAGACAGATCATGGGGGGTTAGCTAGAGAAGAGAAGATACATAAACAGGTTCATCATACAGAAACAAAGAAACTATAGTTGTTCTAGTCTGATAGATGGAGCTGGATTCAGAATTCAGATAGGCTCTTCTGTTGTTACAGGCATATAGTGGTGCGATTTTCATTCTACCTTGTTCTTGCTCTGTAAGTGACAGAGAAGTTTTCGTTCTTTTGATCATTGGAAAAGATTCGAATGGTGATCGTGTTATAGGCTGATTCTGACATAGTGACATGTAGTAGTTCTGAATGTGCTCAGTTCTTACCTCTTCCGTTGATAAATTTTAGAGTTGATTTTGGGATTTTTTTTTTATCAGTTCTTTTCCAACATTAGCTTTTAAATAACACAGATATAAAGGTTTTACGTATAAATTAATTTTGATTGCTTCATTCATATTTTTATGAATTATCAGCCGTAACTCAAACAATCGGAGCCGAGTCCTCTTCATCTTTTGGATTTGATAAATATTGTGTTTTCACCAAATAATGATAGGCTTTGCAAGTTCGATCACATAAAGAAAATCCAAAATTTCTCCTCAAAATTTTTATGGGTTGAGTTCATTTAATCATTAGGAAAATTCCCCTTCATCACCTCGTTAACTTTCTGTCTGATTTTAGAATGACGCTGTTGATTTTGTGAGATACGTTTGACTATTTATTTTATTAAAAAATATAATTATTATTTATTTTTATTGTGACTTGATTTATCGTTAAATATTTTTAAAATATTTTTAAAGCGTGACTTAAAATTTTTTATATTTGTAAAAATATTGAATAAGATGAATGATTAAATATTTGTCAAAATATTGATAGCGTCATACATATATATATATATATATTGAAAAATGAATGGAGTATTTTGTAGTAAAAATGGTTTATCCGAAGGATAAATGAGAGAAACCAACGTCAAAGGTGGTGGGGTGCGCTATTAAATGCGACCAACTAAAACCCCAAACCCCAAACCCCCCGTCTGCTTCATCGACCCCACCCATCCCCTTCCACTTCCTCCCTCTCTCTCTCTCTCTCTCTCACCTCGCGCCGCCGCCGCCGCCGCCGCCGCCGGTGAGGCGCGCTGCGCCGCGAGGGGATGGACGGCCTCGACGACGAGTGGGACGACGACAAGTTCCTCGCCGAGCTCTTCCGCGCCCAGGACGAGGCCGTCGCCTCCCGCAACCCTAACCCCACTCCCGCTCCTCCTCCTCCTCGCGACCCCATCTCCTACCTCCCGCCGCCCTCCACCTCATCGTACCCTTCCTCCTCCTCCGGCGCCGCGCTTCCGCTCTCCTACATCACCCCCGGGCCCCATGTCTTCTCCGCCGCCGCCGCCGCCCCTGTTCACTTCTCGCCTCCCCGCGAGCTCTCCCAGCATCCGCAGGGATCCGACGTCGGACTCCGTGGCTTCTCCCCTCCGCGCGAGCTCTCGCAGCGCCCGGCTGCGGTGGCAGAGGTGAGCGGCCGCGAGATCGTCGCGGTGTCGTCGGGCATCGCCGGTGCTGATCGCTTCAGAGGCGGCGGGGGCGTGCGGAGGGAGAGGGATGCCAGGGAGGCGGCTGATCGGAGGGAGGTCGAGAGGCTCAAGGTGAGGTTTGCGATGGCGCATTCGCGCGTGCGGTGTAAACATATGCTCGTTTGGATACTTCGCTTGTCTGTGCTCCTCCTAATGCTTGTGATCTGAATACCTGTTTGCTTCTGCAGAGGGAGCTGAATCGTGTCTCGAAGCAAATGAACGATGTGGTGCGTATCTCACTAGATGATTCCGTTGTGCTCTAATGCTGCACAGTGCTAGTGCATTTTGCTCTAGTTTGAGTCTGCTTTCAAATGATGACTTGCCTAATACATGGGAGCTGGGATACTATTTGAATTTACTTGACTACTATAAAATGTGATGTTGTGAACAAATGAAATGATCAATGCAGTTTTAAGTTAGCCGATACAATCAACTAGAGATGAGTTTGTTTCAATTTTGAATGCAGAAAAATGAATGCAGTGAGCTGAAGAAAGACAGGACAAGGAAAGACCTTGAAATCAAGGCTAAAGAAGCAGAAATTCAAAGTTTGAGAAGGGCAAACGTGTAAGTGACACTCTAGTGCTGTATTTAGTAACCCATGGTCTTGTCTCATCATGTCGTGGAATCTCTCATGGATTTAGCCATGCATTCTATCTGAATGAGAACAATTTGAATTGAAGTAGTTCTCCTTGAACCGCTAATTGACATGTGCCATAGCTACTGTATTTGAGTGCATGCTCAATATCATTGACATCAGTTTTTGTGTATTCAGGGCTTCTGCTGACAAATATGCCGGCAGTATGGCTATGGATATTGATCAGTCTGTTCATGCCCCTGCAAATGGGGCTTTGCATGCTGGAGGTTCTTTCTTGGCATCCACAAGGGGAGCAGAGACACTAAATGGTAGAAACAAGGAGCTCAGTTCCCCTCAAGACGGTCTCAATTTGAACCAAAGGAATCAAACAGATGCATCTGAGGTCTTGGAGGTAGTTTATCTTGCCTGGGGACATTGCTTTCTATTATATGGTGCTAGCATATTCCATTATTGATCTATTCTGCTGTGATTGCTAGGAAAGTATTCGCTTTGAATCAAAAGGCAGCAAATGCAAGGAAATTAAGACTGTAGGGATTCAGACAGATCTTCCAGGGAATAACGAATATCTTGAGCACAAGAAAGTATTGGTTGACCGTATCTCTAGCAATCTGTGTGCAGTGTGGGGCATGCCAACTAACAATTTGATGGGGAGGAGTCTGATATCAAAGATCCTGGTTCCTTGCTCAGAAGAAATTTTGACACTTGTCCAGTCTACGGGATCGCTAGACAAGTGTGAAGCCTCTTCTGAAGCAAGCTCATCAGTCAGAAATGCTATTTCCCAAGTATATGATATCATCATCAAGGTAATAGACATGTCAAAGATAGAAAATATACATTTTCTTTTAATTTTCCTCTGCTTCAGCTTGAACTACTATCTATTTAGTGGAATTTGAACTTTTATTCATCAAGGCAAAAACTTCAGCTTGAACGGACTATCTTCTCTGTAGTCTGCACTAGAAGTGTAATAAGGCTGTGTTATTACCAAAAGGATTTCAACACACCATTTTCAATAGGGACAATGCATTCATCTCCGTATACTGTAGTTGGAGTGTTCTCTACTTTACTTTTAGTTTATCATTCCATGTTACTCTATTTTATTTGACTTAATGTTTCACATTGTCAAATTATCTGTTTTGTTCCTGCAGACGAGCAGTGATACAATACCTATACAAACTCTTCTTGAAGCATTGCTAAATTTGGCTGCTGTTGGTAATGTATGAACTGATTATCCAACTTCATTTACATGCTTATATAGTCATTTACATTGCATTACCATTTGTAGTACATTTCTCAGGTCTATGATTATGGGCTTCCCCACTAGGGCTAGAAAAAATAGATGTGGCATTCGGGACAACCTAATTTTAGTGCTTCCTACTGTGCAAGGAAGTCGGAATTACTCAGATCAGTTTCAAACCAAGTTTCATCATATACTTGTGGAAATATCTAGCCGGCTGAGAACCAGTTAGCTTGCTGATTTATTTTGAAGATTTAGTAACAATAGCTTCTCACATGAAACCTTACATGGCTTTAGGTTGAGTTTGTTTGACATGCAGTAAGTACTAAGTTGAAGTAGGCTTTTATGTGTGATCTGTTGTCATGATTGTTTTTTCTGTAGTTTTTTTTTTTTGGGTGCTGTGGGTTGTGGATGCTGAATTGAACCAGTCAATTTTCCTATTAGGCAATTACTCTTATTCCTTGGACTTAATTACCATTTTTACCTACTGTTTTTGTTTTCAGGATGCTGTTGTTAGTAGAGCCCTGCGGATGTTACATAGTATCTTGCAGCACTTGCTGAATAACAGAATGATGTCTAATCAGAGGTATGCTTTACTACTACATTGAATATGGTTCTAGTTACCATGGAAGTGTATTTCATAATTGGATTCATCACTGAACTAAGACCGTGACCAGCCAACCTTATCTTATAGAATAGCAGCTACCATTGAATTCAATACTTTACCAATGTTCTCTTCTCTAACCTACCAGTCAGTTCAGTTTTATATAGCTTGAATTGGACTTTGACCATAAATCTCTCTTGGAAAATGCTACTATTAATTCTAAAATCATGATAAAATGAAAGTACATTTAAATACAAATCTGGCGGTACCACCTTAGTGTCACTAAATTTATACATAGTTAGCCTAATTGTTGGCAAAATTAGAGTTTGATTCTTGTAATATGTATGCCTTATAAACTTGAATAGAAGGTATAGTTGTTAACTGACTAGCTGTGCTTTGAGCAATTTTTGTGGCTGCTATCTTCATCCAGGCTGAGCAATCAATAACTGCATAGTAGAAATAAAGTAGTATCAGATATGAGGCAAGTATTGAGAAATATTAATAGATATTGATATTGATTTAGCACCGTGAATTGTCTTTGTTATTTTTGAGAGAATTGGGTGGGCTGGGTTTTTATTTTGTAGATGCCTTGTAATCAGTACTGTTCATTATTTACATAGGCAGCAATACAACAAGAACGTGGGTATATACAATGATATGATTGTTCATTATTTTTTTCTTGTTTATAATGATAGGTTCTCATGCTTATGAACTTTAATACGATTTTCCTCAGTGTAACATCAGGACTAATGTTTCTATTGAGCCATGTGTTAACAATACTGTGCACATGGAGCGGAACAGTCACAAAGGTATCTCCACTTCGCTGAATACACCTGATGCAGCGAGTCTATCAAGAAGCCATGATGGGCTTCACACTGGAAACATGCAACTTCCTTTGACATTCTGGACTTCACTCTTCACTGCAATGTTACAAATTGCGGACAAGCATTCAGAGGAGAATATTCGTGTTGATGCATTATCTATAATGATTCTCATTGCAAGGACAAGTGATCCCAAAGTGGAGCGGGAAAAGTAAGTAATCACATGAGTATTATTTCTTTCTTTAATCAGTTGCAATGCTTTACGCTAATGATATTATGCTGCTACTTTCAGATTCGGATTTACTTCTGTAATGGAAAAATTGCATCAACTGTTGCAGAAGGAAAATGGATTGCTTGTTAAGAAGCATTCTGTGGATTTACTTTTCTTGCTATTGAATTGTAAGTTGTCAGGCTTATATATACTTAATATTAGTTTTAGAAATCAATGTGTCGTTTCAAGAATTTTTAACTGCTAAATGAATGCTTCACTTGCTCTGTAGAATACCTGTTATGTTGTCTCTTTTTTCTCCATAGTTCTGTTTTATTGGTGAACTTGAAATGTGCCCATTTATTGCAGTGGAATTTGATTCATATTTAGTTATTGACTATCAACCACCACCAACTCAAATATTTAAAGTATTAGAGAATATAGCTACAGAAACGCCTCAATCAATAACTGGTGCATTAAATGCATGCAAAATGCAAAATGGTGATCTGGAGTCTGGACCCTTGCAACTTCTCGAACTTAATTCTGCCCTTTTGCAAAGCCTTGTTGCTAGCTTGGCCATGATTTCATTAGATCGTGTTCAGTCTATATACCTGTTAAAAAAATATGCTCCAAGAAATAACATATATATTTCATTTCAAGTCTATTCTTATTTATTTTCCATTTTGAAGATAAACCCTTTACCTTTCTGTTACTTTGTTTTCTCTCTGTACCGATATCTGGATTTTCTGTTGCTGGTAGGCCCAATGACATTGAAGTTGCTATGCAATGGAGGTAAAGATAGCCCTGAGCAGATTGAAGCTATAAGATGTGAAAATGATAGATCGCAACAGGCTATAAGCTCAATTTTTAAGGACCTATCTGAATGCTTGAGTTGCAAGGCAAGAAGTTCTCTGGTATGTTGCTCCTCTTCCAGACCGTATATTTTCATTTAGATGTTTAGCTTGAAGACTAACTTCATCTTTTTAAGAACATTGACTGCATGTATTGAAACATAGTAATATTGTTACTTGCCATTCTTGAAAAAAAGTGTTGCATAGTATTTCTTAAAGGTTTTAAAGCTGGAGTGCTAGAGAAAAACAAAAGTTTAGACATAAGTTCTACTGTTACATTTTACTTCCAACACTGGACAACTAAGAAAACTATTATTTTCAGGGGATCAAGCTTTGTCGGGTAGTTGTCACTCTGTTAGCATATATAGCTTCAAGTGGCAAATTGGGGTATGAAGTGCTTCTAGGTCCAGTTACTGTCCGTGGTGCCAATTTCTTGGAGTTGATCATGGAAGTCCTTGCATCACAGATGGAATATGATGCAGCCCTTTCAAACGGAGAACATGAGCTATTGAAAGAAAGGTGATCTTGAAATTCGCATCCTAAACTGCAATTTTGAGTATGTTACTTTTTACTCCCACCGTCCACAAATACAAGGGATTTGGCTATGTTACATACCCAAAATCCCTCAATATTTGTGGACGGAGGTAGTAGCATGTAAGTGGAGATAGTAGCACATGCATATAACCACAAAATTGCATCATGTTGTGAAGTGTGACTGATTGGTAATTTCCTTTTGATGCTTATCTTAAATTACTGCTGGATACTTTTTAGTCAGATACATATATATGTATAAAAAATATTATAAGAACCGTACAGAAATATAAAACCATGGACCTTAGCTTAGATTTGTCTGTGCTCTGTTATTTGTAACTGATGAACAGATGCTTTTCTGTAGGTATTTGCTAATGAGAGAGGCTCTGATCCTTCTAAACCGATTAGCTTCGCATGCTAATTTTTCAAAGCCAACACTGGAGGTGCTCACAAGCAGCAAGCTCTGTGCAACCTTGACAATTGATGTTGCAAATCAGTTGCCGCAAAGGAGCAAATACCCATTGAGACACCTTGGTGAGATTAACATCCAGATGGCAAACGATCTCGCTGAACTAGCCCAGAAGTTCCGCACGCGAGTACACAGTTTCTTGGAAGAGCAACATTCAACAGTTGATCATTCCAATCCAACTGCTTTGCACAATGGTTTACAGCTTCCAGGATGATTAAAATCCGATGGCTAACTGTTCTGCCCCCAATTAGCTGGGTGCAAATAACAGCTAAAGCAGCTAGGGGGACTATTTCTCGAGCTAGTGGAGAAATTTTGGAATCCTTGTATTATTTCTCCCTTTTGGATATTTTTGTACTAGTAGGTAGGGCCTTTCCTTGGTTTGTTTGGCTTGGCTGGGGCGAGTAAATAGGTTTTACCTGGTGGTGTACATAGAGGCTGATGCTTTCTCGCCATTTTGGGGATATGTAATTCTACGCAAAGAGAAGGAAATGTACAATCAGATAACCCCCTAGGCTGTTGCAGCGTTTGGTTTGAATCGAACTGATAATGAAATCCTCATTTTGCTATACAGGTAAAGCTTCTGAGTATTTTTGTTTATTTTAACTCAAGTATTAGGCAGACCGTAATAAGATATTTACAATGTTAATTTTTCGTTTTGACGCGCGATATGAGGTAAACTACTCGAGGTTAAGATTATCAATGGAGCTGCAAGCAACTGGGATATAGGTAAGAGACAGTTTGGTCTCGACAATTTGCCATGTCAGGTTCTGATCGAATTGGCACAGAAAGGTGCTTAGTAAATTCATCTAACACAAATGGTGATGCCCTATTAGAATCATGAGCTAAACAATTAGATGCTACTACACGTGATGACAAACTCTCAAGGCGCATCATTAGGCTGAGCATCAGAATCCTGTTGCTTCTGGCAGCTGCCGTTGGTGTCGTTCTGTTCATTCATATCAGGTATTGAATCACTGTTTCCCTGTAGTTTTTCCTGCAAATATTAAATCATCAATGAGGTAAACAAGACAAAAAAAATAATCAAAACTTCCTGAAAGAAAAAAAAATACAATAAGAGCATGAGCAAATATAGGTTGAGGTGTTGCAACATGGACCAACATTCCAGTAATACTGCAGGGCTTCACATAGTTTAAATTCATAATTGCTGAACATTTTTCATGGAACCAACCAGAAAGATAAAGGGCAAATTAATATGAAGAAAATAGAAATGCATGAGCTTAGCCACCTTGAGCGAAGCATTGTGTGAACGTAGTGCCTCGTACTCCTTCTTGATCCGTTCAAGCTCAGCCCTAAGTGAGGAGTTTTCTGCCCTTAAAGTGTCAGCGCGTACAGAAAGCTCTTCACACTCAGCCTGGAACAGATATTTCGGTGCTACAATAAGATTATCCTGGCGTCCTCAAGAAAATTACAAGTCCAGTGTCGCGTTAACATCATACCTGCTTGCGCAGCCGGGACCTACGTGCTGATTCCCGATTAGACTGCTTCCTTTTCTGCTTCTTGAGTTCCCTTTCATCCTGAATATTGCGAAGGTATAATTAGAATATACATGTACCAACATCTTTACATTGACAATGTATACAAGAGCACGGAATAAAAATAAGCACTTTCAAAAGACGGCAACCCTTTTTTTTTAAAAAAAAAAAGTCATCCCTTTAAAAGACGGCATCTTGCCTAATGCTAATCCCCAAAAGGATTTTTGTTAATTCAAAACTTATATCCAAAATTTATGTAAACACTTGTTGTCAAAGGACTTACCCATTGCTCTCCTCGAGCTGAACCAGACGGTGCTTTGCCATGCATTGCAGGAACAGGCGAAGAACCAGTAGCACCCCAGTAGTCCATTCCTATGTTCAAGTTTGTCGTGGGAGCAACTCCCCCGATCACTACACCCGTTTGAGTTGGAGCCATCGACATGCTCTGATTTAATGCTGAACGTGACATACCATTCTGAGAACTACCTACATAATCAAACGCATACTTAATCTCACACAAAGAAACATGCAAGTCTGTTGGTGTCCATCACAAAACCATAAATAAGTCCTCAAGTACATACCATCTTCCTTTACATCATTTTCCTTTGAATGCGAATCCTGGAGCAACAAAAAACAGGGTTGATGGGCTATCTTCCAAGGTTAATGATTTATCTTACTGCCTAAAGATTGTACTACCAAATAAGCAATTTGATATGAAAAATATACAGAGATCAATCTCACATTTTGAGAGTTGGCATCACTTCCTTCACTTTCACTCTCGCTTCCACTCTCACTGCATGTTCAAGTTACCTGAGATTAGGTTTTGTCGGAACTAAAGAAACTCATAATTTACCCAAAAAAGAGAGAGAAAAAAGATAGAAAAGGAAACCTGTGGGAGGTAATCCCATTGGCAGATGGACCAGAAGTTCTGCCATGCTCATTTCTCCCTGAAATTATGATCAGAGGCATAATGTAAATTCAATTCATTGCACAAATAACCTTGATATTGACATTGGAGAAGACTTACCATTAATTTCTGAAGCACCTGGTGCAGTTCCCTGAAAGAAGCATGTCAGGATTGCATGAACTGATGATCACCAAAAGATTTTTAAAAAAGTTGGTTACTTACAGCAGTTTCAACATTCCCATTTGTCGGCATAGGGTAGTGATTAAATGGATGCACACCCTACCAATTAGTTAATTGTTCATACGAGCATGTCAATCAAACTTGATACAATAGATGCAAGTACAAAGAGAACATTTATTAATTACGGCTGTCAGGTAGAAAATGCATACAGGAGTAGAGGGATGTGCATATACAGTCCCTGGTGGGTACATCATATAAGGTGGCGGTGGTGTCCCGTAAGGTGGCACCATGGGCTGAAATTAAAGTGACAATATTTTGAATTGAGGTACAAAATAAAATGGTTATAAATAGCACACAAATATACTGTAAAGGAAAGCAATTTGCAGAAGTTGCCTAACTTTTGTAACCTTTTTTACCTCTCGCAGAATGCTTAATTTTCTGCATTGCACTCCACTACCAGATTTAACAATAGAACCATAATCTACATGTTGCAAACTGGCTAATTCTGCTAATCTTTGAAAGATGAAACCATCTACATTTTGATGTTTCCTATATCTATATGCTTGTGGCCAATGAGTACTAAAGGAAAAACAGATAATATTTAGCAAAGGATTCAGTTATGTTGCTTCAATTTAACCTAGAACACTGTCCTAGTCCGGATAAGCCAGACCTAGATTCCAGATAGCACAAAGCCCCTAGTGCTGGTTTTCCCGTAGTTCAATAGATATCAGAGAAAAGGCACTAAAAAAGTTTTAAGATACAAAGGGTACCTGAGCTCCCCACATGTAGGGATGAGCCTGGGGACTTGCAGCAACAGGAGGCGGAAAGAACCCATGCGGTGGAATTGCCGAGTAGGCCTTTCAAGGTTAAAAAACAAAAGATAAAAGCACTGTAAGTCGTTAAAATTGAATTGAAAATCCAGTACAAGAAAACTATAAGTCCATCTTAATAAGTAATCAATAACCTGAAAACCAGGCCATTCAGGGTAAACTGGAGCTGTAGTGCCAGATGTAGTGGCTGGAGACTGCTCCTGAGAATGTGCAAGCGAGAATCCGTAAAAAGAGGAAAACAAAATACAAATGTCTGTGAAAAAGAAACAGGGCATATGTGTTTTGCACTTCTATTGTGAAGGGATATTCCTTCTGTCAACAGAAGTATACTAGTCCATGCAAAGAGAAGAGTATAATACAAGCCAGAATATCTTGCTATAATAGTCCAGATAAGCTGCATAAAACTGAACATGCACATTCTTTCCAATTCATGCTTTATCATAGATGTTCGACACTTTTCTTAGTTTGGCAGCAACACAGCATTGTTCTCGAAAGAACTCAGTCACGGCATGTATCATAAGGCTATTGATAAATTCCAATTATATGGAGAAACATCAAACATGGGGGAAATGAGCACTAGAAAACAACAATCAAGCTTATTGTCTTAGGCAAATATAGATAAGAGAAATTAAGCACAATATGTTCATTTAGAAAGAAGATGTGTGATCAAGTACCGGTTCTGATGCCTTTGTTGCCTTGGAAGGCGTGCCAGGATCATTAGTACCCATCGGATTCGTCAGCAATGCTTCTGGGGAACCAAACTCGCATACTCATTCCATTGTAACACGGATATTGATAAGTTAGGATAAGCTAAATGGCCACCTGCTGGGGGAAAAAATCAATCCTTTGAACAGCAAAGAAGAAAACAAAAATGACAGATTTTGCAATAACAAATATCACCCTCTCGATCCCGGTATTATCTTAGTTGGGCACTAATATAAATTCCCACTAAATTTGAAAAACACCCAAATGCATTATGACTCACAAAATCATGTCTATAATCCACCGAATTCTATCTACCCCTCATCAATATTGTATATATAATAGAATCATAGTTATTTTAATTGGGCATAGGTTACCAACCCAAGCTAAATTGGAGGAGAAATCAAATCAGAGCCACGCAAGCACAATGCAAGCAATCCATCACCACATGCCATACAATTCACCCTCACCGACCTTATCCTACACAGCAGCTCGCCCCGCCCCGGAGGCCGGAAGAGAAACGACGCGCGGAGGAAACCCCCGCCGTCGACCAGAGCAGCCCGCACGGCCGCTCGCTCGTCCCCGAGCCTGGCAACAAATGCAGCAGCGTCCGACGCGGCGACGCCGGCGGCGGCGAGCGGATTGGGGCGGCGAGGAGGAGGTGGATTGGGAGGGAGAGGAATCGAGGAGAGGAGGAGGAGGAGGAGGAAGAGATGGAGCTCGGAGTTTGGGTTCGTGAGCCGCGTCCACGGTGGGTGGATCACTGTTTGGTGGGCCCCACGATGGGCCGTGGACATGGTCCTTGGTGGACTCCCTCCTCGTGAGCCGAGGCCGAAAAGCCATTGGGCGATGGGATGATGAGATGGATGGATAGGATGGCCCACCTCGGATCGACGCTGCAACAACCGTCGCCGCCATCTTGGATTCCTCCTGGCCATATCTTTTCCAGCTAATTATTAATTTATTCATTAATCGAATCATTTGAGATCATATGCTACTACTACCTTCTCCATTAATTATTCTTAAAAAATAATTGGTTAATTTATTATTAATCCAATCATTTGAGATCATACTATCTTCGCATTTAATAATTATTCCTAGAAAACTCTAGTGAAAGTTAGAGCCTCCGCACTCGGATATCGTAGAAATGATTAGAATTGAAATATTGTGAAAATAATTTGAGAATGATGATTTAGCATGTGTATGTTTAGTTTTAGAATGATAAATTGTAGATATAATTATTATATGCTTGCATATTGAGCTTTGTATATTTAGTAGGTTGATGTAGTATGCTTTACAGGTTAGATTTTAGAAGTGCTAATAAATATTATGTTCGTATGTTGAGCTTTAGGTGTTTACTGGATATTAGTTTTATATTTTTGCCGGGTCAGCCGAAAGATTCGGTCGACCAATTTCATTAAGAATGGGGGATGTTTGTTACAATGTGAATCTTACAACGACAGTATGCTGTCGAGATGGATGAGGGGAAAAAACAACAACCTCATGAGCAGAAGTTGCTTATTGCACTACATTACTACCCAATACAACACATTACATTACATTACGTATTATTCGCCATTGGAAGTTGTGATCACTCCCGCTGCCTTCCAAACGAGGATTTCCTCTTTGATGTCGCACACTAGTTGCTCCGTACTTCGAAATTTCTGTTCAAACACACGCGCATTGCGCTCTTTCCACAGGAACCAGCAAGTTAGTGCGAAAAGACTATCGAAGATGATCCTGTAGCCTGTCCGAAAAAAAGGTCTCACCTTCATCCACCAGTCTGTCAGGTTTGATTCATCGATCGTAGGCACAGGAAAGTCGATACCAATCCATTCTTGCATCAATTTCCATATTCTTCTGGTGAAATCACAAGTTGCAAATAGATGCAGACAGTCCTCTGCCTCACGCTGACAGAGGGAGCAGAGATCTTCGTGCGGCCATCCTCTCTTTTCAAGGTTGTTAGCTGTCAAGCAGCGACCTTTAGCAGCCAACCACAAGAAGAATCGCACTCTAGAAGGAGCTTTGATTTGCCAAATTAGTTCACTGAAAGGGCAAAGTTCTCTTGCCATGAAGAACAGTTCATATGCCGATGAAACTGAGAATTGGCCGTCCATAGAGAGTTTCCATCGGATGGTGTCACCCTCCTGGTTGAGGTCAATCGCCTGTATTTCATCCCAGAGTTGAAAGAATTGTGCCAAAGCTTCGTTAGAGAGTGAACCTCGTAGATCTCGGACCCATCTATTGTTGGTTAGGGCTTGAGCCACTGTCAGTTGTGAACGACCCACATAGGTGGATAGCACCGGCCAGCGCCAAGAAATGCTGTATCCATTGAGCCAATTTGCTGTCCAGAATTTGGTGTCCTTGCCATTTCCAACACAAAACTCAGCGGTTGAGTTAAAAATTTTCTCCACATCTGTTCCCAGTTGATAGCCTACTATGGCCCATGGACGATTTTTCTGTTCAAGTTTTTTGGCTAGCCACTTGAGCCGCAGCGCTTGTCCAAAGGCGTCTAGGCTCCGAATTCCCAGACCGCCATTCTTGACAGGCACACACACATTTTTCCAGGCCACCAAGCAGTGACCCCCATTGACTTCCTCCTGCCCCTTCCAAAGGAAGCCTCTACATTTGCGATCAATCTCCTTCATCGCCCACTTTGGCATTTGTAAGGCGGAGAGGAAGTGGACTGGTAGTGCCATTAGGACACTTTTGATCAGGCACAACCAACCATCAGGTGACAGCAACTTTGGTTTCCACCCTGCTACTTTACGTGCTAACTTGTCCAAGATTGGTTGCAGTTCAGCCTTGGTTATTTTCCTCATTGAAAGTGGCAGCCCCAGGTAGACTATGGGAAATAATTCAACTTTGCAAGGGAGTAACCCAGTAACCATCTCTAACTGCTGCTGGTTGCAGTGTATCGGTGTGATCGAACTCTTCAAGAGGTTGATCTTCAAACCTGAGGCAGACCCAAACAAATCAAGGATTGCTTTTATAGCCAAAACTTCTTTCCTCTGGGGCTTGAAGAAAAGTATTGCATCATCGGCATAAGCTGAGATGTTTGGCAGTCGCTTCCTCATGTTCAACTGTGAGAGCATTCCTTGTCTCTTTGCGTGTATCAATGCTGCTTGGAGTGTATCCATGACCAAGACGAAGAGAAGGGGCGAGAGAGGATCACCCTGACGTAGCCCCCTTGCCGGTTTGATTGCCCTTGATTCTTCTCCATTAATAGTGATGCTGGTTTGAGCTGTTAAGAAGAGTGCAGCGAGCCAAGATCTCCAATGGGGACCAAATCCTTTGTATTTCAGCATGTCTAGCAGAAAACTCCACGACACCATATCGAACGCCTTCGAGATATCAAGCTTTAATAGTAGTACTTCTTTCTGTTGCCTGTGAAACTGATGAGCCAGCCCCTTGATGAATATGAAGTTCTCGTGAATGGATCTTCCTTTGAGGAAGGCCGTTTGTGTGAAGGGTACCAAATCATCCAGCTTCGTTGCTAGCCGTTGTGCCATAACTTTCGTTGCAAGTTTGGAGAAACTGTGGATGAGGCTAATTGGCCTATAATCCTTCAATAGGGTTGGCGCCTCTTTCTTTGGAATGAGCGTGATCCTTGCTGAGTTCAGCATTTCCAGGTTTTGGCTGTTGCCCGCACAGAATTTTCCCATTGCCAACATAAGATCATCCTTGATCGCTGCCCAACATTTCTGGTAAAAGAGAGAAGTAAACCCATCTGGGCCTGGAGATTTCTCCTGTGGTAGGTTTTTGATTGCTGTCCATACCTCTTCCTCAGTGAATATCTCAGCTATATAGAAAGAAGGGATTATGAACATGTGTAGTGCTATAAATACAGCTATATAACTTTTATTCGTCATAATATCATTTAAGAGTAATTTATGGTCAAGGTGAGACAGACAGTCTACAGCGAGAATTATTCGACAACAAAGGAAGTAAATAAGATTGTGCCATGCATGCTCATGTTGTACAGGATTAAGTTGCGGGGGAGGGGGGAATATTTTCGAAGCAAGTTACTGTGCTAGTGTGCTGCAATTTTTGTTTGAGAAACATATGTCGAATAACTTTGTTTTTCTTCTGTAAACAAGAGGTGTGTGTAAAAATTCTGGAGAAGAATGGGAAAACCAAGGACACAATACAACCATCAATCTGTCACTTCGTGTAATGCAGAATAGCTTGATCAAGGATTCAGTGGCTCTATTTGCAAATACACATTCCCTTTCTACTGTTCTAGCAGTAGCTTGTTTACTCTTGTGATTGCTCAGTTCAACAATGTACAACTACTGCCAGTGGTACAAGGGACCAAACCAGGCATCCCAAAACACTCAAATTTAAGAATGACGCATCAACCAAGAACTCCACAGATCCACTCCTGGGAGGCTCCAAGGCAAAAGTGCATATCAAATTCTTGTGATCTTTTGGCCAAGAGTGATCGACTGTTCTTCTTGAGGCGACAACGCGACAGCACACATAACTCAAGCTTACATGACAGTCACACCCAACGCAGGCGCCCTTGGTATTCCAAGGAATGACAGATGTTACCATCAATGACAGATATTTGCTTTCTCATTGCTAGAGCAGCTGATTTTGTATTATATTTCACTTGATACCTTCCAGCTGGAGTTGCATCATTGTTGATCGAGCTTTCTGGAACAACTTCATCCAAGAACTCATCTGCGACATCACCATCTTCATCAATCCTTAGCTTCCTTGTATACCACCTAAAACCCTAGTGGAATAAAACAGAACCAATGATTATTATAATAGGAGGGATGGAAGCAGCAAACCACAGGAAGTTGACAACATTGAAGACAATCCATAATTAATTCAAATATGTAAAAAAGGGAACATATTAACGTGTTGAAAACACAAACATCCAACAAAAACACTCAAAAGGTAAGACACCCATTATCTACATCTGCCAATCCACGAAAAAGGTCATTCCAAATTGAAATTGTTCTACTACAGAAAAACAAAAAAAAAAAAAAAGGCTGTTGTGATAGCCATGTGCTTGAAGAAAGAGTAGCTGTCTAGTACCATAATTGACAGCTGAGAGCTGACAATCGCGTGAAATATCTTAGCATGATAATATGATATAATATAAAATGTCCTACACCCACTCCTTTTTTAAAAATCTACCCACACCAAAAAAATGTTTAATTTTTAACAAAATGGAAGGAGGAATTGGCACCATATAATATCAGTATAGCACTGTGCTCTGAATGTATGAATATCGACTTTACTAGCTAGATGTCCCTCATATAGTGTCTATTATGCACCAATAAATTTATGGAAGGTAAAGTTGGTGATAATATCATAGACAGTCAGGGGCTTGGGGTTATACATCATTATCTGAAGCTTCCAATGAATAATTAGGTTATCAATAATGCTTGAGTGGTGTTTTCAATTTCGTGGCAGTTAATATAACAACCTTGTATACACCATACACTGCAGCACAAGTATCGACTTGGGCAGTTCCCGGATAAGATAAATTAAATATAACCTTTAAACCGACAATTAAAATGATCCTCAGTTGAAAAATCTTGTTCATTGTTTTTGCATGGCCATATGATGCAGGCCACAACTTGTATCTGCAAAAGTTTTCAACAATAAAAATAACAACCAGATCTGTGAGGTCCACTATGCATCAAAACTGCCTGTAATGTAAATAGGTCAGGGAACTTTTGTTGGTTATATGCAACAATGGTATTCCCAGAGTGCTCCACTTGAAATGTACAGTGCTAGGTCTTAAATTCATGGTTTAAATAACTTGCACAATTAACATTGCTCTCATATTTGAACAGCAGATCACAAAGACTTTATCATGCTAACAGCACACCCACCAAATCCAAACAAGTATCGAATGATAAAATGCACAAATGGACAATCAGATGTAACAAGACTAGTTTGAAGAAAAGTGTGTACACCATTGTGAAGTAACCATGATTGTAAGATAGTGCAAGATATGCTACATCAATAAAAAGAATGTGTAGACCAAAGATATAATCCAACTTTCTGAACAATTAATGTAGTGGCAGAAACCCAAGTCAAAACCATCTACCATCCGTAACAACAAAGGTGATCTACATTGCTTATGTCTTAAATTAGGTGAGCTCCTCTACTCAAATTCATCCAAGGAAATCTGCCTCCTGCCTTTCTTCCATCCCACAAACTATAAATGTTAAGAATTCACCAATGAAAGCTTCTCTACTTATCTATTGCATCTTCCTTGACATAACAAGAGACCCTAATAAAACACACCATTGTGTTAACCGATCACATATGCATTGTCTAAGATAATCATAAACAAGAAGTAGTGTCTTTTGGCACTGGACTAATCTTACGTTCACGAAGGTTAAAAGAGGATTTTGTAAAACTGCCTCCACAAGAGGTGAGATCATCCAACAAAAATAACCGCAGAGACAGACAATAGTACCTCACAGAACAAAGTCGAAGAACTCACAACTGCACCTAAAATCGACATTAACATAACCAATCCTATAATAACCTCACACACACAAACACACGGGTGTAAAGCTAACATCGAATGGGGCATAACCAAGACTAGATTCAATTGCGGCAGCACTATCTAATTGAATTGAATTGCATTGTATGACATTCTTGGGGACAAGAAGTCCCCCGGAGCCTAAAAATAGCTACTGCTTCGAGCTCTTCTACTGTTCCACATCACAATTCATGGAACCACTACAACAAGTTCGCCCATTCCAGCAAGCAAAACTAGCATAAACATCCAACGGGGCGCTCTTCCGACAACCAAGCCTCCCAGATCGTACAAACTCAGGTGCGCAAACAGCGAGACCACCACAACCGCACAATCCGATTACCTGAACGCCGCCGTCGCCCCGGGGACAGGGCACGAGCACCGGCCCGGGCCCAGGCCGCTCGACGGGGACGGGAACCTGGACGCTGAACCCGCGCCTCTGCACGTTCCCTGCAGCCGCGGCCGCGGCGACCTTATCCTGCGGGACTTCGGCGGCGGCGGCGGTCGAGTCCCCCGCGGCGCCGTCGTGCTGGTGGTGGTGGTGGTCGGCGTCGTCCCTGGAGATGCCGAGGATGCCGGCGATCCGGCGGAGGAAACCCATCGCCGGCGGCGAGATTTCTCCGATGAGAGGGAGAGCGAGAGGAGGAGGCGAAGCGGTTGATCCGACGGCGGAGGGGTAGAATTGTCAATAGGGCGATGAGACTTCTGTGGGTTCGTTTTTGCTTCTACTTTTGGGTTTTACTGCTGCACAACAGCACAAGGAAGCGTAATGCTTCTTATTTTTAGTTTCCTTTTTAGTAGCTCATTTGATTTATCTACTTGTACAATATTTCTTTTCTTTTTTTTACCTATGAACGCACGCATAAATTCATATACATGTGTATAAACTCATTACTATAAACACAGGTACACCTTACCCATACAAGCAAGGGACTAAACGGGGTTTACCTTGCGCATGTTAATAGGAATTTTGTCTATAAAGGAAAAAATAATAATTAGTTGTAGATGTGAAAAAAGTATTTCCTCCATGTTAGAATGTCAGAAATTAAGTTTTTTGGTTTGTCATAAGTTATTTTTAAAAAAAAGTTTAACTAATTTATAGTAAAATGTATACATTTTAACACAAAATAGATATATAATAATATATCAATGGCAGATTTAGTGACATTAGTTTATTGTTATAAATATCGCTTCATTCTTTTCTATGTTTCGCTAAAGTTAAAGAAAGTTTAATATAGGATAAATTAATATTCTGAAACGGAGAAAATACAATATTGTTTTGTGCTTTGCTTTGCCTTTTGAGATGATAAAAAAAAGCGGGATAGTTCTAATACTATTTTTGACGTTGGTGAGATGAGAGGGAGAGATTATGGTCCATGGATGAGCAAATAATCAAATCACGAAAGGTGATGGCAATTATTGTCGAGTAAGCATGCATATAATGAGGTTAGATTATTGCATCCATCTTTCCGCAAGGGAGATTAGTGGTTGATTGAGGCCAGGATGGGGCAAACGGTATAGTCGTCTGGCGTTGCTGCCTTCACCATGTGGACCATGTGCGGACCATTAATTTAATCACGACTCAATAACTACATTAAAAAATAAAAATAAGAGGAAAGAAAGAGAAAACACACACAACGGCTACGGCTAAGAGGAAAGAGAAAATAACCCAGTTGATTAATTGCTTGACGACTGATTATTGGTAGTGGAGAGCACGTTGTAGTTTCAGAGCAGCTAAAAATAGCAAGTTATAAACCACTTACAAACATATTTAAAGGATAGGAATGAAGAAAAAAGTGTTAGCAACCTAGGATTACATGTGACATTTGTAGGATTAGGATTAGCATATGTCACATCTAATCCTAGCTTATTATATTATAAGATTGGGGGAGTAAAAATTAGCTCTTCACATGCTCTAAGATACATACATGCTTGGTTAAAAAAACTCAATCTAGAATAAGATGTGACCTCTCCTAGTATAATGAATCCGAACATAGAGGTTACTTCCCCATCTCTCCTAGATTTTTTTTTAAGGATGGTGGGAGTACACTAAGTACATATGTGGAAGAAAAATAGATATGATATTATAGCTCATGTACTGTATATGCTAGCTTATGGCTAGTATGAACACGTATGACCTTAATTAACCTATTATTAGATAATACTCCAATACACCGATATTACATCTAAACAAGATCATCCTTGCATCATGAGTCATTATTCTGCAAGTAGAGGTGAAGGCTGATGTAGCTAACAAAGCTAACATGACAGTATTGATAAAAAAAAATTCAAAAATCAACAAAGAAAAAAACAAGAAGAAAAAAGTCATGCGGAGCAGTAAACTCTGAATCTCTACACGTGGGCCTTATTGGGCTGGGCCAGGCTAACAGTGAAGGCCAACTAATCCGCCTCCCACTCTGAACATATATATTTGAACATGGCATGAGTTCTTTTTATGTGTAGAAGAAACATCCATAAAGGCATGAACCATAAGATTAAAAAAAAAAAACACTGTTAACAAGGCAGTTGGTTCTTTTGGAATAACTACTTGCCGAGCTTTTAGCTTCCTGTTTCACGGTGACTAACTCCAGGACTATACACTACTAGCTTCCTGTTTCCTGTTAGAAGTGATTTTTTGTTGGGTTATCACAAAAATCATATTAGTTCCAGTTTCAATAGGAAATGGAACTAAAAAAATTTTTAGTCCCGATTAAAAAGCCCCGTGAAACTTTTTGATCTTTAGTCCCGATTGGTAGCATCAATCGGGACTAAAGATCCTTTTTAGTCCCGGTTTAAAAACATGTTAAACCCCCGTTATCTTTAATCCCAGTTAGTATTACCAACCGGGACCAAAATTAAAAAAATCCGAGCAGCAGCTCCGAGTCAGCCGACCTCGTCCTTATCTCTTCCTCCTCTCCTCCTCCCCTCTCATTTTCTCATCATCTCCTCCCCCCTCCCCTCTTCTCCCCCTCCCCTCCCCACTCCTCTGACGATAGCGACGGCGGGTGGGCGGTGGCCTCCCCTCCTACAGATCTGGCGGGAGGGGAGGCCAGACGGTGGCCGCGACCGTGGCGCACAAGGCAACGGTGGCGGCCAGGAGGCGGTGCACGGCTGAGAGGCCAGTGGTGGCTGTGTGGCTCGATTTTTTTCAAAAGATTTTGTGAATGATTTGTAGATTTTTTTTAGATTGGGATGATTTTGTGAATGATTTGTGGATTGCGGATGATTTTGTGGATGGGTCTGTGAATTGTAGATGATTTTATTGTGCATGATTTGTGGATGAGTTGTGGGGATTTGGTCGAAATCAATAGGTGCAAGCAGCAAAAAAAACAATAAAAAAAACCAACCAGGACTAAAGATTGATCTTTAGTCCCGATTATTTCACCCGAGACTAAGTATTAACATCTTTAATCCCGAATTCGGGATCTCGATTTGTAAACCGGAATTAGAGCCCTTCTCCACTAGTGATATATATCTCCAATTTTCGCACCAGCGGAGGCCGTACATCTTTGGAACGTCTCCATCTGCCGGTCCGAATAATATTTACCAATAGGCTCTTGTAAAATAAAAGGTTAAAATGGCATACGCACCAAACTTTATTCTTATATATATTCCTCCAATGCATTATATATGCCACAACTTTCACCAAGCAAACTGGTGAATGTTTACACATTTATTTCATGCATTATGCATAGTATATACGTATGCCATCATACTTGCTGCATGATGCTTCTTAATTAACAGTAGCAATTACTCAATAATTAAGCTGAGGAGGATGATAGTTAGCTAGTGGAGTACTTCCTCCGTCTCAAAATATAAATATTTTTAGATCTCGATACAGTTCTTAAGGTGCTACTACTTTGACCAACAATATCTATAAAAGTAATATAAAAGTAAAATATTTTAAATAATAAGAGTTATAATTATAATAGTTTGTTTAATGATAAATCCAGTAATATCAATTTACGTGATTGATCTTTTTTATTTTTTCTATCTTAAAATTATTTGACTTAGTATTATTTTAAAAAATACTTATATTTTAAGACGATGGAGTAATTAGTTAGGTTAATTGGTGATTGGGATCAGCCTGGCGTGAGACTTCCTGTCGTTGTCCTTGGGGATGGTGATGGTGAGGACGCCGTTGTCGAGCGCGGCGTGGACGGCGTCGGTGTTGGCGTTGGGCGGCAGCCGGACGGTGCGGACGAACCGCTCGGAGCTCCGCTCGACGCGGTGCCACCGCTCGCCCTTCTCCTCGCCGGCGCGGCCGCGCTGCCCGCTGATCTTGAGCACCTTCTCCTCCTCCACCTCCACCTTCACCTCCTCCTTCCGCACCCCGGGCATGTCCGCCATGAACACGTGCGCCGTCGCCGTCTCCTTCCAGTCCATGCTCGCCGTCGACATGCCCAACGCCACCGCCGGCGCCGCGAACGCCGTCAGCGAGATCGCGTCCATGAACGGCTCCATGATGTCCACGCTCACCGGCTCGATCTCGCCGCCGCCGGTGCGCCCGCCGCCGCCGCCCTTCTGCTGCGCGTTCTGCCTCCGGCCCAGCATGCTAGTGATCATCGACATGGTAGCGAATTAATCAGTGTCTCACTTAAGCACTTGTTTGGGTAGCCAGCCAGCTTAGCTTGTCTATTTATAGAAGCAACTCTACATGGGCACGCATATTAAGGGCATCTTAAGCTTTTTTTTATGAGAAATGACCGACATTTCATGTGATAATACTAGCTAATTAACTTAATGACCGTACATTTGTTACAATTCTGATCACAATTATTACCAATTATCCGAATTTTTAAAAAAAGTGCACAATTTGATAGGGAATAAGAATCTTCTCGGAGCTTGTAGACAGTGTAAATTCACTTGTGATTGCTGATGAGAGTTTCTCGGTGTGTATTATTATGTATTATGTATTTATTCTGGTTAGTGGTAATGTCAATGTGTACTCTACATGTCTTCACTTTGCTAAGCATGCATGGCTCTTGTGTAAATAAATACTAGTGGATTCGTTATTCGATCGATGGCCGATGGGTACAAGCACTGAGATGAGAATTATTTTCGTGGAGATGACACACTCCCGAATAAAGTGAATATCATATATCGAATATGAAAGCTGGAATCATTCGTTTAGCTCAGGGACTATTGCCATTCCCTGCTGCCTGACAAGGAAATGTGGGGGAAACACAAGGAAATATTTATCTTTCCGAAAAGTTTTTCCCGGAACTGTTATGGTTTGCAACAGCAATGGATTCAACCATTTCCATCTGTGAGTCATACAACAGTAAAGTTAAAGGTGAATTCCTTCTAGAAAAAAAATCCCAGTTGTTTGGAGCAGGGGAGATACCTCTAACAGTAGTGCCCATTTCTGAAATGGAAATCTGACAATCAAAAGAGAAAAGTGGAGAGAAAGTAGTGAGAATCTAAGATAATGTTTCAATCCTCATAGTTCCTTTTGCACATTTCAAGGACGAATGGAGTAAACTGATCCATTACAGAATATCACATGCTGTCTTCTGAGCATTGGTTAGAAAATCTATTTGCTAAATTGGTTGAGCAACAAAAAACTTGTTCAGCCCTTTATTATTGCAGGACCCATCATCCATGAGTCATGAGACTTCTGTTCTATGCGAAACTAAGTCAATTGAACTTTGAATTCCAGGACAGTATAGATCATCACACCATGAGCTGTGCAATGTCCTTGCGGAACACACCCTGCATGAAATCATTCCTCTTAGCGGTGGCAGATGGGAATGATGAGTAAGAAATCCGCCTACACTGGCTGCTAGCACTAATTCTGGTGGGCTGCATCATTGTCGGAAGAACAGGGAAGGACTTGGGTCGAATATTCAGAGGCGAAAACAACATCTTTCCACTATCACGCGGTGAGGTTCTGGATGTAGGCTTCTGAGCTCCTGTGCTCTTGCTTGTACTCGAAAGATGCCTGAATTGCTCTGAGCTCCCATTTGGTGGGCCTGGAGGATGAGGACGAATCTGTGCTGAGGGCTTCATGCGGTCAAGCCAGCGAAGGATCATGTTACCAAGGTTCCGACCAACTTCTAGGTCTCTCTCCTGAATGTTCTTGTGCACTGAAACCGCAACATTGAAAACATCCCGTGTTCGCCTGTACAGAAGAATTGTTTGGTCATGTAAAATCAATTGGATTGACTATTTAATACATAATTAGCTAGAACAATTCAGGGATGAACGAAAGAACTGAAGATGAGACTCCGTTTAAAGAGTTGCATATCTGGATTATTTTAATCCCCCGTTTTTACAAAAGCAATTGAACAGATTTAGTAGAGTGGACAGCATTAGTGTTAGATCCACACAAGTACAAGGTTAAAACCATCAGCATGTGAGGTATGGCATAAAACCAAAGAATTAGCCAGAAAAAGTACACGGACGGAGAATCAGGATTGTGTATGAAAATATGCAGGTCCATTATCACAATGACTTTGCTCAAGTCCAGCTGAACAGCAATGGACAAGCTGGAAAGCATAAAGTACAATGTGTACATTTAAAAACTTCAGCATAATAAAATAAAATCCAATTCATGCTAGAAATGACTGGATCATCAAGCTATGGAACTTCCAGGTTATATAATACACCAAAAAACTGCATTACAACATTATACTCCTTTTCGAGAGACATAACAAGAATTTTTATTTGGACAATACGTGTACATGGTTCAGTGGCATTAAGCAAAAGCAGAGGCTTAGTTAGTAATATAAGGTAATGTATCAGTATTGCAGGTATCTCAAATGAGTACAAACCAAAGTGCGGATGAAAGTCATAAATGGAGTGCGAGATTTGTGACTTTCAGGTATAATCTCTTGTATCGTAAAGTAAAGGAAAATGAATATATGAGGATTGAGGAATACTTCCATGTTAGCAATTCATCACAGGAATAGGAGCATTTGACAAGATTTCATACAGGACTTATTGATGATCCTGACTGAACACAGGGTACGTATAATGCAAGTAAGTTTCATGGCTGACAGTCATATCGGAATGAACATGACAAATCGCATTCTCGGGTGGCTTGTTTGTAAGATTGTTGCCAAACTTCCTAAAGTCTTAATACAAAAGATGAGTAATCCTTATGCGCATTCTCGAAAAAACAAACCGCATTGCAGCTGTGAGGATACAGCAGCAATGCTGTGCTCTGGAGAACCCATACCCATACAAAATGCTGGCAATGTCCCAACTACTGTCCCGTATTCTGCGAGCGACATTTCTGAGCTAACTGAAGCTGGTCAACATCACAATATGACAGGTTTATCGCAGATTTCAGGGAAGGCGCCCGCAATTTCTAGCCAGCGGCGTAGTGTTGCACTATACGCGATTCGCCCCGAGTGATTTCCCCCAAAAAGGATGAAATAAAGGAAGAATCCAAGTGCCCCGCCCGGATTTGGGCGTCCCCGCGAATACGTACCGATTGCTGGGATCAGTGCGCGGGCGGAGGGGAAGAGAGGGAGGCGGGACGGCGAGCGAACCTGTAGACGAAGTGGCGGATCCTGGGGTGGTTGGGGCCGATGAGGCGGCGCTGGAGGCGGAGCGCGAGGCGGTAGGTCCGCCTGAGCCCGAGGAAGTAGGCCGTGATCGCCGTCAGCTCCCACAGCACCATGTCGAAGCACGCGCGCGCGCGGCAGCGAGGGAGGAGCGGATCGGATCGGATCGGCGGCGGGCGCGGCGGCGGCGGCGGAGAGGGTTTTACGGAGGAGGTGGTGTTTGGGCGGAGGAGGAGGCAGCTACTGGTGGCATCTGCGTGTCGTGCAGTTCTAGTATCTCCCGGAAGATGCCATTTTTCCGTGGCCGTGTCTTGGAGGAGGGGTTCAAGCTTTGCCTTGCCTTGCTGGACGGGCTCGATGCAGTGACGTCACGTCACCCCCTTCGTCTACTTGTCTACTAGTAGTAGTACTATCCGTGTGCCGCTCTTCCTTCCGCTGGTTTGCTTGCTCTGACCACGTCACCACATTTCTGATTGTAATTTTCTTTCATCAATTTGTAAGAAATGTTTTGGTGTTCTTTTTATTTTGGTTTAACAAGAATGTTTGAGTTTTGGAAGGGTATATCCGTGTAAATGCTTTTCTGGATTTAGGATATACCACGTCGGCATCAATTTACGATGACACGGATCAACCACTGGGACGGGCCTCTAGAAGAGTTCAGAATTCAGGCCCAATTCGGAATTATGGGCTGAATTGGCCCTGGCCGCTTTCTCCTATCCTCGTGGGCCCAATTGCTAGTTTTATGGGCTCATATTTTTTTGGCAATAAGTTTACTTTAGATCCCTTAATTTATCGCCCAGTCTAGTATTAATTCTCAGTTCGGAAAACCGGATACGAGGCATGCTCCAACTTACAATATATTCTATGTGTGCTACATGTCGGCGGCCCTGGTGGGCCTCGCCGGCCGTGATCCGGGGCGGGTGCGGCGGCGGCGGCGGAAGGCGAGGCGGAGGTGTCCGCTGCCCTTGAACCGGCGGCGCTCGGATTCCACGACGTCGCACTCCGGGAACGGGGCGGGGTACCGCACCGTGTCGTAGCAGTAGGAGTACACCATGTTCTGCTCCCTGAACCTCCTCATCGCCTGCTGCTTCTCCAGCGTCATCACGGCGAGGTCGGAGGCGAGCAGCGCGTCCTCCGCGGCGGCGCACGCGTCGGACCCGGCGAGCATCTGGATGGGGTCGACGCGGCAGCCGAGGAGGGCGAGGTCGGTGAACGACGCGACGAAGGGGCCGTACCGGTAGTTGACGCGGTAGCGGCCGCCGGAGGTTGCCCAGGTGGACGCGTCCCAGACGGTGGCGTACAGCGACATGGGCTTGGATGGGAAGTCGCCGGACATCGCCGGCGAGCGGCGGACCTCGCGGACGGGGACGTCGTCGACGAAGAAGACGATGGCGGCGCGTGTCCAGAGGATGGAGTAGCGGTGGAACTCCGTGGTTGGGTCGAACGGGAGCAGGTAGCGCTCCTCCCTCCCCCGGCTCACGCTGCCATTGCCGTACACGTTCGTCTGCACCCGCCATGGCTTCCCCCGGATGTTTCCCAAGAACTCGAAGTCCAGCTCGTCGTGCCGCTTCTCGAACACGTCGCCGTTCGATGTCTGCGATATAATTAATCAATCAAACTACAGTTAATTGATAAAAATAGGCAAACTATTCTCGCCTCTCGAGGTGAGTATGAGGTGAGCATAATACTGAAATAGTTATGATTTATTTAAAGAAAAAATTCAAGTAGATAGATTAATACGTGATATGATTATTCCACAAACATATATAATCAAATTTAATTATGAATAACTAGTTATATTTTAATTTATTTTTTCTTATGACTTGTAAAAGTTTTATATTTGTGAAGTAATATTTCACACGTTAATATATTTTATTTTAATCTTCTATAAATATTTAAGTGATATGCAATTATGTTCCTCTAAAATTTTAAATCCACTCTCATCGAAATGGAGTAAATTAATTGGTGGTTGTGGTTAATTACATACGTAGAAGGCGACGACGACGCCGGCGGTGTAGTCGAGGGAGGGGAGCTTGATGGAGGCGCTGAAGAAGCCGTGCTGGTACATGGACGACGAGATGAACCCAGAGCCTGCGCCAATTAGGGATTCGAATTGGATTGTTTAGGGGGAAAGCCATGAATTATTCATAGATCAATTAATCTCTTAATTAAGAGCAAATGAATCGATGAAATTAAAGAAATTACCGGTGGAGCGGTCGAGGAGGAGGCTGACGGTGCGGTCGTCGGCGGAGCGGAGGATGTTGTCGAAGCCGAACAGCGGTGTGTACCCCTCCTCGAATGCCACCGTCGTCACGTTGATCGCCTGCAGCGCCGCCGCCGCGCCCACCGCCGCCGCCGCCGCCGCCGCCACCACCGCCGTTGCCACCAGCAACCGGCCGGCCATGCCCAAGCTACCTAGCTACCCTGCGATCTCTCTCTCTCTCTCTCAAATGCAACCCAAATTGATGTATGTATGTATGTACTAATCCCTCGAAATCTGCAGGCGAGCTCGATTAATTCGATCGATGGATCGTTTATTGCGCGAGAAAATGGATGGATTTAATTGAGGCGGAGATGCATGGGGAGATTAAGAGAATGGGGGCGATTATTGTGCATGCGCGTGCGGATTAATTAGTTAATTAATTAATTATAACCGCGATGCGCATGCAAGCGAGGAAGGAGAAGCGGAAGGGATGAGACCTTCCAAGACCGGGGAAAGAAGAGAGAAGAAAACGCCAGTGTCTCGCTGGTTTTATTATCCATCATTAATTAACGCACGTATTTAAGCCCTTAGCCTAAAATTAGTGCGATTGGTAAATGGTAACTCCAGAAGTTACGATGATAAAGATTCCCTAGCAAAAAAAAAAGGAGTAAATTAGTGTTTCTGGATTTGACATTACAATTCAGTGGTGATGAAAACAGCGTTTGTTTCATTTGTGGGGTGGGAATATAATATTTTTAGAAAAAAAAAGGTCTATCAATGCTGAGATATCATCTTGTCTTTCTTAAAAAAAAAACTCCCCAGGATATCATAGTCTTTTTTTAACGTATATGAACTATTTACTCCTTGGGGTACTACCTTATTTAGCGTGTGTTACTCTCTCCGTAATTAAAAAAATAAAAAATAAAAGCTTATAGCTAGGAATCCAGTCAGAAATTATTTTATTTTAGACTCAAGTTGTACAATAAATAATGATTGAAGATAATGTTTCAAAAGAATGGAATATGCATATGAACGTAATCTCAAATCTCACAGTGCACACTATATTTATGTTTAAAATCAAGCGCAAAGTAGTAATTTTTATTGACAACATGTTTGATAATGATATGCATTGGCTATAGGTTGCCGCTATTTTTACAACCAACAACTTTCTAAAAAAACAGCAAAATTAGCCATCCATATTTTACTTGCTGCTCTAGCCCTTCATACCAAAGTCGAGAAAAAGATAAGGGCAAGAGCACAACCTATGAGAGGTTCGACCGTGCAAGGAAAATGTGAGACATCTGTTGATAAGTTAAATGACAACGACGAAAGATTTGGATCCTTTGAAAGCGACGCCTAAATCCGTGACCCTTATGGCAGATGATGCAAACACTTTTATTGGAACCGGATATCGGGAGGGAAGGCGCGTGGGGGAGGATGGATGGCATCAGGAGAAGATGGTAGGATAGTTGGTGGTGGTATGGCAAGATGAGAGTATGCCGCGTATTAGGAGGGGGAAAATGGTGCCTGTGACACCAACCATTCAGGGATTTGAGTACAGATGGTATACTCCTTGACTATGTGCCAGCTAGAAGAGAACAGGGATTATCTGGTCCCACCTAACAATATGCCCTTACCAATTTTTTCTGGTGATAGTAACAAAGCGATGACATATCTCGAATAAAATAATATCGGTCTCACAACCACCATTAGGCTATGTTCGGGAAGTGAGGTTGGAAACTCATCTCCCGCGCATGTAGTACGGAATGACACGTTTTCTTATGATTAATTAAGTATATATCAATTTTTTTTAAAATGAATTAATACGATTTTTTAAAACAACTATCGTATAGAATTTTTTTCAAAAAAACACACCCTTTAATAGTTTGAAAAGTATGCGTGCGGAACACAATGGAGGTGAGTTGGAAAATATTGGGGGATAACACAACCTTAGACTTTTGAAAGTAGTAAAAATAAAGATAAAGATGAAAACAATCAATTTCTCAACAACAGTCCAGTTAGTATCAACTAAAAACCATAACCTTGCCAAAAAAGAAACTCTACTCCTACCTCACTGCTCCAGCTCTGATCAAATTGTATGTTGGCTTATTTTTTCCTTTTTGTTGATGGTGACCCTTTTTTCCGAACATATAATTAGTTGACTACACAATCATATACAAAAGGATAAAGAAAACAAAAGAAAAGGAGAAAACGATCTACTGGTAACAAATTACTCCTCCTATTTTAAAATAGAAGTTATTAAGAAAGTGGGTATAATTAAATAGAGAAAGGTTGTAATTGGATGATAAGTAGAGTTAGGTGAAAATTTTGAATGGTAGAAGAAAGAATATTAGTGTGGAAGTTGTTATATTTTAGAATAATAAATTATGGAGTCTAAAAAATTTATTATGTTTTTAAGAATGGAGGGAGTATCAACTAAACAAGCAACCAATCACCGTAGTAAACCCAACTTAACCCAAACTAAACCCTAGCCATCCACCGCCGACCATTCCCCCCTCCTGCACCCGCGATGCCGCTCTCCTACTCAGCCGCCGCCGCCGCCGCGCCGTCCCCTCTCGCCGCGCGCAGCCGCGGCCTCCTCCGCCGCCCGCCGCGCTCAGCCCGCGTCGTCGTGGTGAGCTCCCGCACAGCCCCCTTCCGCCATCCTCCTTGCCCCGCTCTGGTTTTTTCTCTTTTTTTTTTAAATTTTTTTATTCCCTAATGCACGAGTGGTGTGATGATTAGTATACAGTTGTCAATAGGGTTGTAGATGTGGGGATGATTTGTGATGGGGTGATGGTGATGGTGATGGGTCTAGGAGGTTAGGAGGTGTATTTGCGTCGGATTTGAGTTGGTTTATGGAGTTTTGGTAGATTGTGTTGGCTGATTTATGGGAGGGTGGTGTTAATTGTTTGGAGATGTGCGTTGCTTCGTTTTGTGTTAAATTTGTTCACCTCAAGCAAAAACAGGTTCATTCTAAGGTGGCAAAAGCAAGTGTGGCGGTAGTCATGTCGAATTCAGTGCATTAGATTAGATTAATGCACTCCTGCACACTAGAGCTGAATTGCTGAAAGCATCTTTTATCGTGCAGAGATGCAAGAAGATTGATCAACTGAGGGCAGTCAATGGAATACCACCGTACTCTCCAGTGTCTAACCGATCGTTGTTAAGTCCTGTGACGCTGCCGATTATCCGGGATGCTAACATTAAGAATGATACAAGGTTGCGTATCTTCTCAGGCACTGCCAATCCTTCTCTTTCCCAGGTTAGCTGAATCTCTTATTACTTTTTCATGCTTTGCATTCTATTGTTTCGAATTTGACAGAGGCAACGAATTGGTCTATTTGGTTTACTGTGGTTGTAACATCAAGATATTGAATCATTCAGTTCGTCCATAACTTTTTGGAAAACAGATTATTAGTAGTGGTAGATGCAAAAATGACATTAAGCAATAAGCACAATTAGGCTTAAAGAGGCATATAGCCATGAACTATGGAAAGTGGACAACTGTTCCTCAAAAGAAGTCTAGCAGTAGTATTTAAGTGTGACTTGTTACAAGCAGCCCTTGTTTGACTGAATGATTAATCTCAAGAGTGCCAAACTAAGATGCAACTTTTTCTTCTTGTCTTATCTGCAGGAAATAGCAAGTTACTTGGGCTTAGAACTTGGGAAGATTAACATAAAAAGGTTTGCTGATGGCGAAATATATGTTCAGTTACAAGAAAGCGTAAGGGGATGCGATGTTTTCCTTGTGCAACCAACGTGCCCTCCTGCAAATGAGAATCTTATGGAACTTCTGATCATGATTGATGCCTGTAGGAGAGCATCTGCTAAGAATATTACTGCAGTCATCCCTTATTTTGGTTATGCCAGAGCTGACAGGAAGGTAATGTTGTCAACTTATCATACAATTTTTTTGCCTCCAACTTATCTTAGTGGTTGTGGGATCATTTTATTTTTTGAGTGGCATTTGTCACATGCTTGTAACACTACGCTTTATTATTGTTTCCACAAAGAGAGCAATGATATACAAACTTTTGGGTGTAAAATTTAGTCTATATGTCCATTTGGAAGCCTCAAAGTCAGGAATCAGTAACATTACACATTGTCTTAACATCTGAGGAACCTCTTATTTTTAAACAAGAATATATTGTTGAAGTTCTCAAATTGTCAAAGACTTATGTCATGGCACAACACTCTGGCTAGCATGTCAAAACTAATAAAAGCATTTCCTGCTTTCAGTCTCAAGGCCGTGAATCTATAGCTGCAAAACTCGTAGCCAATATGATTACAGAAGCTGGTGCGAACCGTGTCCTTGTATGTGATCTTCATTCCAGTCAAGCCATGGGATACTTTGACATCCCAGTAGATCATGTTTATGGTCAGGTATGCACTGATGCATGTTGATTGCTTGCATGTGATTTCATTTATAATTATAACTGTCTTTCTTTTTGCTTCTTTGATCTGTCAAGCCTGTGATTCTTGATTACCTCGCCAGCAAGACAATATGTTCAGATGACTTGGTGGTGGTGTCTCCGGATGTTGGAGGTGTTGCCAGGGCACGTGCATTTGCCAAAAAGCTATCAGATGCACCACTAGCAATTGTTGATAAAAGAAGGCACGGGCACAATGTTGCCGAGGCAAGTAGAGCATTCTTTGCTTTCTAGTTATAGCAGGATAAACATTCATGAATGCAAGTGGGAAAGAAACTTAGTTCGTTCTAAGTTCTCCATAGTGCATGTAATATTAACTGCAGGCTAGGATGATGTATAGAAGAAAATATTCTCTGGCACCTTTTCCTAGGTTCAATCTGTATGAAATTTATAGTGCTTAATGTATTTTGAGATGAGTCTATCTTACTACATGTTGCATACTTGCTTAAATTTTCCGTGCTTTGTGAGATTAAACCATTACAGTTTATCATATCCGATTTTTTTTACAGGTAATGAATCTTATTGGAGATGTTAGAGGAAAAGTGGCTGTTATGATGGATGATATGATTGATACAGCTGGTAAGTTCTCATCTGAACTATTCTCATTCATCCAAGACAGTTGAGAATTTAATTTTTAACATTAAATTGCACACAAAACTAGTTACTCTTTGCCTTTGAGATATTTTGTTTCCAAATATTAATATTCTAAAAAAACCAATTAAATTAGGAACTATTGCCAAAGGAGCTGAGCTACTGCATCAAGAAGGAGCAAGAGAAGTCTATGCATGTTGTACACATGCTGTTTTTAGGTATGCTATATTTGTACCAACTATAGTATTTCCAGTAAATTTTGATGTAGTAAGCTAGCTGAACTTGATTTACCATGGAGAAGCTCAGGAATCCCCTTTGCTATGTTATAGGCATACTTTATTCATGCTTTTGATGGAGCTCAGCTTTGTAGATAGTTTGCCTAAACAATTCAGAGGTCACAGTTGTTTACCATACTTTACTATGCAACAATGATCAATGTTCTTGACATTAAATTTGACTTATGCTTTGTTATTTTTCTGTGGAAAATTTATATCTGTCTGCAGTTTTAATATTTGTACATTGCCTTTTTCAGCCCGCCAGCCATTGAAAGGTTATCAAGTGGTTTGTTTCAAGAAGTAATAATCACAAACACTATACCTCTCAAGGAGGACAAGAGTTTCCCACAGCTGACTATCCTTTCGGTTGCTAACCTTTTAGGCGAGACAATCTGGCGTGTTCATGATGATTGCTCAGTAAGTACTAAGTAGCAACAACCTGCCAGATATCGCCCAAACTTTGCTCTTTTATGTGCTAGATTTGATGCTTCCAATTGATTACACACCTCATTTCTTAATGCTCATGTTACTATTGATAAAAATTCAGTTGCATTTTTATTTTCCTGGGTGCAACTCTTTCAATATGCATAGACTGATGATGCGCTAAATTATTAAATCAATGCAGGTTGGTCATGAGCCATACTCTAGCTTGGACATTGACTGAAGCTCAAGGTGTATCGCGCGCGCCCAATCCCCAATTTTTGGATTTTCTCCACCTTTCGTTTCGTGGAATAAGCTGTGTAATTTGATGCTCCTACTGGTGCATGAACTTTTGAGTATTTCAGTGAACCATAGTACATATGAAGGAAATTTAGGTAGTTTGTTTTGCTAGTATGCTCAGCGTATTGTACATATCGTTCCACGTGATCCATGTATTTCTTTGCAAAGTTCAATGCTGAATGGTTCAATTTATTTGCTAGTATCTCCGATGGTACAACGTGCAGTTCACTGAGTTAGTCTATAAAACTGAATTTTGAATCCAATAGTATTGTTTTTTTTAATCGGTGTCGAGCTAGTTGTTAGCAAAAGAATTTTGAGTTTATATCTTAAGATACTGTTCGTTATAAAAAATGTCAAATAATCAAAGGGTAGTCTGTTCTGCAGATCTTCCTTCCAAGTTCCAACATTAGTTCTTTGCTATTTTACACCCCAAAAGATCGTTAACACAAATGATCAAGCAGAAAAACAATCAATTGAAGGTGCTTCGGACGTTCTAAACAAAGAATGGCAGCAATGGGTCTGATCAGAGTTCTGCATAATATATACTGTATATCTTTCTATTCTGTATTCAACTGCTATGTATTTCTGAGAAGACGATGAAATTGTAAAAAAATGAATACTGAACTGCCAGAAGTTCAGAAAACACTATCTTGATGGCAAAAGCAATTTCGTAACAGTTAGCATGTAAGGAACTTAGAAATCGCAGGTTCCACTTCCAGAAGCCGGACCAGCCGGTGGTCATGAAAAAGAATGACCATTGCTTGATATAACTTACAGATTGTTGCCAAGTGGCATATCACACATCTTTCCTGATACACAACTTGTACAAACTACATTTATTTAACTTCTATTTTCTAGTGCTTAGCTTTCAGATGAAAAAGAATGACCATTGCTTGATATAACTTGCTGATTACAGTCGGGCCCTAATGGTTGTTAAACAACCAAATGAAACAATACAGAATGATCGGATAGCTAAAACCTCAAAATTCTGGGCACAAAAATATGATGTGATTGCAAAATTGTGTAAAACTAGATTACATGTCAACTGATATCCTAGACGCATCCTGTAACTGTGTTGGGCCAGGTGAGATGTGGTTCAAAGGACAGTGATGTTAAATTTAGGAACAAACTTCCACAGGTACAGATCTGATCTTCAAAAAGAAGGCCTGAAAACATCCAGAAACCACACTGAATTACCTTCGGCTTGGAAAATATAAAAGGCTAGATTAACTTGAGCTTGGTCTATTAGATATTTATATAGACAAAAAATAATCACAATCAATTCATGTGCGGTAAATGGTTTTCAATCACTGCAGTATGACTTGTACAAACAAGATGACTTGTAAAAGTAGGATAGATAAATATGTATTTACATGTTATTAAGGTACTGCATGTCTGCATGTCTGTTCCTAACAGTGGAACTTGAATGCGACTGCCTGTCATGTGTGTGTCCAAGATAGAGTGCAAAGCACATCGAAAGGTTTAATGTGACTTGTGTTGCAAGAAAACATAGAAGTAATTACACAAAAAACATAACAGCAAATGAATCGTACCGAGTACCTTCTTAAACAACTAAAACCATAGAACACGGTTCTGATAATAGTTTTACCTGTTTCAGTGAAGTCATAGGATCACAGCAGACCAAGGCATGAACGCGGTGGCAGAGAGATGATTACTTATACAAATGAGATGACTTTACGATCAGTTGATTGCGATGCTAAATTGTTATATAACCTCATAGTGTACCATGTGGGATAGAACCCATTTCGGTGCATTGCTTCCATCCATCTCTCGGCCTCATCCCTGTCACCATTCTTGCAGAAGCCGTGTACTATTATGTCAAAAGTCCACCGATTCGGTTCATACCCCTTTCGGCACAGCCTCTCAAACAAGTTACAGGCAGAGTCCATCCTCCCCACCATGCTCAACCCTCGCAGCAGCATGTTATAAGTGTAAACATCAACTGGAAAATGCTTTTCTAGGTCCTCTTCTAAATCCTCTAAGTCATTCATGTTCCTAATACCACCTGCAAACATCATTATAAGTTCGCCAATCAAGAACCGTCCTACCCCCTTACCCTGGATCTCTTCTGGTTTCACTGTTGCCTGCTCTGAACGTTTCCAAGCCTTCAGAAGGTCACTGCCTGTCAATGTGTGCAACAGAAGCACATTACACAAGAAAGCTGAGACAGGGCGACCTGTTTCTCTGAAGTCATCAATAACCTTTACGACATTGTCATAATCTTTCACAGAGCACAACAGGAGCACAAGCTGTTCATAGCAGTTGATGCTCGGGACTAAACCCTTCTCCCTCGCTTCCCTCCAGAACACCATTGCCTGCTCTGGCTTCTGAGCTTCACATAGACCAGATATGAATATATTGTACAACTTGGTGCCAGGTGTCTTCTTGTCACGAATGTAGTTGAAGAAGTTTAGTGCATCACCAATACGCTTACTCCTCAGATAACTCATAAGAAGAAGGATGTTGCTGTCTCCTGATGGTTCAATCCCAGCATACTCCATTTGGTTATATACCTCCCTGGCCATGTCAGCCTTCTTAGCATGTCCAGCCCCAGAGATGAAGTAGTTGTAGCATACACGGGGGTGTAGGTCAGTCCGTTGCAACTGGTTGCTCAGCAGCTCCAGCACCTCAGCATACCTGCTCACCTCACACAAAGCACAAACAACCGATTGATAGAGGCTTCGGCTCGGGATGTGCCCCATATCTTGCATTTCCAGTAAGAGCCTTGGCAGCACATCCACCCTCCTGATCAATATCAATGCCCGAATCAAGCTCTTGTAAGTTGACTCGTAGCGATATAAGCCTTTAGGACTTTTGCTGCCTGCCATCTGAGGCACTGCACATGCTGCCTCCACATCCCCACTCTTGCACAATGCCACAAGGTACTTGACCAAGACACTGTCCGTTGGGCATGCCTCCTGCTTGAGAGCTCTGTCGAGGAGCACTCGCACCCTATCTAGCTTCCCCTCCTGACACAACACATTTGCAAACATGGTAAACGTCTGTCGCCCAGGGAAGTACCCTTCTGCCATAGCCTGCTCCAACACCAGGCACGCCTCTTCTGTGTCCCCAACCCGACAAAGAGCCCTGATCAAATTGTTGTACACATCCTTGTTAGGGTTAACCCCAAGCTCCATCCTTGACCGATACAAGTGTGCCGCGACTTCCACGAGCCCAGCCTTGCAAAAGAAGCAAAGTGCAGCATTCATGGTTGGACGGCCTGGCGCAACGCCCTCCTCCATCATTTCCACAAGCAAGTCATACACCTCACCGAGCCTGTTATTCTGAAGCAAGCGATATGTAAGCTTGTCATACCGACGTCCATCAGGAATATACCCCTCGGCTTCTTTCTTCTCGGAAAGGAACTGCAACGTAGTATCGAGTCTCCCGGCCTCGACGAGGCCATGAATCCATGCGCCGTACACATCAGCGGAGGGGAACCTGTCAACAATCTGAGCTGCATCATCAAAGCGCCCTCGGCGACACAAGTCTGTGATGATCGAGCCAGCTGCAGGACCACTGGATGCTTGGTCGAAAGGGAGGGTGTCCAGGAGAGCCACGGCATCTCTGCTGCGGGCTTGGCGGCACAGGCTCTTGATGCGAATGCAGGTCGCCACGGGACTTGCAGCAAGGTGGCGGGCGAAGGAATCAGCATAGTCATGGAGCGACGCCTCGACGAGGGAATTGAGGAGGATGTGTGAGGAGAAGGCGTCGAGGTAGAGGCCACGGAATCGCATGCGCCCGAGGATGCTGAGCCCGCGCTGGGGATCGCCGGCGACGGCGTAGCCAACGACGAGCGTGTCGTGGAAGCGCGACCTGGTGGGGGTCGCGCTGGTGTTGGAGAAGAGGCGGAGCCAGTCCACCACGACGGCGGAGCGGCGCCCGCGGGAGAGGAGGCGGAAGACGGCGTGGTACACGGCGCGCGTGTGGGAGTATCGCCCGCGGCTCCCCGACCAGTCAAAGAACCTGAGGCGGAGCAGCAGCAGCGCGTCGTTGTCGGGGAGATGCCGCGGGCGGTGTCGGAGCACGGCCAGTACGAGCTCCTCGGAGAGAGGGAGCGCGTCGAGCGCCGCGGCGTCCTCGGCCGCGACGGCGGCGTAGATCGCGTCGAGCGCCACTGGCGGCGCGGCCGCCCCGGCGGGCCCACGGCGGGACAGGAGGAACCAGTCGCGGAAGGAGTCGGCGATGGCGGAGGCGACGGGGGTGAGGGCGGTCGCGGCGTCGGCTCGGCGCGGTAGAAGCGGCGAGAGCCGGGGGAGCGGCGGAGGGGGCGCCGGGACGCGGGTGGACGCGGAGAAGGTGTTCGAGAGAATGGCGAGGAGGAGGGGGCGGCGGCGGGAGCGGGAGGGGAGGAGGCGAGGCATGGCGAGGGCGTGGGGGAGGTGGTGGTGGTCAACGGCGGTGGGGAGGAAGCCGCCGGCAGCCGGCGGCGGCGGGTGGCATCGGGTGTGGGGCAGCGGCGGCGGCGTGTGCCCTCGTGTGTTGCCGCCGGGTCGGCGTGGAAAAGTTTGGGTTTGGGTCGAGGTTGTGGCGTGATGTGGGCCGAGCGAGTGTTTGGGTCAGACTAGGCTACATTTCCTCCCTTTTAGGATGACATGTTGACATCCATTTTTTAAACCCAACATCGTGTAATTTCCGTCTTATAAGCCTTAGCGAAAATTTAATTTCAAGTTTATTTTAAGGTTTTCTTTATTATAGATTATTTGAAAATTTGAATTTTAAAATTTAATTTTAAGTTTATTTTAAGGTTCTTTAATTATCAATTATTTTACAGCTTTTTTTAAATTACTAAGAACACGTATAAAAATTTTACCCGTTAATTACTTTTTAATAGTTAATAAGTTCTTTCTTTTACCACAAGTAAAAGCGAAAAGATGAGGTAGTTAGTTTGCCTAGGATACAAAACGTGGTTTGGACGGGTTGTTATTTATAAAATTTTTAGTGCCATAGTATGAGATAAATTTTGTAATGGGTTGTTTGCTTACCTGTATCAATCTGCCTCATATATCAACACATAATCTCTCTTTTACATTATCGAAAATTTAACATTTTTTAAGATAATGGAATAGAATACCATCCCGATATTTACTCAACAAGGTGCAACCAATTATTACATCGAAACAGTCTAAATGAGTGAAGTGCAAATAAACTTATAAAAGTATACCTAGTCATGAAAAAGAGAGAGACTAATAACTACCAACATAAGATAAAGAGCACAATTATTAAATCCTATTTGTGAACCTCCATATGAAATTGATAAAAAGTTGCATGACAATCGTCTCAAGATTACAGCATGCAACTTTTAATAGCTTGCTGTCTTAGTCACACTTTTGTAGTTGTGCTCAAAACCGGAGCTAATATGTGTCGAAAATTTAACATGTTAAGTTTTTCTATGAATGCAGATGTCAAATATTGTTTATACCTTTAATTAAATTAGGTGATGGAGTAGTATCATAAAACTTAAACTTGAACATCAAGATATCATACATTAACTTCTAATTTTGGATGCCTTAGCCATAAGCATTAATAGACAACTATGTCTAGTCCGAGCGGTACGATCACACACTAGTAGAGAAATGGGATCTAGTCTCGGTTGGGAAACCCCTTTAATCCCGGTTTCCCAACCGGGACCCCCCATCCGGGACTAAAAGGGTACCCCTTAAGTCCCGAGTGGGAAAACCGGGACTAAAGAGGTACCTTTAGTACCGGGACTAAAGGTCCTCCCGGGGTCACCCGGGTACGCCCTTTAGTACCGGTTTTAGAGAGGTTTTTAGTCCCGGTTTGAGTTACAAACCGGGACTAAAAGTATTTTTTTTGCTTTTCTGTTATTTTATTATGTTTCAATTTTTTTTCTTTACGCTAATATCTAACGTACTATACGTTTCTTCTTCGTATATGTATATGTACATATATATTACATACTAGTAATACATGTAGATAAGTTTAATGCTCTCGTCAAGCAATATTATATAAACATTAGCGCAAAAATGTTATATGTACAACCACATTTCAATCAAAATTAAATCTACATCACATAAAAATTGTAAATTAAATCTACATCATCAAATAAAAAAAACTTCACATTTTTTTGAGGGAGAGGCCGACGGTGGACGGCCGGCGGTGTTGGTCTGCCGGCGACGGTGGAGGTCACCGGGAGGCCGGGCGGAGGCCACGGAGGCCGGCAGTGGAGGGCATGGAGACCGGCGGCGTCGGGCGATGTCGGGCGGCGGAGGGAGAGGACGGCGGCGCCGTTGGGCGGCGTCGGGCGTCGGGAGGCGAGCCGTCGGGCGGTGGCGTCGGGCCTGGCGGCGTCCGTGGAGGCCGGTGGTGGAGGGAAGGGCGGAGCGGGGCGGCGGCGTCGTTGGAGGGAGAGGCCAACGGCGTCGGTGGAGGCTGGCGGCGGGGCGCGCAGCTGCGATGGATGGATCGGTGTGGCTGTGAGAGCTAGGGATTTGGGGGAGTGAGAGCTGTATTGGGGGAAGAAGAAGAGAGGGGGTGGGGCACATTTAGTCCCGGGTCTTGGCACCACCCGGGACCAAAGACCTTTAGTCCCGGTTCTAGGTGGGAACCGGACTAAAGAGGTACTTTTAGTCACGGTTGCTACTAAAAACCGGGACTAAAAGTTGCCCTTTAGTTCCGGTTCCTACTCCGAGCCGGGACTAAAAGTTGTTTTGGCGCGCGCAACCAAATTTTTAGCCAAAAATTCTTACTTCCCGCACACACTATTACACATTTGGCTTATCTCAAATCGTCAAAAATAAGTCCCAAAAATATTCAAACCATAGCTAACCATTAACATTGTAATATAGTACATCTATGAAGGTAATGTAATAAACTTCACAAACAATAGCTAACCATAACATAGTTATTGTTCACATTTTGCCATATCGGTTAAAAAAATATCAACAACACTTCTTACATCAACATAGCCACTTCTAACCAGTACAACAAATTCAGCCTAATATAATAAGTTTCTAGTTAAAACATGTCATCTAGAAGCCATTCGATCTCCTACAACGATTGAGATAACACAATTTAATGTTCTAACCATAAATCTACCACAACTTTTTATTTCTAGTTAAAAGGATTTATGTAGCAAAACTCCCAATATTTCATCTATAAACGTAATAAATTAAAATGTCTATATAGTTTTACGAGCCAAATATTAATGTCTTTGTACATGCGCTCGTGAGCGGTCAAACACTGCGGAGCTATCTCTCGAACATGATTGAAACACATCAAATATCTACACTTAATTACCAAAGCCAATCAAAAGATCGATGAATTCCACCGCACTGATGAATATAATTGGCGCCAAAGATGAATTAACAGCACTTTCTTTTGCAAGGCATCTCGATCGGTAATTAATCAAAGAAGAAACAAGGGAACATCACTTAATTATCACACAAGATCGAGTTACAAAATCGCTGAGACACACCAGCTTGCATGAATTAAACAAACAAACAAACAAACTAATTTAGATCGATGCTCGACGGTTAAATCAATCAAACTTGAATTAACAACAAACAAACAAACAAATAATCAACGGCGGGTGTGTGTATTTATATAGCCGGCGGCTACGGGCGGATATGGAGATGGACGGCGCGGCGCCGCTCGTCGACGACGATCATGCGTTGTCGGGTGAGGCGGCGGAGCCACCGCCGGCGCCGCTGCAAGCCTGCTTGCACATGGAGTTGCAGGCGTCGTCCTTCTTCCCGTTGGCGCAGCGCTCGTAGCAGTCGTCGAAGCAGCCGAACGCGGTCGCCGGCGCCGGCACGTACGCCGCCGCCACCACGACGGCGACCAGGAACAGCGCCACCACGGCCGTCCTGCTCATCTGTGCCACCGCCATTGTACGTATCGATCGATTAATTTGCTAGCTACTATAGCTGCTGTAGGAGAGATCGAGAGCGAGATGATGAAGAGAGAAGTTAAGATGCAAGAGGCGTACGATGGCACGGAGGGGAGGGTGTTTATATACGTGAAAGGAGGAGGATGGGGGAATGACGAGATGTGAGGCTACGAGAGGTTCCCGGCCGGGCAAGCGTGAGAAGGTCTTGTGTTTGCTAAAAATATGGCTTCGCATTAATTTTTCACTTGGTTTTCATCATCGTTGCTATCTTTCTCATGCGATATTTTAATGTATGTCTCTCTCTCCTATCTTCTCTTCCATGTAGGTAATCAATTACTTTTAATTCTAATTCTCCATAATGTGTATTACAAACATTGCATTATATCTATTAAAATTTATAGTGTAATTAAGTTAAAGTTTGCAAATTTTTAATATAAGTATGAGTAATTTACAGCGTAAAAATAGTCTAATTGTTTTTTTTAAGAATATAGTGTTACAAATATAGCTACTCATTTGTGGGTGTGCGCTTTTTTTAAAGAAAAAGTATGCATGTGTGGGTGGATTGTGTACATCCAATTATATGCTCTAGCTCTTGTTTTTTTTTTTTCAAAAAGACATCCCTTTTGATAAAAAAATTATGTATGTTTATATAGCAATGTTGTCAATTGTCTTACTGTCTATGTCTATGTGTTGTACAAATGGTATCGGTTTTCATAGCAAGGTGTCTATAACAAGTTCATCAGTCTTAATTCATGCTGATTTGGTCTCTAGGAAGTATTCGTAGGGTAAGGTGTATACCCGTTCATACATGTAAGCGTGCGCACGTGAATATAAGTAATTTGCGTTAATACTGTGTGTCACAAAGAAAAATAATATGCTCCTATGCTTCATTGAATCTTAATTTGTCATTTAGCCTCGAAGCTTAATTTGGCTAGCTAGAAATTAATTACATTTGGCGACATGCATGCATGATTAGCGAATGCAGTTATATATAATATAGTATCTTGTATAAGTGTCACATGTTATCTTAATACATTTACAAAGAATAGTTAATGAGGCCATTATTACCCTGTTTACCCAATGGCACAAGGTAATTGATTTTATTGTATAACATGATCGAATAGATTTGTTATCGAAAATTATGTCTTCTCCATATAGGTATAGTCAAAGTACAATCCTTTATCTATTCTAAAATATCAGTATCTAGATTATTTAACAAAGATTAATTAAAATTTTAAAAATATTTTGGTGCTCTTTATTTTATGATGATAGTTGGAGCGTTGGGGGCGGGGGGGGGGGGGGGGGAGGGTGAGAGAGTGGGTGGAGGTAAAATAGGAAGAAATTCCGATGGAAGTTTATTAATACAACAAGTAGTAATCTGAACAGTAGTAGAAGCGATTGTAGTTTTATATATAAATTTACTGCTAATAGCTATCTATCTTAATTCCATGCCTGGTTCTTTGCTTAAAGAGAACTAGCATGGTGGCCCGCGCAGATTGCACGGCTAGTATCGTTATACTTTTTTCCTCGCATAATAACTTAAATAGTTTCAATTTTTATGGTAACATAATTTTAAATTATGTACTAACTTGATCAAACTAACCCATGGATGATATTCATATTGTACTACATGATAGTTAATTTTTAAAATTTTTAATTTTAGTTATTTCTAAAATGAATTTCTATATGACCCCTAGACTCCTCTTTCAATATTTCTTTTTCTTAATTCTGAATTTTAGATATTTGTAAATTGTATTTCCATATAGACTCTAAATCTTCTTTCAATATTCCTTATATTTTTAATTTTGAATTTTTGTTATTTGTAAATTGTATTTCTATGTGGACTGTAGACTTTTTTTTCTATATTCCTTTTTTAATTCCTAATTTTAGTTATTTACAAATTGTAGTCCTACATAGACTCTAGACTTTTTTCCTAATGTTTCTTTTTTTGTAATTCCAAATTTCAGTTATTTATAAATTGTATCCCTATATGAACTCTACACACTTCTCCCAATCTTGCTTATTTTTTAATTGTGAATTTTAGTTATTTCTAAATTTTTTTTCTTTATGAACTCTAAACTCTACTTTTATTTTTTTTATTTTTTAAATTACGACTTTCATTTAGTTCTAATTCCTATATGGACTCTAGTATTCTAATATTCCTATTTTTAATTCGGGATTTTTGTTATTTTTAAATTCTATTCCTATATGGACTCTAAACTCTTCTTCCAATATTCCCAATTTTTTATTCCGATTTTCATTTTTTTCTAAGTTATATTCTATATGGACTATAGACTTATCTTTCACCATTCCTTTTTCTAATTTAGAATTTTAGTTATTTATAAATTGTATTTCTATATGGACTTAGTTTTCTTATTTTTTAATGCCGAATTTCAATTGGCTCTAAATTGTGTACATGTATGGACTCTAATCTCCTATTTCAGTATTCCTTATTTTTTTAATTCCGAATTTCAGCTATTTTTGAATTGTATTTCTATATGGACTCTATCTTTTCTTTTTCTCTGATTAATGTGAGAATTTCTAGACCATGAGAGCAAATGTGGTGGCTCTTTTTTCTATTACTTTAATAAGATAATAGCTATATTAATTACATCTCTAGATTAAAATTAATTCCAGCCAATGCAAATGTTGTTTTTTTCCACTTTTTATTTGGGCCTCTTCTATATTGCATTTGTGGGGTCATCGAACCGTTTGCTTTTAACCAAGATGAAACGTGTAGGTATGCATGGTCCGTTCCATGAGTTAGATTTTGTACCAAAACAATCAAAATTTTAATTAAGCAACGTTACACGTCAGTACATATGATGATTCGCCAATATCTTAGATCTTTATAACGTTTAAACAAGTACAGAGATATATATTTATATTGCAAAAATTAATAGAGCGAAGGATGAATTAGCAGCGCCCCACACACACATTTCGGTAATTATTAATTATCACAAATATGAATTAAACAACCAAACACTTGACGGTTAAATTAACCAAACTTTGATTAACAACAAAACAATCGACGGCGAGTGTATATATATGGATGGCCGGCGGCGGCGCTACGGGCGGATGGAGTAGTGGAGATGGACGCCGCTCGATCGATCTCACACCTTGGGTACCGCGCCGGCGGCGCCCTCACCGGCGCCGGTGACAGCCCCGGCGACGTTGGCGGCGGCTCCAACACCAGCACCGGCGGCGCCAGTGCCAACCCCGAGGGCGGCGTTAGCGCCAGCCCCGACGGCGGCGCCAGCGCCAGCGCCAACCCCGACGGCGGCTTTAGCGCCAGCCCCGACGGTGGCGCCAGCATCGACGGTGGCGCCAGCGCCAGCGCCGCCCGCCACCACCACGGCGACGAGGAACAGCGCCACCACGGCCGTCCTCCTCATCTGCATGGCCGCCATTGTACGTATCGATCGATCAATAATCTGCTAGCTATATAGCTGCTGTAGGAGATCGAGATCTTAGCGAGATGATTAAGAGAGAAAGATCGTTGCAAGAGATGTACGATCTCCCGGAGGGGAGGGTGTTTATATATATACGTGACGTGAGAAAGGAGGGGGGCATTATTGACGAGATGTGAGGCTACGAGAGGTTCCCGGGCAAGGGTGAGTTTTATTGTTGCTAAAAATATGGCTTCGCATTAATTTTTCACTTGGTCTTCATCAGTTATCTTCTTCGATCTATCTAATTGTTGATATATGTCTATCTCTCCTATCTTCTCTTCCATATATAGTTAATCAATTACTTTTTAATTATAATTATAATTCTCCATTATAGGTTATGTGTATTACAAACGTTGCAGTACATCCATTACAATTTAATTACAGTGTAATTAAGTGTAAGTTTGTAAACTTTTAATATAAGTACGGATAATTTACACCTACAAGTTACTATCTATATTTGCGACCAATCACCCGTCGTAGAGGTTCGCTGCTCTCTAAAGTGTCGGAGTTGATTGATCCGGTTTCAGGCCGCTGGGATGAAGATCTGGTTAGAGACAATTTTTGGAAAATGGATCCTGAAGAGATATTGAGAATCCCATGAGGGTGTGGAAAACTAGGCTGCCTGGCATTATGATCTGAAAGGGCTATTTTCGGTGAAATCAGTATATATATACAAGGGAATGGGAAAGGGAGAATGGCCATGATGCTGCATCGTCCACTTCCACTGAAAATGGGGAGGGCATGTTTGAGTGGCATCAGTGGTGGTGCCAGCACTTCCGTGAACCCCGAAAGATTAGTAACATTTTCCGGTGATCAATTTATTTTATAAGCATCGACGGTTAACAGTAGTGGAGACGGCAGCGGTGGAGCCTGCGCGACTGCTCGATCTACCCGGGAGCTGTCTCTGCCACTGAGTGGCACAAGATTTGGAATTGCAGAATGGTAGACAAGGTGAAAATGTTTGTTTGGGGAAACTAATTTAAACTCTCGAGGGGACATCCCCTCGTTGTTTGCATGTCACCCAGATACTTATTAAAAAATTTAGAAAAATTCAATAAGATAGATTAAAATGTAATAAATTACTCCACAAATATGTAAGGTCAAATATAACTTCTACAAGTTGTAATTAAAAAACAAATTTAACTGCGAATATACGTTAACTACTCATAGTTTAATTTATTTTTTTCGTTGCAACTTGTAAAAGTTAAATTTTAACTTGCATATTTATGAAGTAATTTATCACATATTAATCTATCTTGTTAATTTTTTTAAATTTTTTTCATAATTATTTAGGTAACATGCAAACAACGAGGAGACATCCCCTCAAGAGTTTAGAATCTTTTCCTGTTTGTTTAGCGTCTTGCCCATAACAGCTTAGCTGTAAGACGTAACATTGCCAGGAGCGGTGTCGATCTGAAAAAACTTCCCAGTGTGTAAGCGTTTTGATGAGGACAATTGCCATTTGTTCTTCAAATGCAATATGGTGTCAGGCCGCCTTGTTGGCAGTCACTGAACATGGAGAGCGAGAGGTTGATTCTGGAAAAATGTACAACGGGGAAGTACACCTTAAATAGAATGTGGAGTTCTCATGAAAGCATCACGCTAAAGATCCTTCGGCTGTATTCGGGAGGTGAGTTAGGAACTCACCTTCCGTGCATGTAAAACGGAGCGATGTATTTTTTTATAATTAATTAAGTATTTACTATTTTTTTTAAAAAATAGATTAATATGATTTTTAAAGTAACTTTTATATAGAATTTTTTTTTAAAAAAATAAACACTATTTAGTAGTTTGAAAAGCGTACACGTGAAATAGGAGAGAAGTGAGTTGAAAAAGTTGAGGAAAGATCTCAGCCTACTCTGCTTTGGAGAGGGTGGTCTGCACGAAACAAAATCAATGCTGGCCAGGGAGAGGATACCTGCTACTAATGAAATTAGTTTCCATCTCGCTGAACGAAAAAGGATGAGGAAGGGGAATGATGATAGGCGCAGGCAAGAGTGCAAAAAATGGAACCCGCCGTCTGCGGTTTCTGTGAGGTGAACGTTGATGCATTTTTTTTTTCAGTTTCGAGCATGGGTGGATAGGGTTTTGTTGCAAGGAATGAGGCAGGGAAACGGTTTTAATCACCGGGTGAATGCCCACTTGTTTATTGCATGTCAACTAAATGGTTATAAATTTTTTTTAAAAAATTGATAAAATATATTAAATGTATAATATATTACTCCACAAACATACAAATTAAAATTCTAACTTCTGTAACGAAAATAACAAACAAAACTCAAATTACTATACATAGAACTACTACCCAACACCCTACGTGTTGTTACTAAATAGCTCACTTCACAACACCCATTCCTCATTTATCAGGGTAATTTTTTTACTATCACATAGAGTCCTGCTTACCACCTATATAGATCAAACTACCAACACTTGAGGAGTAATTTTTTTTACTACCACAGCAAACTTTTGTTCGGTATAGAGATGTTTCTGTTCAATTACCGTATAACTATCATTTAGTAAAAAATTATCCAGTGATGTATAATGTTCAGTAAATTTTATTTTTACTGAACTATTATCGGATGAACGTGGAGAAAAGAATACAAAATATTAATAAAAGGTAAAATAATATAAAGGATTAATAAATATACAAGAGTAAAAATATTACTAACCTTAACAAGTATTATTGAGATTCTAATTTGTGGGGAGTAAAACTTTTACTGCATAGACTTTTTTTACTGATCGTGGAAACCTGATTTCACTTTTTTACCGATGGTCAAAACCTGATTTTTATCAAGAAGTTTTTTACTGATGATCTAACCTTGATTTTGATCAGGAATTTTTTACTAACCAAGAAAAAGGAATTGGGGAGGCCACGTGGAGACCTGTGGGAGGAAGCGCTCTGGTCCTGGGGACGGCAGATGAGGGGAAAAACAAAAAATGTGGTCGGGTGGAAGAAAAAATAAAAAATCCGGAGATGCTCTGTGTCACGCGTGGTGACACCAATCCACGGGCATCCTTGACGGCAGCGACAGGCCTACTCCTCCGAAAAGCCATCCTCTGACACGTACTCCAACTCTGGTGTGGGGATGATAAAGCAAGACTGAGTACTACCCACTGTACTCAACAAGTCATATTGCAATATGAGAAATGATGCAAGTAATTCCAAATGAGGCTAAGGGTTGAATTGCATAAAACACGCATTTAAAGCAGTAGTTGAATGCGGTAAAACGGTTGAGTTAATTAAGCATAATTAAGTCATCACTGTCCAACGCTACACCACATTGCAACAGGACCAAACCACCACCTGAACTACACCATTCCATTAAACCAAGTTATTAGGGTTATGACTAATCACGGTGAATCTGGTTGACCGCCCATAACCGCGGGCACGGCTATTGGAATACTTTTACTCTGATCAGAGGTGTACAACTGTACCCACAAGACACAGCCCCACAACACGTTACCGTGCGCCAGTACACCACCACGGTATACTGGAAAGGAACTGTGACAAGACCCTTCGTATAACCCTCGCTAACCGAGCGCACCACACCTCAGGTTTCGCCCCCACCTTTTAGCCAAGGCAGGCAGCCCCCTCTCATTCCTAGGTGAATCCGGCAGCTGATCAACGAGTAAACCCCATCCGACCCAACTCCATCACGCCCACCCTTGCCTGGATGTGTCGGCTAAGAGAAGCTACACTACGGGCCCAGCTATTACCCATGCTAGCTTGTGGAAAGTACGATAATTGTTTCAGGGTTTCTGCGAACCGGTCCTTAATCGTCATGAGTACGACCATCAAAACCATGTACTCACAACCCACCATTAATCAGGTTTTAGTTGGACCAATTAATTAACCATTCACGATTAACCATCGTGAGCTATCATTAAATATTCATCATTAAATAATAAGGTACACTAGTTATCCCATTAGTGTGCTAATGTTTCTAAGCAGGGCTAAGCATCATCCTAACCAGCACTAATCATATTAATTCCCAAGCTATCAAAGGAGTATGGTAATCAAAAATATGTGGCCGAGCACAGTAGGTAAATAATTTTATGAATTTTCTGAGACTTGAATGGACTCAAACGGAATCCAGATGAATTAGTTATGAATTTTAGAAGTTTAACTGTATTTTTACTAAACAGAAAAATCCTAAATAATTATTGCGCAGTAATTCCCCTAGGGCTGATGTCAGCCGCGGCGCAAGCGGCGGTAGCGGTGGCCGAGAGGCGGCGGCGCGCGCGACGGCGGCCGCCGGCCGAGGGGCAGCGCGCGGCAGCGCCGACGGGCGCGGCCGGGCGGCGCACGGCCGAGCGGTGCTCCCGGGCGGCGGCGGCGAGGCGCGGCGGCCTGGGAGAGAGGGGGGATGGGGCTCACTAGCGGCGGAAAAATGGCGGCGGCGCGGCTTAAAAAGGGGCCGGGGCGGTCGGGAAGCGCGGGGGAGTGGGCAGCGGTGGTTGGGCTTCTCGGGGAGGTGGGTGGGCGGCGGTTACGGAGCGCGCGGCAGCGTGGGCGGCGCCAGTTGCGGGGCGGCCGGCGGCGGAGGGGATGGGCCCGATAGGTGGGCCCCACCTGTCGGCGGCCCGGGAGGAGGGGGGAGGTGAGGCGGACTTGAGGTGCGGGCAGCCTCGGCCAGCCCGGGAAGAGAGGAGGGGAAAGAAGAGGCTCGCTCGGGGGAGAGGAGGGAGTGGGTCGGCGGCCCGGGAGGAGGGGAGAGGCACGGGAAGGCCGAGTGGCCCGGGGGGAGGGGAAGGAAGGAGGCCAGAGGAGGGAGGTGGGTCGGTGGCCCAGAGGAAAAAGGAGGGAGGGAAAAAAAAGAAATAGGAAAAGGAGGATTTTAGGGAATTAAGTTATTGCTGTGGGAGTTTTTAAAAGTTTAAAATTATTTCCAGTGATCTAGAAATTCCGCTAAAAATCCTGTTGGTATATTTTAACAAGGGGAATTCCAGAAAAATTCCACCTTGCCGATTCCAATTAATTAAATGCACTTATTATTTAGGGTTTGCTCTAGGTTAAATAAACAATTTCTCTTAAGCAATTTATTTTATGAATTTAGAGCTAGAAGTGGAAACTCTAGATTGTGGCACTCTGCGCTGTGAGTCGCGTCACCGTGTTGCATAGAGCGTTGCGCTTCACGTAGCGCTACCATTACTATACATACATACATACATACATACATATATTTAAATTTGTTATTTTTGTTATAACTTGTAGAAGTTGAACTTGCATGTTTGTGAAGTGATATGTTACATATTGATCTATCTTGTCAATTTGTTTGAAATTTTTTACAATCATTTAGTTAACATGCAATAAATGGATGGATATTCACTCGAGTGATTAAAATCCATCTCCGTGTGTGAATTACTGGAAACGGGAGCTGGTAAAATTGAACATGCCGCAAGTGCTTTACAAGCGGAAGCGATGATGATGTTGAATAGCTTGATGAAGGTGGCGCAGCTTGGTATGGCTATAAAGTTATTGTTGAAACAAATGCGGCCAATCTTAGAAGAGCAATCACATCGCAATATTTTGACTGCAGCCCCTATAGTGCGCTGTTCAAAAAGATTAGGGCTTTCTTCAGTAATAATTTTGATCATTTCTTTGTGTCTGTTTGCCCTATATCATGTAACAAAGTGGCCGATTGTTTGAGCTCCTATGGTGCGTTTGCCGCGGCCTCTGGCTCATCTTGTTCGTGGAGCCAAGCCCCGGAGTTTGTAACTAGCCTTGTTTCTGGTGATTTGCCTGGAGCTTCTGGTTAATGAAAGTTAAACTTTCCGTCAAAAAAAGTAACTTGTGGGTGTGCGCTTTTTTTTTTTTTTGAAGAAAGAGTGCATGTGTGGGTGGAAGTGATTGTATTGTGATATATAAATTTACTGCTAATAGCTATCTGTCTTAATTTGTTGCAAAAGTTTAAGCATGCCTGGTTCTTTGCTTAAAGAGAATAATAACTATATTAATTACTACATCTCTAGATTAAAACTAATTTCAGCCAATGCAAATGCTATTATATTCTTTTATCCACTTTGTATTTGGGCCTCTTTTATATTGCATTTGTTGGATCATCGAACCGTTTGCTTTTATATAACCAAGATGAAACGCGTAGGTATTCATGGTCCATTTGGTCCGTCCATGAGTTAGATTTTGTACCAAAACAATCAAAATTTTAAGCAACGTTTACACGTCAGTACATATGATGATCCGCCCGTAAGTTAGATCTTTATAACATTTACATCAGTACATGGATATATATTTATATTACAAATTAATAAAGCGAAGGATGAATTAGCAGCGCCCCACACACACATTTCGGTAATTATTTATCACAAATCGCGAGGTTTGCATATGAATTAAACAACCAAACACTTGGCAGTTAAATTAACCAAACTTTAATTAACAACAAACAATCGACGGCGAGTGTATATATATGGATGGCCGGCGGCGCTACGGGCGGATGGAGTAGTGGAGATGGACGCCGCTCGATCGATCTCACACCTTGGGTACCGCGCCGGCGGCGCCCTCACCGGCGCCGGTGACAGCCCCGACGACGTTGGCGGCGGCTCCAACACCAGCACCGGCGGCGCCAGTGCCAACCCCGAGGGCGGCTTTAGCGCCAGCCCCGACGGCGGCGCCAGCGCCAGCGCCAACCCCGACGGCAGCTTTAGCGCCAGCCCCGACGGCGGCGCCAGCGCCAGCGTCGACCCCGACGGTGGCGCCAGCGCCAGCGCCGCCCGCCACCACCACGGCGACGAGGAACAGCGCCACCACGGCCGTCCTGCTCATCTGCATGGCCGCCATTGTACGTATCGATCGATTAATAATCTGCTAGCTATATAGCTGCTGTAGGAGATCGAGATCTTAGTGAGATGATTAACAGAGAAAGATGGTTGCAAGAGATGTACGATCGCCCGGAGGGGAGGGTGTTTATATATATGTGTGACTTGAGAAAGGAGGAGGGGGGAATTAATGACGAGATGTGAGGCTACGAGAGGTTCCCGGGCAAGCGTGAGTTTTATTGTTGCTAAAAATATGGCTTCGCATTAATTTTTCACTTGGTTTTCATCAGTTATCTTCTTCGATCTATCTAATTGTTGATATATGTCTATCTCTCCTATCTTCTCTTCCATATGTAGTTAATCAATTACTTTTTAATTATAATTATAACTCTCCATTATGTGTTATGTGTATTACAAATGTTGCAATAGATCCATTACAATTTAATTACAGTGTAATTAAGTGTAAGTTTGCAAACTTTTAATATAATATAAGTACGGATAATTTACACCCACAAGTTACTATCTATATTTGTGACCAATCACCCCTTGTAGAGGTTCGCTGCTCTCTGAAGTGTCGGAGTTGATTGATCCGGTTTCAGGCCGCTGGGATGAAGATTTGGTTAGAGACAATTTTTGAGAGATTTGCTTTACTCTAGTGCAGGTTCAAAATTAGGGTTTTAAGTTCAAGGGCGTGCCAGTTGATTTGATTCTGCAATCAATAAGAAAAAATATGCAACGAATATCAGTAAACGATAGATAATCGGCCATAGGGCCGATTTCATATCGTGAGTGACCTAGCCGATGCAACAAAGCATGGATCGGCTGTAAGATATAAATAAATATGAAAATAACCCTAGAACTAGTATATCGGCTGTAGATATCAATATTATGCGATCAAAGAATCAATATTACTCTAGAAACAAGCAATTGGTATAGATCGGACTGAACCGAGACTGTATAAATTACTTAAGTCTATTGTGATATGAAATAATGACTACATAAAATTGATGTCATAGCCGATATCTAGATCTAAGTGCATATCGGTCATAAATCCGATACAATCTTAAGATAAAGCAATGAGAATTAGATATAGAACATTAAACAAAGCATAAAACCATGTCAAATATTCTTATTAGATAAGATCGGCTGAAACCCCGATACTACCCCTATTAACAACTGTAAAGCAAGCTAGATATCATGATTCTAAAACAACTTAATAGGTTGGACTTAACCAATGCAGCATTAAGCATAAAGAAGCATAACATCTAGAAATAAGCCAATAGTCATCAAATCAGGATGGTGGATATATCATATAGCATTAATCAATAAAATAAACTAGCCGATATCAACAAAACCCTAAAACGGATCTAGCCGATATAAAAAGATAACATTGTTGATCTAAGCTATATGACATATATGATAACTTTGGAGATTTGTAAGATAGAATTAGAGTGTCATAAAGATGTAAGCACTAACTCCAATGATGCAAGTCGCCATGACAAGATATACCTTTTCGCCGAAGATCAAACTGATACAGCACGACTCGAAAGCACAAGCTTGTCAAAAATAGAAAACAAAGGTGGTGATGCGCCGAGATTGATTGAACATATGTTTTATTATTTACAAAATCTTGGGATTATATTTATACTCGAAAATACAAATATTGTCCATCATGGACACGACTCCTATTAACCTAATACAAATCAACTAACGAACAAGTCCCTTAGGCGGACTATTACCGGGAATATCTATAAGGAAATTATATAATATCCTACTTAATAGATACGATTGCCTCCTCAGGACTCTATCCGTATACAGCAATACATATGAAGCACCATAACACAATCCGATGATGTGTATCGAAACACGTTACCAAAATAGGCTCAATCGGCTAATCTTGCCCGACTCTGATTCTGCTGATCCAATCTACAGCCGATTCGGACTACAGCCGATTCTCACTCTGTTTCCGATACGATCTAATCTCTTTGATTCTGTTTGATTCTATCTTCATCTCCGATACTTGAATTACCAAATTTGATCGTCAACAATATACAAGGGAAAGGGAAAGGGAGAATGGCCATGATGCTGCATCATCCAGTTCCACTGAAAATGGAGCGGACTTGTGGTGGAGCCAGCACTTTCGTGAAGCCCGAACGATTAGTAACGTTTTACGGTGATCAATTGATTTTTATAAGCGTCGACGGCTAATGGTAGTGGAGATGGCAGCGGTGGAGCTTGCAGGATCACTCGACCTGCCCGGGAACTGTCTGAGGGGCATAAGATTTGGAATTGCAGAATGGCAGACAAGGTGAAAATGTTTGTTTGGCGTTTTGATGAGGACAATTGCCATTCGTTCTTCAAATGCAATATGGTGTCAGGCCTTGTTGGCAGTCACTGAACACGGAGAGCGAGAGGTTGATTCTTGGAAAATGTACAACGGGGAAGTACACCTTAAACAGAATGTGGAGTTTTGATGAAAGAATCACGCTAAAGATCCTTAATTACTCTGCTTTGGAGATGGTGGTCTGCGCGAAACAAAATCAATGCAGTGGAGAGGATACCTGCTACTAATGAAATTAGTTTCCATCTTGCTGAACAAGACAGGAAGAGGAAGGGGAATGGTGATAGGCAGGCAAGAGTGCAAAAAATGGAAGAGAACCCGCCGTCTGCGGGTTTCTATGAGGTGAATGTGGATGCATCTTCCATTTCAGTTTTGGGCATGGGTGGATAGGGTTTTGTCGCAAGGAATAAGGCAGGGGAACTGTTTCAATCACCAGGTGGATGTCCACCTTTTTATTGCATGTCAGCTAAATAGTTATGAATTTTTTTAAAAAAAATGATAAAATAGATGAATATATAATATATCACTCCACAAATATACAAATTAAAATTTAACTTCTACAAATTATAACAAAAATAACAAACAAAACTCAAATTACTATACATATATTTACAGTTAAATTTGTTATTTTTGTTACAATTTGTAAAAATTAAATTTGAACTTACATGTTTATAAAGTGATATATTACTGTTGATGCAAAAAACACACACTGATCTGAGAGATTTACTTTACTCTAGTGCAGGTCCAAAACTTGTTTTTAGGTTCGAGGGCGTACCAGTTGATTTGATCCTGCAATCAACAAGAAGAAATATGCAAATATATTAGTAGATGATAGTCAATCGGCCAGCTAGCCGATATCATATCGTGTTGTAACCTAGCCAAGATTAGTATTATGTAATATATAAATCATTATTACCTTAGAGATAAGCAATTGGGATAGATCGAACTGAACCGAAACAGTATAAATTACCCAAATCCAAAATAATATGAAATAACGATTACATGTACTTATGTCAAAGCCGATACCTAGAATTAAGCATGTATCAGCTATAGCTCCGATACAACCTTATACTAGGATATTCTCTTGCAACAAATATATTCAACTATAACCAATTAGATTGGTAGTAAGTTCAATATATTTGTATTAGATTAGATCCTAATATAAGGAGCAGATATAGAACATTAAACAAAGTATGAAACTATGTAAAACACCTATATCAGGTAAGATCGGCTGAAGCCCCGATACTATCCTTATTAGCAACCATAAAACAGGTTAGAGATCATGATTCAGAACACGACTTAATAGATCAAACTTAACTGATGCAGCATTAAGTATGAAAAGAAGCATAATATCTAGACAATCAAGCCGATGGTTGCCTTTTCGGGATGGTGGATACATTATATAATTCAAACGAACAAGACAATCTAGCCGTTATCAGCAAAACCCTAGATAGAGATCGGCCGATATAGATAGATAGCATTATCGATCTAAATTATATAACATATATGGTAACTCGGAGATTTACAAGATAGAATTAGAGTGTCATAAAGATGTAAGCACTAATTTCGATGATGCAAACCGCCATAACAAGACCTACATTGTCGTCGAAGATCAAATTGATGCAGCTCGACTCGAAAGCATGAACTTGTCGAAAACAGAAAACAAAGGTTGGTGATGCGCCGAGATTGATTGAACTTGATTGTTGTTTATTAATATGACCTCGGGTCTATATTTATACCCGAAAATACAAACATTGTCCATTACGAACACGACTCATATTAACCTAATACAAATCCAACTAGCGAACAAGTCCCTTAGGCGGACTCTTACCGAGAATAACTATAAGGAAATTACATATATTCCTAATTAATAGATACAATTACCAATTTTGGACTCTATCCTTGCCTGGCAACATCATCGTAAGCTCTCTATTGAATCCGATACTGACTTCACATGCGATATCGGCTACATCGGCTATCCCAATCGGACTCGGTTTCCAGCAGATACGCACTCTGTTTTCGAGATTTCTGCATATCTTCGAATCCACTTTGGATCGGATCTTGTTTCCGATTCATGAGTTTGCCAAATTTTATCGTCAACAATTACATATTAATCTATCTTATCAATCTATTTAAATTTTTTATAACCATTTAATTAACATGCAATAAACGAATAGACGTCCACTCGAGTGATTAGAATCCATCACCGGCAAACAGGTGAATTCATGGAAGCGGGAGCTGGTAAAATCAAACATGTCGCAAGTGCTTTACAAGCGGAAGCAATGGCAATGTTGAATAGTGTTGGCAGTATGTCATGAGACCCTTCGACCAGACCCGCCGAAACCATGCAAGCAGCGAAGATTCAGACAAGGCGCCCAAGATCCGTCGGGGCGAAGCCCTATGGCGAAGACCACGGGGCGAAGGCGACAAATGGCGAAGAGTCGCGTCGGGTCCCTGCAAATATAAACGTGCTCTGGGCGAAGGCTGCATAGCGAAGGCGTACGCCGAAGGAGGGTGACTTCGCCATGCTGGGCCCGATCCAAGAAGGACCAGTGGGTTGGCCCAACCACCCCAACCCACGGGCCGATGGGCCAGTAGTCACCGGGTGGCCTGTTGGAGGCCCATGTATCTCAATTACATTAGATACCCATATAAGTGTCCCTTTCATAAGGGTGACCATGTAAATTCCCCTGTAAAAGACCTAAACCCTAGTAAGAGGAACTGTAATGGAGTTATAAATAGCCCCATAGGGCCATGTAAAGGGGGATCCCAAGAAAATCCTGAATTTAATACACTTTACTCTTCCCAACAACCGTTGAGTGACCACGTCCTTCGACGTATGCAGTTGTCGTTTCAACAACAGCTGGCGCCGACCGTGGGGACCTCCGAGCGAAACCACTAAGAGCGAATGCCACCGAAGAAGGTCTCAAAGGAGAGGGTTGCTAACCCAAAGGAAAGTGTAGCAGAAGAGGCGATGGCCGCCGAAGAAGGAGCAGAACCTTCGGCACCCATCGCCGAAGCTGGGGCAGCAATGTCGGCTTCGGCGGCCGCGCCGCAACCACCGCCTTCGGCTCCGGTCACTTTGGCGGAGCAGGCGCCGGAGATCCCTTCGGCAAGTCAGCTGACTTCGACATCACTCGCCGCTGTGCAAGCCAACCCCAACCTCAAGGCGCAAGCCGAAGCCAGCATGGAAGCCATGCGGCAGAACATGACGCGACTCCAAGACATGCTTCGCCAAATGCAAGAGCAATAGCAAGCATACGAAGCAGCACGGCAAGCCAAGGTCGCTTCGGCCCCAATCCTCCAGTACTCGGCGAGATACATCTTGCCTCAAGTGTACCAGCAAGCACCGGCTCAGACCCTTCCGTCACAAGCCGTGCAAGGGCCGATGTACTTCCTAGGGCAACCTTCCACCGCAGCAGCGCACTCGATTCATGGTGTGCGGCCGCAGGTGCAACCGGCTGGTCAAATGTCGCGGGTAATGGCGGAAGGGGCTTCGGCCTTACAAGCACAGCTTCAGGTTTTCCTTCAGCAACTTGCTCAACCCCACAACGTCTCAAGCACAACCCCTTCGGCCCAGCCGGAGGGGGGCACCGACCAAGGCGCACCCAGTTGGCTGCTGTCGAACCAACCTGGCCCAGGGGCTTCGCCATGGAGTCAAGGACCACAATACGACTTTAGCAATGCCACCTAATCACCACCGTTCGGGACCGGGCTGCCGAACACCGTGGCCCAGCCACACACGCAAGCCATGACTTCGCCCTTTGCCACGCCCTATCCACAGCCGGGCGGGCCCTCGCTGCAAGGCGCTATAGGCAAGGCAGGGGGCGAAAAGGGGTTGCCGTTAAGCGGGGGAATCAAAACTCGTCCAATCCCACCCCACTTAGAGTTCCCACCCGTTCCGGTACTCGGGCGAAACAGACCCAAAAGAGTTCCTGTCTATCTACGAGTCCGCGATCGAAGCCGCTCACGGCGACGAAAATACCAAGGCGAAGGTAATCCATCTCGCTCTGGACGGCATCGCCCGTTCTTGGTATTTCAATTTACCATCTAATAGCATTTACTCATGGGAGCAATTGCGCGATGTCTTTATCCTTAACTTTCGAGGCACCTACGAGGAGCCGAAGACGCAGCAACATTTGCTCGGCATTCGCCAGAGGCCGGACACGAATCAATACAGGAGTACATGCGTCGTTTCTCGCAAGCCCGATGCCAAGTTCAAGATATAACTGAAGCATCTGTCATCAACGCCGCTTTGGCCGGGCTGCTTGAAGGCGAACTCACAAGGAAAATCGCCAACAAGGAACCGCAAGCAATCCAAGCCGAGTACGATAAAGCCTCCATCGCCGCTGCCCAGGCCCAGATGCAAGCACAGGTCACCGAACCAGCTCCCCTCGCTGTTCGCCAACCCCAGCCGGCGGACCAAGGATAGCCGCCAAGACCAAGCCAAGCTCCCATGACTTGGAGAAAATTCAGAACTGACCGCACGGGCAAGGCTATGATGGCTGTCGAAGAGGTACAAGCCCTCCGCAAGGAGTTCGACGCCCAGCAGGGTGGCAGCCACCAGCAGCCTGTTCGCACGAAGGTCAGAAAAGACCTCTATTGCGCCTATCATGGGCGATCTTCGCACACCACCGAGCAATGCCGAAACATTCGTCAGCGAAGCAACGCTCAAGAACCAAGGCCGCATCAAGGAGCCGCTGTCGAAGTGCCTCGCGAGGCGGTCCAAGAGCAATCACCCCTGCCGAACAGCGCCAAGACATGCAGCGCAGAGTCATCCAGGTGATTACAAGGGCTGATCCACCAGTTCAACCATCAAAGCGGCATAAAAAGTTGCAGCTGCGAATGGTGCATAACATCATTGCCGCAGGCGAAGGGGTCCCGAGGTACTTGAACCAGCAGATTTCTTTTAGGCCGGAAGATGCCGAAGGAGTGCTGTTCCCACATCAAGACCCCCTGGTAATCTCGCCGAAGTAGCTGGTTTTGAAGTTCGGCGAATTCTGGTTGATGGAGGAAGCTCAGCCGATGTCATCTTCGCCGAGGCATACGCCAAGATGGGGCTGCCAACCCTGGCCCTCACCTAGGCGTCGGCCTCGCTTCGCGGCTTCGGCGGCGAAGCAGTTCAAGTTCTGGGTCAAGTACGGTTGATGGTAGCTTTCGGCACTAGTGAAAATAGGCGCGAAGAGCAGATACTGTTCGACGTGGTTGACATTCCGTACAGTTACAACGCCATCTTCGGCCGTGCAAGCTTGAACAAGTTCAAGGCCATCTCCCACCACAACTATCTCAAGCTCAAGATGCCCAGTCCGACAGGAGTGATCGTCGTTAAGGGGCTTTAACCTCCAGCCATGTCAAAAGGCGACTTGGCCGTGATCAACAGAGCAGTACACAATGTAGAGACCGAACCGCATGCTAAACGCATGCCGAAGCCAGCCCCTCACGGTAAAGTGATCAAGGTGCAAGTTAGCGACGCTGACCCGACGAAGTTCGTCCAGCTAGGGGGCGATCTGGGCGAAGAGGAGGCTGGGAACATCCTAGAAGTGCTCAAGAAGAACATTGACATCTTCGCCTGGAGCCCCAATGAAGTGGGGGGTGTTTCGACGGAACTCATCATGCATCACCTGGTGGTCAAGCCGGACGCCAAGCCAAGAAAGCAGAAGCTGCGCAAGATGTCCGCTAATCGCCAAGAGGCAGCGAAGGCCGAGGTGCAAAAGCTGCTTAGGGCTGGGGTGATCAGGGAGATCGACCACCCAGAGTGGCTGGCGAACCTGGTTTTGGTGAAGAAGTCGAACGGCAAGTGGCGCATGTGCGTCGATTTCAGAGACCTCAACAAGGCATGTCCAAAAGATGACTTCCCCCTGCTGCGGATCGACCAGCTTGTTGACTCGACAGCTGGTTGTGAGCTCATGAGCTTCTTGGACGCATACTCCGGTTACAACCAGATCCACATGGATCCAAACGACATCCCCAAGACAACCTTCATCACGCCATTCGGCACTTTCTGCCACCTCAGGATGCCTTTCGGCCTGAGGAACACCGGAGCAACGTTCGCCAGGCTGGTGTACAAGGTGCTCCGCAAACAGCTGGGGCGAAATGTGGAGGCCTATGTCGATGATATCATCGTAAAAAGCCACAAAGCTTTTGACCATGCGTCCGATTTGCAGGAAACCTTCGACAACTTGCGCGCGACGGGTATGAAACTAAACCCTGAGAAGTGTGTTTTTGGAGTACACACGGGCAAGTTGTTGGGTTTTCTCGTTTCTGAAAGGGGTATCAGGGCGAACCCCGAGAAAATCGACGCCATCCACCAAATGAGGTCACCGTCGAGCATACGCGAAGTACAAAAGCTCGCAGGCCGAATTACGGCACTCAGTCGTTTTCTGTCAAAGGCAGCCGAAAGGGGCTTGCCATTCTTCAAGACCCTCCGAGGCGCAGGAAAGTTTAGCTGGACCCCCGAATACCAGGCCACATTCGACGAGCTAAAGCGGTATCTGCAAAGCCCACCTGCTGTAACGCCCTGAAAATTCGACCATCGAATACAAAACACTAAAATACGAAATTCCAAAAACTTTTAAATTAAGTTACATCATGTCGCGTTTAACGTTCGTTTATTCAATCTTTAATTGCGAAGCTCGGATTTATCAAATCCATTTAAGCGCGAACCCTAAAAACAAAAATCAACTAAGTGCACAATTAAGGAAAATATACTAAAATAGGTGGTTAGGCAATAATGTAGTAAAGAAAACATCCTATATAAATGTCACAAATTTAATTGGGGTGATATAAATTTAATAGGAGACGTCACATATATATATATACAAATATCAATGCCTATGCATATATATATATATATGTGTGTGTGTGTGTGTAATGGGTGTAAATATGAAATATGGTGACACAAATTCAAGCGGATATATTTTGCAAATATATAAATATATATTTATACATAGGGGCCTAGGTATAAATTCTAGGCATAAATATATATATACATAAGCGTACATACGTATAAGTGTGAATAATGGGTATAAAAAAATATATAAATTATCGAAACATGGAAATTTGGAGTAAAATAACTAGGAACACTAAAAATATCGGCCAACATTTATTTAGTTAAAATTACAAAAGTTTAGATGGTTTTTAAATGGAAAAACTACCCAAATTATCAAAAAAAACTTGCGGCACTGTTCACGTCCCGCCAGGTGTTCGACCGGGTCCTGCCGCCGAATGCACGCCGCGCCCTGCTCCCCGCGGCTGGCACCCCCACGCCCTGCGCCCCGCGCCACTGCCGCCGCACGCACGCCGCCGCCCGCGCCGCGTGCGCACGTCGCGGCCCGCCGCCGCGGCGCCCTCGCGCCACCCTCCCGCGCCCTCGTGCCCCGCGCCGCTGCCGCCGCACGCACGGCGCCGCCCGCGCCGCGCGCATGACGCCACGCGCACGATGCCGTACACGCGCACGTCGCCCGGTCGCCGCCGTACCACGCCGCACGCGCGCACGCCCTGGCCGCGCTGCGCCTTGCACCCCGTGTCGCCGCCGCTCACGCACGTCGCCGGTCGCCGCCGTACCCCCGCCGCGCGTGCACGTCGCCACCGTACCCCCGCCGCGCGCGCACGTCGCCGCTCCCCACGCCGCGCGCGCGCCTCGAGCCCGCCGCTGTGCCGGCCTCTCTCCCCCCCGCACTATAAAAGCCACCCCACGCCTCCCTCATCTCTCCTACACCGCCGGCAACCCCTCCTCCTTCCCTTATCTCTTCCTCCCCAAATTCCCCTCAGCGCCGCCGCCGCGCCCCAGGCCGCCGCGCGCCTCGTCGACCGCCGCCGCCTGTGAGCCTCTCTCTCCCCCCTCCTCCCCTTCCGTCTGCCGCGAGAGAGAGTAGGACGGTGAGGAAGCAAGCAGAGAGAAAAGAGAGGGAGGAAGAAGAAGCAGAAAGAGAGAAGGAGAAGAAAGAGAGAGAGAAGAAAAGAGAGGAAAAAGAAAAAGAGAGTGAAAAAAATAGGAAATAGAAAAAAGGGGAAAATAGAGAATAAAATGGAAGAGAGAATTTAGGAATCGGCAAATCCGTTGTCGTCAATTATTTTGGAAACTCATGAAATTTAATCGGATTATTTAATTGCAAATACTCACTTAATTAGATCATTCATTTAAATAATTATTCTTTTGCGGAATATGTAGTCGATTATTTAGATTTTCATTCGTTAGGTCTTGCCGACTCACGTATATATTAATCGGAGGATTCATTCGCCAATTATTTCTAGAGCTTCCGAATTAATCATCGCCATTTAATATTTACTAAAATGTCCATCTACTCGCTATTTAATTTTACTCGTTGATTAGGTTATCCGCTTAGGTAGCCGTTGCGATTATTTGGGCAACTATTTATCACCTAAAGTTAAGTATTACTATCGGGATCTAATTTATCCGAGTCGCATAAATTAAATCGGATAAATATTCTAATTGGCTAACGCTAATATTTTAGGGCGAAAGCATTAAAAATCGGAATAGTACTATTTTATGAATAATAATGGAATCGATATCAACATTCAACGCTCACGTTCGATCTATTTCTTTAATTGGATTTTTTTGGATTTTGATTGAATTCTAAGAGAATTCAATTTCCTTCGCACGTAATTCTAGACACCGAGGGAGTTGTGAGTCCGACTGAGGATCAAGACCCACAGGACTTCGAGCAAGGCAAGTCATCACTATTCTTTGAACATATTGATCCCACATTGCGAAATTATTTTGTTTACAAATAAAGTTGCATGCAATGATGAATATCCTACTTGTTATTATACCATGCCTTGATTATTGTTTATCCCATATCCCTTTGTAACCATGCTTACGTATGAGTCCCTAGTCAATTATGACAAATGCTTAGTGATGCTATTCTAGAATCATGCATACTCATATTTATCAAATGCTTTATGCTTGGGCAATTACCTTGGGGAAGGTAATTGAGATGCAGCATGTGGAGACATGAGCGCCACATTGCCATGATATAATGACATGATTTGTGAAAGGAGAAACAAAACTAAACAAGTGTCTTCGACTGGGGCGGATGGTGGATTTGGGTGGTATCCGGAAAAGGCTAGCACCGTCCCCGGTCAGTTAAGGACCGAGCCATGAAGTTAAGCATGAAACGACCCCAGTACAACCGTACTTCTCGGATGGGTATAGACCTAGCGGACTAGATAGCCAGGCAGAGGCAGTATCCTTGCATAGATGGTTCACCCCCGTGTGTGAGGCAGGTTCGCTACGATGGGGCAGCCGTTGAGGTGAGGCTGCGATGAGTACCCTATATCGGTGTCGCCGTTGGTAGGACTGCCACGTGTGTGAGAGTGAAATCTAAACTTAAAATATAAGCTTTGCGTGTGTGTGAGACTTCCCTTCCCGGGAGCGCCAGAACTCCTCTCACTGCTAGAAACAGATACGCCTAGAGTGCATGAGGATGATAGTTCATGTAGCGGGTACTGCCAATGCAAGGTTATCGAAAGGCTTTGCCGTGACGCGTCTCATGTGTTGGGCAGTCATGGAGTACGGGTAAAGTGTACATCCACTGCAGTGTGAGTAAACCAACCTATTCGAATAGCCGTGCTCGTGGATATTGAGCACCGGGACATGCATTACACTTGGCTAGACTCTAAATTCTTAACCTGTGTGGGATGAGATAATGCATGATGAATTTTATGCTGTTGGAGCCACTCCCTGAGCAGAGAGGAAGATGGACGTCCACAGAAAACCATGACGAACCAACGACGGGAAGCTATCCATGGGATCATGATGGATGGTGGACAGAACCGTCGTTGTTTAAAGTAAACTCTGGTAATAAAACTTGAACAGTTATGCTAGGTCTTAGGTTTGTGAAAAGGATTGCAAAACTAGCTTTATGCAAAATAACCTATGCCTTGCCTTGGATGAAACCTGTCATATGCATTGTTGCCGTGGTGACTTGCTAAGTACGGTTGGTACTCACCCTTACAATTATAAACTCAATCAGAAGTCGAAGATGATACCGCGGAGGATCCATACGCCTACTACGAGGAGGATGCGGAAGGAGAGGGTGCCCACTAGGTCTAGACACGGTCGTTGCCTTTGGCAATGGCGATGCCGCTGCCTTCGCTCTGCTGCTTATCTATATTCTGCTTTTGGGTTGTATTCCGGACCATTTGGTCCTTTGTTCTAAGACAATGCCTTCGGGCCTATGATGTAATGATTCGTACTCAACGCATATGTATGCGCTTTTGGTAATGCAACTATGTATCGTGTGTGCCAAACTACTTAATCTAGGGAAATGGCATAGAATACACGAGTGATTCCTGTTGCAAAACGGGGGTCCTTACACCTGCCCTGGTCAGCACAACCCCGGGAAGCGAAATGCTGCTATATCTAGCGGCTTCGCTAGTGGCAGTCAGTGCAGTCCTTGTCCAAGAGACAGAGTCAGGACAGAAACCAGCATACTTCGTCTCTGAAGCTTTGCAAGGGGCGAAGATAAGGTACATTGAGATGGAAAAGGTGGCTTACGCCCTAGTGATGGCTTCGCGCAAGCTCAAGCACTATTTTCAGGCCCATAAAATCATTGTACCATCGCAGTATCCTTTGGGCGAAGTGCTCCGGGGCAAGGAAATTTCTGGCAGGCTTAGCAAGTGGGCAGCGGAGTTATCCCCCTTCGACCTACATTTCGTTGCTCGCGTTGCTATCAAATCCCAAGTCCTAGCTGACTTCGTGGCCGAATGGACACCGGCATCCGCCCCAGAACCTCAGCCCGTCGAACAGCCTTGGATAATGCATTCCGATGGCTCGTGGTCGCACAGGGGGGCGGGCGCCGCCGCAGTCCTCACTTCGCCAGGAGGCGTGCCGATTCGGTATGCCGCAAGGCTGCAGTTCGACACAACCAACAACACAGCAGAGTACGAAGCGGTATTGTTGGGACTTAGAAAGGCGAAAGCGTTGGGGGTTCGGTGCTTGCTCATCCGAACAGACTCCAAGCTGGTGGCGTGTCATGTTGATAAGTCTTTTGAAGCAAAAGACGAAGGGATGAAAAGGTACTTGGAGGCAGTTCGATCTATATAAAAGTGTTTCGCTAGAATAACGGTCGAACACTTACCGAAAGGCCAGAATGAGGAAGCGGACACCCTGGCGAAATCTGCCGCCTACGGGGGACCACATTCACCAGGCATCTTTTTTGAGATCCTATATGCACCAAGCGTGCCCACAGAAACCCTGGATATCATGGCAATGGACTACGCGGACCTGGGCGAAGACCCAGAAGACTGGCGAACTCCGTTCGTAAAGTACCTCAAAGATGGTTGGCTTCCAGAGGATGAAGCAGAAGCGAAGCGCTTACAAATCAGAGCCAGACAGTACAAATTGGTCTTAGGGCAGCTATATCGCTCTGGGGTGCTCCAACCTTTGCTTCGATGCATCTCCTTCGCCGAGGGCGAGGAAATGGTTAAGGAAATACACCAGGGGCTGTACGGTGCACACCAAGTTGCAACAACAGTTGCCTCCAAGGTGTTTCGCCAGGGAGTATATTGGCCCACTGTGCTGAAAGTTTGCGCCGAGCAGGCCAAAAGTGCGAAAGCTACCAGCGACACGGTCGAAGCCAGACCGCACCGCAATATGAGCTGCAGCCTATCGCACCAGTCTGGCCCTTCGCCAGATGGGGGCTAGATATCATTGGCCCATTTCCCGTGGCGCGAAATGGATACAAATTCGCAATTGTAGCCATTGAATACTTCTCACGATGGATCGAGGCCGGACCACTCGGCGCGATCACTTCGGCAGCAGTATAGAAGTTTGTGTGGAAAAACATTATTTGCCGTTTCGGAGTGCCAAGAGAATTCATTACGGACAATGGCAAGCAGTTCGACTCTGACAAGTTCAGAGAAATGTGTGACGGACTAAACCTGGAAATCAGGTTCGCTTCGGTCGCGCACCCACAGTCGAATGGGGCGGCCGAACGCACAAATGGCAAGATCTTGGAGGCGCTCAAGAAAAGGCTTGAGGGGGTGGCGAAGGGCAGATGGCCAGACGAAGTGTTGTCTGTCCTTTGGGCCCTCTGGACAACTCCCACAAGGCCAACCAAGTTTAGCCCGTTCATGCTCCTCTACGGAGACGAAGCAATGACCCCAACAGAGCTAGGGGCTAACTCACCAAGGGTGATGTTCTCTGGGGGCGAGGATGGGCGCGAAGTGTCGCTCGAACTCCTTGAGGGGGTACGAGTCGAAGCGCTAGAACACATGCGCAAATACGCCACAAGCACTTCGGCAACCTACAACAAAAAGGTTCGCCCGACAGAGCTATTACCTAGCCATCTCGTCCTAAGGAAGAAGGCGAACCCAGTAGCGGTCGGGAAGCTTGAGTCAAAATGGGAAGGGCCGTACCTCATGAAGCACAGGTCAAGAACAAGCTCCTTTCGCCTAGCAACACTGGAAGGCGAAGAGTTCGATCATTCGTGGAACGCCGCTTCTCTTAAGCGTTTCTATGTTTAGGACGGGTGGCACCCTATTCGCCAAAGTGTAAAAATGTACATATTGTTATGTAGATCTTTCGGCATCTGCCATTATGTAAGCCTTCTGGCACAAAAATACAAAAAAAAGAAGAAAATGAAAAAAGGAAAAAAAAACTAGACGTAGGGCTATTATCCACTCCGGAGGCCCGATTCAGTATGAACTCTTTGTGTCTTTCGCCTTTTTACTTGTGCACATGATAATTCGTGGAAAAACCCCAAGGCAAACGCCTGATCAGCGAAAACGCCAGGGGGTTGAAACAAATCGGTCGAAGCATCGCTCGCCGAACGTTGAAACCGCGACAGCTTGTTTCGAAAAGTAACTAACCGAACACCGTTGTAATCGATCTACACAAAAAATGTGTGTTGCTCCCAGTGTGGAGTACAAAAGACCGATAACGGAGGACGAAAGCTGAAAAGTCAGCAGACCTATTTCGCTAATATAGCAAAGGGGCCGATATATTCCGACCTAACGAAAGCACGAAAAGTGACAATGCAAAAAATAGCGAAAAGGAAATAAAAGCACATCTTTATTAACATCGAAAAAATAATCGGAAAGTATATGTCGTACAACATGGCACAGCCGAAGGGAATACAACAGGCTTTACAACTTAGTTTACAAATAAATTACATCTTCGCCCCCAAAACAATTACCACTGTCAAAGGAGTGATCTGACGAACTAGGTTCGTCGTCACTACTAATGTTGTAAATTACCCTAAGGGGAGAAGGGGGCGAAACAAGAGAAAGACTGTAACGGCGCCGGGCGATCGCCTCCTGCCGATCAGTCCTTTGATGATTTCACCAGAAGCGAGCCATGCCCTCCAAGCGCGCCGTGCGGACACGATCGTAGTCCTCCAATGTTCACCCAGGGTGTGTCCGTATCCAGTTAGCAACGTTCACAACTTTGTAGATGTTGCCATTAATCATCATCTCGCGATAAATAGGTCGAAGCAGGTGTCGGGCCTTCGGCAAATTTTTTACCGCGACAAACTTCTCGTTCCTGCTTCGCCAATCCCCAAAGGGGGGCCGAACGCATAGTTTTCGGCGTAGACCCTGCAAACAGTGGGAGGTCATGTGGCGAAACGCAGAAAGCGAAGCTAGAACACATGAATCGGGCGAAAAGATTATGTGAAACAACGCAAGCACGCGTACCAAAAATATCAAACACAGTTGGTGAAAATCATCATATATTCCAAATATTAAAACATTCTACAATAAGGTGGGCTGTCGGCCATATTTACATTGTTCGCCCTATACGGCAAACACCAAAAGTAAACTATTAAAATTTACAAAAACGGGCGGAGGGCCTCCACCTCTGGGTGGTCTTGGGCATCGCCTCCACCCTCTTCCGCCGGCTCTTCGCCTTGGTCCGCCGCCTCCGTTTTCGCCAGCTGCTCGAGCAGCCGGGCCTTGGCAGCAGATCGGTCGTCCTTCTGCCAGAACTGCTTACGCCAGGCGCGGAGTGCGGGCGAAATGTCCTGGGCGCTCACCTCCCAGTCCCCCTTCGTGAAGTCGGGGAACTTGGCGATGTGCTCGCAGCCAGACTGCTGCAACAGGCCCATGACGAAGGCCGCTGACACGCGCGCATAGCAATCGCCGTACGCGGTGGCACAGTCTGAGACTGCGCAACCAGCTTGCTGAGTCCACTCGGAGAACTCAAGGGCCGAGGCGTTTTCACCTGGGACACCCCGCGCCTTCGCCCCATGTCGGTAAGGGCGAGGCGAAGTGTGCGGCAGGCAGTCTTAGCGGATTCGTGGCCCTCGCCACCTCTCGTGCAAGTCGTTGAGACTTCGCCTCCGCCCTGTTCGCCTCCTGACAAAGGGCCTCCATCTTCGGCTCCGTCAGGTTGTAGTAGTCGGTGAGGGTGGCGGAATGCCCCTGTTCTTTCTCCAGCTCGGCCTTCAGGCGATCGATTTCCGCCTTTGCCTCACTGCCCTTGTCCAGCTCGGCCTGGAGGCGTTTGGTTTCCGCCTTCGCCTCCTTGAGAGACCGAGCGAGGCCCTCCATCTCCAGGATTTTGCGGCCCAGCTCATCGTCCTTAGCCCGAAGATGGTTCTTCAGGCCATCAAGGTGAGCCCGCATTGTTCGCTCCGTCGAACAGTGGGCCGCAAGGATCTGGCGAAACAGAGGAAAAGGGGCGAACGATAAGTCGGGTGGTCGAAAACGACGACGCAAAAAAAAGAGGAAACAAAAAAGAAGAAGTCAACATACCCGAATCACCAGGCTCTTGACGGCGGAGCAGCCCTCGTCGAACTCATTAAGCTCGGCGAAAAGGCTAGGGCCGCCGGCCGGAGCAACAATATTGCTCACCCGCTCAATAAAGAGGATGAGCTCCGCCCGGGTCTCGAAGTCGCCGGGGGCGAAGCGAGGCGGCGCCTGGGAATAGTCCGAGCCAGACATCTCGGCCGCCTTCTTACCCTTATCAAGGGCAAGTGGCGAAACAATCGGCCGGCGAACGGGGCTACTAAAAACCCGGGCCGCCGTCTTCACGACTTCTTCGGCCCAAGCCGAAGCTCCAGCCTCGCCCGCTGCGCCAACGGCGGTCGACGGCCCCCGTCTTCTCCCAGCGGGCGAAGTAGGTGTCTCGTCTGAGGACTCATCATCGCTAAAGACGTTAGCGATGGCCACGACCCCTTTCTTCTGGGGCGTCCTCATAGCAGACTCCCCCTTCGCCATCTTAGCCGCAGCAACCGCGACCAGGGCTTTCGCCCCCTCCACGTCTTTTCGGCGGAGAGGGGAGGAGATCGACTCTGCCCCGGTCTCGACACGCTCCGGGCTGGGAGTAGGGGTGTAGCCTCGTGTCCCGGAGCGGCTGTCGCTGGCCTCATCCGCGACCACTTCGGCCGTGAAATCTCTCCCCCGCGTCCTCCTGCTCTTCGACACCATCCTCGTCGTCGGCGTCGGAGTCGGTGGAGGCAGGGACCTTTCACTTGCGGGGGGGCAAACTTTACCTGCCCCCGCAAACGTTTCTGGGAGGGGCCCGCTTCGCCATCAGCTTTGAATGGCTTCGCCCTAGGGGGGAGTTCGCCGACGTAAACCCAGTTCGCTCGGCCAGCTGCTTGTCGGGTTAACAGCTGGCTGTATTCCGTGACCGACACATCGCTGATCAGCTTTCGGGCTTCGGTGTCGGCCTGGGCAAGGGTCAACACTGAAAAAAGACATATTGTTATGAAAGGGATCGAACAAAAGAAACAAACAAAGAGCGAAACATAAAGATGAGGAAAATACAAACTTACCATTCGCCTCAGCGGGCATGACAAGCTTCGGCAGGCCGTTGACCTCTTCGTCTTGGTCAACCTCGACCTGCCACGATTGAGAAAGGGGGCATACGCGAAGCATGCAGAATTCCTCCACCAGGTCGCGGTAGCTCAGCCGAGAGCAAACCTTACGGAGCAAGGCGAACCGTGCCTCCAGAGCGCCGTTGACGGCGACTTTCGGTTTCCGGATGGGCGAGATCACCCTGCGCCGCCATCGAAGGGCCTTTGCCGCATCGGACCCAGCCTCAAAGGGGATAGAGTGGTAAAACCACTTCGCCATCCAATGGCGATCCCACTTCGACATAGCGGCGTTAACCGGCCACAAGTCGGAGCGCTCGGGGCGAACGTTGAAGTTCACACTCCCGAATGTCGTCTTCCTAGTCCTAGCTGGAGTGACCACCGTCTTCGAATTCATGGTGGCCGAAAAGATAGCACCGAAGAGCTCGACGCTTGGTTCGAACCTAGCGGTCCGGCATGCCCAATCGAAGATGGCGATGCGGACCAGAGCCGAAGGGCTCAACTAGGGAAGCTCCACCTGAAAGAGGCGAAGAATTTCCCGTAACAATATGTTGCACGGAAACCGAAGCCCGGCCTCTAAGAACATGGCGAACACAACCGTCTGGTTGTCGCCGGGCTTCGGCACTTCAGCATCCCTAGGGGCGAAGGCCCGCCCCTCCACCACCATGCCCGAACTAACCATCCTTGCTAGCTCATCTTCGTCTATGAGCGACACCCCCTAGAAACGCGGTGGTATCTTCGTCAATTCGGCCGGGGTCAGGACCCGTTGTGGAGACAGGGTTCGGCTTGCTTGGGGCCATGGCGAAGCAAGCGCGTGCTAGCGAAAGGGGTTAGCTGGCGAAAGGGTTCGGTCGTCAGAGCGTCGTGAGTAAAAAGATGAGAAGAGAGAGCGCTTGCGGTGAAAATGACGAGGGTAATGGCGGTGAAAAAAGAGGAGGAAGAATATATAGACTACCAAGCGACGTTTCACCTTCCCGGCCAATCACTGATTGCCACGTGTCACAAGGGTAGGCGAAACGGTAAAATCCCATGGACCAGTCCACATAGTGCCGGGCCCTCAGGAAAAAAGCCCACCACTGTTCACTTCGGCCCAGCGGAACAGTAAGGGTAACTTCGTTGTTTACAAAAAGCAAAGGCCCATCACTGTTCGCTCGGGCCCAGTCAAAAAAAAAGAGAGATTATTATTATTACATTCTTTGCAGGAGCACAAAACATGTTTCGGCAGGAGCATCGGTCGAAAGGGGGCGCCTCATACCATACTATATGGTTTGCACGGTCTCGGCCGAAGCTCCTATCTCACCCTTGCCCGTGAGGGGCTTGTTGGCAGTATGTCATGAGACCCTTCGACCAGACCCGCCGAAACCATGCAAGCAGCGAAGATTCAGACAAGGCGCCCAAGATCCGTTGGGGCGAAGCCCTATGGTGAAGACCACGGGGCGAAGGCGACAAAGAGCGAAGAGTCGCGCCGGGTCCCTGCAAATATAAACGTGCTCTGGGCGAAAGCTGCATGGTGAAGGCGTACGCCGAAGGAGGGTGACTTCGCCATGCTGGGCCCGATCCAAGAAGGACCAGTGGGTTAGCCCAACCACCCCGACCCACGGGCCGATGGGCCAGTAGTCACCGGGTGGCCTGTTGGAGGCCCATTTATCTCAATTACATTAGATACCCATATAAGTATCACTTTCATAAGGGTGACCATGCAAATTCCCCTGTAAAAGACCTAAACCGTAATAAGAGGACCTGTAATGGAGTTATAAATAGCCCCCTAGGGCCATGTAAAGGGGATTCCAAAAAAATCCTGTAGTTGTCGTTTCGATAACAAATAGCTTGATGATGGTGGCGCAGCTTGGTATGGCTAAAGTTGTTGAAACAAATGCGGCCAATCTTAGAAGAGCAATCACATCGCAAGATTTTGACTGCAGTCCCTATGGTGCTCTGTTCAAAAAGATTAGGGCTTTCTTCAGTAATAATTTTGATCATTTCTTTGTGTCTGTTTGCCCTAGATCATGTAACAAAGTGGCCGATTGTTTGACCTCCTATGGTGCGTTTGCCGCGGCCTCTGGCTCATCTTGTTCGTGGAGCCAAGCCCCGGAGTTTGTAACTAGCCTAGTTTCTAGCGATTTGCCTGGAGCTTCTGGTTAATGAAAGTTAAACTTTCCGTCAAAAAAAGTAAGTTGTGGGTGTGCGCTTTTTTTTTTTTTTTTGAAGAAAGAGTGCATGTGTGGGTGGAAGTGATTGTATTGTGATATATAAATTTACTGCTAATAGCTATCTGTCTTAATTTGTTGCAAAAGTTTAAGCATGCCTGGTTCTTTGCTTAAAGAGAATAATAACTATATTAATTACTTCATCTCTAGATTAAAACTAATTTCAGCCAATGCAAATGCTATTCTTTTATCCACTTTGTATTTGGGCCTCTTTTATATTGCATTTGTTGGATTATCGAACCGTTTGCTTTTATAACCAAGATGAAACACGTAGGTATTCATGGTCCATTTGGTCCGTCCATGAGTTAGATTTTGTACCAAAACAATCAAAATTTTAAGCAACGTTTACACGTCAGTACATATGATGATCCGCCCATAAGTTAGATCTTTATAATATTTACACAAGTACGCACTACTACAGGATTGATTATCCTGGACGCCACCTCCTTTGTTTCCATGCGGTTCATAAGTAAAACCGCACAGAAAAATAGAAGGACCGGTGCTGGGTTGCCGCCCGCATGGGAAAATGCATTTTCCCGTGCGGGCTTCTTAATCCGACCGCACGGGATAAGAGAATTATCCCGTGCGGTCGACTTAAGAGGACTGCACGGAAAAATTGATTTTCGCGTGCGGGCTTTTTAAGTCGATCGCATAAGAAAATATCTCCCTCGTTTCCCTCCCACCCACTTCAAATTCTCCCTCAATCACTCCTCTCTCTCTGCCTTTTATCTCTCTCTCCTCTCTCCCTCTGCCTCTTTCCTCTCCTCCCCTCCCCACCGAGCACCGCCGCCAACAGCGAGGGAGGCGGCACCGCGGTGCGGCATTGACCTCTTCGACGGTCCGCTCCAACGAAACGGCGGCCGTGAGGGGGGCACGGCGGAGGCGAGACCGATCCCGGCGGCGGCGAAGGAGGGGGCGGCGAGCCCTAGCTCCGGATGCGGCGGTCTTCGCCTGGACGACGACGACGACATCGGGCGTGGGCGGTGCGGAGCGAGGTGGCTGGCGGCGGCGCCCCTCTTCCACCCTCCGCCGCCCGGATCCGGTGGCGGCGCGCCTCTTCCACCCTCCCCCGCTCGATGGCGACGACGACGATGTTGTCGGCTCCGGCGATGACGACGATGCGGCGACGAGCGGGCGCGCGCGAGCAGGGCGGCGGCCGTGCCTGGTCGCGGCGGCGGCGCCTGGTCCTGATTTTCTTTTTTTTTATTTTCGCTTTTTTTGGGTTCCGTGCGGGCGGTATAATTTGACCGCACGGGATAATCGATTATCCCGTGCGGTCCACTTAATCCGATCGTACGGGAAAATGATTTTCCCGTACGGTTGGATCGCCCGCACGTGAAAATATTGATTTTTTTCAGATACCTGGGTGCAGATGGGCAAAACCTCCGCACAGAAAAACTCTTTTTGACCGCACGGAAAAATCCTTTTTTAAGTAGCGACGGATATATATTTATATTACAAATTAATAGCGCCCCCACACACACATTTCGGTAATTAATTATCACAAATCGCGAGGTTTGCACATGAATTAAACAACCAAACACTTGGCGGTTAAATTAACCAAACTTTAATTAACAACAAACAATCGACGGCGAGTGTATATATATGGATGGCCGGCGGCGCTACGGACGGATGGAGTAGTGGAGATGGACGCCGCTCGATCGATCTCACACCTTGGGTACCGCGCCGGCGGCGCCCTCAGCGGCGCCGGTGACTGCCCCGACGACGGAGGCGGCGGCTCCAGCGCCAGCACCGGCGACGCCAGTGCCAACCCCGACGGCGGCTTTAGCGCCAGCCCCGACGGCGGCGCCAGCGCCAGCGCCAACCCCGACAGCGGCTTTAGCGCCAGCCCCGACGGCGGCGCCAGCGCCGCCTGCGGCGGCGCCGCCGCAAGCCTCCTTACACATGGAGGTGCAGGCCTTGTCCGACTTCCCGTTGGCGCAGCGCTCGTAGCAGTCGTCGAAGCAGCCGTACGCTGCCGCCGCCGGCACGGACACCGCCGCCACCACCACCACGGCGACGAGGAGCAGCGCCACCACGCCCGTCCTGCTCACCTGCGCCATTGCCGCGAGCTCTAGCTTAGCTGGATGGATTCTGCTGCTACTGCTGCTGGTGGTGATCTCTGCGAGCGAGAAATCGAAGCGACAACGATCGAATCGCGAGCAAGAAATAACTCGAGCGATCGATGGCATCGTGGATGCGGTTTATATAGGGTGAAACGATGCCAATGGCGCGCGCTGCGATGTGAGAGGCCATGAGAGCTTCACGGGCGACGTCCGCCTGTCGCGCGCATGCATGCTCCCGTTTCTGTTTCTTGGTGCATTCACCCAACAAAACTCGTGTCATTTTAATCCCCAAGGTCAAGCTCTTTTTAAGCTTATTTATCAGATTATTCGTTCTAAACTTCAAAAAATATGTTTTCTTTTAAACTTTCTTATGTGGCATTGTTCAGCTTCAAACCACTTCTTTAAACCTATTTGTTAAATTTATTTCTTAAAATTTTGATTTATCACTGTAACTGAGCAGGTACCTTCAAAACTATTTGTTAAATTTATTTCTTAAATTTTTAATGTGTCAATATAATAAAGTAGACAATCCACTTAATAATCTAAATCAAACTAGGCCTAAAAACTGGTGAAATAAAATGGACAAACATTACTCCCTCCGTAGAAAATAAAATAGACAGCCAATATTTTCAAAAACAAAGTGATTAGTACTATTTATTTACTACTCCGTACTAGTGCTCTGTAATTGGAGAGAGAAACCATGAATAGTTGGCACATGAAGTTGCGGAGCTTAGATTTCAACTAATTTATGTCTTTTCTGTTTATGACAGTCTTGAAGGAACAGCATGAAGTCTGGCAAGTTAACAAATGGTACAGCTTTCGAATGTATTATTCAAAATTTTCTATCCTGAAATTACAACGGATGGTCTTAGTACAGCTTGCAATCAAAACACGACGATAAATATATATTTCTAAATGATCAAAACAGGTGTGGTACAACCCATGGAAGCATCTTACATAAGTTTTACAATTTCGGTGCCATCAGGAGAAAAAAAAAACAAGCATTATACTGCTATCAATTGATTTGTCAAACTGCCATTGTGGCGCCACTGACTAGCTGCGATTGTGCCACAAGCTAAAAAACCTTCGATGAGTGGAGGACAAGATCAGGAGAGTTTCATGTTCTTCAACAGGCTGGTGATGAGTGCCTCCTTCGACGGTGCTCGTTGCTTGTAATCCTTCAATAGTGCCTCTGCAGCCAAGCTCTGAAGCTCTGAGCTTTCCTCCTCCTTGTTCCTCCCTTTGGTCAGCTGATTGATTGCCGAGCTACACTGTTGATGTTGAAGGCGGTATACATAAGAGGATTAGCATTGGATAACAGAAGGAAGCAACGCGATTCTTGGAAGTTGTGGAACAGCAGTGATGCCTTACCAAACACACGCCAAAGAGGGCTCTTGTATTCTTGCCTCCAGTCAACTGTATTGTTGATGCATAATATTTTCTAGCTGTTTGAATGTTTTCCAAACCACCCATAGTATACAGAACCTACAAAATAAAGGGTTACACACAGTTCATAAGAACTTGAGAAATACAAACAGGTGTAGGATGAGATCAATTGAGTTTCCAGCAGAATCATGAGTTCAGGGCAGGTTCCAGGCTCGAATTAGTTGCATGTATGGAACACTAATTATGTGGTGATTTGCATTCAGTAGAAAAATATCAACAGGAGTACTAGCATATAAGCATGTTAAATAAGCCATTATGTATAAATCAGAAAAGCAGTGATAAATTCTCTTGCACCTACTGTATAGAACAAGGAACATGCATATGGTATACACAACAACTGATAAAACAAGGGAGAAATTTTCCCCGCCAAAATCCCAGAAGACTCCATAAGAGCAAGCTCCAACAAGTTCTTTCCATAATCACTTTACATACATAAATAAATGTGTTCCCTCACCTCCTGCCTACTTAACAAAACTGGTAGAAAAACAGCAAGGAGGACATCACGATTCACAATAATACTAATGGCTTCTATCTAGTGATTAGCAAATGTAAGATAAACAGTGATGGAATTATTGAATCATGGATTAACCAATTAAGATAACGCATGAAATTGCAAGGCCATGGTGCAAAAATGAAAAATATTTCCATGAATATGCACTGGAATTCTAATAAACATGTAAGGCTACTTATCCATTTGAATTCATTTCTCAAAAACACCATTTACATTGTCGAACACAACATATCAGTAAAATGTGCAAATAAGTAAATCACTCTGTATATATGCAAGGATTAAATTCTATTGAATCAAGCAACACTATTTTTTTCATTAGCATGAGCAATAACTTTGTGTGCTTAATTTTATTTAGCCTTTTGATGTTCATTGCCACCTTAGGATGGTACTTGACCGGCCATTAGTTCATGTAGGGAGAAACAAAGTATTACGGATGCAATCCACATGAAAATGAGAAACTTCATAAGTTGATGCAAAAAAAATGTTTTATTTTCCTTTGAGAGAACGAGGGATGAGTTTGGATAGTTCACTTACCTCAGCATAAGCTAGATGATAAAGTGGAACGGTTGGTTGGGCCAATATTAGCTCCTCATAACAAAAGGCAGCTTGTTTATACCTGATACAAGGGGAATAACAAAATTAGCCTCATCACAGAATCACAATCTAACAGATGTGAATGAATTGATGATTAAATATCTCACATTTGTAAGGCAACATATGTTTCAGCAAGTTCTCTCCAAGCATCATGATCTGCCATAAATCTAACACCCAGGGAAAGTCAGTGTTAGAGGTAAACATATATGGTTAATAGAATTAGGTTGATGCAGATACTTACAGTTCCAAATACTTGTTGAGATACTCAACAGCTAATGCCATGTCACCCTGTGCTTTTGCAATAGCAATTTTTCTCTTGTGGACAATCTGCAAGCGCACAAGGAAAATATTTAATACACCTTACAAATTATCATTCCAAGCATTTGAATGGCTTTATACACCAAGGAAATCAGATTCCATCTTGTACACCAAGTTCACAGCATATAAACCAGGATCAGCAGCAGAACCATGAATTATAATACCTGATCAAACGGATTGTTTTCAAGGATAAGCGCATAGGCCCTTTCAGCATCAGTCCATTCACCCTTTGCTTCAAACAGCAGGGCTTCCAATCGACCTTCATTTGAGGGCAAAGTGTTTAGTACATATACAGAAAATTATCCATAAGAATCAGCATCACATGTCTCAGCATATATCAAGTTGCTAACTCATATGAGGTATAGGGGAATTTGATCTTAGGTGTATGTGGCATTTATTTGTCTGCACCAGGATTTAGGTAATCAATCATTACTTAACAAGCATGTAAGATATGACACATGCAGTTGATCGTCACACTACCTTCCTACTTTAGATCAAATAATGCCTGGTATGATAGCATTGCTACAATCCAGCTTACCACACCATCGCTCTATCTTGATCTTGATACTTATGGAGTACTAACCTAGATGCAGGTATATATTCAAAGAAACTAACATCAGTTCCTGTAAGATTGGTTTAGCATCGTATTATACTATTGTTGAGCAATTAATAATAATATAGATTAACAGCCATGACTATCTAACTTCATATTTACTCCTCAGGTTATTGACAGACTGGCCTATTGTCAACCCAAATTGTAACTTCACATAAAGTTATGACACATAATCAGTGGCAATTTTTTGAAGTTCTAGAACAGATTGTTTTTATATCTTCCAACAAACTCCTTTTCGCATTTCAAAAATAGTAAACCCCTGTGAACATACATAGTTTGTCTTGACCATATGTAATTTTTAACTCCAGTCATCCATAAGCAAAATTTAAGATCTACATATAGTGACAAATGATGCTAGTATAACTATATTATGCTGATCTCTGAAAGAACTTACCAACCCGCATGCTGCCAGGAAACTGCTTGGAAAGCACTCCAATACAATCCTGTAAAGACATGAAAGAGGTTACTTCATCAGAAATTTGGATAACTAAAGGCCCAAGTTCAGTGCTTAAATGAAATTGCGTTGAATCAGAAAAACAGGAACTGAGCTCAAAAGGGTGCCACTGTCAGTACAACACGAGCGCAACCTCACCTTTGCCACATCGAGACGCTGGCAATCCATGGCAGCCACTGCCACCTGCTCATACAGCGTCCACTCTGCATCAAAATAAAGCAATATCAGTTCACTAGTGAACTAATCGCGAAGGGAGCAATCAAATCCTGCAGCCTTGCAATCTTATTGCAGTAATTCTAACTGTAAAACAGCAGAGCTTTCAGGCAACACACAATTATTATTATTATTTCATAAAAAAAAAGGTTCAATTCTACAGATCCCACAGTACTACAACTGCAATCTAACAATAGGGTTCAAAGTTGGTCATCCAAAAACCCCCAGCGTCGCATCCACAGATGGATCGGGGTGTCGGGAGGAGCAGATCACGAGATCTATCCACCAAACCAATCGGCCTACCGAGCGGAATTGCGGGAGATCGGGGAGGGAGGGGGGGGCGAAGAGAGCACGTTACGTTCTGAGGCGAGGCGGGAGCGGGCGGAGGAGTCGTTGAGGAGGGCGAGGCCGAGGCGGAGTACGGGCTCCGGGCGGCGCGCGCGGAGCCTGCGGGCGAGGCAGAGGTACTCCCACGCGCCGCCGCCGCCGTGCTCCGCCTGCTCCTCCAGCCGCAGCAGCCGCGCCTCGTCCTCCGCGGCCGTCGCCGCCGCCGCTGCCGCCGCCGACGCCGCCATTGGTGGGGATCGGAGAGTGGAGGAGAGGAGAGAAGAGAAGAGAAGAGAGATTGACTCGGCCGGCTCGACCGGACCAGCTCTTGTGGTTGCCTTTGTGTTGCCGTTTTTGTGCGGTTTCAGGGTTGGTCCGTTATTTCGGTTGTTGCTTTGCCTGCTTCGTTCATGACATGGTTTGCTACTTTGCTATTCGCATTCCATATTGCCATATGTATTTTGATTGTTGTTCGTATATCATAGTATGATCTACTTTCTTCGTTCTTAAATATAGAATTTTCGTTTGGTTGTATGTTCAGATTTGTTTAGAATATGATATGTTCCATCCAATTAAAATTCCTTATATTTTAAGATGGATGGAGTAGTCACAAAATATATGAAGAAAAATATAAGATATTTTGTTTGAATGTATCATGAACACATATAAATTATTAATATTTTAATTCATAAAGTGAAAATTAAAAGTAGAAACATGACACTCCCTCCGGTTTCGAATTTGTTAATATTCGGGACTTGGACCATTTGGATAAAAATTCTTGATGTTTTAGTCTCCATGTGATCATTTTAGTTTGTTTTTCCTTTGTATGCATGCAAATCACGTTAACTTGTGCATAGACTCCTGCGCAGCAACGCAAAATCATGTGGAAAAAAAATCAAATTGTCGCGTCGTTTCCAACGCCACGATAAAAGCACCGAAAAAGTAGTAGGTGCCAAGATTTAAACCCAACCTAAAGCTTTGGTACTACCGATCATAACTGCCATGGTAAGTTGATTAGAACCGCCACACTAATATATTTAATGTGGATAAAACATAAAATAAGCATCCTAATTAATTACTCTTTGGTATGTAAGATTTATGTTCAAAATATCAAAAAAATAGAAATAGGAGGGAGTAAATACTCGGAGATATAGCATGTAAAGTTAAAAAATATGTTTTTAAGGGGATATGAGGTAAATACTTTAGAGGCATTCGTTTTTTTTAACGAATCGGTGCTTAGAGTGCGCCCAATTCATTGAATATAGGAGTAAAATTGTATAGAAGGGAACTTTACAAGGGAGAGAGGAAAGTTAAGGTAAAATTTGTGCTAGGTGCTTAGCTCCTGCAGGGCCTAAGTAGTGGCCTCCTCCATAATTTTTGCAATAGAGTCAATATTGAGAGCTCTTTGTGGTGGAACAGAGAACTCTCTAGTTCCTCTCTTTTCAAATTTCCCAAGCGGTTAGGAGAAGCAGGGTGCCAACTCCCTTCTAAGGTGTCCCGGGCCATGTTGCTAGTGCTGTCCACCAAGCGTTTTGTAAAATTAAGTATGTAGTACCTACAAAAGTCAGCTCCCTTCGTTCAAAATAAGTCAAGTTATGTACACAAATCTAGACATAGCATATGTTCAGATTTGTGTATCTTTATTTTGAGATAGATGGAGTACTTAATAAATACCAAGCTGTTTGTAAAACTGGTTAATCATCCAATATAAACTACCAACGAGTAATTATAATAGATTGGAAAATATTCACATCAAAACTATCTTTATGTTTTATACAATGATGAGTTTGGGGTAAAAGTATTCGTGGTAAATTGAGAAGCTAAGAGATGTAGGTCTCTTTGGATTAAAGCAATTTCAAAATAAAACTTGGAAGGTTTCAATCATTTGGAAAATTTTCTACGCTCTCTTTGGAGCAAATGAATATCATTGCTAAAAAGAATATGGAGTTCCTTCCTGCAAAGCAGATCTCAACTCAATATGAATTTAGGGCCTCATCGATTGCTCAAAATTAATTATAAGTCTAATGGCCTATTAGGGATCTAAAACTTATACATATGTAACCTTACCAACTTAAAACCAATGCTGAATAGAAACTACACTGAAAATATCTTTAAAGCAATTTTAACATTAATTAAAATTAAGTTTTTAAATTGGCTTTTGCTTTGATTTTTTAGACAACCGTTGAGGCTTTTAAGCATGAGCTCATAACCTCACCTCACGTTTTTATTTTATTTTTAAATCTCGTGCACTCTTTTCGTTGCTTTCTCTATACATATACATATAGTGGTATCTCTCTTCTCCAAAAGTTTATTCTTTAGAATTTCTAGGTATTTAACCATGTAAATATATACAAATGGTTGAATTCTAGTGTGTTTCAAACCAATATAAAGTATGACATTCTATTCTTAAGTTTTTTACATTGTCTTTGAATTCGTATTTTTAGGATCTCTTTTAATTTGTAGGAAAAACATAGATATTTTAGAGAATTTCTATCATATAGAAAAATTCCAATTGAATGGATAATCCTACAATGATTTTGAAGGAAATTTACCAAGAGCTCCAATCTCTTGGAAAATTTCTTTTAAATTTATCTCTCTCATCCAATTCCTAGGGTCGAATCAAACAATTATTTATGTATTTTGTAATCATCTGTTTTGCATTTACATTTATATCAGAATCTGTGTTTTTTCATTCCTTCGTTTTTTTCATTCTTGAAACTGAAAGGAAATCTTGTGTCCAAAGGATTTCCCATCATTGGGTGAAAAAAATATTTCTAACTTGCAAAGTTTGTTGTTTGTATGAATACCATGTACTCCATTTGACAATAGTTTGCATGTAGTATTTGTAGCACGTTTTAAACACGAAACTCTTTCTTTTGTTTTGTTTTTCCTGCCAAGCAAAAAAGTCCAGCAAAATCCCCTATTGACATCGAACTCTCCGCCTCCCTCCACTTCACACACTGCAACCCCCTTCCCCCACCCCCCCATCTCCCATGGCCGCCGCGGTGGCCACGGCGACGGCGGCCGCCGCCCACCACCAACACCACCGCCACCGCCTCCCCCTCCTCCCCTCCCAGCCACGTCCCCGCCCCACCCTCCACCTCCGCCTCCTCATCCCGACACCACCCCCTCTCCAACGCCTCCGCCGCCGCTTCCCGCTCCTCGCGGCCGCCGCGGTCTCGGCCGACGGCGGCGGCGGAGGCGGAGAGGAGGCTGCGAGGAAGAAGGAGAAGTCGCGGCAGCTTCAGAAGCGTGTGCTCGTGGGCGTCGCCATCGGGGTGGGCGCGGGCGGCGTCGTGGTGGCCGGCGGATGGGTGTTCGCGGCCGCCGTGGCCGCGGCTGTCCTCGCAGGAGCTCGTGAGTACTTCGGGCTCGTCCGCGGGACCGCCGGCGGGGGAGGTACACCGCCGCCGCGCTACGTGTCCCGCGTCTGCTCTGCCATCTGCGCTCTCATGCCTATCCTTACCCTGTAAGCAGGCCTCGCGGTTACACCTACATTGGTTAATTTGGATGAACTGTGTTAGCTAACCATTTGCTTCAATCAATTAGTGTGCAATTCATGTGTAGTTTTAGTCAGGATTTGTCGTTTCATGGTGCCATTCTTAGTGAAAGTAACTTTTAACCAGTAATCCTATAAGGATAGTTGTACATAAAATTTCCTAGGATCTTTAGTTTTGTAAAGGGAAACCTGTTCTGACCAACAAAAGAGTTGAAACTGAACTGAACGGTGTCTGTCTCTATTGAATGAATAGAAGACAGGGAGAGTCTAATCAAGTAGTGAGGTTTCGGGCTGGGATCAATCAGCTATCTGATGGAAATTGGGGATGACTACTAGCCATCATCATAGAGTAAAGTCATTGTTGACTGCTGATGCGTTTTCAACAAGAAGAGATGCGCTGGATCTCACTACTTGCTGTTTGGGTGCTCAGACACCGTAGAATCAATATTGCAAAAGATAGTCCTTAAGCTTCTCTGTTTATCTAGTGGATTGATGTTTCTGAAAAATATCAATCTAGACTGTATATATGAGAACTTCAGTAACCACCAGGCATCTGTTTTTGAACTGTTGAGGCATGCATCACTTTTGAACAAAATATGGGAGGGGACTGCGAATAGATCCTAATGATGAGCACTTGTTAAAGATTCAAAATCTGAGGGAATTATGTATTGTACTACTTCCTTCGTGAGTTCGTTCTCAAATAGATGAAGTTTTAGAATGCGCGTAGGCAAACTTGAGACCTTAATTCACCAATATATGGAAAATGTCAAGTTTTAACATGTGAAAAACTGAAAATAGCATTAGTAGATTTGTCATGAAAAAACTTATGTGCAATTAATACACGTTGGAGATTGTGTCGATATCGGAGGGGTATTATTATTGGTACAGGACTATATTTAAGTTGTCATTTTCTGTAAATGTGACAATTTTCTGAACCTGATGTTTCACCTGTCTATTTGCTTAGGTACTATGGGCATATGGATGTTACCGTGACGTTTTCGGCATTTCTTATTGCAATATCATTGTTATTGCAGAGAGGAAATCCTCGTTTTGCACAGCTGACTAGTTCAGTTTTTGGTCTCTTTTATTGTGGCTATCTTCCTTCTTTCTGGGTTAAGCTCCGGTCTGGACTAGCTGCTCCTGCTTTAAATACAAGTATGTTGTTCAATCAAGTTTGTTTTGTCCTTTCTTAGTTGAGGTGTCTTGTTTTATTAATTCCTTTTCTTTCTAGTTTGTTAGCAAATGTAGAAATGGTGTGTCCATCAAATTATATGTTTCTGATCAATTTATGTATAATCTTAATTTTTTCAGAAGGTTCATAAAAAGTTGAGCAGCAAAGTTTTTACCAGTTTATGAGTTTCTACTGTTAGTTTTCACTCTAGCAAGCGAATAGGATTCCTCTTGCTTATGCAGTATGTGTTTTGCCAGAAATTGCATACAGTTGGCCAATACTTCTTGGTGGGCCAGCTCACTGGACAGTTGGACTTGTAGCAACCTTGATTTCTATTAGTAGCATTATTGCTGCTGATACATCTGCTTTCCTTTGTGGACGGGTATGTTCTTTTCTTCTATAATTTCCAGTTTGATTTCATTTTTCATTTTAGTGTAAAGAAGATATGATATTTTTTTAAAAAAACTATTATCTTTTGCAATGCCCATGGTAATGTTAGACTAAGAAACAGCTGCAAGCCTGTAACCTTGTGTGTTCTTGTAATTCTTACCCTTATTTTGTGTGACTACAGTAGATATTTGAGACTTTTGTGACTGAGGCATTCCAGTCATCAATCACAGTGCTATTAAGCCATCCAAACTATGCTGAGTGGTATAGTTGGTTCATAGTTGATATAGAAAACCACGCTGCTAAAAATGTTATAGATCACATATGAACTGCTTGAATGTTTTTCCTTTTCCTGCTGACAAGCTGCTAGCAGACTCTCATGTTTCTACTGTATCTTAATTTTGCTGTTTTGTTGCATGAACAAGTATTCCTACTGTCTGTATTTTTGCATTCAAGTAGTATATTAAAGAAGTTTTGTACTTTGAATAAGGAAATCGTGTCATCATGTTATTTATTTTCCATGTCAGGCATTTGGTCGTACTCCTCTTACCGATATAAGCCCTAAGAAGACTTTGGAGGGTGCTTTAGCTGGTCTAACTGGCTGTGTACTGACCACTGTGCTTCTTTCAAGCGTCTTACGTTGGCCAAGATCGCTGCTGAGGTGTTGCTAATTTCTGGCTTCTAACTACTATTACAATTTTCTGTAGCAAACGTTACATCTCTCCACTGAAACTTCTCGCATACTGGTTTGTCCGAATGTCATTTACTGGTCAATGTACGCTTTCACCTTTTAGGGTGTATCAGCATTCAGCAGTACCATAATGCGCATTATATTTTGCTTAACATATGAACAACAAACTACTGCTGCTAGGAGTTCTTTATGGAAATGAACTACATGTGAGCATCGAGTGTTAGCCTGATTGTGTTCAAAACTTCGATAAGTTTTTTACTTGCATGTTCACAAGTAGCAATTGGTTTTGATAACTAACTATTTCACTGATATCAGTGCTACTGCTTATGGAATCTTGATCTTTCTGGGTTCGTTGTTCGGGGATCTTGTCGAGTCTTTGATCAAGCGTGATGCTGGTGTGAAGGACTCTGGATCACTCATTCCTGGCCATGGTAATCTTTGTTAACTCACTGCCTTATTCAATTGTAGTAATGCATCTACATGTGCAATTGATTGTCTTGAGATTAAGAATAAATGTTAACGGCCTCATTTGATGCATAATTTCATAGTGTCATCTCAAGTTGTCAACTGCATTAATCCATGGAATTATAATTTGTTATAGTTTTTTTACTTTTTGTCCAACCCTTTGTCAATTAAGAGATAGATATTGCCTCTACTTACTGAGATCTGACAACAGGACCTTCCACTATTTTTAATGCACTTGCTTGCTTTATAGATAATGTCAAACTCATATTGAAAGTTTTACTGTGTATGTTAATCTGTTAACTTTGCTTTCATCCCTGAAGGAGAAATAAATTATATTTCCATATTTCATGGTTTGTATTTAAAGAATCATTTATAGCTTCTTCTGCATGAACATAACACAAGGCTGCAATGCAGGTGGGATCCTTGACCGAGTAGACAGCTATGTTTTCACAGGGGCACTTTGTTACTCATTCATCAAAGTAGCTTTACCTCTCTATGGAGTCTGATGCAGCTAGGAATGCCCTGTTCATGTACTTCTGCCTTCAGCAGTATGCTCGCCAAATGTATGATCGAGCCAAGTCGGCAAGTCCTGTTGAGATGTCGAATACCAGTTTTCATCACTGCGAAACATGGCTCTTGCGAAGAGAATATGACATCTGACTTTGAAGTGAGATAGAACCATAGAATGCGGCTGTTAACTTTGTCAGGATTGAGCTGTTTTTTCCTTGCCATTGGCAACCTGTTACAAACATGTCACTCCTGGTGTAAATAGTTTGTTCTTACAGAGTAAAAAGGTTACACAACTGATTCATTGCAAAAATTGTTTAATTGTATTTGGGCGGCTTCTGGGAAAGGAAAGCCTTTTAGGATGAAACTGTATTTGATCACCATTTTTTCTTGCTTCATGCCTTGCATTGTAAAGTGTCAACTATCTGATACCCCTTTTTATCGAATGCCCGTGAATCATGCATGCAATTGGATGGAGCGCAATGAGATTGTTACTTGAACATTGTCCACAAAGGTAGAAAATTCCATCGAGTGCTGCAAGATGATGAATGTGATATTTGAGAATGCACGACTGCATGCATTGTAAAGTGTCAACTATCTGATACTCCTTTTATAGAATGTTCATGCATGCCATTGGATGGAACATTGTCCACAAAGGTAAAAAAATCCAGTGATTGCTGCAAGATGAATGTGATATTTGAGAATGCACGATTGCATGCTATGGTTCTAGGCTCCTAGCTGTAATTTGAAGTGAAAACTTGTTGAACTCCATACCAGCACGTAGCATACTGGTCGCTATCGTGCTATCTCAGGGCACCAAAGCGAAGGTAGATGCGTCAGTAATCTTCATTTCAGACCAGCTGTAAATGTGCAAAGTTGAACTAATAACTGAGATCAATAGCAGCCAGGCACTCAGTTGTTGAGAAAAGAAGATTGTTTTTCCAGCTGAACCTAAGTGCTCAAAGGATCAAGTATTTTAATGGCCATTTTTTATCACAAAAAGAGCATCAGCTTGATGTATCATATTTACTCAGCCAGCCAGACAGGTTACTTTGGAAAGCAAAATTGCTCTATACTGTACATGTAGGACAGGTTAATCTCCAAATACAAGGTAGGGTATATATCAAAGGCAAATTGATAAAAGCTGAAGAATCCGATCTCTCATTCCTTCCTCTTAGCCTAACAAATGAAGCATACTACAAGTCTTATCGTGTCATCTGGTATCAGCGATTCCGTGCAAAGAGGGGAAGCCTTCATGGTGAGATTTTCTGGAAACAACCATCATTTCGAAAGCCAGTAAATAATCAAAAAGATGCTGCAGGCCGCGATCACTGCTGAAAGAATGATAGTGTCCTTTGATTTCTTCCTCTTGATGGCACCTGTAGCAAGAATGTGTAAGAAAGGTAGTGGTGTACTAATTACTAACACAAACTAAACCAAACATAATCATGGAAAGTTGGGATGCAGAAATGTCGTTGAATAATAGAATAGCACATTTCCAGTTCAGAACAACGCGTAAGAAAGGATCGATACAACATGTAAATAAGGGATTGATACATTACCAAGTAGTCCTCTAATAACAGGGAACTTTTCACCCAACTGCTTGACTTTTCCTTGAACATCCCCAAACAATGCCCTCTGATTGGAAAGGGCTACCCTTGTGCTCTGAGCTTGGCCAATTACCTCATCAATCTGGAAACAAGTGATAGCAGTTAGTTAATATCTTGTACAGGATGAGCTACTTTTTTTACATTGTGCTTGATAAACCAAATATCCTCAGAGATGCATATCCGTAATGCTTAAGACAGAAATACCACGATTTCCTTCTTTTTTCACTCAGACTACCTCAATTATTCTAGTTGTTTTTTCATAACTAATCAAATGGTTGAAAGATGAACTAGCAATGAGAGAGAGAGAGAGATTAGATAGACCCTCCTACAAACTTTACACTACATCATACGCCACTGACAGGCAGATTGTCATGATCATGAGATAACATAAGTCCAGCTAATGATGAACATGGCATGCCTATAGTCATAATATTCTTCTAGGCAATGAACATCTATGCCAACCAGGTAACCATCTGATCAGTGCAACTGCAACCTTATTTTAGCTCAAGCCGCACCTGGTTAATGCTGCCATGAATCGAGGCCCTCTCCCTGAGCAAATGCACCCTCGGCGACATGCCGCCAGTAGCCTAGACAATCACAGAGATCAATCAGGCGGGCACAACACGATAGCACATTACAACCATTTTGTGGAGTTAAACCAGTAGAGGGTTTGCGGCAAGAACCTTGGACTCAGTAATGTCGTCCCGCACGGAGCTGAGGAGATCGGCGTGCTCCCTGATGGAGCTCAGATTCCCCCTCGTCCTCCTGAACTCCTGTGGCGATCAGTTCCAAGCATCCTGATTAGTTTAGTTGGTGGGTTGAGCGAAAGGGAGAAGGGCTAGGGTTTACCTGCGCGAACTCGTGGAGGATGTCGCGGTGGCGCGCGAGCTTCTGGGTGACGGAGGTGGTGGGGGCGGTGGAGGCGGCGCAGCGGCTCATGGCGTCGTTGACGTCCTGCAGCTTGTCGAGCAGTGACTGGATCTCGAACTCCATGGACTTCCATGAGGAGCGCTCGCTCGGGGAGGAGGCGGCGGCGGCGGCGTCGGCGGCGGAGGAGGAGCGCGCGGCGAGGCGCGCGTAGGAGGAGAGCTTGACGTCGAGGTCCCCCTCCAGCTTCCGCGCCTCCCGCCGCAGCTCCTCCCACCCGGACTCCTGCAGCTCCAGCGCCGCCGTCGCCGCCGCGTCCGACGCCGACGACATCATCGCCGGCGAGATCCGGCCCGATTCGGCGGCGGGATCACCTGCTGCTGCTGCTGCTGCTGCTTCCGCGATTCCGCCGCCTCGCGATCTGAAGAAGAAGAAGAAAAAAAAGAAGAGAGATGCGAGAGGAGTGGGGAGAAGAGGAGCACTGGGCATAACTGATTGATACGGAGGTGAGATTCTGCGGAGGCGTAAGGACCGTCCGATCATGGTGTTGGACGGTCCAGATGGAACATGAGGCATTTGGGGATGGATATATTTCTATCATTTGACGTCTGATGTTTTGCCAAACTGAATACTTTCGCCTGATTTTTTTCTTTTGCAACACCTTGCATATTTCAGTATTTATTCTAAAACAATACGCTAGGTGTTAATCTGCTAGATGTGGGTTCTATTCGACAGCCCTACAAACTGTAGCTGTTGCCACTGCTGCATCACAAATTGGCTACAAGCTACAGTAATTCTTAACTACTGATGCAGCCGCAATCAAAAAATACCAACTGAACACACTCATAGCAAATTCTAGTTACATGTTCTGCTATAGGAGAATGTTTATATTTTCTTAGAAAATAATGATTTTATTTCTGAATTTACACGGAGAACATAAACACACTCACCTCACACTTATATCCATCTGGTTGTTTCATGATCGGTTGTTCGAATTCCTGACACATGCGTAGATATTAAGACCAGTTGTTTCACCGACTAGCTTTATTTCAAACTACGACAAAATTGACAGCGACATTTAAGAGTTTAGAGTCAAATGATGAAATCAATTAGTAATGAATTTGCTATGTTCATCTAACGTTATGGTCATGTACCAATTATAATTTAAAAGCATTAAAAAACCTCATCATTAGTAAAGCTACTCTTTGCGATATAGCTCTCTTCTAAATTTAAAAACTTTTATCTCATTCAAATATAAGGGATTCTTGGTTTATCTTAGATGAAATATTCTAAGTTCGACTAAATCCATATAAATGCACAATAATTATTTACGATATCAAATAATGATGTAAGTATCATTAGATGCATTATAAAATATATTTTTATAGTTTACTTTTTTAATTGGTAGATACTAATACTTTTATTCATAAAATTTCATTAAATTTAATGTAGTTTAACCTACCGAATCTTACATTTTGGTTATGGGACACAAGGAGTAAAATGTTTTCTACTTCCTTCGTAAAAAAACATAACCTAAAATAAAAATATGATGTAACCTCTATTATCGAATAGAATTCGTTATCTCAGAATTTATCATATTTTTTTTAATGAAGGGTGTAAGTCTTAAAAAAATATAATTTGAAATGGAAAATTACATTGGTACATGAAATTCATGTGTCCTCTTGATAAAAGCGCGCACCCAGCTGCCTGGCTTCTCCATAGCGAACCACCCAGCTGCTGCAAAAGCCCCTTTTGCAAACAAACTAGGGTTTTTAGGCATCAACTCGCCGAGGGCAGGAAGCGCGCGAGGCGAAGAGAAGCGACTCCGCCGCCATGGCGTCCACCAAGGTGCAGAGGATTATGACCCAGCCCATCAACCTCATCTTCCGTTTCCTCCAGAGTGTACGCACTTACCCCCTCCGAGTTCTTTCTCTTCTTCGTGTGTCCGTGCTGCTTGTGCTTTTCTTGATTTCTCGTTTCGTCTTCTTTCCTTGAGCAGAAAGCGCGCATCCAGATCTGGCTCTTCGAGCAAAAGGACCTCCGTATTGAGGGCAGAATCATCGTAAGCTCCCTAATCTCCCTTAGCTATGGAAATTTCAGGGGGGAGAAAGTTTAATCTTGTCTGCGAGAGAATTTTGCCGGAAGAAGATGAGGGACCTTTGTAAAAGTGGTTTGCTAGAGGTGAAATTAGAGATGTTAGATAATATTGCCGTCAGGATTGAGGTTGTTGCTCATACTGTCATACACTTAGTTTTGCTGTATTCCCATATGCGTCTGAAGTAGCTTTTAAACATGAAATCCAGACTTAGCAATAACATCTCTTTTTTTTTGATTTATTGTTTGTAGTCTTGGACATGTGTCTTGGGTAGGATCTGTGCGGTTTTACGAGTGTGTGTATTTTTTCTTTGGAAGAAGAGTAGGTTTACAGAGCTGTAAGTTAGTGTTGATTTGCATTGGAGATAGCGAAGTTAGGCATTTATTTCTTTAGTTTTGTAGTAATAGCCACAGACTAGTGACAGCTGCTATAGACACTTTCAAGAATCTGTACTGTATTTGCATAAATTCCTATTTCACGAGATTGCCTGAATCCAATAGTATAATGTATCAGCGAAAACAGAAGTAGCACTATTATTGAGTGTTTGTTTATGCAATGGGCACATAGAACTGCTATTCTTTATGTGTTCACATGTTATCCTAATTCTTTCACTCCGAAACTTTGCTGATCTGACAACTCGATTTGATAAGAAAATACTGCCAGTTGATCATTTTAATGCTTGATACTGTTATACTAGATATATATATATATATATATATATATATATATATATATATACACACACACACACACACACACTTAATATAACTTTTCTGTTTAGATGTATTTCAACTCTGTACTACACCTTGTATTTATTTCTCATGGGATAGGACAGATGAAAAAACTGTTGAGGATCTAGTTCTCACCCACGAGCTGCTATTCTTTACAACTATAATTGTTGTCTGTGACCTTGTGCGTGCATGCTAAGGTAGTTTTTTCGTAGTTGCTGGTTTATCCTCACTGAATACTGTTGAACAATATAATTACTGCAGCAAGTTTTGTAGGGCTTTGATGAATACATGAATTTGGTCTTGGATGAAGCTGAGGAGATCAACGTAAAGAAAGACACTAGGAAATCTCTGGGTAAGGAAATGCTGCACTCTGCTATTATTGTTCTTTGATCCTGCATATTTTGAAATATTCGTAACTTACTTTGATTTGCCTCAGGCCGGATTCTCTTAAAAGGAGACAACATTACATTAATGATGAACACGTAAGTGAAAAGCAAATCAAATTCCATAAATATTCTCTTAGTTTTAGCTTCTCAGCTTACACTTGTCCATCTGTTCTTCCTTTTTGCTTTTCAGGGGAAAGTGACAACAGTTTTGACGTGCCCTTCGTTGCAAGGACCACTGATAACCTATCTATCCCGACCTTCTATGATGTTAGAATTTGAGGCTGTAGTAGATTTTTTTGTTTGTTCATCTAAATCGATTGTAAAGTACGGTATCAGCGAGACATGATGAGTTCTGTGAAGCAAGTGTTTATCCAGGACGAATTTGGTTACTATATCAGGTCTGGTTTTGCTCTATAGTTGAGCAAGGTATCGATGTTCTGCCGCTGTGCTGTTACTTTACCCTTTCATTGACAAGCACATGTTGGCCAAATATTCCTCTTTTGGGGTACTGATGATTTTGTGGGATGTTTCTAAAGAAACACGCCGAAGCAGTGGAAAGTTTGAGCAAATTTGTAAACCTGGCCATTGCTTGCTTGTCCAGACAGGCATTTGTCGATCTTGCAGAACACACTTTCATGAGTTTTTTTAAAAATATATATATATGTGTGTGTGTAGTAAATTTGTTTGGTGCTCCATGTTAAAGTTTTTTTAATATATATATATATATATATATTGAACACACTTTCATAGATGATGGCAGCTTGGCAAATGCGTATCCCGGTCACCCGGTGTGTGATATTATTATCAGTATGGACAATAATAAAGAAGATTATAAAAGAAAATGTATGTATACATTTGACGCCGACATTGCAGTGCAGCAACATATATGCACCCCAGATTTGATCGTCATTCATCCAACATTTGATCGTCATTCATCCAGATTTGATCGTCATTCATCCATGTTATTTATAAACTGCCAATGCAATGTAGAAGATGAAGATGAAGAGATCAGGTGTGTCTGCTCCTCTGCTTCATCTGGACTGCAGTTGCTCCCATGATGGCAGCGAGAGTGAAGAGCGGGACGAAGAGGACGTTGGGGAGGAGGTCCAGCCTCTTAAGCTGCGGGATGCTCTGCCCTGTCCTCTTGAGCACGATGGCTCCCGCCGGCGCCGCCAGCCCGGCCATGATGAAGAGGCTGTCGTCGACCGTCGCCTCCATGACGTTGGTGCGGATGTATTTCATGAACTCTGTCTTCTTCTGTTCATGGTCTTCCTTGAGCGGTTCCCAAGTATCAACATAGAATTTCTGCAAGTCATAAATCATGCACCGTTACGTAATTCAATTTTGTTTTTTTGGACTAAATTTCTGTTAATCTAGGCCAATTTGTTCAGAGCGAGGTGTCACTTATCGGGAAATGTTTGGAAAAAATATATCCCCGGTTTAATTTGTTTTTTTGGACTGAATTTCTGTAATCTAGGCCAATTAATTCACAGTGAGGTGTCGCTTATCGGGAAATGTTTGCGCAAAACTACATCCTCAAGGAGGAAGAAGATTTGAACGATAGAGTTACCTTAATTTTTTCGAGTGGTGGGGTATCGAAATCTTGACCAGGAAGCACAGTGTTGAAATCTCTGCAGTAATTTAGGAAGATGAGATATATAACAACCGACAACGAACAAAATTGCGCAGGCAATAGAAATTTAAGAATGAGGATGCTTACTTGCAGAACTCAACATAGGCAAGATGAAATTCACTAAAGGTGTCGGTTTTCTTGTCCTTGAAATACTGATCATAAACTTGTCCGGTTGGTATACTGCTCCACCCTGGCAGGCCTGAAAAGAACAACAGCACAAACTAACAATTCAGAACATGAAAGGGAAATAAAAGCTCCAGAATTGCATAATGTTAGCAATATCACACATTCCAATCAATGAGGCCTTCCTGAAGGAGATAAAACAGCTGTGCACAGATCGGTTCAACATACATGTGGCACTTGTCTATCTCAAGAGACAAAAACAAAGAACGAACTGAAAGTATTTACCAAACTTACCAAAGGCACTAAATGCAAGACCCATGATTGTTCCAGCAAAGAGGGCAAAACAGACTGTTTGCTTACAAGATTTGTGGGAACCAGTGTGTTTATATAGTTCAGGAGAAGAAAAGGAATGCAAACTTGGAATGCATTCCTTCCTTTCCTTTTATCTTACTAATGCCTTTTCTGCCCTTCCTCTTTGATTCCTCCCCTGGATTTGAAGCTAGAGTTGGCCTGGCATTGGAGAGGCAGGAATCATTTGAGGGGAAAGTTACCAACTCGGTCTCTGGTTGGGTTTTTGTAATGAGGATCAAGCTTTAATTTTATCTTCTATTGAATGTCATGCACAACCTCTTTTCCAGGTTAGTCAAAATCTGGCCATAACATTTTTGGAAAACCTGTTAAGTCGCAACGAGTGGTATTAGAAATTCATAGCTACAAGTTATGGTACTTCAATTTTGTAGTGGCTCTGTGATCACTTTTAGCAATAAGGAGAAATCAAGGCAAAAGGTTACGGTAGGCATGCTTTTGCATATGCATACACTTTTGCTTGCATAAGACGAATTGAATAATCATGCTTTAGCTACTAAGAGAGAGATTCCTATTGCTGGTTCTTTTTTATGTCTTTTGGATATTATTAGTTAATGTTCCAAATAAAGTAACCCATTACTAAAACTTGCACTAGAAACTGGATATCAAAATTGAGGTAGTTTCTCATACTACACAAATCGACTGTATCTATATATAGAAAATAATAGCCCTTTCAGCACTGCCTAATCTGATGTGTATTTTAACTGGTCTTGTCTAGGACATCAAGCGCGATTCTACTGCATATTTAATTATTCTTTGTTGGAACGACAACTAGCACTTATGCAGATTTCTGACATGACTCAGTTCTGATTTAGCAGATCATGATCACAATAACAAAGGCCTAACCTGTGAAATTTCAGTGTCATTTCAAAAATAACAGTCACAACATATAGGAAGAACACCATTGAAGAATAAAAAGAAAGCATTCGTACCATGAGAAGTCTAATAAGTTCAAGAATTATTAAGTTCCAGATTTCGAGCACCCGGTGTAATTTTGTCTAGGAGAAACCTGCAAATCAAATCCATAGCACAAGTTTGTCTTGGTGAAAGAGTCAGAAGGAGGAGCCTTTTTTCTTTACAAATCTTTTGATTCATAAGAGAACTTCTGGTACATCGAACACTTTCAATTCTTTTGGTTCATCTCAGCACAGTTATCACTTATCAGACTAGGGCATCATGTTCGCATCAGAAGAGTACAGGACTGAATGCTAATATCTTTGAATTATTCCGGCGGTTTGTAACCCGCTGGTACACAGATGTTTTCAATTCATTGGAGGCATCATGTGGCAGCAACCACGCTAAAGTCGGATCCAGTCCTGATGTACAGGTGTATATGCATTGTTGAACGAAGACAAATATGAGGTGACCAAGGCAAAGCCACGAGTGGTTTCACTTTCAATTCATCCCAGCAGTCTTAAATATGTGACCAAACAATAGGACTATACTCAAATCTGTTCCGAAAATACTCAGTTGGCTTTCTTAACAAAAGCGAAATTGCCTCCCCTTCCTCCACAGCTCCACCCGTACTGGTTTCATGAAGTGATTGTTAAGTCATATCAGGAACTAAGTTCAACCCATGTCAATCCAGCATCCTTTTCCAACCCATTGTCCTTCATCAATTCCCGCAGCTGGTCAATCTCTTCCCACAAGCCAGCCCTAGCATACAAATTTGACAACTCAACATAAACGGTGCCATTGTTAGGCTCAAGCTCGAGTGCCCTCTGAGCTGCCATTCTCCCGAGCTCAACATTGCCACAATCACAGCAAGCACTGAGCAAAGCCACCCATGTGGAGATGCCAAACTCACCTCCACAGCCTTCGGAGGTCACAATCTCCCAGGCCTTGATCACCATCCCTGCCCGACATAGCATGTTGACCACACAGCTGTAGTGATCTGGTGTCGGTGTCAACCCGTAATTGTGATGCATAGACTCAAAATAGTGGAGCCCTTTGACCACTTCCCCAGCATGTTGGCATGCTGAGAGCACAGCCAGAATAGCCAGTTCATCAGGCCAGACTTCTAAAGCCACCATCGAGTCATATATATGGATAACCTCTTTGCACATTCCGTGCCTCCCATATGCGTTCATCAGCGCCGTCCACAGCACAACATCGAATCCAACAGCATTCACTTGCTGTGCGAGCTCAAACACTCGCTTCGCATGGCTAACATGCCCACACTTGGCATACATGTCCACAAGCCCACTCGTCAAGAACACGTCTGACTCCACAGCTCCCACCCTTCTGATCGCATGCCCATGCGCCTGTCCGACCAAATCAGCATCCGCCAACTCTCCGCAAGCTCTCACCACAGCCGTCATCGTGTACCCATCAACCTGCAATCGAAGTTCCGAAAACCTCCTTGCAAACTCCAGCAACGGTACCCACTTCCCCGCATTCACGTACCCAGCAAGAACAGCGTTCCCAAAGACGGCATTCCTGACAGGACTTTCGTCGAACAGCCTGCGGACGTCCAAGAACCTGCCGGACCCGCCGTAGGCCGCGGCGATCGCGCAGGACACGAAGACGCTGCCGAGCCAGCCAGATCTGGCGGCGAGGGCGTGGAGTGGCTCCGCTTCCGGCGCGGAGGCGTGGCGGAGCGCGGAGCACAGGGCGTAGGAGTCGAGCGGCCCCGCGGCGGCGGGGCAGCGGTGCGCGAGCGCGAGCGCGGGGAGGACGAGGGCGCGGAGGCGCGGGTGCGGGGAGGAGGCGGCGGCGGCGAGGAGGGAGTTGAGGGAGAGGCGCGGCGGGAGGCCGGACGGAGAGGATTTGAGCAGCGCGGCGTGGATTATGGCGGCCGGATTTGGTGCCAAACGAGGTCGTGCCGCCGGCGGCGGCGGCGGAGGCGGCATTCAAGCATGCGCCATATATTGGAGTGAAATGACGAGTGAACATTGAGGGCTATGCTTGTAAATATTGATCTCATAAGGGTTCTATTTGTAAATATCCATAGTGATACGACGAGGGCTAGTCATGAACTGCCGCTCTAAACCCACCTTTCTTATTTTCCATTAACATAATTACTAACTGCCAAACGATATATTTTGGGAAAAAATTATATATATATATTTTTAAAAAAAATCAAATAGTTCTACTTTTAAATTTATAAAATAATCAATCAATGGGTCGTCCTGTCAAGTTGCAGTTTAAAGCTCAGCCTAGCTACACTTCAAGAAGTCAGTTTCTCTAAGAAATTTTGAGTGTCACCAACAGAGGTTGAATTGAAGATTAGTGAGCAAAAAACGCATTTCTAGCAAATGGGAAACTAAGTTTCTCAAAACCTTACACAAATCAACACTGCAAAGACAAAAATAGATCTGAAGTTGCTTAGCTCTGAACTAGTCCTATTTACAGAATACAGATGCTAGCTAGCTAGATGGCCTTGCAATATCACATCTTACACAATTTCACATGATCATGCAATGGAAAGGTCTTGCAATCCCAGGCAACTTTATTACGATGAATACGTGCAAATCAAATCATACATATACAGAATTATGTACAAGGAGGAGAATGGGAGACTAGAACAGCATTTCTGCTTGTAACAATTTTTTTTTGAAAAAAAATATGTATGCACTCCGTACTACACTGAAACTTATCTCCATGCTGCACACGGAACCTGGATGCTAAAAACTCAAAAGATACCCTCAACATCACATGGCACGCGGACAGTAACAAGACAACCTTTACAAGACTAATTTACGACGTATCATCTCCCTAGGTGCTCCTCGGTTCTTACCGACGGTGGTGCTCCTCGGTTCTTACCGACGTTGCCTTCGCAGTTCACAGAGGTTGTGGATTTGGAGGTCCTCTTGGACTAGGAAGGTTGCTCATGCTCGCTGTCCGCAGGAGCTTGCGGAATTCCGACAAGCTTATTCTCCCATCTTTGTCGATGTCGGCCTCCTCCAGCAATGGCTCGATGGAACCCTTCAAGCCAGCGTGCTGCACCTTGAAAGAAAACCTCAATGAGAAATACTACTAGTTTTGTTTCCGTCGCAGTCCAAACATTTATACAGGAAATTAGTCAAAATTAATCTTGCATCTAATTGCTCAAATAGCACACTGCAACAAATTGGTCTTTGATGTTGCACAAAGGAAAATGCTTTTCAATTTATCAAACAGGCCTCTTATACGTATGAAACAAGCCCCTTCTATGTGGAGCGTCGCATATGTTGAAAATTTGGGATTTTCTTTCTTGGTGTAAGAAATAATATCTTGTGTGAACAAAATCACTTCATTCACTAAATATGAGGAAGCTGCACAAACCAACATGAACACAGAACAGGAATTGAAACTTACCATTCTGAGTTCATCTGGAGTGATGTATCCATCACCATCCAGATCAAATTTGCTGAAAGCAGCCTGGCAGCGTAGGCCCCACCTTTCAGAGTCAAGCTCAGCCATTTGATGTATATGGAGGGTTGCTGCTACAAACTCTTCAAAGTCTACAAGACCATCAGTGTTGCTGTCGATCTGCCATAGAATAATATCACAGTTGGAAGTACTGTCCTCTGATAGATGGTAAGCTAGTTGCTCCGAAAATAAGGGGGAAAGAAATAAAGAAGGCCCGACACTTACTGCTTGGATAATCTCGAGAACACGGGGGCCCTTCAATCTCCAAGGAAGATCCTTTGCCAGGGCCTGTTGAAACATACAAAGACAATCAGAGACTTCAATTATGTGCCAAAGTGCATTTTCATTAAGAATATCCAGTAAGAACTTACATGACGCATTTCCTCAATACTAATTGATCCACTTTTATCAACATCAATTGCATCGAACTGGTCCTTCAGATCTGCTAGTTCTTCCTCTTTTAGTGTACTTGCTAAAGCCTGAGCATGAAAGAAACCAACATCATTAGGAACATATAGTGAAAAAAGATATGTAAGATTAGTTGCACACAAAATTTACCCTCAGAGCAAATTGCTTAAAACGGCTGTACTTGACAAACTGCCGCATGTTGGACAATACAGATATATCAACAGGGATCTCGGATGCTTCTCCTCCTTCTCTTACCCATGGATGCGCTAAACATATAAAAGCATAAACAGGACAGTAAGGATTGACAGCTGACGAAGACTCACTACTATTGTATTAAGACTATCTTAGATGTAGGAACTTACAGAGAGCTTGAGCAGCAGTTAATCTTGCCCTTGGGTTCTTCACAAGTAACTTTTTAACGAAATCTTTAGCACCTGAACTGATGCCTGGCCAAGGCTTCTTACGAAAATCAGGCTTGTTTCTTAGTACCTGATTATTAGAAGGCAAGGGAATGCAGAAGATTATGTACACCACAAGATGTCTGTTGATTTAAATGCACAAAGATAATCAGCATTACAACAAAATGCAGGATGATTGAAGAGGGAAACCATACTACCTAAGTACGTAACTGCTCTCACAGGTTGAGTTGAATGCCTATTTTCTCTGTATGGTTATTTTCTAATTCAACAAATAAAGTGGAAATGTTCTATTACGTGGCATATGCTGGCAGAAGACATGCGGCAAGATGACAGATAAGACTGAGACTCTTCTTCCGTGAATACACGTAATTCAGAAAAAAAAAATTCTAGCATAGTCTAATGGGAATAATGGTCCTAGGAGGATTCTACAGTCAAATGGTGCCAGCTGTCTAGAACTAAGCACTGGAACATTGGTTGCTAAGACTGTTGGAACCACAGGTTGCACATTCATACTAATTGGAAACTAGAAGTGAAGTTCATTTTTGCTACTCACTCTAATAGTCATAACATTAGCATTCACAAAATATGATGAGGCTGTATTTTAGACAGCTAGTTCAGACATCACTCAAGGACAGCCTGACCAAGTAGCCAAGTGCCCTACCGTGTGAAAAATAATACAACTATGTTTAAAAAAACTGACACATCGTTAACAGGGTAACAATGCCACATAACTTAAAGAAATGTAGATAACACTGGTCCTCCATCACATAAGCACACCGACAACAGAGTAAAAGGTTGGCACTCTCACCAAACACATTTTACTTGAAGCAAAAGCTTTGGAACAGTTCATTCACTTACCTCTCTGAATATGCCATCCTCTGTCTTATTCCAAAAAGGGCGTCTCCCACAGAGCAAAATATAAGTTATGACTCCTATGCTCCAAACATCTGACTCAGGGCCAGACCGTCGTTTTAAAACTTCTGGTGCTACATAATAGGCACTGCCAACTATATCGTGAAACTTTCTCCCTACAGTAATGAAAGAAAACAATGAATGAACCAGATAAACTGCAGACTTGTATGTCCTACTAAAATCAGAAGCAACAATTGGAAGCACATAGCAAAGATGCACATAAGCAATAGCTCTTGAAACAAATACCTGGTTTTATGAAGTCTGACAGACCAAAATCTGTTGCCTTTAAAGGTGAGTCCTCCTTAGTTGATTTGAAAAGGAAGTTCTGGGAAGGAAAATAGGTACATTCTTACATGACCTGAGAAGTAATGAAATATCACCAAAATGTACACTAAGTGCCAAGACATTGAAAGAGTTCAATTTCTACCTCGGGCTTCATATCTCGGTGAACTAGCCCATGCAGATGGCACTCGGCTGCCACTTTGAGCATCTGCCGCACCACCACTGCAGCATCTTTCTCACTATAACGGCTGTTCTTTCTGACAAAATGGAAGATGCCAGTAAGTAATGGCCTTATGGCCCTAGAAGCTGTAGGGGCATGGAAACTAAAGAATGATGACACAAAAAGATAGAAGAAAATGTATCAACTACAGAAGAAGAAATGGAGGGTATATCTAATCTTACTTTGCCAAAATCCGGTCCAATAGTTCACCACCCTCACATAGTCTGCAAAAATAGAAAAGAAGCAAGGGTTGGTACTGTATGACTGGCAATTGAAATCATGTGGTCATGCATACTCTCTTTAGATAATCTTGGAAACATTGGGGCATAGCAAGGGAAAATGGTAAAGCATACTAAGAGTTCTGACCATATAAATGGTTATTGCCATGAAGACATGAATTCAAGATGTGATTTTGGAAGAATTGTGTATATACTCATATACTGTAAACAAATGATAGAGAATGCAACTGGCAGTAAAGAAATATTAGGATTTAGGTAGAAATAAAATGTAAGTGCAAGGAGTGCATATAGCAAATAACATTGTGCATAAAATGTAAGAGAAGCTAGTATATAACTACTTACTCCATCACAATATATACATACGAGTCATCTTCGAACGCATTGTAGAAGTGAACAATGTTCTCATGGCCTTTAAGTTCTTTAAGAATCTTCACTTCTCTCTTTACATCCTCCACAGCAACAGGGCGAACCATCTGCCATAAAATATCAAAATTCAAATTGCCTTCAATCACATACCCTAAAGATAATGTAGAGTAGACAAACATAAAAGCATCTATACAGGGCATGAATCCAAGGCTCCAACCATGGATGAACATTGCAATATCTACTGTACAGATAGGTGATTGCATGTGCTACTCTAATTTAAATATAAACAGATTATCTTCACTTAATTATGCAAGCTCATTCATGCATAATGATTATTTTATCCACATCCCACAACCATCAAAAAGCAAGCCTGTGGTAAGGACACAAAGTTATAAAATTGTGATCATGTGTGCAACAGAAGTAGTAGATCAACTCAAGCTGCACATCATACAGCCTAGAGCTGCCTGTGCCCAAGGCTGTGCACAATCAAGAAAACGAGTGAATCAGTTATACCAAATTGTCTACAAAGGTTATTATGTGAAACTAGAATTTAAACACAGTCCAACTAGCCTGTTCGATTCTCATTGGTATAGTTTGAAACATAATAGCTGGTGCTCCAGTTACTCTCCTTAACAAAGATGTGTGATTTTCACACAGGTGGAATTGCCTCTTCTGTGATCAAGAAGTGGAGATCATTGACCACATTCTGGTGCAATGCCCCAAGTCCTGTCAGGTCTGGTGGGTGATCCTGACTGCCTTGCAGATACCGCAACACCTCCTGGTCCGGCAAGCGGACTTTGCTTCATGGTGGTTTAACACGCGTGAGGGCTCAACAAAACCCAAAAAAGAGGCTTCGATTCAATCGTCATCCTGGTGGCTTGCGTGATATGGAAAGAGCGCAACAACCGGGTTTTCAATCATACACATAGGGATTGGGCGCAGCTCATCCAAGCTATAATTGAGGAAGCGCAGCTGTGGGTAACTGCAGGGGTCAGGATGCCGAGGCTGAGTTTGAGCAGCATGCTGTTGTCTCTCCTAGGTCATAGCTGATGTCGCGAGGGATCTGTTTAATGCTGTGGCCTGCTACCTAGCATGGCGGATTGTATCAAACTCTCTTCTTAATACAAAGATGCACAAACCTTTTTGTGTATTCCCCAAAAAAAAATCACACAGGTTAAACACAGTCACTTAACCTGCCACAGGTAAAGTTGAGCATTTAGATCTGATTCTAGTTTAACTATGATACTAATTTTACTATGAAAATTATCTGGGATTAGTAAGTGGCCTTTTCTTCCATAAATTTACATTTTCAGAAAAGCATTAATAAGGAAATGCTTAAATTTCAACCAAAGGTCCAAAGTATTTTTGACGAAATCAACACCGTGTTGATTGGTATATGTATTACAAGGTCAAGTTGAGTGGAATGAAGAAAATGCCATCCACCAATGCAAATATACCGTAGAAGAATCCAATGAGACATTTTCCAAACCAGTTGGCAGTTGTTGGCTTTCCTGACTGGTCTTATCAAGAAAAAAAATCTAGTTACACTATGAACACCTAGAGGAGGTATCTGTCAAGATTAGAAATATCTCCATGAAAAAAAAATCAGATGAATCTGGAGACACCAACAAGAGCCACAAAAACTAGTGCTCTTTGTGAACTATACCTGTTAAGTACATAAAATGGATCGAAGTTGGCAGGTTTACTAAAAAAGGCAAGCGCCAAGGAAGAAGCAACAATCAGCTGAAATTAGTATGACAATGCACCAGCTTTGGCGAGTAGTGTGCAAATAGCCAAAATTGAAAGCATCTTTACCGTTTCAAAGAGAAGCTCCTTTTGCCATTTCAGGAGGTAAATGAACTAGGTGAAATCCCCCAACTAAACCTAGGCGATAAATGATATGATTAGGAGTGTAGGGCATCACCGACAGCTAAACTACCCCCCAAAACAACCAAAATATCGTTCATGAATCAGAATTTTACTTGTGCTAAACGCCCAAAATTCGAGAAAAAACCATCTAAACAAACCAATTGGCACTAGCTTAATCCGAAATGGAACGCCCGAATTCCCGCCAAACCGCACTGAATCATCATCCTAAGACGCTCCAAAGGTACACCAACTCATCTGGCGAAGCACACACACAAGTGTTAGTTAGTACCTTGGCCTTGTCGATGCGCTTGACGGCGACGCGGTCACCGGAGGTCCGGTCGGTGGCGGCGAAGGTGTAGCCGAACTGGCCGTGGCCGAGCAGCCTCCCGACCTGGTACCTCCCCTCGAAATCCCTCTCGTACCCGAACTCCACCAGCGCCGCCGTAGCATCCTTGTCGCCGCCATCGGGGACCTTCCCCTTGGGATCCCTCCGCCGCTGCCGCTTCCCGCTCCCGCCATCGGCGGCGGTCGCAGGGTGGGGGGAGGTGGAGAAGCATGCGCCCATGGGGGAGGAGTGTTTGGGTTGGGGAGTTAAGCATATGCGGGGGTTGGGTTTGCGCGTGCGCGTGCGCGTGCGGGGGTGAGGTATATAGGTGAGGGGAGACAGCGCGGCGGAGACGACGACGAGGTGGAGGAGGAGGGGGTTGTTTGGTTGGGAGGAGGAAGGTGGAGAGGAAGGTGAGGGAGGGAAGGGGAAGGGAAGGGGAGGAGATGAGGTGGCGGTCAAGGGAGGGGCCCGGTCAAAACTGTCTATTGTCAACACACTCACACACTTCCTCTCTTCTTTCTTTCACCTCTTGCTTTTTTTTTTATTTATAGGTTTAATTTGTTGGTATGGAGTGAATCTTATTTTTGATTTTTTTAGATAGTTGCACTGCAATATACTAGTACTAAGTTGTTACAGCGTGAAGTTGTTTTCATACCAATGTGTTACATTTGCTACGTTATGTTGTTTGTATTGATATAATATAAATTGTTGGGTGAGGTCAACGATATCGAGATAATCGAGTAATAATATTTGGTTTCTAAGGCACCAATATTCTTTTTGGATTTGGTCTTGTGTCTATATCAAGAAGGTTGTTATTGTATTAGTTAACTATTTGGTTATGTTTAGCTTCTACGGTTAGTGTTATTTGTTATGTTTGCATTGCATTGTTAGAATCAATTAGAATGATCTTAAAAACTAAAAACAATAATATTAGTTAAGTATAAACCACTATAGGAACTCATGAATGTACAACTGTATACTTATACTAGGCCCCGTTTAATGTAGGGGTTGGATTAGGGTGTGATCAGCAGCAGCAAGCTACGAGAGCTCAAAATCAGCTGTGGCAGGAGCTGAAAACGACCACAAGCGTAGCGGCTGCAGCACCCAATATTTCCGATTAGCCCCTTATTAGGCCTTAACCTATAAGCTACATGCAAAACAAGAAAAACTATCAATGCATGATTAATTAAATATTACTTATTGCAAACTTTAAAAATAGATTTATTTTATTTTTTAAAAAATCACATATGGAAAAATAAAAAAACGCTATGTTCGATAGTTTAGGAAGCGTGTTCATGGTAAACAAGGAAGTGGTTCCTTCCAACAAGCCATTGGAAGTTGAAAAGAACATTGCCTACGTACAATGAATTAATCTCTCCTTTTTAAAAAGAATTAAATCCTAGCAACAGGCTTAGATAAGGTTGTGTTCAGATTCGTAGCATGCGTTGATTTACTTTAGAATGGAGGGTGTAGTATTTGGAAGATAATTTTTTTACCATATGCTAGGTGTGTGTTTCATAACCACACATCTCCCCCATCTTTCATAACCACCTCCCTCGTGCACGCTTTTCAAACTATTAAACGGTGTGTGTTTTGAAAAAAAATCTATACGAAAGTTGTTTTAAAAATCCGTATTAATCCATTTTAAAAAAATTAGTAAATACTTAATTAATCATAATAAAATATGTTACTTCGTTTTACGTGTACGGGAGGTGAGTTATCAACCTCACCACCCGAGCCCAGTCTTAGTGATGCATATACACTAACAATTTTTATAATGATTTATATCACCAATGTCTTCCTAGACTAGGACCATCCATAGCCGCGGTGTGGTTCTCTACCAGCAGCCACTTAGTTCCAAATTTCCTCGGAGATAGATTACACAAACACTAGTATAGAATTTATTAGCTTGACAAAACTATCAATCTTGGTCAATTCTCCACTGCTGCCTATACAAGAAACATGAGTGCTGAGTATATTAAAACAATTAGTTTGATTTCTTCCAACTCACTATCAATCGTGTCAAGATACTCTTCGACGTATTAAGCATCTTTTCGTTTGTGGTTATGGCCTGTTTTGACTTTCAGGCTTCCACGCCACTACAATTTGGATTCCTAATTGGAAGCAGTCTTGGTCAAAATAGACATCATTTTCTATAGCGTCCGACACTACAATCACTAGTAGTAGTAGTAGTATAAAATGTGTGAACATCAGGGATAACTAGTCTCCCGTACGTAGTTCAAGATTAACTATACATGGTTGTGTTGTGTTTTTAAGCTAATGCACTGATCAATGATCAAGCAGCCCTTGAAGAAATATTTCTGGCTTTTGGATGGCACCAAAGATATACATTTTTTGCATCGTAGTGTACATATATAGATTTATTTTGTGGTTGTCCAATATACATTATACAACCATCTACGTATCATTTGGAACGATGATGGAACTTTGGTAAGTTTTGGGTTCATTATTTTCTAATTATGATCATCAAATTATCACAAGCATGCTTACCAAACTTCTAAATGGTTACGATTTTTTTTAAAGAAAAAGTTTACATCATCATTTCTTAAAAAAACCTTTCAAAATTCCACTTATGAACTTTATAATATTGAATAATTGTCATAAATTCATGTTCATCGAATGGGCCATAAGTTGAAAATTTCTAGTATGAAACCCCCGCATTCAGATAAATTGATTGATATATATCAGGCAAAAAGAGAGTAATTAAGTTGAAAATTCTCCGGTGCTGTGACCAGTGGGGGCTTGGTGAGACATCGAGTGCATTGTGCATAGAACTCTTTCATCAGTCATGCATCAGGATCTTAAAAACGATGACCTGACCGAGTCAATACAAAATCAAAAGGGTTTAAGTGCACCTTTCTTTATCATGTTTTTAATTTTTGTTTCCATGCTTCCCACTGCTGTCCTCTCTGGAAAGAAAGTATCATCACACTATCCTATTCATCCTCGTGGCTAAATTGCATAATCTTTGTTTTATCCACTAGCTCTTTCCTTGCTAGCTAGAGACATTGAGGTACCTCTCTTTGCTTTAAGCTACTAGTACTATATAGTAATTAATTTCCCATAATTTTTTTTCACAAGTTGCATATATAAGGCCAGGTCAAGGAAAAAAACCCTCCCCCGTTAGGCCTTTAATAACAAACAAACCTAGCATGTTTAACATAACAACGCTATCTCGTTAACAACACCTCGTAACTCTGCTATATGATGACAAAACATTTCATATAGACCACGTACACTTAGGGGCAACTGCCCCACAAGTGGAAAAAAAATACATTACAAAAACACAAAAACATAGCCGGAGCTTGTCTTGAAAAATTCTTATCCTTCGTCAATTAAGTCCTACTCTCGAGAAAAGAAATATCGTAGTTTTGTCTACGAGTGCACGGATATTTAGCAAGCTAGTATTTCCTGCGTCCCAAAATATAAACATTTTTAAGGTTGACATGGGTATCAAGAAAGTACTTCTTCCATCCCATAAAAAACAATCCAATACTGGATGTTGATGCATCCTAGTACTACGAATTTAGATAGAGGTTTATCCAGATTCGTAGTACTAGGATGTATCAACATCCAGTACTAGATTGCCTTTTTATGTGACGGAGGGAGTAGGTGAAAATAATTGAATGATATGTGTAATTGGTTGAGAAAAGAAAGTAGATGAAAAAGAATGGTTGTGATTGGTTGAGAGGAGGAGGTAGACGCGTGCTATTCATTCATAAGTACGCGTGTGTACAAGATAGTCTAGTAAAAAAGGAGTTCTATGTGAAATAAGTCAAAGAGTACAACAAAATGATCATGAACAAATTATGCGCCGGGGTTCAGCGCCCGTACGTGTGTACGTACGTAGTACGTAGAGTTGAATGCGCGCGCGTGTTTATTTGACCAGGATGTATAAATATACTGAGATTTGTACATACAGAAAAAAAACACAAGGATCTCACTCGGTGAGGGGGTCAAGTCACAGTGAGTCGGTCAGTGATCAGTCTGGATGGATCGAAGCTGCGAAGCTTCCAATCGCTGCCACTGCAATGCAACTGCATTCTCTTCTGACGTCGCTGCTGGTGTGTAATTAGCTCTCCATCTCCTCCGTCTCCATCGATCCATCGCTGTCTCTCTCTCCTTCTTCTCGACGTCGTTCCTGCTTAGCTACAGGATAGATAGTGACTCCAGTCCAACTCCGCGTGGAGAAAATTAGCAATAATAAGCTTAATTAGTAGGAGACATATATCTGGATAAATATATATGTGCGTTCATATATGGAGTGCAGGTCATACGTATCGCCGCCAAGACCCTTGACGCTTTCAACGAGATATAATGCCATGAAAACTACACCCATATGTGATGTTGGTGGATGCATGCATGGCACTGCAAAGTAATCCCTTCGATCTTTAATATACGATGATGTTGAATTTTAGAGATAAGTTCGATCAATCATTTTATTAAAGAGCATGCATGTAATTATTATTTATTTTATTGTGGTTTAGTTTATTATTAATAATACTTTAATGAGGAACTTTTTAAATGTTTTGCACAAGTTTTCTAGTAAGATAGGTGGTTAAACATATGTATAAAAGCTAACGGCGGTCAGCGGTCAGTTAGATGAGAATTAATTTTGATTGAAACTCTGAAAGTTGCATGCCCTTTTAACTTAACGGTTTTGAAGATCACTCCCTATCTAAATTTTGATCATCACTATACAACTTTGATTTTTATATACATTTTTAAAAGCAATGTTGGATAATGGGCTACGATGAGAAAAACTCTAAAAGTAAGTTATTAAATTTAACTTTTGGTTTCGGCTGATAAACTACCAAGTAGACGATAAGCCGATAGAACTTCAATTTTATCACATACTTTTTCTTCAAGAACCGAGTTTATATTTCATATATTTTTCTATCAGACTCTCACTTCATATTTCTCCAAATTCCGCATTCATATTTGGGGGCTAAACACAAGCATAACTTTAATTTCATTTTGCATTTCTTTTTGTGCCATTGTTGGCTCTCCCTAATTGTAGACCGCTCAAACCATGCATGCGCCCTCCTCTCCCTGCTCGCCTCTCTTTCTCCCGCGCTTTTCTCCACATTTGCAAACTCCTCGAACAATCCCTGATCGATGCTGCAATCGCACCATCATCGCTCCTCCCGCCATGATCCATGCATGCAGCATAGCTCCTGCATTTCGTCAGTTTTTCGAGCTTTCCGTTGATCTTGATGCGTTCTTGATCTCGATCGCCGCCGCCGTCGCCGTCACCGGAGATTAAGCATGAGGCAGACGCGGCACGGCGGAGCTCAACACCGATGGTTTCACTGAAGCTGCGAGCCATCCTCTTCCCGTTCCAGATGGAACCTCGCCGCGAGATGCTCCTGCAGGAGCTTGGGGTACGGCACCGTCTCGTGACGTCATCAATGGCGATCGACTCGGTTCTTCAGAATCTCAAAGAGCGTCGATTTTCTTTTGCATTTGCAGGAGATGTGGGACGAGATCGGGGAAGCGGAGGAGGATCGGCGAGAGGTGCTTCACGCGCTGGAGGAGGATTGCCTCAACGTGTACAGGGTGAAGGTGGCGCAGGTGAAGCAGCACAGGGCGCAGCTGCAGCGGGAGATCGCCGAATCCGTCGCCGAGGTCGCCGCCATCTGCGCCGCCATCGGCGAGCCATCGACCACCGTGCATATCGCGTGCTCCTCGCTGCAGGTAACCAAACTATCTGACCATGCATCGCATCGATCTCTCCTCTTCTTCTTCTTGATCTGATCGATTGGGGGCAAATTGATCAGGGCACGGGGAACCTCAAGGAGGAGCTCGGCTCGATCACGCCGGAGCTAGAGGAGATGAGGAGGAGGAGGGAGGAGAGGCGGCGGCAATTCTCGGAGGTGACGGAGCTCATCAACAGGATGGAGCAGGAGATAAAGCCGAGCAAGCAGCTTCATCTCACCATGGATAACTCTGACCTCACCATCAGACGGCTCGAGGAGCTCAGAGCGCACCTGCAGAATCTGCAGCAGGAGAAGGTTCAGACATTTTTTTTTTTGCGTAGAACACAACTTGTTTTGAATTTCTAGCATGAACACAAAAAAATTCAGTTAAATTTACCGGCATGATTCTTGTTTTTGACAGGAAAGTCGCGTCAGGAAGGTGACAGAGCTCATGGGTTCTCTGCATTCTTCCTCCTTGGTTCTTGGCATGGATTTCAGAGAGACCAACCTTCATCATGATGATGAAGGAGACATCAGCGACGACGCAATTGCAAGATTAGTTTCCGAGATCGGGAGATTGAGAGAGATCAAACGGAACAGGATGCAGAAGGTGAGGCTTGGCTTGAATTATACATTCCAATAACTAATTAATCATGGAGAATTAATTATCAATTCATCATCTTGCTGTAATTAACCAGCTGCAAGACCTCGTGGCCACCATGCTGGAGCTGTGGAACCTGATGGACACGCCATCGGAGGAGCAGAAGAGGTTCCAGAGCGTGGCGTGCAACATCGCCGCGTCCGAGGACGAGATCACCGAACGGGATGCTCTCTCCATGGAATTCATCAACAATGTTGGTGCTGATCAGATCATGTCAAGTCATGATTGGTGGTGAGAAATTGGTTGAGCTGTTGATTCTGAGAGTGTGATCATGCAGGTGGAAGCAGAGGTGGTGAGGCTGGAGAGGCTCAAAGAGTGCAGGATGAAAGACCTTGTACTGAAGAAGTATGATGAGCTCAATGAGATACGACGGCGAGCGCATGTACCCGTCGAGAACGAAGACGATGCGATGATGATATTCGACGCCATTGACAGTGGTAATAATTGCCTAGGAGCCCTAGTTTCTACTGCATTCATCATAATCTTTGCTTGTAACAAGCACAAATACAAGAAGGTTGAAAAGTCGCCTGAGGGGCTTGTGCACCCCCGCGTCGCTGCAGGGACGACACGGGCAGCGACCACTGCAGCCGCACCCCCGCCTTGCCACTGCCGAGCGGACCACCAGAAACTGCACGGTCATAGGGACGGCGGCAGCAGAGCCTTCCTTTTTTCCCCGAGGTCGTGGGGTCGGAGCCCACGACACGACCAAATTCAGGGCAGCGGCGCTGGACTGGAGCCGGCACCCGAAGGGCTGGCTGCTGGTGGTGAAGAGGAGAGCGGCAGTGTCAACGGCGAGACGGCGTTGACCGGGGCAACGATGGCAAGGCGGTGTTGTCGGCCCCCTCCGTCCGGATCCGGCCTCCCAGGCACAGGAAGTCGGCTCCTGAGCTGGCAGCGGTGACGAGGCGACGGGACGAGGTAGGAAGGGCTCGGTGCCGACGGCGGGAGAAAGGTGGAAGACGGCAGCGGGGATGGGAGGAAGCGGGACACTGGCTGGGAGCAGAGTGTCCTCTCCCAACAGGGTGATTGCTCCCGACTGAGGGTTGGCACGGCACGAAGGCGCACGACCCATGAGATAGGCTGACGAGGCGCGAGTAGGCGCGGCCGGTAGTGGTAGTAGGGCGGTGCGATGCAAGGAGGCGCTCCCGACGGCGGCCAGACTGTGGGAGGCTAGCGCGGCGAGCGAGAGGTCGGTGCGGGTAACAATAGGGAGATCGGCCTGACTGATGGCGTGAGAGGCCGACGCGGGGGCAGCAGGGAGGCCGGGGACGGCGTGCATGGCATGTTCCACGTGGAGGCATGCGAAGGTTGGCCGGCGGGGGATGCTGGTAAAATGGTGTCCATTGGCCGGTGGTGGAGCAATGGAGCGTCAAGTGTGGATCAATAGGAGGCGGGTGGTAGGTGTAAAACCTAGCTTGGGTTGCCGGGCCAATAGCGATGGCGCTTCCGGCGTCATTTTCCCTCGTGGGGGCGCTGTCGAGCCATCCATTTCCCTTTGGTGGGGGTGCCGAGTGAAACCCTATCTTAGTTCTCTTCGATACGTCGACGGATGGTGGCATCGGTGCCTATCGTTGATCTTCTTCTTGGAGACGTCGTCTAGGAGACCCTCTTGCCAAAACTTCTATTAGACAGTTTGTGCGTGCTCTCTCTAGATGTTTGTCTTGCGGTGGAGCCCTATCTAATGCAAGTTGGCCTTGTGGCGGTTGATCACGCTTAGCGGCGACCGGTTCGGTGTTAGCCTTCTCCTGGGTTTTATGTAGGTGTTGTCAGTGTGTAGTGGTGTTTTTTTTTCTTTCCTTGCTACTATGTTTCAAGGTGCTAGCCTTGTAATTTTCTCCTACTCTATTCAATGAATCATCACACCGTCTGGTGTTGATTGTTAAAAAAATAACAAGCCAGCGGTTTTGTCGATTTTTGTGAAAAGTGTTTACTCCCTGCAAAATCCAGTTGATTTTTATCAAAAAAAAATCAGTTTGAATCTTGTTGAACTTGAGCAGAAACTCGAGCGGTTTGTGTTCTCAACCCAGCCCGATAAACCCGGTTTTTGTCGGCTTTGTAAACCCTGCTTGAGAGTGAGGTGAATGCAAGTTGAATCTAGCTATTGTAGTACTTTTCAGAGCGTTTATGACGCTGTTTTGCAGATACCGAACGGTCTCTAATCCTGGAGCGGCTGGAAGTGCACATATCTGAGGCCAAAGATGAGGAGTTCAGCAGGAAGGATGTCCTTGAGAGGATGGAGAAATGGCAGGCTGCACTTGAGGAGGAATCTTGGCTTGAGGAGTACAATAGAGTGTGACTTCTGAAATTTTCTCTATTCTTAAAGGATGCCATATTAGCAAATGAATTTCCGAATCTTACAAATGTGGATTGCATTTTCAGAATGAGAACAGATACAATGTGGGTAAAGGGACTCATCTTGTGCTGAAGCGCGCCGAGAAAGCGCGCGCCTTGGTCAGCAAAATGCCAGGTGATGATCATGTTCTTTAGCTATTCCTTTTTTTTTTCATATCTCTTATTATGGAATTAAGAATATTGATCATCGAACTTATGTGGGTACAGCTATGGCAGAGGCCTTGATCACAAAGGTGGTTGCTTGGGAGAAGGAGAGGGGTGCCAAATTTGAGTACGATGGTGTAAGTTCGCATTGCTCCCATGGGTGTAATCTACCTTTGCCAGGAATATGACCAGACTGACAAAGGAGATGGTCCATCCAATTGTAGGACGGCCTCCTGGACATGCTGGAGGAGTACAACAATACGAGGAAGGAGAAAGAGCAGGAGAGGAAGAGACAAAGGGTACTACTAAGTGCAAACATTGTTTACTCCCTTTGTCCCAAATATAGCTAATTTTTCAATTTAAATTATATTTTCGGACGGAAGGAGAACTTACATTATTGGTTGCAGGATCAAAGAAGGATGTTGGGTCAGGGCACGGTTGAGTCGCCGGCGGTGAGGCCTCCGCCCAAGAACATCAAGAACGTAACGAGGACATTGTCCATGGGTGGCGGTAGCGTGGGCGGCAAGAAGGCGTCGGCATCGGTGTCGTCGAGGCCAAGCACGCCGAGCTTCCTCAAGTCACCTATGTCAGCACGAAGGAGTGACGAGGGGCAGATGTTATTGTCACGCACAGTCGAGGAAGATATTTTGTTATAGCCAAATGATAGAGTGTTGTTTGCATTAGAAAGTATCAGTGTTAAAGTTTCTTTGTAGATTTTTTAGAAATGTTTTTAAGCATCCTTTGTAATAGAGCTTTTAATTCAAAAGTTTTATCTTGTGAAATCATATAAAATTCCTATGTTCCGTATGAGCACTTGATATGAAAGTTTTATTTTTACAAATGTTTTTATTTTAAGGTGAATTTTTTTCCTTTGGTAATTTGTAATTATCAGTTGCGTGTAGGATCGCATAACAAGAACTAAACCAATCATAGGGAGATGAATGGTACAAATACCCAAAAAACAAAACTTTTACCGGAATTAAAAGTTACCCTTGAATCCGATGGAGATCGGTCTGACCGAAGTTGATGCATTGGTCTGATCGACCGTAGACCTCCGATCTGACCAGCGTTGAAGTCCCGGTCTAACCGCATGATCACGCTGTCGTCGCCTATCACCGCTACCGGTCCAACCGCTGTTGCTCCGCCGGTCTAGCCACCGGTAGCCCACCGATGTAACCACCGATACCCGAGCAAACACAAATGGAAGATCTTTCAAAGTAGATTGAACTTTATTCTTCTATTCGTGTTTACAAAGTGCAATAATAACACTCCTTTTAGAAATCTTGACTAAACTTGAAGCACTAACTTTTCTCTAAACTCAACTCTCACAAAATTGATACCATGAGACCTCAACCCCCTCTCTATTTATACCCAAGGTAGGCAGCGTAAAGCCACGAACTCAACTTGTACAAGAAGTTCTAATCCCCTAGGAAATATTTCCGTACAAGAAACAAACTTTACAAACTCCAATCATACCAAATTCGGCTCCGCATCCCATACGCACACAATATCTCCATCGTATGCCATATAAAATCTTCACCAATCACGTGCATTGTTCTTTAGTCTAAGCATCCCGCATGATATCTTGATCATTCGGACGTTATCTTCTCCCAAGTTGACTCCCGATTCACATCGGCAAAACTTTCCCGAGGCATCAAGAGACACCTACACATGAATCAAACAAGAAATCATATCCGAGTACAAGTTCTCTCTAACTTGACACAACATTAGTGCACAACAGTATTACACTACGCATATTATTCAAAAGAAAATGTCTCTCACTTTTGAAAAGAAATAAATTCCCTTAGAAAAACATGCAAAATTTGTATCTCTTCTTATCCCTTTCGACAATGATTTCATCAAGGCAGGAGGGGTGCTCGGGTCTAACTTCGTCTCCTCTAAGGCGGCTGCCTTGGCGTCAAGTATCTTGGGGTCGCCCCGAGGGAGCACAATGCCCATGGCGTTGAACTCGGGGAGGTGGCTTTGGATTTGAGCCCGATTGGGATCCTCGCACAATGGAAGGACCCCCTGGGGAGATTGAGGTTAGCCCCTACGCCATCCTAGAACGATGCCGCTATAAACAACTCCACTCCACCTTGGGGTAAGGCTGTGGAGTGGGTCCTGGTGACATCCCGATGGACGGTGTAGAGCCATCATGCGCAACTCCGCCGGTTGAGGGGCTCCAACCTCCAATGATGGTAATCTGCCACCACCATGTACATCGTGACCCTGACCGCAAACCAACTATGTGATCCTCCCGAAAATAGAATCTAAGCGAGTGTGGCGCCGTCCTGCTGGTCCATGACCCCTGCTTCTAATGTCTAAAGACCATTTCTGCAAGATTTGATCTCATTTGGACATGGTTTAGAAGAGTTTTTGAGTTTTTTCTCAGTTTGATCAGCTTGCTGAAAAATTCCGAAATAACATGGTTTTAAGCTGATTTGTGAATTTTGTATCTCAAAATGCATTGCAAACTAGAAGGAGCTTCCATTATGACTTTTTATCCCCTATGGTTGATCCTTGATGGTGAATTTTGTTTGAATTTATGCAGCTCATTTGGACACTTTTTGAATGTTTTTTCAAACCCCATCTTGAGGTGTGAAATCTGAAATTTCAGTTTGCTGAAACCTTGCGATATTAGTTTCTTCTATATGATTGAGATATGAGCAATACTCCCAAAATAAAACTTGTGTATTATTACATGAATTATCTCTAGGATGTATTGTATATTTTTTGGAGCTCATCTCCATAAGTTTTATGTTGCTACAAGAGTTTGCTTGGTTGTATCTTTTTGTTATACTTCAAAATTTTAAAGTGGATCTCATTCTATTGAAAATCTAAGTTGGTGGCTTAAAGAAATTGGCTCAAGTAGTTAGCTCTATGTTATGTGAATGTTAAATAATTTTTGAGCTCTTTTGGGTTCGTTCCTTGCATGAACTCCTCTTGCTCTCAAACACCCATTATTTGAGATAACCTAAACTCTAATAGAATTTTCATTGACAACCTACATATTCCATTTCCTTTGCTTTTGAAATATAAGTTGATCCTTGTTGCCATTGCTAACTACCATTTCTTGATTCCAAATTCACACTTGCATACACAAGTGGTGTCCGTATAAATGGCAGTATCCTTGGATCATCTTGAACTCCGCATTTGCCTATCATTGTCATTCCTTTTGCCGAGATTACACACTTGACCAGGAATCTCTCAAGTATCATTGACCAAAATCCTCTCATAGAGAAAATACTTTATGAGTACATTTCGAAAGAAAGTTCAAGTGCTCACAATCACTCCCTCCTACAAATGAAGTTCATTATGAGTACGTTTCGCTTTGTACTACTCTTTCACCAATGTTTTCACTTTGAACCAGGTATTTTTACTTTTGTGACACTTTAAACTATCTTCAACTATTTTATCCATCTATATTTTGTGACTGGATCTGACACCTCTCTTTCGGATCCTAGCCCGCCATCCCTATCTAACACGATGTGGGAGCGCGAGATGCCTAGCTCCCCGAGCTCATCGACACGCTTAGCAAGGTTCTCCACGTCAATGCATGACAATCTCGGGTCGACGACGACAGCGGCAACTATGCCGAAACATGAGAGAGGCCGAGGCTAGAGAGGAAGGCCACGACTGCGTCGGGCTTGGAGGGTGAGCTGAGGTGGAAGAGAGTTGTCCGCCTTCCGTGCTATCCCCGGTGAGGCCACAGGTGGTGACCAGGTAGTCCTCGATGGCGAAGAGTTCTGTGGCAATGGATGTAGCGGCTGCTCTCTCTCACCCTCTCCCTCTTCCTCTCCCTCCCTCTCTTGGAGGAGACCAGCAAAGTTCGCGGCTAGCCGGCGACGAAGCTTGAGGAGGCTGAACCGGCGCAGCAGCTCGCCCGTACACGGTGGTTGTCACTTATCGAGGTCGGGCTATTTTGGATTGGTGGTCAACGAGCTCGACCATGCTTCCTCGCCGAGCTCCACCGTCCCCGACAACCGCGGCTAACCCACGTGGCGAAGCCGACGACCTCCGCAGCTCCATCACTGGTATGATGGCGTCCCTCCTCCTCCCTCATCGACCAGTACAACCTCATCGGAACCAGTCAGGGTTCACGCTCAGCGACGGTGTCGCTGGTGGGAAGAGCTTGTGGTATGCTAGCGAGAGATGAGATGATAAGGAAGAAGAAGAAAGGGTATTTTGGTCTAAAAAAATTAGCAAATGCAGTAAAGAGGTATGCAATGGTATATGTCTAATACCTATAAAATTTATAAGTCAAATAGTAATGATATTTGTTTAAACTGATAAATTTATAATGACATGGATCCAATTAACTCTTTGCACTAATGTCACCTGCTGTGAAACCCATCTATATATATCACTTTGTCTCTGTATAGTGTATATTGCTGGGGAATATATCCTATGCACACAAATTTCCCGTGCACACCAAATAGCATATGTCACATAAAATTTTAGAAAAAATTGGACGTAATTTCAATAGTATTACACCTACGTGTAAAATATTCTCTTCAAATTTATTATATTTTAGCTAAAAAAGATAAAATTCTAATAGATTTTTACTCTAAAAACTGTTAGATTTTTAATTTTTTTTTACGGCTAAAATATAATAAATTTGAATATGAGACTTTGCATATATGTGTAATACTACTAGGAATAGGAGTAAATATTCATTTTTTAAAAAAAGATATTTGTGATAATTTTTAGTTGGTCTGTACATGAGAAATTTGTGTGCATGGGATATGTTCTTTGGTGCCTTAAAGGGGCTGATTTTTATTTTATTATTTTGTTTTTTTCTGGCAGTGGGCCGCCTCCGCCCCGCTCCACCCCGTCGTCTCCAAACGCATTCGCAACTCCGCCGAGCTCGCCGCCTCCACCTCCCGACGGCGGCAAGGCAACCGCTCGCGCCTAACCCGCCGCCGTCTCCTCCTCTGCCCAGCGAGCGCCTCCGTTCGCGCGCGTCCGCCCCTGCCGCGACGGCGGTGAGACTGCCATGGCCTCCTCCAAGCTCTACTCCGGTAAGCGGCGCCCGACCGTCTCCGTTTTCTAATCCCCTTTGCGTCTCTCTAACCTTGCCCCTTTTCTCTTGTCTCGTCTCCACCGCGCCTGCGCAGATGACGTCAGCCTCGCCGTGGTCGTCGTCGACACCAACCCCTTCTACTGGGCCACCGCCGCCCTCCCCTTCGCCGACTTCTTCGCCCATGTACGCCGCGGCCTCCGAAACCCTCCCAAACCCTATTTCCCTTCTCATCCCCGCCTTCCCCTCTCGATTTCTAGTTTTTGATTCACATCTATATCTTGAGGATTAACCACGGAAACACGATCAGTCTCTAGTTGCATTCACGCTGATCTAGCTAGTTTGATTTGATTCTGAATCCTCCAGAGAGGATCACTCTCTTGTTGCACGCTGATCTAGCTAGTTTGATTTGATTCTGAATTCTCCAGAGAGGATTTACACTTAATACTGATGCAATTCCTGGGTGTATGTAGCTAATCCACTTCGTGAACTCGCTCCTGCTTCTGAACCACCTCAACCATGTGGTGGTCATCGCCGCCGGGCTTAGCTCTTGCACCTACATCTTTGACTCGAGCGATGCTAGTGGCTCCGGTGCTGCAGATGTCGCGGCCACCTTCGCAAAGGCGAGCCGCAAGATGGATGAGTTCATTGCAGAAGACGCCCGTGCCACTAGCAGCAATGGCTCCGTTGCTGACGGCAATGCAGCCTCTCTTCTCTCAGGCGCACTGTCCCTTGCTCTATGCTGTATCCTATGATTGGTACTGATTTCTTATTGTTAGTGCATTTGCCGTTTGTGCTTGTATTTCTTAACATGGAGGATGCTTAGATATACAGAGGATTTTTCGGTCTGGGACTCGGCATCCACAGCCTCGGGTGAGTATCCTCTCTGTGTGTGTTCTTAGTTACCTTTTGTTCTGATTCCTGTTGAAATGTTGACCTTTGGAACAACATAGAAGGTAGCATATCAGTTAGCATAGATGTTTGCAATGCACATGCTGTATGGACTAAAAAACCTGATAGGCATCTAGCCCATCACTAATGATATACTGTAATTATTTAATTTTCTTTGTTTTCTTGAATTTTTCTACTCCATATCCTCAACTTATTCTAGTGGCGTCATGTATTATGCTAACACGAAATACAGATTTTATGCCTGCAGGGTTCTCCAGATGGACCTGAACAGTACGCACACTCATCGATTTGATTGTGTAGTATATATTTTCTGGAACATGTTTTAACTTAATGAGATGATGCGCAGATATGTAGCGGTCATGAACTCAATATTTTCTGCTCAACGTTCCATGGTATTGCATGAACTGCCATTATTCCGTACATTTGGATTCATTGTTCAATTCATTTTATTGGTACTCTAGATGTCACCTCACCATTTCACAACTGTAGTGGTTTTAGTGTGTCCCAACTGCTAGTAGCACTACCTTTAGACATGTCTATATGACTATATACATCACCAGTTTAATTGCTTAAAACGTTCACTAACAACTTTAGTCCTTAATTTTTTTTCCATCAAAAAAATTTAGGTCCCAATCGATTCATGTATAGTGGGAACCCAAGACTCTGCTTTCTTGCAACAGGTAGTGTTTTCTTCAGTGCCTTATTGGTCTTTCTTTCCATTCATAACTTCTTTTACATGTTTGCCCCCATAGAGTTTTCTATTCCTTGCTGATCATATACTGGTCTTTCATTTGCAGGCTTCATATATAACAGGTGGAGTTTATTTGAAACCCCAAGAACTAAATGGTCTATTTCAATACCTTGCTGTAAGTCATTCTGGCACTTCTGTAGCAAAACACATATTTTCTCATGCAACCATGGTTACATCTTTATAACCGCATGATGCATTTATATAAAGCTTGTGGTATTGTTTCTTGTTATGGACACGTCTCCATCTTTTCTATGTAATAGTGAAAAATTAAGAAGGCCACTATCCTCCAGCACATGAATCTGAGGTAACTCTTTAAAAGATAAATGCCAGATCAGCCCATTTTCATTTTGTGAAAAAAATACATATCAACTTTCATCCCTCACATATTGGTTGTGTAGGCTCTACTGTTTTCCTGCCTTTGCTTGAATGTTGAATGTACTAGTAATCTTTGTGAACTCATGCATCTCTAGTGAGTATGGCTTGTTTAAAGTGTGCACTTAAGTCAAGCATAATATTTCCTGTATGTCTCAACTGTTAATCTGGGAAGATCAACACAACTACATCTCTAAACTTTAGTGCCAAATGATTTTGGATGCTACTAGTAGACTACAAAGTTGAATGCCCTCTTAGTGTCTATGTTCATCTCCTATATCAAAACTCAATATTTTCTGTCTCTAGAGTGGGGCACATAGATACTCCATCTTCATGCTAGTATATCTACCTGTTAATCTAGAATCAGATTCACATATATGTGTACAATACACTAATGAAAAACAAGGGAATCATCAGATTATGGTGTGATAGACTGTGTTGATTACTTCTGACCCAATCTATTTCTTCAATATCAGCTTACATTGACCTGTTCTTGGAATATATATATTTAGTTCCAAAGTTGCTTCGTTCTGTGTTTGTCTTTATTCTGAGTAGGAATATTTCTATTTCAGATAACTTGATTAATTTGCTTGAGTTCAATGACTCATTTCTGCAAATATGCAGGCTGTATTTGCAACTGATTTACACTCAAGAACCTTTCTGCGCCTCCCCAAGACTCTGGGAGTGGATTTCCGTGCTTCGTATGTGTCTCTCAGTTTCCTCTGTTAAGTTCTCTAGGCATTAGACATATACTCTGTTTCTTCAGCTTCTTGAATGCCTTGATGACATAACCATGAGATGCTTGTTATAGATCTTAAAACATAGCACAACACCAAGGGCAATTTCAGAAAAATGTGAGAAACATACAGCTAAATTTTTTTGTGAAGTTCTATCTTACCAAAGGTCTTAGGACTAGCAGCTCAGTTTATTTGTCTTTTTAAGTTTTTGTTCAGTTTGTCAACTGGTGCCCTTTCAACTGCATCTAATTTGCTATATTTCTTTCCAGATGTTTCTGCCATAAGAAGACTATTGACATGGGATATGTTTGTTCAGTTTGTTTATCGATATTCTGCAAGTATCATAAGAAGTGTTCGACCTGTGGGTATGTTATAGTTGCTTTGTGTTTCTATTCTTTTGTCTTTTTCCTGAGAGCTTTAATTTGTTTCAGTAAGAATCAGATTGTTTGCTTGTTTAATTTGATGTGCTCCGTTCACAGGTCAGAATTCAACCGTGTCATGCCTGACTTAAATTCCGTACCTGATCAAAGGCAGTAGTCTACACTACAGATGACGAAATATCAGACTGCAGACTTCTCTGTATGTTCTCCACAGGTTCGTCTGATGTGCCTCTTAAGAAACTTCGGTGCCACTATCTTCTGTAGTTAAAATATCTCATCTGTAAAATATAGACTACTTCATCTGCATTAGCTGACCCTCAGACATGCATTATGCGTTAATGATGATGCCATGCACATACAGTGCACGTCATATCTAGTCTAGTTTCAAAATTTAACTACCTTGTGTTCTTATGGTGCGTAGGTTCATGCCCGTGCTTTGTTCCATTCTGAAATGCGGTTCATTTTCCAGGAACATCTGTCCTAGCATTTTAGCCTCAATGACATGCACATTTATTTCTTAGATATGATACCTGATGCTGGATCATCCTGTCACTGATTTTGACAGGTTCAACTGATACAGAATGGGCATTGTGTGCAAACTTGAAGCGGCGTCAGTTTAGCAAAAACTAAGCAAATGGGCGTAGCGAATTTGTCAATTGATGAGGGAACTCACGCCGGACTTTTAGAATTAGTTTGCCTGCAAGTTGTAAAGTTGGCACATGAACTTGTGATGAACCATTTGCAAATGCTCTTTTTGCTTACCGAAAACAGGACAACAGGTCAAGCTAGTAGATGTCAAATCATTTTTCTTGTCATGGTGACACAGGTTGCTAATGTCTTGATGTATTACTTCGAGCTCCAAGAACAATTTTGATTTAGTTTTCTATAACGGCTGTCTGCACTGACGGTGGATTTTTTTTATTCTGGCGCGATGCGATGTTAAAAATTTTGCTATGTTTTTTTTATAAACGTAGTCAAAGCGAAAGAACTTTGATTTAGAAAAGAGTCCAAGCATTTTATAATATGAAATGAAGTTTTATAATATGAAACGGAGGGAGTAACTACTAACTAGTACAAGCGATTCTCACAAAGAAAACATTCAACCAAATAACCCGCAGCAAAGTTAACCTCTAGCACAGAAACGAGTTCGTACTTTTTACAAGACGTCGTAGGTATTAAGATTATCAAAATGTACTGAGCCTCACTAATAAACGGGTTGAGAAAAGGGCTGCAAAAAAAGTGATACAATACAGCATAGGGAGGATTCAGATTCAGATTCCACTCCAGAGCTAATTCTTGGGCTGAGAAGGGGACTCATCTTGCCAGGTTGCCTGCCATTGCTTGTCGTAGAACGTCGTCTCATCGATGAGCTTCTTCACCGTCTCGATGTCCTCGTTTTTCCTGACTAGCAGTACACCAGCCACAGCAACAAACAGTAGGGTTTTGCAGAAGAAGTTGCCCATCTGGTCGACAAGCCCCACGCCGGTCAAGCTATCAACAAAGTATGCCATGAAGAAGCCAATCATGGCAGCACGGCCTGCAGAGACATAGAGTGTGATGTTAGAAGTGATGAATTCTTCTTTCCCATACACGTGGTTTGTTTGCACATGTGGCTTGATGCAAGTAAAAACTTTTGAATTCAGTTTTTAAAAGGAAAAGGATTCAAGAATGACCATTTAGCTTCTCGGCTTCAGGAAGATGGAAACGCTTCATCCATGCCCACCACGGTATGATTGAAGTATCGAAGACAACAGCCTCGTCAGGGCTAGTTGCCTCTGGACAATCTTCAAGCCATTTCCTTCTCCTGGCCTCTGCAAACAAACAAATATGGCATCAGATGATTGCAACATTTCCAAGGAGTTATGTCAGTCGGTCTCATTAGATAGTAAGGAATCCCATTTTTGTTCCATTCACTGCAGCACAATGACAAGTGCCATAAGTTTACACATCATTAGCAGACATCTTGTTGGTACCAATTCATAAATAAAAAAACACAAGCTACGTACAGCAATGCAAATCAGCTGCGAAAAAAAATCAGTTTCAGAACATAAATCAATTAGAATTTAGTTCAGTTCAAACTCTAGTTGTGCACACATGACAGATCTCTCTTCCCTATCCAACCTAGCCCTCCAGCGCCTCCATGTCCACCTAGCTTTCACCCTTTTCGTTTTTTGCAAGGGCACTCCCAGCAGCTTGAACTGTAAAAGCAAGTACACTGTACCTAGCAGCTCACATCTTCTCAAGCAAATTAATGGTCACACGCTAGAAACTTCATCCCTTTTTTTTGAAACTTCATCTAGATGAGGTTATTCATCTAATCATGCTCCACCGATTATTGAAGTTTTATTTTTATAATTTTGCGGCCCACTGATTATTGAATTTGTACAGCCATAGAGAACAGGAAACTAATGGATAGCACTGAAGCTGTTCTTGTCAGCAAGCTGGTTCCTCGCTTCAGCAGATGGAAGGTCACTGTCACTATCACTGAGACTAATGGGAAGTAAGCTCCAGACTCCAATACAAGCACAAACAGATCCAGGGGCCAGAGGGCATAGCAATGGGTTCATCAAAGCACAGTAGCAACACACTGGAATCGAAGTCCCAATGCCGAGACGGCACTCCCATCAATCGTATCCAGGACAATTCATGCAAGCATTCTGAGATTCCTCAAGTAAATACTACCAAATATCTAATGGCTGATAAGGAGTCCTAATCTGAAGTATGCAGTTATGCAATGCTTAGCTACTATGACAAACAGAGTAGTGCTAGCTAATTAATCAGCAGCAGCGGCAAACTGAAGCATAGACAAGCAGAGTCTCACCGGCGTCTATGACGGCGTCCCAGTCGACGGCGCCGCCCTTCTCGAACTGCCTGAGGTCCCACGTCCCGTTGACCCACCTCGAGTCCCGGAACTTGGGCAGCGGCGCAGGCGCAGGCGCCGGCGCCGGCTTCTCGGCCTTGACGGCGGCCCCGTTGGACGCCGCGGGGGAAGGCTCGGCTTCCGGCTTGCTCGGTGGCGCCTCGACCGTGTCGACGGGGGCCTCCCCGGCGGCGGCGCGGGAGAGGCGGAGGCCGGAGCGGAGGCGCGGGGAGGAGAGGGTGAGGAGGTACTGCCTCGCGGGGCCCTGGTGGAGGCGGCAGCGGGTGAGGGAGAGCTGCGAGGCCGGGGGGGAGAAGGTGGAGGTCGCCATGGCCATCGGCTTCCCTTGTCGCCGCTGCCGCTGCTTGGATGGGGAGAGGCGGAAATGAGAGGCCAGCGTGAGCGCTTGGGACTTCACTTTGGGTGGGAGTGGGGAGAGTGTGCTCTTCTTTTTTGCCTACGTGGCAGGTCAGGGTGGGCCCTCTTGCTGACGTGGCTGGGCTGGGAGGATGGGGTCTCGTCCTACGTGTGCGTTTGATTGGCTTGTGGCCGAGATAACACTAGCTTAGCACGCTTTCCTTTTGTACTACACAATAATGCATGGATAGTATCGAGCGGCAGCGACATGTACTACTACTCAACAAGTAGCCCAGTGATCGTCAAGATACAAATGAGAAATGATTAGTTTTTTTTTCAAAATTAAATGACTTGGTTTTGAAACAATGAAACCCAGAAACAATAGTAAGAAAGACTCAGTATAAGCAGAAGTGATTCGACAATAAACATCAATGTGGATGCACAATCCACTATGATCAAAGTCATCCAGGTCTAAGCATGAGCGTCCCAACATCCTGATCAAAAAATGTCCATTTCCACCCCAGGTTTGCGCGTGCACTTCCGAGCTACCAAAATCTCCACCAGCTGAGGCATCCGGCGAATGAGTGCACCAAAATTCCTACTACCAGTGCTACTACGTACGTACGTAAGAACATTAACAGCGAGGCAGCGTTAATTATGTAAGTGCGGTGTGAGCTTAGTTTGCATTGTGGAGTTGATGTATCAGGGGAAGGAGTTGCTGCGCTTGAGGACGGGGGCGCAGCGGGTGTGGGCGTCGTCGGCGAGGGAGACGGCGCGGAGGTTGGAGGGGTCGTCGAGGAGCATCTTGGCCACCAGGTAGCCGGCCACGGACCAAGTCTGGAACTTGCGCGCTTGCTTGCCCACGTATCTCCCGGCCTTCCCGTCGTAGTACTCCGGGAACTCGTCCTTCACAAGCCGCTTCTCCATCACCTCCACCGCTCGCCTCGCGATGTGTGGCCGCCCCAGCTTCACGCTCACCGCCACCAGCAGCCACAGCAACACTGATCGATCATCATTCCAAATCAATTTGATTGCTATCCACAATAAACAGCTGCAAATGCACAATGTAAGGAGCTTACTACTACTAGTACGTACCTGGCCATGATCCTCCGTTGTGGTAGCTCCATCTGGTGTTCTTGGGGTCGCACCCGGTGACGATCTGCCACTCCTGGTTCTCCATCGCGGGGTAACACACCTTCATGGGCATCTCTCCGATGAGCTCCTCCCAGCGCTCCTCCACAAGGTCCAGGATTGCTTCAGCCTGTTCTCCGGTTGCCAACGAGGAGAGGATCGCGATGAAGTTGCCCAGGCAGAACCAGCGGAAGTCCATCCTCGCAGGGCTGACGTTGCCGATGAAGTATCCGCCGCGGCTGGGCATGAAGTCGAATATCCAGTCAGGGATTGATTCTGGTATCACGTTGAACTTGTTCAAGGCTGTCTCTGAGTACTCCTCTGTCTTGTAGCGGTATATCTCATTCAACCTCTGGAAGTCAAGCCAGTAGTAACTGTGCAGATGGTAGCTCAAAGCTTTGATTCTCTTTGATATTTGGTACACAAAGTCATCGTTGTGATCTTCTTTCAACAAAGTAACGGCACATCTCAGAGCCATGAAAAACAGAGCCTGGATATCAATCGGATAGCCATATATACCCTGCACATGCACAGATTGCAATCTGTAAGTAAGGGAAAGATAACCATGCAGAAATATGTTCACGCTGACAAACAGATACTTTGCTATCCCAAATTTAAGAGCATTTAATATGTAACAAGCAGATATTTTGCTATCCCAAATTTAAGAGCATTTAATATGTAACAAGCCGATCTTTGACAACATAAACATGTATCAGAAGGTGCCACTATAACCATTCCGCATTACGTCTCTTCCGTTGACAGCCCAAATATTTTTTAAAAAAATCCTGATTTCAATGTCTGGATTAACTGAAAAGAAAACAGAGTCATACCCAGAATTGTAAATAACTGTTTTAACATATACATATTGCTCATGTCAACTAAAATTAATGCTCTACCCTGTCCCATTCTTAATATTTCTGCAGTCAAGAATAAACCATGTAGGCAGGACCTGACAGAAGGCAGTTCCTTTTAAACCCAGATTGAATAAATTCAAAAGCATCAGTATATGTTACTACAACAAACCTAATGCAATTTCAACTTTGATCAAGATAATACTTCTGACAACACATCAGGACTGTTAACACTCTAGTAGGAAAGTAAGCAAACAGTTAAGAGACATACCATCGATAACAAAACAAAGCAGTGATGGGTTTAAGTGGCTTACCATTCTTCGGTCGATCATGGAACAGCCATCAGCACAAAGCAAAGCTGGAGATGTATCAAACCCTTCAGAGAGACACAATTTGAGAATAAGGCGCATTGCTCTTTGGCATTCAGGACTTTCAGCCAGAGAATTGTCCCTTGTCCATATGGTATAAGCACGAAGAAGAATAATCCACCATAAGCCAGAGTCCACAGGAGCAACTCTTCCGATGGCAGTTTCACCAAAATCAGCAAGCAGGCTTTCAGTTTTGTGCTTAGAGTTGCAGTGGTGCACCTTGAAACTAGCTGGCATCACACCCTGACCAAGCTTAAAGAGGTCAACCATCTTCTCTCTTAACTGAAGGCGAGCAGTTTCTAACAGGAAATTCTTCACTATTGTTGGCTCTCCTTTCATCAAGAAAGCCAATGCACTAGGAACAAAATCCCTCATGAAAACCTGCTTCACAGTGACAAGAACTTTATCATTGTCAATTGCATTGGATGTCCATGAGAACACTTTTTTACAGGAAGAGAAATAATCACACCCATCATTATTTTACCTATCCGAATATTCTAAGAGTGGCATGTGCTGAGTATATTTGGTAAGGTTATATAGAGATAATAGTAACAATATTAAGGAGCCTTTATGACTAAAAGGTCATATCCATGATTCAATTGTAAAGGAAATGCTAACCTGGTCATAGTTGAGTGCTCCCTGAGACTTGTCTATTGCAGCAACAGTTCCAATTGGCTGGCCTCTGAAGTGAACTATTGATTTCTTTAGGGCCTCCCAAGCAGCATCTGCAACCGTATGCCTGTGTAATATGTTGGTGTCTGTTGTTGATTCTACTGAAGGAGAACACCCAGATATTGGGCTTTTAATGGGCTCAAGGGTTTGGTGTTGATGACGATTTTCTACCTCAGATAGGATTGCTTGACTCACTTCACACGACCTGTGGCGCTCAATGGCGTGCAGCCTTGTCTTTTGCTCCATCATTGAGGACTCATATGTAGACTTATTTGCTAGTTCTGTGATCTTAATTTCAGGGGGCTTTATTGGGGGAGGAGGATCAGCATAAAGTACCATGTTTCTAGTTCACCTATTCTCAGATGGCAAAACCTCTGATGGTTAGAATAGGCAACCAACAGTTTAAGAGAATTCAACAGAAAGCTAAGATTAACTATCTAATCCATTTCAAATATAAACTTAAACCTAAAAGGAAATGCATTACAGTCTAATAGAATAGACAAGCTTTACTCTGCCACTAGCTCTCGCTACTTTTTATGGGAAAAGTGATGCATCACAAGTTCACAACTTGCATTTGTGATGCAACCAAAACGAAATAAACTTAACATGCAACGGGTGCTAGTGATATTATTTTTTATGAGTTGGCTTGATCAATCCACATGTGCTAGTTTCTTTGTCCTGTACATGAGTAAACTAGCAGTATGTGCTATATAAAGCAACTTGATAACAAGGCACAGTTATGTCCATAAAACATACAGGTCGAAACATTTGCAGAATGATATGCAGCTTGTTTGAAGCTGAAAGTGTAAAAGTTCAGTTGCAGGATCATTGGCCCAATGCAATAGAAACAAAGCACAATTTACTTGACTAGTTCTCTAACAAAATCGTCACATGATATTATTACTATTTTTAAAATAGATATGAGCTCCAAAATGACTACAAGTGTAATCCCAATGACTTTCGTTTGGCTGATGATCACAAGAGTTAGTAGTGAACTCAGAAAAAGGAAATAAATTGGAAATTTGCTTATTATTTGCTGGTGTGATAATTTTGGAAAACTTTCCGACTTATGAGTAGGTGTGACAGTTGAGGTTGCTTAAATTCATGAATAAAAGCATAGGTTATTCCATTAAAAAAACATAAAAGCATGGGTTATGCGTAAATCTTGTGTAACACAACTTTTGTGTGTAAGAAACTACTTTCCTTATGTAAAGCATTCAGACCAATACTACTTGCACCTGCTCACTCTTGTCCACAATAATTGGTGATTTCAGTGCAAATAAAGATTATTCTTGAAAGAAGGTCACAAGTGGAAAAGTATTACAGGGGATTGATCGAACATAGCACAGTGGCAAAACAGAATATCATTAATACTCCAAGCTGTTACAATGTTTTACATTAACTAGCATATCAGAAGTTCTATCTGCAGTGTATAACGTACCAAAATAGACAATAAACTACACTTTGTTCTACGGAAAGTATTACAGGGGATTGATCGAACATCGCACAGTGGCAAAACAGAATATCATTGATACTCCAAGCTGTTACAATGTTTTACATTAAGTAGCATGTCAGAAGTTCTACCTGCAGTGTATAATGTACCAAAATATACAACAAACTACACTTTGTTCTACAGAACAGAGAAGAAACAGATGGTACATTTGGACAATTGGACCGGATAACCCTTTGCAAAAACCTTAGCCAAACAACCTTATAATATGGCCAACTGAGATGTCAGAACAATCCAACTTTCTAGATCAAAATTATCAAATAGATCCCAAAATGATCACTCAGAAATCTTCTAAATGACAGGAAAATGCTAACGGGAACAAGTGGCGGATCTAAAACATGAGTTGAACCCCCAAACTTTTTGGGAACAAACAAACTGTTATTAGTACTAAGGTTTAAGGCAAATTTCTAGAACAGAAGCAGCTAGGGTTAACGCAAATTCGAGAAAAAAGTGCGTTGGTAGAGAGAGATGGATGCGGTGGAAGAACGACGGCGCCCTGGCCCTGCTCGCACGTGGGATGGACGGGGATCGCCGGAGGCGGCGGCGGGCAAACTGACGACTATGGGAATTGAAAGCACACTGAAAAACTATGGCAACTGCATAGAATAGAGGTTTGGATTCGATGAAGCCGGGTGCAAAGTTAGGGAGAAGGGAGGAGGGAGATCGGAGACGAGATCCCTCACCTGGGGCACCCAACCGAAGCTTCTAGATGCTTCTAGAAAATTGCGGGAGGGGGGAGGAGGCGCTCGCTCGAGAGAGTGAGGCGGTGGTGCGGTGGTGTGTTTATTTATAGTAAGGGAGGAGGCGGGTGCCGGTCACCTGCTACAGCCGTAAACCTCCTGATGCGATTTTTCCATCCTTTTTTTTCTTTTCAAGAGTAAAATTACCCATCAAAAACATGTTTTGCAAGAGTAAAATTACCCATCAAAATGTTTTGCAAAAGTTGTGAGTCCTAATTCTTGCAATAGCTAAAATATTTCTGCCTAGAATGGATAGTAGATACGATAAGAGGCGAATGACACTACTGTATGATTTGCATCCTGTCAGTTTCACTGTCTTCTGCTATGAAGCATCCAATATCATTTGGTGCATAAGTTTTTTACTACAGGGAAGTAGAAAATTTGCGACAAGATGCCAGGTAGCTCCTTGTAACAACTGCAGTTCTACTAATGGGTGTATATATATACAACTTACAGAGCCCTTCTTCCGACATGGTAAAACTTCTCCATACAGAAATGGGGAGCTTCAATGAAGTTAAAAACTAGACAAGAGTACTACTACTACTACGGAGTAATAGAATTTGACACTATTTAGGATTTGCTTCTGTTAACTGACAACTGAATACACAAACTACCATATTTAATTATCTAAGCATCTACTGGAAGCACAGCCGCTTCATCCTCTCCCACAGGCGCCTGGTGGTCATTGTTTGACACAGGACACAGCAATGAGGCTAGGTGCAGTTAGTTTTGCTTGCTACAGCCTGTATCCTCTCAACCGCGGTAAGCTTGAAGATCCATATCGAACAATGTACGGTTGATGGTTGCGGTATGATGGCAAGTGATCCCGGTTTGTTGGATTGACATGTCCAGAGATCAGAAACTTTGGGCCAGAATCAGGGTTGATGTAGCTGCTTCCAGGAGGTTCCTCTTTATTGCCCGATAAGATCTCCTGCGAGAATGAAAAGAATACATTCAGCAACGGCATACAGTTTCAACAATATGGAAAAATATTAGTACACGGATGAAATATCATTTGTACAGGATAATGGATCTTATGTTTGTAATAACCGTTTTCCGGTTGGTCCCCAACTCTCCATACAAACACTAAATGCAATTTGCCATTGTAGAAACTAGCTAGGATCGTGTTGTTAAGTTCCTCATTAGTAAGCTAGCAGGTGCTGAATAGCACCTTAACACATTCTAGTTGGCTGGAACAGGGAGAAAGTAGTTAGGGCTTAGGAACCAATCAAAATCACCATAGGGAACAAGTGGCTCTATCTAAGTCCTATCCTGAAACTGAAGTGGCTTTCTCAAGTCTGTCCAGCTCCAGACTAGCAGGACGAAGGCAACCATCATATGCTATGGTTAGTGCATATACTCCCTCTGTTTCATAGTCGTTTGACTTTTTTTAAGTCAAACTTCTTCGAATTTGGCCAAGTTTATAGCAAAATACAATAATATTTTCAATACAAAACAAAAATTGTAACAAAATATATTCAATGTTAAATTTAGTGAAACTAATTTGGTGTCGTGGATGTTGCTAATTTTTTAAATTTGGTCAAACCTAAAGAATTTTAACTAAGAAAAAAGTCAAAAGATTTATAATATGAAACAGAGGGAGTACCGGAGACTGCATTCCCTTAACTAAACTAAACCTGCTGCAAGACAACCCTATCGTTAGGCCTGTTCAAACCAGGTCATATGGGTTTGGTCAACCCATAGTGAGAGCAAATAAAATGCACGTGCAGTTTAAATGGGTTGGCTAGAAGCAGTACAAACACCCTACGGCCCTACCTCTGGTACATCTAGTTCTTTAAATCATCTCAATTTAACCAACAGGTGGCAACTAGTTTTGTAGGCTGAGTTTCTGGGCCCTGGTTCCGGCAAGACTTAGTCTACTTAGAATAAGCATAACAAGAGGCTCAATTCTTATGGCATCTTAACAGTAACTAGGATACAAGAGCAGCAGTGTGCATCAGGACATAGGTTACCAACCTGTACAAGTTGATGTGCAGTTTGAACCTGTGAAGAACTGCCTTTGATCATAACTAAAACCTCATTCGGATAATCTCTACTTTCCTCAAGATCAACAACTGCCCCACTGACAGAACGTATATAAGAAATATTTTGTCCCCTTGCACCAATTATCTCTTCAGCAAGTGGCAACGGGATCTGCATTGTTTGTGTGATCTGAAAGCAAAAACCATTTTATAAGTGGAAAGATGAGTACATCAGTTCTTTTTTTAAAAAAAAAAGACGAAATGGAATAAATACGTATAAAACAAATCAGAATGTAACAGTTCAAACTCAAGCTAATTGTTACAAGCAAAATGAGAAAAAAAATGTATAGTTTGTAACTAGAGGATTATAAGATATAGTGTTACTGAATTTAGACCTGTTGTATTATGGCATTGGCTTGGTGACCGGGTTCAGATAAATATGGGTCACAAATAGATGGGTCTCGGCCATACAACAAATATCTGCTGACTTTTGGGCTAAGAGGAGTTCGATGGTCAGGTAACAATATGTCCTTGTTCACTGGAAGACGATAATCACTGGCAACCTGATTTACTTGATTTTCTTTAGTATTATCAAGTGCCTCACTTACTGCTTGGTTCTGCAGATGAACAACACAAATATCAATGGCATGAGTAGAATTCATGTTCATGCATAAGAAAGCATGCTGAAGTACAGGAAGCATTACCTTTCTTTCAAATAGGTGAAGCACACCGTGATCAACTAGGAACTTCCTGAGAACTCCAAGTACAGATTTTAGGGCATGGAGAACCTTGAGGGGAGCACCACGTATGTCCACGATTCTTTCATCCACTACATCATAACTCAGAAGTTCAACTACACACAATAGCAAGTGTTAAATCCAAAGAACTGCACCAAGTTCAGGCACAGCAAACTGGACTGAAACCAGGAAAAGAAAGTGGATAAATTGGTAGAAGCTGTCAATGTATTGAAATCATTTGTTTGCTTTTTAAAAAATATCTCACTTTCGAAGTGTTGTTGAAATAATTGCCACTTTCCAGTTAGTTTTTGAACATTGTAGCTAAAAGAATCCTTATGATATTACAAGCTATAGGATACTAAATAAATTGAGGAACAAAATAACAAGTGATTCGAATTGGAAATATCCAACCTCTGAACGTTGATTTTAGAAACACAGAGAGTAACACCACATTTCCAATTTTCTTTTAACTGAGCAAATTCCATAGAACATTGGACCACATACCTTTATCTATAATCTTTACGGTAGCACCGGTAATTTCTTGAATTGACTTGATCCTGACTCCTTGCTTGCCAATTAAGTGTGTGGCTTGTGCTGAAGGGACTAATAATTTAGCAGAACATTTTTCTGGTGCAGAACCAGATAATGTATCATCACAATTGATCTTCTCTATATCATTTATATGCATGAAGATCTTAATCACAGCATCCATAGCAGGAGGTAACTCTGCTTGAGATTCTTCTGTTGCAGATATTAACACCTGAAATACAACGGCAAGAAAATAAACATATTGCAATTGACAAGAAATAATACCAGAGACTAGTATTTTCTGCACATAAATATGGAACAGGAGCAACAAGTTTATGAATACTCGATATGAACATTGCTGTCTATGGCTCTGATAAGGAGTACCATCTGCACATCTTGCACTAGTTTTCTACCATTTCAAAAGTAACCTTAGCTAGCTATCAGTGAAGTCATTACTATCAGAATCTACCTGACACATGACACTAATAGGTTATTGTGTCTGTCTGTCTGATGTTGACAAAGAATAAATGACAAAAACGAAGCAGGAATCAAACATATAAGATGGGCAAGCCTCACCTAGCTATTGAACTCCTCGAACAAAAAGAAAGCTAAAAGAAAGAAGACCAAGCAATGTGGTTTCACATATCGTTATCAGCTTCTAGAACCGTGATATAGCTATATAGAACCCAACATGGCACAGAAATGAGATAATTTTCTCTGATTAAACTGCTACATATAGAAGGCTTCTAATAAGGCCGTTTCATAATGAAGAAAGTGTTCTCAAACTTTATAATATCGTGAGTCATCCTGGTCTCTGAAGCCTTCCATTTCTTACCAGGAAGTTTCACTAGTGACCAGGATGCTGCAATCTCTGTCAAAACTTCAAGAGCATGGGTGCACCCTAATAGAGTAATTAAGCACATTTGACCATGGGAAAAACATCGTGAGCCTATATTGTCCTCAGCAGAACATTGCATAGTGTAATCAACACGGCAAATGTCAAAACGCCCAAGTTCATAGAGAACAGTGAGAAACCGGTTATGCATGTTACCGTGAAACTAGGGCGATGCTGAAGCAGCAGGACGTTGTTTACACATAACCATGACAATAGCACGGTCCAATTCAGAACTAACAAGCAGAAGCAGGTGGCTAATACACTGAACATTAGCCATGTATTGCTTATGGCAACAAGCCGACGAGGTGAGATCTCAGGCCGTAGCAAGTACCCCCGATCTCAAACGAAGAACGGGGTAATCATCAACATGCTAATTCCAAGTTCTAACCACCGTACGACGAAAGCCCTAACTCGAATCACCGAAAAATGTGCGAGGGAGGAGTCGTCTTACGATCCGGTTGGCGACGGCGGCGGCGGCGTCGAGGACGCGGACGCGTGCGCGGGTGTCCTCGCAGAGGCGCTTGATGGTGTCGCCCCGCCGCCCGATGAGGCCACCCACCTTGTCCGTCGCCACCACCAGCCGGAACACGCTCGCGCCGGGCCACCCGGGCCATTTCATCGGCTTCCCCACCTCACCTTCCTCCAAACCCCCCTCCTCCTCGTCTACCTTCCCCGCCGACACCGAGTTCGCCGGCGGGGGCGCCGACAGCTGCTGCTCCGCCTCCGCCTCCGCCTCCTCCGAGTCGAGTGATGAAGGAGTCCACTGCTTGAGCGCCGGGTGCTCCGGCTCTGAGTCCGACGACGACAACCACACCACCTCCTCCGGCTCCTCCTCCTCCTCAACCTCGGCGGCGGCGACCTCGTCGGGCACAGCCATTGCTGTTGGGATTTTGTCGCTTTCGGGGAGGAGAAGCGAAGCCGAAGCGATTTCCAAGCGAAGCGAGTGAACTGACGACGCCACTGGCACTGGTCGCGTGGGTTTCTGATGACTCAGTCACAAGATGGGCTGGATTTTAATTCCAGGCCCATTCATGGTACACGCCAGAATAAATGGGCCGGGATTTTAGGCTTCGGAAAATCAAATGGATTGGATACCAGGACTCAATTATTTTTGGGCTTCGCAAGTTTTTTTTATTGAAAAACTTTTACATGTAATTATAATATAAATAATTGAGATGTAATTACGTTGTAACTACACTGTAACTACGATATAACTTATATAAAACGTATATTCAATTATGTTTTGGTTGGTTAGCATTACACGTGTGAAAATTTTTTCCCAGTAATTTTTTCCCCTTCATGTATAAATCTTGAGGTAATCCGAAAGTTTTTTAACAATTCCGTTGTTTTTTTCCTCTCGTTTATGAATGATGTAGAGTCAAGATGTTGACCTACTTTCGAAAGTGCTCATATGGTAGTGTACGTGTGTATGTGTTTGTCAGGATGAGCGTACATGTGTTTTGAGTGTCCATTTTTACTATGTTTCTCAAAAAAACTCACTCCATCCTTTTCACCTCGGCTAACCAAAATTTAAATTAAAACTTAATTTAAAGTAGATTTTGATGTTTTTTCATCATAGTTTATTTTTCACTATTGATTTTTATCTAAGAACATGCGTGTAAAGTTTTACCCATAAATTATTTCTTATCACTTACGGCTTATAACTTTTTTTCCTTGTTTCTCTGTTTTTTTTTCTTTCACCCTGCTTAATAGAGTATAGCACTAGCTAAGTCTGGCTCGGTTTCCTTTTTAAAAAAAAAAACTTTTCTTTCTTTTTTATTGTGTCCATTAAGAATTCAAGATGACCATATACGGGTTAGCCGGTGCGCATGCAACATCTTGCGATTATACACAAAATGATCAACGACAATGGCAGGCAACAACCAACAACAGCTCGTGAGTCGTGAATCGTGATCACTGGTCAGCACGAAAAAGATTTGGGAGAGAAGAAAACGAAGAAAGATATGAAAGAATTAATCACAGGCAAGGCAAGCAATGGCCATTAATTATGGCTTCTTCTGCCGTGTAGGCCGTCGTCATTGGGTAATCTCTACTACTACAACTCTGTGATGAGCAGCCGTGAGCAGCGCCGATCTGTCTACGGCGGCGGCGACATTGTTGGTGATGCCGTCCTTTCGTCGCGGTGGTTGACGACGCTCCTCCCTCTGCTCCTCCGGCGACGGCGACGGCGAGGACAGCGGCGACGGCAGTGGGCCGTCGTCCGCCGCCATCTCGCCCTCGAGCGCGGCGCAGTAGGTGGCGAAGGTCGCCGGCGTGACGTTGAGGCGGAAGCGCAGCGCGAAGAGCAGCTCCAGCTCCAGTCCGTTCATCTCCGCCACCTCCACGCCTCCCACGCGCGCGAAGTAGGCGTTGTTGTAGTGTCTGCACATGTATCATCGCATCAAGAAAATAATACTAGTATTGGCAACGGATTTACCAACCAATTAATTAAACTAACTGGGTAACCACTAATTAATAATCCCTCAGTTTTTAGTAGATGATATCGTTAACTTTTAAATACATGTTTGACCATTCGTTTTATTCAAAACTTCTACGCAAAAGTATAAGATATAAGTTATACTTAAAATATTTTAAGTGATAAAATAACTCACAACAAAATAATTTATAATTTCGTAAATTTTTTGAATAAAATGAATGGTTAAACGTGTGATAAAAAGTCAACGGTGTTATATACGTACAGAATATATGCAACTAAGATTGGTAGTTAAATAAATTGATTAAGAAGAAGACACCACTTAAAAAAAAGATTGTTAGTTACTAAGTAATTAGCGGGTGTGAGGTAGGTAGGTGGGCAATCGGGTTCAGCACTGATCAGCTGTCGTGCTGTCTGTGAGAGGAACAACCTAGCGATGAGCTGGACATCCCAACCGCACCTACCTGCCGGCCATGTCGTCTCGTGCTTAGCTAATCAATCTCGAGCACCCAAAAATTACTACAATACTGAACGGATTAAACATCTTCAGAGAAAGGAAGATGCAGTCAGTTAGAACTTAGAACATGCGTTTATTGGCTGCAATCCAGCTCGATCAGCAACCAACTACTGCAATGTAGTACGTAGTAGTACTGGATAATGAGCAGTGAGCACTGGATAAGATATAATTCCACATGAGTAATTAAGCTAATGGCCTAAATGCAGCGTAATAATAGCTGCTAAGTCATTCTAGCACCGGCTTGACTTGCCTTTGCCGACACACAAGGCAGTTGTTGTTGTTGGTTCTTTTTTATCCTCTCCGATCTGCTCTACTACTCTGCATTATGCGCTGCACCGACAGGTGACAAAATAGATCGATATCTTGTTCGATCAATTGCCCATTTCACGCCTGATGGCACGCATGGCACATGGTTTGTGTACTGCAAAAATGTTAGCTGCATTGGTGTGTTCTTGCTAGTACTGTGATTTATTGGTTCTTGCTGCCGGCCGGTCAACTTTGGCATGTGCCTGGTGTTAAATCCTTCCGTGCTTTCGGTTTTCTTTAAGAGTGGCAGGCAAGTTATGCTCGAGTTTAATTTGGTATTGTTCGCAAAGTAGCAGTAAAAATTGGCACGAGTTGAGGCAAATGCGAGCTGAGTTGACAAAAAAATGGTGTGGAAGAATGGAATGTTGAATGCTCACATGTCGTCCATGAACTTGGCGGCGACCATGACGCTGGTGATGAGAAGCCGGTGCACGCTGTACGAGTCCACGCACACCGCCGCCGCCGCCGGCGATGGCGACGACTCTCCCTCCTCCTCCTCCTCCTCCGGCCGCCCCGAGAGGCGGTCGAGGTAGACGCGAGCCACGACGAAGCACGCCGGGCTGCACCCGGCGTACCGGTATATCCGCTCCGCGTACCGCCGCACGCTGATCTCCGGCCTCGTCCGCCCGCGGAACGCCGTCGTGGCCGCCGCGGCGGCCGTGCTGCCGCCCCGGGCGTCGGCGTCGCCCCGCGCCGCGGCGCGCTCGAGCAGGCCGGCGAGGACGGCCACCACCTTGGGCGCGGGCGCGGCGGTGCCCTTGCTGTTGCTGCGCCTCGTCGTCCTCCTCTCCATGCGTTGCGTATGGTGGAGGGAAGGGTGTTAAGGTTGGTGGCGCGAGCGGCGGGGGGAGTGTGCTATTTCCGCTTGCTCTTTATATCTAGCTATCTACCTCTGGTCGTGTAGTGGACTAAGGGGTAAAGCTTTGGCCTTCGGATTGGTGGAATTGAAAATTTTAGTACTAGCAAGTTTCATTTGAATAATAGAGCCCAGTTTGGTTTAAATTATTGAGTAAATTATTACAGATTATCCAATTAATTATAGGAATAATTAGATGGGGTAAATGAATGTAACAAATATCAAAGAGAATAAGTGTGATGTACAATATAAAAAATGTTTACATATTCTTTTAAAACGTGGAGTAAACAATAGCTGAATATAATATTCTTGCTAGCTAGCACTCCAAGCTTTTGATATGCTGTCACCGTGATTCACCTAGAGACGTGATTCACTGATATCCAAAAGTTCAAAGGATATGTATCAATTTGACCAACTCCAGTTAAAACAAGATGCATCAAACGAAGCGTGCTTGTTACTAGTAGTTGCCATAATTTTTTTTCAACGAAATTTGCCGCACGTTACCGGCGTCAATTCTACGTCGAGATGGGGTAAATGAGAACACGCACCGTGCAGTGCCATTCGTAGCATTCAAGCCCGCGGGCTAACTTGCTGTCCGCATCAATGTAACACGAACCAACCGTGGCCATGGCACCGGACGAGAGTCGAGAGCACACAATTCGTCGGGGTTTGCTTAAAAACGCAATGTAGTCGTACTATCAACCAATCAAAAGGGAAACAATGACACGAGTTGGGGAAAGGATCATCATCAATCACCAAAAGGCAAACAAATTAGTCGCAAATGAAGATGTGTTTACAGGTTTCGATCAACGCGACCATTACAGAAAGATCCTTGTCATGTAGCATGCTAGTAGTATTTGCAAAGCTACTACGACAACAAATTTGAGCAGATTCACACCGTATCAACAAAATGCAAAAGAACTTGTTTTCACCACAAAACCAAGTTGAAGTGCGGCTCGGTCATAATACGTAGAGGTAGTAGCCGCGGTGGTTTGTTCTATTATGCACAGAGCGGGAAGCGAGCACTCACGACCTCTTCTTCCTCTTCTTCTCCTCCGACTTGTCAGACGCGTTCTTGAGCTGCAACGGAGACATCGTGGGTGTTCATCGTCAGGTCAGCATTTCAAACGCCGAATCAAACCGAAAAGAGGCAGCGTATATGGAGGATGATGACTCATGTACTCACCATGATGACGAGGATCCGGACAAGGACGGCCACGAAGTCAGTGAAGAGGGTGAGTGCGTGCTTGATGTAGTCCATGTCACCGTGGTGAGCCCTCTCGATGATCTCCTGCGTGTCATACACCATGTACCCCAGGAAGATCAACAGGCCAAAGTAAACCTGCAGGAGGAACCGCACATGTATCATTCATTGTTCAGCCTAAGGACGGGTTTTGTTTGGATTGGACAAGATCGGCTCCAGTATCTCACCTCAAACATGAAGCTGCCAGTGGAGTGGCCAAAGATGGACGCGGCAAACTGTAGCCAGAGCAGGATGGAGAGGCCAGAAGAGAGCAGACCACCAAGATAGAGGTACTCCCTCCGCTTGGCAACAATGGCAGCGCAAGTGAAGCACCCAAACGCGATGGCAGTTCCAACAAATGCTGTCACAAGAATGCTGGCAACACAGAGCAACAGACATAATGTCAGTCAACAGGAAAAAACATGCCAGGGAAGGTGATCAACAAGACAACAAGAGAAAAGCTCCTAGGACAGTTACATTACAAATTTGGCAGCTACGACACAAAGGAAACAGTGAAATACACTATTAAGGTGGTAGTACTCAACTTCATCATCATTCAGAAAATAAAAGCAGCCCAGGACAACAATGAAAAAGGGTCCAAACCGAAACAAGAAGACAATATCCACAAGACTTTAAACACCACTGATTTCGTGGCGATAAGTTAGTTGTGCTGTCCTAGTAACTCCAGAGCAAGTATCTATTAGACTAACAATATTAGCTAGGCATGCAAGGAGCATCATGACTAAGTATCAACAGATATGACGGAAGCAAAAAATGTGAAAGGGCCTATCTAAATACTAGTACTAACTAGTAGAATCAACAGCATACCGTGAAACTCAGAATGAATATTGTAGTAGTACTGAATGCTAAAACCTCTCATATCATGATAACAACACTACACACGATGTATTTACCAAACTATATACCACTATGCACCCAAACTACAATACCACTATGCAGGATGTATTTACCCAGACTTGCAATACCACTACTATCATGGTTGGCAAACCTATGTTCTTGTAGAAGCTATTCAAGGAAAAAGATAAGACATGATATAGTCAAATTTCACAAGCAGAATTTGACCACTATAAAACATCTGAACCCATTTAATGCATCCAAGAATAACCACGCGACAATGACACTTTTCACAGGTATTTGAGCCACATTAAATCCCACGAGCATCATGTCACACTCAATCCTTGACATATTGTCAACCATTATCACCAACTTGTCTGTCCAACATGTCATTTACTTTTCCAAGTTACTTCTAAATCCACCAATCATGATCAAACAAAATGAACCATCGCCATCGCTGCATAGTAATGGACCATTTTTTAAACAACTAGGATAAGCTCATTTACCTTGGGTCAAAGTCTACAGCGAGCTTGATCAGAGGCCCAACTGAAGCCCCTTCCAGCAGGGCAGCGGCCAAGAGAAGCCCAAACCTCTTCCTCTGCTCACAGGGTAAGACAGAAAAAAAAAAGGTCAGCACACCATGTATTTGACATTGTCAGTAAACCAAACTTCCTGTAAATTTCTGCGGAGGAAGCAATCGAGTTATCAAGGTCAGCAGAAGAAGGCGAGACGAACCTCCTCATAGACAGGCACCGAGAACAACCAGGCGATGCTCCCCACGCACCCGAGCATGGTCAACATCCCGCCGATGTTCAAGGCGACGTGCAGGTATGCGCCCACCGCCGACGCAGCCAGCGCGACGCATAGTGTCAGGTAAACCTGCAGGCACCGTCAGGATTCAAGTCATTATTGCAACCATTAAACCCAATCTGATAAGGACGCATGCATATTAAGAAGCAAAAAACCAAAATCTAGTTGTATTACAACCTAAGAAGGCATGAAAACCATCCAGGTCATGGGGCATAAGCATATTTCGTGCATGAACAGCACATGGTTCTATAGGGACATTCAGACTTGCAGTGCTACCTGCTGCGTGGAATCAACAGTAATACAACCTATTTATAGACAGCTACCGAATCAAAAAAAATCTGTAAACAAAAATAATGCCCAATCGAGTAGCGTTTTGTCGCATTTTATGAACAGATGACGTGGATTGGTACGCGTAACTTCAGAAATTATCCAAACCGACCACTAATCATCCAAAAAGTCTAATCCTCGAAACCAACGAAGACTAATCTCCCTGTCTATTCCCCAAACCCACGAGACTAATCTTCAAAAGCCAATTGCATACGGCACATTTCATAGCACAAGCGTAGCGATCCACTCGGCACGATTTGCGATTCACAAATTAGGAACGAAAACTCTAACCAAGCGCAGGGAGCCCAAACCAGCATGGAAGAGAGTACGAACAATCCAATAAAAACCGCATTACCCCAATTTTTCCCCCCCAAAAAACACGAACCATGGATTCGAGAACTTGACGCCCAAATCCATTGTCGCATCCAGCACCAGGCAAAACCTAAATCCATTGTCGCATCCCACACCAGGCAAAACCTAAATCCATTGTCGCATCCCACCACGCAAAACCTAGACCAGTAGCAACACCCGCCACGCCGCGAACCAAAACCGCCCCAACAAAAAGAATCCCCAAAAAAAACACAGCAAGCGGGAGCGGGAGGAAGGAGAGGGAGTACGGCACGTACGAGCTTGAGGTGGGACTGGACGGCGGGGGAGATCTGGCGGAAGTTCTTCAGCGAGTCGTAGCCCCAGCCGCTCGCCGCCGCGCCGTACGCCGACGAGGTCGAGTAGAAGGCGTCCATCTCTCTCTTTCTCTCTCTCCCTCCTCTCGAATCGAACCGCCTCGCCTCCTCGCACGCAAAGTGCGTGTGGATTTTTCTCTTCTTTTTTTTTTTTTTTTGCCTTCGCTGGTGTGGCTTCGAATTTCGAATCGTCGGATGAAATGAAAAGAATGCGAGGGTGAGGCGGGGGGTTTATATACCGCGTGGGGACGGTTCGGGTGGGTGGGGCCCCGCACGCGCTGCGACCTGCGAGTGGATTCGCGAGCAAAGGAAACGGGACGGTATTGTTCGAGTAGTTCTCGCGAAGGCTCGGTGCGTTTTAAAGCGGGTGCAGTGCGTCGCGACCGGTCCGGAAGCTTCTACAGCTTCGCAAGCATTGACGTGAGAGAGATATACTAGCCCCTGCTCCTAATCTACAATTAAATAAGACTTTACCTCCGTTCAAAAAAATTAATCCAAAATTAAATAAAATTTTATTATGGTAGCATGTTCAAATCCGTTATACTATATGATATCTCATTTAATCCATTCATGGTTTTTTTTTTTTTGATGGAGGAGGCTTTGTACAAGATTCTGCTCCGATGGTACAAGCATGTACGAGTAACATGGCATTTTTCCTTGCGCCATGTTGATCTGAGTATATTCTTTACCATGGTAAACATGCAAAAAATCTAACACACGATCGATCGCGCGCCGCGATCAGCTCCCCTCCCCGCGTTGCTTTTTTTTACAACATTATTTTCATGTTTTTAAGTAAGTCTATACACATAAAAATTTTATACCCGAAGTTTATAGATCAAAAGTTTATATATCTGATTTAAATTTGAATTCAAATTCAAATATTTTTATATAGAATATTTCTATACATAAAGTCTATACGTACGAAGCTTATGTATATATTGATAAGTATAACGTTTATACGCATGAATATATTTTTAAGGATATTAGATTTTTTTTTCTATTTTTAATTTTTAATTTTTCTAATCTGTTTTTAAATGGTTTAAAATTTATGGTGCAGTAGAAAGTGGAGGAAGGGGAGACGTGTGCGCTGCCTGATCGCCCAAGACGATCATCCGCCCGTTAGGGCTCCCCGTAAACATGTACGGTACTATTCCAGCATGTGTTTGTTAGTACTTTTGAATATATTTCTTTTGCGAGGAAGTACTTTTGATTTTGCAGAATGTGAAAAAATATTAATTAGTAATAGGTGTTATCTCCATCTTTAGGGTAGTATTTCAATGAGTGTTCTTGTTTTAATTAATCCATGATTTTGCACTTGGTCATCCTCCAGCATATAATCCTCCTCGTAATGATTAAGTCTAGTTTTTTTAAGCAAATGTTGGGATGGGTTCACTTATTTTAAAAAAAATATTTATATGTATATAAGGAGTTAAGGACGTATTATACGTTTGGAATTTTTTTTTTTGCAGCTGTATACTCTATCTGTCCGAATTTAAATCCTTATATCAAAATTACGTACATATGCAGGGTATTTTTAGACTTGTCTTTCCAAAATGCATGCCGCACGCACGCGTAACGCGACGCGCATCTCTATTCCGCTTCCGCCGGCCTGGACCGAGGTCCGTGGGCGATCAGCGATGACGAAAACCGGCTCAATGTAGCCAATGGAGGCGTGCCACGTGGCATTTCGCACGTAGCAGAGGTAAAGACTCCACAGGAAGCTTCGTCGTAGACTTGTAGTACTCCGTACTAGAGTAGCTGAGAGTGCCTGGGCCTCTCTCGCGCGCTTTTGCTTCCTCTTTAAGAACTGGCCCACCTGCCAGTGAGCCAACCCGTCCATGAGTTTATCTTCTCTCTCTTGGCTTTGCTGTTAATTTCTCAGTTGGTTTGATTTCTGTGTGTTTACTCTGTGTATATATATGTATATATACATATATATATATACACACTCCAGATGATTTTTTTCCCAAGATAGCACTACCATTTTCCGTAGAAAATACCTGGAAAATGGACCAGGTAAATTTAAAAGGGATGAAAGAAGCACCGATGGTGGTGGTGTTTTTTTATCCTTGCGAGCGCTACCATTCTTCAAAGAAAAGAGCACTACTACCATTCTTCAAAGAAAAATAGGCCATGTAAATTCAAACGTGATGAGAGAATCGGCACACCGATGGTGTGATGGTGATCTGGTAGATTTCACAGAATTTAAATTTAGTTCCATAAATATTACTATACACTTACCAGGGCACTTTTAACGTAATTTAATTTTAGTGAGACTAAAGAGTTGTCACTGGTATGTCTCTTTGAGCATAATGTGTATGCATATGCGTCTTCCCTGTAATCGGAAAAGTAAATGTGATGAACATTTTTGAACAAAAGTCTTCTAATATGTAAGAATGAAATAAGCTAGCTGCCTTTTGGAAACGGAGGAAGTACTGATCCTATTCTGTTAAAAAAGAATAATGCAAATATGTTGATCATTGTACGCATGATGTAGTTGGAATGCATGCAGGACATTTCGTGTGCACAACTAGCACGAACGATGTAGAGTTTCTGAGCAATCGCATTTCTTGGCTTCTGCCGGCATTCTAGCTTTAGCAGCCGTCTGCTATAAGGATAGATATATATAGATCTTGAAATTAAATAATATGTTACTTTTAATGGCTATATATATACACATATAACCTACTGTGATATATGGACCAGCACTTTAATACGGTATATGCTAGCATAGCGATATTGCTATATAGTACAGTACATCATTCACTTGACTTTATTATATAAATATATAATAGACATCGAATGTGTTCCCGGTAGAAATGTACTACATGCATATGCTTTCGTGGATATCCCTCTTATACATATATATCGTTATTCATTCATTAAACGATAGTATAATTAATTACACATTTTATAGGACACCCTAGCTATATTTTATTACGCTAAACTAAATCATTAATTTCATGCATGCATTTATAAAAACATTAAGTTATTAATTGAGTAAATTTCAAATTGCCCTATGTTTTATGTCAAAGTTGTATAAAATCACACATACTATGACTTATGGAATATAACAAGAAGTTTTATATATGGTCTAAAGATATCATGAAACCCCACTTTTCTTTAAATCTCGATTTCAAGTACATCTTAAACAATATTATTCAAAATAGTGAAAGCTTTAAACCAATAACCTTAATTAAGAAATCAATAATTAAAAAAAATCCATAGATGCTTATATTTTAAATTTTTAATTAATTTGCATGCTCTACGTGTATAAGATGGGGTGGGGTTAGATATGTGAAACATCAATTAGCACTCTTATTATAAGTCAATTTAGGTTTATATTAAGTCAAACCATCTCAAAATTAACCATTTTATCTAATTAAAACACCGAATTACTTTCATGGATATATCTTTATAGTATATTTATTTTGTGTTGGTAATGTAGTTATATTTTTAAAAAAAAATGATCGAACTTGAATAGATTTGATTTAGAGCAACTCACAATGACTTATAATACCAAGTAAAGTATAATGGTTTTATATGTCACAAGTATATATACCTGAGGTTTTATTCAATTTCAACAATAAAATATATATGGGGCTTTCTAAAACTCGCTTTCTTATTAATTGATCCGATCGAGGGGTGAAAATTGACTTGATCCCTAGCTAAGTAACAAGAAAAGTATCAGTCTCATTTTGTTTTGCAGCTGAGACGCAGACACCCACAGCTTGCCGCAGGCTGGCAGTAGCTTCATATTAGCTTATACTAGTAACCATCGATAACTACCTCGCATCCACGCATACAAAGACTTGAACGATTATTCCAAATTTCCTACTGAATTGCGCAACGGATGATCCATGCAGCAGCCAGCAGCTAGCATGCATGTAACTTCGCCGGACTTGCATTCTACTTTTCACAGCTTAGTTAACTAATTAAGTGGCAAGATTATATTTAATTGGCTAACGATCGAGTTCAACTCCAGGTTGTTGCCATGATGCTGCCTGGCCTCTCTAGCTTAATTTCTGATCATTTTCTACTGCTTATATATATAATATAGAGACTCTTTGCGGTCGTTTATGTTACAAAGGCTATTACTAGACTATCACTACCAGAGATTGTAAAGCTGCCGTGTGCCTCACCATGTTACCGAGAGTTTCTGCTAGTACTCGGTAACGTACCGAGAGTATAACGTTGCACCCGTAAAATAACAAATATACCGTGTGTTCACGATGAAAAAAACTCGGGAAGACCAAAAATACCTTATGCCATTCCAAACCACTCGGTAACCATGGGACCCACCGTTCCTACCGTAGCTAGGGTCGGTTGCTTTTGGCTTGGTGCTTTGACGATCCCCGTTGGCACGGAATTTTTTTGCTTGGCGGGCAGTGATTTCTGTTGGCGCGAGCGGATAGTGCGCTGTGTTTTTTTTTGGCGCGCGGTGAATATTTGTTGGCGCGCATGGAACAGTAACTTCTCGAGAGTTCTTGTGTTTTTGCTATCGGGAACAGGCCACGGCCCACCTGTGGGCCCAAATCAGTGATACCACAAAACCCTACTCCTTATAATCGATCGATTCCCCCGTTCCACCGTTCCTCTCTCTCTTCAGTCCCCATCCCCACCCCTGCCGCTTCACTTCTCCCCTCTCGGTCTCTCCGCTTACGGCCGTGCGTCCCGTCCAGGCTGGCTAGCGCGGTGGCGCGTCCCCTGCTAGGCCGGCTAGCACGGAGGCGCATCCCCGGTCGACGAGGGGTCGCAACCCACTCCATTTACCTCCAGCAGTGATCCAGGAGTACGAAGCCCTGTACATCCACGTCCATCTGCAGCGCTGACTGGTACATCCTCGTCAAGCCGTGCAGCAAGGCTCCCAGTCCCCATTCAAGAAGCAGCTGAGCCGTACTGAGGTATTACAGAACTGCATCCTCCTATCCGGCGTGGTGTGCGCATGTAGAGTGGTTCTTGAATCGTATGCAATGATGGTTCTTGATTCTGGGAAATAGACGTCCTTTTCTCTATGAATCCAGAAATAGTACGTTGTCTGATTTGTAGGGACTGCATCTCAGTTGAAAATATAGTTTATATCAACACCATGATCGCTATGAAATAAACTGCAGTGCTGTGTAAATAAAAAAGCAAACCCTGATGACTACAAAATGATGTGGATGAGAGTCCTTGTATTGTCAGACTAAATGGTTTTCTATTTTTTTCTACATGTCAATAGATGCATATTATTGGTTAGGCTGAGAGTTAGCCACGTCCCTCATTGTTTAGCTTGTTGCTGGATGGTTGAATGGGGATGATATTCATATTCGTGCCATATTGTGTGATGATCTGAACTGCTACTTTGTTTGTAACCTTGTATCTACATTTTATTATACCATGAACCATGTCGCTACGACACTTCTATGTATTGCCATTTGATCTGTTTCATATAATACTTCAAATCTTAATCTTCTAGGAATATGCGGCTCTTGAGCTTAGGCTGTAGGGAGGCTTCCAATTGTTCAGATCAGGCAGTGAGTGGTGCTACCTTGCCAAGATGCGGATCAAGGTCCTCATGTTCCCAACAGCCTAATCATTCTCCTAATTTGGATGAGGAGATTTTGGTGGAGGAAGAAACATCTGAGGAAATCTGGTTTCGTGGTCCCACACGTGTGCCACCACAGCCTACCCGAGAGGAGGACAAACCTGTGCTGACTCCAGTAGGAGATAGGTAAAAATTCTATTTTTGTATTTTCCATTATGTTGAATATGAAGGATTGATCTACCTGTTTGTTGATATGCACAGGCAATGGCGGTCAAATGATTTTGGGGGCAACATTAGGGTCCCCAATGGCATCCTGACATTACTTCTTAAAAAATGGTTCCCTGGCATTGTCACATTCAAGGGTAAAGAGGAGCCAGCATGGAGTTGGAAACATTACAGGATAGCGCCGGATACTCCAAGAAGCAATCAAATACGGCTGCCAAGCTGTCTCCATCGTGTTGAGGAAGACTTCTGGGTTTGATTTTGAACATTACCTTCTCTAATTTGGAGTTCATCGCACATTTTATTCTATCTGTAGTTTTCCTAGTTTAGAGCCTGCTTGTCTAGTAAAATATTGATAAGGCACAATATTTGAATACCATAGTTTTTAGTGTCAAGCAGGCCCTTTAACTTTCCATAGCTGCAGCTTTACTTCAGGTGGGCAGAGGGAAAAGAACAAGAAGCTAGAAAGGTTGTCCACAATTGTGTCAAGGGCCTCTTTGATCGCTTGTTTTATGAAACACGCATCCTAGCTGTGCTTAATTACCAAAGGAAAATCCTGAAGGTGAACACTTCTCGAGAAATCGCATGCAGAACTTATCTTACAGAGAGCGAGTACCTAAAGGTGATATGATTAAACATTTATAATTTATTGTTGTTTGCTAAACAGATTACTCATTAATGAATATGTCTGTGCTTCTCCTATAGGTAGAACCATGGTGGTTCCTGAATTCAGAAAATGCATGGCGGGAGTTGATACGATTGCGGTGGTGTAATCCAGAATGGCAGGCTATCTCACGTGCTCATAGGATACGGAGGGAGAAAATGACAGGGCCATCTCACCGCCAAGGCAGTGCTAACTTGAGCCGTTTCCAAAAAAATTTGGTATGTGCATCTCTGTTTAAACGGAGGAGTTTCTAGCCAAACAAAATCTGACATAATATATATTCTATCTATGTCATATAGGAGAAGAAGAAAAAGCGACCAGTTGCTCCACTAGAGGCCTACACAGAAGGAAGGAGAGAAAATCGAGAGGATGGGCAATTCAGCTGTGACCCACGTGTATCTGAGAAGCTTGTAAGTGCTGAATATTTTGTGGTGCAAATCAGATAGTGTCTTTTACTTATCATGATTATGTGCTGTCAGTAATGGTTGTCAAAACACTTATGCATGAATAGCTAGCAATGAGTCGCAAAATTGGTGAAACACATGGAAATTTTGTGAAGCATGTTGCTATTATATTGGAATAAGTGGAGGAACATGAAAATGTTGTGTAGTGTTGCATATATATGAGTATTTTATATCATTTATCATCTATGTAAGTTGACCAGGGATGATGATGAATCATAGACAATAGTAGGGACACTTTAGACGAAGTTCATCATTTTTATATTAGAACTAATTTAAGATGTGATCTGATCGTAACAGGAGGCCTATGCTGCAGCTTATGTTCAGTTGCATGGGCCAGAAAATGATTGGCGCACTTCTCCCATTGATCCTGTCGCTGTGCACATGGCTGGTGGTGGAAAGAAACATGGCCGTTTCATGATTGGTGATGGACTCATTGACTCATCAGCAGTGTTTGGTGACAATTCGCTTGATGATCAACGCCCTCGTAGAAGATTGAGGACAGATCATGACAACACAAACCAGGTTGAAGACCTTATGCGGCAACTACAAGAGGAGCGCGAGGCAAGGGAGCGAGAGCGTGAAGAGAGGGAGCGTGAAAAGGAGAGGGAGCGGCAGGAGAGGGAGCAGGAGAAGGAGCGTGAGCGTGAAGAGAGGGCGCGAGAGAAGGAGCAGGAGCGTAACGAGAGGGAGGAAGAGCGCAAGGAGAGGGAGTTGGAAAAAATAGCTTCTCAACAGAAATCAGCATACTTTGAAGCTGCTTTAAGGGTAAGTGGTATCAATTTACTTGGCCAAGTTGGATTTGTTTGCTATTGCTTATAAGGCACACAGCTAGTAGTGTTTTCATTATTATATGTTTTGAATTTTGGGTTGGTCGCACTAACTATTGTACATGTGAAATGGATTGCAGCTAATACAAAGTAAGTTGAACATAGACTTGTTACCTTCAGGCTCACCTCCCTTACCTGTCATGTTGACTCACCTAGTAAGTATTTGATAAATGGTAGTCTCTAATATCTGTGCATGAAGTAATTGTTCCCATTTAACTTATGAGAGGACTAATATTAAATCATTTGGTTTGAAATATAAAACAGGCTTTGTCTGGATCTGTGGCTTCGAATGGAAACTTAGGCCCTGACCATGTTGGGGTTGGTGCTGCATCTGCTGCAATTGTCAACTTTTAGCACGACAGCGGCAGGCGGAATGTAAAGATTAGTGGGAATGTTTAGTACAGCTTAAAAGAATGGACTAGTTGTACATGCCTGGAACCATGGATGTATTTTGTAACTAAACTGACCTGGATGGTCATAGCCATGAACTTGGGTAGCTGTTGGTTGTGGTTGTCTCACTAAGTAGTCTTTTGTTAATTATCTAGGTTTACCTGAACTTTAGGCCACATGGAACTCTAGTTGCTGTTCCTTGTGTCTGTTGCCTTAGGTTGGCTGCCTGATGCCTTTGGTACTTTTGGTCATATATGTTGGCATGCGCTGGAACTTGTGAACTGGAAGTTCGGTTATTTTGGTCATATATGTTGGCATGCACTGGAACTTGTGAAAAGGAAGTTCCGTACTTTGGTCTACACCGACCTTTGGTACCCTTTCTCCGTCCTTTGTATCTACACCGACGCCCGGATCTACGACCCTCTCACCGGCACCGGTGCTCTCGTCTCTATCGCCGGTCCTCGGCTGCCGCTCCATGGACCTCAGCGACTGCTTGCGAGGCATGATGGGGCGACAACGGCGTCAGCCTTGAGAAATATGGTTGGGAGTTTCCGCCACTTAGACCTAGTTCTTTTCTTCAACTCCAAACTTCAACTTACTCATTTTCCGTTGCACGCTTTTCAAACTATTAAATGATGCATTTTTTTCATCCAATTTATATATAGAAGTTGTTTTAAAATCAAATAATCAATTTTTCAAGGTTATAGTAGTTAATACTTAATTAATCTTGTGCTAATTATCTTTCTCGTTTTGTGTGCGTAAAAATTTCGCTTAGTTTGTATTGAACAAACGCAGCTTTAATATCGTGATTTCTTTTTTAGGCGGTGCTCTTTAGTAGGAGCCAGTAAAAATTGTGTATGTTCGTTAAACTCGTCAGTTAAAAAAAATAGTTGTCACGGAAAAAGATTTTTCAGTAGCGGTAAAGAGCCAAAGTTTAATAGTTTCAGACTAAGCTTGAAAATTGAATGAGATTTGTCTATATTATACAAGAAATAAATCCTAGTGGATTAAATTGGGCTGGGTCATCGATCAGGAGGAAAAACACACGATACTATCAGTATCGCTGCCCGCGTACCAGAAACCGCGCGCACCAAAAAAATGGCGGGCTAGGTCTGTCGTCCCCTAAAAAAATGGCGGGCTAGGTTACGCCTCTCATCCGCATCGGCATGCCTCCCTCCCGGCCTCCGTAGACCCTGCTGCGCCGCCACCGCCGCCGCCGCCGCCACCGCCGCCGCGCTGCCACCGCAGCACCACAGCTGTCGCGCCGCGCCCCATCCGGTTGGAGGCTGTTGTGGGAGCCGCGGATCTCCATCGAGCTAGCACGCCCCATCCTCCACAAGGCTGTCGCGGGAGGCGCGCATCTCTCTCGAGCACGCGCCGACGAACAGTCCCTCCCTCGATGCGCCGGCTCTGCTAGGGCATCGGCAGGCACGGGCGAGGATTGCCTGCTCATTGAACAGTCCTTCCCTCGGATTTATTCTCCTCAGGTTCCTCTTTTGTCCTTCAAAGTTACAATCTTTTCGATCTGGGATTAGTTCAAGTTATCATATTTTCGATTTGGGATCAGTTCTAGCATGGGTTAGGTATGTTGCGGCTGTACTTGGGGGGATCGCATAACTAGTTTGTCATGGAATGTGAATGCGTGTGCAGTTTATGGTCTCAATTGGCAAAACAAATTGGAAAACAAAAATTGGAACAATATATATATACATCAAACTGCTGCAAATTCCATCTCTGAAAACCTGAGTTTCAGGACAGATTATCTGTCAGTCAATGCTCGATATATTATTTCTCTGTCATCAAAAGTAAAATTGAGACAATATTGAAGTAGAAGAATAGTGTTGCAGTAAAATAATAGATAGAAATCTTCTTCTTATGCTTTTCATGACCACAACCACACATTTCCTAACAAAAAATCATCCTGCCACTTTGTCATAACCAGGTACAATGCTAGTTGATCGCGATTGGATGTACAAGGGCCGTCGAAACCGCGGCGAGGTTACTGCTGAATGGATATTGAAGACTACAGAATTTCTTGACATGGCATTCAGTCAGGACGCACGCTCTGCTGATGTATTGTGCCCTTGTAACTACTGCAACAACACACGTCCCCAAACAAGAGATATGATGATGAAACACCTTTGCAAGTATGGTTTTAGACCTGAATATACTGTGTGGGTGTATCATGGTGAGACATACCGTACACGTGAAGAGGTGGTATGCGAAAGCACTGATGATGATGATAGGGTTGCAGACATCAATCGGATAGATGATATGATAGATGATATCCGTGATGCTTATGTCTCGGTTGAGGATGAAGATCCAGAGCCTACAGCGCAAGCTTTCTTTGAAATGTTGTCTGCAGCGACTGAACCTCTCCACGAACACACACAGGTATCACAACTGGATGCCACCACACGACTACTAGCAGTGAAGTCTCAATATGCTATATCAATTGCTGGATTTGATGCACTTTTGAATGTGGTCTGTGCTCTCCTACCCCAAGGGCATAAGCTACCACCCAACTTGTATGAGGCAAAAAAATTCCTTAGTGCTTTGAATATGCAGTATGAGAAGATAAATGCATGCGCTAACAATTGTATGCTCTTTAGGAAGGAGAATGCACATAAGACACACTGTGATAAGTGTGGAGAAAGTAGGTATGTGGAGGTTGAAAACAGTAATGGCCAGAAGAGACAATTAACTGTTGCAAGAAAGGTACTTCGTTATCTTCCAATCATCCCAAGACTTCAGCGGCTATACATGTCAGAATCTCAGGCCAAGCAAATGACATGGCACAAGACTGGTCATCGGTACCATCCTGACAAGGTTGTACATCCAGCTGACGCTGAAGCCTGGAAGAAGTTTGATAGAGACTTTCCAGCCTTTGCTATGGAAATGCGCAATGTTAGAATAGCAATAGCCACAGACGGGTTCTGTCCATTTGGTATGGGTGCTTCTTCATACACTTGTTGGCCTATGTTTATCATTCCTCTGAACCTTCCACCTGGTATTTGCATGCGGCAGCACAACATGTTCCTTAGTTTGATAATTCCTGGGCCAAACTATCCTGGTAAAGATATTAGTGTATTCATGGAGCCCTTAGTTGATGAACTCATATATGCTTGGCAGCAAGGTGTGTTGACATATGATCGTGCCACCAAGACAAATTTCATCATGCGAGTTGCCTTCCTTTATTCTATCCATGACCTTCCAGCCTATGGCATATTTTGTGGTTGGTGTGTGCATGGGAAGATGCCATGTCCAATCTGTATGGAGGTGCTCCAAGGAAAAAGGTTGAAATTTGGGGGTAAGTACTCATTTTTTGATTGTCATCGCCAGTTTCTCCCAAGTGATCATAGTTTTAGAACTGATTCAAGCTCTTTTATGGCAAACACTACTGTTAGTACTGAGCGACCTCGTCGTCTCTCAGGTGGAGAGATCCGAGCTCACTTAGATAGCCTTGTCCCTGCTCCTAATGGAAATGGCTTTGTAGACTATGGCAAAAATCACAATTGGACACATAGGTCTAGTTTGTGGAGACTGCCATACTTTCACAAGCTAGTATTTCCTCATAATATCGATGTCATGCACAATGAGAAGAATGTTGCTGAGGCAATATTCAATACTTGCTTTGACATTCCAGACAAGACGAAGGACAATGTCAAGGCTCGCCTTGACCAAGCTGCACTATGTAACCGACCTGAGTTGAACCTCACCCAAAAACAACCATCTGGTCAATGGGTAAAACCAAGAGCGGATTTTTGCTTGAACAAAACTCAGAAGAAAGAAATATTGGAATGGTTTCGAACATTGAAATTTCCTGATGGGTACGGGTCGAACTTAAGGAGAGGAGTGAATTTGAAAAACATGCGGATTAATGGGTTAAAAAGCCACGATTACCACATGATGATGGAACGTCTATTGCCAGTGATGTTCCGTGGCTACTTGCCAACACATGTGTGGGAAGTGCTAGTAGAGGTGAGCTTCTTTTATCGCAAACTTTGTGCAAAACAGTTCGATCCCATAGAGATGGAAAACATGGAGAGTCAAATAGTTGTTTTGGTTTGTAAATTAGAAAAAATCTTTCCACCTGGATTTTTCAATCCAATGCAACACTTAATGATACACTTACCATATGAAGCTAGGATGGGTGGACCTGTACAATTCAGATGGAACTACCCCGTTGAAAGAGGCCAAAAGTATCTTAAGAGCAAAGTTAGAAACCGAGCTCGTGTTGAAGCATCCATAGCAGAGGCTTACATACTAGATGAAATCTCAAATTTCACATCTATATACTTTGCTGATCAAGTGCGGACAATTCATAATCCTGTCCCTCGATATAATGTCACTGCTCAGTCCACTGATTGTTTTCTTAGTCTCTTCTCTATTAAGGGGGATTCTACTAGCCGAGGAGTCCCTAGACACTTAACTGGTGAAGAGTGGGATGCTGCCATGTTGTACGTGCTTACAAATCTTACTGAAGTGGATGACTACATTAGGTATGAAGTTTATATGGGTTGCATCTAGTTCATAGATGCATGTAATTTTACCTTCTGCTTGTCTTTTTATCTTGTAGGAAGTTCATACATGAGGAGTGGACTGCACGAGGTGTTCCAACTAGGCAACAACAGGAGAACATCTTACAGAATGGTGCTGGGAGAGATCGTCCTAATTTTGTATCTTGGTTCCATAAACAAGTAATTTCTTTATCATGTACTTTATTTTAACTGAAACAATGGTGACTCGTAATTTAATTACTACAACAAATAAAAAGATGACGATGTCCTTAGACATGCATATCCTTTCAAATCAGATTAGGAAATCTACCTTACATTACCTTGCTGTATGATCATGCATGTGTGTATATATGCTGTTCAACATTATTTCCTATTTTTTTCACATGTAGAGTATGATGGATGAGACTATGAGTGATGATTTGAAGCAAATAGCTAGAGGATGCCACACTCGAGTCTTGTTATATAATATGTATGACGTAAATGGGTATCGATTTCGGACAAATAAATATGAGCAGGAGAGGCCAAATGCAACTACAATAAACAGTGGTTTGGTGACTATAGGGCAGGGAGAAAGTAGTGAAATGACTGAGTACTATGGTTACATCAAAGAAATAATACAAATCAGCTTTGATGGCACCAAACCTCTCACACTTGTACTCTTCAATTGTCATTGGTTTGACCCAAGCCAAGTCAGGTACTCGCCAAGATATGGCCTGGTCGAAGTTGCTCATGCATCAATCTTTGCAAAGTTTGAGCCATTTGTTATAGCTCATCAAGCGACACAAGTGTATTATATGCCATACCCATGCAAATCTGTGCATGATCTCACTAATTGGTGGGTTGTATATAAGGTGCAGCCAATTGGTAGATTAGAAGTACCCACTGATCAAGATTATGATTTTGTCCCTGACACTAATGTTGTCCATTATTTCCAAGAAGATGGTCTACTCGGTAATTTTTTGATTGATCTTGGTCTGAACCTCAATAATAATTCTGGGGATGCTACCACCAATAGGGATACTGAAGATATTTGCAATGCCAAGGACTTGGAGCTTCTCAATGGATCATCTATTCAAGATGTCGACAATGATGATGACGAGTCTTACTATACTAACTCATCCAATGAAGATGATGAATGTCCCACTAATAGGGATATCTTATTTGATGAATATTTCTAAGGTACAGACCTCACTTCTGATTTGGAGACCACACTGCCAATTGTTATATCCTACATCCGCAAATAAATTTTTATTTTTGTCAATTACCCACGATTGAGCTTTCATAAACTATTGTGTAATGTAATATTATTTTACAGCTAACCTACTTTTTCATACTTTCAGGCTGATAATGATATGGGAAAGGACTGAAGTTTATTTTTGCAATCAATCCGGTTTAGTCAGGCCACTAGTGTCTATTGTCTCCCTAGGAGAGGTGTAAGAATTGAGACTGTACTATTGTTTCTATGGCATCACGTGTACCTAGTTTGTGGATCCATTCATATTGTGTTCTATCATATTCTTGTTAACACTGAGAATCTGCAGCTAATGATTACTGATTATTATGTGGTGCTAATTTGTTTGCATGAAATGTGCTTCTTGATTAGTTGCTTGCCTAATATCAGTGCAGTACAATTTCAATATATGTATATTCTATAAAATCATGTCCACAATGTTACTGGGAGTGTATCTCAAAAAAAACTCTGGGTAACATTCCGCGTGTTACCGTGTGCTCCCCAACTCTGGGTAACATTCCGCGTGTTACCGTGTGCTCCCCCACACGGTAACAATTTCAACATTCCCGTGTATGAAAACTCTCGGTAAGTTTGATTTACTTCCCGTGAGTTCCTACCTCTGGGTAACGTTACGTTCCGTGCTGTTTGCTGGATTTTTATCGAGAGGTTGCTTTCACGCGGTAACTTTTGGCATCATCCTGGGTGTAAAAATGCTATTGCACGGGAAACTTCACATGGTAAAGGTGTGAAGCTGCCGGCTGGGTGTTACCGGGAGTTCGCTCTCGGTAAACATGGTTCCCCAGTGTTTCTGCCCTGCTGCCGAGTGTTTCCAGCACTCAGTAGCTTCCCAGTATGTAGTAGTGTATTATTTGACCTCATCAAGGTAGTAATCAAGAGAATTGTAACAGCCATATAAATCATTCTTATTGTCCCTTATTGCTATATTGATGTAATACACTAATACTTAGAATTCTAGACTTGTAATCTCCCTATATAAGGGGATTTTTGAGATCAATAGAGATGAGCTGAATTTCACACTTTCACTGTTCATTCATATTGTTTTACAACAGTTTCTTCCTTTTGTCAGACATAATTAATTAATCTATAAATTTAAATTCAATATAATTTTACCTATAAAAATAAGATTACTATTTCTTGGTAATCCTTTTTTCGTTACACGATAGATTCACACGGATACATAACACCACACACAACACAACACTCACGGGTAAACCTGTGAATGTGACTCCTAAGGGCAAGTTTTACAGTGGAGGTGAATGCCACATCTAATTTAAATCATATCATATTTTTATTAATTAAGAGGTAACAAATACAACATATCACATCTAAGACACAAACTTCAATATTAATTTACTCTCAAATCATCTTGCATTTCTCTTAGAGAATGTGTGGAGGTTATCCCTTACATGAGAGATGATACATTCTCTCTCCTAACTTCTATCTTCCACCTTATTACCTAGTCTTACGTGGTAAATTTAGAGGTAATATCTAAAGGTACCTTTATACAGTAGAAACGAAAACTAGCGACGCGTCTCTAATTTCATTAAATTTCTACTGAGAATGAAGGATCGCCTTTTTCGTTGTTAGTTCGAAATTTAATTAGCCCAAACAAAGAAACACAAAGAACTTTGGGTAGCTGCATATATGGTAATGCTAGTAGTCTAGTCCACAGATGCTATACAGCTAGCTGTAGGTCTCTTCGTTCTTCTTTCTTGTACGTGGACTCTTTCTTCTCTTTTTCTACTTGAGATCGAGCTGTGTTACGTACCTGCAGAATTTAGATTGAGTGCTTGCTCGGTTACTAATTATTCCAGCACCTAGAAAGAAAAAGTTAGGCACTTGTTTTTTTCAAAAAAAAAAGAAAAGAAAAAAAAGATATGCACTTGGATGCAGAAAGTCCTAGCGCGCGATAGCTAGATCTATCGAGCGAGACAGTAATCGATCGATCGTTGCATCAATCTGACCAGACAAAAATTTCCCCCAGCTGAGCTAGCTACGAACTTCTCCGAACATGCATCTATCAACCGATAGTCAATGGGTATATTATATATATCGATCTTAATTTATCCGATAGCTCGCTCTTTTTTCTTCCTGTTTTTTCCATCGGTAAGGATATAGATGTAGTTCTTTTCCTCTTATATTATACTAGGTTATATATTATCACGGACACGCTTTATAAGCTCCTAACCGATGCGATTTTTAAGAATTTTCTTTGTATAGGTTTTTAGTTTATTTTTTAAACTTTGTACTAGTTAATTCTTTGTTTATACCCAATAATATTATCACAAAATCAAAATCAGATAACATATCGCCCATTCATTCGTTCAGGACAAAAGTGTGTTTGAAATATATAAGTCGGAAGAAAGAAAGATGCATGTTCAAGGAAGGAAGGAAGAAAGAAATATATATATACATATACATACATACATACATATGTATGTATGTATGTGGCACTATGGACAACAAACGTACTCTAGAAAAAACCTGGACCAATTAATGAGTGATGCGCACTAGCAGTTTCGTTCGTTATACTGACATCGTTTCCCACTTTTCCCTCGTTTTTCGCATGTATATTTTTCGGATGGTTAAACGGTACGGTTTTTAAAAAAATTATATTAAAAAGTTGTTTTAGAAAATATATTAATTTATTTTTTATAAAAAATCTAATACCTTATTAATTATATGCTAATAAATCATTTCATTTTACAAGGATTAGTTTCCAACTCTATAAGCTAGCAACTGGTGCAATGACCAAATTAATTCAAGATGATGCATGTCATTCTCTTTTGACAAAACTTTGACTAATTGAAGTGCCATGGATCGACCGTAAACGACAGAGCGCTGGTAACAACTGTGCTCTGGATCTACCTTAACCTTAATAGATGTAGAATTTTAATAGGAAAAATGGAGGATTGTAATTTCTTCAAAAAAAATTCTGCACATGCCATTTCGAACAAAGTATTTTAACTCACCAAATTCCTATGTATTGATTTCATATACACCAATTCCACAGGAAACTAGACAATGAGCTCAAACCTCCTTTTTTTTTTTTGCCCTATAAGGAGTCCAATGCAACCTGTCTCTTTGTCTCTCTACTCTCTCTCTCTCACACACACACCAAATTCCTAGTTTTCATTTGAACAAGGCATTTCATATTCCTGATTCCATGAGATTTTAATATCCTGTTTTTTTCCCTATTGTTGTATTTTTAGAATCCTATGTTTTAAAGGAGTCCTAACGTTTTTTTGGAACGGACTAATTTCCGGAAATTTTGAAGAATTTCTCCACTGCGAAGAAGAACTGAAGTTTTAGCTTGCTTCCCCATTGGGCTGGATTTAAGTGGGCTTCAGATCAAAGACGCGCCTTTTACTGTCATAGTGTCCGTTCAGTTCGATAGTAGCAACACAATTATGGAATTAACTGCACTTAATCAGAAAGTTTTCGTATAAAATATATCATTTAGCAGTTTTAAAAACACGGTAACGAAAACCAAAGTAAAATTTGCATCTTAATAAAAATAAACGGAGCCTAATTACACTTGTCATAAATAAACAGTTAAACATCACAGGTAGGAGTAGAGCCGCGCTGCCCAACACCTGCATTGTATGTTAAGGACATCATTAGCTCACATAAGCTTAACAGAGATATTACCACTGTACCACAAGAGAATTTGATTATATTTCTCCACTGTCCCTGCCTGATCATAATTAAGTACAGATTAATGTATAGACCAGTCCACGAGGAATGGTGTGATAATCTCTTCCACTAACATTTAACTGCATCACTGATTTAATCTTACGGGGTTTGCTGATGATCTGACGACGAATGATCGATCCATGGTAGTACGAAAATTTTCATCTCTGCACATCCATTTCAGGGCCTAATTAACAAACAGCAACACAATGCAACCATGCGAAAGCTTCGTCAGGCTCCGGGGACTGGCACTTTGGCCTCCGACGACGGCGTCTTCGTCCTCGCCGCCTCCGGCGCTGGCGGCGCCGGCGCCGTCCAGTTCTCCACCCTGAACGCCGACGTCGAGTTGGCCTTCGCCGTTGCCGCCGCGATGGCGCCGGAGCGGTGCTGGCCATGGCTGCCGCTGTAGGAGTCCTCCATGTGGTCGCCGCTGGAGATGGTGAAGCCGATGGCCGGCAGCGGCGGCGGCACCGTCGTGATCTCAATGACGGGCTTCTTGGTGGCGTTCTGGTCCATATGGTAGCTCGGCAGGAAGCTTCCTACCACAACCTGATAGAGAAGAGCAATCAATCGACTCAATCAGGTTGTTGCCAACAGCAAGCAAAGCATGGATGAGTATATGTCATTGTTGAGTAATCTGAATATCAAGTACAGCACGTTCTTTTATATATATATAATGGATGACAGATTATCACGGACACTCTTCTCAAGCTTCTAGACGATACAATTAGTTTTTCTAAAAAAAATATCAACATTTTTTAGATAACTTTGACAAATCAAACTTATAACTTTTCTATTATTTAATCCATTTGTTTGTGCCCTCAAATAATTATTATAAACTCAGTTTCATCTATCCTCCATCAACACTTTAGAACACACAATCCATGGAGCTTAAGGTAGAATTCTAAATAGATTATCCACAAATGCAAGATGATTGATTATAGGAATAAATTAAATAGTATATATTTATAAACCTAACAAATAGCTTGAAAATTGAATAGAAGATTTTTTTTTTGAAAAAATTGTATGTTTACAAACATTGAGCAATAGTCCACGATAATAATCCAGTGGATAAGCTGAAAAATGGGTTCACCTGAACAGGGCTTGCAGCCACAAGGAGACCGGCAACTCCGCCTCCGATGACACGGCCATCCGTGGCCGCCAACGAGACGCTCATTCCACCGGAGCGGCTTCTCGTTCCACCGCTATCAGTTGGCGTGAATGATCCGGATAAGGAGAGCAGCTCAAACCGTCCCTGATTAAATTAACAGCACGTTGACCAGTTAGGAATTTAGGGAGAAGTTTTAATCAAGTTCTTTGATACAAAAATAGACATGGCTATAGACAAATCTTTGATTAGAAGATCGAAACAAGTCTGCATGATGAGGAGTGGATATGCACACATATATGATTGAAATGAACATTTCACAAGGATTTGTTTAGTTGATCAGTCATTAGCACGTACAGTATAAAAACAGAGGAATTGTACTGCAGGCTGGACTTGAAAAGTTTGTTCAAATAGTACATATGTGTGTGTGGAAAAGCTAGGTGTTGGAATTATTCCATTGTCAATATATACATTAGGCACACTTTTTCCACTGTTAAGTGCTGACAACGTCCGACTGGATCCATATGTACATACTATGAAATGAACACATAATTTCCATGTAAGTTCTTCAGGTGGCCTCCTATTAGTTTCCACCTAATTTCCTTGCATTTTTTTTTCCTTTCACCATGTAGTAGAGTGGAGAAACAAGGATTATTTTGGGTCATGGAGAAGTCCTGATCATGACTATTACTAGACCCATATACTCAAGTCAAATCATGTGAATTGTATTATGACATATAAATTTACATCATTTGATTTTTCAACTACTCTTTTTTTTTCTCTAAGAAAATCATCTGCTATCGAGGTGGCCGATATTTCCTCCTCTTGTAAATCGTATTATCCTGGGACAAAGTCCTAGAAAGTGGTCATATTTTCCATTGTGCAATTCCACTAATTGTGGAACTGATGAAGCCCTGGCTGTCCATTGCTTTTACTGTTTGACACTCTCATTAGACTAAAAGATAGTGCTCACTAATACCTTAAACTATTCATCTTTGCTACCAGTAAGGCTGATCTTAATGTTTTTTAATCGAAATTGCAGAAAAAGTATCAAGACTGCAAAAAGGGAACTGTGTCTTTACTTATTACCTCACCCTTTAGAAAGTTATAATTGTGAGCAGAAGTGCAATCTCACTTTACTGTATTGCTAGTAGAGAGTATACAAGCAGGAGCCTTTTGGGCTGGACATGGGCCAACTTGGGCCACTATTATCTAGTGTATGGTATACATATAGTTAACAATAATGTCTCCATAGGAATCTCGTTGGTTGTTTTGGTTTCTTTTTGTGAACTGATCTGGTTTAAAGCTACAGTTCTTGCCCAGATTAACTGGAAAACTAGGATTAAAGAAAAATCAGTTTTCACATGCTAGAACAGGGACAGTATGCTGAAAGCCACATGCCTACAGCTTCTGTTTAGCTTATTGAAACACATAAAATCCTCAACTTGCATACTCACTATACCAAAACTTTTATGCAACTCAACTTTGACTCCATATCAATCATACGATCAACATTTTTTTTTCAAACTATTTCCTCCACAGTTTTACATGTTGCATGAAATTCATATTTGCCAGGACCAAAAATCACCATAAGACTTAAGTAAAAAAAAGGTCACCATAAGACTATCAAAAAGATGGTTTTAGTGTACAACATGCAACAAACTGTATGATGGTAATTTCCAGAACAATAACAATGAACTTGAAAGACCATTGATAATGAACTTGAGGGGCCAATATAATCGTTAAATAGTGTAATATGGCTAGAATAACAAGATTCAATCTATTGTCCTTTTCAGTTCATAAATTAAAGGCAAGTGATATACTCCTGTTTTGCATATTGTAGAAGCAGAGCAAGAAAAGTGCAAAAAGAAACATGGATATTAATTTGGAGGTGAAAAGAACAAACCTCATAAGTCACTGTACCACCTAAAGTATCTTGCTGACGCAATGTAACATTTGAAATCACCCCATTAGCAGACAGAATGCAAATTGCCCTTGGACCTTGTTGGGAGAAAGATATGACCTTCATATTAACATCCTGGCATAAAAAAATTAAGTTGGTAACACCATTCAAGCAAATTTAGTAGATAAGGCTATTAAGATTGTGAGAGCAAGAAGAGGAAACAGAAAAAAACAGTGACATCTTACCTCGCCAGCGGCGACGTTAATGATATGTGGTGTGAAGTTTGCTCCAGAAGCACATGCTACCAATTCACCTGCCCATCAACACAAAGGTTCTCAGCATTGAGAGAAATAAAGTTTTCAGGACATCATGCACTTCTCATATTTTGTAGCCCTTGTGTTTTTATCAAGTATGGAGGCAAAATGCTATACTTGAACAAATTTCAATTTATTGTAGGCTCATGAAACTTAATGCATACAACTGTGTGCAACTAATGCATACAAAATAGTAGTACTTTCCACATGCACACCTTATAACCTAAGTAACAACTTTATTCAACTAATGCATAAAAAAAAGTATTTGCAGTAAAATACACCAGACAAAACTAGATTCAAAACTAGCAGCGTAATGTCATCTAATCCATGGTTATTCTTGCCACCCTAACCAAATAGATAGGAACAGACTACATCTCATCACAATTCACAGCTGAAGGTATTTACACAGAAACGCCTGTTGCAGCTTTTCAGTTCCACACCACTCAACAGAGGTTCTAAAACAGGCATGATAAGTTGAAGTATTGACTACTGCTTCCCATGGAAACTCAAACTAAGGCTTGTCTACAAAATTCATCGAGTTTTGTATAACAAGGTTGAGATCACAACTCATAACCTGAAGCCTGAAACCTCAGATAAGACACTCTTAACTCTGAAACCCAACCATGAGTCCATGAGACCATGACACAGTTAGTCAGAACCAACCAAGGTTACTAGTAGTAGCAGCAGCACCTGGTACTGGTCCAAGCAGAACAACCTGAAAGCCTGAAAGCTGCAGGCCTCTTTCAGTTTCAGTTCACCTACCTAGACTAGATCAGTAGACAGTCCCTGTCTGTCTCTCCTCTAAGCTTTGTCTCTCTCACAAGTCACCACCCAACTAAACTCCAACTAAACAGGCTTATCTTTATCCTAAGACGAATAAAAAGTTGCAGGCCTTTCACCTGAATTACACGAAATTACGGCAAAATTTCGCAAAATTCAGGGGGTGAGGTGTTCCATACCTAGCGGCCCGAGCGGCGTCTGGGTGTGGGTGGCCGGCGACGACACGACCACCGCGGCGGTGGGCGTGGCGGCCGTCACCGCCACGGCCACCGGCGACGCGCGGCTGACGAACCCCACGGGGCGGCCCCTCCCCCGCTTCATGACGGCCCCCACCGCGGCCGCCGGCGTGTACTGCCCCCCGCCGGAGTCGTCCGGCACCGACGCCGAGATCGGGGTCGCCTTCAGCGGCCGGAGCAGGCTCCCGTCCGGCCCGTACTTCCTCGGCCTCCCCCTCTTCCTCTTCCCGTCCCCTCTCCCAGCCGCCGCCACACCTGCCACGGCGACCTGAACCGCCGGCGCTGGCGGCTGAGAGATTGCCACCGCCGCCACTGCCACCGGCGTCGCCGCCGACTCCGCCTCCGCCTCTGCCTCCGGCTGCGCAGCCACAGCCGGCGAAGCCGCCGTGGTCTCCGTCGCGGGCTCCATGATTACAACTCCTATCTCTTCCCTTCTCGGCCCGTGACCATCAGAGATCACTCTGCTTCTTCTTCTTCCCCGCGAGTGCGATCAAGAACAACCAACCCAAGAAATCCGAATTCGAACCCGAGCTCGAGCCACCACACCAGAATTCGAACCAGGCAACCTGGAGTGCAGACTCAGAGACCACCGGAGAAGTTCTCCGGCGAGGAATTCAAGAACAGAAGATACAGGGGAAGGAGAGGGAAGGAAGAGGGAGGATGGAGATGGGAAATGCAAGATAGGAAATAAAAGGGATCGATTGGTTTAATTTAATTTAAACAACTGGAAAAATTGGCAAATGGGTGGAATTTTTAAGAGTTTTTGGTTTGTTTGGTTTGGTGATTGGTTTAAATTAATGGCGTTTTTTATGAGGCGAAATAATGGTGGGGCTTATTGTTTAATCCTTTTCTTGTTTTGTTTTGTGTAGGGGAGGTTTTTTATTCTAGGTGGTGCTAATTTCGAAATATGCGGTGTGACAGGAAACTTGTTTATGGTTTTTCGATGGTTTTTGTGGCCAAGTCCCTATTAACTATATAAATTAGATATTAGAGGAGTATTTTCTAGTGTTTGAATTCTTCTTGCAATTAATCTACCTATGTTTGCAAGGCTTGTTGGTATATATAGACTCTGTCAAACACAGTTTTTTTCCCCATAATATTACGCATGTTTCTTGTATAATTTTATTATAAAGGTTTTACTATGCATATTTGACTATCAATATTTCAAAATATTTTCATAAAAACAATTAAAATTAAAATCCACATTATGGCATATAAGTACTTTGTGATATATTCGTTGTACATGTTCAAAATGCTACATGGGATGTGTCCAAATGCTACTCAAATTAAACTTGTTTCGTAAAAAAGTTGTACCATCCGAAAGAGACGGTATGAGAAAAGTAACGTACGCATACATTTCAGATGAAATATTTGATCATCACTAATAACCATAGTTAGAAGAAATTAACACATTGCTTGCTTTAGGACAAAATTGTTAAATGTTTATATGTTAGTAAATAAGGATATTCGTAAATCATTTTCCTAATAGGAATGTACTCTGAATTACCTCTCAAAAACATTACTAGTAAAATTGTTTAAATGTATATTTGGACATGGCTGATGTAATAGCAGACGTACATGTAGTTAATTTCTTCTTTTACTTCCTTTTATATATTCAACCTAACTCAATAATATGGATGAGAACAAAAAATTGAATCCTAATTCTCAGCAGTCGTCATGCCAGTCCTCCCTGAAATTGTAAAGTATTCAGGTGTCTTTTTACAAAAGAGTCTTTTATATTGTTATTTCTTTTTCGAAGACAATTTTTCTAATCTCCTTCACGATGGAGGCATTAAGAAATGAGCCCAAAGGAAAGACGTGGAAAGCAAAAGTATGACTTTAAAGTTTTAAACTAAAAACGTACAAATTTTCTATTGAAATTTAATCAGTGGAAAAGGGCCTCTTGCCCACTATTGACTACTTCTTGTCAGACCTAAAAAATATGAAACGATTTGTTATATAGCTGTAGAAAATTAACCATGATCTTATGAGGTAACTACGCACTTACCCGTCCATACTATAACAAAAAAAAATATGTCGCACAAAATGATAATATTCTCAGATGATAAACATTACAGACATATTTAAAATTATTTCGTTTTCATATTCAATTTCGACCATGTTATCAACTGGCTAAAGTCAAGTACTACTTGGTTTTGACCATTAAATATACCATTGTGGCAGTTGGATATGATGATCTATATTATTATTTTGATTAGCTTAGATCGATGATAACACCTTGTAATAAATATATAATTCAGCTTTGCACAAGAAAGGTCAGTACATGACAAACCAGCTTTACTACAAGTGGCTAGCCATTACATGATACCACAAGTGAATAACCATATTTCAATCCCTTTTTAAATATAAGATAAAGGGACCATGATTCAATTCTCACACGAACTTTCAACTGTCTACCCTAATCAACTCCAGGAGGCGGATTAAGCTGAAAATTACCAATGCCGTTATTTCAGGTGCTTTGTCTTCAGAACACTGACCAATGCATTCATACAAAGGAAAAGGAGAGTAATGAGTCAACCCCAAGTCAACTCAGAGCAAGACTCCTCGTGAGAATTTGCTCTTGTATCGAGGTCTGTACACTAAGGAAAATCCTAGGATTTGTGCAAGAACTATAGCATTTCATTTAAATTTCTACTAAATTCTATCAAATGTTTGAAACAATCATGCCGTGCATGATGTCTTGACAAAAATATAAAAAGGAATTCAGCAAATTAAGTTCGCAGCACACTCTTTCAAAGAATAAATCAAATGAAAAACTGTAATAATTGAGTTGTATTTTAACCACAAAATATGTGACCAATTTAGTCTACCATATTATGTATTTAAATATACTCTCCAGTGCGTATATGCCTTATTATTTTATAATTTATCTGGGAAGAGTGTAGAAGCACTTACTTATAATATAACCACGATTTCCAAAGTGTTCACATGCATTTGGGGCCATTTTATTGTGGCTATATTATATTATTTAGCACACAATAAGATATATCGTAGTTATGGAGACATAATTTGACTGAATTAGTTTTTTATTTGGGGGCACATTTTGACTTATATGATATGGTATATATGACAAAGTGCAGCCCGCTGTTTTTAAAAGAATTATGGATATGTGCGATCTAGCGCAACAATATACAATACAACTTTAGTTGGTGTGATGTAGTATTAACGGTATTAAAATATTTTATGATGGTAATTACATCGATTGCGTGGTATTGTCGTTGCCATGATGATATGTTTAGAGATGTGATCCGTCCAAATCGGCCTCTAACTCTAATGTTTTTTATTGGATCACTTTAAATTACCTCTCCTTTAGAGTTTAGATGTTATTTTCCTATCTACTAGCAGCTACAGTAGTACTTTAAGGAGAGAGATGTAGAATAGCATGAAGTCTCTCTCAAGAATATGCATGAAGTGATCTAACTAATATATTTGTGCAAATACAATATATTTCTATAGGGTATCTTTTAGAAAGAAAAAACAAGAAAATTTTATACACCTTTTTATCTCCAGCCTCTGCCTATTTGACATGTAGAGTTGTTTGGTGTCTGCTTCTGTAACAAGTTATTCCATCACCAGATGTTCATTATGAAAAACATAAAAGCTTGTACGAAGGGAGAACATTGTACTCCTTCCTTCTTTGTTTACTGACACTTTTGGCCATACACACAAAAACTAGACATTATCATATGTTTCTTAATACTAGCTAAATGCCCGTACTTTGCTACAAATAAAACATTTAGGAGTGTTATAATATAATCTAAAATAAATAAAAAATATTTTTCATGAAATGTGGTACTTAATGTTTTCTATACGGAATATTCACCTTGATATGACTTCATATGTGGTTACCCATTTATATGAAAAGGTTCTAGGAGTAATTTGTAAAACTACCATGAGATAAGTGGGGTGGTAGATTCACTGCCACCATCACTAATTTTTTTAAAGTAGTATATAGATAACTATTTGGTTCCTAGGATATTATTTAGCGGTTTGGGTAGCAAGTGGGTGGGCATGTTATAAACGAACTTGTAGATATAGTATACTTTTTATCATAGGGGTAAAACCGAAAATATTTCGTGCAATGTCAAGTATTTGTAAACAACTTTTCAGTAAAAATATGTCAATTATCATAGGGTTAAAATGGAAAACTACGAATTCATGATTTATTTTCCTAAAAAAACCAAGTTTTTTTTTTATCTAATTTGATGGTCTTGTCAATTTGTCATTACATTTCCCCTTTTTTGAGGGGACATGGGCTTGTCATTTGATCATACAAAGTAGAGCTGGTGCTCACCTTGGGCCTCTTAGGAGCCCAGTGGCGGCTTGTGATAGCCCATGAAGAACTTCTCTTAGGCCTTGAATGAAGTCCAGTTCCTCTGTTCATACCGACATATGGATCGATGAAAAAAAAAGGCCCGCATTGGCCACAAAAGCCGACTCACCGCCGTCCGATCTCAATCCAACGGTTGAGATCGCACACGTCACCTCCCACACGCGGCACTGTGGGTGGCTGGCTCGCCTTTCCCACGCGACGCGACACACACACGACGCCACAATCCCCGTGCCTCCCTTGACCTCACGCACCACAGGTGTTCGCCATTTCGCCGCCCCCACCACCACCGCGCGCCGCCGCCGCCGCCATGGCCTCCATCTCCGCCTCCGCCGCCGTCGCCGCGAAGGCCGCCGCCTTCGCCCACAAGGTTTGCCCCCTCGCTTCCCACCCCACTCTACCTTCCTCGGGTATCCGCCGCCGCCTTCGCGATGCTAACCCCTTTGCCCTTGCTTGCTGGTGTTTATCGCAGAACGAGCTCGCCGCCGCCGCGGCGCCAGCGCAGCAGCAGAAGCAGCAGCGGAGGCTGAGCGGGAGGAGGGCGCGTTCGGGAAGGGTCCGCGCCGTCGCCACGCCCGCCCGCGCGCCCCGCGCCCCGTCCTCCACTGGCTCGGTACGGCTTCTCGACCCAGCCTGCTGTTCTCGATGTGATTATCGTGCGGATGCGGATACGGATGAGATGAGACTCTTCGTGTTTGTGCGGTTTCAGGTGAAGAGCGCCATGACGATGACGGAGAAGATCCTGGCGCGGGCGTCGGAACGCGCCAGCCTGGAGCCCGGGGAGAACGTGTGGGTGGACGTCGACGTTCTGATGACGCACGACGTCTGCGGCCCTGGCACCATTGGGATCTTCAAGCGTGAATTCGGGGAGGACGCCAAGGTTTGGGACCGGGAGAAGGTGGTCATCATCCCGGACCATTACATCTTCACCAGCGATGAGAGAGCAAACCGGAATGTTGATATCCTCAGGGACTTTTGTATGGAGCAGAACATTAAGTACTTCTATGATATCAAGGACCTGAGCAATTTCAAAGTATGCTGATCCATTTCATTATCTTTTCTCCAATTGATAGCTTGTTTGTTTTGTATCAAACCTGTTTTCATGTTCATTTTGAAGAAATTTTTAAATAAAATGCAATTTGTGTTGTTTGCAGGCGAATCCAGACTACAAGGGTGTTTGCCACGTTGCTCTTGCTCAAGAAGGTCATTGCAGACCAGGCGAGGTACTTCCAGTGAATGTGCTAATGCAGGAATCTGGTGGTTTCATAGGACAGGATTAACCTGCTCCAATTGTTGTCTAGGTTCTCCTTGGTACTGATTCTCATACATGCAATGCTGGAGCCTTTGGCCAATTTGCAACTGGAATTGGAAACACTGATGCTGGTTTTGTGATGGGCACTGGGAAGGCTCTTCTTAAGGTATGTAGAAAGTTCTGATTACTCCGTATCGAATTCAAATATCAGCCTTGATAGTAAAAAGTTGGTTCAGATATTGGTTAGTGAGTATGTGAATGAAAACATGGTCCTGCATCTGAATGATGTGTCAGTTCTATGTATGTTAATGTAATAATGGCATTGTGGCAAGCTGCATGCTTTTGGCCACTATAAATCAGAACTCAAGATAGATTTCTGGTGCTGAGTAGAATTTTTTATTTTGGTGTACATACCGCATCATCTGAATATTATTTCATCCAAACGTAGCATAGTAGACATATGGGATGTATCATGTCAATAGCACTATCCATAGGATAGTTACATTTGTAATAGGAATTCTAGGATTCTTTGTGTTCATTATATTTTATTTAAATATTCTTAATGTAATCTATCAAAAATATTTCAGGTGCCTCCAACTATCAGGTTTGTATTAGATGGAGAAATGCCACCTTATTTACTTGCGAAGGATCTGATTTTGCAAGTAAGACTACAAAATGCTTGTATATTTTTCTGTACTTTTCTTTCTGTCAGCATTTTCTAATAGCTCATCCTCAATAATTGCTAATTGCAGATTATTGGCGAGATTTCTGTATCTGGCGCAACATACAAATCCATGGAGTTTGTTGGATCAACTGTGGAAAGTCTAAATGTATGCTCCGTGCTCAAAGATTAATCAATTATTTTCATCTTGCATGGCTTTTAACCTAATATTTCCTCAAACTTGGTAGATGGAAGAGCGAATGACACTGTGCAACATGGTTATTGAAGCTGGTGGCAAGAATGGTGTTGTGCCTGCCGATCAAACTACATTTAACTATCTTGAGGTACTTTTATGGCCTTTAAAATGCTTGGTAGTAAAATGAGCGATTTTTTTATGCAAATAAAATGCCCCAACATCCTTAAGTTTCGAATAAGAAGAAATATTTGCAAGAACAAATTTCTAACTTTTACATAATGATAATTATGACGCCATACCTATCATCCTGGTAAACTGCAGGGCAAGACATCAGTTGAATACGAGCCTGTCTATAGTGATGCTCAGGCCAGGTGATTATTGCCTGTACCTTCTTTTTTCCTTTTGACTATTCAATACTTCAATGTGCACACTTTCTAGAGTTTTTTTAATACAGAGCATCATTTTTTGCTGTATATTAATCACTTTCAAACTTCATAAATAAGATGCCTGGATGCCGATCATTCAGCTAGCCTATTCCTACCGTACACATCTTTTAGCATTTGCTGATCGGGGGGGGGGGGGGGGGGGGGGGATTGACAAAACTTGCATGGTTTGATTTATCAATACTGCTATTTGCTGGTTTCGCACTGAAGGCATATCATGGTAATGAAATCTAACTGATTGCACTGGAGATAAGCAAGTCTCTCAAATATCAAGATCGTGTTGCTTCAATCATGTAGAAATACTATAGCTAAGTTTGGATATTGAGTAGTTGAACTGAAAAGAAAGATGTCATATTGCTATGTGTAGGGAGAGAAATAATTTTGAAGGTAACTGGTTCTTTGTTTTCTTTGTCGTCTTTAGCTTATCACAATGATGTAGAGCCTACTTGATGGTAACTTGTGACGTTAGGTTGTCCTTGTGCAATTATACACTACTTTTTCCTGTATGGTTAGTTGATCTATAAGCTTATGTAGATAAACTGTGGTCTGTTTGTGTCATGTTTTGAATAGTGAAATTGAAACTGCATAAGCTAAGCTGTTGATGTCTCTTTTTTTTTCTTATACTTGATTTACTACATTTTTTTCAGATTTGTTAGTGACTATCGGTTTGATGTATCCAAATTGGAGCCAGTTGTTGCCAAGGTTTGTTCATATAGTTACTGTTGTCTTTTGCAATCTCATCAATTTCATTATACAAAAGAGTCAAAGCTGTTTTTTTGGTGGACCTGCAGCCACATTCACCTGACAACCGTGCTCTAGCAAGAGAGTGCAAAGATGTCAAGATTGACCGGGTCTATATTGGTTCTTGTACTGGTGGTAAAACTGAGGACTTCTTTGCTGCTGCGAAGGTGTTCTTAGCTTCGGTAAGAAGCTTGAATCTTGTGGCTTGGTGACATCTTATTTAGTACTATGAGATACTCACCATGTTTTAGAACTTATAGGAGGATCACACCATTGGTTTGTGCTCGTATCCATTTGTTACTGCCTAGGGTTGTTAGGTTCTGACTCAGAGTGTTGATGTGGACCAGGATTCGGTTGACCTCATTGGTCCCTTGTACACGAGCAGCTGAAATCAATGCAGAAAAGGAATAGTGGTTTAAGTAGGCACATCTGGAATATTTTATACATTGAATGCTGAAAGAGTTAATGTGCTAAGATATCATATGATCAAATTGGGTTGGGCTTTGATTGGAGTTCAATATGTTGAGTTATTGTGAGGAAGTTTGTGTGTTTATAGGAGATGGTGAGGTTCATTTTTGCTAATCAGTTGTGATTATAATGATCTAGCACCCGCCTTACTGTGATAGACATCCAGCTTGATTGACTCAGTGATTGCAAATTATAGCCAGCACTATTTGTTGAAGCATATTCATCCATCCTGTTTATTTAAATCGAGTTCTCTATATACAAACTTAAATCTCATGTTACAGTAATTTTCAAGTCATACTACTCCATGGCTGCTTGACTTACTAAAATTGCTTTTGTTAATGCAGGGGAAGAAGGTTAAAGTTCCCACTTTTCTTGTGCCGGCGACACAAAAGGTGATAAATGCAGCAAATAGCAAACACATACTGAAACGATCATCCTGTGGTTTGGATTTAATAATAAGAATGTTAAATCTTTGTAGGTTTGGATGGACATTTATAGCATCCCTGTACCAGGAGCCGGTGGCAAAACTTGCTCACAGATATTTGAGGAGGCTGGTTGTGATACACCTGCTAGCCCTAGTTGTGGTGCTTGTTTGGGTGGTCCTCGTGATACATATGCTCGCATGAATGAACCTATGGTAAGTCCTCCAAATATTTCTGTAAAACAGGAATGCTGTTTCGTATGAACTTTATGAACCTAGAATTTATAGATGTCTTTCTTGAAAGATAAGGTATCATGAATCCTGCCACACTAGAAAATATTTTGTTCTCTATCTTAAAGGACAACAAAATCTGAGCAATTTTCACTTTTTTTATAACTAGTTTCATATCATTGGTGGCTGGCTACCATATTACTTGGGTAATCATGGGCATTGTATTGCTAGTCCAAATCGACCATTGTATTTTGGGAATAAGTATGGTAGACCTACAATCAATAAACTAAAATGCTCCCTTAGTAGAACTTTTTCTGACGACCGATGGAAAAAAGAGTCCTTAATGCAAAGGGAATTGCAAGTGTTCTCTTCCAATTCTATCTTGTTGACGCGAGTGGTTTTGTCGATTAACTGATATCAAAAACGTATTTGGGTGCAGGTGTGTGTGTCGACGACGAACAGGAATTTCCCTGGCAGGATGGGGCACAAGGAAGGGCAGATCTACCTGGCCTCGCCGTTCACCGCGGCGGCTTCAGCCCTCACCGGATACGTCACTGACCCCAGGGACTTCCTGATGTAAACAGTTGAACACAAAAGGAGTTGGATGCTCAGAGCCATTAGCGTCTTGTACTACTGTACAACTGCTGTTTTTTCTTGTTCAACTTCAGGTGTAGTGTAGGTTTGTCCCATTGGGTAATAATAACCAATAAGTTATTTTCCTTTCCTTCCATTTCCTAATTGTGTACTGGGATATTATATATTTGGTGGACATATGATTTTGCTTGTGGACAGCGCATTATAGCAATTTACAGTGTGTGTACTACTATCAAGAATAGTGAACAATAGGGTGATGCTACACAAATTTTGGTCTTCGTATGAACTGTGTCAGAGTCTGATTTTTGAGATCGATCCGCAGCCAGAGTGGCAGAACTAGGCTAGGCCAGACTTCTCCCGCTGCTTTCTTTACCCGCTTGCTAGTTTATTGTTCACATGGTAATACAAAATTTGAAAGAAATTATAATACTAAACTAGAAATGGGATAAGCAAAAAAAAAACACTTGTTTTTGCGCATCCGGATTGAGAACGGTATCGCGTTGTTGGGCCGGAACGGGGACGAGGCGTACGTGCGGCCCGTTTGGGAAAAAAGACGAACCCACCGCCATGTGGGCTCACACAAGAGTAGGACCCACCTGCAGTGGCCTCCGTCACAAGAGCGCATCCGCCTCGAGCATCTCTCCTCAATTCAACACGAAGATCTCGTACCTCGCCGTGCGCGCGACGACGGACGGAGGCGACATGCGACGACGGACGACGGCGACACGTGAAGACGGAGAGATCCAGATGCCCAGATATCATGATCTATCAAGCTCCACGACCACTATACAGGTACTCTTGATTTTTCTCATGGAATTTGAACCAATTTAAGCCCACCTGTGATCTGCCCTGCTGACTCATGTCAAAGCTGAACCACTTCCAATACAAAATTATTATTTAAACGGAAATACTACATGACGGTATCTCGTTCGAACGGGATACCTAACAGGTATCATCCCGTTCGAACGGGATACCGTTATATAGCAACCCCTATTTAAATCAAACGATCGCGTGTCATTTCATTAATTAACAAAATAGCGCGCTGAACAAACCCCCGGAGTTAGATGACCTGAACAACAATAACAAGTCAAGAAGTACAAGAGAACTAGCTAAAGACAACTAGACACTGATGACAGGGAGTTCCAGAGCTCGTAGCTTCCCCAGCCGCTGATTTGTGTGATGCCTCACACGATAGGGTACAACTTCTCTGCACCTGCTTGCCTCAAGAAACTGAATTTATCAATGATCCTCTTGTCTTGGACCACGATATGCATTCTCTGCGAAATCATGTCGGGAAACTCTAGATTTGAGCTTTTTCCATTTGCCTCTGATTGCGCAATTTGCACAGTCGCACTGCAATTTGCGCAAAGCCTCTGACTGTTGCCTTGTGCAGCTACTATGGTAATAGTAAATACTCTAACCATGGCAAATGTGAACATTTACTCTCTAATCGTGTTCCAACCCCGCCTCATTCTTTTACTCACCTGCAAATAAATTGGGGTATGTGACGGTTAGACAATATGTTACCTTTCCAAATCTACATCGAAATGAAAACATGGCCAATCTATGGTAAGGAAAAAGGAGAAGAAATGAAAATAAGATATTGCAGAAAAAAAAGGTTTTAGATTCCAAAGATCATAAGAACAGAGATGGCAATATGGCATTGATGTGAAAGAGGCATGTACAGAACTACTAGTATGATATATGATTGCTGGAGGCAGTGAGCCTATGATAAATAAAAAAATTTGGGAGAACTATAGGGCCAAAATTCAGAATATTATATTTGAGTCCAACCTTTGTGCAGCCATCTAGCTATTGCTTTTTTCGCCTTCGAAGTACTTGAAGACACCATATCCAACTGTACCACCCAAAAACAATATAACCGTAGGAGTAAACGATGGATAAAGGAACTTCACAAAAAAGCTGTCCCATTCTTCTGGAAGGAAACCTGCATGACATTGTGATATAGGGCTCAAAGATGTTTACTAAGAGAATCTGCAATGTGTGGATTAGAAGGGACACTAAGAGAATCTTTTCACTGTAGCAAAGACTGTACATTGCAAATACAAGTCTCAAGCACCAAGCATAACAAAAAGGGTCTCTTCCCTTGAAAGTTGAAAATTAGTACTTCTTTATACAAGCATGGTAGGATCCACCGTAATACTCATGGGTCTCTCTATTGCCTTATGTATAGTAGGTGGAGCCCACCTTAATACCCATGGGGTATATACACTGTGAATGCTCTAAGCTCCACAATTCTAAAGCACTAATTTTCAGATCACTACAACTCTATTACAACACATAATAAATCTGGTGCTACTTAAAATTCTTATTTAGAGCAAGTAAAGCTACATTCACTTTGTTTTGTGTACCATCATTATCATGTCACACTTCAGTTCAGATGATAACACCAACAGATCATGATAGGCATGGAAAACGCATACACTGGTTCAGAAAATGTGAGACGATTCCTCCATCACCGCATTCAACATTTCCACTAGAAAGGTGTGTCATTTACTGAATAATTACTTACTGAAACGTGATTTCTTTTCTGTTCAGACATTCAGTGTTAGTTACAAACTAGTGTTGTTCAGTTAAGTGAACCATTAAAAATGTAAGCAGAGGATAATATTAATTAAAAAAACTAAGCTTCGTTACCGGAGGCGGCGAGCGCGAGGCCCTCGGCGAGGATGATCAAGCCGAGCCCCAGCCAGGAGAGGAGGAAGGCGTTCTCGTTCGCCTGACGCTGCCGCAGCTCCTCCTCCGTCGGCCCCTTCCCGCCGCCGCCGCCGGGCGTGGACCCCGGCTCCGGCTGCTGCTGGAACACCGACGCGCTTCCGGCGGGCGCGCGGCGTATCACCGCAGGCGGAGGCTCCAGCGCCTTCTCCTTCCCCTTGCTGCTTCCGCCGCCGGCTTCCCCCTTGTTCCCCGCGCCCTTGGACTTCTTGGACTTCTTCTTGCTCCCCGACCCCGAGGAGGATGACGCCGCGAATGCGCGGAAGAGGTGGACAGGGCGCGGCCCTAAGCTGCTCGGGTAGGCGAGGAAGGCGGCGGAGGTGCAGGCTGCTGCCATGGCCACTGCGGCGGCGGCGGCGGCGGCGATGGCTTGCGGTGTCTGCGGCGTCGACGGCGCGGCTTATCTCACCGGCTCACAATTGAGAGGATGTCAGTTGGGCTATGCGAAGTGGGCACCACCAGTCAGCTGGGTAAGTGTGTATGACTAGTGGGGACCACCAGTCAGAAGGCCAGTTGGGCAGCATCCAGAATTTTCACACATCACCCGGTCCCGCATCACATTTTGTTTGAATGAAAAAAAAGACTGACATGGATCCGGTGGTATTTGAAAATGAAAATTTGGGAAAGTGGTATTTAGGCACTGGTATTTTGGGAGGATGGTAAAAAGTAAATTCTCCCAATTCCAGTCGGGAAGAAACCGGAAGAGCTCACAAACTCACAAGGTGGGTCATCCATGTTGGTTGCTTCCCTGATGCGGACAATCCTATTATCATTCACATGGATCTTTTTGTAGGAACTCGGATCTAATCTACTTCTTGTTAAAAAAATAAAAATAAAAGATAGATTTAGAGGAAGAGACATCTCTCGTCAAACATCTTTTAAGAAGAAATTGTGATTATATTGGGAATTGAACCCGAGATCTTGGGGTTGAAACCACACACCCCTTCTACTGCGATCTAAACAGACGAGATTTAGAAATGTTATTTTGAAGAACATATTTAGAAATGTGATAAAGAGTTGATTTTGGTTTTCTTTTTTCATCACAGTTTATTTGAAAGTTTTACTCGTCAATTATTTTATAATCACTAATAATAAGTTTCATTTATTATATTTATAACCGAAACGACGAGGCACGGCTCCATTTCAGAATTAGGAGTATTTTGGTTTGTTGGCACCTCTAGTTTTCTACTCTACTCAGTAAAGTACATCGTTTAGAAAACAAAAAGCATTCAGTGAAGTACATTTTTTCCCTCTGAAGATTCACGTATGATTGATTGTCCTACGGCGTATACAGCTTCAGTTCTTATCCATGATCCGGATCGATCATTATAGTTGGGCTTTGGCAGGGATGGACATTGGACATCAGTCATAATTCAAAGATCATATGTGCATATAGCTATGCGTTTCTGCATGCTGTGATTTCCAAGCAACAAATTAATATGCTTAAATAGGCGGTTAATGTCGAAAGCTATGTCTTTTTATAGGCGAGAGGTTTCTTGATTTCCAAAAGGAAATACATACGTGTATCAGTTCTGACCACTGATTCACTGAACTCTAGCTCTATACTAGTAGTCTTATGATATGCATGGCCAGCAAACAATTGGTAGGTGGTTGGTGTGCATATATAGATAACAATTAAGCCGCGTCGTCGCGTATGCTAGTACTAATTAATTACCTTGTGAATCACATGATTAAGTGGTCTCGATTATGGGCAACGTCGATAAGAGATGATGGAATGCTAGTGATCAGCTGGGCTAAATTGCATTGGAGTTCTAACTTACCAATTTTTGTTATCCAATCTAGAAGGAAGTAGTAGGTGGTAGTGTTGCAGTTTGAGCTGCTCTTTTGGTGCTCATAGCTTAATCAGTTTCATATCGCAAACGTTTAGCACACTCAAGGGCTAACTAATTACTAATTAACACGCAGCTTTAGGTAGCCCAGCCAGCTAGCTAAGCTGTCTCTTCACATGAGACATGCATATGGGTTGTTGCATGCGAAAATTAACAGATAAATAATGGAGGATTTAGCTATTTCTGCAGGTGACACATGACACGCATGCATGTACAATTTAGCATCATCAGCAGATCAGAGAATGGGGCCAAACTCCCCCACTTATCCTGATTGCTGGCACCACAACGAAGGACGAACTAGATATAGATAGATAGGGTTATCTGCTCAGCATGCATGCATGATGCATACCCACACCATGGCAACTGAAAGAAGCATATGCACTGAAGAATTCTTAACATAAAAAAGGAACTTGTAGTTTGAAGAATGGAAGAATAGGGCTCCTCATCGTTTGGTCAAATGCAGATAATACTTCATATGACGTATTAGAAAAATAATAATAATTTGTGAGTAAAATTTTAATATGAGTTCTTACTTTAAATACCAATACTGAAAAATATACTTCAATGAAAAAACTTCGAAAACAACTTTAAATTTAACTTTTAAAAAACATTTAAATTTATTTTTTAAATTTATAATAGTTAATGTATTCGTCTATACCATTAATAGTAATCACAAAATCATTCAGCCATCTAGAAGGGAAAAAATTGCCTTAAGTGAGTGAATGGGTGATACAATACAAAAATTGATGACATTATGGCTTCACTCTATCACTACCAATTATTTATTAAAAAAATCACATAAAACAGTTCTATTAATACCAAAACTATGGTCTGGGCTGAACAAGTAGTACTAAATACATATCACTCGCAGTGCCAGCTTGACAAGACAAATTGAGAAACAGTGTTAGGCCCGGGCAGGATAGGAGAGTGACACATGCAGCTGCAAGAACAGCTCTACACTCTGCAGGTGACCAGTAGACACCAGCTATCAGGAGAGCCATTTGGCAACTGATGAAGATGATAGCGATCAATTAGTAACAAAAGCCTCTGCCTTTTCATTCCTCTTCCATTTTAGTTGATGACTAATCATCAATTGCATAGTAGCATAGCTCTTGTACTGTCCTAAGCTAAGCTGGTCTGGTTGTTTGGCCAATGACCACTCATCTTGGTCCAGCTGCAGTCCACGTGGCGGTCTGTGGTTGGTCGGCGGGGAGATTTGGGCCCCCACAGGAATCGGAAATCGCTGCCCCCCAACCTCTCCCCCCAAATCCGGAATAATCCACCTTATCACCTGTGGCTCAGCCTTCCACGTCTCTACACCTGGTCCATACCACTCTCACATGGACTCAATGGCTCAAAAATCAATTCAAAAGAGAAAAAAAATGGCTGGAACATCAATTCAAAAGAGAAAAGAAAATGGCTGAAAAATGGGTACCACTATGAATGATAGGTACTAGTACTAGTATCATGTTTGTGAGTTATGAGAAGAGGAAAATGGGCTTGGAGGACGAGTCTTAGGATATTTACGAACTATGTGGTTGGGTATTTCTTTCACGAGTTTAGTTGGATTGGATTGAGTTAACGATGATTAGTAGGCCAGTAGATTATCTTATGACGTGAGATCGCTAAGTCGGCAAATAGTCAAATCGTTGGTTTTTTCTTGGTATGTTTCTGTTAAAAGAGTTTATGAAGGTATACTGGACTTATTAAGGTCATGTTTTAAGACATATGTATGTCATATACGATCCAATTGCAACGGTTTATTTGTTGTCATTTCATCATAACAAAAGGTACACGATGCATTTTTATTTTAGCTCCACGGAGATGCTATGTACTTAGATATCTTTAGGCTATCTTTTGCGGCTTCAAGGAACAAGCAATGAGAGCACAACACTCTGTGAAAATGACTTCCCAACCAGCAATCAACTAGGACTAAAACCATTATTAATAGGGGTCAACCAACACATTAAGAAAAACTAAACTCTTCTAGGAAATATAAACAATTGACCACCCACCATTGCTTTGTTAAATCATCATCTCACCTCACCCCATAGTACCATTCATTAGTCTTTTCCTCAGAAAAAAAAAGAGAGAAAGAAACACTCACATCTAAATTAAGACCTAAACTAGTAAACTCTTCCAAGAAGTCCATTAAAAAATCTGCTAAAAAAAAGAAAATATAATGAAAGATGATAGGGAGATGCAAAGTCCATGCACCATGTCCACACCTCAATTACCCCATCACTACTCATACACCACACCTTTTGCTTCTCAAAGAAAACCCCATAATAAATAAAGAGAAAAAAAATAAAAATCGAGCCTTTAATCCTCTCCACGACTCGATAGGCCACAAAGCCCATTCCTTTCTCCCCCCACCCGATACGCCGCTCCGCCGCCGCCGCGTCCGCGTCCGCGTCCGCCGCCGATGGGGTACGTGCTGTCGGCGGTGGCGAGAGTCCTGGAGCAGCCGACGGCGTGGGGCGCGGCCTGCGAGATGGCCGTGCTGGCCGGCCCGCTCTGGGCCGCGGCGCTCCTCGGCCTCCTGCTCGGCTGGGCGTGGCGCCCGCGCTGGGCCGCCGGGCTCGTCGCCACCGCCGACAGCCACCCCGCGCCGCCGACGTTCGCCACGCTCGACTTCTGGAAGTCCCAGCTCCCGGCCCGCATCCGCGCCCCGCTCACCCAGTACATCGGCGCCGCCGGCCCGGCGCCGCCGCAGCAGGAGGACGACTCCTCCCTGCTTGGGTACGTACGTGGGCCCACGAACTGTTCGGTGAAATGCGTCCCCGTGTTCATTGTGTTGTGCGGTGGTCAAAGCCGTATCGCTGGGTGGATTTGGTGCGCGAAATTGGAGTGGGTCTTTGACCCTGTCGGTTCTTCTTGGTTTCACAGGTCGTCGGAGATGGCGAACGAGCAGCTTGCGGTGGGGAAGGATGACCTGGTGAATCTCTGGAGGCTGGTGGAGGGCAGGGACGGCGGCCCGGCATGGATCAAAATGATGGAGAAGGCGCTGCCCACCATGACCTACCAGGCATGGAGGAGGGATCCACAGGTGAATTCCACTTTCAGTGGACTGAATTCTGTTCTTGTTGGTCTGAAGTGGTGAATGCTAATTCTTACTAGTTCTCGAATGACACTTTTGATGCAATCAGACTGGACCTCCACAATACCAGAGTAGTACTATATTTGAGAATGCAAATCCGGAGGAGGTGAGGGACTTCTTTGGTGACGATCAATTCCGGATGTCGAACAAGTGGGATGATATGCTTATCTATCATAAGACCTTGGAAGAGTGTCAGACAACGGGCACGATGAAAGTGCATTGGGTCCGCAAGGTTGATTGTCTTGACACGACAGTAAATTGACTGAATTTTGCTTGTACTTCTCGACTGGTCTCATGCCTCTGTATTTTTCTTGCTGTTGCAGTTCCCCTTCTTCTGTAGTGACAGGGAGTACATCATTGCTCGTCGGATATGGAAACTGGGAGGCGCATACTATTGTGTTACAAAGGTAAAAACAACTTTGAAAAATTATTTTGGGTTTTGACTGTGTGGTTATAGGAGCACTTGCACTTGATCATTAGCATATGAATATCTGATGTTCGTAGTGAATTTGTGTGCATAACACTTGTACTACACTACAGTTGCCAATAATTCAAAACATATATGCAACTTGTTCGGATGAATTCTGCTCTATAGTCTTCCTGCTTTAATGTGTATGCAACAAAATGATCTTAACAAAGTTATGCTGTACAGTTGTACCTCTTCGCCCTGCTCTGTTAAGAATAGGTGGAGCTAGGTGAATTCATTACTTTGCGTACTGCACAACTGTACCTGTTGTGATACTGAGAGGTCACATAAAGAAATTCCAGCTGCTGTTTCTCAAATGTGCTGATATTTTTGAAACACTATATTTATCTAATGATGTTGACCTCAGGCCATTTCTCCATCCTTGGAACACACTTATGAATATAGAATTGTAACATCATTGATGTCTTGGTCTTAATGTTGAGTTGTTGACAGCAGAGATTCTCAAATCTCCATTTTATTGTGGAAACACACATGAGAATTAAGTTATATTTAATAGGGAACCACCAAGTACAAAGCAAGGAGGGACTAGGAAGTAGTTGCTAATTTCCTACATCATTGTCAAACTTAGAAGTATGTCACATATCAGTTCTGCTTATCGGTTGTAAGTTATTGGACGATGCCTTCTGTACCTCATTAGAGAACATATGATTACTTCTTGCTTTAAATTCAGTACTCAGATCACATTTCAGAAGTTTTGGCCTGCTTTCCTAAGTGATTCAGTAAGATGTATCTCTAAACTAAAGAGGGTATTACCATTGAACAAAGGTTAAATGGACTTTTTTACAGAGGAGTAAAATGAATTGTTGATTATTCATAGTTTTGCCTTAGCAAGTTCAACTTGCATTGCTTGAATCACTAGTGTGTGCATGTGACACAGAGTTGACCAGCTCAGCAATTTACGTGTATGTGTTTTGTGCATTGTGCAGGGTGTGCCATGCTCATCCATCCCACGTCGTAACAAACCTCGTAGAGTTGATGTATACTATTCAAGCTGGTGCATCCGTCCAGGTAAGCCAGTTTACTTGACTATTCTGTTTTCCTTTGAGCCTTATGAGGTGAAATAAATACTTTTTGAGTAATGGGTCTGAACAAAAAAGAACAATGCTGAAGAGGAGACATATTTCTCTTTTTTTTTTCTTTTTGGGCAGTTTGGTAACTGAAAATTTCCTCTTTTTTATCTTTGAACAGTGGAATCAAGAAGAGGGAACGGTGGATTGACGGCCTGTGAGGTTCTCCTGTTCCACCATGAGGACATGGGTATTCCGTATGAGATTGCGAAGATTGGAATTCGGCAGGGAATGTGGGGGTGTGTAAAGAGAATAGAACCTGGACTTCGGGCCTATCAGAAAGCGAGAGCTGCTGGGGAGCCATTGTCTCAGAGTGCCTTGATGGCGCATATCAATACGAAGGTCGGCGACAATTTTGTTCGTGGATTGGAATCCAACGACGATCAGTCAGATATTGTGGAAGCAGAAGAGAAACCTGCGAAAAACCGGGTAGCGAGGTTCCTTGTGTTCGGTGGAGCTGTTGCTCTGGCTTGCACTCTTGATCAAGGGCTGCTGACCAAGGCTCTCATCTTCGGTGTTGCGCGGAAATTTGTAGGGCAGAGGAATACATTGTAGCATTACCTGATCTCTGGCACAAACCCTCTGAGCCAATCTGCTTGTTGGATGAACACTGGCACACTCACTGTCTTGGCATGGAGGAATTGAGGAGGAGATGATGATTCAATGGCCGACTGTGGCCTGTGGCACATGCCATGATGCCACTGAGAGCAGATAAAGGACTTCGATGTATATACAACGCCGGCTGTTGGATAATGCGAAAGAGAGGCAATGGAGTAAAAAATCTGTACTTTTACATTTGGAAAAGGAATTCCAGCTATATATTACGTTGAGCCTTTGTTTCATGTAATCTGCTACTATGTGGAGTAAATCAGAGGACTCGCAAAGTCATATATAAACATTTAGTTTTGCTCCTCACGGAGAATCGAGATATTGTAATGGTGAAAACGAATGAAACACCGCTTCGAATCAAATTCATATACACGTTTCAAATTCTAAGATGAATTCGAATTACGGATAGACTTTGGAAGTTCAAAAGTTTGATGTCTAAAGGATCAAAGTGTCCAACAGAGTGGTGCACAGTGACAAAGACACTGCCGCTTGCTTCTCGTCGAGTCCGAATCGAATCGGGATCCGGATTCCGGAGATGGCGCCAATGACGTATTTATTTCACGCGGGAGTAGCCGATCCATGGCTGCCCCAGAGATGGAGATGGAGGTCGCGCTGGCGGAGCTGCAGGCGCTCTTCGTCTTCCCCGATGTGCTTTGAGCCTTTCCATTGATTTTTGTCCTTTTTTTTCAGATGAAACGCTAGAAAGAATGTGATGAGGAACATGCTGATTAATCGAATATAAATGCATGTTTATTTGTTTAATCTTCCCGCCAATGCTGCTACCGCAAGACTTGTTTTGATTGCGAGTGTTTTTCTTTGTTATGTGTGTGGGTGTGTGATCATTCATCATCTCATCAAAAGTTTCTTGGTGATTTTGTTGTTAGATGAATAGATTGTTGTGAGATGAAAGTACGATATTTTGCAATGCGGAACACTATTTTGCAGCAACGACAAGTTTAATAACAAGTTCATTTCCACTCAGATTTATGGATTATGCATACCTCGGTTGGCAAGCTACGACTTCTCCAAAAAAAATTCTACATCATCACCATTGCTTAGCTAACTCGTTCTAAGATATTTTTTAGGTTTGTAATAGATAAAGATTTAATTCATACCTATAAACGATTGTCCATAATCTATCAATCACATCCATAAAGAACAGAGCACTGTGCATATGTACCAGTGTTCATATCACTGCTCAGTTGATCAAAAATCATGTAACAATGGTTGTATCTCATATGCTATACATCGCAGTACCTCACATTTTACACAGAGAAGTCGAAACGCAAGAAAGTCATGTAATGCTAAGTGTAAGGATGGGGTCATCACGTGTTCGCTCTGTACAGAAATCTTTCATGATGAATTGCCCCCTCAAAAAGAAATTCTATCACATTAGTTTTTTTTGTGTACCAAGTTAAAGCTTCTCAGGGTCACCTGATCAAATTGCCCTTCTCCGCTCCCGCCTTGCCTTGAGATATGGAATTCATCTCCCCAGCTGAAAGATGACGAGATTAGAGAAAAACACTAAGAGAAAAGGTGCATTGACCAACTGAAGAAAAAAAGGTAGTGATCTCCAACAAATGTGCCGTGAGAGAAGAATTGCACTACTTCAAACAACCTTAATGCATCACCAAGATGAGAATTGAGTACCGAAGAAGCAGCACGACCACACTGGCAAATCAATGATCAGTCGAAAGTTGAGACATGATGGCTTGATCCAAATCAGTTTGTATCAGCTCGAATCTGGTTTCAGCAGGGAAGCCAAAAAAAAGCTCATTATCTAGCAACCGAGCAAATCTTTTACTTTGAAGAAAAATAGAGCAAATTGATAATGATTGCTACGTGTATAAACCAGTACAATAGGAATTGGAAACCCCATTGATATTCCACCAATAGTTCAAAAACACCGCATGTTAATAAATCTAGATGGCACTATCTATTTTCATGTTTATTCCAGATCTAGCAATTTCAAAGCTTATATCACGTGCTTTCATTTTTGCATTCTTAAATTGATTTCCATCTTCCAGGTGTCCTCTGCTCACATTTTCTATTGATCACGGTGATGATGAGGGCCCTAAATAGTTCTGATAGGTTTAAATAGATGATATATTATTCTGATCAAGTTACAGAAAAATGTAAGGTTCAGACGTTCAGTTTAAGCCTTGCATTCTGCTCTGCTGTACTGCACTCTTTGGACCATGAATATTTGTTAAGCAGTACATTTGACATGGTTTTCCAAAGGCCACAAAATGTCAAATTAGCTTTGAATGGATTCAAAAATTGATTGCATTAATGATTCTGTACATGAGAAAAAAAAACAGACAAATCCTATACCGACAGAGTTACCACTTACCATTGAAAGAATTGTCAAATTCATACCATATTATATTTACACTATCGCACTTGATTATTCTGAGAACCTACAAAAGAAAAAAGAAACATAAATAGAGCAAACAAAAATCAAAATGGTGTGCATAGAGTGCCATTGTTATTTATTCAATCAATGTGAAGCGCAAACTCACTCAATATGCTTGACTTTGGCAGAACTCGGTTCCCTGATCTTTTTGATCTTGGTTCCTTCATTTGCCACATTCTCTGGGGTTTTTCAGTTCTAACTGAATGCTTGCTGGATTCTCCCACCGAGGTTGTTCTCTTCTGTATCTTTTCATGATATATCGCTGGTGGTGAAAGCCTCAATGGAGGTACAATTTCTATATGCAAATTCTGTGGCCTCTGAAGATGATTCAGTATTTCATACTGCAAAAAGGAGAACCGATTTTTTACAGAATTACAGTACTGTATCCTAGGCCATGTTCACTTGGAACCAGTATCAACTTGGATGATACGGTAAATTTAAAGTACTAAAAGTGGGGTAGATTGCCATATTCATTACAAGAGTACAAGGTTATAACTTGATTCCAAGTATCTCACTGAAATCGGTTCTACTCATTGGAAAATTTGGATGTAACAGACAGATGTATGATACAAGTGGAAAACAAATGACCAATGCATAATCTGAATATATTATTACCCGTGACATCTGCTGAAGCCCGCGAGATCTCTCGACATGATCTGTTTCATGAGTATGATAGGTGCCATGTAATACCTCGCTTTCAGCACCAAAATGTTTCCCTAGCCCATTCTCAGATATAGGTGATTTGTTTTGGGCTTGTGTATTACTAGTTGAAAGACAAATTGGGCATCCATCTTTGGAATCCCTATTGGATGACTTGCTTTGTTCAGACTCACATTGGAGATGAGTTGCATGTCCACAACTGAATACTCGTATTGCTGAAACAGCACTTTCTTTCGAAAGAGAGCAGTTGCATATGCAACATACAAAAGTCTGTGGAGCAAATCCATGGCAAACCCCTCTCTTTAGTAAGCTCAAGGTATAGAATGAATCATCCTCAATTACTGACTTGGCTGTTTCCTGCAGGCAGGTGCATAAGATATCAGAGGAGAAATATATATCTTCAATAGGGTCCACCCCTATTGTTTCCCTCAAAAGGGGTATAAGGGGAGCCAAAAAAATTTTCTATCAAACAAAATATAAAAGTTCATTTACCCCAGCAAATGCTGTAGCAAACAAGCGTTCAATTTAAAACAACACTAAGGTCTGTCGACCATTGTAAGCGATGTGTACTTCAGGAATTTCCTAATGGTTTTACATTACAGCAGCATGGAAAAGCCTAGAGCATTGCTGGTCTGCTATAGCAGCAAGTAAATTGCGTATGGGATAAAATCAATATGGACATACCAGTATTCTTTTTTCGTAAAGATACATAGACAGCATTCTATGTATAACGAGCTTAAAATCACCAAACTCTTGACTCCCATTGTCAGACAATAGCTTTCCCATGATTGCTGGTAGGGGTATATGTCCAGCCATTGCCTCGATTATTTCTCCAACAAACTGTGAAAATACTCTCCGCAGTGCATTCAAGCACCTCTGGTAAGCTGAAATCCTTGTTTTTCGTGAGAATCCTTTGTCCTTTGGGTGTCTATTCGATGTTTCACTCCCATTGGGCCTGACACCTTTTTCATTTACATCCTTGCTTCCGTACAACTTTTTCAGGGGCTCTGAGAAACTGAATTGATAACATAACCATATTGATGTCAATACATCTATCAGAACACAAGATGGATATCTTTGTATGACCACAACAAGCCACAAACATGACAAATCATACGACTGTAACGAAAGCCTTATGCGATTCCAATATTATAGGTTGATAAATCATTTTAAAAGTGCCAGTTAATCCAATGAAAATTTATCATGAGAAAAAATTAAGGTCTTGTTTGATTTTTTTGGTCTGAATTCACAATGGACAAAGGCACTGATCGTGCTTACTATCTGTTATGACTATTCACAAATTGATGCCACTGTAGAAACAGTTCAATAGATACAATTCGGCATCATCATCTCCAAAACTCTCAATGCCACACCTATGTATGTGGACATCGAATTTACCCTCTATATTTGGATCTAGTATATACTGTAACTCCCTACAAGTGTTTAAGAGCATGCCTCAGTGAGAAAACTGAAAGGTACAATTTTCACGAGAAGGGATAGAACAGCAGTCCAACAGCTTGCAATATGTCATGGGTTCATATTCCTAGGAACAAGGAAAAATCTCATACCATAAAATGCTACTAACAAACCAGCAACTGAGATGACAAAAATTATACTTGTAAATTATAAATCTAAATAATGTAACGTAGTATTAATATGTTAGCGTAACTTACGAGTCGAGTAATTGGAACCAAAGGGACTGGGACTCCTCTGGGTTTAATCTTTGTGAATTCCTTTGACACAATCCGATGGCAGCACGTAATGCATCAAGCACAGGATGAGCCTTCAAAATAAAAATATTGAATATGTTACCTACTTACCATGTATACAACATAGGTTACAAATCCATGCAAGCATTTAAATGGGCAGGAGAAAAAAAAGAAAGACCTCAATCATTTTTAGAACAATGTCTGGTTGCTCTATCTCGGATATACTTTTTGATGCAATCCCAGAGAAAGCATTTTCCACTGAAGAAATAAATAGGTTGATTTTCTCATCAAGACCTGCTAGAATAAGTGCAAGTGCACTCCCAACATCACCAACTCTCTCTTGCAAGAATGCAGCAGCATCTGTAACTCCATAATCTAAACAAAGATGCAAACACCGCTCCAATCTGTAACTGTCAAAAGTCTCCAGAAACTTCAAAACAGACCTTCGCTCGTACTGACACAAAAGCTGTGCAAGAAGGTTTTTTTTTTTAGTAACAGTTAGGATGAAGATAACGCACAAATTTGTTGTGATCACCACAAAATTTCAATTACATACTGCAGACAATTACTTTTATATATCATATTTTTCAATATTATCAGTAAGACAAATTTTGCATCTTCAAAAATAAAGCAAAAGTGTAGATTCACAACAAAATGGAGAACCACAAAGTACTGATTCATCAACAGTTATAACCGTAATCAGATTCCAAAGCTCTACAAAATCATAAGAAATTCAATCTTCAAGAGAATTAACCCCCATGTGCAATATGATGGACAAGGTACCCTTCATGTTCTATCATTGGCACACTGCCTGTGGTTATGCTCTACAGAGAAAAAAAAATAGCAGATGTGGCCATAAAAAACACAATTTTTCCAGCCATGACATTTCACCGGACTCTTTATCATTTGCAACAAGAAATCAGACCTAAGACCTGAACAGTTGAAAAGTCCTTCAGCATATTTGTTTTTTTTAAAGAATCAATATATTTACCTCCAGATAGAGTTCAACAATCTCGTCAGTCATAATAACAGGATTGCGGTCCGACAACTTGGGAACATTTGAAAGTCTCTGTATATAAAATTCAAGTTCACGGGATGAGTATTGAAGTTCAACCGTGCTATTGTTTCTGGCATTGAGTTCACTGAAATTCAGTTTTCCTGACAAGTGCACTTCAATTGCAGTTTTCAAGAAAAGAAAGAGGCTGTAGTGATCAGAATGAAGCTCTGACAATATTTTCTGGATCTCATCGTGGAAATGGTCAATGACCAAGACAAATGCACACTCCCTGAGAAAAGGCATAGGGAAGAAAATGAGTGCATTCAATAGAAAGACAAACAAGCAGGCATAAATCTAGTTGAGGAATATGATATACTTGTTAGATGAATTAGCAATTTCACCTGCTTAGCTTGACTAGCTCAGGAAAATGAGATATTACTGAGGAACGAAATGACGAAGCTTCATAATCTGCCAATTCGGATAGCTTTTTGTTAATGAAGATAAAAGCATGGAATGGTTCCAGTGTATCCTTCATGTAACTTTCTAAAGCAGCCAGATTTTGCTTTCTGGTCATATATATCAATCCACAAGCCTGTATGGTAACAAGACTATTCAGTCATAGGCTAAGAGGCATTTGTAGCATGTGCCATAGCATAGAAGTGAACTGTCAAAGTGTAATGTTCACGAACCTGGTGAAAATGAGCGTCTAAGCAAATATGCAACACATAATCAGAATTCCAATCAGTTTGAGGAACTGCATCGAAGAGCTGAAGAACTTCATTTTCTTTTTGAGTTGGTGTTTTCTTATCATCAGATGACAGGATAGTGGATGAAGTAAGATATCTGAGGATGTGCCTAACAACTCTTTGAGATGCTTTTGCCCATTTGTGGGAAACAAAGAAAGACACGAACTCGATTAGGTAACCAAAGTCCTTCTCTGAAGGCCAAATTTCTAACTCAGCAACTCCAAGAACAATTGAGTGAATAGCCTCATTTTCAAAACCAACAATATCCACAATGGTGTCCACCACATTTTGTAACATAATACATTCACTATCAGGGCTTCCAATATTAATATTGTCTCCATCCTCTGAGACACTTGTATCAGGAGTACTAGATGGGTTGTCTCTAGGTTCAAATCTCTCATGTGCAAAGGCACATTTGAGAACTTCCAAAGCAGCTTCAGTATCCATCCATAGTAGATAGCATATGTTTGGGCATTTTCCACAGGAGGATCTGAAGCTCTTGTATACATCAGTACAGGAAGTCTTAGATTCCTCAAGCAAAAATTGCAAAAGTTCTTCTCGTACTGAATGAAGGCAGGATTGGGGAATTGTCCCGTGCCCTGAAAAATAAATCATGTGGGAGCATCTCATCAAGATTTTTTTTAATAAGAACATTCTATACGAAGCTTCATGTGTATTCCTGGTTCTACAAGTAACCTTGACGGGAACCAAGTGGGCATCCTTATGAGAATGACAGAGTACCTACATCTCATGGTAGAGAGACCCAAAAAGCCTACTCATGGTAGAGTTGAATTCTCTAATTTTACAAAAATCAGTTAAGATTTCAGCATATAGTTTTATTAGAGCATTTAGCAATTCACAAGTTTCCAGTCCTAACAAAAGACACAGCAGTGTAGCACAGGAAAAGCATAGTTTATGGTCCAACTACTAACCTAGCATGAATTCATGACATGGTAAATTGTTTTTCACAAATGATACAGATGCTAACCTGGAGGAAATGCTAGGCCCTGAAAGCAATACTTCAGGTAAACAAGCATCCTGTAGCTGTTTCAACAAAGAATAATTATAGGGGAGGTTAGCAATATGTACAGTACTAGTAAGGTCTTACAAAAGTATAATGGTGAGTATGTAGCAAAACTAAGCAAGACCACTGTCCACAACTCCACATGTATTTGCAAGAAGCTAATATTTGTCATTACATACTATCAGCCATTTTGTGCATGGTCATGCATAAGGAAATATTTTCAAAGAAAAACACAATCAAGACCATCCAAGTTACATTCTAAATCATCCGTGTAAATAATAGAAAGGTAACTATAATAGTAATTATAATGATATTATTTGACTGATTAATGCAATTTACTCAAACACGGTTTTATCAGAAACTTCAGGATAATGAAACTATCATGTTCAAGTCACATATGTGTAACTTGCCTATGATCATGGGGTTTACTAAGATACTTGCCACTCATCAAATCATTTTCTTTCCTGAAAACATATTTATCAGGAACTTCAGAATAATAAAAATATGCTCATCTAACATATCAAAAACTGAAGAACACGGTACACATTATCATCTTGTCTACGAACATAATTTATGGGCTTTTAGACAAGTAATGGCCACAAAAGGACATACCAAGTAGAAGCACCTTCTTTTCTACTAGCGTTCTGAATGACAGATAAAAGCTCCTCTAGAGGCGTGCGGAAATCTTTCAGACCTTGGTTAAACAAATAAATTAGTGCACCATATAGTCCGTGTTCACGACACAGTTTGACAACCTGAATACATCAGAAGCATAACAAATTGAGTCAGCCATAAATAATTGTTCAACACAACAGTCTGAATTCCAAACTACAATAATGTAAACAAAAGAAGTTGAAATTTTTTTATGAGGCATGCCATTTTATCAGTCAATATATGCAACAAAACATGACTGATAAGCCAGATGTATTTCTTACACCTTAAATGCAAGAGTAAATTTCACAAAACCCCAGGTTTTGAGGCACCTACAACATAAAACCCCACGTATTATGATTTGTTTCGAGGAACCCTAGGTTTTGGGGTAAAATGTTTCAAGAAACCCCATGTTTACTTCAAATATTCATAATTTCATTATTATATATGATATATTTAGTATATGTTCACATTAGTAAACTCAAAATACATATACCTCTCGTGTACTTTATCTCTTCCTCACTCTTGCATTACACCATTTAAAAAGCGCAACACGACCCCTTAATAATGACACATTAACCGGTTACTTATACACATAAACAACCATACTAGCAATAACTGATACTCGTTAAAATGAGTCCAACACGATATTAGGAATATCTCATATTTTTTTTACAATTATTATGCATACATATATTAGCCAAAACCAATGATGTAAGCTTAAAAATGGGGTTTCTTAAAACATTTTGCCCTAAAACCTAGGGTTTATCGAAACAAATCTTAATACCTGGGTTTTGTGTTACGGGTGCCTCAAAACCTGGGGTTTTGTGAAATTTACTCTAAATGCAAATTATGTATACCTGATTAAAATCCAATGAAGAAATATCCATATGAAGAATGCATTGTTCAACTCGCTGCAACCATCCTTTGCTACTATAATGCTCTACTAGTGCTTGCATAATCTGCAAATCAGATTGGTGGAAATATTTACTCATTTGAAGACTTCTGTGCTAACATTAGTAAACCCTTGATGTTGCTCACCTCAGGTGGCAAAGAGCCAAGCATATCCTTCAATATATAGGGCTCTAGCACCTCCAGAAACATACCTGTGATCGATGTCATGTCAGCCTTTTCAAGTTATAGCAGCAATTTAACAGCAAAAACATGTACCTGAACTATCTAATCAACCAGCACAAGACATATGCAAACAAATAGGCAATAAATTAAGGAAGTGCAGTAGGTATCAAAGAAGATCTAGATACACTCGATGAACAAGGGAAGACTGCAACTTCCACAGGTATTTCACAAAAATAAGGCACGGAGAAAGTAAACTCAGAGGTAAATCAAAAGGAAAGGTTAGTAGTCCTTATGAGCAAATTAAAACAAGCTTACCTCGACTTTTTGCAGCAACAAACTTAGAAAAGACTGTGTCGAAAAGGATGTCGTTTCGTCCAATATGAACACAAAACTCAACTGCAACCCCCCCTACACGTGCATACTGTTCCTCTCTCTGTGTCAGCAGGGACTTATCGGCATCTACCAGGCCATCTGATGCACCCCCTTTTCCAGTATGACTTGACAAAGCAATTGAAATGTATTCAAATACATAATGTATATATGAAAGCAGCAACTCTACTAAATATGGCATTATGGCTTCTCGTATAGAATCAACTGTTCTTGGGAGATCAACAACACCCTGGGTCTGGCCATCATAAAGTTTCATAGCCATGTCCAGTGCACCCATCCAATCACCAGCTCTCTTTAGTGCTTCAATCCGCTCCTTCCATGGAAGAAGTCGGGAAACTGTGAGGAAATTTGGCCCAAGAATATACACCGTAGCACCTCTTACTGCTACCGAATTGTTAAAATGCTTCTCCGGGTTACCAAACCTGTTAGAAAAATGCGTATGGTATAGAATGCTGTCATCGAAGACAAAACCATCAAGAACAAATACAGTCCTGCGAAGCTCATTGCCATCTTTGGAGAACAAACAGAGCTGCCCTCTCAAATTAAGGACAACCAACATCTGGGGAAAAAACAGTGATGTGATTTTACACCTAAAAAAAGCACATGCTAAATGGATTATGGAAAAGTGAGCTTTTAGCATACTTGATCATCTAACCAGGCAACACCAATCGCTGCACTATCAATCTTCCATTCTTTATGTTTAATCATCTTTGATTTAACAAACTTTGCCACTTGAACTTGACGATCCCATGCAAGTGCAAGCCATGACACTTGTTCTTGATCTATAGTGTTTTCATATTAGTCCATGAAAATACAACATAAGAATAAAAATAAGGCAGCAATCAATGCCCACAGATAAGGCCACCTAATCTTACCTATTAACGGTGAATCACTCGAGGATGTTGTGTATTTCCATGCAGCATATGCAATGGAGCCCTCCCGTGCTCCATCTGGTCTAGAGAAGGTTTCAATATGGTCAACATGATCAATATTGGTACGGAGCCTAACCTAACAGGAGAACACAGAACATCGTAACTAAGAAAAAGTTCAGATGGTAATGAGCTCACATACATACGGCAAAAAGAATATAAAATGCTTCTAGAATTATATAAATGGTTTGTACCACAAGAGCATGTTGGTGCATAATAAACATGACTACTACACCATCCTCCATTGGAGAAGAACCTTCATTGAAAAACTTCCATCCAGAATCAACTCCGACTACACCTCCAACAACACCTCCCATCATGCTGCTAAGACCACCACCGGACGAGGTTGTCAGGTTTCCCTGGGTAGAAGAGTTGCTAGAACCAAATGATTCATCCACTACAAGAGGACAGGCTGAGAGCACAATTCCGGTGTTTCCGTCAAAAAGGCGCTGGCACATTGTAGCTAAGTTTTATCAGGCCAGACAAAAATTCAACAGGGGATCAAGTAAGTCTATATGTACAGGCTGGAAATAATGATCCATACCTGGGTTCCCTTGATGGTCAAGCGATTGATTACTGGAATAATGGAAAATGTGTGCAACAGCACTAGCCCTTTTGAATCACCAGTGATGGCTTTAGATTGGCGTATAAAGCAAGCATGCACTACGGGTGCTGTGTGCTCACCATATATGACTTTTGCAGCTGTGCCTTTCTGTACATCCCAGATTGTCATATGACCATCATAGTATCCTACTAGAAGAAGATCACCTTGTTGATTGAAGCACATGGCAGTCACCGGTGATTGAGTTTTCTCACCTTGGTTCCAAAAGAAAAGCATCTGGAATAATAAAATCAGTATTTATGGTAACATTGTTTATGAAACTTCAGAACCTATGTATAGGATAGCTTACTTAATTTCAACCCAAGGAAGACAAGACTTCCAGTATGTCTAGCCCTAAGTGTTATCTAAATATTCATATTTTAAGTCCACGTAATACTGAATCGTCTTAAATAAGATTCCACTTATAGCATTAATTAAACAATAGTTATTCACAACAGTACCGACGACTAACCTTTGCATCTGTATCATCAGGTTGGTGGATGGAATATTTGCTTGGTATAACAATGACAGATCCTTTAGACATTCCCAACGCTATATAGCTCCTATGAACTGTCATCACCTGGGGAGAGCCATGGTCCTGTCCAAATGACGAGGAGGACATGGCACGAGTTATAGGGTTGTCAACCTCAATCTGCATGTAACCAATAGCTGGTTGGCCCCTTCCAATCCCCTCCAGATGCATGGGTTGTGCTGCTGCTCCTTCCTCCCAATGCTGCCCAAAAGAAGCCTGCCTCTTCTCAAGCTCCTCCGCCTGCTCCAGTGGTTTCATTGACAACTTAGGCTTTTTCTCCACAATCTTCTCAGCTTTCCTGCTAATCTCCAACCTCTCTTCGATTGCCTTATCAATAATGCTCTCAGATTCCGATTGCTCTTCCACGGAGGTTTCGGATCTTTCAGATTCCTGCTCATCATGGACATTTTCCTTGCAAGCAGCCCTAACTTGATCCCCAGCATCACCAAATTCTACTAAATTTTCATCGGCGATTCGGTAATCTACATGTTCCTCATCATCGAGACCAATTTGATCCACAGGTCGATCAGTTTCTGCCAAACTTTCGCCTCCAAGTTGCTCATGCTCGTTATTATTCTCAGCAACAGCAGAATCAGCAGCAACTTCTTCAACCGAATCAGTGGGCTCAGATTTCTCTTCGAACCGCACTTCTTCTCCATGCTTGTCCGCTTCCAATTCTTCATCACCACTCCCACCGGTAGCTTCCTTGCTCACATCAGCATCCCCTTCCGCATTGGCCTTTTCCGCTACTTCCGCTTCCGAATTTCCAGCGGAAGGGAACTCCTCGGAGACTTCGGAACCGGAGCCTTCGTCTAGAAGCTTCTCCATGGGCACGGAGGCGGAACGCCGGGACTTAATGGCAGCGGCATGGGGGGTGAGGACGGCGCGGGACGCGGCGGCGGCCGCGGCGAGAGCAGCGCCGGGCTTGGGGCTGGGCCGGACGCCCCGGAAGAGCGAAGGGAGAGGCTTCGACGAGGAAGACGAAGCGGCGTTGTTCGAGAAGGTTCTCGAGACGAGGGAGGACAGCGTCGCCGACGGCGAGATTGATGTGGATCTCCTGGGTGAAGGGGATGGGGAAGGCGAAGGTTTAGGGGACGGGGCTGGAGCTCGGATGCTGGCTATGGTTTTGAGCTGGGCGAAGGAGCTAGGTCTAGAGGGTGGCTCGTCGGCGTCGGAGTCGGATGACGAGAGGAGGAGGAGGAGGTCGTCGACGGCGCGGCGGTGATCGGCGTCGCCGTTGCCATCGGGTTCCGAGACTGAGGAGGAGGTGGGGGATGAGGGGAGGAAGGCGTCTAGGTCGAGCTCCTGCGACGGCGGCGGCGGCGGCGGCGGCCGCGGCCGCGGCCGCGGCGAAGGTTGGGACGGCGCCATCGCCGGCGATGACGTCGACATGGAGGAGACCGGAATTGTAAACTGCTTCCTCCTTTGTGTCAGTATTTTGTTTCCTTTGTTGTAATGGAGAGAGTTTGCAACCGGGCCGGCACCTCGCGGGCCTATCAAATATGTGGGACTAGTTAATGGTGGGCTTGTACACTGTTGTGGGAGCCCACCGTTTCTTCTCTGAACTCTTACAAACTGTACGCCACTTGCCCACCGGTCAACCAGTTTGAAGGAAAAACATAATACTTCTTTTTTTAATTTCTTTCTGTATTACAAGATGGTTTGATTTTTTTTCTAGGTCAAATTTATTTAAATTTAATTAAGTTTATAGAAAAAATTTAGAGCATAAAGAACACCAAATTAGTTTCATATGTTTTGATAGTATGTTTGTTTAGTGTTGGAAATGTTGCTAAAGAAAAAAGTTCAAGTGTCTTATATGGCAGTTTTATAGGCTTCTAATCATATAGGATTTTTTTTCTATATAACCCTTAAAAACGAATGATTGGAGATTCTCAAAACCTATTAAACTCTTAATGAATGACTCAATGCATGCAGATTTTGGAGCATAGTTAATTAGAGCTAAAACCTCTTAAAATAATTCCTATGAATCTCTATTGACTCCTGTATTTTTCCTGTGGTATGTTCAAATGTTCATACCTATGTTTTCTTGCGGTATGTTTAAATGATCATTCCTATATTTTCTTGTGGGTCTGTTCAAATAATCATTCATGTATTTATAGTTTTGTACTTGCATTACTATCAAAGCCTATGTTTTTCTCCTATTCCTACCTTTTCTCAATACTGTGTTTCAAATATGCCCTTAAGCTCGTTAATGCCTCATTTGAAACGTAGGAATTTCAAATATATTTTGGGGAATTGAATTTTCAATCAAATCATGCGAGAATCTTTATAAATTTTCTGCATTCCAAAAGAATCCAAAACTTTGTTGAAACTTTGAGATTCTTTCTCAAGGATGACAGGTTTCTAACATGTTGATTCGTCGTCTGTACTTACGATGTACACATGTATAAAGTTTGACTTTTTAAAAAAGAAACATAAGCTTCAATAATCTTAAAATAAGCAAACAAACAATAAGTGGGTTTATTTATGTCATTAAGCATAAAGTTTTTCTTTGGGGTGGTGGGGGCAGTGACAAACGGACGCGGGCGATATAACTTTCGATGGATATATCAAGGCCATATAGAACATTCTTTTGGTGCATAGTCGCACACTACGTACTTTTCATGTGTGAGCCATACACACGTATCCAAATTTACATGTATATTAGTGAATCTGGACAAGTTATGAGAAGCTAAAATGTCTTATAGCATGGAACGGAGGAAGTAGTGTAGATATATTTTGTATCCACGACTAATTAATGAAAGGAAACATAATGCATAAAATTAGCATAGCTCAATTGGGAATTTAGACTTAGTCATGTCCAATCATCACCAACTTTGAATTATTTCCTGACGAATATGCTTTCCAGCAGATAGCCTGCACAAACACTCACAGATTGGCCGGCCTCTAGCTGGGAAGAGTAACATGACAAAATCATGCACTACACACCCGTGACACACACCAAATCGAATTACACAATAAATTAATCAAATTACGTATCAAATTGCAAGCTCATTATTGCCCCCCGTTTGCCGTCCAATTCGATTTAATTATCTCAAATACACCATTAGTTTGCATTTGCATGCGGAGACGTGAGGCAAGCTACACCATGCAGAGTTCAGTAGTGACAGCAAGGCACACTGTCCATGGCATCCTCGTCGCCGTCGTGGTGGCGCAGTGCCTCCTCGCCGCCGGCGCCAGTCCGCCGGCGGATCCCGTCCAGTGCGCGTCGGGGACGGAGCATTGCACCGTGACCAACGCGTACGCCGTGTTCCCGGACCGGTCCACGTGCCGCGCCGCTGCCGCGGCGTACCCGTCGTCGGAGAAGGAGCTCCTCCGCGTGGTGGCCGCCGCCGCGGCGTCCGGGACCAAGATGAAGGTGGCGACGCGGTACGGGCACAGCGTGCCGAAGCTGGCCTGCCCCGGCGCCGGCGACGGCCGCGGCCTCGTCATCAGCACCAACGCGCTGAACCGCGTCGTCGCGGTGGACGCCACGAGGATGGCGATCACGGTGGAGAGCGGCGTGACGCTGGCGGAGCTAATCGACGCCGCGGCGGAAGCCGGCCTCGCGCTGCCGCACTCGCCGTACTGGCTGGGTGTCACGGTCGGCGGCCTCCTGTCGACCGGCGCGCACGGGAGCTCTGTGCGGGGGAAGGGCTCCGCCGTGCACGAGTACGTCGTCGGCATGAGGATCGTCACGCCGGCGCCGGCGAGCGAGGGGTACGCGAAGGTCCGGGTGCTCAACGCTGGCGACCCGGAGCTGGACGCGGCGAAGGTGTCCCTCGGGGTGCTCGGGGTCATTTCTCAGGTCACTCTAAAATTGCAACCCATGTTCAAGAGGTCGGTGGCGTTCCAGCACTGCGACGACGGCGACCTGGCGGAACGAGTCGTCGCCTTCGCCGGCGAGCACGAGTTCGCCGACATCCTCTGGTACCCCGGCCATGGCAAGGCCGTGTACCGGATCGACGACCGCGTGCCCAACAACACCTCCGGCGATGGCGTCTACGATTTCGTCGGATTCCGGGCGACCCCAACGCTCGCCATCCAGGCCAACAGGCTCGTCGGTACGTGATCCATGCATGCATCCAACAGGAACAAACACTCAGATTTTGCATTGCTGACATGCTGTTCTTGATGTTTGCTGCATGAAGAGGACGGCTTGGAAGCGACCGGGAACGCCGCCGGCAAGTGCCTCACGGCGTCGACGACAAACTCCATCCTCGCCGCGCGCAACTATGGCCTGACAAGGCACGGCCTGCTCGCGGCGTTCCCCGGCACGGCGGTGGTCGGCTACCAGAACCGCATCCAGTCGTCGGGATCATGCCTCGCCGGCGCCGACGACGCCCTCCTCACCGCCTGCCCGTGGGATCCCCGCGTCGAGCACGGCACGTTCTACTTCCAGTCCGGCATCAGCGTGCCGCTGTCCAGGGCGGCGGCCTTCATCCGCGACGTGCAGCGGCTGCGCGACCTCAACCCGGACGCGCTCTGCGGCGTGGAGCTCTACGACGGCGTCCTCATGCGCTACGTCAGGGCGTCGACGGCGCACCTCGGCAAGACGGAGGACAGCGTCGACTTCGACATGACCTACTACCGGAGCCGCGACCCGGCGGCGCCGCGGCTGTACGGCGACGTGGTGGAGGAGATCGAGCAGATGGCGCTGCGCAAGTACGGCGGCGTCCCGCACTGGGGCAAGAACCAGAACGCGGCGTTCGAGGGCGCCGTCGCCAAGTACGGCGGCGCGCGCGCGGCGGCGTTCATGAGGGTGAAGCGGGCGTACGACCCCGAGGGACTCTTCTCCAGCGAGTGGAGCGACCAGGTGCTCGGCGTCGCCGGCGCCGGCGGCGTGAGCGTGGTGAGGGACGGGTGCGCACTGGAGGGGCTGTGCGTGTGCTCGGAGGACACGCACTGCTCGCCGGAGAAGGGCTACTTCTGCCGGCCGGGACGGGTGTTCCGCGACGCTCGGGTGTGCCGGCGTGTCGCCGACGATCTCTAGGCAGTAGGCACACGACGAGTGTACTGTGGCCATGCACCGTGAGACATAAAATCTTTCAGGACTGTTAATTAATTGCTGCAATATTTGCAAATTTCACTGAATTTTAAAACTTGTTTCACTTTCAAATCTACGGCGGAAAAAAAAATATTTTAACCTTCAACTCAACTCCGCGTGGCCCGGCCCAAAAATCCAGCAACTTACATGTGGGCCTAAAAGGCCAGTAATTGATAGGCTTCGTGAGCCCAAAATCTAGACCGTCTAGGTTCATAGTTGCCGACTTCGGATTTGGACTGAGTCTGTTCGGCATCCATGATGCGAATTTTCACTCGATGGTGTATTCACGCAACGAATCGGTGCATTATGTTTGTATATATGTGTTTGGTCTTTTGTGTTTTCATGTTTGGGCGCTTCATGTTTTTAGGAGAAATTAGCTCTGCGGAATTGGTGAATTATGTTATGATGATGAGTCGGTTGCTGCCAATTTCATACACCAAAATTGAATTTATATTTCTGTTCTGTAACTTCCTTCTTGATTGTAATTCTTTGCCAATTTTTACACTTAACAGAGCCTGCAACCAGTAGAAGGGAAGAACTAGCAACAGCCATGGCATGTCGTTTTTGGGGACGACAGGTACTTGCCTTTTCATTTGCGCTGGCCCTGATTCTTCTTTGCATCACTGTTATGGTAACAGATAGATTTGAGGAGAAATTAGCTCTGTGAATTTTTTCTATATATATATATATCATTCATGTCCTTCTTGATTGCAATAATTTAATATCTCTTGCATGGGTATGTACCCCACTTCAGGGGCACAAAACGACTCTGAGGATTAATGCTAGTGAGTAGTGACAGTGATGAGCCTGGTTCTGGTCAGCGTGTGATTCGCTCTTTGAAGGACAAGCGCAATGAAGAGATGAAAACTACATTTGACCAGATCGATGCACAATGCAATGGAGATCAATGTCTGGGTTAACTTGCAGGAGAGTTTCGAGAAGCTTATAACAAATAGGAGTAACAAGCAGCTTGAGAAGGTTTTTTGAGGGAAACTACGGCGGGTTTGAACACCAGCCTGAACTTTATTCATATGGTAAAAAGGAACTTTACAAAGGGGGTTTGAACACCAGCTTGAGAAGGTGATCTGTGCCAATGAATCCACCACACTAGTTTCCAAATATGCATATATCCTGGCTCTTTTATTACTAGAGGACTTCCTTGGTGAGGCACCTGCAATCAAAGAGGCCGAGAAGAAGATCAGCAGCAACAATGCAAAGGCACTCAATGCGATGAAACAAAAACTGAAGAAGAACAACGAGCAATATGGAAACCTGGTCCAGAAGTGCAGAGAGCATCCAGAGCAGGAGCAGGGTTAGCAATCTCGGAATTGTGATTTTTCACGGGGGAGGGGGGCAAAGAACCGAAATCTCTGGAATTTCGGTACTTTTTTGGCTGAAATATTTTGAAAATTTGATGAATTTTGAATGGCTTTGAATAAACTTTTACCAAATTAAAAAAAAGGAAAAACGAAGATTTTGAGCGCGATATGTGCTTGCCGGTGGGGACGAAATTACCAAAATTTTGTTTCAAAATTGCAGTCACTGATTCAGAGAGTGTTTTGATGACAATGTTGTAGCTGACAAGGATCTGGATGAAGAGGAAGAGGAACAAGAGGAAGAGGATAGTGATGCAAATATTGGTGATCCTGATAAGATAGTCATGTCTGGATCAGAATAGGAAGGAGATGATGATGTGACCAGGATAGTGGAACCCCGGTAAGCTGAGCAAGAAATACAAACTTGTGGACAAGCAAGCCTTGCAAGACCGAAGTCAGTTACATGGGATATTGTTGAGGTGGCACCACACCCAGGCGTAGCTAGGGATGAGTTTCAAGACTCATCCTACTAAGGTGTTAGGTAACAGGAGGGCCTATTCAAAATTCTGCATGTAGAAGAGAAACTTTCTGCAAACTAGCTCATTACGTGTCAATTTCTATGAGAAACCAAAAAAAAGGAAGAGAAAACGAGTATTTTTCTGGCTGTTATCACCGAAGGATTTTGGGAAGGTGACAAGAGAATTTCGTGTCATCACATGGGCGGCAAGGTGGCGGGAGATTTGGATAATTTGGCAGAGTTGGTGATAAGAGAGTGATCAGGTACCCACTTATTTGTACTATAAGCGAGTTCGCGAGTATGCTCACTTACACCCTTACAATCTCGTGGAACTAGGCTGTGGTGGTGTGTAACGCCCCGGCACTCGTTAACCGATGACACCTGCTAACTCGTGCCGAAGTGTTACGCATTACCTGTGATATAGTACCAGTCCCAGGATACACTAGCTGGTACTCACAGAATAAACATGGAATCAAAGTAGATTAATTATTACATTACTGGGTTTTAGTCCTTACATAAGTTGCTATCCCGGACAGGCCCAGAGATGAGCAACGCATAATACAAAAGTCCATAAAGCAAAAGACAAAAGCAGCGGCGGCTAAGCGTCTAGGCGACCATCTCGATCCACAGGCGACGGCTTGGGGCTAGGCACGATCCTTCTAGAAGTCCTCGTACTCGGCTTGCTCCTGGAGGCACTCCTCGGCGGTCGGGTCGACGTCTTCATCTCCAACCTCTATAGATATATTTAAATAGCAAGGGTGAGTACTTCACGTACTCAGCAAGCCGGGAAAAGAATGACATGCTTGGTTAAGGCAAGGAGAGCTAGGGTTTTATTTGCGAAAGCAGCCTTTTTGGCAAAGTGATTTATTTCACAAAACTCCTAGTGAGTGAATCAAGTTTTAGTTGTCGGGAGGAGGCTCATGCCTCGACCCATTCCACAAGTTGCTTTGCAACAACTTGTCACGATTAGCGAACAACAATTGATTCGTTTCTTCCATTAGTTCCTTCTCACTTTCACGACCATACATGGTCCACACAGTCATCTCAGGACTGCAACGCCATCATGGCCCTAACAACACCTCGGTGTCGGACGACACCCCAGGTCACACAGACCCGTTCCTAACCACAAAGGTTAGCCGTTTGCCACACAGGCAAACTCTGGAAACGTAACCCTTCCCACCAATCATTTTCATCAAACATTTGTCAAACAAATCTACGCTATGAGAAACACCTTACACTCGCCCTTGACCGTGGGCACGGCTGTTCGAACAGTTCATTAAACTCTGCAGAGGTTGTACGCTTTACCCACACGACACGAAACTGACATCGTTTACCCGTCGGCAACGAAAGTTCGTGACAAGGCCTTTCCAAAGCTAACCCATGAAAATCGCATGCCACCTAGTTGGGCTAAGATCCATAGCCGAGTATCAGGCAAATCCAGCCGTCGTCCACTCAGGAAATACCGAGGATGCCTCCTACTCCTACTGGTACCATGCCACAATAGAGGCACAAAGACACCCAAGATGGGCAAAACATGTGTAACACTTCATCTCCCCATCCTCGGCATTCCACAACCATTGGCACACCAACTCCCATGTGATAACAATTTACTTAGCTAGAGGCATCCCATAAATACCCGTGTGGTCGCACTGTAACGTGTTCGGATGGACTTCCCAAAGGAATCGGTCCTTAACGATAATACGTAGCCAAACCACAAAGGCTTGACTGTGCATCACCCCCATTTTCACAACACATTTTATTTCGCAACACCTCGGTACAACGTACCGGATTTTTAAACATGAAGTTTGGAAATACCCAAGTTTCTCACACGGCAACAACGTAAGCATGGCTAAGTGAAACTACCTCGGTAATCGTATAACGATACCGGCGTAAACATTTGTGGAGCTATCAAAGGTATGGGAACATCAACCTATGAAATATAAGTGCGACTACTAGGTTGGTCCGTCGGTTGTATAAACAATCCGAGGCCTAAACATGTTAATCGTGCGTACTAAGCAATGCATTTTTCAAACAACATATCTTTGCAAATATAGGGGCAATGTGATCAAAGAGGCTTGTCTTGCACGAGGTGCGGGTCTTCTTCTTCGAAACCGGCGTCCGGAGCGTCCTCGTACACGTGTTCTATACGCGGAACGGAGAACAAATAAATAAAAAGGCAATAAAACAAGCTTAAATAAAATAAACAAGTGTTTCCACTGTGTAGATCTCAATTTTCGAAAAATTTAGAAATTTGAACGGGGTCAAACGGAGTTACGGTTGAATTTATATGAATTTTCAAAGGTAGAGGGGCTTTTCTGAAAATTTTGGGAATTTTTAAATAAAAGACAACGGAATATTCCGTTCCGTTAGGGTTAGGGTTAGATTTAACGGTGGTGTGGGGCCCACTTGTCAGAGAGAGGGAGAGAGAGAGGAGGGCGTGGGGCCCACCTGTCGGCTTCTTCGTCCTCCTTGCGGCTTGCCCGGCTCGGCTTGGCCGGCGGGCGCCGGGCGGCGAGGTGGCCGGGGAGGGAGGGGAGGGGGAGGCCGGCGGCGGCCGGGGGGGGGCCAGGGAGCGGCGGCGCCGGCCGGGAAGGGGGGGCGGCGGCGGCCGAGAGGCGGTGGAGGCGGCCGGGAAAAGGCGGCGGCCGGGGAGGGCGGCCGGCGATGGCGGGGCCGAGAGGGGAGAGGAAGAGGGCACCGGTGAGAGAGAGAAGCCGGCGAGGGGGAGGCCGGGAGGGAGAGGGAGGCCGGTGTAGACCCCCATTTTCATAACAGGAGTCACTCGTGTTCATAGTACCATTTCCCTGGATCAAGTAGTTTGGTACCCACGAATACATTGCCAATAATCAAGAGTGCGTACATAATTATCATACGCAAAATATTACAATAATAGGCCCGAAGGCAATGGTCTAGAACAAAGGACCAACCGGTCCGGAATACAACCAAAAGCAGAAATTAGGTAAGGCAGCGGAGATAAGACGGCGGCACGCCATTGCCACAGGCAACGACCGAATCTAAGACCTACTGGGCTCCATCGTCTTCCGTACCCTCCTGGTAGTACTCATACGGATCTTCGGGAACCTCCTCACCCACATCTGAATGTTTTATTTATAGCAAGGGTGAGTACCAACCGTACCCAGCAAGCCACCACAGCAACAATGCATATGATAGGGGAAATATCAAGGGCGGCTGTGGCACTTTTGCATAACGCCAGTTTTGCAATTCCTTTCACAAGCCTAAGACCTAGCTTATACTGATCAAATTTTAATACCATAGTTCATTATTCAACGGCGGTTCTGTCCACCATCCATTGTCCTCCAAGGATAGCTTCCCGCCATTGAGTCGTCATGATTTTCTGGGGTCTACCCCTTCTCGCTTCTCGAGAAGTTGAACCACCAGCACCTAAAAGTCATTATGCATACCCATCCCATTCAGTTTAAGAATTTAGAGTCTAGCCAAGTGTAATACATGTCCCGGCGCTCAATATCCGCGAGCACGGCTATTCGAATAGATTTGGTTACTCACACTGCAGTGGATGTACACTTTACCCGTACTCCGTAACTTGCCCAACAAATGAGCCGAAGTCCCAACGAATGAGACGCGTCACGGCAAAGCCTTTCAATAACCTCACATTGGCAGTACCCGCTCCATGAACTTACATCCTCATGCACTCTAGGCGTACACGGTTTCTAGCAGTGAGAGGAGTTCTGGCGCTCCCGGGAAGGGAAAAACTCACACATGCATTAAGTTATATTAAAATTTAGGTTCACACGTGGCGGTCCTACCGGTGGCTACCCCACCGTAGGCCCCGCCCCTCATACATACTAAGAAAACTACTATGCAGGGATACTGCCTCCGCTCGGCTTTTTACTCCGCTAGGTCTATACCCATCCGAGAAGTACGGTTGTACGAGGGTCGTTTCATGCTTAGCTTCATGGCTCGGTCCTTAATTGACCGGGGACGGTGCTAGCCTTTTCCAGATACCACCCAAATCCACCATCCGCCCCAGTCGAAAACAATTGTTTAATTTTTATTTTCCTTTCACAAATCATGTCATCAATGTCATGGCAATGTGGCGCTCATGTCTCCACATGCCGCATCTCAGTTACCTTCCCAAGGTAATTGCCCAAGCATATAGCATTTTGATAAATATGAGTATGCAAAGTTCTAAGATAGCATTACTAAGCATCTGTCATAATTGACTAGGGACTCATACGTAACATGGTGACAAGGGAATATGGGGTAAACAACATTCAAGGCATGGCATAACAACAAGTAGGATGTTTATCATTGCATGCATCTTTATTTGTAAACAAAGTAATTTCGCAATTGGGGTCAACATGTTCAAGGGATAGTGATGACTTGCCTTGCTCGTAGTCTTGCGGGTCTTGATCCTCAGTCGGACTCGCTACTCCCTCGGTGTCTAACATTACGTGCGAAAGAAATTGAATTCATTTAGAATTCAATTAAAATCCAACAAAATCCGATTACGAAAAGATCGAGCGCGAGCGTTTGAATGTTGCTATCGAATTCCATTTTATTTATGAAGTAGACCTATTTTGATTTTTAATACCGTTGTCTTAAAATATTAGTGCTAGCCGATCAAAAATATTAACCCGATTTAATTTACGCGTCTCGAATAAGTTAGATACCGATAATGAAAGGTGACCCTATCCGGTGATTAGTCATCTAAAATAATCGCGACGGCTAATTTAGCGGATAACTTAATTATTGAGTCGGAACTAACTAAATACTGATGAAATAAATTTTTAAATAGATATCGAACGATCGCAGACCTACGATAGCCATTTAAAAACGACCGGTAATTAATCTTCCGAGTATATCTACATATAAACGACTAGCGAAATTTAACTAATAAAATCTACGTAATCGGCTAAGTACATTGCTAAAGATTGATAATTTAAACGAACAATCGATTAGGTGAAAAATTTAAATTTTAATTAAATATCCGTTTTAATTTACTCGTGTTTCTAAAATAATCGACGGCGACGACTATATCGATTTCCTAAACTAGTATTTTATATTAATCTAGCACGTGTGCTCATAAATTTGAGATGAATAAAAATTAAATTCCTAATCCCCAAATTTTATTTCTCCATATTTTATTATTTTATTATTTTTATTTTTCTCTCTCTCTTTTCTATCTTTTCCTTTTTTTTTCTTTTTCTCCTTTTTTTTTCCTTCTTCTTCCTCTGCCTGCTCTTCTCTGTTGTTTCTCTGCCTGTTTCTCTCCTCTCTCTTTGTGTACAGCCGGCAGGGAGGGGGGGGGGAAGAGGGAGGAAAGGGGGGGGCGGCACCTACCTGCGGCGGCGGCGGCTGAGGGCGGCGAGCATCGGCGGCGGCCGGCGGCAGCCCAGCGGCGGCGGCGAGCTAACGGCGACGGCGGCGCAAAACGGCGACGGCGGCAGGCGCTTGGCAGCGGCGGCAGCAGTCGGCAGGGGGGAAGGAGAAAGGGGGAAATGGAGGAGGAGGGGTGGGGGAGAAGGGGCTCGGCCGGGGGGCTTTATAGCCGGCCGGGGAGGGAGGGGAGGTGGCCGGCGCGGGGCTCGAGCGGCGACGGCGACGCGGCGGCAGCGGCGCGGCAGGCGGCGCCGAACGGCGACGGGATGGCGGGGCAGCGGCGCGGCTCGGGGCGCGAGGGCGCGGCAGGGGTGGGGCTCGAGGCGCGCCGAGCGGCGGCAGCGGCGCAGGGCTAGGGTTAGGCCTAGCCGCAGTTCATCGGGGAAGATGAACAGTGGCGTTTTTCCTTTTTTTTTTATTTTATTTTATTTTTTTATTTTTTTATTATTATTATTGTAATCATTATTATTAGCATTGTATTGTATTTGTCCAAATTTATAACTCTCTCGCATGAATGAAATAAACTCAATATTAGAATTATTCCGCCCTAAATCTTGCCCGAAATTTTAATTTGTCTATATTCGTTACGCCCATCTATATGTGCGGATAGTTATAAAAATTTTTTATTATCTAAATAAATTCATGACATTAAGGAGAAACATTTTATTCGCCCAAATTCTATCTAGAACTTTATTTTATTCTATGTACCGTAATCATTCCTCCTGTCGATTTCCGTTCTAGGGTTCGCGCCGAAATAATTTCGATAAATCAAACACCCTCACAATAAGGATTCAAATAAACGAGTCTTAAAATGCGGCATGATGCAAATTAAATTTTAAGGTTTTAAACTTCGTATTTTTTTAGGGTTTCAATTTCGGCGGTCGAATTTTCAGGGTGTTACAAACCTACCCCCCTTAAATAAATCTCGTCCCGAGATTTCTTACCGATTGTTGAGCAGGTGCGGGTACTCGGCCTTCAGAAAGTCTTCGCTCTCCCAGGTAGCCTCATCCACGGTGTGATTGCTCCATTGCACCTGGTACATGCGCCATGTTTTGGTCCTGGTCCTCTTCTCTGCCTCGCCCAATATCTTTACCGGATGTTCGGGATATGTGAGGTCACTACTGAGGTGGATATTCTCTAGGGGTGCTTGCTCTTCCGGCACACGCAGACACTTCCTCAACTGTGACACATGAAACACAGGATGCACGTCGGAGATGTTTGCTGGTAGTTCTAGCTGATAGGCCACTTCACCTCTTCTGGCAGTTATAGGGAATGGTCCCACGTATCTTGGCGCAAGCTTTCCTTTTACCTTAAACCTCTTGGTACCACGCAGCGGGGAGACCTTCAGGTACACATAATCACCAACATTAAACTCCAGATCTCTTCTGCGAGTATCCGCGTAGCTTTTCTGTCTAGACTGGGCTACCTTTAATCGATCCCGAATCAGTCGGACCTTTTCTTCGGCTTCCTGGATTATGTTGGGTCCAAACACAGCTCGTTCACCGGTTTCAGACCACATCAATGGGGTTCGGCATCGCCGTCCAAATAGTGCTTCATTCGGCGACATTTTTAGACTTGATTGGTAGCTGTTGTTGTAGGAAAACTCGGCGTAGGGTAAGCATCTCTCCCAATCCTTGGTGAAATCCAATGCGCAGGCTCTCAGCATATCCTCAAGAACTTGATTCATTCTTTCCGTCTGCCCGTCGGTCTGTGGGTGGTAGGCGGTACTAAAGGCAAGGTGACTTCCAAGTGCCTCGTGAACCTTACCCCAGAAGTGAGACGTAAACTGAGTACCGCGATCCGATATAATCCTCTTTGGTACCCCATGTAGGCACACGATCCTGGACATGTATAACTCTGCCAGCTTAGCGCTGCTATAATTGGTCTTGACGGGGATAAATCTGGCAGTTTTGGTAAGTCGGTCCACGATTACCCAAATGGAGTCGTACCCCGTGGCAGTCTTGGGTAACCCGACAATGAAATCCATGCCTATTTCGTCCCATTTCCACTCGGGAATCTTGAGCGGTTGCAATAAACCTGCTGGCCGCTGATGTTCAGCTTTTACCCTTTGGCACACGTCGCACATGGCCACGTATTCAGCTACGTCCCTTTTCATATTTGGCCACCAGTATTCCTCTTTCAAATCCTGGTACATCTTCGTGCTCCCAGGGTGTAGTGAGTATGCAGACTCGTGAGCCTCCTTCAAAATCAAGCCTCTCAATTCTCCTTGCTCGGGTACATATATCCTTTTCTTAAATCGCAAGGTGCCTTTGTTGTCCGTCGAGAACTCGTTCGCATGTCCAGCGGCCATGCGCTTCTGAATGGTTTGGACTTCTTCATTATCCTTTTGAGCTTCTTCTATCTGGGCTTTCAGAAGCGGTTGAATTTCCAGCGAGTTTAATTCTCCGCGTGGAATTAGGTGCAAGTTGAGTCGAGCCATTTCTTCTCGGAGCTCATCGGCCATGCCTTCCAGGTCCATATGGTTGTACTGGGCCTTGCGGCTCAAGGAGTCGGCCACTACATTGGCCTTACCGGGGTGGTAATGGATTCCCAAATCGTAATCCTTAATCAGTTCCAACCACCTTCTCTGTCGCAGGTTGAGGTTAGTCTGGGTGAAGACGTATTTCAAACTCTTGTGGTCAGTATATACATCGCAGTGATTCCCAATCAAATAGTGTCTCCAGATTTTTAATGCATGCACTACTGCTGCCAATTCCAAATCATGCGTGGGGTAGTTCTCCTCATGGGGTCGTAGTTGCCTCGAAGCGTATGCTACAACCTTTCTATCCTGCATCAGTACTCCTCCTAGTCCTTGTCTGGACGCATCACAGTATATCACGAAGTCCTTCCGATTGTCCGGTAAGACTAGAATTGGGGCAGTGGTTAACTTTTCTTTCAACTGCTCAAAGCTTCGTTGACACTTTTCGGTCCAGGCGAATTTCTTCTCTTTCTTTAGGAGTTGGGTCATTGGTCTGGCCAGGGTGGAAAATCCTTCAATAAACCTTCGGTAATACCCGGCTAATCCCAGAAAACTCCGAACCTCTGTTACCGTCTTCGGTGCCTCCCATTCCGTCACGGCCTCGACCTTGGCAGGGTCTACTGCCACTCCTCCGGCTGAGATTACGTGGCCAAGAAACGCAACTTCCTTAAGCCAAAACTCACATTTGCTGAACTTTGCGTACAGCCGGTGCTCCCGTAGCTTCTCCAATACCAAGCGTAGATGTTTGGCATGCTCTTCATCGTCCTTGGAAAAGATGAGAATGTCGTCGATAAACACAACTACGAACTTATCCAGGTATTCCATAAATACTTTGTTCATCAGATTCATAAAATAGGCTGGGGCATTGGTCAATCCGAACGACATCACCGTGAACTCGTACAATCCATAGCGTGTAGAAAACGCTATCTTGGGAATGTCTTCGGCCCTGATCTTCAATTGGTGGTATCCTGACCGGAGATCAATCTTCGAAAATACTTTGGCACCCTTGAGCTGATCAAATAAATCGTCAATTCGGGGAAGTGGATACTTATTTTTGATGGTCACTTCGTTCAGGGATCGATAGTCTACGCACATCCGCATAGTTCCATCTTTCTTCTTGACGAACAATACTGGGGCTCCCCAAGGAGAAGAACTAGGGCGTACGAACCCCTTCTCCTGTAGTTCCTTAATCTGCTTCTTGAATTCTTCTAGTTCGTTGGCCGGCATCCTATACGGCCTCTTGGATATGGGGGCGGTACCAGGCATTAAGTCAATGATGAATTCTATATCCCGATCAGGGGGCATTCCGGGCAAATCCTCGGGGAATACATCCGGGTACTCCTGTACTATTGGCATCCCACTCATGGGTAGCATGGTAAACACTCCCGCGGCACGTTCACACAACATCGGATCCCGATCCATGGCTATGTTCATTGGAGACCCCCATGGGGTGGACACAGTGACCTCTCTTCGGGCACAATCTATGACTCCCTTGTTCTTAGTTAACCAATCCATTCCTAGTATGACGTCGAGGGTTTGGGGTGGTAGTACCATAAGGTTTGAGAGAAATACCACATCCCCAATGCGGATGGGCACGTTGATGCAAGCATGAGGTATGGTTATGTTTCCCCCAGGTGAATGTACTATCATAGGTCTCTTGAGTCCCACACGATGTAGGTTATGTTGGTTGCTTACTTTTGATGATATGAACGAATGCGATGCTCCGGAATCAAATAAGATCTTAACTGGGGTAGAGTTGATAGAAAACATACCCATTAAGACATTCTGATCTCCCTGCGCCTCTTCAGCACGCACATGATTCACTTGTCCGCGACGGAACCCGGTGGCAGATTCGTTGGGTCGCGGCGTCCTGAACAGACCGCGTCCAGTAGCAGGGGTAGTAGTTCCGCGTATGGCCGTTGCGTTGGCACCAGTACGAACGGGGGTGTTGCGAGGCTTGGGGCAGTTGTTGGCGTAGTGCCCAAATTCCCCGCAGTTGAAGCAGTCCACATTCTTCTTTCCCGGTGCGGCCAGTGTCGGTGCCGGAGTACGGTACTGAGGTGTAGCCGGCCTATTGATATTGCTTGGTGCAACAGGACGGTGGGTTGCCACAGCAGTTGGCTTCCATCCCGATGAAGAGGCTCCTTTAGTGCGCTGAGGTGCTCCTTGAAGTGGGCGAGACATAGCGAGTCTTCTCTTACGGTTATTTTCTACCGTCTTCTGGTCGTGCTCTAGCCTCACAACCTTGTTGATTAAGTTCTGGAAGTTGGCATGATCCTGCCCTATCATTGGTCCTCTCAGTTCATCATTCAGTCCTTCAATAAATTTGTCGATCTTTTCATCCTCATCTACTAGATCACCGGTCGCGTAGCGAGCAAGCTGAGTGAACCGGTTTAGGTATTCTTGCACCGAGGTATTCCCTTGGCGTAGCCGCCTGAACTCATTCTTCTTCATCCGCATTACTGCAGCGGGCACGAAGTGTTCGCGGAAAGCTGTTGTGAATTCCTCCCATGTGGGTTCTGCAGCGTCCTCTGCTCGTGTTTCCTTGTAAGTGTCCCACCAATCCCCAGCGGGTACTTCCAGCTGGTTAGCGGCAAAGATTACTTTATCCGCCTCGCGTACGCGCACCAAAGTCAGCTTTTTCTCTATGATGCGTAGCCAATCCTCCGCATCCATAGGTTCTTCCGCCGTAGCGAAGGTGGGTGGCTTAGCCCTCATGAACTCGCCGAGGCTTGAGCTTCCACGGCTTCCTTGATTATTGACGATGGCTTGCAATAACTGGGTTTGCGCTGCCATGACTTCGGCCAGGGTGAGGGGATTGGGCTCTGGTGGGTCCTCGTTGTTGGTCGTTGCCCGACGTCGGTGAACCATCTGTAGAGATCGTTTGGGTAAGTACCCCGGTATCTAACTAGCCCTATGGTTTTATTCGGGAGTAGTTTTGACGTGATCTTCTTTATGGTAAGCTTGGTGGAATAAACTCATTTCAACATAACAACACAATATCATAAAACATCACATAGTTCACAAACAGTACATAATAATGATGCATGAGACTGCCCACATATGCAGTCCGGCATAGAACATAGTTGAACCTAGTTCAGGGTTCATCATCGAGCGACATGCTACCTACTCATTACTAATATATGGGGGGGGGGCGTGTGTCTCGCAATCCCAAAAGCTATCCCAGGCAAGATTGGTGCAGTAATGGGTCTCCAGGCTAGTCATCCAACCAGCCGCAGGAACCGGGTGCAGAAAGTGGGTGGTCCCTGGCGGACGCGAACCCGAGTCTCCACGGCTCGGAAGTAATAGCGGCCTCCGGGTCGGACTTGGGCTTCTTTCCTGGCGGTCGTGTCCTCTTGCGAGCCGTACTGAGGGTGCGGGGACCTCCAGCGAAGGTGACGCGGCAAGTGGGGGCCTCGTCCTCCGAAGTATCGGTGACGTGTGGCTCGATCTCCTCAGGCTCTGTCTCCTCCTCCGGGTCGGTGTCAATCAGGATCAGGGTCTCCACTCCAGAACTGGGCTCGGTCGAGGTAACTGTAGCTATCGGTGTGGGCTCCGTCTCCGCAGCAGCAGGCTCCACCAGGTACGATCCGGACTGTGTACCCATCATGCCAGCCTCCCCCAGTAGGGTGTGGAAGGTGGCCATGCACGGTGGAGTGAGGGAGTAGTAGTGGTCGCGGACTGGTGCAGGAGGTGGTGGTGCGGTGGAAGTAGAGGCAGCGGTAACCGAGACTGCGCGGAGCTGCTCCTCCAGCTGACTGACCTGCCTCTGACTCTTCCTCAGCTGCTCCTCGTAGGTGGCCATGGCCTCGCCACGAGCGTAGTACCGGTCCGAGAGCTGCTCGAACTGCTCGCTGTGATCCAGGATCTGGGCCTTCAACGAATCAACCTCGTGGCTACGAGCGTGATGCTCCTCCTCTAGTTCGCCGAGGCGTCCCAGTAGCTCGTCAATCTCCAGCAGTGCCTCCTCATAGCAGTCATCCACGGCCTCCGCCCACCGGGACAATCGGGTCACCGCGGGGTTGTAGCAACACGGGGTAGCTTGCACCGTGCAGACGGAGTTGCCCTCCACCCGATACGGGTGGTGCGCAAACTCGGTCCTCTCCACTTCCGCTCTGTGGATGGCGTTGAGGCGGAGAAATGCCTCCCGGGCGACGTCCTGGATCGCCGAATCCACTGAGTCACGTCGGTAGCGCGTCCGGAAGCGGAACTCTGGCTCGCTCGCAATGCGGGACTTGATGGCAACGGTGGCCTCCCACTCGGAACGGTGTCCGGTACCGAACCTCTTCTTCTTGAAGACAGGCGACTCTGAGTATCTCAAACTCCACATCAACTGGCGTAACTGGGAGACGTATCCATCGTCTTGGGGAACCTCATTCTCCCAACCTCGTCCTGCCATCTATATTTTAAGTAAAACCAGAGTTAGGGAGTAGTGAAGGTAAAACGAATTTTGTAGAGATAAGGAGGCAAGAGTATAGAGGAAAAACACATTTTGCTTTATAGACATAAGGTTTTTTTATTTCTCAAAATAATCCTAGGTGGGGATTCCTCCCTTTAGCCAACTATAATGGGGTGGGGCGTTGTTTGGTCTTTCCTACGGTCGTATGGCTCTGATACCAGCTCTGTAGACCCCCATTTTCATAACAGGAGTCACTCGTGTTCATAGTACCATTTCCCTGGATCAAGTAGTTTGGTACCCACGAATACATTGCCAATAATCAAGAGTGCGTACATAATTATCATACGCAAAATATTACAATAATAGGCCCGAAGGCAATGGTCTAGAACAAAGGACCAACCGGTCCGGAATACAACCAAAAGCAGAAATTAGGTAAGGCAGTGGAGATAAGACGGCGGCACGCCATTGCCACAGGCAACGACCGAATCTAAGACCTACTGGGCTCCATCGTCTTCCGTACCCTCCTGGTAGTACTCATACGGATCTTCGGGAACCTCCTCACCCACATCTGAATGTTTTATTTATAGCAAGGGTGAGTACCAACCGTACCCAGCAAGCCACCACAGCAACAATGCATATGATAGGGGAAATATCAAGGGCGGCTGTGGCACTTTTGCATAACGCCAGTTTTGCAATTCCTTTCACAAGCCTAAGACCTAGCTTATACTGATCAAATTTTAATACCATAGTTCATTATTCAACGGCGGTTCTGTCCACCATCCATTGTCCTCCAAGGATAGCTTCCCGCCATTGAGTCGTCATGATTTTCTGGGGTCTACCCCTTCTCGCTTCTCGAGAAGTTGAACCACCAGCACCTAAAAGTCATTATGCATACCCATCCCATTCAGTTTAAGAATTTAGAGTCTAGCCAAGTGTAATACATGTCCCGGCGCTCAATATCCGCGAGCACGGCTATTCGAATAGATTTGGTTACTCACACTGCAGTGGATGTACACTTTACCCGTACTCCGTAACTTGCCCAACAAATGAGCCGAAGTCCCAACGAATGAGACGCGTCACGGCAAAGCCTTTCAATAACCTCACATTGGCAGTACCCGCTCCATGAACTTACATCCTCATGCACTCTAGGCGTACACGGTTTCTAGCAGTGAGAGGAGTTCTGGCGCTCCCGGGAAGGGAAAAACTCACACATGCATTAAGTTATATTAAAATTTAGGTTCACACGTGGCGGTCCTACCGGTGGCTACCCCACCGTAGGCCCCGCCCCTCATACATACTAAGAAAACTACTATGCAGGGATACTGCCTCCGCTCGGCTTTTTACTCCGCTAGGTCTATACCCATCCGAGAAGTACGGTTGTACGAGGGTCGTTTCATGCTTAGCTTCATGGCTCGGTCCTTAATTGACCGGGGACGGTGCTAGCCTTTTCCAGATACCACCCAAATCCACCATCCGCCCCAGTCGAAAACAATTGTTTAATTTTTATTTTCCTTTCACAAATCATGTCATCAATGTCATGGCAATGTGGCGCTCATGTCTCCACATGCCGCATCTCAGTTACCTTCCCAAGGTAATTGCCCAAGCATATAGCATTTTGATAAATATGAGTATGCAAAATTCTAAGATAGCATTACTAAGCATCTGTCATAATTGACTAGGGACTCATACGTAACATGGTGACAAGGGGATATGGGGTAAACAACATTCAAGGCATGGCATAACAACAAGTAGGATGTTTATCATTGCATGCATCTTTATTTGTAAACAAAGTAATTTCGCAATTGGGGTCAACATGTTCAAGGGATAGTGATGACTTGCCTTGCTCGTAGTCTTGCGGGTCTTGATCCTCAGTCGGACTCGCTACTCCCTCGGTGTCTAACATTACGTGCGAAAGAAATTGAATTCATTTAGAATTCAATTAAAATCCAACAAAATCCGATTACGAAAAGATCGAGCGCGAGCGTTTGAATGTTGCTATCGAATTCCATTTTATTTATGAAGTAGACCTATTTTGATTTTTAATACCGTTGTCTTAAAATATTAGTGCTAGCCGATCAAAAATATTAACCCGATTTAATTTACGCGTCTCGAATAAGTTAGATACCGATAATGAAAGGTGACCCTATCCGGTGATTAGTTAGCTAAAATAATCGCGACGGCTAATTTAGCGGATAACTTAATTATTGAGTCGGAACTAACTAAATACTGATGAAATAAATTTTTAAATAGATATCGAACGATCGCAGACCTACGATAGCCATTTAAAAACGACCGGCAATTAATCTTCCGAGTATATCTACATATAAACGACTAGCGAAATTTAACTAATAAAATCTACATAATCGGCTAAGTACATTGCTAAAGATTGATAATTTAAACGAACAATCGATTAGGTGAAAAATTTAAATTTTAATTAAATATCCGTTTTAATTTACTCGTGTTTCTAAAATAATCGACGGCGACGACTATATCGATTTCCTAAACTAGTATTTTATATTAATCTAGCACGTGTGCTCATAAATTTGAGATGAATAAAAATTAAATTCCTAATCCCCAAATTTTATTTCTCCATATTTTATTATTTTATTATTTTTATTTTTCTCTCTCTCTTTTCTATCTTTTCCTTTTTTTTTTCTTTTTCTCCTTTTTTTTTCCTTCTTCTTCCTCTGCCTGCTCTTCTCTGTTGTTTCTCTGCCTGTTTCTCTCCTCTCTCTTTGTGTACAGCCGGCAGGGAGGGGGGGAAGAGGGAGGAAAGGGGGGGGGGGGGGGCGGCACCTACCTGCGGCGGCGGCGGCTGAGGGCGGCGAGCATCGGCGGCGGCCGGCGGCAGCCCAGCGGCGGCGGCGAGCTAACGGCGACGGCGGCGCAAAACGGCGACGGCGGCAGGCGCTTGGCAGCGGCGGCAGCAGTCGGCAGGGGGGAAGGAGAAAGGGGGAAATGGAGGAGGAGGGGTGGGGGAGAAGGGGCTCGGCCGGGGGGCTTTATAGCCGGCCGGGGAGGGAGGGGAGGTGGCCGGCGCGGGGCTCGAGCGGCGACGGCGACGCGGCGGCAGCGGCGCGGCAGGCGGCGCCGAACGGCGACGGGATGGCGGGGCAGCGGCGCGGCTCGGGGCGCGAGGGCGCGGCAGGGGTGGGGCTCGAGGCGCGCCGAGCGGCGGCAGCGGCGCAGGGCTAGGGTTAGGCCTAGCCGCAGTTCATCGGGGAAGATGAACAGTGGCGTTTTTCCTTTTTTTTTATTTTATTTTATTTTTTTATTTTTTTTTTATTATTATTGTAATCATTATTATTAGCATTGTATTGTATTTGTCCAAATTTATAACTCTCTCGCATGAATGAAATAAACTCAATATTAGAATTATTCCGCCCTAAATCTTGCCCGAAATTTTAATTTGTCTATATTCGTTACGCCCATCTATATGTGCGGATAGTTATAAAAATTTTTTATTATCTAAATAAATTCATGACATTAAGGAGAAACATTTTATTCGCCCAAATTCTATCTAGAACTTTATTTTATTCTATGTACCGTAATCATTCCTCCTGTCGATTTCCGTTCTAGGGTTCGCGCCGAAATAATTTCGATAAATCAAACACCCTCACAATAAGGATTCAAATAAACGAGTCTTAAAATGCGGCATGATGCAAATTAAATTTTAAGGTTTTAAACTTCGTATTTTTTTAGGGTTTCAATTTCGGCGGTCGAATTTTCAGGGTGTTACAGCCGGCGAGGCCTTTTATAGGTAGCACGGGCGGCGAGGGACGGCGACGTGGGCGCGGGGCTCAAGGCGGCGTGGCGTGGGGCGGCGCGGTACGGGCGACGTGCGGCGCGGTGTGGGCGGCGCGGGCGGCGGTCGGGCGCGGGCGTGGCGCGAGCGGCGCGGCGGGTGGCGCGGGCGGCGGTCGGGCGCGGGCGTGGCGCGGGCGGCGCGGGCGGCGGTCGGGCGGCGGCGCATGCGGCGGGCGCGGGCGGCGGCACCGGCAGCGGCGCGGGCGGGAGGTGGGAGACGAGCCGCGGGTGGGCCGGGTCGGCGCGGGGAGAAAGGCCCGTGGGCCGGAAGGGAGGAGAGGGGGAGCTGGGCCGGGAGAGAGAGGAGTGGTGGGCCGGCCCATTCGGGAGAAAAAGAGAGGGAGAGGGGGAAAAGGAGTTGGGCCGAGAGGAGGGAAAAAGAGAAAAGGAAGGGGAGGCCCAAGAACAGGGGTTTTCTCTCTTTTTTTTTTGACAAAAGGAAATTGATTTTGGAATGAATTTTTGGAGGGAGAAAAAAATGTGAGATCTATTAGGCACAAAAACAAATAAGATCCAAATTTTGAAAGTCAAATTTTTAATTGGGAAAATTTTAAACAAATAAAATTTAGGTGTTACATGGTGGTTCAAGCTTGCACGATGGGCGATGGTAGGTCTTCTCGCAAGCAATCCGGTTCAATGGTAAGAGGTGGTGGTGGTGCAGGTATGGTGAGGCTGAACAAGGCTGATGGGGCTTATAGTACAAGAATAGTGTACTAAAATAGTTTTTCTTTAAAAGAGAGAGTAATACTAATATAGTTTTCAGCTCAACAGTTGGAAGTTTTGAAGCACTGGTTTTTCCCATTTATAAATTCCTATCAGTTCTGACTTCTTTGCCAAATACTCGTCTTGTCTTTTTAGTTACAACTGTAGTTTTGTCAAGACACTATCTTGGACAGCTGGTTTTGCACGCATATATACTTTTGATATCGAACCATCAAGCTGCCGCCATTTTCTTCCGTTGCGTGCCGTTTTCATGTTAAATTCTGCCTTGTTCTGTTAATGTTTTTTCAACTAATTAATCTTGTGAAGTTGTAATTAGGTCGTTTACTACAATATAAACCTGTTCTCAAATATAGATGTTATTAGGTCATTTTATCAATTCAGATCATTTTGTAGAAGATACCGATTTATATATATGTTGCATATGTTAAAGAACAAATGGTCTACCACGGACGGATCCTCCAATCTACTATCTTTCTTCCCGCAGAAGTATAGATGTGAAAAGATACAGAACACCCACACCCTCAAAAACAATCGCAGAAGTAGATAAAAGACACAATATATGGTGAAACTCTCTTTTTATTAATATAATGTTATTGTGTATACAATGAGATGCATCTCTATCTCTCTATTTCATAGGAGAGGCTAGTAGAGATAAAGATATAAAGACAGTTTATCTCTAATTAGATTTGGATTGGTCCATAATAATAAAAATCTTACCTCGCTAATTGGTCCATAATAATAAAAATCTTACCTCGCTAGAATATAATATTTCATAATAGTACACAACAACGTACTGGATGTAATTCTAGATTTACCCATTTCATGTTTCTTAGTATGTCAGATGATAGCCAGAGGGGAGCCGTACGCGTGTCATCTGCTCGAGTAAGATAATCTTGTGCAGTTGTGTTCGATATTGATACAGCTGTGCAATCAATCGTGGCACGTATCTCTGAACTTGACGTATATACACATGCAATGCTGCAGACTATATGTTAACGTGCATCAATTGTTGAGTATTATTGACTAAATAGACGTGCGTATCACATACACATCTTTTTTGCTGCGCTTTTTTATGTTAGAGATCAGATAGGAGTGTACGTAATTGGAGCTTCTAATGAAGTATAAGTGATTTTTTTAAGAATATTGAGTCAAGTTCTTCTCCTACAGTATCGAATAGAACATACTTAACAAGATCTTCTTCATGCATTAAAAACCTACTTAATTTAGATCGAGAAAATCGTACAGATTAATAAAACCATGTACTATTGCTTGAATCCATAGTCAATTCTATTTTTGATAGAACCGGTTGACAATTTTATTCTCTATCACTAGTTTAAGCTGTTCGCATGTGACAACTTGTATTTTACCTGCATCAATGCGAGGAGTGTTTTAAGATGGTATAATTGATAAGTGATTTTATTTTAGATGGAATGATTGATATATGCACTTATGTTGAGGGCCATTAATACATAAGACTTTGTGGTCCTATTTGGCAGCCAAGCCTGAGTGCATGAAAATCAATTTCGTAATTGATGTCAGATCCGGGCACACTTTGACAATTTAATTTTTCGATTATATGAAGTGCGCACATAGATGCACGCACACCATGCTCGTACACACGGAAATACGCCACTCCCACCATTTTAAATTATTGTGCTAAGTTAAACATGTATCGTTAATATTTAGAAACCCATGTAGATATATGAATTATATATATTATAATAGTATTTCTCGCAGAATCTGAAAATACAAATCTTATAATGTTAGGCTATAAATATAAATTTATAGAAATTAATGATCAAATGTTAAAATGATTAAGTTACAATCCAGTAATTTAAAATGGATCAGGAAGTATCTTAAAACACTCTCGAGAAGATGGACTAGAGTCAAATCGCTAAGCATTGAATTCCAGAAAAGCGATGTGCACGTGTGCAGTATACTCCTATTTGACGTTTTATGTTGCCAAACGCATGGGTGCTGTTTGTTTTTTTCAACGAAGATCGTGCTTCGCGTTAATGCTGTCCACGTGGTATATGAAATCAATTTATGCACCAAAAAATTATAAATCTCCAATTCAAGAAAAGAAAAAGGAAAAAAAGGAAGCACGACGCGTGCCTTTAAAAAGGCCGAACTCCATGCACCAAACGATATGCCCCACCAGCAGATCATCAGTTAGTTCTAGTCGTATACCTACCAGACAAGCAATCACGCTCACGCACAGGCCAAGCTAGCTAGCTAAGCTAACCATGCAAGCTGGCCGCCGGCGGCGAGGTGCAACGGGTCGCCGGTGCATCACCCACCATGGCGCTCCACTCCTTGCCGTCGTGCTCGTTCAGCTCATGCTTCTCTGTGTAAATGTTCGCCTCGCCGGCGCTAGCCCACCGCCGGGGCCGGTCAGTTGCTCGTCGGGCACGATCAACTGCACCGTGACCAACGCGTACGGCGCGTTCCCGGACCGCTCGACGTGCCGCGCCGCCGCCGTCGCGTACCCGGCGTCCGAGCAGGAGCTCCTCCGCGTCGTCGCCGGCGCCGCGGCGTCCGGGACCAAGATGAAGGTGGCGACGCGGTACGGCCACAGCGCGCCCAAGCTGGCCTGCCCCGGCGACGGCGGCGGCGGCGGCCTCGTCATCAGCACCGACGCGCTGAACCGCGTCGTCGCCGTGGACGCCGGCAGGATGGAGATCACCGTGGAGAGCGGCGTGACGCTGGCGGACCTGATCGACGCCGCGGCGGACGCCGGCCTCGCGCTGCCGCACTCGCCGTACTGGCTGGGGCTCACCGTCGGTGGGCTTCTGTCGACGGGGGCGCACGGGAGCTCGTTGTGGGGGAAGGGTGGCGCCGTGCACGAGTACGTCGTCGGCATGAGGATCATCACGCCGGCGCCGGCGAGCGAGGGGCACGCCAAGGTCCGGGTGCTCGGCGCCGGCGACCCGGAGCTGGACGCCGCGAAGGTGTCGCTCGGCGTGCTCGGGGTCATTTCTCAGGTGCAACGGGGATCAACATTTTAACCGCTGGTTTTATTCTCTATTTTGTTGTTTTTTTTACACGAAATAATACGCACAGGCGCACACAAATCACAAAGTCCATCCTAACATATACTTAAAAAAACGAAGATCGGTGAGTCCGAGATTTGCTTAAAATTTATTATCTCAAGAAAATATGAAATCATGATTTGAACACTTCTATTTAGATGCATTGACCGCTTTTTTTTGAAGTAATTAATGAACGGAATTGCTTTTGTCGACAGTTTCGATCTCGCCCAAAAAGAGTCAATTTTCTATTCTTCCGATTTGACGCTAATATTCGAACTTCTCAGTCCTACCATTACCATGTTCACACCTTCAGGTCGTTAATATACCTTTTTGCCCTTGTTTATAGCGTGAAATTCACTCATAAAGTATCTCCTTTTCATTAATGCCATCATGTCACATCAAGGCAGATTTAGAAAAGAACTGTAACTACAAGTAATTAAGGCTAATAAATATCCGACTGCTGGAGGCGCTGTTTTCGGTCGAAATTTTTTTCTTAACATAATACTTCGAAAGATTGAAAAGACAACCACTTAGGCCGTGTTTTCTACTACTAATTCATTTTCCTAACTTTCCTTCTCTCGTTTTCCACAGGCATATTTTTTAAAATACTAAACGGTATATTTTTAATACAAACTTTAAAAAAAGTTACTATAAAAGTTATATTAATCTATTTTTTAGTTTTTAATACTTAATTAATCATATCCATTTCCTGTGAATGAGGGAGAGGTTCCTCCCCTCCCGAGCATAACCTTATTAAAGTTCTTATTAAAGTTCTTAAGTGAATCAAATCAAAAGTGCTTTCATTACGAAGGATGATAAGAAGATATTTTTAGACCGCCACGATCCAATAGAGAAATATACATTATTAAATAGCTCACATTACTAAATTTCTGTTCAAAGTTTAATAAAATATTTGCATGGCAATTATCTTAAAATTTTGGAATGCAAAATGTACGAGATCTTATCCTTATCACACCGTTGTAGCTGCTCCTAAAACCGCAACCAATGAGTTACCCTATAAAATGATTGTATATAAGATTTATAGGAGCTTTGTCAAAACCATATCTTTCTTGGTAAGCCGTACAAGCAAAAATATAGCACATGTTTATATTAAAATAGCTTTTTGGTTTTTTATTCAATGCCACCAAGCTAACTCTTAAACAAATATGAGACATTATTTGGGGGATTCAAAAGAGAAAGAACTATGGACACATCTCCAAAAAAATAGCAAAGTGATAATCAAAGAACAGATATTGGATAATTTCAATATGCATAAAGCAATATTTTTTACTACCATTTCAGTTCTTTCATGTTGAATTATCGTTGGTTGAAGTTACCCTTTCAAACAAATAAATATTTTTTATATGAATAGCTTTTCAATTTTCGTAGTACCCTATTATATCACTATTTGGTGATTAAAGCTAAATACATACATCCAATGGACAGAAAACTGTCCATTCTGATGCAGATTCTTCCCAAACTTATCTTTTGCTTCATTTTAATTAACATGCAAAAATTTAGCAACCAAGTTATGCCATAAAACGAGATTCTAGCCCACTAATGCTCGTGAGCATGATAACCCATTAATGCCATTATGAAAGATGAACTGAGTGGAATAAAACTAAACACAGTTGTAATTATACATTTTTCTTACTAACGATGTTACATAAAATTAAGGTACTCCCGCTCCTCATTGAAAAAAAACAAAAGATTACTCAACAAGACCCAATGACCCATGTCCTCTCGGAACCTGACTTAGGCTGCGTTCGTTTCAACCTCTTCCCAACCCATCTCGCTCGTTTTCCGCGTGCACGTTTTTCAAACTATTAAACGGTGTATATTTTGCAAAAAAATTCTATAAAAAGTTGCTTTAAAAAATCAAATTAATCCATTTTTAAAAAAATTAGCTAATGCTTAACTAATCACGCGCTAATGAATCGCTCCGTTTTCCGTGCGGAGGATCTATCTTCCTAACCCTGGGTAAAGAACAAAGCCTTATTTTCCATCACTAATAATAAATTTCCCCGTACTCAACAACCTATAATTAATTAACCTGTTTGTTTCATAAGTTGTTGATTAGATAGTCCAATTGATATTAACCTGTTGCGTCTACCGCTCTACGTACTTCGAATTTGATCAGGTAACTCTAGCGCTGCAACCAATGTTCAAGCGCTCGGTGGCGTTCCAGCGGCGCGACGACGACGACCTGGCGGAACGAGTCGTCGCCTTCGCCGGCGAGCACGAGTTCGCCGACATCCTCTGGCTTCCCAGCCAAGGCAAGGCCGTGTACCGGATCGACGACCGCGTGCTCAACACCACCTCCGGCGACGGCGCCGTCTACGATCTTGTCGTCTTTCAGGCGAGTCCCACGATCGCCATCCAAGCCAATAGGCTTGGCGAGGAGGTCCTGGAAGCGACGGCGAACACCGCCGGCAAGTGCCTCGCCGGGTCGGCGACGATAGCCCGCCTTGCCGCCGGAAACTACGGCATAACGAGGCACCGCCTGCTCCCGCCGTTGCCCGGCACGGCGTTGGTCGGCTACCAGAACCGCATCCAATCGTCGGGGTCGTGCCTCGCCGGCGCCGACGATGGCCTCCTCACCGCCTGCACGTGGGACCCACGCGTGAAGCACAACTCCTTCTTCTTCCAGTCCGGCATCAGCGTGCCGCTCTCCAACGCGGCGGCCTTCATCCGCGACGTGCAGCGGCTGCGCGACCTCAACCCGGACGCGCTCTGCGGCCTCGAGGTCTACTACGGCGTCCTCTTCCGCTACGTCAGGGCGTCGACGGCGCACCTCGGCAAGCCGGAGGACAGCGTCGAGCTCGACCTCACCTACTACCGGAGCCGCGACCCGGCGACGCCGCGGCTGTACGAGGACGTGGTGGAGGAGATCGAGCAGATGGCGCTGCGCAAGTACGGCGGCGTCCCGCACTGGGGCAAGAACCGGAACGTCGCCTTCGACGGCGCCATCGCCAAGTACCCGAAAGCTGGCAAGTTCCTCAAGGTGAAAGGCAGCTACGATCCCGAGGGACTCTTCTCCAGCGAGTGGAGCGACCAGGTGCTCGGCGTCGCCGGCGCCGGCGGCGTGAGCGTGGTGAGGGACGGGTGCGCACTGGAGGGGCTGTGCGTGTGCTCGGAGGACGCGCACTGCTCGCCGGAGAAGGGCTACCTCTGCCGGCCGGGCAGGGTGTACAAGGAGGCCCGGGTATGCCGGCGTGTCGCCGGCGATCTCTAGGCGCGCCGCGCGTGGCAACACAAATATATATGGCTACATTACTTGGCCCATTGGAATTCGGCCCCTTTGAGTCTGGTTCTTGAATAACGTGGTGTGGCCCACTTAGGCCCACCAAAATTTGTACCTGATATTTTTATACCTAACTTTATCTCCTTTATTAAAATCAAACTATACATTAATATGAAACCAAATAATTTATTCGCTGAGGTGGGAGTAAATTTTTGCTTATTGGGATAGCGGCTACAATTAATTTGCAACGACCGGTGATGGATTAAGTGTAGCAATAACTAGCCGACGAAGGGGATGCGCAAGCATGATGGGCCGGGCCGTTGCAAGCTGCAGTTGAGATTGATTTAAGGATGCTGTGTTGGATTGGACATGCATCTCAGCTGGATGTAGGATCAGATCAGATCAGAGTATTAATTAATGCATGGATGCATTTGCTGATTTTGCATTGGGCATAGCTAGCACGTATGATTATTAGTATACAAGACAACTTTATCATCACAGGAAGCACGCATACATGCACTTAACACATAGACACATTGTCGATCACTAGTTAATTCTTTATTTATTAGAAAAAAATATCTGTACGTTACAACGGAAAAAAATAAATTACAGTTAACAATAAAGTTATAGGGTTTCAAGTTTCGTTATGATTTAAACAAAGCATATTCTTTACCTGGAGTTACTAATTTACTTGCGTGGTATCTTCACTAAGCTAACACATAATGCAGTCGCAAATTAAAGTATGCATCAAAAAAGCAAAACATGATAATTAGTTCAATTCAATCCTAACGTACACATAAATTAACTACTTGACCCAATTTCATGTGATGTCAAACCGATCGATCAAACACATTTGTTTTAGCAAATGCATATGAATAAAATAAGAGGTCATGCTCAGCTTAACGGGTTCTCTCTTCCAATTCACAGGCATCGAACCCTCCATCATCAAAAGAGCCAAGGAAACTGGAAGCACATGTAACCAAATATAACTACATATAAATTTGGACACTATCCATCAAACTAAGATTTTGTAATCATTTGATTTGAAAACTAATTATTACTAAATTTTACCACTATTTGGCCAAACAAAATTTGGAGTGGGCTTTGTACTATTGAGCGTGCATGGCTCGCGCACATGATATGGGCTCGGACTTGCGCGCGGGCGACCGCAAGACCGATCTGGACACGAATCTTCTGCGCAAACGTATTTCTCTCCTACCCCAGCATGGATGTATGCAACCATCGACCATCAAGATTTATACAAGGGATGAAGCGGAGAGTATGAGGAGGCAATGACGCGTGATGACGGAATAACGACCGACGCACAAAAATTTTCCGGAATACTTGTGTATTTTTAAGTAGGTAGGTATAGAATTAAATTAATTTACAAGTAAAGTAAATGTGGGAAAAAAATAACATGGCTGGATTTAACTTTTATAAATTCGATATGATTATATACACTCTCTAAAAATTTCTCAGATTTTTCAAAACTCGATTTCTAATTTTAATAATACAAAGATAATTTCAGTAATTAATTCAAATAAAAATGAACTAAAAACCCTCTCCTAATTATGAGCCAAATCTGACCCATTCTTCATTCCTCTCCCCCGAACCAGCCCGCTTTCTCTCCTTCCTCTTCTTTTCTCTCTTGGGCTGCCATCTTTCTCTCCCACTCGGCCCAGTAGCTGTGCCAGCCCAGGCGGCTCCCATCTCCCCCTCTACTGCTGACGCGTGGGGCCCGGTGCTACAGTGTCCTCTTCTTCCTACAGAAGTCTCGAGTCCGTACGTACGTTGATACCGGAACCGCATCCCAAATTCGATATAATTATATACACTCTCTAAAATTTTCTCTCCTCCTTTTTTTCTCTCTTGGGCCGCCATCTTTCTCTCCCACTCGGCCCAGTAGCTGTGCCAGCTCAGGTGGCTCCCATCTCCCCCTCTACTGCTGACGCGTGGGGCCCGGTGCTACACTGTCCTCTTCTTCCTGCAGAAGTCTCGAGTCCGTACGTACGTTGATACCGGAACCGCATCCCACTCTGAATCCGGCCACGTTGCTTCGCTTACCAAATTAGATGCAAAAACGGAATCCTCTAATCCTCCTCTTACTTTCCCCCGTGAAATCCCCAAATTTTCTAAGTGAAATCCCCAAATTTTCTAAAGGAAATCACGTGAATTTCGACACTATTTCTAATCCGGAGAACCCGGTAAAACCCTAGCCTAAAGAGGAAAGAATTAAGAAACGACGGATGTGATTAGTAGTTGAGAAGTCGGACGAAAAATCCACCGGAATTCTTATGTATTTTTTAAGTAGGTATATAAAGATATAGATAGATAGATTAGTGGTATTATTGAGGAGAAGCTAGCTATAGCTAATTAAGCGAGTCTGATCCGATCCGGGCAGTAGTCCATGGGGGGCTAGCCGACGAGTGGCGCCTGGGCGACGGTGGCGGCATTGTCGTCGTTGAGGAAGACGCGGACGCGCTCGCCGTCGAAGCCCGGCGGGACGCTCTCGCCGACGGAGTGCACATCCACCCGCACGTCCGGCCGATCGCGGTGGATCTTCATCACCGCCGACATGCCATCCCACCCCACCACCTCCGGCCACGCCGTCTTTATGCTCACGATGTCGCCGCCGCCGCCCACCGCCGATCTCCCCATCCCTCTCGATCGCGATATAGGTACAGCGTGATTCTCAACTAAGCTTGTATAAGCTCGTATGTAGTTGTGCTTATTAGCTTATATATATACATGCAGATGACCGTAGTTGTGCTTATATACGTGCAGATGGCATCACATCGCCTATATATATACGCCGCTGTCACCGGGATTAACGTCATCGACGAGGAGACGATGCATATGCATCCATTGTGGTTTTCTTGTTCGATTTGATCGAGACAGAGAGAGTATCTGGGCATGCAATCTCAGGTTCTCAGATCAAGCAGAAAATGGCCCAATCTTTTTTGTTTGTTTCAGATTACATGAAAGAGATGGCCTGGTATATATATAAGTACATAGTATGGGTTTTTTAATCTTTCACCAATCCTTTCGACAGATTGGCACAGGTAGATATCAGTAGAATTAAACACAACGCAGGTCAGATCAGAGCTTGGGGATTCGGAGTTCTGATCTTCAACACCGTGGACGTGCTTGTGGACGAATTGAAGGCCGCTCGCGCGTCACGAGACCTAGTCCTGATTAGCACAACGATCGATCTGCGTGGTCTCTCTTCTGCCTAGCGGCCGAGTTCCTTGAAATTGCTGTTATTAAATAAAACAACAGTTTTGCTATATTTGTGGTGTTTTTTTAGATCTTAGTCAAATTTTAAATCCTTTGATTTCTATAAGATTCGTGCATGCGTTTGTTCATGCGTACTAAACAACTTCTTTTATTGTTATAATTATATATTTTATATAAATTTAACGGAATTACTATATATTCATTGCGCCATAAATCTTGTATATATAATTACACCCACTTACACCCTATTTACATACCATTTACATATGTAATTAGTATGTAATTTTAGGATTTACATATGTAATTTTAGGATTTATATATGTAATTTCGGGACTTACATTGTAAATACACTAAAATTACATATGTAATTTAGGGCCTTACATTGTAAATACATGTCGACTAATTTTTGGTGAAAAATATGACGCCATAAATATAGCTACTCCCTAAAACAGTTATGGACCTAGTAATTTAGTATAAAGAGCAAAGGGATGAATAGGATGAACTCTCTTTTTTAACTTTCCTAGTTTCGGAATTTATTTTATTTTTTATTTCGAATTTTAATTAATTTCGTATTGAGTTCTTATATGCACTCTTCTTCTAACATTGCTTATTTTTAATTCCAAACTTTCTACTTGGACAATTATTTTATTTTTCTCCTTTTTTATTTTTATTCCGAATTTTAATTATTTTCATATATGGGTTCTTATATGGACCCTTGTTCTAATATTGCTTATTTTTAATTCCGAATTTTGGTTATTTTTAAATTGTATTTATACTTGGACTCTTTTTTTCTTTTCTCTGATTAATGTGGGAATTTTTAGTCTCCACGGTGAACGTGGTGCCTTCTTTCAAGACTGTTTTAATAATATAACTAATAGAGTGGCCCGCGCAATTAATATAACTAGTAGAGTGGCCCGCGCAATTGCACGGCTAGAACCCATACAAAGTTATCTATTTTTTCAACACATGACTTTTTCAAAAAAATACTAAATAGTTATCTCGTTGTCTTAGGATTTAAGAAAAATCAAATATGATCATAATCAGGGTTTTTGATTTTATATTTCTAAAAGCTACACCAGTTGCCACTCACTTACTCCTTTGTTGCCCTTTTACTCGCTTACTCCTTCTCTGACATTTTAGATGTCCCATCAAAAGCCACCACCCTACCCCTTTACAGACCCGTACAGTGCTCCCCTCTTTATTGGGATTTTAAAAATTGAACCTGATTATCTTTATATTCGTCCTTTTTTTACTTTCTAGAAGACCCATCAACCGTCGTAACCCTAACCCTTTAATGCATGTCTGTCGCCCCTCTTATTTATCGTAATTGAGGTTCTAAAAATTGAACCTAATCCTATTTAGGGTACATGGCATCGAATCTCAATACCAGACACCCGCCACCACAGACGCAATCCGGGATATCGTCGAGCCAATCTCGACAAGAATCTCATCGGTAACCTCGGAGTTTTGTTGTTCTCTTTTGTACTCTGTGGTATTTTGTACAATCCCATATAAACTGAATTAGGTCTATTACCTTACGAGGGGTCTGAACCAGTATAAATTTTATCTTTTGTGTGCTTGATATTGTATCGTGTAGATCCTTGTACCAACATACCCCAATACCCTCATAATACGGTCCACGGATATCGTTCGTCGACAGTGGCGCGCTAGGTAGGGGAACTTGGTGCTCAAGGTTTCACCGAGATGAGTTCGGGCTACCCTGACAACCGCGTCTACACCAACCATGGCCCATGAGATCCAATCCGGACATCGTTGGTGTGGACTCAAGTCGGATCCATCGTCTTTCCGGTCTATGCTGCGACGCCGATCTCATCTGCCCCAGTGCCTATCGGGAACGAGAACCACACAGCCACGACAATGAGAAACGACAATACTTCAGCTACTCCTCCTGTCCCGTCAGAAAAGAGGACGCCGACTACTTCAGCTCCTGGGAAAAGACCTTGAGCGGCCAAATCCCAGTCAACAACTGAGGACCAAGCACCGACAAGGAAAACTTCCCGCATATCCAACACTCGGTGCGTCATCCACAAGACAGCTGACCACTCCAAGATTGCAAAGTGGTGCACCATGCGAAGGTTGAACTCGATGCTTGCAAAGAACGAGATATCCAACGCACTTCACCAACCAAGGTCACCTAGTGTCCGATCCACAAGTCAAGAGGACATGCTCTTTCAAGTTGCAAAGTCTTCCTTGACGTTACCAAATCTATAATCCCACATCCGCGTTCCTAGATCCAACAACGGTGAGATCAGTCTCAGCCCGTTGCAGAGGACGAGAACACGGAGGAACCTTCTGATTGCTTCATAGGAATCATTGACATTGACCCCTACGAACCCTCAGTTCTGCGTAGCTTGGAAGATCAAGAATCTTCAGCATCCAATTCTTTACGCGATGTGAATGTTGTCGAAGGGGATAACCATTTGTTGTGTGCTTAAGATTTGTTTTGTGTGCTTAAGATTTCTGATCGAGATAGCCATGTAGCATTCAGAGAAACGCAATAGTTTCCTATCGTTATGTGTTGACGACGAAATTTGGTAAATCATGCATCGAATTTGGAGTTAAAACCGAAGCGGATTTGGAAGGAAATCGGTAACAGAAACAGAGTATAAATCGGCTTCGGAACTGCATCAGCTACGGTGTGCATCGGCTGATATTGAATCGGACAAGGAAGCCGATGTAGCCGATTCCGACAAGGGGGTGTTGGAACCATTGTCGGGTTCGTTTAAAGTGCTTCATGAGGATTGTCATGTATGGATTGAGTCCGAAAAAGACAATTGTATCTATTAATTAGGAATAGTTTGTTAGTTTCCTTTTATCTTTAGGAAAGTGTGTTTAGTGTCCGATAAGGACTTTATGTGTTTCCTTTTATCTTTAGGAAAGTTTGAGTCGTATCCGATATGGACTAGTATCTACCCATGGGTATAAATATGTACACCCGGGGTCTATGTAAATTATCTCTCGATCAATACAACTTCGGTGCATCGCCACCTTTTACCTTTTACTTTCGACAAGTTCTTCTTTCAAGTTGGGCTGCATCGACTTCGATCTCCGACGAGGAGTAAGGCTTGTTATGGCGGCTTGCGTTATCGGGATTAGTGCTTCCATCGCTTCGATACTCTAATCTTGTTCATGTAAGTCGTCGAGTTATCATGTACATTATATAATCTAGATTGACAATGTTTTCTACTTGCATCGGCCGATCTCTATCTAGGGTTTTGTCGATATCGGCTAGATTACTTTGTTGGCTTAGATTATATAATGTATCCACCACCCTGAAAATCAGTCAAAAGTTTGATTGTCTAGATATTATGTTTCTTTTCATACTTAGTGCTGCATCAGTTAAGTTTGATCTACTAAGTCGTGCTTAGAACCATAATCCCTAGCCTGCTTCTTGATTGCCAATAAGGGTTTCATCGGGGTTTCAGCCGATGAGTTATCTGGACGTTGCATCGGCTTATAAGGATTACATACAAGTTGGATTTAGCCGATGGCTACAAAGGTTTCACTGTTTATATAATCATTTGGATCTATTGACATCGGACTTCCGGCCGATGAATGCTTCAACCTTCGGATCAGTGCTTATTCAATCTATCATTACTAGCCGATTGGTTTCTATTGGATTATATTTTTATTACATTATCATCAGCCGATTAACTTTATGTCATTATTTACTCAAGTATCAAGATCTATACTGGATATCGGCTGGTATCGGCATCGGCTGGAATCACTCCATCGGCTTGTCAACCGATCGGCTATCTTTTGATCTTCAATTTATATATCTTGTCAGTTGCAGGATCAAACTGACTGGCACGCCCGCATCTCATCATTATTTTGGACTTGCACTGGAGCTAAGCAGATCTCTCAGGCCGTCGTGTTTTTACGTCAACATTATGTTTCTGAGCTTTCTTGTCCAGTGAATGCAACAAGCTTAGAGTTTATGATTGCTATTACAGACGGTCCATCCAAGTGGCCCAGACACAGCCACCATTGATCATTATGCACACCGTCCTGCAAGTCTCAGAAGGATGAAGACTACAGCCGATATATCGGCCAAAAATTTCAATTCCAAGCAGTTTGCATTGCGAGAGGTGAAGTCCAGGGAGAGCTCCATTGACGCAGTGGTGCATGCTTAACTGATGTGGTCAAGATGGGTCGGAGTTTTAATCCTCTACCCCTTGCAACGGTTTTTCTCCCCTTAATTTTCTGACGACACTGGTATAATTAATCAACTAGATGATTTTATTATCTTTGTAATCTTTTTGATAGGTGTGATATGGAATGGTATAATCAACTAGATGATTTTATAATCTTTTTACCGTCCAAGGGGGAAGGGCGATACTAAATTTGGTCCGTCGATCTAGGATGATCGGACGGCTGTCAAGCATCTAGTACCAAGCGGTACCAGCACTCACCCCTCCCGGTACTAACCATCCGAAGGGTAAAACCATAATTTCGTGTTTAGCCTAAAAGTTGTGCCCCTCTAGCTAGAATCCCCATTTAATGCACTCACCGAACCGTGCTCCTTCACCTTCTCTTCTCCCAGCAGTTGCAGGAGGAACGAACATCACCACCGACGATGAGGAGGAGGAGGAGGCAGTGCGGGAGCTGAGGTGCCAGATCTGGTCACGCCGCCTCCGATGCAACCTACCGATGCCACAGCCTCACCTCCCCGATCTCTTCCTCGACTCAACAAACAGGAATTCGACCTGCCACCGGCATCCTCGCCGCACGGTGCTTCTCCCCACCAAGCAAGTGAAAAGAATTAACATGCATTCATATGTTTGACTTCTCTTACTCCTGTTTTTTCCTTTTGTCGACTTGTCCATGCCGGAAGTAGAATCGTTTTCCTTTTTTCTTTGGAGACAGATTCTAATCACCCGGGTGGACATCCACTTGTTTATTGCATATCAATTAAATAATTATGAAAAATTTCAAAAAAATGACAAGATAGAGAAATATGTAATATATCACTCCACAAACATGCAAATTCGAATTTAACTTCTACACGTGGTAACAAAAATAACAAATTTAACTACAAATATATGTATACTAATTTGAGTTTTATTTGCTATTTTTGTTACAATTTGTAGAAGTTGAATTTTGAATTGCATGTTTGTGGAGTGATATATTATATATTTATCTATCTTATTAATTTTTTTAAAAAATTTTCATAACTATTTAGATGACATGCATTAAACGGGTGGACATCCACTCGGATGATTAAAAGAGTTTCGCTTTGTCTTTGCTTTTCTTTTTCTTCTCGACTCATCCATGATGGAACCATCTACCTTGATTTTTCCACTCATCCTTCTTTTCTTCTCTTATTTTTTCTTCAACTTAGTCCATGGCAGAACCATCTGCCTTATTTTTTTCTCATCCTTCTTTCTTTTGTTTTTTTTTTCTCTACTCGGTCCATGGTGGAACCATCCACACTGATTTTTCCTCTCACCTCTTTCAATCACGGTATCCTCTCATTAAGTCATTATCACAAGATTTATGGTCTCCTCCGTCCATGCTAGTCGGCACCGCCTAGAGCAACGAGCAGTTAATCGCTAGCGGCGACGGATCGAGAAATAACAACACAGCCACCGGGCACCGGCTGAATAAAGGTTGTGGCACTATAGCAGTGGTGTCATGGAAGAACACCCAGGCAAGGAGTGGCGTCAGAGCTGATGCCGTCGAAGAACACTCACGCGGCGGCGAAGATTAAAACTCAACAAGCAGTTCAGGAATAGGGCAACATCGATTCTTTTTCCCCCATCATGGTCCTCTTGATTGAATTAACGGATCGATTTTATTTGGTATCTAGAAGTATCAGTAGCTGGAGCCTGGAGGTACTAGTTGTTGGACCGTAAAAATTCTCAGCACGAGATTTATTCAGGTATTGCATGCGCGGGCAGGCACGGGTAGCTAGGTACTTAGCCGACGACCGGAGTCCGGGAGACGCGGATGTCGCCGTCGACGAAGATGGCGACGCGGTTGGGGTCGTGCTCCGGCGCCGGCAGGTCGTCGCCGTCGCGGAACATGTACACCGTCACGTCCGGCCTCTCGTTGATGATCTTCAGCGCCGCATAGAATTCCGGCCACCCCACCACCTCCGGCCACGACGACTTCAGCCGCCGCCGATACTCCGCCACCGCCCGAGGATCACCGCCGGCGGCGGCGGCCGGCATGGTTGAGTCCATTATTCAATCTTGATAGCGCGTCTCTCGATCGCTCGAACTTATATATAGCACGTACTCTCTTGCATTGATCATTAATTATTAATTTACTGATTATAACATAGAGCATATGCTTACTAAGTGTATGTGCACATTGGATGGATGCTAATTATTTGATGATTACTATGGTTTACAATATATATATATATGAGAAATTTTGAGGCTCGCGTTATTTAAACTAGCGTGGTGACCCGCGCAGATTGCACGGCTAGTATCGTTATATTTTTTCCTCGCATAATAACTTAAATATTTTTAATTTTTATAATTAAATATACTAAAATGGTAACATAATTTTAAATTATGTATTAACTTGACCAAACTAACCCATACATGATATTCATATTATACTACATGATAGTTATTTTTTAGTTATTTCTAAAATGAATTTCTATATGGCCCCTATACTCCTCTTTTAATATTTCTTATTTTTATAATCTCAAATTTTTATTATTTATAAATTTTATTTCTATATAGACTATAGACTCCTCTTTCAATATTCCTTTTTCTTAATTCTGAATTTTAGTTATTTGTAAATTGTATTTTCATATGGACTCTAAATCTTCTTTCGGTATTCCTTATTTTTTTAATTTTGAATTTTTGTTATATGTAAATTGTATTACTATATGGATTGTAGAACTTTTTTCCAAATATTCCTTTTTTTAATTTTGAATTTTAGTTATTTAGAAATTGTATTCCTACATGGACTCTAGACTTTTTTCCTAATATTTCTTATTTTGTAATTCCAAATTTCAGTTATTTATTTATAAACTATATCCCTATAAACTCTAGACACATCTCCCAATCTTGATTATTTTTATAATTGTGAATTTTAGTTATTTCTCAATTTTATTCCTATATGAACTCTAAACCCTACTTTTACTTTTCTTATTTTTTTAATTACAACTTTCGGTTAGTTATAATTTCCTATATGGACTTTAGTATTTCAATATTCTTATTTTTAATTCTGAATTTTTGTTATTTTTAAATTCTATTCCTATATGGACTCTAAACTCTTCTTCCAATATTCCTGATTTTTTATTTCGATTTTTATTGTTTTCAAAGTTATATTATATATGGACTATAAACTTCTCTTTCAACATTCCTTTTTTAATTTGTAATTTTAGTTATTTCTAAATTATATTTCTATATGGACTTAGTTTTCTTATTTTTTAATTTCGAATTTCAATTGGCTCTATTGTATATATGTATGGACTCTAGTCTCCTATTCCAATATTTCTAATTTTTAATTCCGAATTTTAGCTATTTTTAAATTATATTTCTATATAGATTCTACCTTTTCTTTTTATCCGATTTATGTGAGAATTTCTATGTCATGAGAGTGAACGTGGTGACTTTTTTTTCTATTACTTTAATAAGTTAATAGATTTTACATTATAAAATATGGTATATTCTATGATTTAAATTAATATTTTCTCTAGCTGTTCCGTGTAAACCAAAGATATATATGGGGAAAATTCCATCGTATCAATCATGGAAGAACTTAATAAGTCACTGATATCCTGGTAGTGCAACAACCGTCACGAGTCAAAATAAGCATGTAACCACGCATCCCTAATTAAGAGATTGTAAGTCCTAATTAACATACATGATTACACGATGGAGGTTAATTAGTGATCAATTATTAAATATATCTTTGCCAAAATACCCTCCTTGAGGTTTCATGATGTTTTTTCACTAAATATATAGTTGATGATACACCATTTTAAATGTATAGTTTTGTAATAAATTTAATACAAATCTATAGCTTTGTGATAAACTAAGTTACATCTGTAGTTTTACGATAATTTAATTATAAAATATGTAGTTTTGTAAAATTTACTCAAAAATTTTTGAGCAGCGAGCTAGTAGAGATTTATTAAATTGTACCTAAAATTATACGTCCACAAACGAACCTCATGGTTCTCGTCTCTGAATCTCTATATATATAGTTAATCAAAATTTTTAAACCGTGGCTCTTTTTATTCCTGACCATCCAACTATCCAAGGTAATCAAGAATTACACGTGTTGAGAAAGATATGATGCATGTGTTCCAAATGCACTCTCGCATTTTTTAGATAATGGACCCACGCATACATCTCGCCCTTGAAAAATACAAAAATACAAACTACTCCATTCGTTTTATATTCACTATTACAAAAACGATTTTCCTGTACAAGCGTCTTCTTATATTGCAGACGGACCGTAACTGACCGTGTCTACAAAACTCGTCTTCCATTTTCGTGTGCGGCTCCTTAAGAGGACCACACGGAAAAATTGATTTTCGCAGACGGGCCTCTTAAGTGGACCGCACGGAAAAATAAGCCTAGTTTCGCAGGCGGACCTCTTAAATGGACTGCATGTAATTTTTTATCCCATCCTCTCTCTTCCCTCTCACTTACTTCAAAATTTTCACCTCCTCTCGCTTCCTTTTCTTTTTATTTCCACTCCTCTCTCTTTCTGTCCTCTATCTTCGACTCTTCCTCTCCTCCCCTCCGAGCGCACGGGGCACGGGAGGCGACCGGCTCGGTGCCGCCGCTCACGAGGTGGTGGCCGAGAGAGGGTGGGAGGCAGCGTGGTGGCTGGAGACAGGCAGCGCGACTTCAGGCGTTGGCGCGATGGCTGGAGGCCGGTGTCGCCGCGGCTGGAGACTGGATCCACGCCGCCCTACCGCCGCTGCCCGACGATGACGAGGAGGAAGCAACCGGGAGCGGCCCCGCGACGGTCCTCTCCGCCACCTCCGCCGTCGCCGATGACAAGGAGGAGGCGGCCAGGAGCGTTGCCGCCCTGCCCACGCGAGGCGGCGGCGGATCTGGTGGTGGTGAGGCGCGACGGCCATAGCCCGCGTGGATCCGACGGTGGCCGCCACCCCCACCCCGTGCGGCGGCGGTGGATCTGGTGGTGGGGAGGCACAGGGGTGGCGGATCCGGCTCCGTCGACAGCGACGGGAGCGGGCGGACCCGACGATAGCGATGACGAGGACGATGGCGACCACGAGGAGGACGGCGGCGGCAGCTTCTAGGGTTAGGGTTTTGGATATTTTGGATTTTTTTCGTTTTATTATTTTTGCGTACGGGCGACATAAGCACCCGCACGTGAAAATTTGATTTTGGCGTGCGGGTGCGCCACCCGCACACAAAAATAGCGATTTTTCTCGATCCTTGGTTGTGTGCGGCTAGTCCTACCGCACGCGAAAACCCCTTTCGGGCCGCACGGGAAAATCTCTTTCATAATAGCGATTATAAGTCATTTTAACTTTTTTAATCAAATTTATTGAAATTTTTATAAAAAATATAGCAACACTTATAACACTAAATTAGTTCCATTATATCTAACATTGAACATATTTTAATATCTTTGTTTTGTGTTGTAAATATTACTATAATTTTTTTATAAATTTTGTTAATTTATAAAAGTCTGATTTAGAAAAAAAAATCAAAATCGACTTACATCATTAAATGGAGGTAGTATATCTTATTAGAAAAAGAACGTAGCATGCACTGAACGATCGATCATAAACTAAGAGGGAGACTACACAGCGGTATACCGTTCCAACAGAATAGCATGATATTAGCACGATACCCTATAGGGACCAGATATAATACCTCGCAGGTACCAGATATGATACCTACATACTATGTTGACATCAGTATGATACCGTAGATATGATACTCCGTAAGTACCATGCTGACATCAGCTATTTCATTGAAACGGTATTACGTTCTATAGTATTTCTGATAAACTAAACATGCAGCCATACAGATACAGGCGGATACAGTACAGACGTACGTACACACAGCACAGCACACACGTATGTACGTAGTGTAGTACAGCAAGGTTAATTTAATTAGCCGACGACGGGGGTCTTGACGACGACGGTGCCGGCGTCGGAGACGATGATGACGCGGCTGCCGTCGTGGTCCGTCGGCAACGGGGTGCCCTGCATGTAGAAGGCCACGTGGACGTCCGGCCTGTCGCGGTTGATCTGGAACGCCGCGTTCAGCTGCATCCACCCCACCACCTCCGGCCACGCCGTCTTCACCATCTCCCCGTCGCCGGCCGCCGCCACCACCGCCGTTAATCTCCCCATCGCTCTCTGATCTCTCTCTCGCTGAGAGGATGATCAGAAACACAAAATTAACTAATTAAGATGACTATCAGTGTTTAGTTGATTAATCAGCAAGATATGGAGTGATCGATGCGTGGGCTAGCTATCTAGCTTGGTCATTTTTATAGGCCAATTGCATCGCCTACATCGCCCAGTTAATTATTATTGGCTCTCCTAGCTTTGTTTGATTACTTTGTACCCGTCTTATTGGTTGGACTAATTAAACGATATCATCCATAGCTAATTTGCTGGTTTCGTACTAGGTAGAGATGAGGTCACTAATTATACTTCAAGTTAATTTGTGACTACTAGAAATGCCGGCGATTGGACGTGGTCAGAAGAAGCAAACAAGCGGTTTCTGTCAGTTAAGACTTAGGTACTGATCTTTCCATCTTAAAATATAATAATACATTATTATATTTTATTTTAACATATCAAATTGTTAATAGTAAATTTCACTAAACTACAGGTGAATTATCATAAAACTATAAATTTAAAACGTTGTATCATAAAACTACAGATTTAATACAGGATTTATCATAAAACTACAGATTTAAGATAAAACATCACAAAACTACATATTTAATACACAAATTATCACAAAACTACATATTTTAAAGTTTAAATTCCTACCACTATTATTATGATAGAGTTATAACTGTTGTAGTTTTGTATACTTAACTTAGTGCAAAACGTGTGATAATTTTATTACTAAACATATAGTTTTATGATACTCTATGTTGAATATGTAGTTCTTCGATAATTTGATCTTAAATCTGTAGTTTTGTGATACATCATCTTACATCTATAATTTTATGATAGTTTAGATAAAGTACGTATAGTTTTGTGAAATTTACTTAATTCACAATGTACCGGTACCGATTTATTCCATGATATGTATGTTGTTGCTGCTTGCTCGATCGAGCTAGCATGAGGCAGGCGTGCCAAAGTGTATTAGCCGATGACGGGGACCTTGACGACGTCCATCGATCGGTATCACTAATTAAGACACATAGTACGATCGACCATCTCGATCGATCGGTAGCCCCGTCGCCCAAGAACATGGTGATCGATGCTTTTATATGAAGAACAACGTTGTTTCAGGCTGGTAAGTGTGGGATATTAAGAATTCTTGGGCCTAATAATGAGGCTGGAGAACAGAGACGGACGCTGAAGCCTCTCGCATGGGTCTTGTACTTTGGAGACGACAAGATAGCTATATCTATTCATTAATTACTTAATCAATCCTCTCTATTCTTTCTGTATATAGTTAGTACCAACTTAAAAAGACATTAACTCCTGTAAATAAACATACATAAAATCACGACATCATTAACTTTTGCCCAATAGATCGTGTTAGTATAAACATAAGAGCCATTGGATCAGTAAGTTATTTATTGTCCTAGTAACATAGCACGTATTCATTAGTATTACTTTTTTCCATCATAAACATTAATTCTTCTTACGATATGATTTTTTTCGGTTAATTAATTCTCGAGTACCAAGTGTTAACCAAAATTTTGTTAAGGTTATTAGCATGAGTGATGAATGGTAAATGTCTTTCCTTTGCATAACTTCAGAAAACCACTTGCGTGTCGGTTGGCACTTGGCAGCCAAGCTGTAGGGGGCAAGCACCTAAAATGCACCAGTCCAACTCACCATTAGTTACTGGGCCTGTTCGGCAGCCAGGCTGCGGCTGCACGCTGCTGATTTTGTGTGTGTAGTACTGTTCGTGCTGCAGCCGCAGCCCAGCCAACCGAACTTGTCCAATGAATTTTTGTTGAGGTTTTAAAAAGGATTGCAAGATGTATTCTACATCATCACAAATATCAATCCTACCTTCAGTCAAAACACTGTAAAAATATATTTTGGACCTAGTGTTTTCTATTTTATCATAAAGAAGTTCCAGAGCAACGTGCAGGGTTGTCACTAGTATACCTATCAAGTTTATCCTCGCGAAGTGTAATTAATGGTATTTCTCTTCTAACATTTAAACCACATCACCTCTCAGTTATTTCTATTACATTATGGTCCAAATTATCTTCCTCTCTTTCTTCTACCATGGAGCAACATCACCTTTAGTTTTACCTTTGAATGATGGCATATTTTGTTATATGACACTTAAAATTCGAGTAATTTGCTAGTAAACATTGTAGAAAAACTGATAATTTCTTGAATGACACTTTCGGCTTATTTGTAGAGAGAAATTCTTATAAAATATGAGAATTGTTCCTAGGGTCAAAAGCTTCTAACCTGGGGATGTTGTGAAGATGGAATTGATACGATGTATGGTAGCGATGTACTTGAGGTAATGGCAAATTTGTATTTGCATAATTTCCAAATTTTTACTCCAACGTCGTGTTTGAAACTTGTAGCCCTAGGGGTATTACATTTCTAGGGTGTCTTTCAGTCATAATACATTTCTGCTATATATTCCAGTAAATTACACAAATTTTATGTGTATTGTAGCAAAATTTTCCGTGAATGATCTTTCTATATTGTTTCCCTTCGTTTTCTTCTCTCGTGAAATCATATAAGATATCCTTAGTTTTGCCATTGGTTTATATTAAACTATAAACCATGCCACGTTATATCGTATAGCTATTGATCTTATATGTTATTTCTACTATTATTATTATACAAAACTTCCATAGCAATGTATCAAGTTTCATCTGGTTATCTTAAGAGATGTCCGATACAATATATAATGAGATAATTTGGGGTTTCTGCGTAGCCACTCCGATGATGCTCTTCAGAAAAGAGCATATCCATGCAAATGCAATCACCAACAGGCATATCAGACAACTGACCCGGCTGTTTGATTGTCGGTAGTTAAGCTAGTGGTCCTAACTAGTTCTAGGACACAGATGCAAACCATGTAAGGAGTTACAACCAAAGCTTTGCTTGGTCAATTGTCTTGGGTGACAAAAAAAAAATTTCCTTCTAATATATTAACGTGCAAAAGCAAACTTTTTACGCGTTCGAAAAAAAGCTTTGCTCCGGCAACGGTGACATGCCCAATGCAAAATCAGCAAATGCATCCATATGCATGCGCATGCAGCTTAACTCTGATCTGATCCTATATATACCATCCAGATGAGAAGCATGCCTAATCCAACACAGCATCCTTAATCAATCGCACAGGAGCACATTTGCGTGTGTACTAATTATTAGTTATCTGCATCCAGCTGCAGGTAGTAGAAAGCTAGGCAGAGGATGAGCAGCGAGAAGGCGTCGTGGCCGGAGGTGGTCGGGTGGCCGGCGACGGCGGCGGTGACGCAGATCAACAGCGACAGGCCCGACGTCTCCATCGAGGTTGTCCCGGACGGCGCCACCGTGCCCCCGGGGTTCGACGCAAAGCGCGTCCGCGTCTTCTTCAACGCCGGCGACGCCACCGGTCCCGTCATGCGCACCCCCTTCGTCGGCTAGGGCTAGTTACTACTTACTCCCTCCATATATTTATGTATGATGCTGTTAACTTTTTATCAATGTTTGATCATTCGTCTTATTTAATACTTTTATAAATATAAAAATATTTTATATCATGCTTAAAGAATATTTAATGATAAATCAAATAATAATAAAATAAATGATAATTACATAAATTTTTAAATAAAACGAATGATCGAACGTGTCCTATGATGTCATACATTAGAAAACGGAGGGAGTTCTACACTTATCCATCATCGGTTGTTGCCATTAAATCTAACCACTACTATTCCTATCTGCAACCATCTCAGCGAACTATTTCTTATTACTCTATACAGTATAAAGTTTGATTTTAATAAAGGGAATAAAGTTAAGTATAAAAAAATCAGGTAAATATTTAGGTGGGCCAAGAACCAGACTAAGGCTGTGTTCGTTATAGGTTGGGAACCCATCTTCTTCGCACGGAAAACGGAGTGGTCCATTAGTGCGTGATTAATTAAGTATTAGCTATTTTTTAAAAAATGGATTAATTTGATTTTTTAAAGCAACTTTTGTATAGAAACTTTTTGCAAAATACACACCGTTGTAGTTTGAAAAGCGTGCGCGGGGAAAACGAAGAGGAGAGGTTGGGAACACGGTGAAAAGAGCGCAGCCTAAAACGGGCCGAAATCCAATGGACCAATGTAGCTATATTTGTATTGCCGTGCATGGCGCGCCTAGAGATCGCCATTGACATGCCGGCACACCCAAGCCTCCTGGTACACCTTGTCTAACCGGCAAAGGTAGTCCTTCTCGGAGACTCCGACATGCAAGGTGCTTCCTCCGAGCACACACTAGATCACAACTAAGGCTGCAGGTGGGTCAGCCCACGAGTTCATTTATATGTAAATAAGTATTCGAGCAGGCTAACCGGTCACTTGCAGCCTTATTAATGTCGGCGGTGTTCCCTGTAACCTCCAGGACGTTCTCTCCAAGCCTTTTGCCTTGGATGTTGAGCGTGAGATTCGACTCAAAGACGACCAAATCGTAGACGACATTGTCGATCACTGGAGGTGTTGTTTGGCATACGATCATCGATCCGGTAGATCGATAGCCTCCCCTTGGTTGGGAAGCCAGAGGCAGGGGCGGACTCAGACCCCGATCAAACTGGGCCTGGCTTGAGGTCTGGGATGGAAAGTTCATTAAGAAATATGTATTTTCACCAAGAATAAGTATATTTTGCCTCTTCTTACCATGTAAACTTGTGTTGAGCTGAAATTTTCATGGGGCGGTCCAGCTCTTGTCCCATTTCTGGGTCCGCGCCTGGCGAGAGGATGTGGAATTCTCAACGGAGACTGTTTTCTGCTGATCGATTGTCCAACCATTTTGGGTGTGCTTAAGTTGTCCGGTCGAGATTGGCAGGCAGCATTGAGATCGCTATACATATATTGCTGATAGTTGATCTGCAGACTACCCGAGAGTACGTACACTGTCATCGATCAAGCCACGATTGATCATGCTACGCATGCATGCACCACTGCCGACGACTGTAAAACGACTCTAACCTTAACTCTTTCTTTAATTATCTGGAAAAACAACAGCTCTAACTGCAAATCTATATATGCTACAAACAGGCACAGTCACACAGGCCAGGTCTTAGAAGGATGAATGACTTAGGTTGTGTTCTTCTCCCCCTTTCCCCAACTCCTCTCCCTCGTTTTCCACGCGCACGTTTTTCAAACTGCTAAACGGTGTGTATTTTGTAAAAAGTTTCTATACAAAAGTTGCTTAAAAAAATCAAATTAATCTATTTTTGAAAAAAAATTTAGCAAAAACCTAATTAATCACGCGCTAATGGATCGCTCCGATTTTCACAAACACTGTTCGTGTTGGGAGCACCCAGGTGCGAACGCAGCCTTAGGCTGTGTTCGTTCCAGCAGGTTCCTAACCCCTCTCTCTCGTTTTTCGCGCTCATGCTTTTCAAACTACTAAACGGTGTGTATTTTACAAAAAGTTTCTATACAAAAGTTACATAAAAAAATTAAATTAATCCATTTTAAAAAAAATAGCTAATACTTAATTAATCACACGGGCTAATGGATCGTTCCGTTTTCCGTGTGCACTGTGCGTGTTGGGAGCTGGCTGGAACGAACATAACCTTAGCTACGGTATATATATGAATAATATATATAGACAACGACATATTTCAATTCAAGCAGTTCGCATTGCGAGAAATGATTCAGGTAAGTACCCAAGTGACCAAGCGCATAGCCAGACGACGTGGGTCACCGAGATGAGAACTCAATTTGGCGCATTGTTGCTGAAGCGACGAAGTTTTCGAGGTTAAGAGGGTGCGGAGTTTCAGTTGCCGAACCCCCTTAGATCGTTTTCTTTCTTCTCAATTTTTTGACGCCCCTGTTATAATTAAGTAGATAATTGATTTTTGAAATCATTATTTAATCTTTTTGACAGGTCCAATATGTTAGTATATGAGTAGGATTAATTCTAACACAATAGAGATCAAAGGGGGTCGGAGTTTCAAGTTGAAAAAACCTCCCAGCTGAACGTTACTCAGATTGTTGTAAACTTTTTTAAAGTTTTAATTGCAGCTCATCTCTCAAGTCGAGTACGTAAAAATGCCGCCTGCCGGTAAATAAAATGGACTTATTCTCTCTCTCTCTCTCTCTCTCTCTCAGGAACAAGGTAAATAAAGAAGCAAGCTGATTAATTATACGTACACGGTATACCAATACATCATACAATACTTGTACAAATTGCACACATAATTTTTCAAACCATGCAACGCCGATCAACTAGATCGTACGTATTTATTTAGAATACACTGTATATATCTGCATACATTGGCAGATATATATATTCATCCAAACTTGGGCTGTATATTAGCTAGACTGGTTCATGAATGCTTGCTTGCTTCTTCGCCCCAGTTAGAGTTATGGGCTGCCACCGCCGTTTGTAGGGACAGAATTGTAGCCACTCCTTCCTGCATTATCACCAAGCCATATGTCAATTGTAAATACAAAAAATAAGATAAATTTGAGTTTAGTTTCTGCACAAGTTAATCAGCAAATGCGGGCTCAAGTTGGGTATTTGCGTCGTCCTCGGTTCATACCATTGGGATCGACCGAATTGTAGCCACTCCTCCCTACAATGACAATAAATTAAAATTATTCAGTATACACATGCAAAAATTTCAAAAATAATTCGCAAACCGCTTTATATTTCACGTTAAGTATTAGGGGGAACTTTTAGAGGAAAAACACATCAAGAGGGGGCTTTATTGAATTGGGTTTTCGTCAATGCGGTTCATACCATTCGGATTGACTGAATTGTAACCACTCCTTCCTACAAGGACAACAAAATTATTTAATATACAGATAGAAAAATATCTATAGCAATTTAAAAATCTATGTGTTATGGTGGAAAAATGGGGGAATTTTGAGAGCAAAACACATCAAATGCAATTATTAGGTGGTTAAAATTAAGTCGACATCACGAACTGAGCCTAACTCAGCTGGTGAATTTTGTTGCAGTGGAACCTGTCCACTCAAATCTCTTTTAGTTTATGTGCGTATTAGTCAAGTGGAGGCTAGATATAGTTGTGTTTTCGTGCCATTCTCAGCCCATACCATTGGGATTGACTGAATTGTAGCCACTCCTTCCTACAGGAACATCAATGAAACATATTTAGTATATATACACGTGCAAATTTTCTAAACAACTTCAAACATATGTATATATGGTGTAAAAATGTGGAAAATTTCAGAGGAAAAACACATCTAAGTGGAGGCTTAATTAAGTTGGCAATTTGGATTTTTGCATAGTACATACCATCAGGATTCACTGAATTGTAACCACTCCTTCATGCAAGAACATCAATTAAACATTTTTAGTATATGCGTGCAAAATTTCTAAACTTCGACTTAAAAACATATGTATGCATGGTGTAAAAATGTGGAAATTTTCATAGGAAAAACACATCTAAATATATGCTTAATTAAGTTGGGTTTTTTGTAGTTCATATACCATCGGGATTCACGGAATTGTAGCCACTCCTTCCTACAGGAACAACAATGAAACATATTTAGTATATATACACATGCAAATTTTCTAAACAACTTTAAATATATGTATATATGGTGTAAAAATGTGGAAAATTTCAGAGGAAAAACACATCTAAGTGGAGGCTTAATTAAGTTGGCAATTTGGATTTTTGCATAGTACATACCATCAGGATTCACTGAATTGTAACCACTCCTTCCTGCAAGAACATCAATTAAACATATTTAGTATATGCGTGCAAAATTTCTAAACTTCGACTTAAAAACATATGTATGCATGGTGTAAAAATGTGGAAATTTTCATAGGAAAAACACATCTAAATATAGGCTTAATTAAGTTAGGTTTTTCGTAGTTCATATACCATCGGGATTCACTGAATTGTAGCCACTCCTTCCTACAGGAACAACAATGAAACATATTTAGTATATATACACATGTGAATTTTCTAAATAACTTCAAACATATGTATATATGGTGTAAAAATGTGGAAAATTTCAGAGGAAAAACACATCTAAGTGGAGGCTTAATTAAGTTGGCAATTTGGATTTTTGCATAGTATATACCATCAGGATTCACTGAATTGTAACCACTCCTTCCTGCAAGAACATCAATTAAACATATATACTTCAATTAAACATATTTAGTATGCTTACAAAATTTCTAAAGTTCGACTTAAAAACATATGTATGCATGGTGTAAAAATGTGGAAATTTTCATAGGAAAAAAACACATCTAAATATAGGCTTAATTAAGTTGGGTTTTTCATAGTTCATATACCATTGGGATTCACTGAATTGTAGCCACTCCTTCCTACATGGACAACAAAAAATATATTTAGTATACACATGCAAAAGTTTCGAAATGATTGCTTAGAAATAGAGAAATGTTCAGAGATAAATTAGCACGTACAAGCGTGCATGCAAACATGCGGCTAATTACCTGCTTCGACGGAGATGGTGTTCATGGTGCAAAGCATAGCGGCCACAAGCAGGAGCATCAGGCAAAGAGTGAAAGAGTATTGCTTCCTCATCATCTCTGATACCCTGCAAGCAATGCCTCTGCAACTCTACAGATTTTTTCCCCTTTAATTCAGGTGAGATCTAGTTGCAATTTTTGCTGTTGCTTGTGATCCATTTTGGTTAGGGCTGTATTTATAGACTCGGGAGTCGGGACTGGAGACTGTGTCCTTGCATGCACGGTACCATTTTTCTTACGCCGCCACAATTTCTTATTTGTGTTGATTTTAATCCTTTTTTTTTCAAAATCAAGGTCAATATCATATCGACCATCATCGTCAGAGATACAAGTTTTTCCTCGTTCAAATGATAGTGTTTATCTTGCTTTGTCAGCAGAACTCTAGCTGGGGAAGTAAATATATGTATGCAGGATGTATACAAAATCAATAGGCAAGTCTTTAGATATGTATAACTCACTTAGGGTGTGTTCTTCCCCCTACTTTCCCAACTCACCACTCTCTTTTTCCGCGTACATGATTTTCAAATTGTTAAATAGTGTGTTTTTCATAAGAAGTTTCTATAGGAGAGTAGCTTAAAAAATCATATTAATCCATTTTTTTAAAAAAATAGCAAATATTTAATTAATCATGCATTAATGAGTTGTTCCGTTTTGTGTGCTAGGAGGGTTAGTTCCCAGCACAACCCAACGAACGCGGTCTTAGTTCTGAAATATAAGTATTTTTAGATTATTTTGCAAAATACTTATAGGTTAAAAGATTTCTGTTTAGTCACTTCAATAGTTATTTTTTAAAAAAAAAATCAAATTGTTTATATTTCCTCTCCAAGTATCTAATTGGCTCGAAATTATAAATGTTTGAGAATTAGGAAAATCAGTGAATAAGTGTTTATATTGTATAAAATTTGAATCGTTGAAATTCTTATATTTTAGAACTAGGTGGGAGCAGGGTTTACATTACCACCGGGACCGTGGTTACCGTGCCCTGGCGGTAAGCACGGTTACCGCGCGGTAACCGCGGTAACCGTACGAAATTCATATAAAATTTATCAAAATTTTAAATTATTTTTTAAATTTATTTAAATTTAAGACGGTTACCGTAGTTTTCCTTTTACCGCACCCCGCGGTAACCGCGCGGTTATCGGTGATAATGTTAACCTGGGGGGAGTACTTGCTAGCTAGAGATCAGAGATTAAGAAAACATTATACACGTACGCAACTAATGCCATTCGAAATGCTCTACTGACCTTGTCAGAGAAAGCAGACTTTGTGCTCTCTTTATCACTGTTCAGATAAACATTGAACATAACTTAATTTGCAGATTGTTTGTGTTGGGTCAACACAATCATATCACAAAACAAAAGGGAACCTGTAGAAAAGTATGCAGCCGAATACCAAGACCATGCATGATTGTCAAGAACGCCTCCACTTAGTTGACAATTTCGGCAGAAGAACAAGGAGACGTGTACTCAAAATTATGTTTGAATGCAGACTTGATTAATTTTCAAACTAACTACTGGATGGGAGGAGCCCAAAATTCAACCACGTGCGCACTGTCAAGTAATATAACGTACATGTTCCCACTCATATTTCATAGTATCAACTCCGTTTTTAAATAAACGATGTTATTGGCATTTAAACATTTGGCTTATTAAAAAACTGTGTATCAATATCGTTTATTTTGTTATTACTTGTATAAAGACATTTTAAGATGATTATATTTTTATTAAATTTTTGGAATAAGGAAAATGATCAAACATCTGTATAAAAGTCAAAAATGTCGTATTTTTTAAAACATAAAGAGTATCTATTAACTTATTAATGTAACAGAAAAAGGAGTCACCACGTTCGCTCTTATGGCCTAGAAATTCTCACATTAATCGGAGAAAAAGAAAATATAGAATCCATATAGAAATACAATTTAAAATTAGCTGAAATTCGAAATTAACAAATAAGGAATATTGGAATAGGAGACTAGAGTTCATGTATACAATTTAGAGTCAATTGAAATTCGGAATTAAAAAATAGGAAAACTAAGTCCATATAGAAATACAATTTAGAAATAACTAAATTTCTAAATTAAAAAAAAAGAATATTGAAAGAGAAGTCTATAGTCCATATAGAATATAACTTAAAAAAATGAAAATCTGAATAAAAATATAGGAATATTGGAAGAAGAGTTTAGAGTCCATATAGGAATAGAATTTAAAATTTTAAAAAATTCGAAATTAAAAATAGGAATATTGGAATAATAGATTAAATTCACAATTATAAAAATAAGTAAAATTGGGAGAAGTGTCTAGAGTTCATATAGGGATACAATTTATAAATAATTAAAATTTGGAATTAAAAAATAAGAAATATTAGGAAAAAAAGTCTATAGTCCATATAGGAATACAACTTGTAAATAAATAAAATTCAAAATTAAAATAAAGAAATATTGAAAAAAAAAGGTCTACAGTATATATAGAAATACAATTTACAAATAACGAAAATTCGAAATTAAAAAAAGGAATATTGGAAAAAAGATTTAGAGTCCATATGAAAATACAATTTACAAATAACTAAAATTCAGAATTAAGAAAAAGAAATATTGGAAGAGGAATCTATAGTATATATAGAAATAAAATTTATAAATAATGAAAATTCGAAACTATAAAAATAAGAAATATTGAAAAAAGAGTCTAGGGGCCATATAGAAATTCATTTTAAAATTAAAAATTTTAAAAAATAACTATCATGTAGTACAATATAAATATCATGCATATAGGTTAGTTTGATTAAGTTAATACATAATTTAAAATTATGTTGTCATTTTAATAATATATTTAATTATAAAAATTGAAAATATTTAAGCTATTATGCGAGGAAAAAATATAACGATACTAACCGCGCAATCTACGCGGGCCACCATGCTAGTTCCACTGAAAACAAATAAAAACATAAAGAGCATTTGATTACCTATTTTAGAAGAAACTTTCATTTTTTTTTGCAACTTTATTTGTTTCAATTCAGTGGTTGAATGCGAACTGCGAAGTTAGCTGTTGTGATCCAATAATTTCGTACTGATTTCAATCACAACCATGCAATCACGCATGGATAATCATATCGCAGCACGAAACAATTGCATTCACCCGCCAATTAATTAATCGAAGTGACACCATCGTCACATGCATCTCGTAGCGTACATGCTTAATCGTAAATATAATCGACCAGATCGAGTTCATCGATCATGGCGTGAAGATCTTGTGTTTTCCGGCGAAGAAGGCGAGCGCGCCGACGAGCGGCGCGTTGGTGTAGGTGGACGGCTCTGCCTGCGCGTAGTTGTCGCGGCTGTCGGTGAAGCCGTCGCCGCCGTCGGGCCCGCCGACGACGGCGCCGACGAGCACGTTCCTGTCCGGCTCCGGCGAGTGCAGGTACCGGAACCCCTCGTCGCAGCCGATCCTCGCCGGGTGGTCGCGCACCGCCGGCATGGACGCGCCGCGGTGGTGCACGTGCCGCGGGTACCTCGCCCCGAACCCCACCATGTACGACATCGCCGCCGGATTCGCCCCAAGTATGTAGTCCACCTGGACACACGGATCAGATGAGTTTTTGTTCAATTTCAGTGAGCTGTTTGGTTGAATTTTGTCAGATTCGAGTGAATTTATTTGCTACCTGTTTCTTGGCGAGGGAGACGAGGGTGGATGGGGAGACGGCGGTGGAGCCGCACGAGACGGTGGCAGCGTTGGAGGATAGGTACTTAGCGTAGGTGAGGAGGAGGAAGGCGGTGGATGTCACGTACTGCATGTTGCTGTCGCCTTCTTTGAACAGGAGACCCCCTGCATTAATTGCATTGAAATTCAGTTCAGTAATCATCTGGCTAAATCAGTTCAGTAATTTAATCAGCAGCTGAAAATGACACCAAATGACCATATTAATTACTCTCTTCGTTCGTTCTAAACTAAATTAACCTAGTATATAATAACTCGTAGTAGTAAAATGTGTCGCGTACTGTACCATGTTAACTTATTTTGTGATGAAAGAAGTAAGTAATTAAGTTGCACTATGTACCTGGCGTGTACTGGGACTGGAAGCCGTTGGCTCCGGGGATAAGGGAGCAGATGTAGTTGTCAGTGTGCGCCTTGTACAGCTGCAGCCCGTCTGCTCTGCTCTGCAAGAATCCCTGAAACAGAGTTGCACAAGTTCAGGTCACTCTGCAATTTCTGTAATTCTGTAGTTCATAAGCATAAGCGAAACGATGAGTCTTGTAGTGCCTTGGAGAGGAGCACTTTGGTGGCGACGCGCTTGTCGTCCCAGCTGAAGGTGAAGTCGTCCTGCTCGGCGCCCAGGGCGTGGCCGTTCGACCCGATGTACGAAAGGTACACGTCCTTCTTCTCCGGCGACGGCGGCGACGCCAGGTGCAACCACGACGCCGCCCACAGCAGCTCATCCTGCATCGTGCACGTCAGGTCACACCTCAACCAATCAGCTCAGCTTGGTCAATTAAAACAGATCTATGACAGAATTCAGAAAATTCAGAGAAATCTGTAACGTATGTGCAGGGAGGGAGCAGCATGTGTTGTCCACTCGCGTGTGCTCTGCTTTCTACGGGCCGATCGATTCAGACAAGACTTGAAAAAAAAAATAGTTGGCCAAGACTATGCATCGCCCGTGCATGAGTAAGACAAATTGCAATGCATATTCTGATCGATTGAAAAGAGTAAAGAGACAAGAGAAAAGGTCCAAGACTAGGAACAAATTATCGGTGGCTGCGAGCTGCAGGTGTCGTAGCTTACATGGTAGCCGGAGTAGGAGCAGTAGAACGGACACACCACTGAGCTCAGCGAGTCGCTGTACGAGCCCCTGTATTTGTCCGCGAAATCAAACACCTGCATGCACGCATGCGCGCCAATGCACCACACAAAATTCAAATCAAATTTAAAATCAAGATGAATATTACTTTGACAGCTTGTTAGATGTGCCTACCTGTTGAGCTGCGTCGAGCAGCTTGGCGGAGTAGGCGGGGTCGGAGACGCGGAAGACGATGGAGGCGGCGGCGAGAGCGGCGGCGGTCTCGCCGGCGACGTCGGAGCCGGGGCTCTGGGGCGTCACCTTGTACACGCTCCGCGGCGTGTCCATGTCCTCCGGCCGTTCCCAGCACCGGTGGTCCTGGTACGGGTCGGCAACCTGGACGTACAGGGTGTCCGGCGTCGCCGTGGCCGCCTTGAGCAGGTAGTCGGCGCCCCACCGCACGGCGGCCATGGCGTTGTCGAGCTGCCCGCCGCCGCCGCCGCCACCGCCGAGGATGCCGCCGAGGAACGACGAGCGGCGCGTCGGCATCATGTCGCCGAACTCGATGACGCTCCACGACAGCATGGTCACCGTGAACGCCATGGGCAGGCCGAACTTGACGTTGTCGCCGGCGTCGTAGTAGCCGCCGGCCAGGTCCACATTGTCGGCGGAGCCGTCGGAGAGGCCGGAGTCGGCGCGCCACGCGACGCGCTGGCCCGGTGGCAGCTTGCCGGAGCGCTGCGCCTCGAAGAAGAGGATGGCCTTGTCGAGGGCGTCTGCGTAGTTGAACGCCGCCGCCTCGCGTCCGGCGAGGCAGACGACCGCGACGGCGGCGAGCAAGCAAGCCCTGGACATGGTGGAGTACGTAGTGGCAGATCAGACAGATGCTAGTACGTGACTGTCTACGTGGCGTATGTATGTGCACAAGTTAATTAACATGCATGGTTGGTTAGCTAGTGTCAGTGTGAGATGCGATATATATAGCGGTTAGTGGCAGTTATTTGTTGGTTGGAAGCATGCACAGCAACGGAGAGAGTGGCGTCTGTTGCGGGACAGCTGTGTATATTAGCTAGTAGCTACTCACTCCATTTTACAATATAAAAAAATAAGATATATATTATTATAATAAATCTGGATAGAAACATTATTCAGAATAATAATACTAGAATATATTTTATTTGGTTTTATATTCTTACATTTTACTTAGACGGAGATAGTAGCGGGTGAGTTGGATGCATGCATGTGGTCAACTATTACGTACAGATGCAGGCACGGGTCACGGATGGATGATTCAACTTGTGCTGACTGACAGTTGTGGCAGTTACGTTTAGGCGCTAGTGCTAGTGCGCAAGCCACGTTATATGCAGATGCAGCAGGGACCGTGTTATATGCAGCCATATCGTTTGGTATCAGTCATTTTTTTTAACGAAGATCACGTTGATAGAGTAGGAAAAGTTTACAAGATTACAATCTTAGAATATCGTAATCGGGAAAACGAAAAAAATACCACTACCCACGAACCGATAGCATCAACACGCAGAATCATGAGAAAGCTAACAGCAGAACGGCCGCCGCTAGACCAACAAAGGAATTACAGTTGAGATCGCTCAAAACCCAACCTTTTAAAAACTGACACGAAACCCCACTCTATCCACATCTTTGGGATTAAGGGAGAGAGGGTGAGAGAGAAGAATGGAACCGCTCTCCCACCTAGACCCTCCGACGTGGTTAACTTGCATAAGTTAGGGCACCGACACAAGAGGACATGAATCTAGAGCAAACTTGCACCAGTTGTTTGGGAGGCTTAGGCTAGGGGGTTGCCTAGACGACGTCTCCAGAGAGAGAAGCGACAAAAGCATCACCGCCGTCGTCCGTCGAGGTCTCAAAAAGAATCGAGATTGGACTTTCACCCAGCAGCTCCACTAGACAGGATGAGACGTCACAACAACGCCCTCAGGAAGGGGAGTGACGCTCAAACACCATCGTTGTTGTCCCGGGCAAGGCTGGGCTGTGTTTTCACCCGCTGCTCACTGCCCTCCTATCCACAGCTAACGCACCATTGCTCCATTGCCATCTAAATCCCCGTCGGCGCTTGGGCACCACTGCACCGGTACCCCCCGCCAGCCAACCTCTGTGTGCCGCCACCAGCCATGGCTCCTCGTGTTGCACCGGCACGCGCCTCGCTGGCCTCCGCCTCCGTCGGCATCGCCTCCCGCGGCACCGGCCTCCGCCGCCGCCAGCCGTGCCTCCACGCGCCTCGCGGGTCTCTGCCTCCACTAGCCACACCTCCGCGCGCGCGTCTTGCCGACCTCCGCCGCCACCAGCCGCTGCTCTCCCGCCGATCACCCGCTGCCACCACTGTCGGAGCCACACTTCCTCGCGGCTACGACCTTTGGCCTTCTCTGCCACCAGCCACAGCTATCACGCCACCGCGTGCCTCCGCTGGACCACGCCTTTCGGGTCGCACCGCCGCGAGCTCGCCCTCTCCCGATCTGGCCGCGGGGGAGGGGGCAGATCCACCTCCGGCGTGGCCGAATCTGCCCCGTTAGCCACTCCGGCCGCCACCTCCCGCCGGATGAGCGCCGCTCCACCTCCCACACCGAGGAAAAGCTCCACCGTTGGCACGATTTCCCCGCCGCACCTTCCCGGCCAGCCATGCGGTTTCCGACGGTGGCGAAATGGCCAGAGGTGTTGAGGAGGGTGGCGGCACGGGCGGTTAGGGTTTCGCCTCCGAGCCGCCCGCGTGAGAGCGACGCGAGGGCACGTCGTGGAGTTCGTATCAGTCAATGAGCCAAATTAAAACACATCGGAGCAATTGAACATGATTTTCATTTCTTTGAGAGGATATCTTAGTTTTGTATATGGTAAATAATAAGGGGATATTCACTTGAGAGTTTAAAATCCATTTCATTTTATATATATCATCTAAACATTATTATTATTATTATTATTATTATTATTATTATTATTATTATTATTAGAAAAGGAATGCCAAGAGAGATTAACATTTTATATATCACTTCACATTAATGTAAGTTTAAATTGACATCTATAAGTAGAAAAAAACAACACGAAATTGTTATTTTTTTTCTGATTGTGTAGATCGAGTTTAAACTTCATTGTTTGTTGTATGATATATTTCATATCGATTTATTATACTATTTTTTAAAAATAATGATAATTTAAATAACATAAAAAAGAGGGGATATTTTCTTAAGGATGAAATTACTTCCCCAAAAGTATACTACTACACTATATGCTAGCTTATACATGCACTGGCATCCTCAATGTGTATAAAACTAAGGTGCCCTTATGCTGGGACCCACTTACTTAGAGAAATGGTCTCAAACATCTTACGATGCTTATAGCTAGTGCAAGCATTAAGGTAGGGCCCACTGATTGCTTCTCTCCTAGCATTGTTCCATTTTCAGCCTGTGTAACTGTTTCATTGTTTTTTTTTTTTTGCTTATGTTTGAGCCATAAGCCTAAAGTCATTCTTTGCATTTGTTATCTTATATCCTATTGCCACAGTGTATGTAGTCAGTCACAGGGATTATTTTAAGCCTTATGGCTCTTCTATGTTGCCAGATTGTGAAATTGATTGAAGTGTTCGTGTGGTACTAAGTAGATGGATTCTAATCACTTGGGTGGATGTCCATCCGTTCATTGTATTATATGTCAACTAAATAATTATAAAAAGCCTTTCAAAAAAATTGATAAGATAGATTAATATAAAATATCACTCCAAAAAATACAAGTTCAAATTTGACTTCTACAAATTTTAATAAAAATAAGAAATTCAGCTATTAATATGTGTATACTAAATAAAGTTTTTTTACAACTTGTATAAGTTAAATTTAAACTCATACGTTAGTGGAGTGATATATTACATATCAATCTATCTTGTTAAATTTTTTAAATTTTTTTCATAATCGTAACAAATGGTGGATGTCCAATAAGTAATTAAAATTGTTTTCCGTGGTACTTAGCGTATCCGAGAAAGATGGAGTGATTGGCAAAGCAACATGGTGTGCAGAAAAACCGTAGCAAGCATTCTCGGCTTGATTTACTGAGATTTGTCTTTGGCGTTGGAGGGCATTTTCTTTGTCCGTTTGTTTTTACCTTCGCAAGTTTTAATGCTGGCGTCTCTATCTATATCTAGGTAGAGTGAAAGTCGTCAATGCAATTAGTCGATCCGACAAAATATAATGGCTGCCTAATTGCTCTATCTGACGATGACGGCGTACGTACGACATTGATTCCATTCTCCGGCCGGCCGTGCCTACCTGAATGGATGCCGCATTTCCATCGATCGATTCGCCGGCCGGGAGGCGCGCGTGAATTCAGCCTCTCATCCTGCTCCTCTCTGCACGGCCGTAATTGTGTCGCTAAGCTTCAACTCGGATCACGGGCGACGCTGGTCGATCGGTTCTTTCACGTGCACTTGCATATTTCTCACCTCATCCACGGCCGCTAATAAGCACGGGATGGACGGACCCGTTTGTTGCCTACTCCTATGGTCTCTTGTATGCATCATTAGGTTATGTTCTTGTGAATGCTTTCCTAACTTGTATCTTTTGTTTTTCGTATGCACGTACGATTTTTTAATTGTTAAATGGTGTGTTTTTTAAAATAAAATAAATATAAGAGTGCTTTAAAAAAATCATATTATTCTATTTTTAAAATTTGTTAAGCTAATATTTCATTAGGCGGTAATACACCATCACGTTTTACGTGCAGGGAGAGAGGGCTTCTCAATCATCACTTACGAACTCAGTCTTAGGCTACACCGCTACATTCTACTCAATATCTCAAATGTGTTAACTTGTTTTCGGTAAGTACATACTTTTTCGAACTGTTAAACCGTATTTTTTTAAAAAAAATCTATACATAATTTTTTTATAAGTTTACAGTAATAATAATAGTTAATAATCGATTAATCACGTTATGGTGTCCCTCTTCGTTTTTTGTGTCACCATGCTTAAATTGGGCTCATTTATAAGGGCCGAAATGGAGGGCCATAAGTGAAATGGGCCTTGGTCGGCCCCAATACGATATCGACTCGACCACCGCTTTGCCGCCAGCCCACGACGAGGTTTTCCGCTTTTCCCTTTCCGTCTCTTTTTATTTTTCTCTCTTCTGCCGATGACGTGGAGCAGCATCGAAATCGAATCGATCCATCTGAAGAAGGAAGCATCGAATCGAACAAGAAATCAATCCATCGGCGGCGGCGGCGACTCGGCTCTCGCTTCTTCTTCCTCCCCCATCCCACGCATCCATCCCCGCCCCCCTCCTCTCCGGCGACTCACCGGACTCGCGGCGCGCCGCCCTAGCATCGGCGACGGCTAGGTCTTCCTCCCAGACCCCTTCGTGAGGTGAGGTAAGGTCGCGCGGCGCCCTTCCCTCTTTTTGTTTGTTGCCCAAAGGAATTCTACGAGGGGGAAATCAACGATATTGTAGGGCTTGAGTGCTTGCGGCTCTTGCTGTTTTGCCACCCAAAGTAGTTTGGGTTCGGGAACATACGACTGGGCTGGGTTCGCTCCAATGGACAATTGGAAAATTGGTCTGGTTGATTAATTTAGTCAGAGGGTGTTCTGTCATTAGGTCAAAAAAAAAAAGAAGCCGTGAGTTATTAGTTAGTGATCTGCAAGGCACCCTCTGTTGGTCCTCTGATTTTGAAGGCATGGGCACTAGTGCTCCTGAGCTTGTGTTTGTCGTAAATGTCAACTGTTATGGTACAAGTTTGTTTCCTTCAAAATTGTTGCTTGTTGCACTATGACTTTATTATTTGGACTAGTCTATAAACTGATGCAATTATTTTACAGGACCTGCTATATAAATACTGCTGACAGCAATTTCCTTAAAAAAAATCTTGCTTGTTTCATTGTAACGTTGTTATTTGTACCAGTCCTATAAACTGATGCAATTATTTTATAGGAATTCCTATAGGACTGCAATTTAAGGGAGAAGCTTCCAGGCTTCTAGCAAGTAATAACTACTAATCTCCAATGGCACAACCTTCTTCAAAAAAGACGCCGTCAGTCTATCTTTACATCCCTAATATCATTGGTGAGCTTCTGTACGATTTCTTGTTTAATACACTATGCTATTATTACTACATGTACTGGGAAAATTTTATTTTTGTAATGATACCAACCCCTAAGGACTAGAAACACAATATTTGGAAATAACATAACAGAATACATTTGGTTGAATAAAGTTGATGGACAATTTTTTTCTTACAAACTGTTCGTCATCTTGCTTTCATGCAGGATATTTTAGGATCATCATAAACTTCATTGCTTTTGCCGTATGTTATTCCAATAGGGTGCTCTTTGCTATCCTATACTTCTTCAGGTGAGTGTTGTAAATTTATCCACAGACTACTTGCCTTCTGATGCAATTTGTTATATCTCTGGAAATTTAACATCATCAGAATCTATCAGCTTTTTCTGCGATGGCTTGGATGGTTGGTTTGCACGAAAGTTTAACCAAGGTAATAACTAATAAATACTGTATTCCTTATGTGTTCAAAGTCATGTATTCATGTATTTTGTCCTTGTGCAGAAAATATTATTTCTAATTTTTTTTGCCTGCTGCCTTGAGACTTTGTAGCACTAGTTATTCAATGAAGAGTAAATCATATGATGAACTTCTAAAAAACTATTGTTGAAATACTGCTCAACAGTTAAATCTTGGTTTATCCTCACTCATTATCTGATCAGTTAATGCCATTCTATGTATCAGCATCAACATTTGGAGCTGTGCTGGACATGGTAACAGATAGGTACTCCTCGAATCAATCATTGAACTCTGTAATATGCAGGGTGAATACATTCTGCAGCCTGAAATAATTTCACTGTTCACATTGCTCTTCCTCAGGGTTAGCACTGCCTGTTTATTGGCACTTCTCTCCCAGTTTTACAGGTAAGTGACAGTAGAAAACACTTCAATTGTTGTACCTTGGATCTAGATACCTGATACAAACTGTATTTGCATGTTTCTTTGCAGACCTGGCTTAGTTTTCTTGATGTTGCTTGGGTTGGATATTACAAGCCATTGGTTTCAAATGTACAGGTTAGTTTTCTAACCATTTTTTCAGTTAGTGCCACTTTATAGTTTTCTTCACCTAGTAGGTGCATCCTCTTCCAGAAGGTATTAAAGGGAACAGAATAAATGTATCACTTACTATCCTGTTGTTCAGAAAGACAGAATGCCTTTTTTCATGATGCTTTTTTTTTTTTATCAAAGACAAGAGTTATGCTCTATAGTTTTGTTACGCATCTGTAGTTACTTCTACATGTTGCTAACTACTTGATGGTGTCCTTTTTTTATTAGTTCGTTCCTATCAGGTAAGACTAGCCACAAGGATGTAAAGGACACAGGCAATTGGCTTCTGAAATTATATTATGGACACAGACCATTCATGGCCTTCTGTTGTGTTGCTTCGGAGGTACATGATTAATCCATATTTTGCAATATCTACACGGGTGTTTGCCTGGTTGCATGCACAACATGAGTGCTGTGCTGGATGGTTTTCGACTAGTTTAGCTGAACAATGGGCATGAATTGAGTAGATGATTTTGGAGGCCTAGATACAGGATGTGTTTATGTGCCCAAAACAATCCTAACGAACCTATGCATTTGCCCATCTAGCACTGAATAGACATTTGATATAGTTGATGAGTTACCATTTCATCATGTCCAGCGCCCTTACACTGCTGACTGAACTGCTCTTAAATGTTTCACCTTCTAACAAGGAAGTTTCCAAAATTACAGGTTCTGTACATAATTCTTTTTCTGTTCGCCGATGAGAAGTCAACAAGCTTGCTTAATGTAAGAAGACATTATCTCCACAGTTGCCTTATCCAATCAACAGTCCTGTTGTAGTGGTTAATATGTGGTATTTCTGTATGTAACAGGTGTGCAGAGACCTTCTGAAGCAAAGTCCTCTCACTGTCTTCGTTTTTATTTCAACTCTAGTTGGTTGGGCGTTGAAACAAGTGATCAATGTTATCCAGGTATTGCTGAAAACAACTTCAAAATTTCTTGCAGTTGCAGGCGCTTGATATTTGGATATCTGCAAGTATTGAGTTTTAATTATGACACTAATAATAGGTTTGATCTAGAGGCAAAGAAAAAGTGTCGATGCAGTGGTTAGCTCATATGTTTTAACATTAGGTAGCTAGATCAACTGCTAATACATTGTATTCTTCATTTAGAGTGTTCATTTATATGATTCTAGCAATAATAATAGTGCTACTTTAATAATGAGTTGATTCTTAACGTTCATGTATCTTTCCCGAGTGCAGATGAAATCAGCCGCAGACGCGTGCGTTGTGTTTGATTTGAAGCGCGGCAAGTGAGCAGAAATGCACAACGATTTCGTTTAGCTTGTGTTTGGCATGTCGAAGAAAATATTCCCATGAGGTTTGATGTACCAAGGCACATATAAACCTAATGTAAGATTTTGACATGTCTTTGACACTGAGGGAGGGCATGCTGTGCATTAACAGCATGAAAAGAAAAGGAGAGAGATCAGATGTATTGAGGAAAACAGGGTTTTAGTCAGATTTTGTATGCTTTTTTTACCACAGCGATGAATTGGCGTGATCTTTGTTTCTTTATGAGCTTGATGTTTGTTGCCAGTACTTTTAGCTGGTTATTTGTGAATACCATTCTCACCTCTGGAAATTTGGAGGGCATGAATCCCATCATTTAGCATTTCACTCCGTTGTAATTTGTTTACACTGATATTACTCCATGGAATGCATTCACGTATCTCCTCTATTTTGCTTGCTTTTGCATTACTGCTGTATACAGATGTATAACCAATCTCCTTCGAGAAATCATATATTAACACCAGCACACCCCAAATTCACTCCAAACCAGGTTTCTAATTTTTTTTTAAGAACTTCAAATCAATCTGTATTGCCCCCCAAATTTATCTTGATTTGGAATGGATGTCTTTCTCTCTATCTGTATAAGCATTTCTAAGGCTGTGTTTTTAACTTTGAGGTTTCCAACCTCACTCGTTTACCGTGCGTGTGTTTCCCAAAACTACTAAATTGGTGTATTTGTTTTTTTAAAAAAATCTATAGAAAAGTTACTAGAAAAAAATCATATTAATCTATTTTTAAAATTTTTAAGCTAATACTTAATTAATGATGGGTTAATCTGTTACTCCGTTTTACGTGTGTAGAGGATGGTTCTCAACCCTTTGCGATTGAAAATGTATGGATTCCCGTGTATTACAATTGCTTATATCGTGGTACAAATTTAGTACAACGACGGAAAATACTTATCTATAGTACTTTTGGAAAGGAGGAAATAAATAAATACGAGGTTATATCTACAAAATTCTTGCACACCTCAGCAATGGCCAACGCAGTATCTATCTTGTGAAGGAGAGATGCCAATCTAGTTGGAGACGAGAGGCACATCAAACATCAGTGGCAGTGGCAGTGCATCACATCAGAAGAAGGACGCACTCTTCTTCCTCTTCTTTCTTATCGTCGTCTCCGACTCCAACGACGCGGGATGGCGGCGGCGCAGGGGAGCGGGGCGCCGGCGGCGCTGGCGCTGAGCAGCGGCCACACGATGCCGACGGTGGGGTTGGGCGTGTGGCGGATGGAGTCCTCCGCCATCCGCGCCCTCATCCACTCCGCGCTCCGCATCGGCTACCGCCACTTCGACTGCGCCGGTAGGATTAGGAACAGCCTAACCTAGCTAGCTTGACAGTTTCCATTCCCTTCTCCTACTCCTCCTCCCGCCTGTTGCTCCGATCGAGCCGAGACGGAGTTGCTACGGGTTGGTCGGTTCCAGGATTGCCAATCTGCAATAAATTTACTGCCAATTGTAGGATGCCTGTGTGCTTGTGCGTCACTGTGGAAGTTAAAATTGGCAATCGTTTTGGTCTTGTGTTGTTTGGAGATGTAAACGTAGCCAGTACTATATGAAGTTTGTCTTGGATAAGTAGCGGATTTATGAATCCTTTTCGTTTTCCATTTTGGGGGTTGAATCATATATTCTGGAGTAATTGATAGGGACCAATATGAATCATGGTTCCAAGTCTTTTGGGAAATTTTGCCTAGGTAATTTGCTAACTGTGCTTGCTTGCTGGTCCTGCAGCTGATTACCAAAACGAGGCTGAAGTTGGGGATGCACTTGCAGAGGCATTCCAAACTGGACTTGTCAAGAGGGAGGATCTTTTCATCACAACCAAGGTTATTAAGATTGGACAATACTATTGTCTTCCTTTCAAACCATGAATTTTCTACTCTTTTCTTACTGCTGAAATATATATATATAAGGGTTTAGTACAATGTTATGAATCCAATTCCCACGACTCATACAGGTGGTTGGCATGGTTAGTCTAAATATGAGTGTTACATTATGGAATTCCCTTTTTTTTTTCTCATGATGCATAGCATTTTCTTTACCTTTCTTTGGAATTGTTATTGCACACATCTGACGTACTTGGGACTGTGGGAGCTAACCCCCTGATGTCGTTCTGAATGAAACTACTATCATGTTGTTTTACACCTGATTTTCACATAGCAAGTGTACTATCAGGCAATTAATTAGCCCTTGTTTCATCTAGTGCACTATTCTTTTCCCCACATTCATATGTTATTTGATTGAAGGTTCTGTATCTTTTTCCTGGTTGTAGTTGTGGAACTCAGATCATGGGCATGTGGTTGAAGCATGTAAGGATAGCTTGAAAAAGTTGCGGCTCGATTATCTAGATCTCTACCTTATCCACTTCCCAGTAGCTACTCGTCATACTGGTATAGCCTTTGTTCTTGTTTTATCTAGTATACTGGAAGAACATTGATTCATTTTCATTGGATTACTGACAATATGAACATTTCTGTTGTTTGCAGGAGTTGGCACGACTGCTAGTGCTCTTGGTGATGATGGTGTGCTAGACATTGATACCACTATCTCATTGGAGACAACATGGCACGCTATGGAGGATCTTGTTTCCATGGGACTGGTTCGCAGCATTGGGATTAGGTGAAGTAAATCAATGTTGCCAATTGTTCTCTAGCTATAATCATAGTTTAGTTTCTTTAGTCTCTGGAAGCATCCTTACAATATTTGGTTATTCCTTGTTCAGTGTTATTATCACCATCTTGATAATCCAGGTTTTCTTGTCCGATAATAATGTCATTCTTTTTAGTAACCACTATGGATACTAGCTCCTAGGTCTATGAGATAATTTCAATCACTTGAGCTATCGCCATACAGAAGAATCAAGAGGGAGTTGTAGATCTTGCACAAAAATTTTTGCGGGAAATCGTAGATCTTGCAATTTCATACTGCTGTTTCCTCATCTGTCATGACAGAGGAAGTCAACTTCTTGAATCTAACCAGTGAGTTATTTATTGTTCATGCAGCAACTATGACATATTCCTTACCAGAGATTGTTTGGCTTATGCTAAGATAAAGCCTGCAGTGAATCAAATCGAGACACATCCTTACTTCCAACGCGACTGTCTTGTCAAGTTCTGCCAGAAGCATGGGATCTGCGTCACCGCCCATACCCCTCTGGGTGGCTCCACTGCCAATACCGAGTGGTTTGGCTCCGTCTCATGCCTCGACGACCCTGTCATCAAGGTTGTATGACATTCCAAATCATCACTACTGTTTTTGCTCAGCATCACAATTTCAGTGTCAAACATTGTGAAAAACTGGCAATAATTTCTCGACTTTCTTATTGTGCCGGTGCAGTCTCTGGCTGAGAAATACGGCAAGACACCGGCGCAGCTGGTGCTCCGGTGGGGGCTCCAGAGGAACACGGTGGTGATCCCCAAGACATCCAAGGAGGAGAGGCTGCAGGAGAACTTTGCCGTCTTCGATTTCGCCATCTCCGACGAGGACATGGAGAAGATGAAATCCATTGATCGGAAGTACCGTACCAACCAGCCTGCCAAGTTCTGGGGAATCGACCTGTTTGCTTGATGAATTAGGAGTCTTTAGCACGAACAATAATGGGGAGCTTTCTACTGTCCTTGAGAACTTCTTGTGCAATCATTTTCTCTCTGAACTGAAACTTCTTGTGCTGAAGGATGAAGTTGTTGGGATCGTGTGAACTTGATTTGTATCTGTATATTTCGTGTATTTGCACTTCTGCAGCCTGCCTAATCAATAAACTTTTAGCATCCCTGCTAAGTGTCATGAAAGTTCATATTCGATTTGACTCTTATTCATCAAATTACTTCATAAACTGCTAGCAAAAACATAAAACTACAAGAATTCTTCCAGAGTGCACCTTGTATTCAGAATAACTACGAAAAATACCTGGGTAGATTTGTCTCGTAAAACCGTGGAGAATTCAAAATTAATCACAAACCGTGCAGGCTGGTGATCAAAATTCAAAATCATTCACAAGCCGTGCAGATTGGTGGTCAAAATTCAAAATTATTCACAAACCGAGCAGGATTCAGTTCGAATTTGTCGTCGCGAGCCTCTACTCTCAACTGCATCAGCGTCGTCCTCGTCATCGTGTCAGTCTTAAACTCCTCTCAACTCCAATCCAATTCCAAACCCAGCCATGGCGACGCCGCCGCCGGCCGCCGCCGTGGCCGTCGCCGACCTCCTGGAGTCCGGCACCTTCGCTCCACCGTCGCCGCCGCCTCGACCCCCCGCCCCGACCACCATCCTCGCCGCGTGGTCGCACCTCCGCAACCCCTCCTCCCCCGCCGCCGCCGCCCTCGCCGCCCTGGAGACCCTCCACCTCCACCGCCGCTCGCTCCGCCTCTCCTCCGCTCACGTCGCGCTCCTCCTCCCGCTGCTCCCGCTCCACCCGCGCCTCGTCTCGCCGCTGCTCGCCACCAGCCCGCACCTCCTCCCGGCGTCTCTCCCCGCCTCTCTCCCCGTCTCCCCTCGCCTCCTCCTCCTCGGCGCACTCGCCTCCGCTAGAAACGGCAAGAGTCTCTCCAGCCATGCCAATTCGGGGAGCACAGCAGCGGAGAATCTCGGCGGCGGTGGCGGTAGTGAGTCCGGTGATGGCCATGATGGCGATCCTATTGTGGCTGTAGGTCGCATACTTGATGACATGGAGAAGGGGAGCGAGAGCTGCCATGATCTTGATCACCTGGCTCTTGCTGGTATTAGTTGCGTGTTGGCATCTGCTGATGAGCTGCAGTTTAGAAGAATTATTGGATCATTGCTTAGGATTTGCGGGAGGATTGGGAGCCTGTCTGTTGGTGTTAGGATGCTTAAGCTGGTGGAGTGGTTGTTGCTGGGGTTCATGGAGTCGAGGAAGATGCGGAAAGTTCAGGTTCTTTTCGAGATGATTTCACCGGAGTCGTGTCAGAGCCAGGGCTATGTTATGTCTCCGGTGGTGATGGTAGCTTGTGGTGCGTTGCGGGCATTGAGGGTTGCTTCAGCAAGATATCGGCTGGATTTTGATCCACGGTTGAAGGAGGCGCCTGAGCGGACTATCCGATTTGCAGCAGAGAAGGCAGTTTTAGAAGGGAAACATGTCGATCATAAGCGTTTACTTCTTCAATGTGTTGCATTGGGCTTGACGCAGTGTGGGCAGGTCACTCCTCATGAGTCAGTGTTGCGTGGTGTCTGTATGGCGCTACTGGAGGAGCTTCTTCCTCTGCCAGATTTGCTCAAGGTGTCTGTGCAATGTCCAGATGGGAATTCAGCTGAAATTATCAAGTATCGGGTCAAGCAACATCTGGATAGTGTGCTTTTCAAGGAGGCTGGACCTGTTACTGGAATTCTCTGTAATCAGTATTCATTTGCCAGTGATAAGGCTAAAACTTCTGTTGAAACGTATGTATGGGAATATGCACAATTGCTGTATTGTCATCTTCGTGCAGCAGTAATTTTGCATCAGGGGAAGCAGGATGATTTGATCACAGATATTGAGAAGATCGCTGAGGCTGCATTCCTTATGGTTGTAGTCTTTTCAGCAGAGGTCACTAAACACAGGTTGAATGCTAAGTCCTTAGAGGGATTCCAACCAGATATTGCTGTTAAGATCTTGGTGTCATTCTCTTGTTTGGAACATCTGCGACGCTTGCGCCTTCCTGAGTACACTGAGGCAGTCCGGCGTGCTGTTCTTGTCAATCAGGAAAATGCGGCAGTAGCTGCTTTATTCATTGAGTCAATTCCTTCTTATGTTGAATTGACAAGTAAACCAGGTTGATTTTTGAATTGGCATTTGTCTCATTTTATCGTTCTGATTCTGAGACTGTTCATTAAAATCCCTTTTTGGCATATTGTAGATGTATTAACCTTGGATGGAACAAGATATGTCTGGCACAGAGATGTGGTTCAGACATCACGCGTATTGTTTTATCTGCGGGTTATACCAACATGCATTGGCCTCATTCCAGCCCGCATGATTCAAGACCAGTTAGCTTCGATCATGTTCTTGTATCCTTTCTAACTGCAGTTTGATTTTTTTTTGTCTTGATATTTAATTTGTTCTTGGCTATCTAGATTTTCAATATTAAGAAAAAGTGTCCACTTAGCATAAAATTGTCAGATACATACAGCATTCAAATGAGAAAGTAACACGTGCCTCACACTCAGTGGTGGTATCTTTCTTGTCATCCGGCAATGATACTGATCCGGATGATCGAATGGCTTTGAAAGAACAACTTGCTTTTTACTATATCAAGAGAACTTTGGAGGTAACTCATTGGCTACTATTTCCATATTTGATTTCTATCTGGAAGACTAATTTAGTTGGCTTTTTTCTTTTAACTTAATAGGCATATCCTGGGGTAACTCCCTTTGAAGGATTAGCATCAGGAGTTGCAGCACTCGCCCGACATCTTCCTGCTGGGAGTCCAGCCACTCTTTTCTGTATCCATAGCCTTGTTGTCAAGGCTAAAGATCTTTGCCATACCTCAAAGGTACAGGACAAATCCTTGTGGAGGTCATGGGAAGGTAGCACAGAACCTTGTAAGAAAATATTAGACCTATTGCTGCGGCTTATCTTCCTCGTGGATATTCAGGTAAAAATCTCTCTCTTGAACAATATTTTGTTAACGTGTAGAGTAACATTTATTTTCTGAAATATTCATCTGTTGTTAACCCCATGGTTGTATTCAGGATGGTACTTAGTTCTAGGATGATAATTTTACTGCAGAATCATGGAATCACAAACAAATTTATTCGTCACATTACAAATATCACTAGCTAGGAGAATCTGTATCTTTGGCGATTGAATGACTCGCGAACCACTTTGTTCCATGCTCGGTAGCTATGTTTCAGCTGGCCTTATTAAGGCTATCATCCAATTCCAATGTTTTTCATCTCTAGACAATGCAGAAGTCTTTGCAGTTGCAGATGCCATGCACAACTAACACACTCTTGTGTCCTTTCTATAGTCATTCCCTTATCTGCTGAAGGAGCTGGCAGAATTCGTCAGTGTGCTACCAAAGGAAGGCCAGGATGTGCTCCTAGACGACATGCATGCTCATGTTGCAGAATCTGATGATGTCACACGGAAGCCGGTACTTGTCTCTTGGTTGCAGTCCCTCTCCTACATAAGCTCACAAGCTACTCGTCACAAATCTCTCGATAATGTAGGAAGCGATGAACTAAGCCTGAACAGAACTATGGCGAGGTTGTGATATCAGCTTGCTTATGTGCTATGCGGTTCCCTTTTTTTTAAAGAAGTCAAACTTGTATTGTACTTTGCCACTACAATGGTATAGAATAGAATGGCAAATCATTCATTCACTGTCTGATTTGATAACATGGGACATACATCAACATTTCTGACAATATCATAATTTACATTTCGGACAATCCTATATATTCATAATTCACAACTCTACCATCCCAAAGCATTAGGATCTGAGATACCTCAAATGCCATAAAGCAACATATTGAGCACATACACAATAATGAGCATTCTTCTCATGGATAACCAGATGTGAAATTCCCGCCAGAAAATGTATGCTATTACAGACAGCAATACAGAAGCAGCATCTCTGTACAATGCAACGAGAATTTTTTTTCCTTGTAAATATTGGGGCTGATGGTTTGTGATTGCTGCTGCAGCGCTGCAGCAGTGCTGCAGCAGCCAGCTCGCAGCAGCTACAGCGGCTGTAGCAGCAACCAACAAGCTGCTGCACTTTGGATAAATGGCCAAAGTTAAACATCGACGCATCAAGTGATGTATTATTATTAGGCAAAACAACAGTACATGTATACACAAAATCATCGGGCGAGACAAGGCAAGAAAAGAATGCAATCACAAAATTGGTGTAGCTGCCAGACGCAAATCTCAATATTAATAATCCTCTGGGAAACCACAATATTGGTTCAGGCATCCAGCCATGGACCGTCTTCGGGTTGCAATCTTCATCAGAACTCAATACCAAATGGATCCATAGCTCATTGCATTGTAACAAACGCAATCACATTTTTTCAACATTACCTCCGGCTCCGATCAACACATAATTTCCAACAGATTAATGGATAACACATAAACAAGGTAAATTTAGCATAAAGCAGTACAGTAACAGCAGAAAATAGTGCCAGCATGATAAATATAGGAGCGAATACATAATCCTCACTCCCATGGTACAAACCAGAGAGCTCTTTGTCCAAGTGTTCGATAAATTTGAAGTTTTAAACTGTAAGCTGCAACGAAATTAAGAAAACAAGACCAGGTTTAGAACAGATGTGACTTCCAAAATGCCAGAAACTTGATCGGTGCTTTAGGACTTGCAAAACTTTGCGCTGAACACTATCCTGGAGAACTAGTTCTCTAACCTCTACCAGCCCTGTTCAGGCTCACCATGCGCGCACCGCCATCACCTCCTCTTGCCATCGAACCAGACTGCATGCGAGACCTTCCACCATCCTGGAAGCGTGAACCACCACCATAGCCTCCACGGGAACCCTGACTGCCCCTGTCCCTCTGGTAGCCACCACCACCACCTCTTCCAGAGCCTCCACCTCTGCCGGAGTATCCAGACCTCCCGCCGCCTTGCCGTCCTTGTGATGATACAAAGTTCTCCTGCCACTTGCCCAAGTTGGATGAGTCCTGAGCATCACCCCTACGCCTGGGTGGTGCTCCCTCAAAGGTACCACCAGTTTTAGCCTCATATGCCCTCTCATTGCTCTCCACAAGGACTGAGAGCTTATCGGCCATCTGGAAGAGTAGTCCCTGAAGTCTAGTTTGATCAACGTTGTGGAAAATGATGCACTTGGTTGGTTGATCCCAGCTGGCATGAAGCTCCTCATGCATCATCATCTTGCTAACAATGCTGTGCGCTTGTTGCTCACTAAGGTCAAACATTGTAGTGAGCTGGTCAAGGCTCAGGGACTGGTAACAAGAAGAGTATGAAAAGAGATAGGTTCTAAGAGCTTCTTCTTTGATCTTGAGTTTCAGCATCTCAAGAACATGTTCCTTGTTCCTCAAAAGCTTCCAGATCTCCAGCGAATTAATGACATTGAAAGCCTTCTGGTAGTCACCCTTGCTGAGGGCCCTTGTCGCAGCCATTACATGGTCCCTCACATTTTCTGGTGGCCCAACAAAAGTTTGCCTCTCACTGATTTCAAGAAGCCTGCGGAATGTTCTGTTCATAAACTTCCTCTTATCATAAGTACTGGCTGCCATATTGGGGACCTCAATCAGCATGGCGCAAATCAAGTGTGTGGCTTCCAAAAGTTCAAGGTTTATATGCATATGGTAAGGCATCTGCCTTCTCCTCTCAAGCCTTTCCTGCAGGAATTAGAGCAATTACAATATTAGCACTTATGATCGAAAAGTACAGAAGATGTGTAGTACTAGTACCTCCTTAGACTACTGTTGAAGAATACATAATCCTAGTAGAATAAGATCAGCTCTGGGATAAAGTCTCAGCATATGTACTTAAATTTCTAGGTCTAGATAAACAAAATAAAATGGGAGATAATGATGGAGACACTAACATTATAAGTGATACAGCAATCAAAGCATTTAATGCTAAAATCAGTATGTGGCATATCCTTAAAAAAACAAATATGATAATAGCAACAATAATAAATCAAAAGATGTAGGAAATGCAAGAACATAAATATGTTAGAATACAGTCAACTGAAAAATAATTGCAGTGCCAGATGTAATTCACAGTGACCTCTTTCCAACAAAACAATTGTATTGTGAGGAGAATTACCATGTGTGCAGGTATATTTACATGGGAAAAAAGCAGTGCATAATGCAGGGAGTTCAGAAGTAAACCTGTTCAGGAGTTTTCTCATGGTATCGGCTTTGTTGCACACCTTGTGCAAGCAACTCCTTCACTCTCCCAGTTGAATATAACTCAGACAAGCAACCATGAGCTTCGATTATCAAACCAGCCCTAAAAGCACATAGCCCCAGCTGGGCCATGACTCTGTTGAACAATATCTGTGACGATATGTCCATGAGTTGAACCCCATCTTGCAAATGGCTCATTAAAAGCAAGTCACGGGCAACAGAAAATTCATCAGAGATAGCATGGTGATAAATGTCACACAGCATTGCCCGGGCTTTGGTCCTTTCATCTCCATACTTGTAAATCACAGACATCAATGCATCCATCAAAGCTCTGCCACTCTCTGGGAAAGTAGGCTTCCTAGGCACGACCTCAGGGATCACAACAAACGGTGGAGGGCCCCTATTGTTATCAGCTACTTGATGCTCCTCGTCAGCCTCTGCGTCTTCATCCTCCCTACTATCTTCATCCTGCTCTGCCAGCTTTCTCATTGAATCGTATACTTCTTGAGGTTTGTAGTATACCAATTCAACACGACGCAGTGCAACCTTAGCTTCAGCCTTAAAGTTACCAACACGTTCCAGGTAATCTTGGACATTCTGTGCAACAACCAGAAACAAAGGTTCATCCCTGAGCCTCTGAACATAATCTTTCGTATATGGATCAGTGCACTGCAAACTCTTAAAAAATTCAGAATCCAGTCTCTCTAGGAACGCAACCAGGTCACCCGTCACATGGATTTTTCCATCATAGTCGGCACCCTTCTGAGTTTCCTTCTCATCAGGCTCCACTGAGGTGTCTACTACAATATTGGGGAACTGTTGCAGTATATCAAGCACAAGAAGCATGTTATTAACACACTTCTTCCACATGTTGACTGGCATGTGACCAAGTAAGCTAGGGTTCACATCAAATTGGGCAGAAATCACATGAAAGAGAATTTCAAGCTTCTGAGCAGGTGTTTTTGCCACACGGGTCAAAAAGGTTAGCTGCTCAACACGCTCAACCCTCCCGGTGCCCTTTTTACCCCTTGATGCCACAATCTCCTTGAGCTTTTTATCAACAATATCCCATGTAATTTCACTGGGGTCTTTCAGAAACTGCTTTTCCATAAGCTTATCTTTCTTATTCGTATGCCTTACCCAGTCTCCACCATCCTGGTTACCCTCTTCATCGCCATCTCTTTCTTCATCTGATTCAGATATTGCTATATTTTCAGGATCTTCCTCTGCATCACTATCCTCATCCTCTGTCTCATCATCCTCATCCTTGTCTTCCACATCATCATCCTCAAAACGCTCTGGATGCTCTCTGCACTCCTGGATCAGATTCTCGTACTGCTTGTTGTTCTTCTTTAGTTTTTGTTTCATTGCATTGAGTGCCTTTGCATTGCTGCTGCTCATCTTCTTCTTGGCCTCTTTATTTGCAAGTGCCTCAGCAAGGAAGTCCTCCAGTAATACAAGAGCCTTAATATACATATTTGGAACTGTGGTGGATTCATTAACACGAACCACCTTCTCAAGCTGCTTGTTGAGCTTCTCAAAACTCTCTTGTAAGTTCACCCAGTCATTGATCTTCATTGCATTGCGCATCTGATCAACGGTAATTTTCAGCTCTTCATTGCGCTTATCCTTCAAAGAGCGAACCACACGCTGACCAGAATCGGACTCATCACTGTCGCTTGCATTAGTAGTCCTCAAATAGCGGTTCTGGTTGCCGGAACGGCCCCCAGCATCACCGCCTTCATCTTCACTTTCACTTCCTGCTTCTGACTCAATCTCCTGCTCCTCCTCCTCAGAGTCGCTGTCTCCCTGAAGTTGGGTAGATTCATGCAAGAATATTAAATCATTGCAACCAAGGAGAAAAGGGATACAAAGAAGAATCACTGCCGGTACAAATGGAAAGGCGATTACCTGTCCCCAGAAACGGGATGCCATGGTTGCTGCTTGGTCTTTTCCTTCAGATGGCTTCTAGCTCTGCTGATTCTATAAATTGGGGAACAGTTATAATAACCAAGAAAAGATACAAAAGTATAATTACCCTTGACTTAAAAATTAAAAAGAAGATGTATGAACAGAAACCAAACTCACAAGCTAAAAAGATAACACAATTTCCTTCGAACAAAATTACCCTAAAACGTGAAGCATTCACATATGGAAACGCAAAGGGCAAAGCACTACCAAATCGTGGCATGGATCGGTGAAAAGAGCTAAATCAAGAAAAAAAAATTCGCATCAACCTGTCAGGGAGACCGAGCGTTAGGGGTCCCGAATCGAACACAAGAATCTACAGGCGAAATCAGCAAACATCAATCTAGATCCGAGCTCTACAGCCATGGGCGAAAAAGGGAAACACCCAGACTAATCGCGCTAGAAGCGGAGGGGGAGCCCTAGACACTACCGATCCGAGCTCTGCACGGGACCGTATCTCCGAGAGATGGGGGAGGGAGAGGAAGGGAGGTCACCTCACCTCTACGCAGGAGGAAGCGGAGAGGAGCGTCGTCCGGGAGGCGAGGCGGCGGAGGAGAAGAGAGGGGAGCGACGGCGGTGGTGGCGGCGGCGGCGGCGGCGGCGCGGGAGTTGTCTACTCGCTGGCTTCTCCTGCGATGGAGGAAGTGGTGGATTAGGTTGCCAAGTTGGGCCTTAAGGAGGTTAGGCCAATGGCGGTGCATCACAATATGGGCCATGGCCCATTAAAATTGCATTTGCGCCGATTTTAGCAGGCTCTCACGAATGTTGCATGTCTTACCCCTCCTTTCCATTCCAAACCATGTTAACCTAACGTGAGAATATGTTACGAGAGGTTAATTTTTTTTGAGCGAAGGGAATATGTTTCAAACAGAGAGCCTTAACTATATTTCAAGTGAAATATTTGCTCTGGGTAATGCTATACGTATTAAAAAAATCTTTATGAAAATCTTACAAACAAAGATCTCAACCGTTAGATTTAATAAGTGAGTAATTATTAAAAAAATCAAGATTTGATTACAGCAGGCCACATCAGGTAGAAAGTTTCTACGATGTTTGTAAACAAATTTTTGTACGCGTGTCATTTTCCATTTTTATGTTTCAAGTGAAATATCTGCTCTTCTTTTATGTATGCTCATCTGCTACACATACCGTTTCTCTACGGAATACGAACCCATATGGTCATCAATGGCGTTCGAGCTGGGCTACGTAAACATGGTACAAACATTTTACTAGTAGTACATAGGAGTAGCACAGAGCACAAGCATGAACACTAGTTTGCAACACAGAATCAACAGATTCATGAAAAACCCAAGCAATTTTCTCTTGGATTTGTTCTGGGTTCCGGTATGTACTGCATGGTAATTGGTAAATAAATACATGGTATCATTGCAGGGATGATGTGCCTATTCTTAATATTACACCGATATACTATAGTATAGTTAGATTCTCAGCTGAGCTGCCACCAGAGGAGAGGAAAGTTTACAGTGGCCGCAACAGCTTTGCAGCCCAAGACATCAGGTAGGAATGCCAAATCTTGCTAAGGAAATGGCATGTACATATAGGATTAGGATCAAGCTCAAAACAAAACCCATCAACCAGATCACATGAAGCACAAAAGGTTAATCATGGCAAATCGTTAAGGAACCTCTCAGACATCTGCCTGCTTGTCCAGTATCCTTATGAGCCCGATGTGTATGTATATCGTGTCTGAGCCCCCTCCACTAGCTCCACGAGTTTGCCTGCAATGAATTGAGCATGCAGAGCTTATGTTACAAAATGTTTCCTCCTTGAATTTATGTAGGAAAGAATTTCATAGATGTGGAGAAGGTGCGCTCACCTGTAAGGAAACCGATAAGCGGCACTGGATCCAACACTTTTTCAGCCTTCTGGAGATGGCGCCTGTCATTAAAGAAAGTGTAAGAGCAGTAAAAATAGGAAAATCAAACCACGCGACTATTACAATAGGTTTTCATGGTCATTACTTGGTGTATCTGGCAAAGAATGGATCTCTCATTACGTAAAGGGCCCACATCATCTTTCGCCTTTTCAACTGATGATATTGAACCAATGAAGAAAAAGGTAACTCAGAAGAAGAGAAAACATGATCAAACAAAATTGAACAAAGTAGAAAACTAAAATAATCTTGCCTCATCCCTCTCAGCAGATGAGAGCTGATGAACTTTCCCCCCTCTTTGATGTAGATCTGTTGCACGTGAATGGATGCCAAGACTTGTGATCTCCACAGCAAACGACACTAACCATGGGGTCCATGATCTGATTCCAAACTTTTTGATCAAAAGTACGTATAGGAGTGGTCTGAATATGTGGACAACTTCTCCTAAGAAAAATAAACGCCCTGAAATTCCTTTAGCAGACCAAATACTTGCCAAAGTTGGCTTCTCAACCACCATCGCTGCACAGCAGACAACAGATAACTCGCTATGAACAGAGATAAATGATTCAAACGGTAATACGATGCAAAGATCAGGACACTTGACACTCCAATAGGGAATCATTATTTTACCAGGAGGATCAGGAGGAGGCAGGGCCTTCTTCATCCACATGGGATCTGACGTCATCTTTGCATTCTGGCCAAACTTGTTAAGAGCAGCTACTGCTCTTCCCTCCAGACTCTTCGATACAAATCCAGCCTTTCCATCAAGACCATTGGATGCAACTCCATGACCATTTTGGACATGGCCATTCATCGGATAAATGACTGGTACTCCATTACTTTTGGCTCCAAAATTTTCATCAAGAATATTAATCTCCTCTTCATTTGCCACCTCTCCTCCTTGTAAGAGCATCTTGTAGCCACTCTCCCTGAAAGCAGCTAACCTGACACCTGCTCTGAAATGTTGCACAACCATTATCATTTTCTGAGCAATGCTTGAAATGCAGAGTAGTTATGAGTTATGCAACCAAGAAAATGATACATAAGTTATCATCTTACTTCACGGCTTCTGTAACAGCAAGAAAGCTCCATTTGCGATCATCTCCAACAAAATGCTGGGCAGCCACCTCAACAACTGCTTCAATATCCTTGAGTACAGAGACAACAAGGGACCATGGGACAGATTGCTCTTTGGAGGCCAATGTCTGACCATCAGTTGGCGTGTCGATTATGTGCTGATTGACCGAACTCACGATACCCAGAAATGCATATACTGTTCAGGAAAGCAAAGATGTCTTAACGTGAAATGATCAAGCTTGTAACACTCAAAATACATCATTTAAGTAAGAGAAGAAAACAATGCCCAAGAACAATCTATCATGTGTTTGCAAAATGAACAAGTGTTGCTTTGTTTCCTACAGCATAAAGTATCGTTGGGGAAACCTTAGTAAAATTAAAGAGCTAGGCTCTATAATGGTTTGATTTGGAAAAACTGGAAGGTACTCATATTCCTAAGTAAGCAATGAATAGTTTTACTGCCAGCGCATTCAAAAATACAAGTTCGCCAGAGAATAGTATCGGCAAAACACTTACATATCTTTTCAGAAGATGAACATACTCAAGATTTTGTGACTGAAGACTGTCACCTTGTTATGCAAAGAAAATTAGAATAGTATCGGCAAAACACTTACATATCCTTTCGGTATCGTGTTTATCTTATTAACTTACTGTTTGGAATTCCCGATGATCAGTCCAAAAAAATATAACTCTAAGGTTCTTTCAGTGTTATTGTAATAAGAATTTGTCTACAAGGCCATATACAAGGAACAAGTGTCCAGCTTTTTTACTTAATACAAGGTCGTATTCTTAATAATTTGCATAAATAAATAACGAGATGATAGTAAGAACCATATTTGTTTCCTCTATACGACTCCTCAACTAGTATTTATTATGACACAAAAGGCCATATCTAGTAAGTAGGTGATTGTACTAGCACTAAATAGTTAACAATGTTCAACGACTAGAAGATGGTCAAAAGCAACATATAATGGACTATTGTGTCGACAATATTGATCAATCTAAGCCTGATCTACAAAAGTCCCATGATTGTCATCCAAGACCTAGGAGAGTGGTTACGCTAACATACAAACAAGAAGTAGTTATGCTAACACCCAGACACAAAACATAGTTGGAAAATTATGTGTAACTAGATATCATTCTAAAGAAACAATACTTGGTGATGGACCTATGGGCATATGAATATTCAGTCACATGCATCATATGGTAATGGCCACTGTGCATCACATGTCAAAACATAACGCCCAAAACTGACATTTGAGTTTCCATCATCTCAAAACTCATTAGACATACAACGCTACATCTTAGATCATATTTATTCCAATATAGTCTACTTTCTAGCATCCAAAAATATCAGTTAACATGCCAAGATACTTGTAATCTATTTTTCATCTGAATACCACATGATAGGCAATTAACATTTTGCACTTGCAAATATAACATGTTAGTGTGGCTCAAAGGTCAAGCACATGACAAAGCAGCAAGCATATTAAATAGTGATACAGTGATGCTAAATGTTACTCCTACTCAAGGATCATTTACCGAACCTGCTTCCGGTGCGATCTCAGAGTTGGCAAAGCGCTCAGGAAGTATCCACGTCAGCCCCTGAGAAAAATACTTCAATTGAGTGATGTCCTGAGATGATTCAAGTAATGTTATTACAATAAATCTGCACCCTCTAACCAAATCTCATGACACTGGAGTAGAATTATTGAATCAAGATGAAAATTTGTAGGAAAATAACGAATTTGAATTAACCCTCTCATGTTGTCCTCGATAAGGGACAGCACAAACCACACGAATTCGCCCAAAACCCAGCTGACCCCAGCTCCAACTCGCAGTCAACCAGCATGGCTCCCAATTCAGTCGACTCCAACCAAAACCCCCCCACAAACCCCAGCAAGAGCTCCCTCCGGATCGACAAGCTCCACTCCACAGGAACTACGGATCACGAACTCCCGAAGCTCCGGACCGCGGCGCGCCCCCAACAAAAGCAAACAGTTGATTCCAATTCGGGATCAGAGGTTACGGTTTACATTGGCCAACGACTCGAGGGAGCGGACGAGGTCCCGGTTCTTTCGCACCCAGAGCTTGTATGCCTCCATGGCGACCGCGTCGCAGCCACCTCCTCCTCCTCCTCCTCCTCCTGGAGAGACCTAGCTAAGGGAAAGAAGAACGCGACGTCACCCACCAACTCCTCCTACAGGATGACCGGCCGCTAAGCCCGGGGAGCCCCCGCCTGATCTGCGGAGGCGGCGGCCAGAGGCGGCCGGCGGCGAGGTGAGGTGAATCGAGGCGGCGGAAGAGGTGGGGGGAGGAGGTGTGAGGGGAAGCGGCTTCGCCTATCGGGGAGGATTGGTTTTCTTCGTGGAAGCCGTCGTTGTAATTTTACTTCGTGCGAATCGCGTGCGATGCGATGCGATGCGAGCTCTCCGCCTCCCCGTCGCGGCAGCGTGGCCGGCTTTGGGGCTCACTCGTCAGCGATTGGAAATATCCTGTCTTGGATTCGTAGCTACGCCTTATGTTTTGGAACTGGTTGAGTAGAATTTAGGGCTTGGTTGATACGGGGGAACTTTAATTTATGGGAATAGAAAAAAAAACCAAGGATTAGGCGTGCATGTACACATTGATTTATAGGATTTCTTTTAAGATGTTTGAGTGGATGAATTTTTTTCTTTTTTTTCTCTCCACAACTTGTAGGGGAAAAAATCCTTTTGTTTTCTTATATTTCGTTCCTACCAAACGAATGATACTCATAAGAATTAATCTTAGGAATGCAAGTCTTTTAGTTTCTTTTTCATGTGAAATCTTTCAATCAACAGATCAATGACGAGTAATGGGGTACTCAACCTAGTGTACAATCATGTCTGCACGAGATTATTTCTATAAACAAGAACTTTCAACGGTACGTATGCAAGGATGCTGTACTGTTTGTCTTTTGTGTCAATTATCCTTTATTTTGTACTACTACATCGATAAAGGAAGATAGTATGTGTTTGATATATGAATTGGGGCATTCAACTATTTGCTACTTTACACCAAACAAGTTTAATTCCTCTCACGAAGTGGTAAATCCTTTGCCACTCACCTCCCTGAGGTGGCAAAAGGTTAAACATTAATAAAAGTAGCAAAAGGTTCATTATAAGCACGCCGGTCCAATACTTACAGCATGATCCACTAGTAGAGTCCAGAATTAAGATCTGTATTAAAAATATATCTTCCAAATAACTGGTAACCGCGTGCATGTTAATTGAGGGATTAAACATTAGGATGGCCATTTGACAGAAAGCAAGGGAACGAATCATGCAAAGTTTCAACCTTTGGATCACAATCCAAATCCCCATATTGTATTCATGGTCTCATATAAATTATCCTCAACGACCTTAGCCACCATTCCTCTTCCCAACCCCACCTCACCGGCGTCGCTTCTAACACTGGCGTTCAACCTTCGAGTGAATCGGATGTATCAAACTCTGTAAGATTTCTCCTCAATTTTCTTATTTTACATCATTAAAATCCGTGCTATGCTAACTTCCAACCAATTTTGATCAAGCTATGCTAATACACCCCGAGTGCTATGCAAACTGCTAACCAATCTTGATCATGCTATAAATGTAAAGCAAAATCTCATATAACCCATATAAGAAATAAAATTCTGTCACCACAGATGTGCAAGAACATTTTGTCAATTCACCTATCCGTCCAAACATGTCACATGTACGTAAAAATATCTCCAAGTAAATATAAACCGATAGATATTTTTTACACATATTCACGTCCCCGCCTGATCAAACGCCGTCACGTCCTTTCGTGACACTGCTGCCATTGCACACTGTACCTGTGCCTCACTTGGAGCGAGGATAATAGGTAAGCTATAAGCTACTAGTTTACGTGGGGAAGAAAGTTAATAAAAAATAAAAAATGATAAAGGGTGTTAGCTTTTACGTAAGAGCTAATAACACGTGCTCCAAGAAAAATATATTTAATGTATAGGTGAGAGAAAGAGAAAGGAGAAGAAAATTTAAAGCCAACCTTATAGCTAATATATTATATATGTTGAGAACCCTCACACCCAACACGTAAAACGGAACAACAGTTAGTGCATGATTTATTAAGTATTAGCTAAAATAAACTTGAAAAATGGATTAATATGATTTTTCAAAGCAACTTTCATATATAATTTTTTTACAAAATACGCACCATTTAGTAGTTTGGGAAACGTGCGCGTTAAAAAGAGAGTGGGTTGGGAAAGGAGGGGAAAGAACACTGGCTTAGTATTAGATAATAAAGATTTACCTTGCTACACCTGCAACAGTAGTGTCCAACTGTTTTCGCTGCTTCTTGGGGACACCATTAAATCTTGCATATTAACTCAATCCTGTTGAATCTTGCTGTTGCATTTCTACTGCAATGCCTGCACAAGAACATCGCCGATCACTTGCATACAAACAGATTCATTGCCATTGGTCCTCCCATGCATTAATCCATAGCAACATTTAAGTGTGAGGCCACATGCAGTAGTAACTTTCTTTCTGTCTCCAATGGTCCATTCCCATGAGATTGGATTCCAAGATTGAGATGATGGCAATTGGAAGCCTATTTCCATGTGATATGTGTCAAATCCTTACAGAAGATATACTGGGAAACATTGTCACATCAGTTGGAAAATGTTGGGAAAAGAGTTCAAATTAACTGGTTGAATGACTGGAGAAGTCCATGCCACATTGGCAGCTTAAAATCCCAGCGGTCCTGGAACTGGATATAGGCAAGAGAACAAAACTGCAATCTAGAGCTCCCACGATAAGGATCTTTCAATTGGCTTGAGTTACAGAGGGATAGCCAGGAGGTACCTTCTGTTCTGTTCTCATCTCTACACAATCAGAAGGGCAAAAATAGGAGTTGGGGGAGGAGCACACCAACTTAGATTAAGGAAAGCCAAAAATGAACTCGGCTGAGCAAACAATGCAATCTTAATTTACAAATGGACAAGGTGAGGCATAATCTATGCTACTTCCAGGTCCTTGAAGTACTCGTGCTCGAGGGCAGCACGGGCATTGATCCTTTTGCTTGGATCTAAACGGAGCATTTTCTGCATGAGGCAAACATAGCAGTCAGCAAGGCTATGGATGCATATAAACTGACAACTAAAGGGGCCTAGCAAAATAATGTCACTAATAGCATATAATCTAGTTATTGGGGTGTATGCTCTAATGCTGATATGTGTGATTTGGTATATAGTGCTTCATACAACTTTTTTTAAAAAAAATAATAAATTCATACGTGGATTGCAGCCCAAATGCAAGACTTATAACATTCATACAAGAAGCTATGCAATCTTCTGTTTGATGTTCAATGCAGATGGCGGTACAGCCATAAAATGAGGATGGAGAAACTGCAATATCTATACTAGAGAATTCCATTGTCTACATACAACTAACAAAGTGCACCCGGACCAACATTGCAAGAGAAATAAATACATGGGTACATCCTAACAATCAAGCTGCCCCGCTATCTACTATACTGCTTACACAGCATGGAGGCATGTACTAAAGAGAAGAAACGTGTACATTTGTGTGCCTGAATTAATTTGGGAACTCAATTATAGAACCCTGGTATAAAATCCCAAGAATTCACTAAGCAACTCAAATATCAACAAGCTGAATATGTAGAGCACAAACAATGGACTCTGTCTCTAAAGAAATCATATGATAACATGAGTTGCATAATGGAATCCAAAAACATTCACAGGTCACTTACAGAGAGAAGATCGAGTCCTGAAGAATCAAGTGCTGGGACCACGGTTGCAAGATCCTGCAACATGGACACCACGTTAGAACAAAAAACATCCACATATTCAACTATATTAGTTTTTAAGAGTAATAACAGAAGTCATTCATGATTTACCACAGATGGCCACTTTGGGAAAGTTGATATGTAGTCGGGTAGTGAAGCAACACCTGGCCAAGTTTCTTCATTTGGAGTGCCCATGATACTTCATTGACATGAACACATGAAAATGTATAGAGCAATGTTAGGTCTTTCTGTCTTTGTTCAGAAACATGGAAGAACATGAAGACTTAATAACATTTGAAAACTAAGACCTGAAAATCTTAAAGAGTTCATCAATCTCAGAATCTCCAGGAAATAGTGGCTTCTGATTCACCATTTCAGCAAAAATGCAACCAACTGACCACATGTCAACAGGGGTGGAATAATGCCTTGCACCAAGAAGAATTTCAGGTGCTCTATACCACAATGTCACCACCTAACAAACCAAAGTGGGTTATGTTAAAGATGAAATGATGTAAACATGGATGGGCAAAAGGTGTACATCACAAGAAGACCTCGTTGATACTTATGCCTGCTCCAGTCGAACCTGGCTCTAGGTTTGCCTCAAGACAGAAAGGTTCTCATTTTGTTCTCCGTTATCTAGATTAACAACAGTTTAAACTACGTGTGGAGCATTCCAGATTCAGGAGATGTAGAAATTGCTCTGTACCTATTCTGGTTAACTGATTCGGTTCTTACAAATGCCTATGTTCTGTATGCATGCATTCATTTTCGTAGTCCACCTTTCTAAGTTCATCGATTGCAAATTTTTTTATCTTTTTGCACGAGTTGTCATAAAGGTAGTTAGGTAGAAATGGACGGTGTATGCTACAGAAAAAGGACCAGGTATTTGTGTTGGTTTATAGGTTTCACCAGATATTGCCATGAGAGTAAAATTCAAACTGACAAAGAAGCACTATGACAGCAGGGTTGGAAAATTATCTACCATTGATTCTTAACAGTTGATAAAGGCAGTAGAGGGAAGAGAGATACAAGCAGTCTTAAGATGTACCGCAAAAACAGTGAGCACTAATGGGTGACATTAATCTTCAGTTAGCAGTCATCACATAGGGTCATAGTCCACAATTTGAACCATATCTCCGTGACTACATGCATGATATTCAATGAAACAGACAGTAGCACAACATGTAGCAAAAGGAGTACACATGTGGCCTACTTAATAGAACACCTACAAAATGCATTGCAGTGAAGGAGGCAAAGTTAATTTTCAGAGGTACTCATCTAAATTAACTGCACGTTTTCACCATTAGACAGTTCCCCTCTTCTGTAGTGTGATGTGCAAGGACTATAAATCACAGTGTACCAAACGAAATACGTGTCGGGCTGTAAAATGTACCTCATGAGTAAATGTCCGGACAGGAATGCCAAATGCCCTGGCCAACCCAAAGTCCGCGAGCTTCAATGAGTTGGTACGCCGATCTATCAGCAGGTTCTGGGGCTTCAAATCTCGGTGAAGAACACGGTGCGAGTGGCAGTACGCAATGCCCCGGAGAATCTGGTAGAGGAATGACTGCACATAGGCGCACAGGGACAGCATCACATTTCCCGTTTCAACATAAACCATGCACAAAATGTAGCTATGGCTAGCTCATTCCGCACTTTCAGCGAAGTTACCATCAGCGAATGGCATGATACTTGCATCAATGAAAAGATGGTGTTAGTGTCAAACATCTTACTTTGACTATGCGGTGGTTCTTGAAATCCGGTGATGAGTCCATGTGCTTCTTGAGGTCGAGGTCAAGGTACTCGAAGACGAGGTATATACACTTATCGTTGTGCACCACGTCCTGCAGCCTGCACGGCGCAATCCATCAATCCACCCACCCAACAGCAACCAACCCCCAACGGAGAGATTGAGCAGGGAGGTAGGATGGGGAGGGAGGGAGGGAGGGGTCACCTGACGATGTTGCGATGCTGCATCTCCTTGAGCAGCGAGATCTCGCGGATGGCGGTGGAGGGGACACCCTCGTCCTCCTGCTCGAGGCGGATCTTCTTGAGCGCGATCGTCTCGTTGGTCTGCCGGTCCTTGCCCTTGTACACCACCCCGTACGTCCCCTCCCCGATCTTCTCCACCTTCTCGTACTGCGCCGCCGCCGGCCACACACACCAAACACTCACTCATCAGCAGCAGCAGCAACCATTTCCTCCACGCTCGAGCTCCATCCGGCCGCGGATTGATCGGATACAGCAAGAGCAGCGTGATCGGAGAGGTCGAGGGGGCTCACCTGCTCCATGTCGGCGCGATCCGGGCGGCGGCGGCGGCCGGATCGAGGCGGCGGCGGCGTGGGAGTGGATGGGTTGGGTTGGGGGGTGGAGTGGTGTGTGTGTGTGTGGACTTGGGGAGGAGTTGGGTTGGGCTCGTGACAATATTGTCGCTCTCTCTCGTAGTATAAATGCGAAGCGTAATGCCTCAACACGAGACTATGGTGATGACGGGGATACGCATTGCCACATCGGCTCTATTCTCGTGCACCCCCGCTCATAATTTTTCAATTTTTACCCGTGAGATTCTTTGCGTATGGTTTAAATGAACGGTTTTACTATTTCATTTGTTATAAATTTTTGGACTCCTATCTTTCACTTTTTCATCCGTAAGATATTGTATCAAAATTTGTGTTCTTGTATATTCAACTTGTAATTACACTAACTTAAATTATACTTACTTACATTCAGTGCTACATCGGTCGTGATTCGTAGCTCTATTCTCGTGGATCCGCTCATATATTTCATTTTTTACCCGTGAGACCCTTTGTATATGATTTAAATGAACCGTTTTGCTATATTTCATTTGTCACAAATTTTTGGATTTCTATCTCTTTCCGTTGATAGGATCTTGCATCAAATTCGTGTTTTTTATATCCAACTTGCAGTTACATTTGTCACCAAAATTATGTTTTAGAATAGGTTTTCTCTGTTTATGTTTTTTGATATGCTTGTCTCTTTTTTATTTCATTTAAATTAGGTTATATCTATTGGTTGAACGTTCTGCAAGAATAAATGCAGCCTGATGCATAAATATGGATGGGGATGTGTCGCATGAGCAGCGTGATGCTTCTACACGGTATTATGGTGATAATTGGAATACGCATTGCCAGATCAGCCATGATTCACATTTCACATCCTAATAAAATTTTGTCCACTAAAGAACCCAATGTACGTTGATATTGTATTTTTAAATGAATAAATGTAATCTGGTGTCGCAAATACTCGACATTATTTTTCTCATTGTTGTCATAAATCGTATGTATGGGACGATACGAAGCGTAATGCCTCCAAACAAATTATGGTGATGACGGGAAAGACACATTGCTAGGTCAGTCGTGATTCACAGCTCTTTTGTCATAATCTTGTGTGCACTAATAAATTGTGTTTAAATGAATATTTTTTTATCGGATGTCATGATAAAAATAGGAGTTTAATTTATATACCGTATGTGTTTTTTAAAAAATAAATAAAATGTATACATATGTCGGTTAAAACTAAACCGGCTATAATCCGACAGGTTTTGCACTACTAAGTACTTCCTCCGTTTTATATTAGAAATCGTTTGATTTTTTCCTAATCAAATTTTATTAAAATTACTTAAGTTTATGGAAAAAAGTAACATAAAAAATATCAAATTAGTTTTATTTAATCTAACATCGAATATATTTTAAAAATAATAATATGTTTTTCTATGAACTAGATCAAACTTAAAAAATTAACTTAGAAAAAAATCAAATGACTTATAATATAAAATAGAGGGAGTAACAAATAATTTGATAATTACTCACAAAACTTAAAAAGATGCCGGCATGACATGGCAAACCTTTTTAGTGCGCTGTTTTCGAGCTCAATCGCGGGAAGCCACTGATTAGCGCGAACAAATCGCGGGGTCAACCACGTCACCCCGACTTCCATGCACCCGGTCCACCAACGCCACGACCCTCCCATCTCACGCGTCCTACGCTAGGGGACGCGCGGTCCACGTAGACCGGGTGTCGCGCGTCGGTGTCCGTGTACGCCTTTGGAAGGTTTGACCTGGTCCACGCTAGTTCGTGCGGGCCGCGCGACGTGGCGCGGGAAGTGGGGTGCGGTCACCGCTGGGTACGTGAAAAAATTTCGGGCTCGTTTCGCGCCAAATCCGTAGGAGCGGCGTGCGGTTCGCGTCACCGAGCGGGTGATGGGATCCGCGCGTGATCAGGTCAGTCAACTCAACTCAGGCCCGAGCTTTGATCAGGATTTGGCGCCGAAATGGAGCTCATTAAGCGCGCGAAACCTGGCTTTTTGTTGGAAGAAATCGCCTATGCGTGTCTCGCCGGCTGCGTAGTACAGTAGTGATAAGCTAAATGATTGGATTTGATTGCATTGCAAAAGACTTGTTGAGTCAATAGCATTGACTTTGGCTTTAACTTAGTAACCCGAGATTTAGTTAGTGAGACAAATGCCTCGAGAGTCATGTGCTGCTACCTAAACTCAAAGTTTGAATATTTTTGGCTCCAACAGTCTGCCTCTCTGTAACTTGGTTGCTTGAAATTTGCAACATGGGGTGTTGCGATATCCACTGTTTCACAGATATTTTTTTTTAGATATTACGAAATCCCAGTCTTACTTAACCACTTACATCACGTCTTTGATTTGATTTTTTTTATACGTTTGATCATTTGTTTTATTTAAAAAAACTTATACACTTATCATCACTTATTTTATTGTGACTTAATTTATCATTAAAGTTTATTTAAACATAATTTATATTTTATCATGTTTATATAAAATTTTTGAATAGAACGAATAGTTAAACGTATACTTAAAAAACAAAGACTTATTCATATAATTACACAATGAGGAAAAAGAAAGGCAATTTAACGCAATACCAATGCAGGTACCATTGATATATGCCTGTTTTAGTGAAATTTTTGTCCATACGAGAGTGGAATTTATACTTGATATTTTTAACAATATATATTCTCCCTATTTATTTTTTTTAACCTTGGTTAGTTCAAGTCGTACATTTGGAAAACAGAGGTAGTATATCCATTGAATCACCAACGTCCGGGAAATACTTTCAGAACTATTGCAACTATATATTTGCACGACATGTACAGTAGTGCACATGTTTTGTACATTAAAAAAAGCAGAAACCACAATTTCTTTGTTTTGTGCTCGAGAATATAGCGTTTAAGACCGGGAATATATCCTATGCACGTAAATTTTTCGTGCACACTCCATGCATACCAACTAATAAATGTCACGAAAAAATCTGACGTATACTTTTAAAAGTATTACACATATCTATAAAGTCTTATATTCAAATTCATTATATTTTAGCTGTAACAAAAAAGTGAAAAATCTAACAGTTTTAAGAGTAAAAAACTATCATAATTTTATCTTTTTTACGGCTAAAATATAATGAATTTGAACATGATATTTTATAGATAGGTATAATACCACTGAAAGTATGTTCCAATTTTTTCTAAAATTTTTTAAGACATTTGCTAGCTGGTGTTTACGAAGTGTATACGAGAGGAATAAGTTCATAAGTTCACTCTGGGTCCCTCAATTTGTCGTCCAATCTGATTTTCATCCTCAGTTCAGAAAACCGGATATGACGCATCCTCCAACTTACAAAACAATACAAACGAGGTCTCTCGGCAGTATTGGTTCTAGTTTTAGCTGATGTGGTACCTAAGTGACGTCTGTGTGGCTCCTTTGACCAGGTCTTCGTCCCACGCGACATTGACATGACGTTTACGTGGTAATTCGATCCCAAAAAATAATAACACCAGTGGAACCCACATGTCAGTTGCACACAAGAAGAATATTAAAAAAATGGTGGGGCCCATATGACCCCACATGTCATCTCACTAATCCCTCTTCTCTCTATATCAGGCCGGAGCAGAGGGGCGATAATGGGCGGAAGGGCGGCAGGCGGAGCAGCCATCTCCTCATCGGCCTCGCCGGACTCCCCGCCTCGCCCCGGTCGCCAGCGGGGGAAGCAGCGGCGCGTGGTGGCACAGGGAGAAGAGGAGTGTGCCACAGCGCGCGGTGCGATGCCGGTCGGAGCGGATGAGAGAGAGGATAGAGAGAAGATGAGAGTAGTGAGGATGACATGTGGGCCATAGTAGGCCTCACATTTTTTATTATTTGTGTATGTAACTGACATGTGGGTTTCACGGGTTTTATTATTTTTCGGATCGAATTGCCACGTCATCCAAAACCAGGGACTATACTGCTGAGGGATCTCGTTTACACGGTTTTGTAAGTTGTGGGATGCGTTGTATCTGGTTTCGTGTTTCAGAGATGAATTTCGAACTCGGTGACAAATTAAGAGACCTGGAGTGAACTTATTCCTATACGAGAAGCTTATGCATAGGATATGTTCCCTTCGAGGCCCGGCCCAGATCGGCCGGGCCGTAACTAAACAAGACGCAAGACGGGAGGAGGAGGCAAAGCTTCCCCTTGCAAAAATGGTGGCGCTTCCTTCCTTATCTCCACCCGCACCGCGTCCTTCCCCGTCTCCGGCCACACCTCGCCGCCGGCCACCGCCGCCGCCGCCTCATGCTACCTCTTTACCGCGCTTCCGGAGCCGGCCCGCCACCGTCGTGTCCGCCGCCTCCGGTGTCACCGACGGCTACCACTCCACCATCCGCTCCCTCAACTCCCGCGGCCGCCACGTCCCCCGCAAATCCCTCGGCCAGGTAGGTCCGGTTCCCCCGCAACCCGCGAAACCCTCGGTTCGATCGTGTGCCGACGCGGCCCCTCGTCTCCGTGCAGAACTACATGCTGAACTCGAAGGTGAACGAGGAGCTGGTGGCGGCGGCGGGGGTGGAGGAGGGGGACGTCGTGCTCGAGATCGGCCCGGGCACTGGGTCTCTCACGGCCGCTCTCCTCGATGCCGGCTCCACCGTCTTCGCCGTAGAGAAGGTCGGTGCCATTGCCAGTCATTGGCTTGAATTGGGCTAAGAGCTGCTGTGAAAAAGTGTCATGGTTTCTTTCACTAATTTATTTGGTCCATAATCTGCAATTTCATTAGCATGTTTGCTTTGTTGACAGGATAAGCATATGGCCACCCTTGTGAATGATAGGTTTGGATCCACGGAACAATTGAAGGTAGTTTCATGTTCTTAGACGAACACGTTGGATTGTTTCATCCATTTCTTTGACTACTGGCGTTTCTAGAATTGGTTACAGGGTAATCCATGATGTTGCTTATTTATTCCTCCTAATAACCACCATTAATTTATAACTCCTAATTTATTTTCCCAAGTCCAAGTGCAGGACCACTCCTGTGCTGTGCTCAGATAAAAATAATACTACTTATTATCATAGGGTTATCTACACATGCTGCACTACGGAAAAACTGTGAAGTGTGAATTCCTCTAGTTTCAATATTTTCTCGTCCAGCATTCGTTGTACACAATTTCCTTCTGCCATAGCATAATGTTCTTATGATTCAATACCAAACTGCACGCTAGCTTAACCTGCTTTACATTCTAATAACCAAATCAGGCACGTCCTGTCCATGAGATGGACATATTATGGCTTCTTGTGACTTATGGACAAAATAGACTTAAAGCAGGTTTTACTACATAGTCTAGTTGGGTCTCAGGACTTGAGCATATGAACAAGTATACGTTGTAACAGATGGTTGTAGTAAGATCTAAGCTATTAAGATTCTAATAACACTTTGCTCTTGTCATGGTCAGTAAGCATTTTTCATGTTTCTGTGTTTCTATAGTTGCTCTTCTTGACATCCAATATGAACAATACTTTCATTTAAACTATCCACTCTTCCTGTAGTCATTGAAGATTGATATGTGGATAATCCTATTACATATTTTTTGAAACTAGAAATGCAAATGTGTTATGGATTACCAAAATTTAGTCTTCATCTGATGTGTAATGATTTTAAGAATGCAATGCAGATCATTGAAGAAGATATCACAAAATTTAATGTCCGCTCCCATTTTCTTCCTTTCCTGGAGGAAAAATCCCATCACACAAGAAAATATGCCAAGGTTATTATCTATGTTCAGAGTCGATGTTTTTTCATTGAACCGTGTACAGAATTAGATAGCCATTGGACATAATGAAGCTGGTTTGTGGTGAACATGACACTTTGTACTTTGCAGGTGGTGTCAAATTTACCATTCAATGTAAGTACTGAAGTTGTCAAATTGCTTCTCCCAATGGGAGATGTCTTTTCTGTCATGGTGCTTTTGCTTCAGGTGTGAACCTCCTCTCATTTACACATGTATTAGCAATATATCGTGTCCAATTAGCTCTTGTTCAGTGCTGGTTTGTTTTTTTTTTTAATTTTGGATGTTTTCTCTAGTATGAAGTGTTTAGGTATGGTTTGTATTTTACAAGTCCCACTGGTTTTTGTTTATCTATCTGTTTCGATACACAAATGCTTTTTATCTTCTGTGCGTTCCTGCTATCACTTCTGATTTTTTATTAGATGTATAATTCTTTAGTATTTAAGATGGACCATAGTTCATTATACGTGTAGTACAAAAATTACATAACTATAAATTTCATTTCAGGACGAAACAGCATTGCGTCTTGCAGATGCTTCAATACAAACACCAGAGTACCGACCTATCAATGTGTTTGTGAATTTCTACTCAGGTAAGCTGTTTACAATGTTCTGTGAGGGACTTCCTTCATAGTTGGCCACCTTCATATGATCTTATCATCTAAGAGGCCACTAAGTTTACTACTAACTTTTTTCCTTCTTCTGTTTCATAATAATCAAATTGTGCAAGTTAGCTCCTCTTATCTCTGTGTGACAGCCTCTGGAGGGTCACATCTGTATTCAGCTCTTCTTCTTATATATTGATGTGCAAAGCTCTTGCGTGTTCGCGAATAAAAATCAAACTGAATAACCATTCATGCCTCTATACGGTTTATCTGCTCTGATTTCTACTTTTGACTTTTTGATGTGCATAGGCATGGAAGTTTCTTTAAAATGCTGAAAAAAGAGTTCCATCGAATTATTTTTGGAATGCGCAAAAAAGTTTGCCTAGATAATTAATGTCATATGCACCAGTGCAACTTTTTGTAAGGCTTTGCATCCATGCCTTAAACACTAAAGGAATCACCTCCAAAGTTCTGCTTATTTTCAGTAAATGTACCTAGTTAGTTGCATATATCATAGCCATTATTTTGCATCTAATCGCTTGTCTACTTCCTTTGTTCTTCGTAGAACCAGAATACAAGTTCAAAGTGGAGAGGACAAATTTTTTCCCTCAACCAAAGGTAACCAGTTATAACTTACATGTTACTCATTGCTTGGCATTTGAAAAAGCCGATTTGTTTGGTTCTGTAAATGTTACTTGTAGTCTTATAGATAATTTTCTCTTCAGGTTGATGGTGCTGTTATAAGCTTTAAGCTAAAGAATTCAGGGGATTATCCACCAGTTGGTTCTCACAAAAGCTTCTTTTCAATGGCAAGTCACGTTGCATATAAAATTCTCCTGTATTTTTGCCTTCTAAGCTAGTTGATCCCCTGATGTCCTTATAAGCTAGTTGCCTTATAATTATCCTTCAATTCAGGTGAACTCTGCTTTCAATGGGAAGCGCAAGATGCTTCGTAAATCGCTCCAGCACCTGTGTTCTTCCTCTGAGATTGAGGCTGCTCTGGCCAACATTGGTCTTCCAGTTACAGTAACCTCTCTCTCCTCTCTCTCTCTCTCTCTCATGCAACAAAGAAAAAACATGAGTCTAATTCTCCATCCTGGCAGGCTAGACCTTCTGATCTGGTGTTGGATGATTTCGTGAGGTTGCACAATCATTTGACAAAAGCATGAATATTTGGTGCCTTACTAATGCCCATGGAACTGTTTGTTGGTTGCTGGCTGCCCTCTAAGCATATCGCCTAAGAAATTATGTCCCCATAGTGATACACCACCGGCTGCTGGTAAACCATATCCTAAAAGATCCGAAGTTGAATGGCTGAAAGCAGAGGTAACAATAACGATATATAACCATTTCAGGTTATGTTCGCTGCCACTGCCAGTGCTTGCCTGATTTTCTCCAGTCGTTGCACGGCCTTCAGGCTTCAGTTGCAACAATAGTGGTGATGTTACCTGTCTGAATTTTAAAGTGCCCTTGCATGGATGACCTTGATGTTTGTGTTCCAACTTCAAAGTAGTAGCAGGCTAGCAGAGCTGCATGTGACGATTTGCTATTCATTTGCATGAGAGTTGCAGGCCTATCTGATATATGGTATATCATCGTTGGACAAATGAAAACTGTAAGTGTACAAAATTTGGAAAGGCGATGTGTGCATAATTTCCGGATATCATCATCTGAAGAAGACATCTTCACAAACTGGAGTGGGCAATCAGGGCAAAGCAAATTGCAAAGACCAGAAATGTAGGAAGGAACGGTGCGAAGACCAAAGAATTCAGCTATTCATAATAAATCGCAGATTGTATCTAGATGTAGGTAGAGGCATCCATGCTGTACTATATATAGATTTTGGGCTTGAACTTTGTTCATAAACTGTAGTGAAGTTTGAAAAATGTAAATTCTACTCGTCATGATTGGTGCCCCTCTATGCATAATCAGACAGTATATGTACCTGTCACACCGTGGCACGGTGATAAGACACAGTTATATTTAGCTCATTTCCTGGTAAACATTTGTTTTGCTAATCACAAATTCACAACAGCTCTGGTTCAAATTGGATGTATACGATTGGCTGATTGCTTGAAAATGGAAATATATGGCGTCCGTCTTCTTGGTCACTTCATTCCTTATCACTGTAGTGTATTGCTAAATCTTTCTTTTTTCTTTCAAAAAGCCAGGGTTTTCAGTAACAGGGTTTACCAGCAGTGTAGTGGTAGCGGAAACCACTCAATATTTTGAGTTGATGAAGGTCAAAAGGAATTAAACAAAAAAAATACTTTTTTTGGGTAAAATTTATTTGGTTTGTTTGGGGTAAAATCCATTTTTTTAAAACTCAAATCCAGTTTTTGTTGGTAACCCTATTCAGTATTGAAAATACTACACGTATGTTTGTACACCGTACCTGGTTTTGTCATTTTTGTGAAACTTAAATTCAGTATTTTTTTCCTCGCATAATAGCTTAAAATTTTTATAATTAAATATATTATTAAAATGACAACATAATTTTAAATTATGTACTAACTTAATCAAACTAACTCATGCATGATATTCATATTGTACTACATAATAGTAATTTTTTAAAATTTTTAATTTTAAAATGAATTTCTTTATAGCCCCTATACTCCTTTTTCAATATTTCTTATTTTTATAATTTCGAATTTTCATTATTTATAAATTTTATTTCTATATAGACTATAGATTCATCTTCCAATATTTCTTTTTCCTAATTATGAATTTTAGTTATTTGTAAATTGTATTTCCATATGGACTCTAAATCTTTTTTCCAATATTCCTTATTTTTTTAATTTTGAATTTTCGTTATTTGTAAGTTGTATTCCTATATGGACTGTAGACCTTTTTTCCAATATTCCTTTATTTTAATTTTTAATTTTAGTTATTTACAAATTATATTCCTATATGGACTCTAGATTTTTTTCCTAACATTTTTTATTTTTTAATTCCAAATTTTAATTATTTATAAATTGTATCCCTATATGAACTCTAGACACTTCTCCCAATCTTACTTGTTTTTATAATTGTGAATTTAATCTATTATTCCAATATTCTTATTTTTAATTCCGAATTTTTTAAATTTTAAATTCTATTCCTATATAGACTCTAAACTCTTCTTCCAATATTCCTATTTTTTATTCCAATTTTCTTTTTTTTCTAAGTTATATTCTATATGAACTATATACTTCTCTTTCAATATTCTTTTTTTTAAATTTAGAATTTTAGTTATTTCTAAATTGTATTTCTATATGGACTTAGTTCTCCTATTTTTTAATTCCGAATTTCCATTGCCTCTAAATTGTATACATGTATGAACTCTAGTCTCCTATTCCAATATTGCTTATTTGTTAATTCCGAATTTCAGCTAATTTTAAATTTTATTTCTATATGGATTCTATCTTTTCTTTTTCTCCAGTTAATGTGAGAATTTCTAGGTCATGAGAGCGGACGTGGTGACTCCTTTTTATATTACTTTAATAAGTTAATAGATTAGGTAAAGTACTAGAAAAGAATTACCCCCCAAAAATAAAATTCAGTTTCTATGTTTTTCTTAAAAAAATTGACCGGTTTGTCAACTCGATCGAGAGCAATATGAGCAAAAACTGGGTGGCTTTTGTAGGTTTTTTGTGTTTATAACACTGTAGCATCCAATACCTATCAAGAAGACATCCCTGTCAGCCTAACCAATCAAACACTAGCCGTTTTCCCGTCCGTCACTGCAGGTGGGCCCGGATCCATTCAGCGCCAGGGAAAATATCTACTCCATCCAACTCATCCATCCCACCTTGTCCACGTCGTCGCCTATAAAAACCCCCCACTGCGCCGCACGCACCAATCCCCTTCGCTTGTCCCGACCCGATCCGCTCCCTTCGCCGGCGCCGCCCGAACCAATCGCCCCCGACGAGGAGGAGGCCTAGGGTTTCCTCGTCCTCGTCGTCGTTCTCCGCGCCGCCTCCGCCCTTCGCCTTTCTCCGGAGGTACGCACGCTACGACGGCGGCGGCGCTGTGTGTGTGTGTGTGTGTGTGTTTGAATTTGGGGGGAGGAGTTTGGATCTGGGGATATATAGTGTACGGTTTAGGTCTCCCAGATCTGTCGCTTCCGAAGTTTCTAGGGTTCTAGCTGCGGTTTGCTCCGTCGAGCTTGAGGCCGTTCCGTTTGAGCGCGACAGGGTGTTTCGCTGGGGGCTCTGGTGGTTGTTGGTTGGGCGGGTTTTGGTTGGTCGCTCGCTTGGATGTTTAGTAGTACAAGCTGAAAGCTGCTGTTGAGGGGAAATGGGTGATGTTTTAGATTCGGTTGGTGTACTGATTCCAAAACCTTCGCGCCATGGCCATGGGAAGAGGGGAAGAGTAGGGGGAGAGAGGGAAAACCCCAAGAGTTAATGTGGGTTGTATGATTGTCTGCATAGATGCTGTTTTCAGTTTGATTTCGGGCAGCTTGATGTTTGCCTTGGTAATTACTACCTCCGTCCTAAAATACTTGTCGTTTTGAGTTTTTGTTTATAACGTTTGGCTATTCGTTTTATTCAAAAGATTATGGAATTATTATTTAATTTTTTATGGTTTACTTTATTATCAAAAGTACTTTAAATATGACTTATCCTTTTTTATGTTTGCACTAATTTTTTAAATAAGATGAATGGTCAACCGTTATAAGAAAAAGTCAAAACGATATCTAATTTATGACGGAGGGAGTACTGACCTAAATGTAAGAAGTTCTGAGTTTTTAGGGTCACTCTCTACTGTTGAATATGCTTAAAGTTTAAAAGTAGGACCGCGTCGATCCCAATTCTTCACCAAATTACTGACCGCACTTCATAGCTTTTTTGGAAAGTTAACCTAACATTGGCTATGGCCTGTAGGTAGCAAAAAAAAATATGTTTGTCTTTTGCAAAGCTACGAGTGTTGCCAATGTTCTTTAACATTTAGTATTGATTACCATTTTTATGTTAGAATATTGACTTTATTTCAATTTCACTCTTGTATCTCCACAAGTTAACTGTTTGTTTTCGGGGATAGGTTTGAGAAGAGTTGCTTGTCCTAAAATGAGGCCAGTTTTCTGTGGGAACCTTGATTACGATGCTCGCCAATCTGAGATTGAGCGCCTTTTCAGCAAATATGGACGGGTGGAGCGTGTTGACATGAAATCAGGTAGGTAGTTGGTCTCAATTATTTTTTCTTGAATTTAAGCTGCACTGTTTTCAAATTTGTTTATCCATATTGCACCTGTCTGGTGTTTTGCATCAAAAGAATTCGACCGGTTAAGCCAGCAACAGAAGCTTCTAAAAGAGTCAGCTGACAAGTGGCTGCTGATGAATTTCACACTTCCATGAAAATTTTCATCTTAAATTTTCCTATTTTGTTTGCTAAACCATTATTCCAAGTAGATTCATAAGATAATTCTTGTGGAATCGTATTGTTCCAAACACCCATTGGTTCAAATGGTGTAAAGATTAAAAAATGACATGTTCTTTTTCTCCTTTTTTTTCCACTGTTTGATTATTAACCTGAAACTGTTTGTTCAATAAGTATGTACTGCACCATAAGTACATGAGCCTCAAAAGCGAGTGTGTACTCCATTTGATATAGCAGGGGCTAGCATGTTTCACTACTATATCCTTGATGCGAGACTGTGACTTATTTCGTTCAACATGCTCCCTGGTGCAGTGGTCAGCAGCTTGTTGTAAGATGTGATATGCATGAGGTTATTTTGCATTCACTGTGAAGCAAAAGAAGTTTCAGCAGAACCAGATTATCTTAATGTTAATTCTCAAATCATTGGACAAGTGCACATCAGGGTACATTTAGAAAAAAAAAAGAAGTTATTTCTTAAAGTTTAGGTCCAGTACTCAATTATTTCTTTGCCGCAGGATATCATGGAGCATCTCTGCTCTTCCTGGTTGATGGACTGGGCTCTACCTTTCCTGCCTGAGCCCCGCTCATCTCTTGTCCATCTCCAGGAGCTCAGAGTCCATCCTGGCATCTGTTCACTTGGAAACAACCACCTTGTGAATGATGCCTTACTTTTACGATCAGCATTGCACCCTCCTCTGCGTTGCACTCTCCTCCCCCGTCCGATCACATTTTCCCACGCCAATCCAACCATGCCAACCACACGGCCGGCTGGAACGAGTGGAGGTTGCCACCACCACCTCTTTGATGTACCACGAACATTTGGATTATTGTACACTGACATCATTTAGTTCGACATATGCAAGGTCTGTTCCTGTTTATTCTGGCGTATTAGTTTGTAGCCTAGTGAGGTGATCTTAAAATCTTTTAAGTGCAGGGATTTTATCAATCATGATCCATCTTAAGTTTGTACCACTATGAGATCTTTCTAACAAACTAGCTACTATATCATGTTTAACATGGCAGGGTTTGCCTTTGTCTACATGGAAGATGAACGTGATGCTGATGAAGCTATCCATAGGCTTGACAGAATTGAATTTGGCAGAAAAGGGAGGAGACTTAGGGTTGAATGGACAAAGGTGTGAGACTGTAAATGAAATATTTCCGGTCACCTATCAGACATATTACCTATTTATGCTCAATTCTCATCTATTATTTGTGCAGGAGGATCGCAGTGGTGGTAGAAGAGGGAACTCAAAGAGATCTCCAAACAATACAAGGCCAACCAAAACCTTGTTTGTGATCAATTTTGATCCAATCAACACAAGGACAAGAGATCTGGAGAGGCACTTTGATCAATATGGCAAGATCTCGAATGTCAGAATCAGAAGGAACTTTGCCTTTGTCCAGTATGAGTTACAGGAAGATGCTACTAAAGCACTGGAGGGTACAAATGGAAGGTACTAACACTTGCTTTCTTGTCACGTGCTTACCGGGAGTATTAACTTGTCATTTTATGCCTTAACTGCTTTCATCATTCTTGTGGCAGCACTCTTATGGACAGGGTTATCTCTGTGGAATATGCACTTCGTGATGATGATGAGAAAAGGAATGGATACAGCCCAGAAAGAAGAGGCCGTGATCGATCTCCAGACAGGAGGGACTATCGCGGGCGGTCTGCAAGTCCTTATGGCAGAGGGCGTGAGAGGGGCAGCCCTGACTATGGAAGAGGCAGGGAGAGGGGCAGCCCGGACTATGGCAGGGGTGGTGACAGAGGTAGCCCTGATTATGGCCGTGGTGCAAGTCCGCAAGGGGGCAACAAAGGTGATGAGAGGGGCAGCCCCCCTAACAACTACGACCGTGAACGCCGTGAAGCCAGCCCTGGCTATGACAGGCTCCGCAGGTTAGTATGCTGAACTGAAATCCCACACATCTATCTTTGAAACTGCATAGAAACCTCACGCCGAAAACTTGTTTGCAATACAATTGTGCAGTCGCTCACCTGCGAGGTACGACAGAGAATGAAGTTGCTCCACCTGATGCCTGCACTGCACCTTCCTGCTTCAGATCAATGGGCGCACTATTATTATGCACTGAACTACTGATGTTGTCTCTCTGAAAGTTGTACTAGTAATAGGCAGCAGACGATTCGTGTACTAGCTAGCTCTAGAACAATGTTTTGTGGATCTCAAGTCGTGTTGTTAGCTTAAACCTTTTTTCTCTCTTTGATATGAGGTGCTTGAACTTCCAGTATTGACTATTTGGCTGACAGCCTGCCTGGCACTGTGGTAGATTTCTGTACCAAAACAAATTTGCTCGTTGTCATTTATCTGTTAAGTTTTCTTTCCTGTTCTTATTACTTCGCTGTGTTAGACACAACCAAGCAGCTCGCTGCTGCTCTTGCTTGCTGCCGGCGATGCCGTCCTCTTGCTGCTGTTGTAAATTGTACTGTCAAATGAGCTGTGGGGAATGCAAGTGTCAAGTGGAATTTTTTTTAGAAATAATATGATTTTCCATTTTAATGGAAAATCGCAAAAATATAGGTCGGTTAGGCGAAATCACAAGTTTAGCACCCTGTCGAACAACCGTAGTTAGATAGGGGTACCTGTCGAACAATTTTAGTTCGACATGTGCCTGTCGAACTGTGGCAGTTCGATAGGGTAGTTGGTCCAAAAACAAAATAAAAAAAGTACACAAACAGCAACGCTACAGTGATTTGCAAGGCATATCGAACTGCCCATGTTCGATACCCTGCATGAACAGTACCCTGTCGAACCGTGGTTGTTCGACAGGGTGCTAAACTTGCGATTTCATCTAACCGACCTATATTTTTACGATTTTCCATTAAAATCACATATTATTTCTAAAAAAAACTCGTGTCAAGTGTGCAACTGCAAAGCGCAGGCTGTACTCAACACGGTACAACTACAAGTACTTGGCGAACTGTTAAGGGTAGCACATGCCGCAGGAACATTTTGCCCTTTCTCAGCTTCACTCGGAAATCATCTTTACTCTGAAGATGCTGATGGGTCAAAGCTTCACTCTCCATAAGAAAACATCTTACTCTGAAGATGATGATGCGTCAGAAAATATATTGTTGCATAACCAGCACCTTCTCAACGCATCAGGTATCAATCCCATACATAATTAAGTCTACAATCCTTTTTATTGCACAGTGAGAAAACTTGACAGGTAAAAACCAATTAATAAGAGATTAACATAGCCCCTTTTCCACTGCTTTCCTCAGATACTGTTCCATTGGATACATACACATTTCATTTCAACAAAAGAACAATAAAATTCTATTTCTTCCCAGGCCTACATTCTGATTTCACAAACTAGATCCCCATCTCTTGAGGATGGATCATGGATCTCCTCAATTCATCCCTTTTCCCTTTTGTAACTACAAAACATAAATAATCTGCAAGCTAGACTATTCTAGCAGTCTAGAAATCAATCCCCTTTGCCAAACTAACACCAATCAAAGAATTTTTAGGGTTCATACAAAATGGTGGGTTGGGTACTCGTGCTCCGACCCATTGTAATCGTAGTACAGCCTCTCCCCTTTGGAGATGTCCCTGTTCGCCACCAAGAGCACCCGGCACTCGCCGTCGACGTCGTAGCGGACACACTTGAGATTCTGCTTCTTCCGGCCATCTCTGCAAACACAAGATGTTTCTTTCAGGCACAATGATCCCAATGCTACTGCTCTGATTTTTGCAATGTGGCAAATTCTGTAAGGTGTGTGATGCTTACGGCGTGTGGTTGTTGATGCCATTGATGAAGCGCGCAATGTTGCTCCGCTTGTCGGGGCAGATGACGAGACTCCTCGACGGTGTGGCCGCCGACAGCAAGGTCATCATGCTGTCGCCGTCGTCGTGCTCCCGGTTGGTCAGGTAGTCGACGTCGCCGACGTACTCGGTGATGATGGTGAGATCCTTGATGAATCTGTCTGCCTCCACGGTGAACCCCTCGACGGGGTCGTAGACGACGAGGAGAGGTGGCCACTCGCCTCTCTCCATCATCCTCTTGCACAGATTCAGTGTCTCGACGTCCTCCTTTGGTAGCACCTGAGACGAAATTGGCGGCGAGATTTAGCGACGAGGCGACGAGATGGGAGTTTGGATTTTGGGGGAGTGACGAAAATGGCGGCTGACCTGCATTCCGCCGGATTCGAGGGCGGCGCGGTTGGCGGAGCGGGGCGCCATGGCGGGGACGTAGGTGAGCTCGTTGCTGAAGACGGCGCCGGTGGCGGTGAGCGCCGTGGCGAGCGACGCCATCTGGCGAAGGCGCATGGCCGGGTCATCGCTGGGGTTGAAGGGGAGCAGCTTCCTCTTCTTCTTGGAGACCAAGCGGATGCCACCCGTCTTCCGCTTCCTCTTCTTCCCCTCCGACGACTCCGCCGCCGCCAGCGCCGCCGCCGGGGCCCTCTGGATCTTGAAGAAATCCACGATCTTCGTCTGGACCAGCGGGAACTCTGCAAGAAAAGGAGAGGAGTCCCAAATTCAGCACGAATTCGTTCGAATTCGGGGAGAGGAAATGGTATCCGTTGCATCGGCTACTCACGCTTGGGCTTCTTGGCCACTTTGGTTTTCTTGGAGTGCGGCGACGGCGAGGCGCAGGAGGGGCAGAACCAGTCGCCGGCGGGGACGCGTGGGAGGATGGGGCGGAGACAGAAGATGTGGAGGCCACGGTCGCAGCCGTCGCACAGCAGCAGCTCCGCCGCCGACTCCCCGGACCCGCACGCCTCGCAGCGGACGTCGTCGTCGTCGCCGCCGCCCGCGTCGTCCATCCTGGTGGTCGGCCGCGCCCTCGTCCGGCGGCGCAGCGGCGTGGCAGGCCCCATCAGCAGTGGCTTCGCGTACGCGAGCGCGGGAGGGGGAGGGGGAGAGATGGCGGAGGTGGCGCGCGTAGAGATTAAAAAACAGGAGGCGAGCAGGCGGCGGCGGGAGAGGGGATGGGATTTGGCGCGAACTGGGATTTCGGCTTCGCGGGAAGCCGCTCCGAGCTGGGAGCCGCGGCGCGAAGTTTTCGTTTTCGTTTTTTTTTTTTTTTTTTTTTTTTTTTTTTTTTTTGCGCCGGATCCGAATATTCTGTGGGTCGCTGGGCTAGGCTAAGAGAGTATGGGCCTTAGTTCTTCTGCTCGAGTGGGCTGAGCTGAGCTGTTAAACGCTCTCCAGGCCTTTGCCGCGTAGACATGTCATGTCCGTTAGTTTTGTTACCCATTGCCTTTTTGAATTTGAATTTTTGAGGTTTGCACAAACATTAAAGCACAATTCAACTATGTTTTTTTTTTCTTTCCGTCAGCTAAGCTGCTTTTTACCACTGTACTATTATTAGTATGGTCATTTGGAAGAGTTTTAAATTCCGATAAGCAACTTGTGAGAATCTAATTAATAAGAATCTATAGAAGCCGGAAAAACAACTTTTAGCTTTTAATTTATTAACCGGATTATATAACTACAACTTTTTATAATTTAAAAAAAATATTGTTTTTTATCACGATAAAAGCTATATGTTTCGAAAGCTCCAAAAGAGCCGCTAGTAGTATCAACTACCTTCATCTTATAATATAATAAGTTTTAAGAGTTGAACACGATTATTAAGAAAATATGTAGAATTAAATAATGAGATATTGCGACTGGTTGAGAAATGAAGGTATGTAGGAAAAGTGAATGATGGAGAGTTGTGATTGATGGATAAGTTGTTATATATTTTGGAACAAATCCTGAATACTAAAGTTGTTATATTTTAGGATGGGAAGAGCTAGCTATAGAGAAGTCGAATCGGATCGGTGATGAAAATCTACGTACTTTTATCTCCTGTTTAATTTAGTGGTTAGGTTGAGCTCATGCAAAGAACCATCGATTTGTGCAAGTCAAATTAACAAAGATAGTAAAAGTAAAACTGGCCGTGCCGGTTGTACACTGACCTAACCTAATCTATCTACTCCTACAAAAAAAGGCGTATACTACTGGGGTACTGTAGCTGTAGTACATTGGTGGAGCTGGTTGGATGAGATGACCATTCAATCGATCGGATATGATCCGTTAATGTGAAGAAGGACATGATGGCTACCTTCTCGGAAGCTTCCTTTGACAAGGGCGATGCCAATCGATGCTAGCTAGGTCTCTTTACATCAATCACAACTTGGCAGGCAAACCACCATACGCATCTTCTCTTTAATTTGCAACACACAAAATTCCACTCCCTTTGTTTTTTTGTCCTCGGGTGTGAAGAGATCGAGAGATTATTGAATTTGAATTCGTTTTCGTGTGAAAAATGTTTCGATTCTCCGTGTGTGTGTGTGTTTCAAAAAAGAAGGTTCTATACGCGTGGGGTTAATTACTAGTACTTTTTCTTTTTTCGTACGTGCATCATTGATCATAACTAAGCTAGTCAGGGCGGTGGGATGGTTAGGATAGGGACGTGAGCTTAGCTATCAAATTAACCATGCAGATATCGCCAGTCAGATCAGCTGAAGCTTCCTGGAAGCTCTCCTCTGATGCGATCGTCCTAACGACGCTTACGCTGTCCTAGAAGGAGAACTCTCATCTCGTTAACCTGCTCTACCAATCGTTCACACATCAATATATATAGAACAATTTGAAGGCATAAGAATTTAATTTACATGAATCAGATCAAATTTCAATGAAATTCACGCAAAAATCTCCTCTTCTAAAGGAGGCCCTAATATAACACCACTAAGCTGTCGTTCATTGTCTAGTTTAAATATGTTTTAAGTCAAACTTTTAAAAATGTTACAAATATTAAGGCTCGTTGTGTGCACATTATACGTGTAGATTTGCGAAGCACCTCTTTGTCATGGCAGTGAAGTCTGGAGCATGCATGATTTTCTTAAGAGTACTCATACATGTTGTACTGTAAAAGTCCTCATGCTATCAATAGGATTTTAGCAAGATTAAAGATCTATAGTGGCCCTCCATCTATTTAATCGTGGGTTAAGGACACATTTATGAGCGTGTAATAAAAAAGAAATTAATTAATATCGTGGTACTATTTTTAACTATTGTTAACCGGTACAGTGGTACCCCACTATTATACATGCAATTTAATTTAATGATCAAAATTGTTATTGTTGCTGTATGATTATTATCTGGGGGGCAGTAGTAATATCACTGTCACATTATCCCCGTGCCGTCCAATCCGACGCTCTTCGTTTTATATACAAAGCCGCACGTACCTGCAAAAATGTCAAACGCACGAACACAACACCATTTTTCTTCTTCTTCGCTTCCCTCGCCGGTCGGCAACATGAACCATAATCACCAACAGATTCGATCGACGACGGCGGAGAAGCAGGAGGCGTCCTCCGGCGGCGGCGGCGGTGGCGGCGACGAGGAGTACGAGGACCTGATGCCGGTGATGGCCGGGCGGCTGGGCGCGGAGGGCCTTCTGTCGGAGCTCCGCGCCGGGTTCCGCCTGCTCGCCGACCCGGCGAGGGGCGCCATCACCGCGGAGAGCCTGCGGCGGAGCGCGGCGAGCGTGCTGGGGTTGGGTGGTGGCGGCGCCGGCGGCGAGATGACGGTGGAGGAGGCGGCGGCCATGGTGCGGGAGGGCGACCAGGACGGCGACGGCGCGCTGAGCGAGGCGGAGTTCTGCGTGCTGATGGTGCGGCTCAGCCCCGGCATCATGGGCGACGCCGAGGGATGGCTCGAGGAGGCCATCGCCGACGAGCTCCTCCGCTCGCCGCCGCCGGCCTAGGTCGCCGCGCTATCAGTCAATTAGTGTATTATTACTATTAGCGTTAATTATAATCAGCTTCACAATCATATGCAGTAGTACAAATTAATCCTGCGTGAGGTTACAGTGTGATTAATTACCGCGGTGATGGTGATCCATCCATCGGGATATATATGTACTCAGCTACTGATGATCATGATTAATTGCAATGTATCGATGCATATATACTCCTGTGTAACACTGTTTTGTGGTAATAATAGTAATTTTTTTAGAGGGGAAATAATAGTGGCTGGTAAATAATGTACTCCTATTGGAAGCGTTTGCGATGGCAGTATAAATTCCAAAAGTTTCCAATCTTGATTTCCTAGTTCATCCGTCCCTTTGAAAAAAGAAATCCTGAAATGAAGGGTGAGAAATGTCAACCTGAAATGTGACCCAAGAATCTCCGGCCTCGGCTAGCTGTGGCCCAATAATAGTCCACGACGACCGTAACATGCGGCCCAATGACATATTGGGTTGGGCCTAATGTGATCTCTTTTTTGCGTGGTTGGGCCAACGAGAGGACGGAGTAGAGACGCGCCGGACGGTGCGCGCCTTGAAAAGAAGGAATAATTCCACTTTCCGTCTCTCGTCTTTACCTTAGTTTAATTATAGTACCTAAATCCTAACAACAGAAATCTTCAATCTTATTTTTCAAAACCGTTCAAATCTGAGTGCAGTTTGAAGGACTGGTTTCGCTGATGTGTTAACCTAATCAACGAAAATAAAAATAAAAAATATATGAATCTCGCATGTCAGTTGCCATCTCATCTTTTTCCTATATATTCCTAAGACAACAGGGTGGTAGGCCTACCCAAGGGGAGGGCGGCGACGTAGAGTGGACTACGGGGATAGATGTCGGTGCGGGAGGAGATAACGAGAGCACGTCCCCAATTCCACCGATGTAGTCGATAGCCACAACTCTCACGTTGACATGAACGAGGCCCTCACCATTGTGCTTCGTGTAGATGTGCTTCGCCGCATTGCGACGCTTCATCGGCAAGCTACGCCTGTGGCTCCCGCTTTCACTCCCTCCACCGCCACGAGTCTATCAACGTTGCGTCCACGCCGCCGTTACTCTCGTTATCACACCACCACCGTTGTTGCTCTCACCCTCTAATCCACACCAGTTGCAACTGCCCACGCCCCTCTGCTTTGTCGGCCGCTGGCTCATCATCGTCTACGGTAGCAGTTGTGTCTATCATGGCCGTGATCGATTCTGGGAGATCCTATAAGAGTCATGTGAGAAGGTCGTGTCTGTGCTCGTTGTCTTCACGTGTGGAGGTCAGGGTAGCAGAGGTCAGGGAGCTGATAAGAGGATAGAGATGGGACGGAGATGGTGGCACCGAAGTGTCGATTTGAGCACAACTCACCAGCATGTGGAGGAGACTAGGGGAAGAGAAGAGAAGATGAGAGAGGGGTAGTGGAGGAAGAAAGTGTGGTGGTCAGATTATATATGAGTCCTACATATATTTTTTTTAATTTTTGTTTTTTCTATCTAGAATGCTACATTGGTGAAACCGATTCTTCATAGTACAACCTGATTTAATGATTTTGTTAATATAAGGGTAAAGATTTATGGTACCACGGTCATATCAATTAAACTCAATGTACACGTAAACGTAAAGTAAGGAATGATTAGTCGATTTTGTTGGGGAAAGAACGTGAGGCGGTGCCTGGAATGGGCGGATGGATCGCCGGCGGTCGGCGGAGCAGCCGTGGAGAGAGACCGAAACGCGTGGCGTCGGCGTCACCGATCAAAAACGTCGTTTTGCACGGAAAAGCGGCATCAGCCAACGGAGAGAAACTTGGCCGCGCGCCTGACCGCCACGTCCCTCGACTCGTCTCGTCTCCTTCCCCACACCTCGCCCGCTCGTTTCCACCACTCCGCGCTCTCCTCTCCTTATCCCCGTACGTCCTCACCTTCACCAACCACACCTCGATCGCGCACCACCTCGCATACTCCGGCCACCACCACCACAGCGACCATGATGGCGGCGCCGCTCACTGCCGTCCGCGCCACCCTCCACCCCGTCGTCACCTGCTCCGCCACCAAGAACAACCACCCCAGGCAGCAGCAGACGACGACGCGTGACTCGCTTACTGCTCTGCCGTCGTTGCTGAGGACGACAGCGGCGGTGGCGGTGACGGCGGCGCTGGCGCTGACGCCGCCGCCGGACGCGCTGGCCGCGGGAGGCGAGTTCGGGATCCTCGAGGGCCGGAGCGTCGCGCTGCTGCACCCGCTCGTCATGGGTGGCCTCTTCGCCTACACGCTCTGGGCGGGATACCTCGGATGGCAGTGGCGCAGGGTGCGCACCATCCAGGACGAGATCAACGAGCTCAAGAAGCAGCTCAAACCCGCCGCCGCCGCCACGCCCGCCGCCGTCGGCGCCGGTGATTCCTCCTCCTCCTCACCTCCCCCTCCCGCCGCCAAGTCGCCTGTCGAAATCAAGATCGACGAACTCACCGAGGTATAAACAAACTACACCCAACAACTCCACACTTATCATCCAGTTCGCTCAAGCTTCGCCATGGCGCCATGGATTGATCGATAAAATGGTGAATCTGCATGATGCAGGAGAGGAAGAAGCTGATCAAGGGATCGTTCCGAGACCGGCATTTCAACGCCGGCTCGATCCTGCTCGGGCTGGGGGTCACCGAGTCCGTCGGCGGCGCGCTCAACACCTGGTTCCGCACCGGCAAGCTCTTCCCCGGGCCGCACCTCTTCGCCGGCGCGGCCATCACCGTGCTCTGGGCCGCCGCGGCGGCGCTGGTCCCGGCGATGCAGAAGGGGAACGAGACGGCACGGAGCCTGCACATCGCGCTCAACGCCATCAACGTCCTCCTCTTCATCTGGCAGATCCCCACCGGACTCGAGATCGTCGGCAAGGTGTTCGAGTTCACCACATGGCCATGAACGAACAAACAACAAAAACAGTGCAATGCTGCAATTCCATTATCCTCTTTAATTAGGTTTTTCTTTGACTCCGTAGCCGACCTTGCGTGTGTTCAGCTGCTTCACCTTCCACAGTGTTCATTGGTTCATCTCTCTGTTCAAATATACGTTACAAGAAGAAATGAATGACATGAAAGACTAGAGTTCAGATGTGCAAAACAGTTTGAATTATTGACGGTTGATCCAAATTCGATCCTAAGCTTTATTGGATATATGTTTTGAGTAATGTGAAGATATTGAATAATTTATATGCCGCATGCATGGTCATTGATCAACTGATTATTATCTGCAAGATCTTCAGATTTGTGCAAACTGTGTGTCTCAAGTCTCAACACTCAACACTCAAATTGTAAATCGTCGAATTTTCCAGTGGCATTCTCCAAATTACAATGATTCGAGCGGCATACATGTTTGTCTGAGATGACCGTGTAACGAGGATCACTGCAAAAGTTTCTATCATTGTGTAATTTTCTGTCGAAGACTGTAATAATAGAGTTTCAGCTGAATCTCATGAAACGTAGAGGTACGGTGCTGGAATCGTGGGTACAGTACTTCACCCTACAAGTAAATCATGGTGACTGTGATTATAGGTGCATTTTCTGTGGAGATTAAGTGAGTCACATATTTATTGTTGGCATCTGTGTCTTGAGCTTGAGAAAATGGACATGGACAATCAACTCGCAAAGGCCCTTTTTTCCTCTATAGATTATGGATTACCACGAACACACCTTTTTAGTTTTTATACAGTGTAATTGTTGCAAAAGTTTCCTATATTATTTTCTAGAACAATATTTAGCTTTTTAATAGTTAATTCATTCGTTTGTCCTCGAGAGTATTACTGTAAAGTAAGATGATCCATCATCAATTTATCCATTCACCTGAAATGAACTGGCCCCAAAGAAACTAAAACTACAGAAAAATATGCTTGCAAGAATAAAACTTCGAAACTATGAAAAACAAACTTGTTTGGAACATATAAAATTACATGAACAAAATAATTAAACAATATACAAATTTAAGCAAACACCAACATTTTAACACGGGGGTTTGATGGTTTGCCACTTTTTAGACTTGGGATCTGATGATATTTCATCATAGCCCAACATCATTAAATTCAAGGGGCCCGTGTTTCATTGTCACATGGTGACATGGTAATCTAAAACAGTTTCAATCATTAAACTTGCCTTTAAACAAATCAAAACTGATTACAACTTTAAACAAGCCTTCCACTTTCACACCTGATTCCAACCAAGTAAAAAACTTGACTCATAAACTAAGCACCCGTCTTTCTTTGTTTCCTTGTTAGCTTATTAGGCCATCCCAAACCCTCCATATCATCTAGTATCCATAACATTAAATACATTGTCACATAAGTAAAAATCTAATGTGACAATAGAGTTAATGAGGAGATAGGTAAAAGGATGAAGAAATCATATCTCATGAAGAAACCATGTCTACACAAGAATCAAGAATAAAAATATGAAAATAGGTGGATAAAAGGAGATAGAAGAGATGTGATTGGAAGATAATTTAATTTCAAGACACCATCCATTGGATACATGATTTCTATACATAATGTCTATATGACATGACAAGTATGAAAACTAGTTGATAGTTTCTGGATTGGGGATGGCCTTAGCCATAACCAAAACTTGAAATCCGAGACTTAAATTTGTAGTTAGTTGATTGTGATTTTTCTTAATCATAGTCTATTTTCAACATTAGGTTTTAAAGTTGTGTTTGTTTGCAGATGATTGAGTGAAAAAAATTGCTCGTTCTCCGCGCGCACGTTTATTGAAGTGCTAAAAAGTATATTTTATGTAATTTTTTATAGAAAAATTACTTTAAAAATCACATTATTCAAATTTTTAAGTTTATAATAATTAATACTCAATTACTCATACACTATTGACTTATCTCGGTTTACGTATCTTCCCACCCTTATTCTTTCACCTCCTTTCAAACACACCCTGAATATTGGACTTAGGGTGCGTTCGCAAGCGCTCGATGGGAACCCGCACAGTGAACACGGAAAACGGAGCAATCCATTAGCGCGTGATTAATTAAGTTTTTGCTAATTTTTTTTCAAAAATGGATTAATTTGATTTTTTTAAGCAACTTTTGTATAGAAACTTTTTGCAAAATACACACCGTTTAGTAATTTGAAAAACGTGCGTGTGGAAAATGAGGGAGAGGAGTTGGGAAGAGGGGGGAACGAACAGGGCCTTAGCAATATTGGTTTTGAAATTGGTTTTTCAAAATTGGACCTAGCAAAATCTCCCGAAGTGCCCAAAGTCTCCAATCATGCACCCACATCACCCAGCAACAAGAAAACAAGAGCAACAAGGGCCAAAGCCAGCAGCCAGCTCCCCTCCTCCCCACCTAAAACCTCTCTCTCCTCCAACTCCACCGCCACCGCCACCGCCGCCGCCGCCGCCGACGACGACGCCGACGCCGACGCCGCGGAGTCAAATGGAGGGGTTCCACAACCTGCTCGCCCGCCCCAACTCGGCGCCATTCGCCTTCTCCCTCCCTCGCCCTCGCCTGCGCCCGCGCCCGCGCCGCAGGCCGCCGCCTGACCCCTTCGCCTGCCGCGCCGCGAGCCGCTGGGCCGACCGCCTCTTCGCCGACTTCCACCTCCTCCCCACCGCCGCGCCCTCCGACCCGCCGGCCCCGGCCCCGGCCGCGGCGCCCTCCGCCTCCCCCTTCGTCCCGCTCTTCCCCGACGCCGCCGAACGCTCCCTCCCGCTCCAAGTCGACTTCTACAAGGTGACGCTGTAAAACTTGTGTTCTGGCCGTGAATCTGCCGCGGTTTGTTCATCATTTGGACCTCGGAATATCATCCCATAGATAAAAAAAGCGCATGATTCTTGGTAGGGGATGATACATTGTCACTGCTAAATCGTACAAACGTTATTCCACCTGTAAGCCTTTTGCTAGGTTACTGATCCCCCAATTCCATGAAATCAAATTATTCGCTGTTCCCGCAGTGTCAAATTATTAACTGACTACAATGTCGAATCCATCGCATTTGTGGTCCACTGCATACTATAATATGAATTATGCCTATATCCATGTGTGTGTGTGACTGGCGATAGATCATACCTTTGATTATTTCCGAAATTTTTTGTTGAATCTGGCTTTGCTCAGGTTCTAGGGGCAGAGCCACATTTCCTTGGCGATGGCATTAGGAGGGCGTTTGAGGCACGGATAGCCAAGCCACCGCAGTATGGCTACAGCACTGATGCTCTTGTTGGTCGTCGACAAATGCTGCAGATTGCCCATGACACTCTCATGAACCAGAACTCCCGCACTCAGTATGATCGTGCGCTTTCTGAGAACCGTGAAGAAGCTCTCACCATGGATGTTGCTTGGGACAAGGTGAGGTTTTAGGGTGGGCAGCAAAGGGTGTGTTTGGATCTTTTCAAATAGCACTAGAGTATAATCTGTCTCTGCTTATAATAAATTGGGTGTCTTGTGAAGCAGGTTCCAGGTGTGTTGTGTGCGCTTCAGGAGGATGGGGAGGCACTTGCTGTGCTTGCAACTGGAGAACAGTTGCTGCTGGATAGGCCACCCAAGCGCTTCAAGCAGGACGTGGTGCTAGTGATGGCTCTGGCTTATGTGGATCTATCAAGGGATGCAATGGCAGCAAGCCCTCCAGATGTAATTGGCTGCTGCGAGGTGCTCGAGAGGGCTCTCAAGCTCTTGCAGGTGAACTATTTCCTTTTTTACTCCGTACTTTTTCATTGGGCCTATATTTGAATAGGATAAGATTAGATAACTTTGTGAAGATTGGTTTGAGACACATGGGATATATTTTTTTAATAAGAAAGGTGATTTCCTTGAAGCAATATTAATAGGAACTTCATACTGTAGGAGGATGGAGCAAGCAATCTCGCACCTGATCTGCTTTCACAGATTGATGAAACTCTCGAGGAGATTACACCTCGCTGTGTATTGGAGCTTCTCTCCCTTCCTATTGACGCAGGGCATCATAAGAAGCGCCAAGAAGGGCTTCAAGGTGCGAGAAACATTTTGTGGAGCGTTGGCAGAGGAGGTATTGCTACCGTTGGAGGAGGATTTTCTCGTGAAGCCTTCATGAACGAGGCTTTTTTGCGGATGACATCAATTGAGCAGGTTCGTACATGTTTGTTTTTATGAAGCAGCGGCCTATTTATGTTGCAGGAGCACATTTTTCAAAACATGTTAACTCCCTTTCTCTTACACCTCCCAGATGGATTTCTTTTCAAAAACACCGAATAGCATACCTCCTGAATGGTTTGAAATTTACAATGTAGCACTTGCACATGTCGCTCAAGCAATTATAAGTAAATGGCCACAATTCATCATGATGGCGGATGATCTTTTTGAACAACTCCAGAAGTTCAACATAGGTTCTCATTATGCTTATAATAATGAGATGGACCTTGCATTGGAAAGAGCACTCTGCTCATTGCTAGTTGGAGATATTAGCAAGTGCAGAATGTGGCTTGGAATTGATAATGAGTCTTCACCATACAGAGACCCCAAAATTCTAGAGTTCATTGCGACCAACTCTGGCATCAATGAAGAGAATGGTCTTCTTCCAGGGCTGTGCAAGCTTTTGGAGACTTGGCTTATCGTTGAGGTTTTCCCTAGGAGCAGAGATACTCGGGATATGCAGTTCAGACTTGGAGACTACTACGACGATCCTGAAGTTTTAAGCTACCTAGAAAGGATGGAGGGTGGTGGCGCTTCTCATTTGGCTGCTGCTGCTGCTATTGCAAAACTTGGTGCTCAAGCTACAGCTGCACTTGGTACTGTGAAATCAAATGCTATTCAAGCGTTCAACAAGGTTTTTCCATTGATAGAACAATTAGACAGGTCAGCCATGGAAAATCCTAAAGATGGCCCTGGGGGATCACTTGAAATATTTGACCAGGAAAATGCACCTGCACATGATTCGAGAAATGCCGCCTTGAAGATTATCTCTGCTGGCACACTGTTTGCACTGTTGGCAGTAATTGGGGCCAAATATTTGCCTTGTAAGAGGCCCCTTCCTGCTATTAGGAGCGAGCATGGATCTGTGGCAGTTGCTAAGAGTGTCGACTCTATTGATGGTGAGTAAATGCTTTTCATTTGCTAAAGTAGTCAAATAACACTGGAATTTACTGCTCACGTGTTTACTGGGTATCCTTGTTGGCTGATTACAGTATGTTCTTGATCTTATAGCTTTGCATTAATGTTTTAACAAAGCTATACATCAAATATTTTTGTCTCATTACATACACAATGCTACTATAATTCTGTAATGTATATCATAGAGAGTTAACTTTTGCATGATGAATGTTGACGATCCTGCACTAGATGAAGATCCAGTACACATTCCTAGAATGGATGCGAAGCTGGCAGAAGATATTGTTCGCAAGTGGCAGAGTATCAAATCTAAGGCCTTGGGACCAGAACATTCAGTTGCATCGTTGCAAGAGGTGATGTTTAAACCTTTGACTTTTCATGCTTCCTAGCTGGCCCCTGCTCTTACTTATACCTTCGCTTCCTATACAACAAGAGAGAATTCAGATATAACTCTCCTATAGGATATATTGGTCACGTGATGTACCTTTACAAGTTTGGTTACAATATTCTTTCTTGTTTGACTCACACATGCTTTAATTGCAACTGAACAATTTTTCAAGAACTATTGCCACTGCATGATATCCCCGTGATGATGGCAGTCAAATGCTGGTACTGATTTTCCATGTTCTTATAGGTTCTTGATGGCAACATGCTAAAGGTGTGGACTGACCGAGCAGCAGAGATTGAGCGGCATGGGTGGTTCTGGGAGTATACACTATCCGATGTGACGATTGACAGCATCACTGTCTCCCTAGATGGTCGACGTGCAACTGTGGAGGCTACGATTGAGGAGGCAGGCCAACTTACTGATGTTACTGAGCCCAGAAACAATGATTCATATGACACAAAATACACTACCCGGTATGAGATGGCCTTCTCCAAGCTAGGAGGGTGGAAGATAACGGAAGGAGCAGTCCTCAAGTCGTAGAACAGTGTGCAGCAGCTTGTCCTTTCAGTTTGGTTGTGTAAATAGACAGTGTAGATGTCTTCATTCTTTCTCACAGTTTGGTTAGATGAGTGCTGAGATCCCCCAGTGTTCTTCATTTTCGCAAAGAATGTAGGTGTATTTAGCTGTAATAACTATATTATTGCTAGCTCAGAACTTTTGGAGATAAAAAGAGGAAACCTCTGCAGACATGCTGGCATGCACAAATCGATTTATCACAGTTCTGCTTCTGAGTTTCAAAAAAAACAAAAACAAAAATAGGGAACCGACAAATGCTGACATGCACGAATCGATTGAGCTTTCAGATTAAAATTTGAATTGTTTAACCATATTCTCTTTTCTAGTTGTAGATCCTACAAAGCTCTTTGTAGGATCCTAAAGAGCGGTATATACGGTCAAATCAAAAGGAAAGGAAAACCGAGAAAACTATGATCAGGAAAGCTTACCCTTATACTTATTCGTATCGCTTATAATTTACTTTATATAGGTAAAACTTTTATACACCTATACCTATCCATAGTGAGAATACTATAAAATAAACCACGATTAAAAAAATATATCAAAAAATCAACTTTAAATTAAGTTTTTAAAAATTTATGGATACAAAAGTGAATACTATAAAATAAGCCACGATTAAAAAATATATCAAAAAATCAACTTTAAATTAAGTTTTTAAAAATTCAGAAAGTCAGGAACAAGCACGCGAGCGTGATACCGTAACCGTCCCGTTTTCAAGTGACCTCATCTCCACCGTCCGATTAGAAATCAACGGCCCGACCACCGACTGCAGCGACAACTACAAGAGAATAGGGAAGCCAGCAAGCGAAACCAAAAAGGCCAGCGAAGCCAACGCGTCACCTCCTCTCCCCCAACCCTCCAGAACCTTCCGCCTCCCGCCGCCGCCGCCGCCGCCACCGACTCGGCCGCGGAAACCCTAGCGCGCGCGCGCGCCCGCTCGCCGGCCACCTCCGTACTCCGCCTCCTCCGCCTGCTCCTCGTCTCCGGCCCCTCCGCCACCGTCGACCGGTCAGATCTCGACGCCGTCAAGCCGCGATGGAGGACTGGGGTGAGCTCCTCTCGAATCTCTCCCTCCCGATCTGTGTCTCTCGTTTCAGTGGAGTCTCCGCTGATGCGTTGCCGCCGCGGAGCTTGCCATCCGATGCGTACGGCTCGTGCTCCAGGGGCGCGGTTCGCGACGGAACGCTTGCGTGATGTTAACTTTCGCTGATTATTAGGTCGCCATATGTTTTTTTTTTGCTTGCAATTAGGGTTTTTCATCGGATGATGGTAATACGTACCCTGAACCCGTGAACTGCTGCATCGGAATATACTTGTGATTTGTGGGTTGTGAACTTGTGATTGCGATGGTGGTTAGTTCAAGGTGTTCACAAGACTAAAGGCGCGGTTGCTCGATTACCTGGCCTACAGTTAAGATTTTGGGTTGGGGGTATTGTGGTATTGTTCTGGTGATTAATTTCAGACGCAAAAGATCTTGCGGGTGTTGATGTGTTATATTATATCGTGAAAATATGCAAGTCGCTGGTGATTTCACGCTCATATCAATTACATTTGTACCTGTCAGTAAAAAGACTTTGAAAAAGACTGAATCTGCAACTAGATATATGAACTGCTGCTGATAATGATTGAGAGCAATTACAAACTGTATAGCTGTGTAATTTTGTCATGCTAGGCAGAACGCAGATCATATAGATATAGTATGCACATTCACCTGCTACCAGTTCTGTTAGGCTGCTTTCTTGTTGGTTTACACCTTCGATGTTCTTATTATTACTTGAAAATTGTTGTAAGAATTTGAATGTATCTAGTGACTCCACTGTCTGCACACAATTACCTTATTAGGCTTACTGAATTTCATTATGAGTTCTGATGTTGGGGTTTACTAATACTTATGTTTTCCTGTTGGCATATTTGGAACAAATCTATCACAACAGATTCTGAAGACTTTCAGCCCGCAGCACCTAGTGCAAAAGCCGAGCCGCTTAAAAGTAAGTGGGCAGATGAAGATGTGGAAGAAGATGATGTAAAAGAATCATGGGAAGAAGAGGAGGAGGAGGTAGGGTGAAAGATCCACAATAGTTTCTTAGTAGACATTTTTGTTTCCCTTCATGGCATTTCCTTTATTATTCTTTTAGTTTGCATTTCTGAAGTAGGAAACCTCCTAGATTACTGCAATCATTTCATTTGAATTTGAGTAAAATTAGTTCAGTAACATTGAAGATTTGCAATACAGCTGTTCACGTGCTTTGAGCTTGCATTTGTTAGGTAGTCATTGGTCTACCCTATTGTATCTTGTAGAAAAATTCTGATCTTTGTGAGTGTTAACCGGTGGCATATTTGCTGTTGTAATTTGACATGGTGCACGATTATTAGCATTTCTTTCCTTGATGATTATCTTATATAAAGTAGTTAGTAAAAAATATTTGGCTTTGGGAGAACTAAACCCAGTTCTCCCAATGTCAAATAAATTTGACTGGAGGGAGTGATTTATAAAAGTAGTGCAATACTGATTGAGCACTGGTGCTTGAATACTTTAATGCAATGCAGAAACCTAAACCACCACCTGTAGAAAAGACTGCACCAAAACCTAGTGGAAAAGGTGCTGCGAAGAAAGGAAAACAACAAGCATCAACTAGCTCTGAAGTAGTTCAAGATGAGGCTCTGGATGATCCTACTCTAGAGAAACTTCGTCAACAAAGGTATATGCTATTTTTTTAGGTCTGCTGAAGAACTTTCTAGGTGCTGCTTACCTGCTTGCTTGCCGCTACCATGTTTCCTGATTTTAGTCTGTACCGCTGTCCAATTTTGAGCTTTGTGCAGCATCCTGCCCTTCCAATCTTCGGGCATGTATTTTGCTCACCTGATGAATACATGTTGTAGGCTTGTGGAAGAAGCTGACTTTAAGTCAACTACGGAACTTTTTGGAAAGAAGGACGGCAGTGAAAAGTCCCTAGATACCTTCATCCCAAAGTCTGAGAGTGACTTTGCGGAATATGCAGAGCTTATTGCAAACAAACTGCGTCCCTATGAGGTTTTTTGAACATTTGAAGGCTTTTATCTGCGTTTATTGGGGAATTGTCTCTGCAGGATCTGACCTTCATCACTGTCTTCATGTACACAGAAAAGCTTCCACTATATGAGTCTACTCAAGAATGTCATGAGACTTTCCATGGCATCATTGAAAGGTGCGGATGCGAAAGATATATCATCCTCCATTGCAGCAATTGCTAATGAAAAGATCAAAGCTGAGAAAGAAGCTGCAGCAGGCAAAAAGAAACAAGGTGAGGTCAAAGGCGCTTTATGTCCTACATGCGGTGCTGATGTCAAACTGTAAGCTGTTTTTTTTTTTCACATGCTTTTGGTACTGATGTTTGCAACAAAATCTGCAGGGGCAAAAAAGAAGCAGCTACACATTGAGAATAAAGAGGATGATTTCATCCCTGGAAAGGGTAATTTTGATGATCCGGATGAGTACGATTTCATGTGATCGGCTGTGAGGGAACCATCATCTATAATGTATACCTTGGCAAGCAGAGATTAAGAGTTTGCGGCATAGTTGGCATTTTCATTCAGAGGCACCTGAACACTTGAAACGATTGCATGGGAACAATGCCCTGTTCGACGTTGATTTTGACTCTCAGAGAATAGGGAAGAGCACCTGTGTGCTCGAGCTCGACACATAGGCGTTTTTTTCTTATTCTTAATCCACATTGTGTTTTTGGTCTGTTCATGGGTTGGGATCTATATTTTTTGCCAACTGTAGTATAATGTGTATCTGGTTTACATTTGAGTCCTGCAAGTGAATCTTGGTGCGTGCCTCGTCTGTTTTCCTAGTTATTCCTGATCGTAATATGTTGGTCACTGATATCCCAAGCTTGGCATTTATCTGTGTGCTTCTCCGATGCGCGGAGTGTGTTCAGAAGTTGCGAAAATTTTGCTCGATCTCTTGCTGCCCAAAGGCTAAAATTTCCAATGTACTATAAAATTTCATCTGCCTGAAATTCTGGAGACGTATATACCCTGGCTCTACCAGCAGCAGCAAATCTATCACAAGTTCACTGCTAACGTGTTGCTTCGTCGTCGTCGTCGCTCCCAGTGCGGCGCCATGTCCGCGCACCTCCGCCTCCTCCCCGCCGCGCCGCTCCCGGCGCTCCTCCCCACCCGCCGCCGGGCCTCTCTCCGCCGCCTTCCCGCCGTGCCCACTCCAGCTCTCGCCGCCCGCGCGGCATGCCTCATCCTCAGCCGCCCGCTTACCGAGCCGCCGCGCCTCCCCCGTGGCGCCGCCGTCCGCTGCCGCGGGGTGGCCGTGGCGGGAGTGGATGGGGATGAGGCGGCGGCTGGAACGGCGGGGTTGTGGGAGCAGGTGCGGGACATCGTCGTGTTCGCCGGGCCGGCGCTGGGGCTCTGGATCTGCGGGCCCCTCATGAGCCTCATCGACACCATGGTCATCGGCCAGACCTCCTCCCTCCAGCTCGCTGCCCTAGGTACAGCGCCTAGCTCAACTTGCTCGCTACCTCCAACTAAATTAGTCTATGTCAGCTGCGTTTGCTTGCTGCTAATCTTCAAAATGAAACTACGATACTACCGTGGAGGGCTTCGGAACCTCGCATAAATTTGATTTTTTTTTTTTGAACTAGGGAAGCAAGGCTCCTCATTTCCATTAACAGAAATGACCATAGTTCTTATAAGATAGACTACTGCAAAGAAAATTTAAAGACAGAAAGATCACATCCTCCCCCCTCGCCAGGCTCCATCCTGCCATGGCTGGGGTGAGAGATGACTGCTAGGTTTTCTTAACAAAAATTAGCTGAATTTGATGAACTGCGGTATATGAATACCGAGTGCAACGCTTGGGTCTCTGCAGCTCAATGTGATGTGCTTATTGCTCCTTTGATTTCAGGTCCTGGGACTGTGTTCTGCGATTACCTCTGCTACATATTCATGTTCCTTTCAATCGCGACCTCCAACATGGTGGCCACCTCCTTAGCTAAAAAGGTGCACCTTCCTCTTTGTTAGATGAACTGTGGGCAGTCATGCTATGTTCGGCGGTTATCAAAGACAGATACTTATATTAACTTAATTAATATGATTACATAGAGTTAATATGATTACACAATTTAATTTTCCAAATTTTTGTTGTATCCAACCTTAGCTACTTAGCTTTAAGACTTTAGTTCAATGTGAATAATCTCTTCCCCCCTCTCCTCTATAAGACTAGATATTTATGCTGCTTTGAACAAGAGTACAAAGCAGGCTCAATAAGAAGCTGGAATTGAAAACTTTCCAAGTTAATGTTTTTAGTTCCCTTGCATGAAGCCATGAACTATACATTTTCTTACTACAAATGAAAACATTACAGCAGGACATACATATGTATGTTACTTGGCAATTTGCAGACCACTTGGAAATACAGACGCTAAACTGTTTTCAACTGTAAGACTCTTTGTATGATGGTGAGAATATTGGTGCTTGGCACATTACTAGAGTCCTACTTTGTGGAAATTAGTGATTGTTATAATTTTCTGGAAGGTAGTGGTTGTTATTATTAATGGTGAACATACAAACTTGCATGTTTTATCTTCACACTCTATTTATGAGCGCGGTTACTATATGCAGGATGAAGAACTAGCACAGCATCAAGTGTCTATGCTGCTGTTTGTTGCTCTTACTTGTGGTATAGGAATGTTTTTGTTCACCAAGCTTTTTGGGACTCAAGTGTTAACTGGTAAGTCTTTGAAAGTAAACTGCACTAAGCCAATAATGAGATGAAACTGTCATCTTGTTTATCATAGTTTGAAGAACCTGACTGCATCTCCATGGTGAAAACCTGGTGGATTTTTTTTGCCACTGGATTATCTCCTTTGCTGTTTCTTTTTCCTGTTTGCCAGTACACCTTATTTCTGTTTTTCCTTCTAATTTGCTTATCCGATTGAATGCCCTTGTATCTATCATTCTATCAGTATAGAGTTTCACATGCCTCATGTCTGAGTCCACCTACCTTCTTCTTAATTTTTTCTGCAACCTCTGTTTTTGTTTGCAGCATTTACTGGATCGGGGAACTATGATATCATTTCTGCTGCCAATACATATGCACAGGTTTGTATGGGTCAGCAGTCTTCTCATTAATTTCACTGTTTAGGCTGTTTTCATTGTTGCCCTAGTTGAGTGAATAAGAGAAATCTTGTTTGTTGATAATTTTGCATTGTTTCTTTCTTTATTTAATATAACTGTATAAAGCAGTCAAGATTTTTTTGAGGATAAACGGATATGGCTAAAAGTTCAATTCCATGCTATCTATGAAATAAACCTCATAGAGCTATACGTTAGCTATACATATACAAGGAAGTGGAAATGTGATGAAGTTTTCTAGTATCTCCGTATGATTATTGTTAATAATGAATGATGAGGCTTGCTGGTTACATTTCCTGCACTGAAGTACAAATACGAGGGTGATCCTGACTGCAAATTTATTGATTTCACAAACCTATGCAAATCCACAGATGGTTCTGACTGTAGGCATATTGCATATATTGTTCTGTGTAGTTTTAGGATTATTCTACATACTATGCCGTAGGATGTAATTTTTTGACTTCCCTGTTTTATGTGAAGTACATAGATCAATATTTGTACTCATCCATTTTCAGATTAGAGGCTTCGCATGGCCTGCAGTTCTTGTTGGCTTAGTTGCTCAAAGTGCTAGGTAAAAACCATGCTCATTCTTCTCTTCTCTTCTGTTGCATTGAATAAATTTTGTTCTGGAGAAGTGCCTGCAAATCTATCATGTCTTCTTTCTTTTACCTTTTATTTTGCCAAATTACAGATGCATCTGTTTTGAGTTGTCTTAATGTCTATTCGTCATTGAAATATTCATATTGCCATTTGAACCAGCTCGCATGGGCTCCATAGTTATATGGTTGTGATGATTCAGATAACAATAAACACTTTGAGCTCTTCTATTTGATTTCAAACTACAACTTACCTTGATTGGATGCTTCTCATATTATACTGTATGTTTGCTATAACTCAGTCTAGGCATGAAAGATTCTTGGGGTCCCTTGAAGGCATTGGCAGCTGCTAGTGTTATAAATGGTGTTGGGGATGTACTTCTTTGTTCTGTATGTGGATATGGAATTGCTGGTGCTGCCTGGGCAACTATGGTTTCACAGGTGGGCATACTTTCCAATCACCTCATCATACCTCCTTTCTTGCACATCTTTACTTGAGCATGATTTTTCAAAGTTGGCAAGATGTGGGTTGCTACCAATGCTTAGCCTTAATAAACACACTATCTGATTTTGCTTTGAAACTTGAATCGGATGAAACACTGCATTACTAACAAAAACAAATGTTTCTTGACCTTCTAGGAAGGTATGTTACCTAGTTACTCCATCCCAAATTGATCATCCTATAATGTTTGTGCACCAAGACCAAGGATAATTTAAACCACATCGATCAAGATGCCATGCACAATATGCACACATTCTCTCAGAATGCATGCATCGATTAAAACACAATGTACAATTACACCCTTTAGCATGCATGCATTCTCCCGTCCTGTATTAATCGTTCGATGAAATCCGTGTTCATGTGGTTATATGATGATCAATTTGAGAAATTTTAGTTTCCACCATACGATGATCAATTTAGGAAGGAGGGGGTAAGATTTAAAGCAATCACTTATCAAATGTAAAATGCTCTGTTTCCTGATGGAACCACATACTCATAATTTTCTATATTATTATCCATGTCCTCATAGGATTTCCTTATCTTTCTTTATGATTTATCTACTTGATTTGTGTGCCAAACAGTTGTCCTGCACATTTAGCTAATTGTTATGCTAAACACAAGACCATTTATTTACACAATTGAGTCTTCTGACAACAAATTATTTTCATAAATTGCTATTTTTTGACGCACACTCAGATTGTTGCAGCTTTTATGATGATGCAAAATTTAAATAAGAAAGGATTTCGAGCTTTTTCATTCACAATCCCGTCAGCAAGTGAGCTTCTGCAGATTTTTGAAATTGCAGCTCCTGTTTTCGTAACAATGACTTCCAAGGTATGTTTTCTTTCGGTGTAGTATTCCATGTCCTCTCCTCAACTTCGCTATAACTAATTATTTTGAAACCATTCAGGTAGCATTTTATGCATTACTTACATATTCTGCAACTTCTATGGGAGCAATAACACTTGCAGCCCACCAGGTTCATACCTTTTAACTTTTAGTATGCTTATCCATGATGAGAACACGGTTCTACTATGTACATTCCTCTGTGAATGACGTAAAAAATAATCTATGCTGTGAAGGTTATGGTTAATGTCCTATGCATGTGCACTGTCTGGGGTGAGCCCCTGTCACAAACTGCACAGTCATTCATGCCAGAGTTGATATATGGAGCTAAGTGCAATTTGATGAAGGTAACTATCTAAAGATCTCAATCTCATGTGAATTTCAGTACTGCATTATTATTGTCCTTATGATATACTAATCCAAATGAATCATGTGTAAAGTTGTGCTTGATGATGTATGGTTGCACACTTTATATATTTTTATGCTTTTCTCTGGTTAAGAACTTAGGATAAACTGAACTGATATGCAAAGTCTCCTTCAACAGTGTAATTTTCAGTAGATGCTCTTCCCCACATTTCTTCTACATAAAATGCTGAAATTGCTGATATCATAAACTAGGCTTATTAAATCATTTATAATCTTGAATTACATCTGATGCAAAACTATCCATAAATAAATATCAATTTTATTGGCAGTCAAGGTAGGCTTTAACTGGACAGAAATTATAGCTTTGATACATAACATTAAAAGGCAGAAGGTAAAAGCAAGATGTCAACTGAGATTCTTTTATTCATCCCATTCGTGAAATTAACAAAAGCTTGATCCCATCACTTATTTGCTGTCTCTTAAGACATGAGGCATCTTTATGGTTTACAACTACCATTGGACCAAAAGAAATATTTGAATCCGGACTTGTGTATTTGCCATAAAGGGTTTGTATACATTTGGTTGCCATACACATACCTTGTTTTCCTGTACTAGAGTAACAGTTGCTTCTGCTTGTGCGGTGTGCTCAGCGTCATTACACATACTTGATGCAACCTATGCTGCACTGATGATGCTTTGATTGACTAATGTAGTGCATGTATTTTTACTTTAATTCTTTTCTACATTAAACTGTACTTATATTTAAGTTCATTACAAAGATACTAAATTCTAAATGTACCTTTATATCCAGGCAAGGATGCTATTGAAGTCACTTGTCATGATTGGAGCAATAACTGGAACGACTGTGGGGGCAGTAGGAACACTTGTTCCGTGGCTTTTTCCTAGTCTCTTTACTAATGATCTAATGGTCGTCCAACAGGTTTGCTCTATTACTTTAAAATTTTGTGCATACTGTTCTGGAAGTGCATTTGATTTTGATTGCTTCTCACCATGCCAGAAACTATCAATACTACCATTTCTTATCTATCAATAGTACCATTTATCTGTCTAGAATCTAAATCAGTTGCACTGTTAAAGAAAAGAAAATTGAGTGATCCTATATCTGATCTAACAAGTCATCTAATTTGGCATCATCTGCTCTTTATGATACTTTGGCTCTATCGTTTGTGTACATTATGGATTTGTAAATGCTTGCAGAATCTGCTTGTTGAATTATTGCTAATCCTGATGATGATTATAAAAGGTTGATTCTGACTCATTGGTCCAGTTAGGGTGGTCCTTATGATCTTAAATAATTATTTTACCTTCAATTTTGTATACATTTAGTTTCCTATGCTGTATGGAGAAATAGAAATTTACTTGCATATTATAGTAATAGAAATTAACTTGCATATTATTGTGCACGTCTCCTATGATGTGGCTTTGGCATAACTCAGTCTATCTGCAGGAAATTTTATGCTTTATTTTCACGACCCCCAGTCTCAAATGCTTTCAATGTTGTCTAGAACTTACTGACTGTCCGTTACCCTGTTAACAGATGCATAAAGTGCTGATTCCATATTTCTGTGCATTATTGGTGACACCTTCAGTGCATTGTCTTGAAGGAACATTATTGGTAAGCTGATATATTTCATTTGGCTGACTTCTAAAGCATTTATCCTGGAAAGTACACTAGTCTGGGATAACCTTGTCAAAATGAATTTACTTGTTCCAAGTGCCATTACCTCCGTAATAATCATGGCTCGAGGCACTAGGTTTTCTAGCAGTTAAATACCGGAACCATCTTTTACGTTTTATTGAAACCTAGTGTCAATTTAAGATAGATAAATATCACATTAATTCAAAGTCAAAAATGGCACGTACTGGAAAATGTGATGACATCCCTGGTATTTTCCCATATTCTCAGGCTGGAAGAGATCTCAGGTTTTTGAGTCAATCAATGGGAGCATGCTTTGGCATCGGAACCTTTCTACTAATGGTATGACCGTATGACTGTTTCTTTTTCTTTTTCCTTCTGTTAGGTGCTGATGTTAGATAGAGTTTTTTCTTAGATCGATGTAAGAGTTTTTGTACCTACTTCAATTATGCTAAATGAGCTTGAGGGAAAAAAATGGTGTTGGTACTGTGAACCTTGTACCTTCTACTAGCTTTTGAATGCTGTCAGTTCATAAAGCTCTGTGATGGCTGACTAGCAAGTAAAAGAACTTGAATGTGAAAAAAAAATCCTTTAATCTTGTTTGTTGTTCGACTAAAGATAATCACGTCCTAATGATCGAGTTTCCTTTTCTCGTTTCTTCTCAACAGATCATTCGCAACAAATTTGGTAGTTTGCCTGGATGCTGGTGGATACTTGTCTTGTTTCAGTGGGTATGGCCATCTTACCATCTCTATATATTAAGTTCTTTTTCCCATACGTGTATCCTGAGTTCCATTACCAAAGATAACAGACGATCGTTTCGAGCCTTATTTTTGGCATTATCTCACTTCTCACTATATAATACTCCCTCCGTTTCTAAATATTTGACGCCGTTGACTTTTTTAAATATGTTTGACCGTTCGTCTTATTCAAAAAATTCAAGTAATTATTAATTCTTTTTCTATCATTTGATTCATTGTTAAATATACTTATATGTGTACATATAGTTTTACATATTTCAAAAAAGAATTGAATAAGACGAACGATCAAACATGTGCTAAAAAGTCAACGGTGTCAAATATTTAGAAATGGAGGGAGTAATATCTCACTACAACAAATGTTTCTGGCCACATTTCAACACTGTTTCCATTTTGCAGGGTCGGTTTGGAAGTGCTTTACAACGGCTTCTTTCTCCAACGGGCATGCTGTATAACGAAAACTTAAATAACCATCATGATGAGTATGTCAAGGTGAAGGCCACATAAGATTGTGTCAAAAAAAAAAGGCCACATAAGAAGGATGCGACAACAAAGATGCAAAGATGTGCGTAGGACTGGAAAGATCATTCTGCAATCTCTGCTCATCACGTTCATATGATTTTTGGAACGAAATTCAAGACGCGATGGCCCTGAAGATTAAGATCAGGGAAATCCATTGAGTAGTAGGGTAGAATTCATCCTCCAGCCACGATATATTGTATAGTTTAGCCTTATACTTGCAACATTACTGCTACGATAACTTGATAGGGAAATGTTTTCTACTGTCAAACGCAAGGCCGTGAAAGAGCACTTTCTTTTTTCCCGAACCGTGAAATCTAATCTAACCTATAACATACACACATCTTTTATCTTTACCTATATATTATAAAAACTGAATATGATTCCGTACTTGATTTTCGTCCGTCATGTGTGTTAGACACGCATAAAACCCGATCGGACCAGAAAAAACCGTCTACCGGCGATCCGGATCAGACCGGAAAAACGGAATGGTTGGTTGGACCGAAAAACCGTCAAGACCGGGAAAACCGTTTACTAGCGATAAAAGACCAGGAAAAGAATCGGGCGATCCGGATCAGATCGGAAAAATCAGATCGGTTGGTTGGACGAAAAACCGTCTACCGACAAGAAAAGACCGGGAAAACCTACACTATGCTGCAGGCTGCGCTCTTCTAGCCACAGGAGCCATGTAGTTGTTCTGTTCTTTAAAGGAAACTTTGCCCTATTTGACCGGTTTTTATACAAATTCATTATATTATTTCTATGGATAGGGTCTAATTGTGGAAATTTTGTGCCTTTTTGGGAATGCAGTGGGAAGATTCCATGCTAGCAAAATCAGAGTAGAATATGCTCGAGTAAGGGGGGTTGCAACAAGCGCTTTACTGGTATATTGAGGCAAGCGTCGTCCGAGTCAGACTCGATAAAGCGACACATCGCGCCTGTATGAGAACACAGTCGTTCGAGTCCAACTCGATAAAGCGTTGCACGTGCATGAGAACACAGTTGGGTGCACTCAGGACGTGTTTTTTTCTCATCCACATCGCTTCCCCACACAGAATCACCATATTCAGTCGGGCAGCGATCCAAATCCACTAAATCTAGCTTGACGACGGCAGCATAACCACCGAATCGTAGACATGATCTCATCTGCACCTCCATTGAAGGTTCCGACGCGTTATGAAAGAAGTTGATGCCGACGTAGCGACATGCCACCGGCAGCAGCGCCGAGCTCATCTTCCATGGGCACGTATGACAACGTCGAGTCTAATGGAGTGGAGTGAGAGGATGGTGATGGGAACTAGAACGTGGTGTGGCAAGACAAGCAAGCACTGGGAGACAACATATAGCGGAGATGGGGGAGGACTGGTGTGAGGGGCATGAACCCATCAACTATGATCGGTTCGCTGCTCGAGCTGGACTAGGAGGTTTTTTGGTTTTGCATCTAAAATGCTTGCATATAGTGTGGGAGACTCGGATCGGAGGCATAGCTACATTTGGCACTGCTGCCACGGCTGTATACTGGATGTTGCCCCAATATAGATTTCACTATATTCATAATTTGTAATTGGAAATTGAAATATTGACAGTATATCCTTCTAGCAGTAACAATACAAGGGCTCCAATACATAAACATAGATTAATTTAATTCATCTGAAGTTTCCGTGCATTCTTCCATCTATAAGTCAATATTTATTATAGGACTAGCAAAATATATGTGCCAATGAATGGAAACAATTTTAATTATACACAATCATCCATGCTCCTATAAGGCTGTATTCTTGGGTTGACACTTCCCTGGAACGCAAAACAGAGTGATAAATTAGCGCACGATTAATTAAGTATTAGCTCTTTTTTTTAAAAAAATATTAATATGAGTTTTTAACACAACTTTCATATAATTTTTTTAAAAAAGAAATTGTTTAGCCATTCCGGAAGCGTGCGCATGAAAAAAACCTAAAAAATAAATTAATATGATTTTTAATGCAACTTTTCCGTAGATTGTTTTTGAAAGAAATATACCGTTTAGCAGTTCGGGAAGCGTGCGCACGAAAAAAAATGAAAAATGGATTAATGTGAACTTTTAAAGCAACTTTCCTATAAAATTTTTTGACAACATAATACACTTTTTAGCAGTTTAGGATGCATGTGAAAAACGATTGAGTAAAAGTTAGGAAGAGGGAGTATAGAACAAAGATGATGTACCATGTAAACTAGCGAATTTTCTATTTGCAATTTTACATGGAGAATAGGACACTAACATATATATCTTTTAGATTCTATATTCACATCCATAGATATAATTGTAGTTCTCATAAAACATATCTTAAAACTATAATTGGATTTGGTATATAACTCTTAATTGTTCTTCATAGATAGAATTGTATTATACATTGCAATTAAAATACCAACATATACCATTATACTATTATAATACCCAATATGATCTAACAATCTAGCAGTCAAAGTCATTATAATTGAAATGGGCAACTTGTTTTTACCCGTTGCAACGCCATGTGTATTTTTGCTAGTATATCTATATCTATATCTGTACCTACTAAAAAATACATAAGGCTTTCGCCTATTTTTCATCCGTATCTTTATTTTCACCCTTTTCTCTTTTTTTCTTCCATCCATCCTTTTTCTCGCTGTTTTTCCCTTTTTTCCCTCTTTTCATTTTTTTCCGTCCGTCCTTTTTATCGCCGGTTTTCCTTTTCTCCATCCACCTTTATTCGTCGTTGTTTCTTTCTTTTTTTGACCGCTTTTTTTGCTATTCGGCACACTTTTTTCGTTGTTTTTTCCAGTTTTTCGCTGCTATTTTTTTACGTTGCGGTTTTTTGTACGCTTTTTTCGCAGTTTTTTCGGTTCTTTTACTCGTTTTCTCCGTTACTATTTTTACATCATTTATTTGCATGCAGTAAGAATTTGTTTTTTTCCGTTACTGGGATTTAATTTCCAGCCGTCGCTCGGGCCGAACCCTAGTGATGCCGCCACATTGATCTACCTCCCCGTGCATTTCCTCCAATTGATTATGTCGATGTTCTAGATCAAGACTATGATATTTGCATGTTATGGGGATCGTTCATACCAGGGTATACGCGAGATTGATATAAAAAAGACAAGAGATAGGGATTTTTATACAGGTTCGGGCCCCTTCATCTGACAGGTAATAGCCCTACTTCTGTTGGCCGAAACCGGTGTTGCTCTTATTCATTAGAGTCACTCAAGTACAATATTTGGGATAATCTATCTAGTCACCGTGGACCCGGCGGCATGGACCACCACTCGTAGTCGACGACGGGGTAGTCTTCATCCTCGAATACGAACTCAGTGAGATCAGAGATAGCGCTAGATCCCTCTTCTCGGTCTCCGTAGGCACTAAATTGGGTATGTCTAGGCTTATCTCTATTGTCGATATCTGGCGGCGTATATTGTGGATTATTCTGACTGATCCGGCCCTCTGCAGGCACCAGATTCCTCTCCTCCCCTCCTAATGGGTCTTGTATTTATATCCATAGATGTTCCTTTGTCCAAGTAGAACTAGAGAGATGAGTATAGATACGTTCTGAGTAGTCCTTGTAGTTTTCATGTAGAACTTCGTTTCTCATTCCTTATCCATAATACCTTTTGTATACGAGGCCTGATTCCGTATAAGACTTGGTATATGGTGGGTCCTGCCGAGCTTAACCCATGATCATGGGGTATGCCTTATCAATAACCTTAACAGTAACCCCTGATTTCAATGCAAATCAATGAGTTGATGTTCTCGACTGAAAACCTTAGAACAACAGTTGTCGAACTCACTTGACCGTTCTCGGATGACCGGGAAGGCGTGGAGTATGCGACTAAGTTCCCTATCTAACCTTGATCGAGAATTTGGATTGAAGTCAAAAAATTCCATCTCGACGAGTACACCATCACTTTATCCAGTAATCCTTATCGAACTCATTCACCTGTTCTCGAACAACCAAGCTAGTGCAGAGTACGCGTCCTTCTCGTCTCCTGAACCGAGAAGTCGACTTGAACTTGAATTCATTAATCCATCATCCATCTAGTCGAAATCAAAATTCAACTACTGTGTGCCCTGGGACTAGTATTTGATTGAGTACAAAAATTATTGGTTTGAGCTTTTAATTAGTCAAAACTGATTACTATAAAACCTCCAACCAGTCTCTGTTACTCATAAAAGGCTAATTTGTCTGATATATGATTTTCCTGAAATCAATTCTCAGATTGAATTGTTCAATAGAAAAAAAACCTGAGTGAACGCTTAGGGGTAACATGATATAATATGAAAATAAAAGAGTAATCTCGCTAAAGCTGCCCTCAGCAATCGGAGTATGGTACCTTTCCTAGCGCCTAGCTATTTTTATAGAAAAATCATTTTTCCACAAAGACAACTTAAATCTTATAACAAACCAAGGTGAAACTGGGGTTTACCTGGCCCCCAGCTGTGAGATTGGGAAAACCAATTCCCGATTACATGGCATGGTTAATACCCAGCCGTTGAGCACTCTGACATGACCAAATATGACATAGTCGTTCGGCTATGCAGTGTCTGACATCACCTTATCCATTCTGGTGTCCCCGCCGAAGACCGTTAGGACCTCAGAGGTGTGTCAGACTAGCGTAAGAGGATGATAGGTTCAACTTCAAGACAAGGCGATATAAGAAAAGGGAATCAACAGGTAAATATTGCACATTTATATGCATAAACACTTACAAAGATTGATGCACGTGGGGTGATGAGATGATCACCATGCTCCTCTCTATCATACCTTCAATTCATAGGCTTGCTCCAACTGCAGTGGTTAGAGAAGTTTATATCCTCCGGGTGATTTGAGAGAGGATTTCATTAGTTATCGGATTAGATACCATTGTTGGGGTTTAACTTAATTGATATGAGTGTGGAGATTATGCACCATTTGGCTTCTCCCACTTCTCTAATATCCCATTTCTTATAATCCGCTCTGTTGTGTATTAGTGTTTATAACAACTAACTTACCTGAGAAGACAGATGGTTGAGGAAGCTCATCCTTCGCTTAGGCCTTTAGAGTACCTGGTATCATTTGCAGATTCCGCTCTAATATCTGAATTCTATGATGTATTTATTTGATAACCCAGTCTCAAATAGTTCTAAGATTCTCACATTTCCAGGAAATTAGCCTGAGATAGATTTTTTTACTAGCACTAGAAATTTTATCCTGTTAGCTTTTGCTTCAACTTATTGAATTTTGTATGCGTTCTTGTTTAGTGTTAGAAAGTATGAAATAGTTGACTGCTTCCATTTGGGAAAAATGTCAAACAAAACAAATAAGGCGCATTTGGATGATCTTGTCCATTTTTCTTAACATTTTACAAAATTCATCGTATTTTTAAAATTGAATTCTAATGATTGAATTTATATACATGAAGTGTCGTGATTCATGGTTCATACTTTTTGATGCTTCTAGATCGTAATATTCGGTTACAAAGACTGAAAGAAATTGATTCTAGTTCAGAAAGCTGAGACAAAATATGTACTTTATGAAACCCAGTACGCTTCCATTCATTGTGATCGTGAGCCTGTAACTATATTTTCAAACTGTTCTATTTCCTACCAACTTGTTATTGTTACAATTTTCTTTAAAATCGTTCTTTTCACAATGTCCTGGAAACCATTGGTTACATAATGAATGATTATGCTGCATGCTAATAAGGGAAACTATTTTGACCGTGAATATACGTTAACTAACTGTAGTTTATTTTGTTTTTTCATTACGAGATGTCAAAGATGAATTTGAACTTACATATTTGTGGAGTAATATATCACATGTTAATATATCTTCCTAAATTTTTTCATAACCATTTAAGTGACATGCAAACAACGAGGGAACATCCCCTCGAGGGATCAACATCCACTCCCTAATAATAATATGAATCTATCTTATATATATATAGACTATTCTACACCCCCCTCCTTCTCCCCCTCCTCCTCTATCCCCTCTCCCTCCCGCCCTCCTTTTTCTAGCGCCCCTCCTTCTCCCCCTCTTCCTCTATCCCCGACTAAATCTTTTTTCTTCTCTTTCTAGAAAAATTAAAAATAATTTGGTGAATTCAAGATTTGAACACATGATCTCATGGTTCATGGAAAGCTCTCCTAACCAATTCACCCTATGACCCTATGTGATTAGATATCATTATATGTTTGCTTTGCATGTTTATTGAAATTTTCTGAGAACAAATCAATTATGTTACTGTAGGAATCATACCTTGTTACTATGATTCGGTAGTAACGTTATCGAAAAAGTGCAGTAACATAGTAAGTTACTGCAAAACTTATAGTCTATTACTACACTTCCGGTAGTAACATCATGATGAAAATTACAGTAATAGAGAACGTGTAACAGTAACAGTGGTATTACTGCTTGTGTAGATCTAAAACCTTTAAATCTTAACCTTTAGATAGCAATATCTCTCAAATCCTATCTTGTTTTCTAAGCCGTTTGCACCATAATGTTCATAAAAAAATGTTTAACGAAACTAGATCCATCATAACTATTTTTTTACATCGTTACTACGAAAACTAGTCGTGTTACTGCACATTGATCATTGTGTTACTACACCGTTCCTGCGAAACGAGAACTGAAAAGAGGTAAGTCTCTATCTTTAGAGAGCAATATCTCTCACATCATATCTTGTTTTTCTAATCCGTTTGCACCATAATGTTCGTAAAAAAGTCTTAACGAAACTAGATCCATCATGACTTTTTTTGACATCGTTACTGTGGAAAGCAATCTTGTTACTGCATGATGACCGTTGTGTTACTACGCCGTTCTTACCAGACGAGAACTGAATTACTCCACAAAATGGAAGTATTACTATATGACTATTAGACGTTACCACATGTTTATGCAGTAACACTATCCAAGAATTGCAGTAGGACACTTTATTACTGCAAAACTTAGTCTTTACTGCAATCTTATAGTAACGTTGTGATGAGATTGTAGTAATGTACAATAGACAATAGTAACAAATAAAATGCTATACTATTACTACTTGTGGAGAGTTAAATTTCAAAAAGTCCAACCTTCGAAGAATAATATCTCTCACGTGATGTATGGTTTTTTAAGACCGTTTGCACCATGATGCTAGAAAAAAATGCTTATAAAAGGTAGATCCGTCATGACTATATTTCAACTATATTTAAGTTTTGTTACTGCAAGTAAGATACAATATTACTGCACAGTGGTCATCGCGTTACTGCACTGTTCCGCGAGACGATAGCTGAGAAGAGGTGGGTGGTGGGGGGAGTTAGTAGGCAGTTTGACTAGGATTTGACCGACGTTTGACTGAGGTGGGATGTGGATTTTGGACCCTTAGAAGGGAGGTGAGGTGGGTTTGGCCCTTAGAAGGGAGGGGGTGTGGAATAATTTTGTTATATATATACACACACACACACACACACACACACACACACATATATATATATATATATATATATATATATATATATATATATATATTGAATTCTCCTTTTCCTTCTTTCTTTGTCTTATATAACGGCATAAATGCCATGCAGAGGTCCCATGTGGAGGTCCTTGATCATGTTTCATCTATTCTTTTAAGGATTTTGGGTTTTGCCCCACTGGAGAAGGCATTGATGCTAAAAACCTGTACTGTTTCTTTTGATTGCTTTACATGCAACGATTTTGCATCTTAATTTTCTTGATTTTGTAATTATCCTTCCTCTTGTTCTTGAAGCCGCCCCTATAACTACAAAACATCTGACAGCGAGTTACATGATAAAGGTTTGTGTTACTTATTTAATTACTTCCTTCCTGTCTTCACAAAACAAGCGCTGATTTTGTTTCAATGGAAACCGGTGCACGTAGAGGCAACCAAGGCAATTACATAAACTGCTCATGCTGCATCGAAAGAGGTTAAGATGTTCAAATGTTACTGGATCATTTCTACCTTTACTTTTGTTAGTTTTGTGGAGAAATACCCAAGGATCATCCAACTAACTCCACAAGGTAATGTAGCCGGTCTAGATTCGAAGCCTTATCTCTTTTATTTATTAAATATTAGATCATTCCCTAATATTCACTTTTTTTTTTAAGTTCTGTGAAGTGACTTGGTATGTGATCTGTTGTTCATATAAACAGTATCCATAGTACTGTAGCATGCAAGGGATAGCGCACATCAGTGTAGAAAGTCATTGTCATCCCTAGATTTCATTCTGTATCTTGATTGTGGTTTTTACTCAGTACAGAGTTTAAATGCGTCAGTTTCTGGCTCAACATTTTCTATCTATGTGCTTATGTACATGGATGAAAGGATCTTGATGTCGCTTAGAGAGGGGTGCATAAGTGGTTTGAAGATAAATGCGGAAGCTAAAACTAAATCGGATTGGATTGTCTGATACTGGGTCGAATAGTCCTATGAATCGGATTGTCCGAACTGAGATCAGACTATCTGACCTGCACAGCAACAACCTAAAATCTCTAAATCCAATCCATAAGCAAGGAGGTGAGCTCAACCAACAACAAGATTAGCATGACACAAAGCAATGCAATAAGAAGGTAAAGAGAGAGAGAGAGAGGATATCACCGAGGTTTACGCGACAATGTATTTATCGAAGTTCAAATCCTTGAGGGGATTCTAATCTCCGTTGAGGAGCTCACAAAAAGCTGGGTCTTTTCCAACCCTATTCTCGTGAGGTTGCACAAATGCACTCCTCTTTCCATTAAAGATATCGCTTTCCTTGCGGAGGCAAAATCCGACCTTCATAAACTTCTCTTTGCCAACCACAAGTAGATCGGCTGCCCAAGAACGACACGTAGCCATCTAAGAGTCCTCAACCTCCAAAGTAATAAACATTACACAACTCTTGGACAAATCCTAGTGCTCAAGATAAAGAGAACCACACACGAGGCTCCCAAACTCCAAATCCACACTCACAAAGATTCAAGTCATAAAGAACAAGGGAGATTTGAGATAGAGAGGGAGAGAGCTCAAGAATCCAAAGCACTTAGCACAAAGCTCAACCCAAAGCAAGATAGAAATAAAATAAAATTGGGTAACCCTAGAAAAGGGTTGTTGGGATGTTTATATAGCTCCCCCCAAAATGTGACTGTCGGAGGAGAATTTTTCAGCCCACGTCGGACAGTCCGATACAAGATCGGATAGTCCGATATTTTAAACATCCAAGGCAACGAGAGACAGAGAACAAAGTTTCATGAAATTTTGGACTTTCTGAGACATCAGACTATCTAATGTGAAATCGGAGTGTCTGATATTTTAGAAGCAAAAACTTCATCCTAAAACAGAGACTCAAGTTCCATGAAATTTCGGAGTCTCTGTGTCATTCTGCTATCTCATCCAAAGTCGGATACTCCGACACTTAGAAAAACTTACTCGAGAGGATTTTTCAAAATCAAGATAGAGAGTGAAGTTTTGTGAAAAATCGAATAGTCCGATACGTCAAATAATCTGATTTCAAATCAGATAGTATGATGTTGCTTAAGTAAAAAGGCAATAACGTTTTACTCTAGAGTCCGATTTTGAAGATCTTGGACTATATGGAAAGCTTGTTGCATAGGCTATCAAATCCACCATAAAACATGATCCAAAACCTTCAAGAGATGTTGAAAAACTTGCAAAGAAACCCGGTGTAAGTGTTGTGATATGTGAAACAACCTGGAGTTGAAATTTGGCTTAGGTTTTTCAACTCACACAAAGATGAATTATTAGTATTAGACCAATTATATACATGTGGTATCCCTCTTAATAGTACGGATCCTAAATTTAAATGTAAAAAGGAAAGTTATACCAATAGGAATACCTTCACACCATTTTTGTTTCTTCACTTGGAGGGTTGCCAATGTCAAAGTCGTTTACAACATCGAGACATCCTCCAACAAATCACATCTTCTTGATCTTTGATATTTTATCTTCCATTTCTCAAATGATTGACGCGGATAATCCATAGCTTCAAATGTGTGACATCCTGGCCCAATTAGGATGAGGCATGTGTGGCCTATGAGAGCTGTGTGCACATGTTTAGTACCACCTTGCTAGTTTAGCAAGGGTGAAACCAACTTATAAGGCCTCTTCCCTCCAACCATATCACTCTCGGGTTAACCCTTTTACACGAAGCGATGACAAAAGTGTAAGTGATGTGGTATGTGTAAGTGGGCCCGCCCGTCTGATAGGCTAGGCTACGCGGTTCTGGAGGGAGGACTGTTACAAAATGGTCTCGCACAATCCATCACGATAAAGTCTTCACTCGCCCTTCACCACTAGTTTCGGTTCGTCGGCGCCAAGCCCTTCACCACCGCATGGTCCATCGCAACTAAGCATTGCTAGGTAGTCATTTCATACCCCGCATCTTCAACTTCTTACTTTTAATTCTCATCCATCGGTAAAGTCCATCTTCTATCTTCTCACACCATCTTCATTTCTAACAATCATTAACCATGGTGTATATTCTTCAGCATGTCCATCAACTCATGATGGGATCTCATCAAGCATTCTCATCATCAACATTTGACTCCTGTTGATTCCCGATAGGTGAGGTATCATCTTTTTTTTTGTCATCAATCCACAATCCTATCACTTGATTCTCACATATGAGCCATAAACCTTTTTGCTTGATGTCGGAACATAATCTATCATCACAAACTCATAGCAAAGGTTAGTTCCAACAACCGTTGTCATTAATCACAAAAACTCCTCCTAACACAAGGTTAGAGGACTTGATCTTTCAATGGACCATCCTTGAAATGGAGCAATGGATTCCTTATATGGCAGGGTATCATCCTTGATTTTTATAGCCTTGAACAAATCTGAAAGCAGTTGGTTAGCTAGTGATAAGATCTTTAACTATCTTGTCGGTAGACCTATTTCCCCCTCTTTTTTAATTGTGTTGTATGTTCTTATGATAGCTTCAGGTCAAAAGGGGCTTTTTTTTTGTTAGTTGGACCATGAAAGCTTTTAGGATGTTGTAATTCGGTATGATTAATCATATTACTGTTGATCATATTAAAAATAAAAATGTTAGAAGTATGATTTTCTCTTTGAAATCATTTATATTTCAAGTCACCTTTTTTCACTTTCTTGGTGCTTGTGAGAAAGATTCTGATAAAGTAAATTGCGTAGTGATATAATCTCTAGTGGCAATAGCAAAAGCATGTTTTGATTTGTTATGTTTCTACCATGCTACTTACTGGTCTGATAGCTTATATGCTTAAGCAAATTGCGCTCAACTACTACACTTAAGTTGCATCATTTCATATTTAACTAAAGAACATTATTGTGAGCTTCATAATTAATACCCAATGTAATGCAAGCAGCATAATTATGAGCAGCATATCACATTTTTTTAATTCATACAACAAATATTGAGTTGAGTACTCCTACCTGGCCATGTTGAAATTTGGATATATTCTGATTTTACAGTTTTTGATCTTATTGCATTTGCGACAGATTACGAGGAAAAAGATACCTAGAGGATGGGATCCAGAGTTCCAGACTACAGGAGGAGAATGTTCTTGCCATATTGGCGATCAGTCCTGCGAGCCCGATGTCTGATGAAGGTGTATCCATCCTATTCGCCGGAAGCGATGTCTCAGGCTTTTCAGGGATCATTCCTTAAATCTTGTATTGAATCGATGGGATCTTCTCAAAGTCCAAGTCCTAGTCTCGAGTTGGCAAGAACCAAGCAGCCAACAAGTAATTGTCCACCAGGAAGGCTCTTTGGTACTGCTGCATTCAGGGGCAATGGATCTCTTCTCATAATTCAAATCATAATCTTCTGTTGGAAAGAGTTTGGAAACCAACAAGTAATCATCAATCAAGTAGGCTCTTTGGTACTGCATTCACACTCTTGAAGTTGCTAAAGAATGCATGAGGTATGATGTGAGTACTGTTTTTATATTTTTATGGGGGTGTTTAGATCCAGGGCTAAAAAAATTTGGCGAGTCACATCGGATATACGGACACACATTTGAAGTATTAAACGTAGACTAATATCAAAACAAATTACAGAATCCGCCTGTAAACTGCGAGACGAATTTATTAAGCCTAATTAATCCGTCATTAGCAAATGTTTATTGTAGCACCACATTGTCAGATCATGACGAAATTAGGCTCAAAAGATTCGTCTCGTGATTTACACGCAAACTGTGCAATTGGTTTTTTTTTCATCCACATTTAATGCTCCATGCATGTGTTCGAACGTTCGATGTGACGGGGCAAAAAAATTTGGCGGTGAATCTAAACAAGGCCTATGTTTCTGAATATTTTCAAATTACACTTATGGAAGGAAAAAAAATATTGGGATACATTGGGTAACTGGAAATGAAATATTAACATTGACCTAATGTCCTCAAAATAAATTGAATTAATTAAACATTCACCTAGTTTGTGGGATAAACAGTTTATGATTGTAATGATCAATTGTTTCACTTTGTATGGAGCTCTTTGATCCACTGATTTTAAATCGGCAGATTTATCCTGATGTCTTGTTTTCATTTGCGCAGGCAAGCAGTGCTATTTACGTGCAACCTGTGCTATTCGGTGCAGTCAATTGTCATGTATTCGACTGAAACCGAGGCGTGACTGCGTGAGACCTGCATTTGTATTAGAGCAAGTTTAAAAGTATAATTAATTGCTAGCTCTATAAAATGACACATCACTTATAACTATTTTAATAGTCTACACATATAATAGTTTTATATAAATATATATATTAATACTTAGCTCGTCTCTCATACACATGGTATCTTAGAGTTCGTGTTGTAGTTGACTACATCTATAATCTATTTTTATTCTCTCTCTTTCACATGTGCTTGTAGTTAACTTATAGTCTTTGTTAGTGTATAAGTTAACTTATAGCCTCTGTCTTAAATATTCAAGTCAGAGTAATGGTGGTATTCTTATTCTCATATTTTACGTCTCTGATCCTGTGGTATGTACCTGATACAACAGCCCACGTAAAAATCTGCATTGATCAATCTCAACTTCAGGAAGCTCAGTTCGAATAACTACTGTTGTTGCACAAGAATCACAAAGTCGAGAAGTTCAGTTCGAAAGATTACTGTTGTTGCACAAGAATCACAAGAACTGTGTTATTGTACATACCAAACAAAATGGCTATAGAAAAAGAGAAGGAATTATGGGCGTATTGGGGATTGAACACGAGATCTCGGGATTAAAATCACGCCTCTTACCACTGCATAAGTGCATCTCACAAAATGGCTATATATTGAGGATTTCTTGGGAAACACATTTGGAAAACTATCAACGCATTCTTGTAAATGCCCTGTATGTAAAAACAAAGGCATTCTAAGAAACGCCTCACATGAGCTTAGAAGGCGTTCTGGGAAACGCCTCACAGGTCTTAGGAAGCATTCCGAAAAAATTGGGTTGGCATAGTACTTTTAATTTTAAGATCCAACTTTCTGAATGGCAAATACTATCAAATTTTGACATACTTGAATGCAACCTGCTGTTGTTCTTCTGTTCACCAAGTGTTTTAAGCATGCAGCTTGTTATCTAGTCTAGAATGCTGGATCTTCACTACTACTATTACCTAGAATTAGGATAGCTACTGTTCTCTGGATCTTCCAGGGCAGTTATTAATTGTTCTGTCTGTGCTAATAATAATCAAGATTCATAATCGTAGGGCTCAAAAAGAGCCACACAAGGGTCATCATCGTACTGCAGTATGGTGGCAGCTCGCTCAAACTCCTCCCTGAGTACCCTGATCGTCTGCCTGTCGACAACACGGCCGAGGTCATGGCTGATCTCAAAGGGATCCTCGATGCATATCAGATGGCGGTCGTTACCAACGCGAGTCGTCCAGTTCTTATCCTGCTTGCTACCGACCAGAGATCGAACCAAGTTAAAAGGATGCGAAATTCTTTGAAACGTATGTGACATTAGCTCAAACCGAATTTTGAAGTTTAGTCGGTTTTTGAGAAACGATTGTTGGCTATTCTCACCTGATTGTGTTCCCCATGCGGACGGAGATGACATCGTTCCTGTAATCGTGATGGAATGCCCAGTAGTGGAAGAATGCCCACAGTAACTCGGCGATGCTCTCCTTGTTTTCAGCACCAAAATCTTGAAGTTGGTCAACTTGGTCGAAGTATGCGCATTCAGTGCCATCGACAACCATGGTATATGTTGGCTCCATCGCCTACAATTGGAGTGAGTTGAGAGGACAAATTGCATCAGGATAAAACTGACCGAAGCAATTCATAGATGAAGCTGAAATATACAACTTTGCAATCCTGATTTCATCTGAACAATTCTAGACGCAAGCAACTCTCAATGACATCAATCAAAGGGAACATAAAAAATGGACCTGCTACATTGGTGAAAAAAAAAAGAAAAGAAAGGAAAGAAAATTGACCAACCATAGTTGAATGTCGAGCCATCCAAAACAGAATCATGCATATATGAAGGGAGAATGCGAAATCAGGACGATTCCACCAGCAAATAAAAGAGATAGAGGTTAAGTTTTTTAGAGATAAACAAAGATATATTTTAAAATGAAAACAAAAATGAGTGCAGACCATTCATTTAACCTGTATCGACATCATGAGTCTAAATGCAGACGAAGCAAGCGTGAAGTGATTTTATCCTAAGCTGTGTGCATCCAAAGTACCAGTACTTCAGTACCTCTTGTATTTGCAGAAACAAGATAGTTCATATGAAACAAATTGGTGAGATAAAAGTAAGGTATACAACCTGCAAACATGGTAGAATCTTGGGCTCTCTTTGCTGCAAGAAGCTAATGCACATAAGCACGTATCTGCAAATTAATATGAACAAGATCAGGCTCCAGATTTTCAGCAAGTCACATAGCTGTAAAGGGGGGGGGGGGGGGGGGGGAATCATGAACACATAGTCCTTTAACTCACGCATAGCTCGAAAGGGTTCCACGATATGTTTCGTTAACGCCCCTTAGTTTGGCCCAGTGCTTTACAATGAAGGCCAGCTGAAGCAACCTCTCATCTATCTGGGCATAATCCTTGAGAAGCTTTGTGTTAGCAACAGCAAAGAGATTGTTAACACAGATATCACATGAAAAGCCACTTCCTGGATCTGCAATCTTCACAATTGGAACTCGAGCACTGGTAATAGCCTGCATGAATTTGACAGACATTAGAAGATGAACAGTCTCAACCTGCGTCAATTAAGAAGCTATTTTTCAAATACATCAATTATGAAGAATTTTTTTCCCAGGCCTAAATTTTTTTCGCCGGGACAATTATGAAGAATTACATAAGGCAACTAGCTCTTCACATTCCAGTTCCATACTAATTATGCAGCTAATATTAGATTTTCAAGTAATGATGAATCATTCAAATTATGGCAAAGCAGCAAGCCTCATTTTGGATTGCAAAATTGCATATATCTGGAGAAGAATTAATTACCTCAACATTGTCGAAATCATCCTTGTGCAACGTCTCTGCTAATGCGAGAAGAAGCTCAGCAATGTTCTCTTCTGCAGCAGTGTCAATTTCGAGACAAACATCTACATCGCTATGAGAAGTTCCGAAGGAATTAGCACACGATCCATAGAGATGCAGCTGGGCGTTGGGCCACTCTTTGATCACAGACTTCGTGAGGGAGTCGATGAGCTGCCTCTGCTTGGCCTTGTGCTCCTCTGATGGCTTGAGGGATTCGTACAGGGAGAGCAATCCGGGCGTGAAGGCGTCGATGTCATGGCGGCGTTCCACCCACCACCGCCGCGTTCCGACTCGCTGGCGCCGCCGTAGCGGTTGATCCGGCGGCAATCCGAGCTGCTGAAAGAAAGAGGAAGGTGAGACTTAGTTCATGGATCATTAGTTTGATGGAGCATGAAGCGTCGAAGAAGTCTCGATCGAGTTTTCTACTACCTCCATTGGTTTCTCGCTGCCGGCGCCATCGGCGACGACGGCGAGGAGGTTGTGATCGGCGGCGACGTCGAAAGGATTATTGGTGTCGCCGTCGTCTTGTTCGTCGTCGACGTCCACCTGCTCATCCCTCTCATCTCCACCGGCATAGCCCGCACCCATCGCCGCCTGGTCCTCATCTCCGCCGCTGCAGTCCTCGCCCTTCTTCTCCACGGCGACCCAAACCTTCTTCTCCCTCTTATGCACCACCGCGCGCCTCTCGCCGCCGGCCTCGCCTGCATTCACTGTTCCGATGAAGCCTCCTCCCACCTTCCGCCTCTCAAAACCACGACGTCCACCATTCCCGACGAAACCTCCATAAGTCCACCCCACCGCCCCACTCCGGCCGCCAAAGCAACCACCAGCATTGCACATCCGCCGCGGAGGATAACGAGTCGGCGGCGGCGACGGCGGGGTCTTCGCCGGCGGAGGTATCGATAGAGGTGGGAGCCAGGAAGGGCGCGTGGGAGGCACGATGAAGAGGCGCTCTTCGGGACGGGGTGGCATGGGGAGCGGCACGGGTGGCGCGATGAGGCGGTGGGGCGGGACGAGGGCGGCGGCGGGAGGGGAGGAGGTAGCCGGCTTCGGCGCGGGGAGGAGGAACCGGAAGAATCCATCGTCGGCGAGAGGCCGCCGCCGCACGGGCTCGCCGCCGGCCATGGCGCCGCCGGCGCGGTGGTTTGCGTTGCTCGCGACGCGGGCGAGGAAGGCGTGAGTGAAGTGGGGGAGAGGAGGAGAAGAGAAGGCGGATTCCTTTTTCAAAGCGGAGTGGTCAACAAGTCAACACTTTTTTTAGAGGTGGACTGAATAGTAAAAGTGTATTTTCCTTTGAACCGAGGGTGCAAACTACAAAAGTTTACTAGGGTTTTCTCTTTGCTTCTCTCGCATCCCTTCCCCTCTACTCTCCGTGAAGTGATCGGCGGCGGCGGCGGAGCAGGTGAGCAAGGTCAGTCGCTTGCTGATTGGCGATTCTCGGAATACAAAGGGGAGCGGTAGATTGATTCGTGCTAGCTTTCTTCTTCATCGGGCAGAGCAGGGAAGGTCTCGTTGCGATGGCAGGAAGGGGCGAGATGCCGATGAGGCCTGCGCGGTCAGGGCCGCCGATGCAGTACAGGGGGCCTCCTCCCATGGCTCGCGCGCGCGTCGAACCCGTCGATCGCGAGAAGGTCAGGCCTCCTCCGTGCCCCAATCGATGCAGTGGAACAGTAGTAGATGGCTAGATGCGTACTACCTTGCGATTCGACAGCATTGTGTTTCAGTTTGATTCTGCTAGGTTAAACGTGTCGATTGATTTGTTTACTTACTGTTTATTATCGGGTTCTTTTGCAGACCTGTCCTCTCCTGCTCCGGGTTTTCACAAAGGTAAACCTCTTGTTATCTCTCTTACTGCTAACTTTGTTCATCTGTATTCCTGTATGATAAGTTCACGTTATGTGATTTACACTTCTGTTTAGTGTGGTTGACTGTTGAGAGCATATGTTCATTTGTTCACATACAAGTTAAATAAATAGTCAGAAACTTGATTGCACTAGTTATTTGCATCATGCAATCTTACCGAATCATAGGTTCTGGTGCCTTGATGGAATTGTAATGTTCATATCGCACTTGTAGTTGAATTGCACTTCAATACAGTATAACTCGATCACGTAACTCACAGTAGTGTTGTTGAAAATTAAATCCCAAGTCATTCATTTAGGACAGGCTTCAGATTCTTGAGTAAACACTCAGTGACACAGAAAGCTGATTGTGGTACTGGCCATTCATTTTCAGGTTGGTGGCCATCACCAAAATGAAGAGTTTGCTGTGAGAGGAAAGGAGCCGAAAGATGAAGTTCAGATATACACATGGAAGGATGCCACACTACGAGAGCTCACTGATCTTGTAATTTTTCTAAAGATTGTGCTTTCTTGTCATCTTAGGGAAAAATGAAATTTGATCTATAGTTTCATACTACTAACTTAGCAAAGTGGAAATCAACAAAAAATTGACTAGGCTGAAGATGATAAGTGGGGTGTGGCCCTGCATTCAATGGCATGCTAAATGTTGTTTTTAGATGGAGATCTGATCAGCAAGTTTTGGTTATGTTTCAGGTGAAAGAGGTTGCTCTTGCAGCAAGAAAAAGAAATGCAAGGCTTTCTTTTGCTTTTGTCTACCCTGATAAGCATGGTCGTTTTGTTGTCAAAGAGGTAAGAGTTTATTCCCATTGACCATTGTGACTATTCTTTTGCTCATCCTGTTTTTAAATTTCAAAACCCAAGCAAAACCAGTTACTGTGCTGGATGTGGACCATTCCTTTTCTTCCTCTGATACACAAACATGGAAAAAATGCAGAGCATGTTGGTCTTAATCTGAATAGGAATGAATGTTACTATCGTGAATGAGTTGGATTTTGCATGACCGTTAGCTATTAGTTTTAGTTATGATTACAATTTTGTGAGGTTATATTCATGGCATGCTTCCCATGACATCAAAGTCTTTTTTTTGTAAACAATTATTTTCTCAGGTATGCATACCTAACACGTCATTGGCACACCATTAGGACCCTATGTAGTTACCACTTACCACTCACCAGTAGATATCATTCACATTGTGATAATTATCAATCTCTCTACTAAAATAGAGCCTGTTACAAGTTATATCCATGCAATTAAACCACTTGCTACGTCAGTAAATTCCCTTTACAACCTGTGCTCCTTTGTGTTCCTAACCAAATAACTGTTCAATCGGTGATAACTTGTATAATTGGATATTGATTGAAGGTGGGTTCAACCTTCTCTTACGGTCATGGAAGGGGAGATGATGCTAAAACCCTTGCAGAGCTGGGCTTTCAGGTATTCATCATAGCTGTATATATTATTGCAACGTTTTCTTCTGAGGCACAAATCAATTGATTTATGTTATGTTTTGCAGATAGGGGATTACTTGAGTGTTGCAATCTATTGAGTGACACTGCTTCACGAAATAGTGTGTTTCTCCTGCCTACCGTGCTGAATCCAGCTTTCTTGTGGCGGTACCGAATATTAATGATGGTGAATATCTCTGTAGTACTAGGGAACTGATACCAGAACTGTTTTTTATGGTAGTAACCTTGGAATTCACTCAGTACTTCCGAGTGTTTTGAACATTGAAAAACGTTTGATGTGATTGCGTGTTATATATCTGTTCGTGGTTTCCTTGGAGCTGTAATTGAGATCTGAACATCATGCGCTTTCCCATAGATTATCCGCACCGAGGGATTAAATGTGTTTTATGTGCTAAATAACTGGGTGAAGTAAAATATTGTTCTCATGATCATCCCCTACTTATCATATTTCAGTGTTTCAATTTCCAACTGAGTTGGCAGAATTCTCTGTAGTCTGTAGTTCTGTGCTGAGCCCCAAAGTATCTGATTGTATGCACACATACTGAGTCGTGCTCGTGTACATACTTTTTGCCAAGTTAAATAAAACCACGGAGGCACGGCTATCACAACTCACAAGCAATATCAAAACAGGACAACGACAAATGAAATTGGAATTTCGTATGATTCTTTACGTTGAGTCACATCAATCAATACATATTATGTCCACTGGCAAGGAAACTCCTCTGTAAAGCATACTCCCCCGTCCTAAAAAATCCAACCTTGGTGAGAATGTAACATTACCTAAAACAACAAATCTGTTCAGAAGGGTGATGTTCTATCCTCATTAATATTGGGGTGATGTCCTATCCTCATTAATGTTGGATTTTTTAGGGATGAAGGGAGTAGACTATTTGCTAGTCGAGCCCAGGTCACTCCTCTGTAAAGCATTAGGCAGAAAAAAGGTTAATTCGATCCGTGCCATTGCAAATGTGGCTATTCAAAAAAAATATATCATTACAATTCATCTATTCGTAAGCGTGCCACTCAAATTGTAAAATTTGAAACATGCTTGCCATCACATTTTTTATCTTCTTCCCTATCTACACATAGGGTCCACCTGTCAGATTGATTTCTTCCTCCATCCTCCCCTCCTCTTTTTTCCCCATCTCTCTCCAGCACTTCTCACCTCCTCCCCACCAATCCATCCTCTCCCCGCCGCCAGCAGCAGGCCACCGGCGCTTGCACCGCGCCAGAGCACACGGCCCACGGCGGCCTCTGCCCACCCGTGCCCACGTGGAACCCGGCGACGGCACTCCAGCATGCGTGGAGCGGGAGCGGCGGCGGCGGCGGCGGCAGCAGCAGAACCCTATCTTTTTCTTCTTTTCCTTTTTTCTTAGTGAAAAGGACAAGAGCTCTGCCTCATGCATTAAGGAGAGGGAGAAAAACCTGTACCTTCTCACAATATGTTTCTTTCAGCGGATGCTTTGATCTCCTGCAGCTACTGCTCTTCAAAGTCCAGGAGCAGAGTACTCTTGTGATATGGTCTTCCCCACAACTTCATTTCCTCCCAAAGATATCAATCCTTGAGAAGAAATGCTCCAGGTCGGCGATACTATAGCGAGAGTGTTGGCCTGACTGTTTGGCTAAACAAAGTCATGGTTGGACCATTTAAGGATATCTGCTGAATTAATCCGAATTCTAACATCACCAAACAGTCCTTGATGATCCATTTCTTATTGGGCAATGGATCATGTATAGTTTCAGCATCCTGCTCTTTCTTTAAGTTCACACTTAATCTTTCTAATGTGCACTAGGTGTGTGGAGAAGCATTGGGGTGCAATTGAAATGCTCCTTGGGACAACCCTAGATTCTTTCCCTTATTCTGGCACTTGCACGTCTCATCTGTTTAGCGATAAAATCAGCTTCCTTCATTTTCCCAGAATCCTCCAGTGCACGATGAAGTGCAACTAAACTACGAGGTGCAGCAACAGAAGCCAAAGCACTTCTGTTCTCGATGAGTTCATAGAACAGCCGGAATGCTTCTGAAGCTCTACCAGTCATGCAAAGTCCATCCAGAACCATACTTGGAATGGCTACACCCAAATTCTGACACTTCTCCAAGCTAAACAAAGTACAATCTGCAGCTTGTATGAACTTCTTTTCCTCACAAAGGTTTGCGATTAACTTTTCCATCTTGATGTAATAGCCATGGTCATATAGAGATGTAATAATTTTGTAAGCACGGTCGTTTAGGTTGTTCCTGAACAATGTATCTACCAATTTTGTAGAAAGATCAACATGCTGGCGGATCTTCCTCTCTAGCATTATTTCAATCAAATCAGCTGCTTCTTTTGCACAACCATCTTTGTTCAAAAGCCCCAAAAGAACCGAGTGAAAAGTACTTGTGCTAGGCCGAAGACCGCTATTCAACATCCTGTGCAAGGCTTCCCATGCAAACTTCATCCTTCCCCTCTGTGAAAACCCTTCAATCACGGCAATGTAGCATTCATCATCAGGGACAAGATCTCGCTTCAACATAGAGAGCACCAACTCATACCCTTCTTCTAAATCACCCTCTCTGCAATGCCCAAGGATCAATGTCTTAAATGCAGGAACATCGACCTTACTCCTCCGGTCCAGCAGCTGCCCAAACAGCATCCTTGCCTTCTTTGTCTTCCCATGCTCACACAAGTACACAAAAACTGGGTTGTACGCTGCAATGAGCGGCGTGCAACCCCCTCTCTTCTTGAGCACCTCCTTCTCCAAGAGCTCATCCACAAGCTCCTCAGCCTGCCCAAACTCCCCATTCTCACACAACACCCGGATGACCATGCTATAGCTTGCAGAATCACGTCTCACACGGAGCTCCACCATCTGATTAAACACCTTCATAGCATCCTCGAGTCGTCCTTCCCTACAATGTGCGGCCACCAGAGTGTTGAATGTGCAAGTGTCTGGCTTAAACGAGTCCGTCTCCAACACCTCCTTCACTAGCTCCATCCTGCCAGCATCGCAGAACCCCTGCACCATCGTGTTGTACGTGATCTTGTTCGGCGCCACACCATCTGCAACCATTAACTTGAAGATCGCGAGAGCCTCGTTCACGAGCCTCTTGGCGCAGTACGCCTTGATCATGGTCGTGTAGGTGACAACGTTAGGAAAGACAGCTCCTCTGCCTTCTTCTCCGACGCGCATTCCGTCGAACAGCTTGCGCGCGGTGAGCACGTCGCCGGCGCGGCAGAGAGCGGAGAGCAACGAGTTGTACGAGATGGCGTCCGGCGCGAAGGCGTAGGTGTCCGGCAAGAAGTGGAAGAGCCTGAGGAGCGCGGGAGTGGACGGGTGCGGGGATGCGGTGGAGAGGCCGTGGAGGAGGGTGTTGAGGGTGGCGGCGTCGGGGGAGGCCGAGGGGGAGCGGAGGAACGCGGCGAAGAGCGCGGAGGCCGCGCGCCGGCGGCCGCGGCGGAGGAGGGCGGCGAGGAGGGAGTTGAAGGAGTGCGGTGTGGGGGAAGGGATGCGGCGGAAGAGGGAGGCGGCGGCTCGGACGCGGCCGGCGGCGGCGAGCGCGCGGAGGAGGGCGTTGAGGGCGTGGTTGGGGAGGAGGCTGAGCGGCGAGGGGAGGGTGCGGAGGTAGGAGAGCGCCGGGCGGAGGTCCCGGGAGCGGAGGAGGAGGTGCAGCTTCCGCGCCGCCGCCACCGACGCGTCCTCCGGCGAGCTCGACCTCGCCGCGCGATTCATTGCAGCGAACTTAGTACTTACCTAATACTACACCCTGCTCCCCTTACTAATAACAGAGGCAAACTTTTTTTTTTTTTTTTGAAATACGGTGTAAATAGTTATTAAAGATTTTAGCAATGATCATGTACACAAAAAAATAAATTGCAAATAGATATGAAAGATTTTAGCAACGATCATTTACACACACTAAAATATTGTGCAAATGGTTTTTTTTGTGGCAATGATTATTGAGACTGAATTTTCAGAATGGGAGCAGCATTATATGCTGACTGGGCAAGGTTTCAATTGTCTCCAACCCTTCCTTGCAGAAGCAAAAGAAGAACAGCTCAACTGGAGCATTACAAACAACCCAAACTCACAGTGAATAAATTACACGCGTGGTATGATGGTAAGCATTTTAGCCAGGAGAAAGACGAATCATGGAATTGCACAAGGCAGCAGAATAAAGGGTAATACTTGACATACAACTTCATGTCTCACATGGAGAAAAGGATCATTGCATGGTTTTGTTCATTATTCACAGGACTACAAGATGTTATTCCAACTGCAGCTACAGTTGCATTGCAAGGCAAATTCAGATGCTGAGATAGTCACAGAAATATAGCATTTCTTTCTCATCATGCAGGCTGCATTTCTCTCTCAGACATCAAACATGAGGCTGAACTTGGTGGCGAGAGGAATGGATATAATGGCAGCACCCAGCGCAGCACCAAATATACGGTGCGAGATAGAGAATGTAGCACTCAGCTGTGGCTTCTTCAGAGGAAGGTGGGGTGACAGGGGGCGGTTAGCAACAGGAGCCGACAGAGGACGGCTTGTGTGCAGGGGTCGGCATCCAGATGGGAGCATCTTTGGTCGCACAGCTCCTAGGGGACTAGATGTGTAGCCCCTAGCTTGCTCAAGGCTTGAGGGGCATCTGAGGCTGTCGATGCTGCTGAAAGATGAGCCTGAGCTACCAAGGGCACCTGAAAATATGGTGACAACAAATGTGAGGAATTCCTGGTTGCGTGAAATGAACTGTAAACAAAAAAAACATCCATAGAGCAAGAGCACACAAAAAACTTGGGGGTTCTTGACTGCATTTTTACCAAATCTGATTGAAGGCATTGTGAACTATACATGTATGCATAGAATTACCAGTTGCTTGCTACAGATTCAGTAGAGATGGCTGTTTCTCACTAAAACTACACATCAATTATTCACCTATGTCCAACCGGAGGTGATCAAAGTCATGTCAGACACGCATAAACTCTTGCCCCCATAAAAGATAAATCATGTATGACCAGCAACAGCTTTTTGCATTCAGATAATAAATGACCAGCGCTACACGGCTGTGTTTGATACTTTGATCATCTCTTGAGCTATGCAGACAATCTATATATGGTGATAAATCAGCACAATATTAGACTTATCTCAACTGAACCACTATTTGGCAGACTGACACTCTAATGTAGTTTCCAGTCTTGACCTACCTCAACTGTCAGTCCATTGCACATCCTACATACAAGAATATACTTAAAAAGATGTATGCATGTCTCCAATATTACCAATTCAGTGTGTCTGTGGTGAAATTGTTTGATATCATGTAACTACGTCAGAACGACAGATAGCATACCAAATCACAAAAAAATTCTTACCACGGAGAGCAAATGGAGCATCTCTGAAGGGAGCAACTTGGGAGTTGCTGTGATACTTCTCCATTCCTACACAGAAATAACAAAACAATCATACATCAGAATCAACAGAAATTTGACCCGAAAAAAGAATATGATTGATTATCTTTTGTCAATTGAGTATCATAAAAAAAGATTAACAGAAATGAATATTGGAAATATCAAAATCAACTGAAACTGTTGGGCTTCATTTTGCAGATCATAGATTGAGTAATGCATTCCAGGAAATTCCATGTAAGATTCAATGTTAGTCACAGGCTGGGATGCAGAAAAGATGACAAAAAATGCTATGGTTCAAAAATCCATGATGATTCACGATTGGCGAGTCAAAATTACACCACCTTTATATTGCCAATCAGTGTTGAAAAGATTCAGAAGCCGATGATGACACATGGAGTAGAACATTAGCCTGTGGATTACAGTTACACCTAAAAATTCTAACCACTTCACTCATATCCATGACATCTCTAAAATCCACATCATACACAAAATTAAGCCTAGACATGGGTTCCATAGTATACTACCGCACATAACTATACCATACCTATTCACACGTATATCGGATTATCGGTATATCACTAACAACGCAGAGAATATCTTCATGATGGGCCATCTAGGGTGAATTATGCAGCAGAGAATATGAACTACTTCTGATGTTTATGATACAAACAACATTGAAGAGCACAATGAAAAAATTTCCACACCAGGGAAACTTCACCAACCTGGGTTCTGCAAACCATGATTAAATATTTCAATCCAATAGAGTGGAATCCAACATCAACACAGGAACTTATGGAGAAAAATACTCCTCAACAAAATACAATCTACTAGTACTTCCAAACTCCCAATATGGTAAAAATCGTCATACTAGACGCGGTGGGGACTAAACGCAGGGTTGGGGGAATGGAAATATAGCTGCGAATACCAGTGGAAAATTGAAACCAAAACACATCGGCGGATGCGCCCGCTGTCCAAGCGAGATCCGGTTTTGGATTCGAGTCATCCAAGCAAGGTAAGGTAGGGCTTCCTTGCCCTTGAAAAGGAGAGCGCGTGAAGGAGGAGAGATGGTCACCTGCTACGGGCGGATGATGAGGGCGCCGGCGAGGAAGAGCTCCTGGTTGTGGCAGGGAGGCTTGATCCGGCGGTGGTGCGTGGCGGGGGTAGCCGGCCGCCGGCGAGGTGGGTCGCCGCTGGAATTCGCACGCACGCGTGACGGCGAGAGGTGAATTTGGGTTTGACAGCTTGGCAGAAAAGGCCCGTGACCTAGGACCCTCCCCCGTGGGCCCCACTTGTCATTCTCATATTGATGTTTTTATTTTCAATTTTCACAATTTTTTTTATTTTGACTCCAAGTTTATTATACGCTCGTATGAATGCAAAAGTTCTTGATGATTTTTATTCGTATCCATTATCTAAATACACGCCCATAACTTTTAGAAAAAAATTTTGCACGTCTCTATGTTCCATACTGCAGGACGTGAAAAGGTTTGATTTAACTTCAACCTTTTCTAAAGTTCGATCAAAGTTATGAAAAAACATAGGACCATCTACATTTCTATATCATCAATTTAGGTTTATTAAATCCATCATTAAATATATATTTGTTTTGTACCTATTGCTACACATTTTCTGTGAAATTTAAAAGTGTGAATTGTATTTTTGGCCACATTTTATTGTTAAGCCTTCACTCTGAACTACCCTTTAACTAATCATTTCATTTTTTACTAGGTAAATTTATGTTTGTTGTATTTTGGATCATCCTAAGTTTTTCTCTAACCATGTACAACCACTCCGCCAATAAAATTATGGCTTGAGCATGGTGAGAGAGTTTATTCTGAACCATCCTTTGACTAATCATTTCATTATTTATTTTACTATGTAAATTTACATATGTTGTATTTTGGATCATCCTAAGTTTTTTTTCTAGTCATGTATAGCCACTTCTGCCAACAAAATTATGGCTTAAGCATGGTGAGGGAGTAGATATGCTTATAAAAAGTGGTTTGGAGTGATCTAAAGTGCAATAAATTAATATAGAATTATATGGTCCAAATAAAACATAAGTTAAAACCAAAATGAAACTTTGGCAATAAATTAAATGCCCAAATTCATTCATTTTGAAATTAGTTTACCTTAGAAAAAAACCTAAAACACCTTATAATATATATAACGGAGTGAGTAAAATTCATCATATTTATTTACCAGATAGTACAAAATCGACCGGCACTATCTCCCTCACTCAACTAACTGATCCTATTTATTTACAAGACCTAATCCACAATTAATCTCTACTCGCCATGAATGGACGGCGATAAGGTGCATCAAATTGACATGGATGAAATTAAAATTCAGGTTGAATCAATCAAATTCAGAAGAGCAGCATCCTGACGTAGTCGTCGAGGATGGGGAGCCGCCGCTCGCTGTCGTAGCCGTACATGACGCCGACCATCCTGGCGGCGTTGAGCGCCGCCTGCGTGAAGCCGGCGGAGAACGTCGCCGGCGATGATCTCCTGGAGCTGGCTGAGAAGCACTCCCGGTTGAGCTCCTCCCACTCGCCAGCGATCAGCCGCCGCACGTGCTCCTCCGCCTTGCCGGCGGCGAGCCCCGGGTTCTCTTTGAGGTATAGCTCCTTGTACGATCCGTCCAATCCTTCCTGTGCCTCGTCCTACAATTTTTTCACATATTTCATACATTTTCAGTTCACGATAGTCCAACAATAATTGAACATCAATCTCCCATACAACTTTAAACAGTTTTTTGAAATTTTATATCCTTACAATCCTTAGAGAAGATATCAGAGATACCATATTGCTTTGATATTGTGTGCATGTATAGGCGCTGATGTAAAACATGAGAATAAGAATAAGATTAATTTGCTACATGTAATTACTTCCCCTAGTTCTCAATATAAATAATGTCGTTGATTTTTAACATATGTTTGACTAATCACTTTATTAGAAAGAAAATTATGTAGATATGAAAAAAAATGTAAGTCATACTTTTAAGTATAAACCAAATACAGAAGATCAATGGTCAGAGGATGTACATATGTCCAAAAGACAACGATGTTATCTGTATTTGAAAAAACGGAGGGAGTAGCATGTCTGACATGGTGAGGAAAAAATATAGGCGTTCTGACCTTGGCACTGCCCAGGTCATCCCAGAGTCTCAAGATTTTTGCTGGGCAGGAGATGACAGGAGGGATGTGATCAACAAACTCTTCTGCATTTTGGCTCACATCATGCCCTAGCATGAACAACAGGTGTACAAATACAAGTGGCACTCCTGAGGTGACAACGCCATTTCTTAGGTAATCCTCTGAGTCAGGAACCTGGCCAGCAGACAACCATTTTGTCTCTGTCAGGAATCCATCAAACAGCATTGCCCACTGCACAAGATACACATGGTAGAAAGAAAGTTCAGTCTTGCATTGCATGGTCAGTCTTGCTGCAAATTCGTTGTTAATGAGAATTTCTTTTAATTATTCTAATACAAAAGAAAAATTACGTACGGCTTTCTTCAGATGATTGATAGGGTTTACTCCGTGTTCTCTCTCGACCATATCCGCGATGTCATTTGTAACGGTGTGTAGAGCCCTGAAGCATGATTCCATGCAGCTAGGCAAGGAATCGGGAGCTGCAAGGTCCCACCTGTAAGAAAAAAATGCAATATATATTAATTGTTGCTTATAATCATATAACAATTCAAATTAAATCAGATAAATAGTGAAGACTCAGATTTTCTATCTTAAATTCAGACAATTACATTTTGATTGCCTGAGTGAAGCAGGAGAGCTCCTCATGTGTGCCAGCAAGATCAAAAATATCATCCACAATATAGACAAAGGAGACGATCTTTGTGAGTTCAATTCGGCATCTTGACAAGGAGGCACCCTGGATGGCTGTCATCATCCACACATACCATTTCTGAACCTGGTCCCTGGCAACTGGTATTTCTTGAGCCAATCCCAGGTCCATCCACCATCTGCATGCATCATCCATATTGTCATTTTCAAACACTAATAATCAAAGTTTAATACAGCAAGTTAACTATGAACCACCGTTGTGGATCACTGTTGTTTGATCCAACTGTTCAACAAATTAAGTAGAATCACTGTTGTTTCAATTAATACGTACAGAAAATTAAATTATAGCAAGTAACTAGCATGTAGTAACTATATATGAATCACTGTTGTTTGATACAACGGTTCAACTACTTAACAAGAATCACTGTTGTTTCAATTAATATAGCAAATTAAATGATATCAAGTAGCTAGCATGTACTCCCTCTACTCCAAATTATAAGGCTTATAATTTTTTACACGGTCTTCAGTGATATAATTCGATCACTAATTTATTTCATATTATGTTATCAACAACTATAAAGTTAACATCACATAAAAAAATTTAAAATAAGAATCTAGTTATATAACATGCATAATACTTAGTACATAAATATTTTTAGTACAACCATTAGTTAAAAATTACCAAATTTGATTTTCCTTAAAATAAGGATATCCTATAGTTTGGAACGGAGGGTAAGTTACAGTGAATCATACTGTTGTTTGATACAACTGTGTTTCAACCAATTAAGAATCACTGTTGTTTCATTACAACAAATTAATTAAATCATAAAAAGTAGCTAGCTACCTAGTATGTATCAATAATATTCAATGTATCTACCATGTATACCTTTTGATCTCCTGCATCTCCATCTGATGCAGCAGCTTGTTGAGCTGGAAGTCTGCAAGTGCGAGCTCCTCCATGGCAGAACACCTGATGGGCAAGGTCTGGAGGTAGCTGAGATGGTGCCTGGCCTTGTACTGATTCAGGCTGACATGGTAGGGATGATCCAGCGACTGCCTCACGTATCTTGCAAGGTTTGGCTCGAGGTAATCGATGGCGGATTCGAGGTTTCTGGTTGAGAACTCCTTTGCCTTGCAGAGTGAGGTTTCTTCTCCAATGTTCATGTGTGATATGTCTTGCAGGCTGAGTAACCCTCTGATGTCCTTGCTGTAATCGAGCCTGAATTCGCCATTATCATCTGTGAATCTTCCAAGAATCTCATCTGTGATCAACAGATAATCATGGCTAGTTGATTGAGTAATCTGTAACATATGATCATATGATCATTAGTGTGAGCTAGTGATCATCACCTGCTGAGACATGGTGGCCAGCTTCTCTCATGAGGCGGAAGGCGAGGGTGGCGTCGAGCAGGTCGCCGCCATGGGCGAGCTCCTCGAGCAGGCACGAGGCGTCCATGGCGTCGTTGACCTCGTCTTGGAAGTAGTGGTCGATGCAGAGGCGCCTGAGGTGGTCGACGGTGGCCATCCGCTCCCGGCCGCCGCCGCTCGCCGTCTTCTGGTGTCGCCGGCGTTGATACTGCAGCATCTCCTGCACATCGTCCGTCAGGGCTTCGTGCCGCCCTATCAACACCTGCAAATCAATTAAACACGAGGTAGATTAGCAACTAATCAATATTGATCAGTAGTATTATGCATGGTGTTAATTAGCTACGTAATTTTTACTATTAGATAATAGCGCTAATCTATCTGTTTCATACTCTAAGATGTTTTAACTTTTTTATAAGTTAAACTTCTAGTAAATTTTAATATAAAACAACCTTACTGTCAAAATATATATTTAATGTGCTGATAAGACAAATCGAAAAATTAAAATGATTTATAATATAAAAGCTACGTAATTAAATATATTTAGTGTACGTGCCTGAATGTCGAAGTCGGTGGGTAGCATGGATGAGTGAGAGGCGAGCTCTTGGCGGCCGGGGTATATCGCCGGCGAAGGGCGGACATGGGCTGCACGGCGGTGGTGGCGGCGACCACTGCTCCGGCTAGCCGGAGAAGAAGAAGCCGAAGCAGCAGCTGGAAGGAGCAATGGCTCCAGGAGACGAAGGGAGGAGGAGAAGGACGAGAAGACGTGGCAAGCCATCGATAAGCTATGCTAAGCTAGCTGCTGGATTAATTAGCGCTGTGGTTGATAATTAGCTTAGTAATTAGCTATCTAGGTATATATCTAAGCTTTGATGTGTGGCATCAAGCGAGTTTTAGATGGGATGGAAGGTGGAATGCATGGCCACTCCAATTTATAGGAAGTTGGGAACTGTGTGTGGGACCCACAAGGCGTGCTTGAATGCTGAATGTGTTGATCAGGTATTGAGGTGACGATACATGTGAACTCGGAGGGAATTTGTGGTTATAAACTCCCGAACAAAATAACTGTAAAAAATATGATTTTGATGACATTGAGTATCTCCTGTCATATATGAGTATATGTGAAGTGAAAGTAACGATGATATTATTGTATAACGCCATGATTTTTGTGTTGTCATTTTTTTCCATAAAACAAAATCACCCGTAGGTGAAACGGCTTTCCGACGTGGACTCTTGTGCATCGTCATTGTCTGACTGGGACGAGTTGTTTGGTTGCATGTTCGATTTGCCATACGTTTTGGACTAATATGTTGCTTTACCATAACTAGTATGGTGACCCACACAAATTACGCGGCTAGCATCCTTATGTTTTCTCTCATATAATATCATATATATATATTCTTATTTTATTATTAAAATATCTTAAAATAATAACATATTTAAATTTTATACTAACTTTATCAAACTATCAATGTGTAATATTATACACGTGATAGTTATTAATTATTTTTAATACCGAATTTTAGTTGTTTCTCAATTATATTTCTATATGGCCTCTAGACTCCTCTTTCAACATTCTTTATTTTTTTTAATTATGAATTTTATTCCTATATTTCTTATTTTAAATTCAAAATTTCAGTTATTTATAAATTATACTCCTATACGAACTCTTGACTCCTCTTCCAATATTTCTTATTTTTCAATTACGAATTTCTGTTATTTATAAATTGTATTTCTATGGACTCTAGACTCTTTTTCTATTATTTCTTATTTTTTAATTATGAATTTTCATTATTTCTAATTGTATTTCTATATGGACTCTAAACTCATCTTTAAATATTATTTATTTTTTTAATTTCGAATTTCGTCCTATATGGACTCTAGACTATTGTTCCACTATTCCTTTTTTTAATTTCTAATTTTAGTTATTTGTAAATTGTATTTCTATATGTACTCTAAACTCTGTTTTTAATTTTATTATTTTTATTCAGAATTTTAATTAATTCTAAATTCCTATATGGATTCTATACTCTTCTTTCGATATTCCTTATTTTAATTCCTAATTTCTATTATTTCTAAATTGTATTTCTATATGGACTCTTAACTTATCTTTCAATATTTCTTTTTTTTTAATTCCGAATTTCAGTTATTTTTAAATTGTATTTCTATATGGACTCTAGTCTTTTTCCAATATTCCTTATTTTTTAATTTCGAATTTTTGTTATTTCTAAATTGTATTTCTATATGGACTCTAACCACTACTTTTAATTTTCTTATTTTTTTTAATTCTGAATTTCCATTAGTTCCATTGTATACCGGCATGGACTCTAGTATTCTCTTCCTATATTCCTTATTTTTAATTCTGAATTTCAGCTACTTTTAAATTGTATTCCTATATGAACTCTGTTTTTTCTTTTTCACGGATTAATATGAGAATTTCTAGACCATGAGAGCGAACGTGGAGGCTTCTTTTTCTATTCCTTTAATAAGTTAATAGATAGATAGATTTGCGTGGCTCGAAAATCCTTAGTGAGTTGGGCAAATTTAGGAAGGATTTTGTATGCCACGATCGATGGTACGATAATGAACCAAACGTTAGATTAGATTGATTAAACTTTGCTAAAGATTTGGTAAAATCAAACGTTCCTATCATACTCACGCCAACAGCATGGATATCCATTAAAAAGATATCGTGAGAACAATCTATTTCAATAAAATCATTGCACAATAAATCAACAAAACCTAAAATCATTCCGTATCCTTCTAACTTACCTCAATAAGACATGGGGTTCAATATCATAATACCAACGAATTTCATCGAGAACCAAACATCCCTATAATACTAGCGCCAACAGCATCATATAGCATATACTATTTTCATCCATAAACAAAAATATTTTTAGTTTATTTAAGTATATATTAAGATTAAGAAAAAAGAACACTTTGATGCTCCTTGTTTAATGAGGAACGGAGAGGAACGGGAGGATGGGTTCATGTAGGATGAAAGAAATTTAAATGAGATGTAATTTATATGATGAATAGTACTATAACGTTTTAGTATTTATACTAAGTTTTAAACACTTATAATGTTTGTGTTTGTGAATAAAGGGATACATGATCACAAATAAAGGTACACGAACACGTGGAAATGCTCACAGGTGCTGGTCACACTGGGGAGAGTGTCGGTGAGAGCTTCGATGATCAGTAAACCACGTGATTTCTATCTATAATTTCAGTTTTTCCAAGAATTTTCCGTTGTAATTTGCGAAAACGACGGGATGCCCTTGGAGATATGAAAGCATTTTACTGTTCACCTCTGCAGTAGCTAGATGCTACTGCAGAGGATCCCAACGCGCTGACCCATCCATCGCTCTTGTGTTAAGCCCTGTTGCTATTCCACACATGGCAGGGTTGGTTTTGTACATTACTTCTTCCGGTCAAAAAAATTATTTAACGTTTTAAAACTCCGATCATTAATCATTTCTTAAATACTTATTTAAAAAACAAATAACATACATAGAATTGACTAAAAAGTACTATTATTGTAATATCATAAATTTATTTAATTTCATTATCTAAATCTAACACAAAAGTAGTTGTTAGAATTTTAAAATTTTGACATAATTTTGTCCTAAATATCGCATGCACTTTTATTGGAGGAAGTACCACACATGTATGTGCTAGCTAGCTAGTTTACTGCGGTGCTTATATGTTCTCGAGCACAAAGACGGAAAATGCTCCTCTCCAGACGCCCGATGCGATGTGGGAGGAAAAAAATCATGTGCCTCCGCTCCTCACTACTCCTTCCTTACTCATTCCTCTCCTTACTCCCACTCAATGATCCCTAGCCGATGATGCATCCTTCCATGATCCCTAGCCGATGATGCATCCTTCCTTCCCTATTCCTCTCCTCCTACTCCACTTTGTCCCAGCTAGTGTCATAGGAGGTGGAGCTCGTCCGATTGGTGGTGGAGATATCAGGGCCTTCCTCTTCAACATGTCTCCTCATTGTCAGTCCCCACCGGAGCTCGTTCGATTGGGGTGATGCTAGATGGCCAGATCCACCTCTTCCAATCAGCTAAATTTCATTTAGTCAATGATGAACTAATTTAGTTTATTTAATTGAACTGAATCAGAGTTGAGTACAATGATGACCAACGCTTTGTTGGTCGGTCAACGTCTGTCCAACCTAAACATGCATGTCACAATCTTGCACCCTCCTGTCCCTCTACCACTACTCTACAAGTCGATTAACGGGTGACTAATAAAATGGTTGATTGGCACACACGCGTTCGTTCACATGGTCGTCTTCATCAAGTGGGAAAAATATTTAATTTCATTACTATGTGTGGTTTGAGCATCTCTGAGAGAGTTTTTCTTTGGCTCTTCATGTCACAAATTTGGCAAACACCGAGAAAAAAGGCATACAAGAGATTCTATCTGGATGGACAAGTCATCTCGCTAGCCAAACCACCCCTTTCGTTGGCCAAATCTAGTAAGCCGCAATAATTGAAGGGAAGAAAAAAAGGAGATAGAGACTGGCATGTGGATTCCATAGAGAATTAAGAGTGTAGATGGAGATGTTGTTGGAGCTAGGTAGAAGAGGAGGGGTGCCTAGGAACCCAGTCAAGAAAATTTTTTAGTTATAGTTCATCTATTTTCACCATATGGACACCCCCTCAATCCAAATTCAAGCACCCATATCAACCTAAATTTGGTCTAAAGTAAGCAAGTGGTACCCCTTTTCAGTTTGTTCTAGCTCCGTCCCTTGTATGTTGGAGCACATAAAAATGTAGAGATGAATCTTGGACTAGCTTGTCAAATGGGTTAATGAAGAGTAAGATTTAAGAGAGGTCTTGGAGATGCTCTAGGACGACTTGCAGTTCGCAACACGTCGTTTAAGCGTTAATTGTAAAAACAGGGCAGGGAATAATTGCCATTAATTAAGATCAATCATGGGCATGTACTGTATCTATCTAGGGCTAGTTTTGGTCAAGATGGTCAGGTGCATGTTAAACATGGAGGTCAACAGAGATCCATTTCGTGAGGTTGCACCATGCGTGTACTTTTTATATCTGAACCAAATTCCTCTTGGAGGAAAATGTATTTATGCTCAATTTCACACACCCATACACGTTTATTAATAGTACGTATACACCACACCAAAACTTTCAATTTTAGAACCATCAACCTTGTTTTTCACATTACAGAGAGTGGTCGTTGTACTACTTTCTTTTTGATAGATGAACTCTTGTCCTTACTATTCAAAACAGATTTATCACTATCACGGATTCACGAGCCCCCGGAATTTTTACATCTTAGCCCTACTTCATGTTCTTGTTCTACAAATAGTCCGACTAAAAACTTATTCTAGAAATAAACCTTAACTCAACATCATCAACCTTGACATCAAAATACAAGAACCTTGATGAGCTGGCCTGAGCTCCACGTAAACTGGTAGGTTAACCAACAAATATGCCCTTAAGTAATGATGTAAATGTAGTGTGGTGGTAAGATGCGCACTCTTACCATACTGGCGAGCGAGGTTCGCTACCATAGAGAGTCCAGTCCAGGAAATTAATGTAAACTATCATTCTCTCTTTGGCTTCTAGCTAAATATAAGCAAATTTCTTAAATTCTATATAAGGTTCGCGCCAATGTTTTTGGTGGCGACCACAGGATAATAATTCGACATAGAGTTTGTGCTAGCTTAGCGAGGATCTCAGCGAAAAAGTTTGTAACACCGATATGTCATACTTCGGTCCATTGTTAATACCATTGAGTTAAGGGTCTATTTTAAAATAAATTTTCTTGAGGGTCTATTTATAAAATGAGAATACAGAAATTTAAAGGGCTAAGATGCAAAATTTTAACTACATTCCCAGCCCATCTTCAAGTCGATCATGAGAGGAAGGAACAATAATTCACACTAAGCAACCTTTGAGTCCGTGCGGCTCCTGATTTTTTTTTTCCATCAAGATGTGGCGTGATCACATGGTACCCACATTTGCAACCACGTTTTAGTTATGTTGGGGAAATAAGGTTGACGACTATAATGGTTTCGTTCTTTTCCAATTGTCATTTTGAACATCTATACACAATGCACATGTCTCATTATTAATTTTTCTAATTATTTATTTATAAAATTTATTAAAAATGTAACCAGAAGGAAGTGTTTTTCGTAACAAATCCATCATTAATTCGCCGGCCGGCGGAAGTGTATTAAGATGAGAGAAAAAAAGTTATCAGTTACAACAACAAATCCATCATTAATGATTTAAGGAATCAAGGTTTGAATGTACACATTCTAGAACTACGTCTACTTTAGAACAGTGGTACTATTTATGTCTAAATATCAGGCACAATGGAATGGAACATAAGGTTGTAGAAAGCAACCAGGTTGCCATCAACAGCGGGGACCTGATCGAGGTTGACTTCTGGTCTCAGTACTTTGGCGAAATTTCAACTAGAGCGATACACATTGGGACTTTCGAGAATGACAAGAATAAGTAAACCTGTAGCTGATCTTCATATAGGAAACATCGTCCATCAACGAGGTCGAAGTTAGTTAGGTCTCACAAAAAAAACGTGGTCGAATTTTCGCTGGTTTCTTGCCTGACGAAGGTCTCTTTTTCCCCCTTTTTTGGGTGCCATCACAAGTTCACAACGTCGATCCATCTAGGCCTCAAGCCCAGAGTTGGTTTGTTGTCGTTTTCTTTTATCTAGGTCTGGTGAAAGATGGCCTCAGAAGATGAATATGTGAGGCCAAATAATCCTACTTGTACCGTCAAATGGATGGCAGGGATGAAACAAAGGCAAACTTTTGATTCTCTAAGCAGACAATGAAGTTCTTGAATTACCATGAGATTCTCGTGTGTGTGACAAAGATTCAGACTTCAGCTTTGGCAATATACTCTCAATTTTTTTCAGACCGAACCCAAGGCTGCCAGTGAGTATCTTGAGGGACAGAAAAGAAAAGAATTCCTTCTTTCTAAGTTGCTCACATATCAACATCTACCAACCAAGTTTCTTTCTTTCTTTACCATGTACTCGGCTACTGGTCTTCTTGTGCCATCACAAGCTCACAAATGTCCATCCATCTACTGTTCTACTTCCTGGTGACCTGGTGGGATCTATACACAATTGCGGAACAGCGAAACGAAGCCAACAGGCTTCAGATTGTTTTTTTTTTTTTTTTTTTTTTACACAGGATTCAGATTTCAGAATGTGCATGCAGTGCAGCCTGCACCCTGCGTCGAGAGCGAATGTATGACTACTTGACGAGAAATGATCCGTGGCGTGGGAGCTTACTGCTTACATCGGCCGCGGTCCAGTTTAAGCTCCACCCATGCGCCTCCTGAGCCGGCTCCGTGTCATCCGGATCGCCTCCTGGATGAGCGTCTCCTCGTCGGGTATTACCGGTGCTTGATTCGTGTTGCTCGCCGTCGCCGGTGGATTGGCCGCCTGCGTCGGCTCGGTGCTCTCCGTTGTGACAGCTTCAGGACCTGCTTGAGGTGGCTGTGGCTGTGCAGGAGGCACGGCGGCGCCTGGAGGGGCGACCGGAATTGGGGCCTTGTCAGCTTGAGCTTGGTTCCTTGGCGGAGGCTGTGGCGGCAGCGGAGGCGCTGACGGTGAAGGGACAGGCGGCGGTGCAGGATTCACCTGCCGAGTCCGTGGAGGTGGTGGACGCTGCTGGTGTTGCTGTGCCTGAAGAAACAGAGATGTTGAGAGTCAGGTCGGAGGCGCTACACAGATATAAGCTGATGCAGGCATCGTGCGATAAATAAGTAAATATCTAGTTCAAAAACAATCATCTGAACATACAACTGAGAAACATGAAGCGGATGTTACAGGGGCAAGCATCATTACACCACTACGTGCTCATATTACAACTCAATCATGCATCAGTCTCAACTAAGGCGGGTCGCAGGCACCTACTTTGTCAGTAAACTGAAGACACGTTAGTACTATGACGAGTGGTGTAACATCATAATGAGTATGATGCTGGTAGTATTGTATTAATTTAACATGAGAAAAATGTGCACGAATCATGTACTTTACTATAAGCAAAAATAAATTGGAGGTGTTCAAGTTGAACCCTGCCAGAAAATGACCACAAATTTTTGCATTGCCAAACTATACACGGTAATTTCCATGTAACAAAATGAATAGTTTATATGAAACAGTCAAAAAAATTGTAACAAATGGTAAAATAACAAGACAAGAAAGGTCCGTTTACTACAAGACACAAAAAAATTGGCAAGTTCAGAACTAAGTGCCTACGCATTTACTACTAAACATATGGTCCATTTCTACATCAGCAGGGTTCCGCATCCTATTCCTAGAGACCTAAAAAACAATTGGTTCGTGGGCCCAGGTTATATGGAAGGTAATATCAGCACCATGATGAACCAAGTTAAGATAATAAAATAAAGGGCCATTTTTGAAACACAGATGTAATTAGGGTGCAAAATAGCTTCCCTAGTTAGGAGTCACTGCTAAGGGAGCTTGGCAAAAGATAACCACAAGAACACACAACCTAAATGAATCAGATCCACTTGGTTGTGCTTCTCTTGCTGAAGCAATTTTAGAAACTTTCCAGCACCTCACAACGAAAACTAGTAAAACTACCATATTAAGAAATTGATTCAGCATGGTCAAATTAACTCAAGCTCATAAGCTCAGAAATAATCCAGAGAAATAAAGGACACCGGCTAGCAACAGATATTACTAATACATCTAAGGACAATGCTTAATTCAGATTTTTTTTTAAATAAGCTATAGTGTGTTTAAAACAATTGGTTCCCAATAACAGACCCATCGATGATACAAAGAAAAATGTAAGTCGCTAGATGGTGATCACGTAGTAGGACATGCGTTCAGTTGGCATGAACTTCTCAACAACAAGCAGTCAAACACAGCCTTTCAGACAGCTACACATAAGTTCCTGCAAAGGGTACCACTGATAGAAAAATAGTGAATAATCCACTGAAATGGCACTAGGTTAACTATCTTTCCGGAACCTCACGATATTATTTTTAAGTTGGATTTTCATTTGTAGTTCAGTAAAGATCCCACAGGATCAGAGATTCAGAATCAAATTCATATATCATATAGTAACCCAAATTCTTCAAGCACTAAGAAGAAAACATGCACTGAAATGCATATGTCAGACCTTTCCATAGAAAGGCTTGGTAGTATATTTATACCACGATTAAGCTAAGTCTTACTTATGAAAATGATTATGCATCTCATTAACAGCAACGCAAATATGAACCTAAATACCTAATGGTAGACATGGGATGTGAAAAATGCAGGGATGAAAGGAATATAGAACCGAAAGGTCATAGGTATGTCGAATTTGCTGAATGCGTATGTTACTGCATTTCCCAAACAAACACCATTCATGCATCTGAAATTTTGAATATAATCATGAATCATGAAGATTACTAGTTCCGATCGGCGAGAGAGAGAGAGAGAGAGCATGCTGCAGACCTATTCTTCTTACTTCCACCAGCAAATGGAACTGAGAGATTATGGCTGGCAAGCAACTTTAAGAGTTTCCTGAAGTACCTGAGGACGAGATCTCTGAGCCTCTGACTGTGAAGCAATATATTGCAAGATTTCATAGAACCTTGTGTGACTGTAGTCTGCGATCTTCTGGAAGTAATGAACTGCCATATCACCAGCTCTAGTCCTCAACTCAAGTAGATTGCGATCAATTTCAGCTTCATGTTTGCCAATGTACGGCTTGAAGAATGACTCGTACACATAGGCAGTGCCCTGAAAGTGCTCTCCGTTACAAACAAACCATATGATTTTGAAATTAAAAAGAGATAAGAAATTTATACCTGTGTCTTGGGATACCACAGATACACGATAAATGCCAGCTTTGCTTCACTATACATTGGTAGCCTGTATGACAACAAAATCATCATCAGCAAGCATGAAAGTTTCCTCCCATACTGCAACCACCAAAAAAAAACCCAATAACAGATGGCGACATTACCATGATACAAAATTATCCCCAACTCTCTCAAAAACAGTTAGAACTGCTAGTAAAATCCTGTAAATTCATCACCGAGCATGTTATCAAGTAGATAATTAAATCCAAGAATGATAGTCTAGAGGGGGTGTCCAATACAAACCAGTACTGACACCAGAACCGCAACTGCTCAACCTCAGGTCTGTTCAGCTCCACTGTCTTGTAGCAATCATAGGCTGGGTAAGCATATCCAAGAATAAGTCTGCAAAATCAAAAAAGATAGCAAAACAGATAACAGGTGTGGCCAAAATCATTGCCCCTTTCCAGTAATTAAAAGAAAACTAAAGCTGCTACTTACATCAAAGCTCTGGTAACGATTGAGACGACCATCTTGAGCCCTATTTCACAGAAACATCTGTTAGATCATGGGGTATACATTTTCTTTTAGCAAAAATGGCCTAGGAAAACAAAATTGGACTATGAGCATCAAATTTACAGGAGCAATTCCAGAACAGCTGACATGAATAAATGGAAGCACTCCCTTTCTACTGCATCATCAATTGTGCATTTAAAAATGCAGTGTTCAATCATGGTAGCATCATAGCAACTTCTAGGAACCCTTTTGCTAGAGTCGGATTTGCTAGAACAATCGCTACAAGCAATAGGGAAAATCCACATGATTACTACTAGTTCAGGCAAGACCAAACAAAATAACCTAAACATGCTGAACACAACAATTAGTTTCGGAACTTCGAAAACGAATCAAATGGAAGCGAAATCAAGCAAGCAGCCAAAACTTCTCCCCGCAATTCAGACGAGTCTAATCCCTACCTAGGCAGATAAATCAACGGAGCACACAGGGAATCGCTACATTTGACTCGCAAATCTCCCCAAATGCGCACAGCTTGCACCGAACGCCACCTCGCGCGGGGCGATTGCAGCAGCGCGCAGAAATCACAGCTCCACTACTACTACAACAGCAGCAGCCTAATCCACATCTAAAACCACAAGCTAATATTCGTAACGTGTACGGGAAATCGAATCCAAACGAGAGGGGAATACCTTTCCTCCCGCAGCAAGCAAGCAAGCAACGGATCGATCGACGAGCTACGGCCCGCCTCGCCGCCGCACGCACGAACGCCGAAGCGGGGGACGGCGCGCGGTCCCGGAAGCTTCCAGAAGCTTCTCGACGGAAGCCACCCCACCCCCACCCGCGTCGGCGGCGAGCGAATTCAAAACCAAGGGGAGAGAAAATACAAGAGAGAGGCTTTTGAGTTTAATAATTTCCTTTTCGGGGATAATCTAAGCAAGGACGCGAGGAAATTATCGTAAGACTGTAAATAATTTTTTTTTTGTCTTCCGTCCGCTACTCGTGTGCTAGCCCTAGTCACTGACTGTGGGCCCAGGAGTAAGAGAGGACCCACCTGGCTGTGTCTACCGGTGGGTCATGTGGGGACCTCCTGACGTGGACGCGCTCGCGACGGGCGTTGGTAAGGATGGGGAAAACGTGAGGGGTTTTATACCCGGCGCGGGATGGGCTAGATCGGAAGGTGTGGGCCCCGGGTGTCAGTGAGTGTTTTGGGGTGGATAAGGTTGCAAAGACGGTAAGTAAAGAATTGCTGCTGCTGTGTTGGGATAGGAGGGGGAAGGAATATGTGAAGTCGCGGAGGATAGAGATGCGATCTCCGCCGTCGATTCCGTCCACCGGCGGCTTTACCCGATTCGGAGGCAAACGACGGAGACAAAAGTCGGCCGCTCTACTTGTGTCACTGGCATGTGGGGCCATGGTTCTGACACAGCCCAGTACCGTGGTGGGCTGTCAAGCGTGTTAGGCCCATGGTTGATTTTGGGCCATAACTGAATGCAAATATGGGCCGACTGAACCTTCTGCACACACCCTCCGACCCTCCGTTTCAGAATTATTTCATTTTTGGTTTCTCCGAATTGTCCCAAAATAAACTTATTTTTAAGTAACTGTTACATTGAAGTTTGTAAAAGTGAAGAATAATTATATTGGTGGTAGATAAAGTAAAAATAATTATATTAAGATGTGATAAAATGAGAATATTTTAGTCTTTTTTTTATTGGTATATACGAAATGAGTGTAAAATAAACTTATTTTGAAATGGAGTGAGTAGTTAGTTTGTGGTCCACACAAGCTTGGACTCAACTCTGGACAGCCCTTGAGAAGCCTATATGGTGCTGTGCTGCGTCAACAGCATGACTCACATGTCAGCGAGACTAGCTAAGTACTAGTCTTATTACAATTTTTTCGATTCTCTTTTCTCCTTTCTCTTTTTGTGACATGTTGTCTAATCCATGAGTCACTTACACCTCTGCACACTGCGACTGATTTCGTGTACTCCAGGAGCTGCACCAGGCTTCAATTTCAGAAAAACGAAAATGATCTCATTTTTACTCTCTTCCAAGAAAACCATCTTGATCCATTTGCATTGCGTATTTGCATGTTATCCTTCATTAAATCAAAAGATATAGTGTATCGCGGTGAATGAATTGGAAGCAGTACGTTCAGATGTGATATTGTAAATGGACCAGAGCAGATTGTACAAAGAGTGGTACAATTAATCACACGCCAAGAGAGGAGAGGACTCCATACTTATACATGGTAGATTCACCCATAACTTTGCCTTGATTGCACTTTACTTGCAGCTAGCTAGCCACACACATGTGGCCATGTCTTTTTTTTCGATTGTTTACCAGATGACTGAAATAAACTATATGCTCTACGTTTTAAGAAAAACATATTTTCTCAGAAAACTTTATTCTATGGGATAATTTAGTTCTTACCCCTACTTTCATCTTCAATATTGATTTTGTTCCCTTTTTTGGAGTTTTCGTTTTTGCTCCCGCTTTTATGAAACGAAGCAACATATTACCCCTAGAGGGATAAGTTAACGGTGTTAAATATTTGATAAAAGAATATTTGTAACCTCACTTTACTTCTTTTCTGGTTGCACATTTGTTCCTCGTTTTGTAAAACTTGAATTTTTTGAAGATAATTAAAATCAAATATAACAAAATTATCCCTTGGAAGGATTTTTGCAGATATTTTATCTTAAATATCTTTAAAAAAATTCAAATTCCCTGCTATATACAAAATGAGGGATAAATGTGCAATAAGAAAAGAATTGAAGTGAGGGTACATGTGTCATTTTATCAAATACTTAATACTATTAACTTATCCATCCAAAGTAGGAGCAATACGTTGGTCCATTTCAAAAAAAATATGGGCAAAAACGAAAACCCAAAAAACGGGAACAAAATCAATATTGAAGATGAAAGTAGGGAAAAAACGAAATTGCACCTTTATTCTATTGTATTACCTAGACCACTCGTTTTAAACTATTTATTATTACTTTTGAAAAGAAACTGGGGCGAGATTAAAACTTTGCGTGCAGCGGAGATCAGATCATGCAATCCGTATAACGAATTTATAATAATTTTTTGCATAATGGATAATTTGGCTTTGACTTCAACAGAAGCTAAAACTTTATTTCATCGTGTTACTTAAACCACTCGCTATAGATTGTTTATTAAGTTTCTTAATAAATATTTAATTTATTCATACAATGAATAGATAATTCATAATAATAATCCGCTTAACAAGCTAAATACCAGATAGATGTAAAATCAAAGGTGTTTTTGATTGTTATTCTGTGATGAACAATTGGTATTGGAGATTATTGGTTTTGATATTTAGAATTTATTTGCAAAGTGGTTTTGGAGATGATTGGATTTCACAGGTGATATACAGGTACTGCTGGATTGGGTCCGGTCAGACCGGGCAGTGGCTGCCGGTCAGACCGGCGTGTATTGCGCGGTCAGACCGGTGCAGCCCGTGGTCTGACCGGCTGACGCTGTGTTGGTTTCGGTTTTGGGTTGTTTGTTTGGATATCCATGATTGTTTCATGAATATGACTTATAGATGGATACTATGCGTATGTAATACTGTTGTTTGCTAACAATGAGTCAAGTTGGGGATAGCTTGGTCTCGGACTATGGTTTTTGTTTGTTCCATGTGTAGGTGAATTAATGCCGGGAGAGTATTTGCGGTGATGGATCGGGAGTCGGCTTGGGGATAAGACGACGTCCAGGGTGGTCAGAGATCATGCGGGATACTAAGCCTAGAGTTCAATGAACGTGGAAGGTGAAGGTTCCATATGGCATACGATGGAGGTATTGTGTGCGTATGGGATGCGGAGTCGAATTTGGAAGGAGTCCAAATTTGGTGGAATTGGTTATATAAAGTTTGTTTCTTGTACGAGAAGGTTTCCTAGGGTGATTAGGACTTCTAGTATGAGTTTGGTTCGTGGCTTTAGGCTACCTACCTTGGGTATAAATAGAGAGGGAGCGTGAGGCTTCCTAGTATCGCTTTTGAGAGCAATTGAGTTGATAGTTTTGTTAGGGTTTCGAGTTTAGTCGAAATTTTTGTAAGGAGTGCTGTTGGTGCACTTTGTAAACACAGAGAGAATCAATAAAGTCGTCATCCACTTTAAGAGTTCTTCGATTTTTGTTTCACCGGGCTTCGGCAGTCCAACCAGCGACATACCGGCGGCAATGCGGCGGTCAGACCGGTGGCAGATCGGCAGTCAGACCAGCGACGTCAACAGGCAGAGGCAGGCAATCTCAGAGGTTCGACCGGAGTTTGATCTCGGTCAGACCGACGTGTACCAGGCGGTCAGACCGGCGCAACACCTTCGATCAGACCGCAATCCGTCGAATTTGAGGGTAAGTTTTATTTCCGCTAAAACTTTTGGTTTTTGGGCATAACAACCATTCACCCCTATCTGGTTGGTTTAATTTTTGCTATTCGATCCTACAACAGAAAGAGAGATTAGGGATATTTTTAAGTAAGAGATAGGGATTGCAATAGAAGTAGGAGCAGATCACCCTGCACCAATCACCACCACCACCACCACCTTGGTTTCACCAATGCAGGAGCAGAGATTGGTGTTTGGTTTACAGGAAGTAGTAGCACTAGTAGATGATGACGAGTACTCCACATGTGGGACACTGAGCCGCAGATGCAAGTGCAGTGCAGTGCAGCGCATGCAGAGGCAAGGTTTCCGTTTCTGCCCACGCCAAAGCGGCCAACAAAAAGCGCGACGTCTCCTACAGTTGCAGCTCCTCTACCTCGCATTTACTCATCCCTCGCTCCCTCGCTCGCTCGCCTCCTCTTCTTCCTCCTCGCCTTCTTCTCTTCTCCATCTCTATCTCCAAGAAAAATCTCGCATCTTTCTTTTTTCTTCTCTCTCTCTCTCTTCCTCTCTCTCTGTTGCTGCTGATCAAGAAGCTTGGAGAGAGGGAGACGGATCGGTGCGTGCATAGGCATGACTGGAGGTTAGTGCTGTGGAGTGGTCTGTTTGGATGGATGGATTGGAGGAAAGGGGATTCATCTGCTGATTTTGGTTGTGGATTGTGTTCTTCTTCTTCATCATCATCATCAACTGCCCTGCAATTCTGCCCTGTTTCTTGCGGGTTTTTTTTAATGTCGTGGTTGCGTCTCGATTTCAAGACGGGCTTGGCCGCTGGTTTGCCTGCCTATCTATCTTCTTTCGGTTGGCTTTGATTTCGCGGTTTGGTTTATGTTTTGCTATATGCTTCGACTCCGTCGTTTGTTTGATTAATTTCTTGGCATAATTTCGAGACAAGGGTATGAAATGTGGAGTTCACTGCAATTCAAATCATATGACTAGTTTAATTGGATGAATTAAAATTTTTACTGCCACTTTCTTTTCTTGAAATGGAGAGAGCATTTGATGTTAAAATTCTCAAGCCTTTTGTGTGGGGGAGAATACCCTGAATTCATTTTCCAAGGTGCGGTGCGACCATGTGTGCAGAATGATCTTATCTCTATCTTTTCCCTGCAGCGAATGGGAGCAAAATTCTGATTTTATTTTTACCCTGAAGAATTCAGAAAGATGGTGTCTTTGGTTGGATCTGGATAATGATTTGCAACTCTATGTACTCTTTTTTTTTCTTTTTGAGATTCTTGGGGGCTAAAGATCCATGAATCTTTTTCAGTCAAGAAACACCACCAGAGAAAAAAATTCTTCTTTTTTCTATCACCTTCCCCCCTTCCCTCATCAGCTTTGCTAGCATCTGATTCTTCTGCATTTCATCGCACAGGACTAAGCTGCATACTCCCCCTTTTTTATCCTAACCTTTTGGTATTGCCTTTGTTTCCATTGTACTACTGACCCTCTGGATGCTGTCTCCTTGTCTCAATACTAGCATTACTTCTCTTCCATAAAGCTGGTGTTCACTTTGTTGTTGAGTCTCTTTATGTGTGTTTACTTATTGTATTCAATCATAGTGATGACTGCTGCATTTGTTGTGTGTAGTGTAGGCCTATGGTAAGTGTGGAGGAGAGGAGAGAAAGGGAGATGGAGATTTTCTGAGATCTTTTCTGGGCATAAAACCTTTTGGATGGTGGATATGGAGAAGAAGAGGGAGAAGCTGGTGGCTGGGCTCACAAGAAGACAGATGATAAGGAGTGGCTCCTCCTCTTCCTCCTCTCCTACTGCTGCTGCTGGTATGTTGTATAATGTTCTGTTCTCTTCTGCCCCAGTGGTCTCTCTCTCTCTCTCTCTCTCTCTCTCTCTCTCTCTCTTCTCTCTCTCATATGTCCAGTCCAGATGGTTACAGTGAACTAACTCAGCAGCTTTCCTTTCTAAAACTCATGCATATATCTTTCCCCAAAATGCCCCTTATCTTTAGTTATCTCTCCTTTGCCTTTCCTAATGCATCCTTACAAAGAAAAAATAATCTTTTCTGGTGCTCTTTTTTGTTCTTTTGTTCCACTCTGGTGGGCCCCACCGAACACCTTGATATAGTGTCCAGTAGTATGGCGCTGTGGTTGGTTTTAAGGTTATTTTCTTGGAAAATTAGCACCCTTGTAGTAATATTGCTTTGGGCAAGATCACACCATCTAGTGTACTACTGCTAGGGGGTTGGCTAGAGACCACCACTACTGCATAAGTGCATATTAGTTAGAGTAAATGATTACATGCATATTTCAGTAGAGTGAGCACTAAGCAGTAGTACTACAAGCTTGTCATGAATTTATATTTAAACAGCCTGTTAAGAAAATAGATGCACAACGGAAACACGAATTTAACGTGGAAAACCCTTGCGGGAAAAAGCCATGGGCGCCGATAGGCAATGATCAGTATAGAGGAGTTGGATACAAACGCAGGGGATACATTTGGCTGTTGCACCCTCCCTATGCGGCTTACAAGGGATATATATAGGAGAAATCTAGGAGTCCTAATAGGCAAATACACGAAGTCCTAGTAGAAAACTAATCCTATAATACAGAGTTCTATTAGGAGACTAATCCGAATATATTGTAGGACTAAAATTCGGATCACATATTTTAACACAGCCAAACTAAGTTTGTCATGAGTTTATGTTCACAGTGAATCTAGGTTTGTCATGAATTTATGTTTAAACAGTCAATATAAGGTTGGCATGAATGTGGCCTTTTGGTTTGGAACTTTGGATGGATGAGCTCATATAAAATATGCCAACTTTCTTCACCATCGATCACACACCACAAGAAACCTCTTTTTTTTGGTGGTACCTTTTTTCTGGGGAAAGTTTTATTGTTTAGACCTTTCTGGTTTTGGATGGTTCGATGAGGTTAAACTTTCGTGAAGAAATCTCCAAAATATTATGATGTTGTCTTGGGTCTTAACGATTGTCACCTACTGCTTACGTGTAGATATGCACCCCAGGCCTTACCTTGTGATTACTATCCTTTTCACACCACAAAGTTATCCTCGCAGCATGATATAACATTCACCAATGAGCTTATTTTTCGTCCTGCTTTTCCTTTTTGAATGATTCTATATACTGCTTTCTTTTTTTTCGATATATAGGTTCTGTAGCTGTACACCTTTTCAGATGATGAACAGTGCTTTATTTCCAAGAGTGTCACTTGATTCTTAACTATTTAAAAATATTTTATCAACAAAAACTATTTAAAAAGACTGTGAACTAAACACTTGGATGAAGTGCTTACTGGTTCTAAACGATTAGTTTATCTAAATTGGAGAATGGTGGAACTAAAAACTGTACCTACAACTTTTGAAAAGATAATATTCTTTACTTACCGAGTGATGCTCCGGTGCTCTCTACTGCTAGTATTATACTACCAGTATTATTAGGGGTAAATTAGTAATTTACTAATACAATAACTAGGAGTTACTTTGTCATTTATATTTTTTCCCGGCTAAATCGATCTATGATCATCCATTGCACTGGGATCACTTATATTTCATCGAAAAAACAAAAAAAAGAGAAAAAAGGTTTATTCACTGCTAAATAACGATTATACCCTCTGCACCTATTTTTTTTATGACAATACCCTCTATGTTTCTACTACCGCTAATTGGCGTGGTAATATAAATAATATGAACCCTTTAATTAAATGAGATCAACGATTCGGATTGATTTCTACTACCAGTAGAGAGCACCGTAGTGAGTCTCTTGCTTACTAGAGTACAAAGTTACCACATGATATCTAATGCCAGTTGCCTCTGCACATTGTTTACAGACAGCAACAAAAATGTGAGTGAAGGTGGAGATCAAAACCCGACATGTAGGCAGAAGAAAGGAAAGGCAAAGGCTTTGAAGTGGAGATTAAGCAAAACTGACATGGACAGAAAAGGGGAAGGAGGAGGTTCTGATGGAGACTATGATGATACTGTGCTCTCCTCACTGACTACAGCTAGCTTCAGCTGTCTCATTAGTAGGAAGAGAGTGAAGAGCCTTGGAAAGGTTTGTGTCCCGTTTACTAGCCTTCTCTTCTGTTCAATCATTTGCTTCCTGTTCTTTATGCACATCTTTTTTTGTTCATTTTTCTGTTTCAAAGGTGGCTGAGGATTGTGATGCTATTGATCCACCAGTTCCGAGAAAATTAAGATCAGGTACTAATCACTGTATATCCTCTCCCCCAAAGCTACAGAAAGGGACACCGTATTTCCTGTCCTTTTATCATGCTTTTGCCTTTTAGTTTACATCTAGGTGGGGGCTAAGTGAATATGCTGTGCTGTTTTTTTCCCTTGCAAGTCTCAAGACTTTTAGTGTATAATACTGCAAGAGTTTATAGCAGGATGGAAATATAGAGTGCAATTTTTTAATTAAGGTGAGTACTATTCACCCGTGAGAACACAAAACCTAATCTAACTGATGGGTGGCTATGATACTTGAACATACCATTTTCATTTTAATTCCGAGAGCTCTGGTGCATACACAGATTAGATGTTCTATTAGATAAATTGTTTTGAGTAGTGAGTACTGACAATAGCAGTTCAAATTATAGTTTAAGGATTTACACCTCTGAGTTAATATTTCAATTCTGGTTTTTTCCCTACTTTCAGCCATAAATAAACGTGCCAGTCAAACTGTTTCTACAGCACCACGGCATGTCAAGAAGAAGCGCCATCTTTCAGCTATCAGCTTTCAGTCTTTCCTTATGGATCGAGAAACAAGACGTAATGCAATCCCGGTAAGTTTTTGTGCTCGAAATATCTCTTCATTTTGTCAAGAGGCAAGACCAAATATTGAAAATGAATATTAATTCTTGCTTAGCAGTTGGCGAATCATTTTTCGAAGGAGGAGGAGGTAGTTGTGGATGCTTTGCTATCTTTATCTCAAATACCCCATCTTTGTGAACTGTCGTCCGACAGAGGAATGGCAGAAGATAACTTAGATTTAAATGTTACTTCAGTGTCTTATTCAGCAGGTATGTTTGCATTTTGACTTGCTATTGTCATACTAATCACTATGTGCAGCATTTTTTTGACAATGTATTGCATATATAATTGACTGGTTACTCCTACAGGAGCAACAAAGGTGGATGAGAAAATAACGGCATTGCCAACTGCCGGTACGGAAGTAGCTAACCAACATGCCCTTGATGAACCAGAGGAACGAACTGGCAATGTTTCACAAATAAATCATGTGCCTTGTGGTGGAACCTGCAACAACATAAATCCAACTTTGGCAAATGATGGGCAAATACCTGATATTTCTTTGGGAATTGTAACGAATCTACTGAGCCCATCTAAAGACTACAATAACAGGTTGGAAATTGCTCATGGCTGCCGTATCTCTTAACTTGTACTTATGTAAATGGTCTCTGCATGTTTATTTGATTATTTCTATTTGCAGTTCACGGAAGCAACTGAAAGTGCAATTTGACAATAGTACAATTTATCCCACAAAGATAGGAGCCCCTCGGTGCCTGGTACTGCTTTTTAGCTGGAAATGTACCAGTGTCATTTTTTTCACTCTTCAGTCTGTCCTAATGTATTCATGCTTTCTCCCCAATATGAATTTTGTGCAGGTAAATTCTAATAAGCCTGATCTTCTGGAACATGAAAGGAAAAATGTCAAGAATAACACTTTCCAAGGTACTCATAAAGCTTTATACTGGCATAACAAGTAGTAGTTTGAGTAGTTCATACCATTTTGTTCAACTAGCTACGATGCTTCTACTACTTCTTAGCTGATATCAATAAGTGGTTACTTTTGTCAGAAATTGTGCCATTGGTCCAGACTTCACAACCCTGTGCCTCACATAGGTATTTGATTAAGTAACTTTCCATTAAACCTTTGGCATTGCTTTCATCATCGATCTGTAAATATGTATCTTTTCCAGGCCATCTTCAAACACACTGGCTTCGTGTAATAATACTGCCGCAGAAACTGTGAAAGGAACTGGAAAACATGAGAATGTAAGTATCGTTAACATATAAGGAAAACATATCTCCTACAGTGAATGCTAAATTCTATTACGGCTGATATCATGAAAGGATATCTTTCTATGGTAACTTCTGTGATTGAATGCTTTGACTACTGAGTTGACAAAATTTATATCTGCAGCTTTCCCTTGATAATAAAAATGGCGCCTCCTCAAAGACATGGAAGAGAAGCATTACCCATGTCTACATGTGTCATCTCATCCAAATGCATTTGGACAAAGAGAAGGCATCACAAAACCGAGTAAAACCTGAGGAAGTTTGTCATAGCCACATTTTAAGGTCTCCAAACGGTTCTACCATAAGTAAGAACGGTGCACAAGACGAGAAGTTCTACGCCGTGCATTTCGATGTAAGGCTACCTGTTCAGCCATCTAGCGATGTTTGCGACACGACCATTGCTCGACAAAAGATGGTGAGCAGTGACTGCCTTTTCGACCATCTCAGCTACTTCAGTATTTCTTCTATCTCTGCTTCTACATGAAAGATGTGTTGTGTTGCTTCTTTCAGGTCAGTGGCAATTTTCTGAACTTGCCTACTTCTGCGGCGTTACCAGGGGGGGTGCAGCATTTTCAGTATTTACATCCCCCGATAGCTCCCCGCAGCGCGATGCCATATCCAATTCAGCATCTCCCTTACAGCAGAGGGAATTTGACACACACTGCACTACTACTTCAACAGGTTTGTCTTGCACATTGCTTCTGAAACAAAAGAAAGATTTACATCGTTACTAGTACTATTAGAATTTGCAAGTTTGTGAGACATTTTTCTGTCAAATGCCATATAGACAGCCCCAGATTCAGCAGCAGCTCATGCCTTCGACAAAACGAAATGTCAATAAAAGAGACTGCAAACAGCATGAAATATTTTCTTTTTGCTATACAAATCCAATTGTATGCTCAATTTCTCATCACATTTTGTTTCTTGGCCGTCGAGTAGCAGATGCCACAGTACATGTGCAACCCAAACCCAGCCATCATGAAGATTCAGCAGCAGCTCATGCCCAGTCAGCATCATCAGCAGCAGCAGATGTGGCAGTTCCAATATCCTCAATACCATCATCCAAGGCCAGACGCCGCCGCCGTGTCGGCGGCATGGCAGCACAGCAGCCGTCTCCACGACGTCTCTTCCCTGCGTCCGGTGGCCGTGCTGCCTGCGCCGCCGCCGCAGATGGAGCTCTTCTGCTCGCCGTACCAAGGCGGCAGCAGACAGCCGCCGCAGCTGAGGTTGATCTAGCTTAGCAAAACTGTCACTGCTGCCGTTCTGTGTTCATCTGACAAAAGGAATTTTCAGACAAGTTGACATGGCATGACATTGGCAGAGCCGATGGGTGGCAAAAGCTGTAATTAATTTGAGATGTTTTATGTTGCTCGATCGAATGGTACTCAAATGCCTCCGTTTTAGGGCCCCTTCTAAAGTGATGGAGGAGGAAATTGAAATAGATGATCTACTGGACAAATTGAAATAGTTTGAAAATAAAGGGCCTCGGTCGGTTGCTCAAAAGCTGATTATAAACAGTTATTAGTGGTTAAAAAATGATTTATATATAAAACGTTTTTAATACGGGTTCTTGAGACTTAAAAGGACAAGATCTATGTCAAAAATATATAAAATCGACGTGAAATTTATTTTAAATTTTAATGTTGACTTTTGCTTCTTGTTTTTGACAAGCGATGAGGCTCAAACTTAACAATTAAGCACATGGTATTTTCTTTGAGAAAACATATTTTTAAGAAAGTGTGGAGTGGTAACTAATTTGAAAAGAGATGGATTTCAAAAATTTTGCCGGATTTTTTTCGAAAATTATCGGACACAAATCGGATTCCGATAAAAATGTCGTTGAAAAAACGAAAACGGCATGCAGCTGATACGGTCGTGAATTTATGCCCCGTTCGTTTTCACTTATTAAACTCGCCATTTCCCCGTTTACATGCGAAAAAAAATATATAAAATAAAAATCCAGAAACAGGGGGCGGTATTGTAAACCAGACACCTACTAGGAGTAGGCGAGACACCAAGCCACAACGGAGTCGCTAAAACTAGGCAATGCCCCTGGGGCCCACCTGTCATCCACTGTGGCGTCCACCGTGCGGTCACCTAATCCCCACGCCCTCCACTGCCACGTGGCGCTCTCGCTATAAACCAAACCAATCCGCAGCTCTCTCTCGCTCGCTCGCTCGCTCACGAAATCTCTCCTCCTCCTCCGCTCTCGCTGCCGATTCCGCCGCCGCCATGGCGGACGCTGCAGCCACCGCCGCGACCAGCGGCGTCGACGGGGAGGTGTTCACCGAGGAGGAGCACGAGGTGGCGGCCATCCTCTGTGACCTGGCTGACCTCGCGCGCGCGCGCAGCCCGCCGCGCCGCCGCCGCCGCCGCCAGCGCGAGCGGCGCGAGGAGATCCCCTCGTGGGGATGTCGCCGGCCGAGGACGACGCCTCCGGCGACGGCGGAGAAGGCGACCGCCGCGGACGTGGGTCGCCGCGAGGTCGCTGCCAGCCCCGACACGCCGCTCGCGTTCCTCCCCGATGAGAGCAGCGGCGGGGACGACGGCGACGACGCGGCGGCGGGGGCGGCGACGGCGGCCAGGAAGGCGCCGGCGTCTCACGCGGAGGTGAGATCTGATTTACTCGCTTTCTCTGCTCCTCCCAATTCGATCGGATTCGGCTTGATTTTAGCTTGTAGTAGTATTGATCTGTTTTTTTTTTTTTTGCTTCCCTGCTTGCTCAGTGGGTTGAGGAGCAGCGCGCCGTCGTCGCGAGCTTGTCGCAGGAAAACTCGCATCTATCCATGGTGAGATTTAGCAAAGCTTCTCTCTCTCTCTAAGTCTTTATCTCTCTCTATCCAACTGAATGGATGAAGAATTTGCTCTCGAGTTAACTGTCTCGATCGCGAAATCGTTGGGATTTTGACACATCCTTGTTTCCCGTGGTGAATAAAACAGCAAATCGAGGAGTACAGAATCCGGCTGCAGAGCTCGAGAAGCACCAATGACGGCTTGAAGCAGATGCAGCGCAAGGTAAAAATAACAAAATTATATCCCAATTTTGCATTCTCTAAAATCGTAAAAAAAAACCTGTTCGATCGATAGATTCATTGTTGCTGTAGATATAGATAGATAGGGTCAATGCTTCACTAGTACTCTTTCTTGCGCTTCAATTAAATTCTTGGTCGAGGTGTTTGCGTGGACACTTGACACCCGGCATGGTTGGCAACCAGTCCAAGATGGAAAGAAAGATGCGACCTTTCCGAATAATCCCCCAATGGAGTCAGAGTCAACCTCATCTTACCTTTTTTTTCTTTTTCTTTTTCTTTTTTTACTACTTGCAGCTCAAGCGGCAGCGGGAGCAGGAGGAGGAAGAGGAGGCGAAGCGGAAGCGGCGGGTGGAGGCGACGGCGGCCGCCATTGACCGGCCGGCGCCGGCGACGGTGCCGGTGCTGGCGCTTGACCTGAACGAGCCGGCACGGACGCCGGAGGAGGACGACGACGATGCCGCCGCCTCCAAGGCCGCCGCCGCCGCGGCGGCTGCAGCGGCAGCTGCGGCGGAGTGGTATCACCTGGGGCAGAAGCGGGCGGCGATGGCGTGCAAGGCGGCGGTGACCGCGGAGGCGCGGCTCCGGCGGCAACAGATCCGGCGTGACAAGGCGGCGGCGCGGCGAGCAGGATAAGGCGGGTAGAATCCTGATTGGCCATTGCCAGAAATCCAACTTTTTTGGATTAGTGCAACGAGAGAAGAAGAATTGGCCGGTAGAGAAGGAGAAGAAGAAGAGCTAGTGATTAAAGATTAATTATTGGTAATTACAAATTTTGTTAGCTTCTATTCATCATCAAACAGTTGAGCGAGTGTTCATCTTGTTTTGCAACAGTGTGAGTGAGAGTGTGAGACTGGTTAGCAGTTTTAGCTAGCTACCATAGGAGAGTATTGTATTGGCCATGCAGCCAAGATTGATAGCAACTGCTAATCATATATATTCATCATTCTTTAGGGAAATAAAATACATATATTATTCTTTTTGTGAGCATTGCAAGACAGTACCACAATATCCCAATATCCTAGTAGTTTTCTTCATCAATGGCCCTGTTTGGATCCAAGGGTTAGAGTTAGTTTGAGCTAGTTGGGGCTCAAATAACCCTAAAGGATCCAAACATGAGGGGTTAGATTGGGGCTAGCTGCATCTAACCCACAAAAAAACTAGCCCCTCCAAGAGGTGCTTATTGGAGCTAGTTTTAGTGGGGCCCACCGTAGAAACCAGTTTTCTCTCTCTCTGCCCGCACCGGATCCCACCTCCTCCCGATCCCGCACGGGATCCACTCGCGTTGGAAGCCGCCGCCTCCCCGATCCACGCCGCCACCACCACTGATCCAAGCCGTCGTCCCCGATCTGCTCCTCCGTCGCCGATCCGCGCGACGCGGCGTCCCCCACTCCCCGCGTCGCGGCCTCCGTCGAACCACGCCGCTGCCTCCACTGTTCCGCGCCGCCGCCATCCTCGAGCTGCGCCGCCTCCGTCCAACCGCGCCGCCGGCCAACCTCAGCGCCACCGCCAGCCCCGAGCCGTGCCGCCTCCACCGTTCCGCGCCGCCGCCAGCCCCGAGCCGAACCGCGCCGCCGGCCAACCTCAGCGTCGTCGCCACCCCCGATTTGTTTGTGTCATTTGTGAGAGGGAGGAGGCCACACATGAGTCCTCCACACCAAATCCGGTTGGAAAGGAGCCAAATGATTGGAAAAGTATATTTATTATCAATCTAACCCTTCCATCCAAACATCTCTAGGGCTAGAGTTAGTTCAGGGTTAGTTGAGAGTTAGAAACTAACTCTAACCCTTCTATCCAAACAGGGCCAATGTGTGGTACATCTTGTATTGTTTTACTCTTACCAGTACAGTGGAGAAGAACAATGCAAGGATGTCCTGAAAAGCTTTGAAACTATTTAAACCGAATCTGATTTGAATGTTTGATTCAGCACGAGAAAGGGGACAAGGGCTAATTAAGGCCCATGATATTATTCATCGCGTGATTTTAGCCCTTGATGAGTCCTCCGCTGGAGGCCTGCCTATCTTGCCGTTAAGTAATGTCAGATCTTTATCGGTAAATGTCTCACAAGAAGCAATACTTATGACTAAATAGATGTGCTAGTTAGGCCTTGTTTGGATGGACCACAATCCCAGCCCATACACGTGGATGGGTCAGGATTGAAGCCCACCCAAAGAAGACACTAATTAGTAGTTATGTTTCTGTGAAGGAATAAGTCTATTTACCTCCCTCACCCTTGGTTAAATCACATCTATAAAATATCACCCATAACTTTAAAAACCAGTGTAACCTTAAAATCGTCTCCCCAACTTTAAGAAGCCGGTAGAGGAGAGGGAGAGACGGAGCTCGTGGAGATGGGGACGAAGGAAGTCATAGTTGGCCGGATGCATCAGTGGCGCCAAGCATGGGTAGATGCGGTGGAACATGGCAGCCACAACGCCGGGGAACTACTGTTGGGTCACTGCATGGCGTCGGACTGTTGTTGCGGCTACGGTGGCACATCCTAGTGGGAGGTGGAGCAGGCCCACCCACCGGGTTCGAATCCCCTAGATTTTCCACTCGGTGGATTTCGGCTAATCTTAGCCATCATTTTATTTCTACGGTTGAGATCCTAATTGAGTCCCTTAATGCAGATTTGGATATTTCTTTTTCAACTGTTTTATTTCAAGTTTAAAAAAACTGTTCTATTTCCAACATAATCAAGGAAGTAAAATAATTGTACTCTTCTTCCCCAATTAATTGACTAACATAGAAGATTTTTTTTTAGTGCGCGATATTATCTTGTAGTAGATGGTGAGCATTTGCAGGATCTTTCGATGGTGTAGAAACTGGGCTAGCTTACTACAAGCAAAGCCATGTACATATATCACACCGAACTCCTTGATGCTACTACACAACTTGCTGATATAGTTGATCATAGAGTCCTTGTTTACATGCTTGATGAAGGTAATAGAAGAGAAGGAACAAATTAAGAATATGTTGAGGTGTATTGATTTAATCTCAACCGTAGGTGACAAATAATGATTGAGATTGGCCCTAATCCACCAGGTGGAGTTGAAGTCAACTCTAGGTGATCCGGACCCCCACCCAACGTCGCCTCCTTGAGCTCAGCGGCTGTCTAGGCCGATACACGAATGGTGGAGGATAAAAAAGAGCTCGAGCCCAATGACGGCAAAGCCACCGTCCGCACTAACTAACAGTGGCGGAGCAGGATAAAATTATAGTGGGGGCTAAACCAAAGTGGTCAATAAAAATCTATCTTAGCCCCTCCTATAATAGATATATGGATTAGAATTTTAGGGGGTATTGAGGGGGCTCTAATGGTCCATTAGGGGGTAGGGGGTTTAAAGACCCCCCCCCCCCCACCCCGCCCCATGTTGTCTCCGCCACTGCTAACCAAGAGAGAGGATGGAGAGGAGACAACATGGTCACTTGAGCTCGATGTTGACCCCACCGCCGCTCGGAAGGAGACAAGGATGACTTTTTCGGTTAAGAGATGAGGAAGGTAAAAATAGATTTATTCCTTCTATGCTGAAGAGTTGAGGGATATAACCCACAAAGATAATTCTGAACTGAGCCCAATAAAAAAAATGCCCAGAGCTTTAGGCCCAGTGACTAGTAGGCCAACTTGGACTATTTGTCAAACTAGGCTCTCTCCCCGAAGAACGTCCAATATGCTCAGCCACAGTGCCACCCTATCGCAGAAGAGAAGATAGACAGCACTGCAGCAGTAGTATAACGAATACTCTCTCCGTTTCAGAACGAGATCATTTTCCATCCATCCTATTTATCTCAAAACAAGTTCATTTTTAAAAGTAAAGCATAAATACATTGCATTGGGATCTGATAAAATGTTGTATTCCAATCTTACTAATTTTGTATTGATACGTGTGGGATGAATAATAAATAAATTAATGTGTCGCTCTTGCGCGGGCGGCTCGGGGCAAAACCCTAGCCGCCACCCTCCCCACCTCTCTCGATGCCTCGCCGCCGCCGGAAACCGCGCGGCCAGCTGGGAAGGCGGCGGAGGGAAAACCGAGCCGGTGAAGCTCCTCCTCAGAGCGGAGCGCGTCGGATAGGAGGCAGCGACAGGAGTTGCAGGGCGCGGCAGCTGACGGCTTTTCTGGCATGAGGCGGCGTATCTGGCACCGTCCCGTCCGGATCCACCCTCCCCCTACCGTGCAGCCATATACGGCCCCCAGCGCAGATCTGGCCGGGGAGCGCGCGGCGGGGGCGGCGTCTCGCGGCGCGGCAGGAGCTCGTGGAGCGGAGCGGCGCAGCACGGCACGGGAGGCTATGATAGCGGCCGACGCGAAGCGGTACGGCGGAAGGCCAGCGCGGGGGCACCGGCGGTCGGCAGTGGAGGTGCGGCAGAGCTGGCGGCTGTGCATGGACAGCGCCAACGATAGTGGAAGGCCGACGCAGGGTGGAGGCTAGTGGCCAGTGAGTGCGGTGTGGCAGTGGCTCGGTAGGACGGCGGGAGGCCGATGTGGCGCGAGTTTGCACGGTCGGCGGTGGCAGGTCAATGCGGCGTGAGGACGCGTGCTGGAGGCCTAGTGGCATATGAAGGATGGCCAGTGGGGGGGCATTGGTGTAGCGATGCCCACATGCCTACAGAGTTTTAGAAGGTGGTGGAGCAAGGGTGTATCAATTGTGGATAAGCAGGCGATGGGCTGCGGTAGGGGTGGACTGAAAGCTCGTGGCTCGTTAGCTCGCTCGACTCGTGACAAGCTCAGCTCGGCTCGACTCGTTTCATTTTCCTAACGAGCCGAGCTGGCATTTAAGCTCGTTAGAGATAACGAGCTAGCTCGCGAGCCTTAACGAGAGTATAGAACAGCTCAGCAGGCCACACATCGATGTTTCTGCTTGTGGTTGTGGGTTGTGGGCTGCCCGGCAGTGGCATAGAAGGCCCAAATAGAGTGGAACAACAAAACCCTAGCATCCACTCTCGGTCCCCTATTCCCCTCACGCGACGCCATCACGCGCGTTTCACCCTAGCCTCTCCACTCTCTAGTGCCGCGCCGCATGCTCGCATCGCCGCGTGCCTCTCCTTGTCCCACTCCCATGCCACTCGTCGGTCACCGCCCGCATCGATGGATTCTGGCTCGTGTCGCCTCCCGCATCAACCGATTCGCGCCCTCACATTGCCCAGCCGACAGCCGCCCACGCATCGCCCTGTCGCCTACCCCACAACCTGCGCCAATCACCGATCGTCGGCTCACCGCTCGCCGCGCACCGCCAGCTAACCGCAGGTGATCTCCTCATCTGCCGGCTATCATGGAGGAAGAACGAGAGGTGCTGGCAGTGATTTGGATGGTTTGGCTCGCGAGCCTAAGGAACTAGCTCGAGCTTTCAAACGAGTCGAGCCGAGCTGGGTTTGTAGCTCGTTAGGATAACGAGCCGAGTCAAGCCAGCTTGTTATCCTAACGAGCTGGACCGAGCCGAGCTGCTATCCACCCCTAGCCACGGCGGGTGAAAACCTATCCGGCTTGCTTTGGCCGGGCCGACAACGATGGCGTTTTGAGCGTCACTTCCCCTCTTGAGGGTGTTGCTGTTCTATCCCATCTCCTCTAGCGGGGCTGTCAGGTGAAAACCCAGTCTTGGTTCTCTTTGAGACCTTGACGGATGGCGGCGGCGGTGCTTCCGTCGCTCCTCTCGCTGGAGACGTCGTCTTGGTAGCCCCCTTGTCAAAACCTCCCAGGCAACTGGTGCAAGCTCGCTTTAGACTCACGTTCTCTTGTGTTGGTGTCCTAGCTTAAGCAAGATGGCCACGTCGGAGGGCCTAAGGGGGAGAGCGGTTCCATCCTTCTCTCTCACCCTCTCCCCCTCAATCCTGAAGATGTGGTTAGAGTGGAGTTTTGTGTCGGTTGTTAGGGCTGGGTTTTGGGCGATCTCACTTGTATTCTTTTGTTGGTCTAGCGGTGACTGGTTCGGTGCTAGTCTTCTCCTGGGTCTGTGTGCTGGAGCTGTCGGTGTGGGGGGTGGTGGCTATTTTTTCTTCTTTTTCCCGGTTAGGATCTCTCAGGGTTGTAATCTTGTAAATTTTTTCTGCTTTATCAATATGAATTCGCGCTGTCCGGTGCGAGTCGTTAAAAAAAATATTTTGGGATGGATGGAGTAACAAAGTTGAGATAATCACTACATAGAACCAAAGTTCAGTTTATGGCAGATCAAATTAGGTCAAATTTTAACTTATATGAGATGATAGGACTCTGTTGATGATTATATCTCCATCGATTTTATAGGTTGAAGGGCTAATATATCCAGCATGCAGGGTGAAGAAAGTAAGTCGTCCTCTGTGGCTCTGTGCAAAGACAGAATTTATCTCTCTAAAAAATCGAGGTAATATTATCTGGGAAAATTGTTAGTAATAGACTAATAGTAGATCCAGCGGGAAAGAACAGTGACGAAGATCCAGCAACCAGCATGTATTGATGTACATGGTTTTCTGCCAGAAAAGGAGCCCATCTGGTCTAAATCATACATGATACATGTACAGTTTAAATGTAGTTTCAGTGACATGACACCGTCTGCAACAAACGTAACTCCAGCATATTCAGAGTCAGTTACAGAGCAACTCGTTTTGATCCATTACAAACTCAACTAGCTAGAGCTAACAATTCCTTTTAGCAATGCCGAGAGCTGAACTGAACACAGCTGAGATCAGAGAGTGAAAGGTAGCACCGAAACCGAATTCTCTTCTTCCTGCAGCTGCTCCTAAAATGCTGACAGATACTACCACCTGCATGCTTGCCTGTTTCAGTGATGTTTCTGAAACTAGCTTGTGTTCAGTGATGCATCTCCACTCTATCCATGTGTGAGTTGGATGGAACTGAGAGGAGGAGGAATGAAGGATGATGAGCCATTCAAGGCTCATTCGTTTCAAAGAAATTTTAAAGGAAAAGTAGAGGAGTGTACAATCCTTTGGAGTGGACACTAAACTGCCATTCGTTTTAAAGAAATCCACTGAAGGGGAATTTACTATTACTCCACTTTTATAGGTGGGAAACACGGGAAAAAACAATCCACTCCAACCCAATGTTTTCAATTTTTTGGATTGTTTGCTAAACAACCATAAAAAAAGTTTTAGAAAAGTTTTGGATGTTTTTCAATTCGTAGGTTTTACACATGTATATTCATATTATTCCTACGTTTTTCTTGTTCATACGTTATGAAAATGGTAGTACTACAAACAAATCGAGCCCTCATTTTCTACGTTGGGAAAGCGACAAGTGTGGAGGAGGTCAGGCAGAGTGACGCAGAGCAGACTCGCAGCTGAAGTATTCACGACAGACCAGCAGAGGCATTGACGCCCTTGCTTGGCAAGCAAACCTCACCTCGCCACCATCACGCCCAAAATCCACGCTTTTCTAATATTCTCCTACTTTGATTGCCAGCGATTTCTGTGAGTGTACTACTACTTTGATTGCCGTCGATTTCTGCTTGAACAGACTACTCCATTGTAAGTATATTTTCTGTTTCTAGATTATCAACCCACCAGTACTGTAATCTTCAACAGGACAGAGTGACCTTTTTTTCCGGATATAAAAGTACTAACTCGTATGGGTCCTCAGATATACTTCCTACCTCACATAATAAGTTTATTTTGTAATCCATCAGATTTATCTCAATATAAGTTTATCTTTAAGAAATCATTGTATTAAAGTTTGTGAAAGTAAACTATAAGTATATTAGAAGTAGATAAAAAGAGGAACGATCATATTAAAGGGTTTGGTAAAAATAGGGATCATAGTATTTGGGGTTTGTATGTGACAGGTGAAAATGAATCTTATTTTAGGACGGAAAGAGGGCTTACTACTGTAGCTCTTTGTTCTCAAATCTGTAATCTAAAGCCAGCAGTTACGTCGGCTTTTGATTTGACAGCGTGATATTCATGGCTTATCAAATAAATCATAGATTTCATCTAGGGAAAAAAATTCACAGAAGATTAACAAAAACATAAAATTGCAAAAGTGTTATGTGATAATTGTAGAAGCAAGTGGTAAAGTCTTCAAATCTCTTAAGAAAAAAATCGATCAATTTACGTATCTCGAACAGGACCAACAATACCACCACAAGCTATATTAATCAGGGCGCTTATTTTCTAGTAGTAAATAATTATAAGTATCTTTATATTGTATATAAATTTCGGATCCTAATACTTGTACTTATATTTGGGGATATATATCAACAATTATGCATCGTAAATTGACAGCGAGATCAATTTAAAACGTTAAAAGTACACTAAAATTAAAACTGCAAAAAGGAGAGGCGAGGGCCAGGCCAATCATTTGCAATTGGGCTGGGCTGGGAAAGGGCAGCATCGTGGTGGTGGGGGCCAAACCGTGCGACGCGATCCCCGACCCGCCCAAGCCCAACAACGACTACCCGACCGACCCGGTCAAACACTGCGTAGCACCAACGCGACCCTCCTCTGCCCCTCCACCTGCACGCACGCGTGGGCCCCACCCCATTCATGAGCCAAACGCCAAACAAACCCCTCCTCCTGCCTCGAATCTCGCGCGCCGTCCTCCTTTTCACCGCCACCAGCCGCTGTCTCGTGGGACCCAAGCCCCTTTTCCTTTCGAGCACTACGTACTCTCTCTGCCATGTGGGCCCCACGACACCAGGCTCACACAGCTTCCCTTTGCCATTTTCTGCTTGCACGTTTTTTGAAAGGTGATGATGGCAAATTTGCCGGAGTAGTATTTTTCCAAGCAAAATCATTCGCTAACATGTAGTCCAATCAAATCGATATGCATATGTGATTAGGAATGCCCTTGAGATGATGCTAGCGTTAATTGCAACAGGAGAGGAATTTGTTGTGATCAAATGGAGATGGAATTGTATAAACAGATTCCAAATCTGACTAGCTCCGGTTTTGTTCCGCTAGACCTGACTGGTGGTAGGTGGTATACCACGAGATGCGATTCGTACAGCTCGGGATGAGGGAAATTTCGTGGGTGGTGTCAAGGAAAAGTCTCTGCTACAAAAATAAGTTTATCAAAAGATCTACTACTATCCATCCAAATATATTGTGTGCTCACAATTTTAAAAAATACTAGTAGTTAGTACTATTAGTGTGGCTAATGAAAGTTGTGATGAAAAAAAAAAAAGAAGTGGTGATTGTACGCTGGGTTGTGGGAGGCAAGGCCGCAAGATGATGGCACTGACAGCGTAGCAAATTTCACAATGGTCATTCTTCAAGGTAGTAGTACCACTACAGGTGTTGCGATTTTTGTCTTTTCACTAAAATAACAGCGACCTTCAGTTTAGTACAGAAAAGGTTCTTGTATCTCTTGAACTCGTAAAGATCATAAATCATTTACCCCTTCAACAGGTAGTACTAAGATTTACTACTACTCCAACCGGTAGTAGTATAATTTCAGAGATCTGGTAAGTGATCATTTACCCTCTGGTAACATCAGAGATCAGAAACAGTGCATCACATCAGAAGAGAGAGCGTTCGTGCAAAATAAAATAAAAAAATAATAACCAAATGGATAAGACGTAGTCCCACAAATCACATCAAAGTCAGGCATTCACGCGGCGACAAACCGCTCATCTCACAAAGATAGTTTAATCTACTTTAATCACAAGAACGTTGTAATGTCGCGAGAACAAACGAACAAACAACCACCACACAGATGTAAGATCACAGAAAATCCACAGATCCCAAATGTTCTCGATTTTTTTCTCATTGATTGATAGTGACAGCATAGAAGCAGCGACACGAATTAAGATAAAACCCTAAGATGGATCGCAGATCCAACTCCACCTAATCGATCGTTCCAAGAACTCCACCTAATCCAACCAAACCATGGCGATCTCATCTCACCAACACGACACGAACTCATAAAAGACTCAACACCACCACCTCCTTATTTAGGGACTCGACGACTCAAGACGACGACGATTGATACTGCCGAAAGGCGAAGGGAACAGCACAGATCTAGGAGAGCTGGCCGCAGTCGGCGATGACGACCGGCTTAGCGGTGCTGCCGCCGCGGGATCCCACCTTCTCGATGGCCTTGACGACGTCCATGCCCTCGACGACGCGGCCGAACACGACGTGCTTACCGTCCAGCCAGCTGCAGGGCACGGTGCAGATGAAGAACTGGGACCCGTTGGTGTTGGGCCCTGCGTTCGCCATGGACAGGATGCCAGGGCTGTCGTGCTTGAACTTGAACGCCTCGTCGGCGAACTTCTCGCCGTAGATCGACTCACCGCCGGTGCCGTTGCCGCGGGTGAAGTCGCCGCCCTGGCACATGAACTCCGGGATCACGCGGTGGAAGGTGCTCCCCTTGTAGTGCAGCGGCTTGCCGCTCTTCCCCACGCCCTTCTCGCCGGTGCACAGCGCGCGGAAGTTCTCCGCCGTCCGCGGCACGTCCTTGGCGTACAGCTCCATCACGATCCGACCCGCCGAAGCGCCGCCGACGGTCATGTCGAAGAACACCCTCGTGTTCGACATCGCCGCGCTAGGGTTTAGCGATTTCACAGATGGGGAATTTTTCTCCTTTTTTTTTTTCGGATTTTGTTCTTTCACTTCAGATCGCTGCGTGATCTGGGGAAGAGGAGGCCCCCGCGGTTAAATAGGCGGATCGCTCAACCACGATGCCCTCCACAGCCGTCCGATCGTAACACGTGGCGGCATCACGCGTCTCTAACCCTAACCACGGGTGCACAGGCGGTGGGGTTACCGTAACCATGGTTACCTCCTCGAGTTACGTCGAGATGTACCCACCTACGAAGCCAATGACAGGTGGGACCACGACGCGCTCTCCAGGATTTTGACCTGCGGGGTGACGACATCGTGGGGCCCAGATAGGTGGGCCGGACTTGTCAGTAGGCGTGGGTGGACGTGCGGGCGGTGCGAGAGGCGGTTGGATCTTTGCGAGGGTAACTCGCGTTAAGTGGATGGGTTACCGTGGGGTGGTTGGGTTAAGGGGGGGATATTTTGTTTGGGTAGGTGGACCTGGTCTACCAAGACCGGGTGGTCCGGGGATAGGAGGGTGGGGCACGTGGCGCATGGGCGAGGTTTACAGATCGGAGAGAGGTTAGGAGGGGTGGGGGGATATGCGTTGAGCGAGTGGGCGATATTCTAGGTCGCGGGAAGCGCACGCAGACGGCATGTGCGACTGGGCCCATTCCTCCTCTGCCGGCCCAGCCCTCCCCATGGGTATATTCTACATATACTGTACTGATACCAATACAGTAATAGTGGAGTATTATTTTGTCAGTTTCATATCATGATTTTTGTACGGTTTTATAATATTTTGCTATGTAGTAATGTGTAAATGTTTCATTAAGTAATAGATGGTACTGGTCACATATTGTTTGGCTATAATAAAAACATGAAAAAGTAATTTTAGGTTAGGCGTTTAGTGTATTTCTATTTGGTTTAAAAGCCGAAACTTCAAAAAAAAAAATGAAAAGGAACGCCTAAAATGATTTAAATTTAGGATTAGAAATCCAAATTTTGGCTAAGGTTTCACATCCAGCCTCTATGGGACGAACTCAAATCGGTGTTTGCTTGAATGCTTGTCATACTCATTGGAATGCATGCTGCATATTTGCATTTGCAGGCCAGATTTTTCCTATCTCCTCCCAACACCAACAGAATCATGTCTTGTTGAGTTAGTTTGGTCAGCTTTTGGCAATTCAGAACCTGTAAAAAATGAGTAGGAAACAGAATTGAACAGTCTGACGGGTCTGAACTCTGAACCAAGCAAAAAGATCAACCTGAATAATCTCAACTCAGCTATCAAGCCAGAGACAGCCTGAAAATGATCGAGATGCCTGTGTGGCTGCCACGAGCGATCATGGCAGGCAGCTACTGTACGCAGGAGATGCTTGATTCGATCGATTCCACTTTAGTTTCCTTCTCTTTTTCCACACGCGGTTGCGTTGGGAATCGCAAAAAAAAAAAAAAGAAAGAAAGAAGAACAGCTCTCCAAGTTGTGCAAAATTCTGTTCTCATGGTGCTCACATTCGCAAAATTCCTTCAAAAAAACACACACACAAAACGAGAGGTTGTGTGTCTTTGACGTTCTGAAAGCATGACAAGATAGACAGATACTTGCTGCAACTACCTCGAAAAGCTAAGGCCAATCACCAATTCATCATTGGAAGAACGGAGAGTAGAAAGACTATCCACTACTTTTGCAGGCAAGTGCCGTTTCGTCTGTCTCCAATCTCCATGCACCTGGCTGTGGCTGGTAGTCCCGCGTAAAACGTGATCTTCAATTCATTTCAGGATCTAAACACAAAGAGAGAGAACTATATATAAGAAGATGGGGGAGAGTTTGTTGTGTTGCATAAACACAAGATGACTTCATTTCTCATTTAATAACAAAAATAGTTGGTGAAGGAAATCTCACCATTGTAAAAATTGATCCTGAAACCCTCCAATTGCTTAAAAAATGATAAACAGTATTAAATTTCCCGAAACCGGGTTTAAGTAAGGCATCCGTATTATATTTTGGGCAAAATGTTTTAATAAATCTGAGAAGTATAAAATACTCATAGTCCAATACAAAGCTCAAACATAACCTTATCACCTTATCTTCTATCTTATTATTGTTATGTTTCTAGCAGTAGAATCAGACGTAGACGTGTGGTGTGGTTGGTTTTTTTCTTTTCTAGAACTATAGACTTGTATTTTATTCCTACTTTATTAATAAAAACGTCGCACTATTTTGTACGGGTTATTTTCGAAAAAATAAAATACTCATAGTCCAATACAATGCTCAAATACAACCTTATCACCTTATCTTCTATATATACTCTCCTTGCGGTGGAATATTGCAAAAGCTCAATACAATCCCCCACTAATAATGACATGACAGTCGATTACATATACACACGTACCTTCATACTGTCGATAATACTCGATGTTGGTTGAGAATATGGCTGAAGTGTATATGTGTACCTAAAAATATCTCATACTACCTTTCTTTTTTCACAACTGCTGTTCATAAAATTGGCCAAATGGATAATATAAGCTTGTACAGACTTTCACCCAGCATTTTGTGGTTTTACTCAAAACCTAAGGTTTCTTAAAAAAAACACACAATATTTGTGGTTTGCGTGACAGATACCCTAAACTTGGAGGTTTATAAATTTTTCTTAATATTAAATGGCGTCGTCATCTTTGCATCACATTGTAGGATGAAACAAACCATATCTTCATGCTCTTGTTTTTTTAGTGAATTTGAAAAGATACTATGCTACGGTATATTTGGTAGGACTTTAACTTCAAAAGCGGAGTTGTGGATCTGACTGAACGCGTTTCCATCTTCTTAGTTTATTTTTTTCATATCACTTTAATTTAGTCCAAACCGTTTGGTTGAACTTCAGTTTCGGAATAGATGAAGCTGAGCTGAAGCCCTACCAAACACATTTCTCGATGGGCCGTGATAGGGATTTGAGGCCCATGTAAAGCCCTAAACGAAGAATTGGGCCGGAGAAAACCCAAGCCCTCTACCCAACCTGCGCCGCTGCCGGCTGCCGCGCCGCACGCCGTCGCTTCCCCGGCGCTTCGGGGCTCCGACGATCTCTGCTCAAGCTCTGCCGCTGTTGGTCCATCCACGTCATGGGGGGTGGGAGGAAGCGGCGGCGGCGGGACGGCTCGGAGGCGCCGGAGATTCACCCGCGCAACCGCTACGCCGCCGCGGCGCCGGACTTCGCGTCGCTGGCGTCGCTCTACCCATCCTTCGCCCCCTTCGTCTCCGTATCCCGCGGCGGCCGCGCCTCAATTGACTTCACCGACTTCGCCGCCACCCGCGAGCTCACGCGCGTCCTCCTCCTCCACGACCACGGCGTCAACTGGTTGGTACTAATTACATTCACTGTCTCACTTCCCTGAGCCCTAATCCATCTCTTATTTTAGTGCATGCCGCAATTACTTGTTTATCTCATTGGTATAATGGTATTTCCCTGCCGAAGAATCACTAGGGCACCTCTCAATTCAGCCAACTGCAGCATCGAGTTCAAGATGTTGCGTTCGCATTTGTAATTCTATGGACTGTTGATGCTAGTTTCTACTATCATAAATGAGCTTGAGGGAATTTTGATTGTTCTAACTGGAATAGTTTTGCTGCTGATGCTACTATCAGAAACGCAATGCTATTATTATTCTATGAACAGTTCAAAATTCAAATGGCCTCTCTGAAGAAGGTTTAGCTGCCATATTTGTTAACAGTATGACAACAAGTTTATTTGAAGAGAGAACCGTTGATGTTCGTTTGTCATGCAAAATATTTACTAGTGCTCAATATGTTATTATCTAAGTGTCATGCATATGGTTTGTGATCAATATCTTATTTAATCTAATATATGAACATGACATTTGTCGCTAACTACTGTCAGGTGGATTCCAGATGGACAGCTGTGCCCTACTGTGCCGAACAGATCCAACTACATCCACTGGATTGAGGATCTTCTCTCATCAGAACTCATACCACCAATATCCAGTTCAAACAAGACTATAAGGGGCTTTGACATAGGCACAGGTGCCAATTGCATCTACCCTCTGCTTGGGGCTTCTTTACTAGGCTGGAGCTTTGTTGGATCTGGTATGCTTTAGATCATCTATAATATAAGTTTTGCAAAACATCAATTAGAGTTCCTTATGTTAGTTGAACTTTTATTTGCATTTCTCTTTTAATTGGATTACCCCTGTGTTTGTAGATGTGACTGATGTTGCCCTTGAATGGGCTAAAAAGAATGTGGAGAGCAATCCACAGCTAGCAGCTCTGATTGAGATTAGAAATGCAAACAAAATGTCCTGTTCTTCTGAATCTGAAGCAGTTGATGGTGAAGCAGCCAGGGAGAACACTTTGGAGCCAGTGGATGGTGTAGTGAGGTCAAAACCATCTATCCTTCTTGGTGTTGTGAAGGATAGTGAGAGCTTTGACTTCTGTATGTGCAATCCTCCTTTCTTTGAAAGTATAGAGGAAGCTGGTCTTAATCCAAAAACTTCATGCGGTGGAACTGCTGAAGAGATGGTTTGTCCTGGTGGTGAACAGGAATTTATAACTCGTATAATTGAAGACAGTGTTTCCCTTAAGAACTCTTTCAGGTGATTCAAATACTAACCTATCATGATAATAGCCTATTGTTTCTGGGCTCATGGTGCTCCTTTTATTGTTTTAGGTGGTTTACTTCGATGGTTGGCAGAAAAGCAAATCTAAAAATATTGGTTTCAAAAGTTCGTGAAGCTGGGGTGTCAGTTGTGAAAACTACTGAATTCGTGCAAGGTCAAACAGCTAGATGGGGCCTTGCATGGTCATTCATTGCTCCAAGGAAAATGGTTATTAGATCCAGTACACCTGGAAAAGCCAACTATTCTTTTATGCTTCAAGTTAGTATTACGTCACCTTTTGTCCCTTGATTCATATTATCACTAGAAAATGGGTGCCATTGGCGCACCAACTAAAAATTTCCTTTGAATATTTGTATTTTTCGTTGAGGATATATAAATGTTGTAGAGTTATTTAGAATTAGTTTGATTTCTTAGATATATATATATATATATATGAGATGGAGTAAAAATGAACCAAGTGACAATAATCGGTGGTATTTGTGATATTTCTATTTGGAAAAAAAATCTGGAATATTTCTTTTTGGAAAAAAAACATGGAAATGTTTATTTCTCGACAAACATATTACACTTAGATAAACGGAAACTTGGCAAAAAAAAATCTAAGCTCAAAATAATATATCAAAAGAGTCGTGGCTTTGCTGCATAATGGGCCAACAAGTAAAAAAATGTTAATGTGCTAGTATGCAGAATGTTTTATTTGGCCAATGATGTAAACGTTTCACGTGCAATACTATTTAGCAAGTCTTCGATATAATTAACGATTCTTGTATAAGGCAAGAGCCAGCTCTTCGGGAAAATAAACGTGCTGGTTGGCGTGCTCTCTCTATGGCTAGTATATACTGCTGAGGGTAATTAATGCTAATATTTTTCTAGACTTTATAGGAATTAGCAATTTTTTTTCAAATTATTGTGAAGATCGTGCACTTTGAGGTATTCACAATGAAAGCACATATGTTTCACAATGCACGATAACCTTAATGTACCCATGGTAGATTTTGTATTTCAGCTCTCTACCTCTTCTATTTAAATCCTTTCTTTATTAATTAATATTTCTCTCGATTTTTTACCCTAGGAACTATAGATAAGAAAATTAATTACATAGACGCCATATGGGCCCACTTCACACTCTAATTTACTCCCTCCATCCCCAAATAACTACGCATTTGGGTTTAAAATTTGTTCCAAAATAACTAACCCTTAGGGTGTGTTCGAGTGAAGGAGAAAAGAGAAGAATGATAAGATACGAAAAATGAGTAAAGTCATTAGCGTATAACTAATGAGTATTAATTATTTAATCCTAAAAATGGACTAATATGTTTTTTTAAGATAACTTTTCTATAAAATTCTTTTTGAGTATTTTTTACTTTGGGCCACATTTTATTATTGATGTTTCGCTTTTGATCCCCTTTAACCAATATTTTCACTTTGGACCGGGTAATCTTGCCTTTCTTACTCTCTTTTCATGCATATGAATGACTTCGAGTACTCCTACTCTTATTCGTCAATAAACTCTCAGCTGTATGTAGACCGTTTCTTTGACATATGACAATTTAGATGTAGATGGATAAAACAATGGAGGATAGTACAAAATGCCACAATGGTAATATTACCAGGTCAAAACTGAAAAAAATTGGTTGAAGAATGATCCAAAGCGAAATAGCGACGATAAAAAGTGTCCCAAAGTGAAATTTACTCTTCTTTTTATTTTCAAAAAACACGCTTTACATAAATATAATAATGAGCAATTTGGAAAAGCATATAGATAAGCTAAAGGATGATTCAAAGCATACATTTTCAGAATATTGTTAAGACAAACAAAAGGCGTACAAAGTAGTAATAATGGACTTGTGGCTGGTAGTTTGGCCGGTCAGGCGTCACGCTTCCAGAGGCAACATGCAAGGTGTTGCTACAGTTGGGTCACTTTTCGAAATAGAAAAATTTTAGGTTCTGGAAGTAAATATGCGGGTTGTATATGTGTGGACCAGCATATAGGGGTGCTTTTGTAAATATATTTTCATTTAGCGGGAGCATGTAATAAGAAATCATAGAGAGGGTTCACATGTAAATTGTCAGTCCTGATCTAGGTATTGAGCGGTTGCCTTTTTCCCTTCCCAAGCAAATTTCTCCACGTGGCGAGTCGCGAACCATTCTCCGACTCCGTCCCTCAACTCCCTTTCAGGCTCTCAGCTCGCCCTCTCAGCATCTTCATTCGCCACCCTCCCACAACCACAACCACGCGAGCGTCGAGAGCAGTGTGCCAGTGAAGATGGCTGCAGAGACGGCGGCCATCTGTAGCGGCAAGCACAGGGCCTCTGGTGGCGCAGGATGGCGGTGAGGACGGCATCGAGGGCAAGGCCCAAATCCAACCGACGAGCAAACCCGCCACTCGACTACTCTATCCGTCGTTGGCCATCAGCCTCAACATCCATATCGGCGAGCTCGGCCTCCTCTCTGCCCCGCCCCCCTCTCTCTCTCGCCCTCCACATCCAGCCGCTACAGAGCTCTGAGCCATCCCCTGAAGCGGAGAGGCGGCCGGCTCGAGCACATCGAGGAGGCGCAAGGGGCTTCTATCTCCCTCCGCCGGCGTCGCCTCTCGCCTCCCCTTAGGCGGTGCATGTGTAGGCAGAGCAGGTCGCGTAGATCGAGCCGACATCACCCCTCCTCATCCCTCGAAGCAATTGCCGGTAGCATGGATCAAGGCAGGGTGGCAGCACAGGGAGTAGGAGATTTTTTCTTGCGATTTTTTTTCTTGAATTTTTCTCCAATAATAATCCGGACTCTTCTGGTAAGATCACATGTTGTGTAAAAAAACCCTCTCGAAACTTGCATTTTACATTTAGGTCCACCAGATGATTTTTTACCGTTGATATATCATCTAACGGTGGTGGGAGGGTGTGGAGACGTGGCAAGTTCTCTAGCCGAGAATTCCGAAGGAGCGCAACACGCAATGCCACGTGGCCCAATGGGAGACCTAGGATCGAACCCTGAAATCGATTTATAAGATTTACCTCCATAATTTGCACAGCTATTTTTCTTTAGCAACCAAAAAAAAAAAGAAGTCCAACTCGAATCTTATCTACCGCTATGTTTGTATGTTCTTGGACATTTACCTGCGCCCTTTCCGCTTATAATAAAGAGCTAATCAGCCAACTTATATTTATCTGTGAGTTATTGATACTGAGTTTCCACTACTATTGCACCTTCTCAAGCTTCTTCGCTTCAATATCTCATTTACATAATGGCTTTCAGGGCCTTCAACGTGAATATGGTGCATTTCAAGTGCTGAAGTCAGCTGAGAGCTTTTTCCATGCTTCTAATCTATCGTGTAAAACCGATTCTTCATTGTTTTCTATTGATGTAAGATTCCTTATTAATCTGCCATATATTCCTTTTGTCAAATTACATCAGTACACAAACCTTTTTGTTGTTGTACAAGTTCTAGTGTATCAATCTCCAAGAATTGTATGAAATACTTTTTTTCAGGTTACCTTATCAGATGAGCAGGCTCAGGCTGCAATGTTGCATGATGAATCTGGTTCTGTAGAAGGCAACTCTACAAAGCTTCATAGTGGTGTTACTGGAACATCCTTCCGTATTTCGGTATGCTTAGGATAAACTGAAGTATATTATGCTCATCAGTTACCTAGTTATGTTTTTTTCCTATGAACTTGTCAGTTGTTTCAGTGTATATTTCAAAAAAGGAAAATCATTGTATTTTTTCCATTTAGGTGTTTGAGCAAATGCCAGGCACACTTCTAGTCAGAGGTTCATTATTGAACAAAGCACTGTCAGGTAATCGTTGTTCTTGATGTGAATGATATCACATTTATTGTCCAAACATGCAGATACACCTTTGTTGGTTTTCATCAATGCATAACATGCCATTTTCTTGATCTTGTAGTTTTGTGTAAATTTCGTTGTATGTTATGTTTCAATTGAGTCCATATACCATTGTTGTTAATTTGAGTTCTGAGCTATTTTATTGAGTCTAATGGCATCCCGCTTTGCCTCTGGCCTGGCCATTATTTATTTCCATGTGAAACTGACAGTCACGGATACTTCACCTGTGTGTATAAAAAACTAAAAATTGGGAACTATTGAGCTATTAAATCATGAATGTGACATGGCAGCAATCCATCCTCTGGGAGGCTTGGTCGTTCCCTCTCACTATTGTTCTTCCAGCTATCTTTCCCACCCATGCAACCAGAGTTATCGCCCTCTTGCCAGCAACATCAATTCTCCAGCTACCATCACTTTCATTTGATCTACTCTTCTTTTATCTTCTCAGATATGCCAGCAGTGTACTTGATTTTACCTGTACACCTGTAGCCACTGCCAGCCATGGTCGTGGTGCCTGGCTACCACCCTCCCTCAACTGCTGTTGGCATTGGCACCCTGAACCCATCATTGGCTCATTGCTGCACATGCCCGAAAGCTTTCTGTCACCCATCAAACCCATCTTCTTCTAGCATCATGTGTTAATTTGTGTTCCAGAAACCTATTTTGCATCTCAATCGGACTTCTAGTGTTTGCCTCAGCCTAGCTTTTTTACCAACGGACAGAGATTTGGAGAGGAGTTGTAAGATTTTGTCCGTTCCTTACGGTAGCAGGGGAAAATTTCAGTATGAACTGACATAGGATTACTCCATTGACCAGCTTACTGGTGAAGAAATTTCCAGTGGTAGCCAGATTTATGTCGTCTAGTATTATAGGTGCCGAATACCATGTGATTCAGCAGACACAGTGACTTTGAAATAGCCAGCTTCAGGAGACCATTCAGATTAAGTGGTGATGAGTGAATCTTCTTCCAAAGTGGCAGTCATCTTTAAGGGTGATGATTTTTACCAAATACAGCATCTGGAGTTTAGTCATGGGCGCCAACCAGATGGTCTGTGGCCATTCAGAAAATACAAATGTCCGCCCTCAAGTTATTTAGCATGCAGCTGGCTGGCATGCGTGGAAAGAGCTGACTTCCACATTAACCTAGAGATTCGGATATCGTACCAACCAGTTAGCAAAGTCAGAAAGGATGGCATCAAGTTTTAAACACAAGAGAAGCCTGAAATCACTTGAATTCGTGCATCTGCAGGAAACCCTCCTGGCATTGCTGCAGCATGTTTATGCAGTTCCTTGTTCTAACCCCTGCAGTGATGGCCTCCTTTATCTCCCCCTATTGCAAACCTACCACCATATAACTCCATTCCAGATTCAAGCACATTTAAATCCCCTGATGTCTGTGTCATTGGCTATTCGTGTCCTTTTAATTTTCTAGTATGCATAAAACACTAAAAGGGCGAGATGGGGAACTGAAACTTGATTATTTGTCAATACTAACTCTTGATATTCAGGATGATCGGCACTTGCTTTTGTAGATGTGAGGTTGTTTTACAGTGCATAAACGCTCAATTGTAATGAAATCTGTTGATCGAGTAGAAAGTTTTGATCCACCAAATGGTGTCGAATGTACATTGTACAGCACGAAATGGAAAATCCTGTTCATGCCCTCCTCTGCCAAGCTGTGTTGGTCCTATAGTCATGAAACGGTCCGGAGAATTGTCCTAGTTGTCTATCCAGTAAAAGAAGGGTGACAGTAGTACTGATGCCTAGCTGGCTCTAGCATATGAATTGTCACTGGCTCTAGACAGCTGCTAGTGCTAATTCCACGATGGAGACATACTCCTAAATGACACTTGAACGCTAGGGACCATTGACGCATTGAGAGAGATCGGCTGGTTAGTCTGCAGGAGGCAGAGCCTGTAGATAGGATCATATGGCATGTTGGCATTGAAGCTGCTGCTTTTGTATTGACTATCGACTGACCGTCCTTGCAACTGAGGATACAATTATTCAGGTTGTAGAGGGAAGTAAATCAAGCTCTATAGATAGTAGGACAAGCAGACAAGAATCTCTAGCTGATATTTCTGTTAAATAGAGATTGCTTGTCATGTTTCAAACCTGGTTAGGTTATATAATGCTCTGTTCATTTCTCTAGTCTATGCATGTGCAACATGAGCATTTAGCTCATTCCCTCAAATTCCAATTGGATTATGTATAATCAGTAGTGGTTGCAACTGGATGTGAACCAAACAAAACTTCTTCATGTATGGTACTTGTACCGATTGCATGATAGCTCCTCTGGCTTTCTAGTACATCCACAAAGTTAGAGTTTTTCTTTTATCTCGGTGACAATGACAAAAAAGTACTGTTCTTTTGTTTTCAGGTATCTTCTCATCCACATTCTCACAGCTAGAGGACACATTAAAGAAGGAATTCCTCAGCAAGGCACGGTAGTTAAAGGCCATCATTAGGGCCTTGATTGTGAACTCTAATCAGCCTAATGTTTGGCAATCATGAGGCAGCCATGTCCTTGGCCGGTAGCCACAGAGGTCACAGGTGCTGAGCTGTGATGAAAAGCTGCTTACGCTGCAGGACTTGTTGTCGCCCATCTTTCGCTGGTGTAGGCATGCACTGGACAGGAAGCTACGTTGTCACGGTGCTTTGGTTACAAGTAACGTTAAATGTTGCCTTCGCTGCTTATCCGAAATTGGAAAACGACTCGCTGTGTGTGGTTCTTCCTTTTCCAGATTCTGCAGTGACACCCACAACAGAACTGCTTTTGTGTCACTGGCTGTGAGATGTTTGTAGATGCCTGAAGCTGTGCCCAAAATATCCGTAGAAATACACTGCATGATCTGTACTGGATGATTGTATACCAACCGTCCCTTGCAAGTTGCAACTGCTGTGTTCCAGAACTATTGCTGTATTGTGATTGCTAGCTCATTGCCTCTCAATTCTGTGATGAACTTGCAAAAGACCAGGGTGTTAACTGAAAACTTATATGGTATCGATGAGAGAAAAAATCGACGTTTAGGCTGATGGATTTTAAGAGTGTTTTTGTGCCTTTGAGGCGATATATTTTCCTTGTTTGCTGCTCTTTCGCATTGTGACGAACAAGTTTAAATCACGAGAAAGAAATTTAAGGGATTGAAAACATCTTCCATTTTTGCTGCTCTCTTCGCTTTGCGACAAGACAAGTTTAAATAAACAGGCAAAGGAAATTTAAGGAGTTGAAAACATAAATACCAAGGTGAGAACATCTTCTTAAAAGCTTGTACAAGCAGTGTGCTGAAGTAGATACGGCAATGAGGCTCCGCGTTTTGAGATTTGATAGGGTTTTACTTTATTAGGAGCTATATATGATCTACTTGTTATACCATTACGACCTGTTTGGTTAGAGGGAGTTGATGATAGGGAATGGGAGTTTAAGACACCTTAGAGTTTAAGTATGTAGTTTGGTTGGAAGACTTGGGAATTCGAAAGGTTTGGGATGGGGAATTAAGGGGTCCAATTCTCACTGATCTCTTCCCTGAGAGAGGCATGTTAATTGGTGAGACTGGGAGGGAATTCGACGCAAAACCAAACAAAGTATGGGGACTAAAAATGTAACTCCCATGATCAATCCCACCATTAACTACCATCTTTGAACTCCCATTCCTCTTCTCTTCTCTTGCCAAACATGCCGTTATGGCCTAGTAACGGGGAAAGTTCTTTACCGGTTAAATAGACGGTATGGGTTTATTCTTTAGCTATCCGTACCTACTAACACGTGTTAAAAAAACATATGCGTAGAGAAATTGCCCCATAGCTAAATTAGCTATCAAAATGTAGCATAAAACTCCTTTAATCTCTCAACCTCTTACCTAGTCTGGTTGTATTGCTGGTCATGTGCATTCACCTTAGGATGTAGAGGTCGGGTGTTGCCCATTGTTAAAAAAAGTCTGGTTGTATTGCATTATCATTTAATTTCTTGATTTTGGAACATGGTTGTGTGGTTTGTTTACTTGCTAAACTTTGATGTTAAAATCATTGTATACATGGCATTGTGATGTTAATGGATGATTGTTGTAATCCTTTGATTACGGTGTAAATTGCAAGTGCTCAGAGTGTTGCAGGTATGGGTACCCAACGAATCAATGGTAGACCCAGGTCATGAGCCACTTAGGCCATGAGTCAGACCTAGACTTCAAACCCATATAGATCTATACATTTTCACAAATATAAAGGCATGCCTTGACCCAACATGCAGTGGGCTAGTTTGAGATCTGGCTCAACCCTAGCAACAAACTATTACTTGTAAGAGAGGATGTATAGAGAGAATCTTGCACCCACGGATGGGTGGAATTGAGATCTTCTAACGTTGAGTTAGAGGGACATGGTAACTGACATGTGAGCCTCACCGTTCACGGACCAACATATCAGTGATCACATCAAGGAGAAGTTTATGCAAGATTATTTCTTTTCCAAATGAATATGGGTGTGAATATGGGGGTAAGGAAACCTACTCATTGCCCTCTAAACTGGAGTAGTAGGCATGAAACTCTGTTATGTGGTGGTACTACATGCTGACACAACACACGAGCGTACGCACATCATCACGCGCGCAATGAATCACAAAATCACGGCCCAACCCGCGAGCATTGACGCGCGTAGCCACCGCATCCAATCACACACACCGCCCTCTCCATGTCCCCACCCGTCAGACTGCCACCCTCGCGCGGGCCCCATGCACCCCTGACAGCTGGGCCGTCAGCCCACACGTGCGAGTCACGGGCCCACGCGTCGGTGTCCGAGCCGAGGCCCACCTCCCCACGACCGTCCAGATCCCACCGATCGATCCTGACCGTCCGATTTACTCCTATCCCGCGAGTCGTCTCCCCCTCCCGGCTCGACTTCCTCGTATACCACGCCGCCGCCTATAAATAGAGTCCCCCTTGGCTAAGTCCAAGGAAACAGATAAGATCGGGCACACGCGTTGCGAGGCGAGGGGGAAAAAAATCAATCAAACCCTAATCAGATCAGGGAGAGAGGAGAGGGGGCTAGGGTTTCGACTCCTCGGCGGCGATCCATGGCGGCGGCGGCGAGGCATCGGGGGACGGTGAAGTGGTTCAACGACACCAAGGGGTTCGGCTTCATCTCCCCCGACGACGGCAGCGAGGATCTCTTCGTCCACCAGTCGTCCATCAAGGCCGACGGCTTCCGCTCCCTCGCCGAGGGCGAGCAGGTCGAGTTCGCCATCTCCGAGAGCGAGGACGGCCGCACCAAGGCCGTCGACGTCACAGGCCCCGACGGATCCTTCGTCAAGGGCGGCGCTGGCGGCGGCGGAGGTGGTGGAGGCGGCTTCGGATCGCGTGGTGGGGGCGGATCTGGCGGTGGCGGCCGCAGCTACGGTGGTAGCTGGGGCGGAGGGAGGAGATCCGGCGGTGGTGGCCCTGGTGGGGGCTGCTTCAAGTGTGGGGAGTCTGGTCATATGGCCAGGGACTGCTTCAACGGCGGCGGTGGCGGCGTTGGTGGAGGTGGTGGCGGCGGCGCTGGTGGTGGCTGCTTCAAGTGCGGCGAGATGGGCCATATGGCTAGGGACTGCTTCAACGGCGGTGGAGTAGGTGGTGGTGGCGGCGGCGGTGGCGGCGGCGGCGCCTGCTACAACTGCGGCGAGACCGGCCACCTCGCGAGGGACTGCTACAACGGCGGCGGTGGAGGAGGAGGCGGAGGCGGGCGATTCGGCGGTGGAGGCGACCGCTCCTGCTACAACTGCGGCGAGGCTGGACACATCGCTCGCGACTGCCACAAGTGATGGATTTACAACACCATCTCCCCCCTCTTAGATCTCGCCTAAATCTTCATCACTCCTAAGTCGAATTATTGCTTTAGTTTTGCCGCCGATCTGGGTCACATGGAGAGCGCGTTGCCTGCTATAAAGGAACCGCCTGCCTTTTGTTTTTACCTTTTTTTTGCTATTGGGATTTCGGTTTAGTTTTAACTTTTGCTGCTACTGCTGCTGCTGCTTCTGCTCGTGTGATGATGCTTTTGCTGCTATGAGTTGGTCTGGTCCTCTGGTTCAGGTTAAGAAGACGTGATGTCTGGATTGGTTTTGTGTGTTGGGCGAGGGGATTGACAAAATCTCTCTCCTTTTTGTGGTTTCCCCGAGATGAAAAAGATGATTATTGTCGGTTACTCTATAATTTTTACCACCTTGTCGATTCTATCATCAGCATATGATCAATATTCTGTCTGTCCTTGATGCTTGCATGACACTACTACCACAGATTTGCTGGCAATTAGTTTACATGGAGTATATTACTAATGATCTTGGTTGCTTTACTTGATTAGAATCAATCTGGGTATGTTGCATTTCATCTTGTTTGTGTGGAACAGTGAGTATTTTTGTTTTCTACGAGTATAGCTTTTGCTGCATCTGGGAATCTGGGGGGTGACACTATTGTCAGTTCCCTGAGCCTTGGGTGTCATACTGTCATGTTGTGTCTGGTGTTGTTTTGGATTTCTTTTGTTGGCTAGTAGGAGTAGCTTTGTCCTTGATCATGGAGTATCCAGTTAGCTCCATTCTTAAGCAACCATTACTGTAGTTCATCAATGGTAGTACTACAACAAAGATCTATGGCTGATGGATTTAAGCAAAGTAGAATTATTCTTGTTGACCAAATCTGACTCTGCTGCATGCATGATTAGTTCATCATGATGAATACCCATATTTCTCCCTGGGCCCTGGGGGCGTAGTACGATCTGAGATGCAACCGGTTGCAAAAATTACAGTAGAGCCATTTTGCCATCTACTACCAGTAGTACTGTACTAATGTTGTGTGTGGGCAGCTGCTGGATTTATTCCATGATTTGTCTGGTACTTTTATCCATGCTTGTTTTAGTTAACCAAAAAGATTGTACTGTCATTTTTGGTGGTTTGGGTTAAAATTGTTTACCGGTGGAATTGGTGATTTGCCACACATGTTCACATTTAGGATCCATAATGATTCATTATTTACGCCGTGGCAGAAGCTCAGAGTGATATTAATTTTTGATTCAATAGTTCTGCAGGGAGTCCACTTGGTCTGGTAGCCAGACAAAAGGTATCCGTTTATACTTAAATCCTGAATTACTACTAACTGCCAATGTTAGAAAGACAACAACAATAATAATTTGATTAAAAGAAGAAGCATGGGCATAACCTAGTTGAAAGTTGAAAGCTGCATAATTTGATGTGCCAATCAGCAATTACTAGCTTTGTTTTGGTTTTGGCAGCAGTTGGGAGGGGGTGTGTGACAGGCGTGCAGAGAGGGTGGGGAGTGGACAGTAGGCAGGCAAGAAGGCAGGTGTTCATATGCCCAACAGTTCAGTTGATGGGATCCAAAAGCGAAGACAGAAGCAGCAGTAGGCTAGTGTACGTTTACTCCTACTAGTAGTAGCACGAGTAGTACTGGAGGAGAAAGAGGGAGGTTTCTTTTTAAAAAAAATTTAATCTTTGGGTGGCTGTGTGGGGGTGGTGTGGTGCGTGTCAGAGAGACATGTGCGGATACCTGAAGGCAGCAGCAGCAATGGGACCCTTCTCCTATCTGTCAGAGACTCTCTCTCTCTCTCCACCCTGCTTTTGTTGCCGTCGTCCTATCCTTTCCTTCCATCCAAGGCCAGTCCTCCACATGGACATTGATTGACGCTCTCTCTTCTGTTCATCAGCAGCTGCACTGTCCCTGCTGCCTCATCCATCCTCACAGGAGCAGACCTGCCATTACCACTAGTATCTCTATCTGCCACCCAGGGTTTCACTTTACCGCATTGACTCACAATAACCGCTAGTCAAATACAATCAGACATCCAAGTAAATTTAATGCAGGTTAAATGATACTCCTACTAGAAGTACAATGAGAAGTGCACAGAACAACTGATAAGCTTTCCATCGCGGTTCGTAACTGTCAAAATATATCTCATCTTAAACTTATCCTAGTAGAGATTACCGTGCTAATAGTTTGGAAAATTACTTCAGTTCAGGGAACTGTATGATCAACCATGTACTAGTTTATTTTTAATTTGGAATAAATCCTCCGACTTCTAGAACCCTTCTTCCAGAGCCTCTTCGCAAGGGCTTCATCTCCTTGGTGGTGTTGGTGTCATAGCAACTTTAGCAGAAGCTGAATTCAAGGGTCTTCAATTCTTCTCTCCCGCTTGTCGCTTTAGTCTTTGAATCGATCAAGCTTGAAGGTCGGTTGTGGTCAAGCGCCGGCGCAACTCAACAAGAGGTCTTGTTGGGAGGATAGTAGTTTTCTTTTGATCCTTTCTTTGATCCTCTACTCGTTTTGGAGTTCTTTTTTTCTTCCCCCGCTTATGTTCCGTGGTCTTCGACCGTTGCGTTGTGTAATTGAAATTCTTCTTTCTTCTAATATATTAACGTGTAATCATTTTGCTTTCTTTTAATATATTGACTCACTTGTGTTTTACAATAATCGCTACAATAATTGATCTTATCAACAGGTAGAGCATCGACAAACTTCGCCAAAAGTCACCAAGTTTGAGCTCTGTGCTCTGAAATCTTATTTTGTGTCATCCTCTCTCCAAGTTTCTGTAATATTTTCCTATGAAATATCCAAACAACACAATTGAGTAATACTTGTATTTTGATATTCCGTAGGGTTGCACTGACATGCCATTCATTTTCCTGTGTTTTTCAATTCCCATTTTTTAAAAAAATTAACCATAAATTTTCACATAAGATCCATCAAATCTGGCCTGGATTAAAATCCCTGGGAAAATAGAGTAACTTCTATGACACCGTCTGGAACAAGAAATATGATTGCAAAATTCCTCAAAATTATTTTCATTTGCCCCTATTTCATTGAAATTTTATACTCCTAACAATGCAACAGGAGAAATTCTTTTTGAGAAATTGTGTTTTTAGAAGCGTAGACCAAATAACCTCGGACAAATAGGCAAAAAGATAAAACATGACCTACCTTTCCGTCTCTACTGTCTCCCGCATATATTTTATTACAAAATTCATGTGCTTCGAATACTGTAGACCATCCAAACATATTACCATAGCATTCATTTGCTTCTAAATCATATATTAGACTGTGCTAATCCTTTCCTGTCCTTTATTTTGGCTGCATTTTGAGAATACTGTGTTTCAAACACGTCATGGAAACTTTACAGGCACTAGTTTTAGATCCCGTAGGATGTAGAAACTTCTCCGCATTATAAAATCTGTAGGATATTGGAAAATTTTTCCGCGTTGTAAACGAATCCAATGAATATTGAGAATGCTACTACGTCCCAGATGAGCTCTAAACAATGGGAATTTTACAGGAAGTTTAGATTCGGCGGGATTAAATTCTCCGCGTTTTTTTAAATTCTGTAAGATTTTTCCGCAATATTGTGAAAGAAAGAACGCAACGATTCTGGATGGAGGGGATGCCGCATCTATAGAGGGGGTAGCTAGCTGTCTGTGTGTTGCGCGTAAGCATAATTTTCGTGGCGAATCGTATCGTTGTGTGGAGCTTTTTGAACAGCGAGATGGATATGGATGCTGAATGTCATCATCATTATCCTTGTGAATTGAATGATTCTCGCCGAAGGAGCCAACAGATTATATTCTTGCTCATATACTGTAATCCTAATGGCAGCTCAATTGGTGGTTACCTTTGTACTCCTATGTATGATTCCCCTGCCTATTGCTGTGCTAGTACGAGCGTGGATACTCCTATGAGCTTTATCATAGTTGTGACATCTATGTAGATAATTTTAAATAGATGAGATATATCGTACTACTATAAATCTGAATAGGTTGTCCCATCTCTTGCATTCAAAATCTCTTTTATTTTGGACATAGTGAGTAAAAATTAAACTTAACTTATTTTCAGTGTGAACTGAGATTCTCCAACTTAAAATCAAGTGATTTTAAAATCAATAAAGTTCATAATAAAAGTAAGCCACATATCAGTGTTTCTTGTTAAAAAAATTATATATAAGTTGCTTTAAAATCAATAAAGTTAAGTTATGAACTTAACTTGTTTTCAGTGTGAACTGAGATTCTCCAACTTAAAATCAAGTGATTTTAAAATCAATAAAGTTCATAATAAAAGTAAGCCACATATCAGTGTTTCTTGTTAAAAAAATTATATATAAGTTGCTTTAAAGTATCAAGTGAATATTTTTTTAAATTTATAATAATTAAACTTAATTAATCATATACTAATGATTTTTTCGTTTTACGTGTTCAGATTTTACCTTATCTTCGTAGTATATCTTAAACACCATTAACCTTTTGTCAAAACCTACTCACTTCAGTACTGTAGTATAATGTTGTGGCAGGTGACAACTAGGAGTAGCACTGTACTAAGTGTAGATTGAGTGAGTTTTACACGTGGAGGTGGGAGGAGCGGAGAAGAGGAGTCGCTTGTCGTTAGCTATGAAAGTGTGAATAGCGAGGGGGGGGGGGGGGGTGTGAAAAGACAGAAAGAAGAAAGAAAAGGGTGCAGGCCTGACTGGGGGAAGAAAAGGCAGCAGCAGGAAGACGAAGACGACACACGACACCGAGCAGGGCAGGGTGCAGACGAACGACCAAACAACACACACAACACTCAACAACACTGGGCAGGGTGCATCATCGTCTCATCCATCCATCATGTGCAATTATGCATTTCTTTGCTCTCATTGTTTTTGGCCGGTGGGGTGGTGGAGCCATGTTCACCCTCAAATCCTCAATCTCTCCCTCCCTACCACAGGTTCAAAGCTACAGCTCACAAAACTCGCTCGGTTCTCATGAAACAATAGGTTTTCAGCTGATTTTCAAACGGTGTTGACTGAAAGTTATTGTTTCTTATTGGATTTTTTCATCTTCTGTAAACTGGTGAGGGAGCGGTTTTTATTTCCGAAACGAAAGATTAAACCCTGATAATACGTTTCATTTTACAAGCAGCAGCGAGTAAGAAGAGGTAAAATTAAATAAGGATTATTGTGATTGACGGAGATTTGTAGAGAAGTTAAATGTGAGATGATTATAATTGGTACGGATAATTAAGTATGTGACGTAAAGTAATGTATAATACAGTACTCCATTCGTTTCAAAACAATTTTTTACTCAAATGCTCATGCTCATGTTAATACTTCGTTCCTTCAAAACTCTCCTTCGTATCCTTTTCACCGAGACAAACGCTGTTGGTTGTGTTCTCCCCTCAATTTTTCCAACTCATCTCCCTCGTGTTCCACGCACCGTTTTTCAAATTATTAAATGTTGTGTGTTTTGAAAAGAATTTCTATACGAAAATTATTTTAAAAGAATCATATTATTTCATTTTTCAAAAAATAATTAGTAAATACTTAATTAATCATAAGAAAATGAGTCGCTCCGTTCTACGTACGTACGCTTCCAACCTCACCTCCCGAACCCTGAGAAAAAGAAAACGCTGCACGAGACTCTGTCTCGTGGGCCCCACATGTCAGGCAACCGGCAGTTTCCTCTCCCGTGGTTGTTGGGCTACTGTAGTTGTATTACAATAAGCGTGGGCTTTGTTGGGCCCCCAATATCCCCAAGACCCAACCCACCTCTTTGCCTACCTCTATCCGCATCGTCATCATCTTCTTCCTCGCCTTCCTCTTCTCCCAATCTCCGGCGATGATGGCGGCGACCACGCTGATGGGATCGCCATGGCTGCGCATCAGGCTGCTCCCGGAGGTGCAACCGCGCCTGCTGAGGCCCCACCTCCGCCGGACCCTCTCCGTCCGCGCCGCCGCCTCGCCGTCACCGGACGGCGGCGGCCCGGTGCGAGTCCGCTTCGCGCCGTCGCCGACGGGCAACCTCCACGTCGGCGGCGCCCGCACCGCGCTCTTCAACTACCTCTTCGCGCGCTCCAAGGGGGGGAGGTTCGTGCTCCGCATCGAGGACACCGATCTCGAGAGGTCCACCAAGAAGTCCGAGGAGGCCGTGCTCAGTGACCTCGCATGGCTTGGACTCGACTGGGATGAAGGTGAGTTGCTTACTCTGTGTATCTCTCAGCTGTTTTACTGCCTCCAAAGTTAGTATCGTTTTGATGTAGTGCGCCATCACTTCGCACGGTAGTTGGGCCTTTGGGTGATGAGTTCTACTCGAGAGTTCTGGCAAGCTCAAATCTTGTGATAATTTAATTGCCATTATGAAAGTTTTAAGGAGTATTCATTGTGTCGCGCTTCTCTTGATTGTTATGGAGCATAATGTGCAACTGCGGAGATGCATATTTAATTATGTTATTAAGTATCGATAATTGTACCAGTAAAATTTTAACATTTTTCTTAATGATGATAGTAGATGATACGAGTGCTCATGTTTTTACTTGTTTAGGTCCGGATGTTGGTGGGGAATTTGGGCCGTATCGCCAGTCTGAGCGCAATTCGATGTACAAACAGTATGCCGAGAAGCTGATGGAGTCTGGTGCAGTCTATCGGTGCTTTTGCTCCAATGAGGTATTTTTCTCCCCCTTTGCATGTATTTGTGATGCATTTTGTTGCACTTATACACAGGTTGTTGTAATGTATTCTTTTGGCTGCTTTGTAAAATAAAAGCTTGGTCTTTGTGTCTTCATATGAAAAACTTGTACTGATTTCTCCCACTGTGAACACAAAGGAATGAGTCAGTTAATACACAAAGGAATGTTTAGCTTGTTTCAACCAAATACCCATGACCTGACCTACATAAATTTACTGGATCAACTATTTGCTCATTTGATAACTGTTTCTGTTACTTCAGGAACTTGAACAGATGAAGGAAACTGCGAAGCAGAAGCAACTTCCACCTGTATACATGGGCAAGTGGGCGACTGCGTCAGATACAGAAATACAACAGGAGTTAGAAAAGGGGACACCTTACACTTACCGTTTCCGTGTACCGAAGGAAGGGTCGTTGAAAATTAATGACCTTATTCGTGGTGAGGTAATAACTAGAAACGCTGGCACTGCCAAATTGTTTGCATTATTTTTAAGCCTACCACCACTGATAATTCATGCTTGCAAATTATGAGAAGTGATATACATGCACTAAGCATCGGATAGTTTTATAAAGGTCAGTTGGAATTTAGACACGCTTGGTGATTTTGTGATTATGAGAAGCAATGGCCAGCCAGTGTATAACTTCTGTGTTACAGTTGATGATGCTACCATGCACATCTCTCATGTTATCAGGTAACGAAAACTAATTATTTTTTTATCTTTCCTTCTGATGATCTTACCCTGAAGTCTGCAATTCTCTTGTTTTCCCCCCAGAGCTGAAGAACATCTGCCAAACACATTACGGCAAGCTCTTATTTATAAAGTAATTTTCTATGCCGTTCTTATCTTGTGTATCATAGTTTACAATCTTGATCCTTCAAACTGTATGTCTCAACATAATATGCCTACTGTCCTGTGACGGTCTTCTGCAGGCACTTGGATTCCCAATGCCATCGTTTGCTCATGTATCACTTATTCTAGCTCCAGATAGAAGTAAACTGTCTAAACGTCACGGGGCTACTTCTGTGGGACAGGTAACTAACTGGATTTTGTCAGAATATGGTATTGCAGCTAATTACTTGCTATTTCACATCTTTTCTGAAACAATTCCAAACTTGGAAAAATTTAACATTGTGTCCTCTCTCTTTTTTTTTGCCAGTACAAAGAGATGGGCTATTTGCCTCAGGCAATGGTAAATTATTTGGCACTCCTTGGCTGGGGTGATGGTACTGAAAATGAGTTCTTCACCATTGATGACCTAGGTTAGTTTATCAATAATTCGTTCTACTACCTGCACTGCACAGTTTTTGAAAATTACAGTGACCATCCACTTACCCATTCTTTGTTGTTCTATCTCATTTCCAGTGGAAAAATTCACTATAAATCGTGTCAACAAAAGTGGAGCAGTCTTTGATGCTGTAAAATTAAAGTAAGTTCCTTTTTTATTCAAACTCCTTCTGGTTGAGTTATCATGATAGAATTTGTCAATATGCTCTAATTACTCGTAATATCTCAGTTGCAGTAATATAATTAATTGAACTGGAGCTTGCTTCCACTTACTGTTACTTTTCTTTAGTCTTATCTCAGGCATTATTTCAATTATAAGGGAACCAATGAACAATCATTGTTACTATCTATTACTCACCCGTCCCAAAATCCAAAATGTCCATATTCGTAGTACTAGAATGTGTCATATCTCGTACTAGGTCGATTTATTTTGGGAAGGAGGGAGTAATTCAGAAGTTCTTTATTTATGAATTCAGAGACAAGCTGGGAAGCATGTTCAGTCCATAACTCCACATAACCAAGATTGATATACTATATGAAGTTTGGAAAATCACTCCACATTATTGATCAAGTAAAAACACAAGTCTGATAAGCAATAAATGCAGTGTCTAATCAGTAATAAATACGGAATTTATGTACTTTGCTGCCTGCTGGTCAGTAGTTGTTTGAAAGGCGCACCCCATAATGATCAAGCTTGTTTGCTGGGACCTACCCTCAGAAACCACCATCATGCTCAAACCTACATCCTTCTGATATTTTCTTGGCCTATCCAATCCACCTTTGCCTTTAAGAAGTGCATGTGCACGCCAACTACTCACTTGAACTGGTGAGCATGGAAAATAAACAAACAATATGTGATTCCTATTTGCATAATGTATTACTTTTATATTTGTAGATGGATGAATGGACAACATCTAAGATCATTTCCACCTGATGTACTCATCAAGAGTTTTGAGGATAGATGGAAGGACACAGGCATTCTCCAGGAGTCAGAAAGTGGTTTTGCTAAAGTAAGACTGGAAGTCTTTTGTTATTTCTAGTTTTCTACACACCGTGGGTGTTTGTACTTTGGAACTACACACCATAGGAAATTAGGTATATATGCTAAAATGACGGTATCTAATTGCTTCCAAGGGCTACTGTTTCTTTTTTACTACTACCAAATGAAAGCTATCTACTCCAGTTTGCTACTTTTTTGAAACACCAACAGATAATACCTTTTCTTTTGTTTCTCTAATTATTTGAAGGATTTGGAATTAGACGCGTCTGAAAATTCGGGTTATTGGGGAACACTAATAATATAATTACTTTATATTTTGAACAGGAAGCGGCTGAGCTTTTGAAGGATGGCATTGATTTGATCACTGATGCTGATGCAGCCATTTCAAATCTGTTGTCATATCCCCTTCATGCTACATTAAATAGGTCTGCAAAAACATTGTGTTTGAAATTCAGTTCCTCACGAACCCTTTATTAATCTTTTCACTGAGAGTCCGTTCATAAGTTGTTGCCAAAGGAATGTTTCTTCAGTGAATTGGTTGTTGTGGTAGGACTGTTTAAGTAAACGCTTGTTTTTTCTGTTCACATGTAACTGCCAGTGATGAAGCTAAATCTGTGGTGCAAGACAAGCTTTCTGAGGTTGCATCAGGACTCGTTTCTGCTTATGATAGCGGTGAACTTTGTCAAGCACTAGCTGAAGGCCGTGATGGTTGGCAGAAGTGGGTGAAAAATTTTGGCAAATCACTCAAAAGAAAGGTCAGTGCTAATGACAGCAATCATTTTGTTCTTTTGTAGCTCTGCCTTAGGTGCCACTCAAACACATTACTTTTTGTGGAAGCGGTCCATCTCACCTAAACCTTGATAGCTAGAAATGATGAAAATACAGTCAAATCATTTGATTTAGATTTCGGCAACCGTAGCAAGCTTCCTTGTATATACTCCTATATCTTATTAACCTGAAAAATTGCATTCAAGCCCATTACCACATACGCCTTTTCTGTCGTATATACCGAATGAAACTATTAACTTGCGTCTTCTGGTTGTATCCATTTGCGACCAGGGAAAGTCGCTATTTATGCCGCTCCGAGTACTGCTGACCGGCAAGCTTCATGGGCCTGACATGGGTGGCACCGTAGTCCTCATACACAAAGCTGGCACCAGTGGAGCGGTCACTCAGCAATCCGGTTTCGTAGATCTTGACGAAAGGTTCAGAATCCTGAAGGAGGTGGACTGGGAGTCACTGCTGCAGGAGCAAGAGTCGCCAGCTGAAACTGCCGTTCCCGTGTCTCCATAGGTTGCAGTTGTTCAGATCAATCAGGGAGGGCTTTTGTTTTCTGTAATACTATGAAGCAATAGGATATGTTCCATTTTGCTGCCCATTTCTTTCAATTGTGAGGAAACTATAGTTTCGGTTTTCAGTAGTTAATAAAGCGAAATTTTGCTCAGTGGTTCTGTAATTGTTGTCAATTTGAATTGGATGGCACGGTTACGAGGTGATGCTGTAATTGCTTTTCGTTTGCTGAATCCAAAATGTTCCTGACAACATTAGGCCTGTACATCTTTGTGACTGCCTTTGGATGATAATGTATGATCTTCTCTTCCTAAAGTTTGAAGAAACCACATTTTCAAGCACAAAATAAAGTCAGGAAGCACCTACAGTCCAAAATTTGTATACAACTTCCACTATTCCAAATGACCTAAAATTTAGTTAAATAAATCTGTTTAATTGTTAATCAGCCCCGAATTCTTTAAGTGGATTAGCCTACAGTCCAAAATTTGTATACGACATCAAAATTTCCAGACGGGCTTAAAATTTAGTTAAGTAAATCAGGAAATAATTCTGTTTAATTGTTAATTAGGCCCTAATTCTTAAGTGGATTAGCCTACAGTCCAAAATTTGTATATACAGCTTCAAAATTTCCAAATGGCTTTAAAATTTATTTAAGTAAACCAGGAAATAAAATACTTCCTCTCTGTTTCTGTTTCATATTATAAATTATAAGTCGTTTGATTTTTTTCAAGTCAAATTTTGTTAAATTTAACCAAGTTTATAGAAAAAAGAGCAATATTTAAAATATTAAATTAGTTTTATTAAATCTAATTTCGAATATATTTTAATAATATATTTGTTTTGGGTTAAAAATACCATTATATTTTTCTACAAAACTAGTCAAACTTAAAAAAGTATTTTTTAATTAGAAAAAGAATCCCTAATTCTTTCACTGGACGAGCCCTAAACGGCTAAATCCTTGTCGTTATGTGGGGTTTAGCGGCTGCTGCATTTGCACGCGATTTTTTCCGCTTTTTCTTCCCCCACCTTCCCCTCCCTTCCCTTCTCCTGCGCCCGCGAAAAACCTCCCGCCGCCGCCGCCGCTCCGGGCCACTAAACCCTAGCCATGGCGTCCTCCATACTCTCCGACTGCTCCTCCTCCGCCACCTCCCGCCTCCTCCCCCTCCGCCGCGCCCTCCTCGCGCCGCCGCCCTGCCGCTTCCGCCCGACCGCCGTCACCGCGCCGCCGCGGAGGCCCCTCGCCGTCGCCGCCGCCGCCCAGCTCCCGGTCACGCGTCGCATGGCTTCGGTCTCAGCCGCCGCCGCTGCCGCCTCCACCGACTCAGGTACTCGCGCACACTTCTTCCCGCTTTACCTAATCCTCTCGAATGAATTGTGGTTGGGGGAGCTATTAGACACGTAGTATTTTTTTTTATTTCGTTGTTGGATAAGTGTAGTTGCGAACGGAATATATGTCAAGAAATGCCTGCTGTATTTTCTACTTATATTGGTTTGAATGTGTCAGCAACTGTTTCATCAGATGCTTGTGCCAAGATCATTGATGGGAAGTTGGTCGCAAAGCAGATAAGAGAGGAAATCGCTGTTGAGATCGCCAAGATGAAGGATGGAATTGGGGTTGTGCCTGGGCTGGCAGTCATCCTAGTTGGGTCAAGGAAGGATTCTCAAACGTATGTGCGCAATAAGAAGAAGTCATGCGAAGCAGTTGGTATCAAGTCCTATGAGGTTAATTTGCCAGAAGACAGTTCTGAGGATGAGGTTCTCAAGCACATAGCAACATTTAACAGTGATCCGTCGGTGCATGGCATCTTGGTTCAGTTGCCCCTACCTCATGTGAGTTCTCAACATTTTTCTTTGGGCCAATTTATCTGTATAACGGATGCCCGAATATTGAATTTTGGCCCTTACCAACTGAATTGATAGTTAAATTTATTTTTAATGAAATACCTAGATATGTATGGCACACCACGGAAACATTACTTTGTGCACAATATTTTCTGGCAAATATTGTGATATTGGTGCCATCTCCAATATGTACGTTGAATGTTTCTATTTATGTTAACTGTTTTGATGCTGCTCTTGTGAAAGCTATCTGGTTACTGTTATTAATAAATAACTTAGAAAAATGTGTGCAAACACATTCTTTGTTTTAGGTAGTCCGTCACGTTCCCTTTGTGGTCTTCCGAGTTTGTTGTCAGCATGTGTTTTAATTAGATGGTCTATACTGGTGCTTGCAATTCTCTGTTAATCTTGTCACATTTGTAGCGTATGAATGATGGGGATATTTTGTATGATTTTTTGATCAAGATACTTTGAATGATTTTACCTGTTAGCATTAAAAGAGGTATTTGTCTGCTAACATCACACAAGTTTTTCATGTCTTCCATCTACTGAGCATTTGTATTTCTGCTCTCTGATGGTTTGCAGCATATGAATGATGAGAACATTTTGAATGCTGTCAGTATTGAGAAGGATGTCGATGGATTTCATCCACTGAACATTGGACGACTTGCAATGCAAGGTCGGGATCCGTTCTTTGTTCCATGCACCCCTAAAGGATGCATGGAGTTACTACACAGATATGGAGTTGAAATCAAAGGGAAGAGAGCCGTTGTAATTGGGCGGAGCAATATTGTGGGGATGCCTGCTGCATTATTACTGCAAGTATGAATTAGTTCTTCACTTCAATTAGTTGGAGCAATTTTATCGGAGCGTTTAATTAACATGTTTTTATGTCATATGTGATTACTAGAAAGCCAATGCAACTGTTAGCATTGTACATTCAAATACCAAGAAGCCTGAGGAAATAACAAGACAAGCAGATATTGTTATCGCAGCTGTTGGAGTTGCTAATCTGGTCAGGGGGAGTTGGATAAAGCCTGGTGCTGCTATTATTGATGTTGGCATCAATCCAGTTGATGTAAGACACCTACTTTTCTGATTGGCTTCCTTAATTCTTCCTCCCTAACATTCAACAGATCTGTTTTGCTTTTAATGCCACCCCGTTTCTAGATGGATAAGTTTTATGCATGAAAAACTGGGTATGTTATAGCCAAAATCCCTTATATTTTGGGACGGAGGTAGTTTGAACCTGCTAATAAAATTTCCAATGTTGCTGGTTCCTGGGAATATCACTACATTGGTGGGATCCAGATGGCTAATGGTGCATTTATGTTGTTAGTAAAATAATATATAAAGCGCACTTCATGTTTCTAATCATGTTTGGTTCATATATGCAAAATGTCACATTCTTAGAAGGCAGATAGTTTTTTTTTTCAAGAACAAAGGGTGTTCTATTTTCTAGATCCTCGCAGCTGGGATCAAAGGCAGGTAAGGAACTACACCAGTACACCCTCCTGTGATCCCATTGTTGGACACCCATTTATAAAAAACTTAAATTGCCTTATTAAATTTTGATGGCCCCACATCTTTGCTGGTAAATTTCTTCACATTGTATATGTGTTTGGGCAATATCTGATGATTAATCAAGTTAGTACAAGTCTCCACTTGAATGTTGGTTTGTGCATATCTTTAAGTTTTGTTTGTATGTTTTTGTATCCTAACTCAGTTAACACCTCAGGAAGGTTCCAAAGGAAGTGGTGACTTGGCTGCTTCTTTCCCTACACCCCCTTCCTGATTTCCTTGCATGCTATGCTTACTAGTAATTTGAAATGTCTCAGGATCCAGAAAGCCCTCGAGGTTATCGGCTGGTTGGAGATGTGTGCTACGAGGAGGCCTCCAAGATTGCAGGATTAATTACACCAGTTCCCGGTGGTGTCGGGCCAATGACAATTGCTATGCTTTTGTCAAACACACTTGAGTCAGCCAAAAGGATACACAAATTCAAATAACTGTGCAACCCTATGGTAAAAAATTGACGAATATCCATTAAAAAAAATGGATGCGTACTTAACCTTTGCTGTAGTCTACCAGATAAGGGTTTTGCTCAACCTTTCCGTGTGCCTTCTGCTGGACCAGTAAACGGCAACAATAGTCATAAAATAAATTTTGACCATGAGATGTTTTTCCTGGCTTGATACAGTGTTGTATTTGGTAATGAGGTAAAATTGGGATGTCGGTAAGCTTGGATGAACCATCCATCCATCTGATCAGTAAGCAGTATATTTGTTTCCATAATTTGATTGGGTACAATGAGTGGTGGATATGCTTCTGCCTTCTGGTCATTGTGACTGCATAGTAGAGGGAAAGAAACAAACAAGAGCCCCAATCTAGTCCGGCCAGTTGGATCCTGGATTTTATTAGCTGTCAATACTATTTTATGTATGGTACCTTGCACTCATGGTTTTGTTTTGGTTCTTGCCAACTGGTGACTACTCATAACTGGATGGAATTTGGTCATGAAACATTTCTTTTCTAAGAAAAGTTTGTCATGTCAATTTGTTCAATTCTGTCACAGATCATATAATACTTGCATTCCGATGCAGCACTGTTTGATATTTTTCTTCGATGTATCAAGCTTGGAACTTATAATATGACCAAAGAGAGCTGAAATAGGAATCATATTTCTTGCAAAACATATGAGATGCATCAACTTCACTTGATGTTGGAGTATTTATCTTCCAACTAACAAATCTCACTTTTCCTCTAAAGGTTATTCAGCAACTTTTGTTAGTTGAACTTACAGCATCTTCTGTATATGTACTGAAGAAATTTGTGCCCAAAAAACAATGAATGACTGCTGAGCAGTTGATTACTGAGGTGGCAAAAACGCCGAGAAGAAAAAGACACAAATAAGGCAATAATGGATGGTGCAGTTTGGGCAGATGGTAGGCACAAATATAAAAGAACAAAGTAGGTAAAGCGTAAAATGATAAAAATAATAAATCCAATCATCAAAAAGAAGAAAGAAGTGACGTAAATAAGGTCAGGGCAGTTGTAAATGCCCTCTTAAAAACTTCTCTTGACGTAAAAGGTCGGTTATGGACCAATTTTAAAATCCAAATAGCAACCCGATAGGGATAACCAATCGTCCTTTTATAATACAACTATTTTTATTATATTATAATTGTAACACATGATAAAAATTGCACTGGTATGAAATTGACATTTATTTATGATCACCCATCCCCATGGTTTTGGATGCTTGACTTTGACATATATGTGTTTCTCGGCCTGAAAGACATGGTTATACATGTCCTGACGTCCCTAGAACAATGCAACGAGTACATCAAGTTAGGACAATGGCATCAAGTCATCAACCACCGGTATAAAAATCTGTAAAAGCTACACTACCTTGGTACCATTGACAGTTTGTACACAGGTGGGCTGGAATTAACAATCGCAACTACTAATCGGCCGTAATATGGCCTCCATGGGTAATTGGAACAAAGGATATTAATGAAAAAAATCGACTCACGTGAAAATCCAGTAAAATTTTACTGGATTTGAATCAACTTGAAAAATATAAAAGACATTTTTTTTTCTCGAACCAATGACGGTCCTAATCAGTACTGCTGACTCTAGATGTGCTTGGTAGCTAACCGTTAAGCGTTAACCGGTGATGATTTACTACTGCAGTAGTAATAACAATCTATATCGGTCATGGTTGATATTTTAAACCCAAACCATTCATACCGTACATGAGGTTTTTAATTAGAAGGATTCAACTTTTTCTCGAATCAATGATCGGTATGGCTTACCGTACTACATTAGGCACTAGCCAGCCAACCATGCTAACGTTTGATCGGTGCTGGTTGGTTGCTACAACGTAAACAGCAATCTCTATCCTATCGATCAAGGCCAAAATTTTGAACCCAAACAATCTGTTTTGAAATACTCATTAGTATCACACTAGGTGAGTTTTGAATTTTGGCCCTAACTATAGCAACAAGTATGATTTAATGATAGTACTAAATAAATAGTAGTAAATGATATGGGGGAGAAATAATTAATGGGCATATGCTAATCGGGGGAGCGGTAATAAAGAAGGAAATGATGCGCGCGCACACCGTGGCCACCTCCTCCACCCACCGCACCCACCTCGTCTTCTTCTCTTTCTCGTCGAGAGTCGAGAGGAGCATTGCTTGGCCACCCACCATTTCGGCGCGGAGAGGAAGACCGGTTCACCCGCCGATCTCCACCCCCGCGAGAAACCCTCTCCGCCTCGCCTCCTCCTCCTCCCAATCTTAACCCTTCCTTTGCCTTCCTCCTCTTCAACCTTCTTCTTCTTCTTCTTTCTTGGAGTTTCTTGAGAGGAGGAGGGAGGACGGCGGCGTCGGCGTCGGCTGCTGCGACCGACGGGGAGCGGCGAGGATGAGCGCGTCCAGGTTCATAAAGTGCGTCACCGTCGGGGACGGCGCCGTCGGCAAGACCTGCATGCTCATCTCCTACACCTCCAACACGTTCCCCACAGTGCGTATTACCCTCCTCTCTTTCTTCCTTCTTCATGCCCTGCCTCTGCCTTGCAAACATTTTCCTTTTTTTTCTTTTTTTTTTAAAAAAACCTGTCTGCTCGCAGCTAGGATTATGGTTCTTGATCTGGATTTGGGGCCAAATTCCACGCCTTTTCTGTGCACCCCCGTTCTTGATTTGTTCGCCGCTCGTGAATTTGGGACAATGCGGCTTCCAATTCCTGCCTAGGGTTGCAGCCATTGGTGTTGAGTAAAAAGGGGATCTTTTGCACGGCACCCGTACCCAACAAAAACATGGCTCAAATCGAAGGCAAAGGCATGAATCGGTGCTCTAGAAAAAAAAATTCGTCCTTGATTGCTTGCATTATGGATTGTAGCAGCATTAGGGTGGAAAAGGAATGCAGATTTTCTTTTTTTTCCCCCGATTCATAACGTCGAATCAGTTTGGCCGGCGTTCTCTATCAAAGGTGGGAAACCGCGGATCCGCCGCGGCCAGGTCGAGAGCTCGAGATCGCTTTCCCGACTTTCTAGTTGTCCTGTACCCTCCTCCACCACCACTCACATCACACCTTCCCCATGGTTGGTAAGCGCATTCTTTGTTCCTTTCACGCAAATCCACACCAATCAATTACTCACCACCCTTGCTTTTCGCGCATGGTTAATTCCCCAATTGGAGATTAATTTTACTCTTTTGAGGAGAGATCTTCAAAAGAAGAGAACATTTCGGCTGCTTTGGGGGTAGATTAGCTTATTAGAGCCCTGAGACATGGTGACCATTTTAGTGGGGGTAGTGTATCCATTGGACCACTTGTGGACTTCCTGCCACGTATACTAGCCCTGGTAAACTAGTAATCTAGTATCAGTTCTGTAATCTTAACTTTATGCAAGAGTTTGAGAATGGCTTGCACATTTACCATATATATCTGTTGCTTTCTCCTGCAGGCCTGATGATTTTTTTTTTTGTAATACTAGGATTCACCTCATTTTGTAACTTATGAATCGGTTGTGCCTTGAGATGATATGTTCACTCATTATTCGCATCATTGCTTTTGACAGGATTATGTTCCGACGGTGTTTGACAACTTCAGTGCCAACGTCGTGGTTGATGGTAACACCGTCAACCTCGGGCTATGGGACACTGCAGGTGATTTGGCTGTCTAATTTTGCTGATTAGCATGCCTTCTTTTGTTCTGCATACTTGTTTTATGGTACCGAGTTATTAAGTTCTTTCCTTCGGACTACCACAGGTCAGGAGGATTACAACAGACTGAGACCACTGAGTTATCGTGGAGCTGATGTTTTCCTTCTGGCCTTCTCGCTAATCAGCAAGGCCAGCTACGAGAATGTTTCAAAGAAGGCAAGGGGCTCACTTTTATTTCTGTTAATAATATTGATGTGCTCTTTTGTTCTTCTTTTGCTGGAAGAAGTTCGTTGGTCATGTTTAATTTGGGATCATTTGTGCAATGATATGTTGCTTCTTGCATGTTTCTTGTGTTTTTGCCTTCTTCGATGATAAAACTATACCATGCTGGGAATTAGGCTCCACAAAATCTAGAGCAGGCCTAAATGCATCCTTCAATGGATCTTTCCACCCATTAGAGATTAATAGATGATGATAATAATATCATAAATTTATGTTCATAGGTCATTGTCTTGACTTATCTTAATTTTGATGTGATCATTTTTGTGGCTCGATTCACTGTTTCAGTCTCTGCTTATGGTTTACGGATATTAACTTCTTGTTGATTCTAAACTTTTGTTATATTTCAGTGGATACCTGAGCTGAAGCATTATGCACCTGGTGTGCCTATCATCCTTGTGGGAACAAAGCTTGGTAAGAACCGTGCAAGGTTATATTTTGAGAAATCTAATCTTTTGTATGTGTCACAACTTCGATTTTGATTTTGGATGGAAGTAGTGGCATGGGATTTTTCGGTTGATATGATTTTATTTGGTGTCTGTTCTTTTGATGTCAATGCTTGGCGCTGGTGACGTCATTTAGTGATAATATGAAGCAGGGTGCTATGTAAAAGAGGATAAAGATGGATATATATAGTACTAGTATATCAATAGCCATAGTTTTTCTACTGAGCTTAGTACTTGCAAAAAAATTATTGTGATAAACCTATTTGAACTGTTTGCTCTTTGGGTTCTACTTTTGTACTATTCAACTTTGGTACAACAACATGCAACAGTTATACTCTGTCTTACAGATTTGTGGCCATTACACGTTGTCCCTCAGTTTGCTATTGTCATGATGGATTCAGTTTTGTTGTCTTTTTTTTTTTGGCTAGTGTTTCTACCTGTCTTATGAAATTAAATTCCAATCATTCTACAGATAATATCCCCTTCGACCTGTAAAGATCCAGCTGTAGCCCACTTACATTTTTCACATTGTTTATTGCACTGGCAGATCTTCGAGATGACAAGCAGTTCTTTGTGGACCATCCTGGTGCTGTTCCTATCACCACTGCTCAGGTACGGTTGTGGCATTGTGGGTTGTTTAATTCCTTCCTCTAGCATCAGAGTTGTACTTGCAACTCCTGTGGACTACATTGACATATCTTGATCATTTTTTGGTCCTTAATTTCCACTTTTGTAGGGAGAGGAACTAAGAAAGCAAATAGGCGCCCCATACTACATCGAATGCAGCTCAAAGACCCAACTAGTACTGCTTTCTTCCCATTTCTTTGCTAAATGTGCAATAACATGTAAGATACTAACAGAGATATCCTGCCCCCCTGATCTGCAGAACGTCAAGGGCGTTTTCGATGCGGCAATAAAGGTGGTGCTGCAGCCACCGAAGGCGAAGAAGAAGAAAAAGGCGCAAAGGGGGGCGTGCTCCATTTTGTGATCTAATCATCAGTAGACGACGAAGAAGAAGAACGATGAAGTTGCCAGGCTTTATTATTGTTGCGTCTTGCTTCAGCGAAACAGCATTCATGGTCCGGGGATCCTAGTTTACTGGCAGCTGCAGCAAGGCCTCTTTGTCGAGGCAATGAGCGATCCGTTTGTTTCATTTTCTCCTTTCTGCCTTGTGATTATCTCGTGTGACTGACAAGTCGTGGCAATTAGGTAACTTTCCTAGATGGTATTTCCTGTGTTTGAGAAAAAAAATTCTTGTTATCCCTGTTTCATAAGTAGACATGATGTAATCGCACTCAGTTTATTCTTTTCCTTCTTATTTCACTTCAATGGAAAATTATGTTTCCCCTTCATATTCTGTTCTGCAAATGGAGCAAGATCTGTGATGTTCTTCTGACTTGTCCAATTGTTGCATACAAGTGGCCAATTCAACTTCCAATGGTTACCTGGAGTCAACATCTAGCTCTAGTAACATAATGATTTTTCTGGAGATTGTGGATAGCATGTTTGAACTTTGAAGTAGAGGCATATTTGTAAATTATATGATGTGGAATCTGCTGGAATTCTGTATCTTTGCCAGTTTCATTTTAAAAGGCCATCTGTGCAACACCCTAGCAGAATCAATATCATACATGCGTACTGTTTGAAAATTGTTAAACTGGATGCAATTTGTTGGGTGGGTGTCACCAACAATCAGTCAAAACCTATCAGCTCAGAAGATCACCAGGTTAAATAAAACTCAGCTGGAACCCCTGATATATATCTCAACTGGTTAATTGGCAATTGCCCCCTGATTTCAAAAGACTGATCGAGGCCTTCCTTTTCTTCTTCTAAGATTAAATTTAGCTCACGGTGTCGCTGGAAAATTTAAGCACAAAGTTACAAACACATGGATTATAATATAGAGTTGTTGTATTATTTACTTTTTTCAATCCAGCAGCTGGACTGTTCGCAAGTGGGCTGTGGTAGCGTTCGATTCACACAAGGGTAACGCAAAATCCAAATAATAATAATAATAAACCTCGAAGTAACCATAGGGATTCTAAAAGAAAGTGAAAATCCATTAAATAATTACTACGAGTTGCTTGCAAAAAAATATAAAAAGAAATCGACGCCTGAGAGATTCGAACTCTCGCGGGGAAACCCCATGTACTTAGCAGGCACACGCCTTAACCACTCGGCCAAAGCGTCGGCTGTGTCAGTAAACCATTTTCAATTTTTAAGAATAATCAAGTCAAAATCGCAGGCTCTTATTATTCCTCCTCACCAAAAATACGATGGTTTTCGATTATAGGTCAGATGATAACGATGATTCAGATTTGCAACAACAATCCTAATAATTGCAAGCAAGAATTATTACTATCTTGTTTATGGCACGATCTATATTTCTGAATTCTATTCGACATGCTGGTGATTGACTGATTATCCCTGCATCCAAATCCAAATCCAATTGCCATTTCAGCTGCAATTAGCTAGCTTGCAGCTAAGCTTAGCCCATGGCGTACTTCTGCGTCCAGCCTCTTGCGGTGGATTCGTATCTGAGGCGATCAGTCTTGCACATATGCGCGATCTCCGGCACCAGAGGATCGTCCGGGTTCGGGTCCGTCAGCAGAGAGCAGATCGACAGAAGAACCTGCACCAATTATGAGTGAGTTACCATCCACTGTCAATCATCATCAGTTCATCACCAATTCACCATTCTGTTGCTGCTGTTCTTGTGTTGTTAATTACCTTGGAGATGGTGAGAGCTGGGCTCCACTGGTCCTTGAGGATGTCAAGGCAGATGTTGCCATTGCTGTTGATGTTTGGATGGAACACCTTGGTCTTGAATGCCACCTGCTCCCAAGATCCCAATCAATGAATCAATCAGACACCCCATTTCATTTCATGATTGGGTTTCATCACATCAACTTCTTGAATCTTGATTGAATTATGATTGATGAGTGATGTTTGCAGAGTTACATAGTACCTTTGGAGGCTTGAAAGGGTAGTCAGGAGGGAAGTGGATGGTCACCAGGAACACTCCTCCAGAGTAGGGGCTGTCATTAGGCCCCATGATTGTTGCTTGCCAGTGGAACATGTCATCAGACACAGGCCCTGATTGATTTTTCACAAATTCATCAACAACCATGAGAAAATTTAATGCAATAGATCTTCTTGCTTCTGTTTCTGAACATTTTCAAGATGTAATGCAAAGATTTGCGTATCACCGGCGCTGCAGGAAGTCGGCGGATCCCTCTGAAGGTCCTTGAGCTCCTTGATTATTCTCCTCAGTGCCATTTTTTTTCCCTTTCCTTGATCAGTTCTTGAGATGGGATGGAGGACTGACTTAATCTCAAGATCAAACTGAAGAATGTTTTGTTTCGATGGTCCGGGTACCGATGATCACCGGGCTATATATACCGACACCATTAGCAAGGTCCAAATGGTATATGATTCTTGAATGAGACATTGAAAAGAAAAAGGGAACAAGGCATGATGATAATAATAAAATAACAATAAATATCTTATCATTGCCAAATATTCTCCTTAAAGCTTAAACAAGTGGTTGCAAACTTGCAATGCATATCTGTGTTTATTGTGCCTAAATTGAAAGTTAGGACTCCAAGAGCATTCCTGACGAAGCTAAAAGAGAGTAGTAGGGATTCTGACCAAAAGGGCAAGTCGAAGTGGGAGAAATAGTGCCAAACTTTATTTTCTGATGGCTCTAGTTCATGGAATTTGATCCCTCCATGTACATTTCAATGGCAAGAAAAAAGAGGCCAGATTTTGCATTGCAAGAATCCATCTTTGCATCCAACACCGGCCAACTTTCTCGACAGCGTTTCCACATTACTGTCAATAAAAACAATATTCGAGCTTATCACGAGAAGAATCATGTGCCATTCAAGACCAAATTATATACTGCTAGTACAGTAGTACAGTAGTACTTGTTGGTTGTTGTGTATGTTTCTCGAAGGACCAGGCATAATCTCTCATGCTCTTGCTGATGCAAAATAAAATGGATGGCACCTACAGTTCGTTTGTCACTAGTGATTAGATTTGTGTTGTTTGTACTACCATCAGTTAATTTCCTACATGCTGCAATGATTGATTGCAGCCAAGGATGTTCAGATTGCAGAAAGAACAAAATACTTGACTGTTACTCGTCTTCTGGAAGACTAATTGACAGTGATTGCTGCGGTTGTTTTCTTGCCGACAACCATCGGACACGATTGACTAGTTCTGAACATAATGAGCTTCTCGTCTAATTTAATTAAAGAGTGGCATTCTTATTTCTGAAAATCATACATAACTACATCAGGATGCAGTTTCTGAAGAGATGAGACTTCTGAAACCTATCCAATTATCCATATGTCCTGATCCTGGCAAGCATTCCACAAGCTGCCATGATGTATTTTATCTGTCACCCAACCAAAGAATCGTAGTAAGAAAATCCATTGGTGATAATAGAATTGTTTGCATATTCCATGTTTAAATCTGCAATTCAAATTCAGCATATGGGTTTTGTAGCTATCCCTTTTCCTTTCTGTTGTGCCTGTCCTTTTTATCATGTGACTGTTGTACTCAGAACTCTGAAGCGTGGACGACAGAGTAACATTACATCAGCAAATATCTCACCCAGCTAAGCTTTTTTCTATTCAACAACCTCTTACGTTTGCTGTCTGCTGACAATGGATAGGGACCAGATCATCTCAAGGCTCCGTCTCACCCTGTTCATTTGAACTTATTTTTTTACTGAATTAACAGACAGGTTCTGAATTTCACTCAGAACTCATGTAAAAGAGGTTCTTATGAACATTTTATCTCCATGATTATAGGTAGTATAACTAAAACTGTTATTGCGTAGTTTGAGAGGACTCATCGCAATTGCGATTACTTGCGTATTAGACAACAACATTTGTATTGGAGTTAGAAAACTCTCACACCTTTCTTGCAACTCACCTACCCATAACAAACCTTCAGAGAAATATAGGTGAAGTGATTAAGTGAAGAATTCAAAATTCAACTAGTATCATACATAATTTGACAGCCATTTCCGAATATATAGTAACAATACATCATCAGATAGCCATGGCTAAATTCAGAGGAACACACACATGTGAACTATATATATGCATGATGCAATAGTCCTGCAGTACCAAATGATTCTTCAGTTACCAATAGCTATCAGCTGATGCCTCTCTCTTCCATCTGTTGATCACTACCACAGTTCGTCAGTTAGTTTGAAGCGATCTCAGGAAGACAAAAGGTAACTTTCTTTCTCTGCTCAATTCCTAAAATTCAGTAGACAAGATTTCACATACAATCGATGAGCCAGAAGAATGCAGCTTTGAGCGCTGTCTCTTTAAGTTGCTGAAAATTTCAGTTCAGAGTTCAGACAGAAACCAGGCTTTCCAAGCATAGATAATATACATCTGTGATCATACATAGTATTAATGCTGGCTGGATTTTTTGCCATGAAGTTAGTGCATGAACATTCAGACTAAATCTGATTGTCCCTTGCTGTGATCATACCCTGAATTTTCGCTGCATCCTTGGTGACATCAACTTATCCTGTCCTGACAGCAAAAAAAAGCAGGCCTTGTGAATGCTGCAACTGACACTTGCATCAATTTCTTGCTTTTATGTGTCACTCCTAGGGCAAGGTGATCACCACATGGGAGGAGGAGACCACCTGCTGATGAAGAGCAGCAATGCTGCAGCAGCTGCAGATGCTGTCAATGGAGGTGGCACCAGTTTGGATGCTGCATTGACGCCTCTTGTTGGTGCAGATGGCTGGGACTACTGCATCTACTGGAGACTCTCACCTGATCAGAGGTATGTGATTGTTTACTTGGCATATCATATCATGCATGCAAAGTAGAAATTACTGTGTGTATGATTATCTCTGTGGCGATATATAATTGTTCACACAAAATCAATGGCAGGTTCTTGGAGATGACAGGATTCTGCTGCAGCAGTGAGCTTGAAGCACAGGTCTCAGCACTGTTGGACTTGCCTTCTTCAATCCCACTCGACTCCTCCTCCATAGGGTAACTGAATGATTAATCAATCGATACGTGTTCTGATTGCCTGCAAAAAATTGATGATTTCTTGGCTAGTAACTCTGATAAATTGTATGCTTGGTGTCTGAATCTCCGTCACTATTCATCAGGATGCATGCGCAGGCATTGCTGTCGAACCAGCCCATCTGGCAGAGCAGCAGTGTAAGCTAGAATCATCACTGAACCAGTAGCTGAATCTGAATCTGAATCTGAATCTCTCTGTCACTGATGAGGTGTGTGCATGGTTGCGTGGCAGGAGGAGGAGGAGGCTGATGGCGGCGGCGCCAAGACGCGGCTGCTGGTCCCAGTCGCCGGCGGCCTCGTCGAGCTCTTCGCATCGAGATATGTGAGTGAATCGGTCGGTCGATTGGTTAGAGTAGTAGTAGTTAGAGCGGCTGCGGCTGCGGCGGCGGTGGCGGCGGCGGCTCACGCCATCTGCGTGAGCCAACGAACGCTGGAGAGCTTGCGGTTAGCTGCACGCAACAGCCTTTGCGTTTTGCATGGATGGGTATATAGATTTGTGGTTGATCGGTGTTGATGGTGGTGGTGCAGATGGCGGAGGAGCAGCAGATGGCGGAGCTTGTCATGGCGCAGTGCGGCGTCGTGACGGCGAGGGGAGGTGCCGGCGCCGGAGACGACGGTGGGGGGCAGGCGTGGCCGCCGCCGGAGACGCCTGGATTCCAGTGGGACGGCGGCGCCGACGTGCAGAGGCTGATGTACGGTGGCTCGTCGCTGAACCTGTTCGACGCCGCCGCCGATGACCCGTTCTTGGGTGGTGGTGGTGGTGACGCCGTGGGCGACGCCGCGGCGGCGGCGGCGGCGGGCGCGTGGCAGTACGCCGGGGTGGCGGTGAGCGAGCCTTCGGTGGCGGTGCAGGAGCAGATGCAGCACGCGGCGGGCGGTGGCGTGGCGGAGTCGGGGTCGGAGGGGAGGGAACTGCATGGTGGTGACCCGGAGGACGACGGCGACGGCGAGGGGCGGTCCGGCGGCGCCAAGAGGCAGCAGTGCAAGAACCTCGAGGCGGAGAGGAAGCGGAGGAAGAAGCTCAACGGCCACCTCTACAAGCTCCGCTCGCTTGTCCCAAACATCACCAAGGTATCACCTCGATCGTCGTCGTCGTCGATCGCCATGGCCATTAACGAATCAAAAGCTTCTTCAATTCGATTTCCGTTTGATTTTGCAACGAATCATAGATGGATCGCGCGTCGATTCTTGGAGACGCGATCGACTACATCGTGGGGTTGCAGAAGCAGGTGAAGGAGCTGCAGGATGAGCTGGAGGACAACCATGTCCACCCCGGCGACATGTCCAAGCCACCCGACGTGCTCATCGACCACCTGCCGCCGGCGAGCCTCGTCGGGCTCGACAACGACGACGCCTCGCCGCCCAACAGCCACCAACAGCAGCCGCCGCTCGCCGGCAGCAGCAGGAGGAGGAGTAACAAGGACCCAGCAATGGCCGATGGCGGCGGTGGCGGGCACCGGATGGAGCCGCAGCTGGAGGTGCGGCAGTTGCAGGGGAACGAGCTGTTCGTGCAGTTGCTGTGGGAGCACAAGTCCGGCGGGTTCGTCCGCCTCATGGACGCCATGAACGCGCTCGGACTCGAGGTCATCAACGTCAACGTCACCACCTACAATACCCTCGTCCTCAACGTCTTCCGCGTCATGGTAGTACTCCGCTCGCCGTCGCCATGGCCATGCACGCGCGCGCGCGAGCTGACTCCGAGCTGGTTGGGTTTGCAGGTGAGGGACAACGAGGTGGCGATGCAGGCGGATAGGGTGAGGGACTCGCTGCTGGAGGTGACGCGGGAGACGTACCCCGGCGAGTGGCCGTCGCCGTCGCAGGAGGACGACGCCAAGTTCGACGCCGGCGACGGCGGGCATGCTGCTGCTGCGGCGGCGGCGGGGGGAGAGCACAACCACGAGGAAGTCGGCGGCGGATACCATCAGCACCTGCATTACCTCGCGTTTGATTGATCGATGATAGATTACCATCTACGTCCACTACTAGTATATATACACTCGAATTATTCGAGAAAGAAAAACATATATAATACTACGTAGTAATAATGGATTTGATCAGTAGTTGTGTAGTATTTGTGATTAATGGCATATGTATGATGACTTGATGACTGGAATGTGGCTAGAATTATGGATACTTCTATTGAGTGTTTTTCCACTTTTGTTGGAAAACTTTTGCTTGTCAGTTTTTTTTTTCAAAACAAACTTTAGACAAAAACGTTTATATAACACGTACAAACTCACCCCTGTGAACGTACATATATATGTACCTTATTTCTATATGCACTTCCAAAGACTACTGATGGAACTCTCAAATTTAGGTAGTGTTTGAAATGGGGATAGTGTTTCTAGTTATTTTCTTCCGAGACTCCGTACAAACGTATATACTCATATGCACATATGTGCATTCACATCTATGAATGTTTACACGCGCACCCCACTCTAATAAGCATCTCCAAGAGATTTGACCGACATATTTTGAAATTGATATAATTATTATAGTCGTAGACATCTCGTTGCTGACGAGCACATCGTCTGCCACTAGAAATATAAATTAGCATAAATATGAGTACCAATACTGAGTTGAAGACCGAGACCTCTTAATACACACATTTGATGCGGTAGATGTCACTTATGTAGGTCAACAAATATGAAACTAACTTAAATAAGTATATCGTGAAAACCAATTTAAAATATGTTTCAGGGTGTCGTGTGTTTGGTTTTATAGCTATGTACATCCGGTTAGATATAGAGGGTTTATCCCATTTTTTTCTTAAAAGAATTAAAAAATAGATTCTGAGCAATGTTCGAGGGCTAAAAATCAGACTTTACCCTATTATTTATTGATGAGGATCAAATTGGAATAGCAGGAAAAGAAGTGGGGATTTGCACAAAAAATATGAGCAATCCAAAACGCCTGGGCTGTAGGCCGTTGGATCGAAGGATCTAACGGCTCACACACTCCCACGCACTTTGCCCTTGTCTTCTCTTCCGCTCGATCAGCCGCGCCACCGCCGCCGCAAAGCAAAACCCACACGGCCACGCGCGGCACGAGCTCGCCGGCGGAGGAGATCCACGCGCGCGCGCCGCCCACTCCCTAATGGCGGAAGAATCTGCAACCGTAGAAGCGCCGCCACCGACGCCACCGCTTGAAAGGTCCCCGCAACGGGAGTCTGCAGTCGACGAGGAGACCCGGGCCCTCGTCGTCCCCGATGCCGGCGACCTTCCGCCGTTCCCGCCCTCCGCCGTGGAGACCAACTTCACGCGCTACTTCGTCGCTGGTACCTTTTTAATTCCTAGACCCCTTGCTGATGTAAAAGGTTTGAGCTTTTTGTGTTTTGGGCATGTTTATTCATGGAGAGAGCTTCGATGTTAGGGGAACTTGGCATTCAGTTATTAAGGTTAGGAAGGTTGAGAAGTTGTTGAAAGTCATTAGGTAGGTAGAGCTTCAATTTTTTCACTTGGGCTGAATGCTCTAGCTTTTTCAGTATGCAAGCAAATGTCTGTACGCATTGATTTTGTCGAGTATGGACTATGGATTACTTTACCCAATTTGCTGTTGAAATACCATATACTGATAAATCGTTTTGCCTATGAATTTACTTTTCTTTGACCAACACAAGTTAAAAACAAAAGGCCATATCTTACATTGCCCATACAAATTTTGCTCCTCATTGTCTGCACTGTGACCTTCTGGTTGCAGTGAACATTTCCGAGTCTTCAAAGAACCTTATGTTGAACTGATCCAGTTCTGCTGCATTTGGTAGTGTGACTGAAATGTAGGTTCATCTATGCTTCAAATCGTCTAATTCAACTCTTGTTATTTTCTTGGGCAGACTTTCTCAATCCAGGACATGATCAGTATGTGTACCGCCATCCAAACGGGTGAGCTCCCAAGAAATCAAAATTAGTGTTCCTTAGAACAAAAAAAATGTTAGAATGGGGTCGTTGATGAACTTTTCATATTCACAAGGTGGATCCAAAGCTGGTCATAATTCACTGTGGTGTTCCCCAATGAGATTATATGTAGGCAATAGGCAATTATATGCCTAGTGCATTCTTAAAGAATATCATCATAGCGTTGGTTTATATTTTTAAGGAATGTTTCATTTTTGTGGTAGTTAATTATTTTCTTATGTAGCTTGAGCTGAAACGTGCCACTCCATCCTTCATTTTAATTACCGCATCTATGATGAAGCTGAACTTTTTTTTCCTCGTTGGTTTCTTCTGTTTCTCAAAAGATCAGATTGTGTGTGGTTGGTTTAGCTTCAGCCCATATTGCATTGAAAGAGGAAGGGGGGATAACCGCCGTTGATTTCAATGTTGGGAAGTCAGACCGCAGTGAGATGAAAGTCACAGGGAAACGCAAAAGAGTAACTGGATGACTTGAAGCATGTTTTTATCATTGGTTGTTTTATTGGAACTACAGAAGCATGACTCGGTTCTGATTTTACTTTACAGAATGCACAACATTTGCAAGAAAATTCAGCGCTGTGTAAAGTCTGCACGAGTAGTAATTCTTTTGTAGTGAGGTTGGTCCAGTAGATCTGCCTATCAAGAATTGATAATGCCATTCTATTTTGCACTGAGTTGTTGTTTATGCTAAACTCATGTAGGTGTTGTGTGAAAGGATCACTTTTGGAGATCAATGATAGATTAATCAAACAACCAGACCTGCTTAACACCTCTGTGAGTATCCTGTTTTGACCTAACAAGTGCCTTTGATTTTCTTTCCTCCTGTGTTTGAGTTCTTTCCTTTTTTTTTTGGTTTGGGTTGAATATTATTTTTTTTACTGTTGTCGCTTGTCTGATGCATTGAAACAGTAGTCAGACATGCATGGACAGATTGTCTATTGTTTTCTGTATCGGTAACATTCTAATATCAAACATGAGATAGTGTTTATTATTCTGCCATCTTGTTGCAAAAAAGGCCCATACACAGCAAGGAGATTTTTGAATTATTTCACTCGTAAATTTCAATGTTGGTGCCATACACAAGTGAGTAGAATTGAGACATGAAGTCAAACATAGGAAATCACAGACCAGATAAGAAAGAAAAAACTGGTTGGATTCCAGATAAACATGGGTAAAGTTGCACATATATCATGAATACAGCTATTGCATTTGTCATGAACGCAGATTGTGGGTGCAAGTGGGAGGTTTAGGTCGACCCTCTTCTCACAAATTAATTGACTAGATATCATTAGCTCTGTGGATCACTGTGTGTTTGTCATATATTGCATTACCTTTTATTCGTGACCTGTCATTCTGTATCTGCTTGCGCAAGTTTTTTTTTCATACTCTGACTAACACATATACTTTTTCCCCCTTTATAGGCTGACAGAGAAGGATATATAGCAATTTTTATGCCAAAGCCAGCTGACTGGCTAAAAATCAAGGATAAATTTCTTAGCTACGATGATTACAAGAACTTGAGGGGAACATGTTGGCATCCAAAAGGTAATCGGTGCACGTTTCTGGACTAGTGCTCCATCATTTTATTCAAGTTTCCTCAGCTCCAGTGTTAACAATTACTGTTTTCTTGCATAATTCAATTCGTGCATGCACATTTTAAGTATCTTATGTATATCCAGGAATTTTTGACAATGATGCCACAGCTTAGGACCATTCCCTCAGGACGAAATATCCTTGCACGATGGTCCAATGCCATTTATTTACCTATTTACGGAATTTGAAAGCAATCCAGATTCCAGATTTGTCCTTACTGGTGCTAATCCTCGAGGTGCTAATGAAGAGGAAGTTCCCGTGTGTGCTTTGCTAGACAGTCTGATAGAAGTTTCATCAGCTACACACTGATACTTGACGGTCCTATCTTATCAAGTGGCACATCAAATTTGTGAGTCGGAATCATGTTAACCTCACAATGAGGAGCATTCTGTATTACAACTGATTGCTGCTCCTACATGCAATGTCTGATGATTATCATCTCATTGATACTAAGGAAAACATGTTCGATTAAGTTTTGTTGGAACATTTAAATGCAATATTCTGTCATAACTATTGGTTTGGTGAATCTTTGTTTAACAAGCTTGTCCAACAAATACAACGCATGGTTAAACTTGAGAATATTTTGTGTGGGCAATTTTACATGATGTTGCTCCTGGAAATCACCTAATGTTATAAAAGTTCCTGTGTGCAGAGGATGCCCCAAGGTTATGCCATGTTCTTGCCTTCAGCCCCCATAAGGCTGAACCGCATGGAACAGAACTTCCATTCTGAATACTGCTACAGATTTTTCTCGCCAGCTGAAGAGCAATTCGGTTTTTCCTTGTCAAGTGCAATCTCAACAAGCTGAATGTTTCCTTGTAGTGAAGCAGCCTTGCATGATGGAAGGAAGGAGAAGCCATCCAGAAGCTTTAAACACTTCAAACCCCACTTGACCATTAAAAATTCAATCAAATGATGACCGCTGCATTCAGGAATCATATAGTGTCATTAAAAATGTAGCTCCATGCAATTCTTCCATGACGAGAAGGGTAAAACAATTCCTGGAACCTGCGATTGTGATACGTGGTTATGAACACCGCCCCCGGGGAATTTTCCAAGAGAAATGAGACTGTCGCGAAGAGATCATCAAACTCTAGCCAAATTGATGCAGTTGTGTGCAGGTCAGTCAACATGAAAATTATACAGAACTACAAATACAGATGTGTAGCCCGTGTAGCTTACTTGCTGAGTCATAAAGCACATCGGCTCCAAGAATAACATCAGGATGCAAGTCAAAGATAGGTTCATCCCATTCTCCCCAGGTAAGTCCTAACACCTGCATGATTGTTGTCGACTTATTAAGCTATGTAGCAGAATGCAGATTTATCAAGCTATGTAGTAGAATGCAGATTTATTAAGCTATGTAGCAGAATGCAAAGTGCAACCAATTCCCTCTAAATCAAAAAAACTTACAGTGCAGTTGACATTATTGAGACCGCATACTTGTCTGATGTTGTTCAGGACCTATTGATAAAACATAAGAGGAATAATTAATATTAGCCTAGATGAATGAAACACAGCACCCTCTGTACTTTGTGCCCAGATGGATGAACGACCTCTGTATTATGTGCGATGTCTGTCAGTGTGACATCTGCTCCAACCTTTGCAGCTACTAACCCTGGTAATGAGGTTCCGGCACCAAGCTGAAAGTCATATATGCAAATCAAAATTATAGTGCAAAATATACTCAGAACTGGATAGAACTACTAAGAAAATGTCAAAATGGCTGTACCAAACCTCATAACAGAGGCTGGCGCTAGGACCTGATTTACGGTTGATCATCACAATGACAAGTAGATCATTAAGATCATCATTGGCCATTGATACTCAAGAGTAGAATTTAAAGATGACAAGTATAGTACCTCGACAACTGTGGAGGCAGTGAAGCGTGACCTCTGCTGCCACACGTACTCTGCTAGAATGACACTGCATGGCCAGACAAACATCCCGTAATCCTCTTCTATATTCTACGAGGCAAGAGCAGTTGTGTCAAAGAAACTCGGACATGGCACAGCAAGTTAGCAGTAGCAATCGAATCAAAAACAAAAATGCAGAATCATAAGCAACAATTTCCGAAGTCAACTTCTTTTTCTGAAAAGGAAAATTCCCAGGACTTGTCCTGAGCCGATGAACAATCGCTGTGCGGCATTTCGCCGAGCACTTGGCCTGCACGAATCACCCCTGCCCCCGGCGTCGCCATCTCTACCACCCTCACTCGCAGCCACGGTGCTACTGCTCGTCACATCGCGACGAGATTTACCGATCGCGGCAGTGAGCGTCTTGGAGAGACACCCATAACACTAGCCGCGCGAGGAGAGGGAGGAGGGGCATGCAGGCGAGCCGGTATACCTCGATGATGTCCACTCGAAGGTCGTGGTTGTGGTCCGATGATGCGCCGCCGAAGTAGTGCTTGGAGACGGTGGTCATGCGCGGCGGAGCGGCGGCGGCATGTTCGCCGGAATCCCCCTCCGGCGTTGAGGTGGACGCCGAAGCGGCGGTTTCCATGGCGCGCGCGGGTTGGTGACACTATTGCTGACGTCAGCGTATAACGGTATAAGACAAGCGTACATGGTTATTACACACGTGTCAATTGTGAGCAACAACATTGGTCAAATGACTCTCAAATCCATGCATAGAAATGATTTGCTAATTGCTACTCCCTTCCATTACAAAATATAGCTAATTTTGTACCTTAAAAATTTTAGACACCTAAAAATTCGTAAGCTTTTATATAGTAACCAAAGATTACACATTGATAAGGCTATGCAATGTGTACTTTTAATTTATTTTAACTGCAGTTTTATTGTTGTATATGTTTTTATGTAAGTTTGAGTTCCTTTTTCGTGTCATGTTGTAAAATGTATTGAGTTATACGTTTATATCATGTAATTTTGTAAAAATTTGGTACGGTTGCAACAGATAACTTCAGTGTCAATAGGGAATGGTCGCAGAACTTCCTTCTGGTCTGAAAAATGGCTTGGAAGCTGTCCTCTTAAACTGAGTCACACAGCTCTTTTCACTCATGCAATTGATAAAAATGCAACGGTGGCTCAAGTCTTAACTTCTGACATAAGAAGCTGCTTCGCTCCAAGGTTGTCAAACATGGCAGCTTCTCAGCTTCAAGATCTCCTGCTCGCTTTGAGTGAATTGGTTCTCGTTGATCAGCTGGATGAAAGGAGAGCCATCAATGCTTCACATGCAACAATCTTGAAGTCCAAACAGATTTACGAATACCTGCATGCAGACGCCAAGACGATCAAAATTGGAAAATAATTTGGAAAAGTAAATCTCCCCCGAAAGATTCAGTTCTTCATTTGGTTGTTATCTAAAGAACGACTCCCTACGAAACAGAACCTGTGCAAAAAGAAAATTGTTTCGACCGCGTCCTGCAATCTTTGTGGTGTTTCAGAAGAAACTGCTTTTCATTTCTGTGTTGATTGCTCTTTTGCTCAGGCGTTCTGGTCGGCCATTCACATTCATCCTGGTTTGACAAGCTCATCCAATCTCACAAGTTTAGGCTGCCCAGATGGCATTCCCAAAAAGCACTTCAGAGACTTCTTCTTCCTCTGCTTTTGGGGCCTGTGGAACCACAGGCATGATGTTGTTTTCAGGAAGTTGCACACATCCTTGTGTAGACTAGTAACTAAATGTATAGATGATGCAACGCTTTGGGCAGAGCGTTTTAGTTCGGAAGATAGGAGCATTGTTTCCTCGTGGAAGGAAACACTATCGTCTGCTTTTCGAAACTCTGTAACTTAAGATGTATCAGCACCTTTTCCTCCCTTTATAAAATTCAGGTGGGGAACCTCTCCCCCCGGTGAAATTTCTAAAAAAAAAAATTTGTAAATTTTCATATGTTAGAATAGTTTATTATTTAACTATTGGAGAGTGATATATATAAGCAACAAGTAATAGGGAAGTGATAATACCCACTGGAACTAGGGGATACAAAAAATGTCTAAGTTTTTTGAAAATTTCACGTGCCTGAAATCTAGACACTCATTTTAAATACTTGGTATCTGATGCTGATACGTATACTATAATACTAAGCAATTATTAATCCGAAAGTAAATCCGAAATTAATTCCCAAAAAATACATTTAGCAACGCCTACATGGTGAGATAATCCCAGTAGTTGTTGTTGGTAGAGCCAAGTATCCTCCCGCCGACGTCGGGGAAGAACTCTTGCCCGCGCATCTCACTGATCTTGCCGTCGCCGCCGACGACCACCGGGTAGCTGATGAGGTGCCCGTGCATGGGTTCCGCACCATCCTCGTCCGCGTACCTCGCCCAGTTCTCCTTGGCTATGTCGTTCACTAGCTTCACGCACTCCGGCGACTCCGGCGTCTTCAGCTCCGGCCACTCGCTGCTGCCCAGGTGCTCCTCCCACAGCGACATCCTGTAGCCGTGCACCTGGCCGTGGCGCGCCGGGTGGTGCGGCTGGTAGGCGCCGACGGCGATCTCGGTGTCGCGCGAGCCGGCGAGCGAGCGCTGGTTGATGTTGGCGGAGCCGACGATGACGTACTCGTCGTCCACGATCATCCCCTTGGAGTGCACGTAGATCATGAACCGCCGGTGCCGCCGCGCGAGAGCCGCCGCGTAGCTGGTCGTGGCGCCGTCGGCCGGGTGGTGCCCCGGCGAGCCTCCCGCCTCACGCTTGCCGAGGCAGTAGAAGTTGAGGTAGTCCCGCGGGTGCGCCGCGCGCTCCTTCCCCGCCGCCCTGATCGCCGCCGCGATCACCTCGTACATCGCCTGCATCGTCTGCCTCTGCCAGAAGAGGATCTCCTGGACGGGGCCCGAGGTGGGAACCCCCTCCGGCCACATCGGGATCACGATGTACACGGCGAAACTCTCGCCGGAGGCGATCTTGCTCGCCACCTTCAGCGCGATCTCCATCGGCACCAGGTTGCCAGCACCTGCACACACACACACACACACATAAATTCAGTTTTGTGTTGAGCAAATTCAGACAAATAAATTCAGACGGTGCCTTGATGCTTGTAGGATGGCCATGCGAAGGATGAGCCGATGAAGAACTGGTTCTCGATGTAGATGAAGCGCTTCGCCGACCGGATCGCCCGGACGTACGCCGTGTGGATGCTCTGCTCCACCGCCACGTTCTTGTCGCACAGCAGGTGCTTCGCCTCCTGCATTGCAAATGTACGCACCCACAATTCTTCAGCTATTTGATTCGATTTGATTTTGTTTGATTACGACAAGGATTAATCTGTACTATTAATTATTGCTTGATTGATAAGTTAATGGTGAGCCATAAAGCCATTGATCAAGAGAGAAGAAGAGATTAACCATATTTTTCGTCTGCCAGCAACGAGGCAATCCTTTCACTGAACCAGAGTCCACTGACCGGAACACCTGCCAATTCGGTTCAGGGATTCAGCTTTTATTGATCATCTTCATTTCATCACCAAGAAATTAGGTCGGTTTCAGTATCACTCTCACCTGAGCGTGCCAGGATTCGGGGTGGCCATCGGGCAAGGCGAAGAGGTGGCTGTCGTCGCCGTCGCCGGCGCCGGCGCCGGAGTTGGAGGGGCTGAGGATCCAGGAGATGCGCTCGAGCTTGAGCAGGGCGTCGTCCTTCCAGTGCGACTTGGCCCTTCTGAACAGCTTGGCCGCCTTCCTCCACCGCTGCTCGAAGTTCTCCAGCACGTCGTACGCCGCCGGCCCGTCGACGCGGCAGTGCATGTCGTGCCACGGCTGCCGCGGCCCCTCCTCCTTCGCCACCGGGATGGCGGAGTTGTAGACGTCGCCGGAGAAGACGGTGCCGAGGTCGCCGAAGAGCCTGTGCGCCGGCGTGTCGTAGCGGCCGGCGGCGAGGTCGAGGCCGCCGAGGAACGCCGTGATCCGGCGCGTGCTCTCCGACGCCGGCGTGTCCACCAGCAGGCACTTCTGGTGCTGCGTGTACATCGTCCCCACGATCTGCATGCTGGCTGACACGCCCCTCTCAGCATTGGGTCTTACATGCTTGCTTGCATTGCACCAATTTTAATCAAGATTTACTTGTGATACTACGTTTAATCATTATCTTATTCAAAAATTTCGTATAAGTATGTAAAAATATAAATTAAGAATATAGTAAAACAAGTTATACAAAAATAAATAATATTTATAGATTTTTTAAAAGCTAAATGATTGAACATTGTTATATATTTTTGGACGGATGGAGTAATTAATTATATCTTGCCTTCTGCTTGGCCATGCTGAGCTTGTTGCTGGAGTATCGAGGCGACAGCAAGCAGATCACCGACGAGTCCTTGAAGAACTTCTTCGTCTCCTCGTCATGTGTTTGCATCAACCCGCCCTGAGAAATCAAATCCAAATTTAACTTGTTTCTGGATAAAATTCAGTAGGCTGAATCAAGAACAAAGTTGAGTTTGAATTGGTGCGCAACCGTCTTGAGGAAGAAGCTGTCGTGCGAGGTCTTGTCGTCCCAGACGAGGAGGCAGACGCGGACGCCCTCCTGCGACTTGTACTTGAGCAGCGCCCCCAGCGACATGTCCTCCGCCGTCACCGGATTGTCGTCGTCGTCGGTCGCCGTCATCCGCACCTCCTCCACCTTCGCCGCCATCTCCGGCGACATCGCCTCCCGGACAAGCCGTACCTTGGTGTTCACCGACCACCCCGCCACGTACACCAGGTGCTGCGCGCCGAGCACCGCCAGGCACATGTCCTCCCAGCACCGCCCCGGCTCGAACACCCCGCGGCGGCGCACGCCGTCCAGCTCGCCGGCCGCCACGTGCGCGTCCTGGTACAGCTTCACCCCGCACCCGCGCCGCGCCGGGAAGTAGGCCGGGACGCCGCCGGCGTCGGTGTATCGCTGCTGCTCGCCGGCGGGGACGAACGAGGCGGTGATGACGATGGCGGAGTTGGGCTTCGGCGTGCCGCGGCCGTCGGGGCGGTGCAGGGGGAGCTCCCTTCTGACGATGGGCGTGTCGGACGCGGCGAGGACGTCGGCGGCGGGGAGGAAGGCGACGCCGATGAGGTCGGAGCCGAAGGGATCGGCGTCCTTGACGTGGAGGTCGACGCCGCGGGCCTCGTGGGCGAGGTGGAGCAGGACATGGGTGGACCACTTGGGGTCCTCGGAGTTGCGGACGACGTGGGTGCGGGCGAGCGTGTTGCCGGCGACGACGATGGCGGTGTACGGGTCGGACGTCTGGAGGAGGTGGTGGCCGTGCGGCTGGCGGCGGTCATCGTCATCGCCCGGGACAGAGCCGCGGCTCTGGCCGGTGGGTCTTCTCGCCGGCGGGCGGAGGCAGAGGCAGAGGCGGCGGAGGAGGGTGGAGAGGAAGTCCATGTTGGGAAGTCCGCGCGCCTCGTGGATGGTGAGCTCGAGATCGCCGTGGAGGAGGCGAGTCCCCGGCGGCGGCGGCGGCGGCGGCGACAGCTCGCCGGACCAAGACATGGTGACCGGAGCTCAGCCGCTTCGGGGTCTAACCACTAACGGTGTGAAAGCGTAGTGTACATGCTTGGCGGGAGGAGTGTTTAATTAATGCACAGTAACCTCGTGATAGGAGGCTGACAGGTGGGCCCGTAGTGCACTACGTGTGGGCCCCACAGTGCATGCATGCAAATGCAAATGAGATGCTATGTACGCAAGGAAGGAATGCGATTCTTGGCTTGAGAAGAGCGCGCGACAGGCGGCATCACGGACGAGTCACGAGTGTTATCGCGCTTCATTAGCAAGTTACAAGTAGCATAAGCATAAGCACATTATTGATCAGCCTGTGTAGAATCAGAATACAAGTATTATACTTCATAGGTAAACAAATACAAAAATTATAAGCGTTTAAAATTTATACATAATTATTATAAGACTTTTTTTCTCTCGAGGGAATGCTCTCTCGTTCCTGTTCCTTCCTGGTATCCAAATAATTATCAAAAATTTTAAAAGTGTTATTAACAATGTAAACTAGATATATCACTTTATAAACATACAACGTTAAATTTGACATATATAAATTGTAGAAAGAATAAATTAAACTCTGCCTAACATATTTGTTATTTTGTTATAACTTTCTTGAAGAGCAATTAACCCTTAGGCCAAACATATCATGTGTTTGTGGTTGTGTGTGTGGGGTGCATCCCAAGTACCCAACGCATGCTGATGGGCCGCATATGTAGCCCGAACCATATTGATGGGCCGCATACGTATTTGGAAGGCCCATCGATAATCGCGAATATATGGGCCAAATCGCAGAAATGCCGGCTCTGTACAGTCCATCGATGGATGCTCGTTGCTGAACACTCTTCCACGTCCCTCCTTTTCTTTTCTTTTTCCTTTTCTTCCATTTCTTTTTTCTTGAAGTATCAGGTGGATTGACTCAACCACACGAAATATATACACTCACTTCGTGGATGATGGTACTTATTATTGTTGCCTTATTGTTATTATCATCCATTTTTATTTTATAGTAAGCCAAGAGATTTCAAATACAAAACATATTTAAGCCTGCCAAGATTGGATGGATGATTTAACTGAATTGATGGTCAATATAGTCTTTGGAGCTTATAATATTACAATTTCAATGTTTTAATTAATATGCCTTATCTTCTGTACTTTCTACATTTTATATTATAAGTTATTTTGACTATTTCTAGTTAAAGTTATTTAATTTTGTAGAAAAACAAAGTAGTATTTTTATAGAAAATAAACAAGTATTAAAATATATTCAATGTTATATTTAAATAAACTGATTTTGTGTTTTAGATGTTACTGTTTTTTATAAATTTAATTAAACTTAACAAAATTTGATTAGGGAGAAGTACTATCTTAATATGTGTTTAAATACTACTCCCTCCCCCTTAAAACATAATAATTTGTTTAAATACTAATTATTCTCTTTTAAAATATACTTTTCGTTTTGTATCCGGATAATTAAGGCTACATGTAGATACATACCCAAACATGGAGGTAGTTTTATTTTAATGCTGCGTTTTGAAAATCCTGGGAAGCACCTCTTTGCTGCTCTTTTTAATAATGAAAATAATATGAGACACACTGCCATAATCAACTATAATTAATAAACATAATTTCGTCAGACGTTGCGTATCTCTTCACGCGTACGTGTCGATCGATGAAGCTACGTGTCCAGCTGCATGCATATCCTGGAGTTGTGAGTTGTGAGTTGTGACGCGGCCAGTCGAGCCCGTCTAGTACAAGACAGTAGTAGCCACTGCTTGTTTAATTTGACGCATCTCTCTCAGATGCTGCAATGCATTTTCAGGTCAAACCTGCACTTGATTCTGCAAAACGATTGGATCCAACACTAATTTTTTACTACTAATTATTGCAGACTTTCCCAGCAAAAACAAACTGCAGACTTACTACTTAATTATTGCAGACTTTCCCAGCAAAAACAAACTGCAGACTTACTACTGCTGATATACAGTATTTTCTTATGTTATCATCGATCATCGTTTACCTTAACTTATTCTATCTGATTCTCTGCAAGGGCTAGCTAGCTACTCCACACACACTTACTACTGCTGATGATATGTTTAATTAATGAATTGATTGATAAATTAATTACATGTCCTGTGTACAGTGCTTAATTTGTCTGATGCCGACAGGCACAAGTCATGCATGCGACGCCAGGAATCGATATCGATCTCGGTTGTTGCGTGACTTCGCCTGCAACTCTGAATATACAATGCTTGTTGCTTTTTAATTGGATAATGAATGCTTATTGCTTAATTAAATGACACAAATGCAGGTTACACATCGTGCATTTACTATATATATTTTTTCGCTAGCTCTCTCTGTTCTACCGCTGTTCATGACATTTTTCCGTTTTAATTTTGAACCGCTTAACACGTATGTTCTCAAACGGAGATCGAGTACTGATAAAAATGATAATTAATTTAAGTTACAAACGGTCAATAATTCAGCAGCCACTTGGTTAGGACCAAATCACTGGAATAACTAGCCTAGCTGATGTTAACTCGATGCTTAGCTTGCTTTTGCAAGTCAATTGTAAACTACTGATCCACTAGTATAAATGGATATCGATCGATGTGTCGTACTTTGTACTTGCAAGGTGCCGGGCTGGAGTCCTGATCTCGTCCAGTACTTGATAAATATCATTCCTCCTCTCTGATTAATTAATTAAGTTAACCCCAACTATACTTATATTTAGACGTGTAGATCAATCGTATGCATGATTGTTGGGTTTAATCCCCAAGCATATTCTAAAACAGCAGGCTTCTTGTCTCGAGCCATGTGTCAAAATAAATAAGGTTTGCATGCTAGAAATATATCAACATGGTTTTATGATGGATTTATATTAATTGAATTCTCACCATTGGACCGATGCGAATTCTCGAGCTCGAGCCAGCGATGTGATCTATATGTTTTTTCGAGGACAACGTGATAGATGTCCTATTGGTTATATATATTTCATATTCAGAATTACCAATACTATGGATCTTCTCGGTAACTTATGGGTTAGGGATAGGATAGAAGGTGATGATCAGTAATGAGTGTAAGTTGGTAGAGAAAATAGTAGAAATAGTTAAAATTAATGATGCTTAAAGGGACTGACGGAGTAGTAAAAATTAGTGATAAAGTGGTATTACAAAGATATTATAGGGTAGCTCAAAATAACGTGTTTTCAATCATGACATGAGGAATTAAGGGTCCATCCTTCCTTTTTTTTTTTTATAAAAACCAACGCCAAACAAATAAAATCAAAGGAGTAGTATTTCTTTACTAATAATTATATCAGTTGACGAAGTAGATAATTAAAACTCAATCGTATATTCCTTTACACATGCTAAAACTTGGTCTCTGTGAGAAATGGTGGAGTAAACGCGTGGCGTGATTAGCCAAACCAAAAGTTGATTCATGCGTTGTGTCATTGTGCGATGCGGAGGATCGAAATGGGCATATCCAGCTCAGTCTCGAAATGTGGACTGCGTAATTCAAACGTCCTCTATAAAATCAATTTAATATTGAATATAACATATACTATACTACTACAAATCTAAACAAAACTAGGATGTGTTAGGGAGCAGTAGTAGTTTAAGAGAACAACCTATACGCAAAAGCAAGACACCACTCCTTTAATTCCAAGTTTTTATAGAGTGGTTTAATTCCAAGCTTAATTCCATTCAATTCAAAATACGTACCCTGAAAAGGATCCCACGCTATACCGTCAGAAAATTGATGCCTTCAAATTCAAATCGCTTTCACTACCCAAAAAACGACTTGTCGAAGTTGAAAAGATCCTTTCCTCTTACTTAATTTTGTTCCCTCCGGTGTGTATATATGCGAAGTTTTCCAGAACTTACCACAAATGCTGTGTCTGTATTTATCAAAAAATTGGTTAGCACAAAATCGCCTCAAACAAATAAATAAGGACAAGGTTACGTTTCAGTGACTAGCTATCTACTTGCTACCATTGCTACAAGCTCAAAGAGCTCAAATTAATTAACAGTATAGTCATCTACTCCTTCCATCCCAAATATAAGAAGTTTTAGAGTTAGACATAATTATTAAGAAAATAGGTAGAATTAAATTGGGAAATATTATGAATGGTGTAGGATATTGATTGGTAGGGAGGGAAACGTTGGTGAAGAAATTATTATATTTGAGATAAATCCTGAGTATTAAAAGTTGTTATATTTTAAAACAGAGGAGGAAGTAGTTTAGTATCATACAGGACCATCATGCTATAGAAAATACTAACCAAATAATTTACAATATCTTCTTGATTTACTTATACTATCCTGCTATGATATGGTGCTCACTAGTACTACTAGTGCTTCAAATTGCAATAATGTATCTTTGTTTATCTTGCCCACTTTTTGAGTGTCTAGGCTGGATGAACCATTGAACCCAACCCAAATAATTTGAGATATAATAAACCTAACTAACTTAGGATGAGTTCAGCTGTATGAGGTACCAACTCCTCTCCCTCGTGTTTTACAAGCACGCTTTTCAACTAAATGGTGCGTTTTTTGCAAAAAGTTTATATACAAAAGTTGCTTTAAAAAATCATATTAATCTATTTTTCAAAAATAAATTAACTAATATTTAATTAATTACGTGCTAATTAACCACTTCGTTTTGTGTGTTTGGAGGGAGAGTTGGACTCTCCCTACCGAACACACAACCTTAGTTAGGTTAGTACATTGCCTCATCAATGTCCGCAAGTTCCGCTCAGTAGGCTCCAATTTTTATCATATTTGTACACTCTACTTATATATATACATCTAAATAGAAATATCAAAGATACCCCCTATAAATATAATTAGAGGTTTCTGGTGAGAAGCCAGTGGATACACATATATACAATTCCCGCCCATGGTCTCGTTACATAGTTTAAGGTTGATTTTGAGTCTTGCTTAGAGTTTCTTCCTTTTAAAATGTTGTTTCAATTATTGCTTAATTCAACCATATGGTAGTAACATAATTTTTTGGGTGTAGCTATATTTATGGTGCTATATTTTTCACTAAAAATTAGTCGGTATGTATTTACATTGTAAGTCCCTAAATTACATATGTAATTTTAGTGTATTTACAATGTAAGTCTCAAAATTACATATGTAAGTTCTAAAATTACATATGCAAATCCTAAAATTACATACTAATTACATATGTGAGTGGTATGTAAGTGGGGTGTAAGTGGGTGTAATTACATATGCAAGATTTATGACGCAACAAAAATATAGCAATTCCGTTGTAAATTTGTATAAAATATATAATTATAATAACAAAAGAAGTTATTTAGTACGCATAAATAAACGCATGCACGGATCTTATAGAAATCAAAGGTATAAAATCTGACTAAGAAATGTCACCTAAATCCCAATTTTTTTTGTGTGTGAAAGCAATGTTTTTATTCCGGGTTCACACACCGTGTGGACGTAGCAAATGTCTGCTTTAACCTTGGAGGTGTAGTCGTACTGTGCATGTACACAGGTCGAGGAGAAAACAATGGTTTTTGGACTGATTCATTGGTCATTGCATGGCTTGTGTGTAACCGTTCTCCATTCTCCACATCACATCTGTGACTCGGTTTTGGATTATTTTCCTATTATTTTTTTATGGTAATCCAAATCCTCCAAAGTGTGATTCATCACCCCAAAATTCTCAGCCTTATCCCCAACACTACTTAAAACCAATTAAAATACAACTTGTTTTTTCAATATATTTTCCAATAAAAAAACATAAATTTGCTTAAATTTAAGCCTAATATGTAGTACTGTTTTAAACTTCAATTCCAAATATGCTAAACACGGAAGGTTATTAATTAACCTAAAAAAATTGTGATTTTTTTACTTATTACACTTAATCCTGAATTACTCACTATTTTGTCTCAGATCTTTGTATACTCCAGCCAAAATAGGGGAGAAGAAGTCAAATCAATCAAGAAGACAAAAAACACCCAAAACCTCTCTCCTTCAGTCCTTCTCATCTTTTCTTCTTCTCTACGGCGAGCGCTTCTCTATAAAGTTGTGGAGTTCTCGCCGCCATTGTCACGTGCGCGCCACCACCACCCCATGCAGAGGCAGAGGCAGTAGCGGCACGGCTCTCCCGTGCACCACGCCGCCGCTTGGTTCGAGGATCGATGGCCGTGGAGGAGTCGCCGCCGCCGCCAGCCGTGCCGTCCCCGCCGCGGCCGCAGACGGCGGAGGTCGGCGCGGGGGGGAGGCGGGCGGACAAGAACGGGCGCCGCCTCGAGGTGTACAACGAGGTGCTCGCCCGCCTCCGGGGCCTCGGCGCCGCCGCCGCCCCCGTCGAGATCTCGCCGGCCTACGAGGACGCGCTCTGGGCCCACTTCCACCGCCTCCCCGCCCGGTGAGTCCGCCGCCGCCGCTCTCGGATCCTCTCCTGTTTGGCTGTTTCTCCCTCCCTGACTTCCTGTGCTGCCGCGCTCATGGCCATGGCGTGCAGGTACGCGCTGGATGTGCACGCGGATAGGGCGGAGGACGTGGTGACGCACCACCGGTTGCTGGAGGAGGCGCGCGATCCAGACCGGAGACCCGCCTTGTCGGTGCGCGTCGTCCAGGTGAGAGATCCATCCATGGCTGCACGTCGATTTCGCGTGCTTAATTAATTTCCATTAGATTTTTCTCCTGTGGTGTGGCTCGGGGAATTTAATTGTGGAGTACTCATGTAGCGCACTAGAACAACTAAACTGAAGAGTAGAGCTTAAATATATGTTGCATCTTTTGTGAGTAAAAATAGCACATATTCCATTTTTTCTTGGCTTAACCAAACTTAGTATACCTTGTTTTGTGTGCCTGATCTAGGTATCTAGGATTCTTGATGGTGATATGGATGATTCTTTTGAGCCTGGGATGGAGCAGGTTGATACCAACCACTTGGCAAGACAAATGTATGCATGATCTATCTATATGCACATGAAGTTCGTTACTTTCATGTGTCCTTGGCTGTTCTTAATTGTCTTACACAAGCTAATGGTGACTACACATATCGCTTCAGGGTTCATCCCCCTCCTGCCTTTGGTTCTTGCTCCAACCTGGAGGCACTTGCGCTCGAGGCGAGTGAGAGCAGTAACAATGATGCAGATAGCAGTGTTCATCTCATTTCCAGGTAGATCATTCTCTTTTCAGTTCACGTGTGCCTCGCTTTCTTTTGAGTTACTGTATTTGTGGTTCTTTTGGTTCATGTGCCATTCTGTACAATCATAGATACTAGCTTGTAGTTTTGTACTACTACGTTACAAGGTTGGAATGTCGCGATTCCCTTTAAAGATCTCTGATAACTGTTATTGATACTTCTCTATATCAATTGATGAACATGGTATTTCTTGTTACAACCAGAAAATCGCAGATTTTACCTTGTGAAGAATGCATGCCTCCGTGGTCTATTCTTTAACAAATGATAGCATCAGTGGATTAGTTGTTATTAACAGTTAGCTGCAAAATTATGATATGCAGAAATTTCCTTTTGGAATATATGGTACTTTCTCTGGCAATATTGCATACTTGTTTAGATGTACAAGACATCTCACAAAAAGCCGATGCCACGCATGAGCTTCTTAATTTGTTATGCGCTGGTTTGATCATGTTGTGTAGTGGACTATGAAATTGTCAAATGTACTGTATGCACAATTGGTGGGAGTGGGAGTTCATTTTTCCAACTGAAGCCTTTATTATTAATGGGTTTTTTCATTATGAGTATGCAAATAGTTGGATAAGGTAATCGGACCAATCCTTTGATTCTGTATTTTCTCATTATAGTTGATTAATTCTTGCTATGTTCTGAATCTTGCAGGCCAATGCATGAGATAACTTTTGCAACAACTGATAAGCCAAAGGTTCTTAGCCAGGTAGGCATACTTCTTTCAGTACAATCTTAACAAAGCGAAGGAAATTCAGAAGCTGACAAGTAACTAGTCAGGAAAAATCATACTAAAAAATAAACGGACATATTTATATAGAAAAAAAAACCAAAAAAAATACAAAGCTATTTAACGCCAGAAGTTAACAAGATATACTAAAAGCACTTGAACTTCAAGGCAGTTTCATACAGGACTTCTGTAAGCAATTGTTTTGATTCTTACACTTTGCCTTTCATACATTTGCAGCTGACTTGCTTGCTTAGTGAGCTTGGTCTTGACATCCAAGAAGCGCATGCATTTTCAACAAGTGATGGTTACTCATTGGATGTATTTGTTGTCACTGGTTGGCACCTTGGGGTATGCACCAGCTCTCTGCACCCAGCATAATAGTGTTACTGTGTTAGTTTGCCTTTCCTTATTGCAATTGGTCTTTAGAGCTAAATGCTTCAGTTAGTTCAGTAACACACTTCACTTTTCATGTTGATAATTTGCTCTTTTGATGCACACCTCAGGGTACTGAGCAGCTAAAAGAAAAGTTGCTGGAGAAGTTTCACGATGTTGAGGTATAAGCTTCCCCTCACTTTCTTCTATGAACTTCAACCCCACCAAAAAAAAACCCCTCATTCTCTTGGTATTAATTGTTGCCTGAAAATACAGTACCTGGATCTGAAAAAGGAATGCAGAACATTATTTTCTTAACCAGTAATTGCCTTGTTTACTGCACACATAAAAATCTTGTAAGGTCTATTGAATTCCTCAGACCAAAAACATTTGTTTTAGTTTTATTTTGGTTTCGTGTACAGACACAAGCTTGGCCAACATCAAACTCATCGTCACAATCATTGGAGGGTCCGTCAGGTGGAGAGAATATGCCATCTACCAGTGTGGAAATACCAACAGATGGGACGGACGTTTGGGAGATAGATCTCAAGCTTCTCAAGTTTGGAAACAAGGTTGCTTCTGGATCAAATGGCGATCTGTAAGTTCCATTATCTTTGTCAGGAAGTGAAAACAATATAATTTTACACAACTTGGGATTGAGTGTCATTTGATGCTTTGCTTTCTCAGGTTCCGTGGATCATACTGCAGTCAGGATGTAGCTATTAAAGTAGTGAGACCTGAACGCATTAGTGCAGATATGTACCGTGATTTTGCACAGGAAGTCTACATTATGAGGTTAACTTAATAATTTTTTATTGCTTCTCCCATGTATCGAGCGTTTTCTACTGTTTGGCATTTGGCAAATCGTACTTATATGCATATTGACTTTATTGGCTGGATCAAATTGTCTCTTACATAATATGCTTGCAGAAAGGTCCGCCATAGAAATGTTGTGCAGTTTATCGGTGCCTGTACAAGACAGCCCAACTTATATATTGTAACAGGTATGTTACAATAGTATAACTTATAATCTTTGTAGACAACCTGCTGTAGTGTTTGACACATTCTAATTTGCATTCATATTTCTTAGATTTCATGTCAGGAGGTAGTGTGCATGATTACCTTCATAAAAAGAACAATTCTTTCAAGCTATCCGAAATACTGAGAGTGGCGACAGATATATCCAAAGGAATGAACTATCTGCATCAGAACAACATAATTCACCGTGATCTCAAGACAGCGAATCTTCTTATGGATGAAAACAAGGCTAGTTTTTTTTTCTCATCCATAATGCTATAAGATTTACAGAGTGTGCAGAGTGATATTTGCTCCTGTCATTGAACTTCTAAATTAGAGCGGTCATATTTTTCAGGTCGTAAAGGTTGCAGATTTTGGTGTTGCACGTGTCAAAGATCAATCCGGAGTGATGACTGCAGAGACTGGAACTTATCGTTGGATGGCACCTGAGGTGACTGTTATATATACGCTCATTCCATAAGAATAACAACACCTTTTTGTTTATTCTAACATTTATTTCTACTGTAACTACAGGTCATTGAACATAAGCCCTATGATCACAAAGCAGATGTTTTTAGCTTTGGTATTGTTCTATGGGAGCTGCTAACTGGCAAGGTAACTACAAATTGCTCCAGGAAAAAGACAATTTCTTTCTTTCTTTTTCTGACTTGTATTAATTACATATAGAATTACTGTCCTAACTATTCTATTTCTCAGATACCCTATGAGTACCTAACACCACTACAAGCAGCTATAGGTGTTGTTCAGAAGGTAAGCAAGCATCCCTGCTTAAATTCTGTAGTTACATGCGTGGTATCCGTAGTGTTTAGCTCACAATTAAAATGTTGATGGAACCCATTGTATAACTATATCCTGTGGGTGCTGGATTTATTTAGTTCTTATTTTAAGTGGGGGACATGTGTGATGCGCTAAGGATACAGTAGTTTCGAGAAGCAGTCTTAAAAAAATGATGGCATCCTTGTTCTTTCAAGAAACCATTCTTTTAATATGCGATTGCCTCCCTTTGTGTCCATCCTACTAATCACTCACCTGATTAGAGGTGCAATTTAGGTTTTCAGGTCACCATGCTCATGGATGAAGTAGAACAAACTTCCGTCAAGTCACGTCATTATAGCTCCCTCAATTGTAGGGTCACATATAATAGTTGCTTAACATCATAGATTCTTACCGTTAGCATAAAGTGCTATGAATTGCATATGAAAATGATTATGAACCTTGATGGTAAATGAAATAGTTACCGTGATTGCCAAGTAGTAATAGTTTGAAAAGACAAGCATTTTCAAGAGAATATAACTCCTTTAGAGACACTGAACAAACCTAGAAATTTCATGGAAATTTATTGGCATATTTATCTATATCCTCCACATACATGCATGTACATTTCATAAAAGATGCCCCCCCTTTTTTTTGGATAAAAGGCCTAAGATAAAATATGGCCTTTGGTATCTAAAAGAGTTGCAAGGCAGCATTTTAACTTGTACATAAGTAGCAGATAGCCGCTACTTATTCACAACAATTCTACACAAAAGGTTCACCCCTGTGTATCTTGATCATTTTCTGCAGGGCCTTAGACCAACAATTCCGAAAGATACGCACCCGAAGCTGTCTGAGCTGCTTCAGAAATGCTGGCATAGAGATCCTGCTGAAAGGCCTGACTTCTCCCAGATACTGGAGATTCTTCAGAGACTACCCAAAGAGGTCATTTCTAATGCACCTCGACTCCTTATCAATTTATCATGCATTTCTTAAAAATTCTCAAGATTTTCTTCTTTTACAACACCAGAAACTATTTAATTCATTAAGCAAATAGTTTCTGGTATTGTAAAAGAAGAAAATCTTGAGAATTTTTAGAAATTTAAAAATTTTGTTTTGATATCCTGATTTAAAAAAAACAGGTGAGAGCTGATACCGAGGGACGTCAGAAATCAAAGGCAGGATTTCTTTCAGCACTGAAGAGAAACCACTGAAAGTAGCTTACAATGTTGGTGCATCATTCAATTGTAGCATCCCACAACAAGAGGGAAGCGCACTGTGGTGTACAGTGATAAAAAAAACTTCTTACGTTGTTGCAGCTGTTTTTGCTTATTTAGTATTTTTTTCCTTTCTTTTGCCTTTATCTTTCCTTGTTGTTTTTCTTGTTCTAGTTTTGTTGCATTAATGAGAACAAGTATAGGAAAAGGAATGCGCTGAAAAGAGCTGTCCAAATTTATCCTGTTTTCTTGTTAATGTCTGAATTCCGATTTTCTACTTTGATGTTGTAGATGAAAATCTTCTAGTATGCCTACATTTTCCAAGGTTATCTGTGTTTCGTTACGAGACTGATCTATACCCAATAAAAAATTTTTTTAAGGCTTCCGGGGTATTTTTTTCGTCGTTTTCTTTTTTTTTGCCCTTTTTCCTTTTTGTTCTTTTTCGCTATTTTTTCCGGTTCCTTTTTTTCCTCAGCCGATTTGGAAGGGGAGGCGTTAGGGAGGCCCAATCAGGCGTGGGAGGCAGCGTTTCCACGAGGGGGAGAGGAGAGAGGGGCACCGGTTGGGCTGGCGCATGGCTGGGCCGATGCGCGCAAGGATGGGCTGGCGTCCTTGCGGGCTGGCGCGTAAGGGAAAGAGAGAGAGATGGGCCAGCTGGGATAGAAAGAGTATGGGCTGAAAATGGCCCAAAGCTTTGGAGGGGATTTTATTTTTATTTTTTATTTAAACAAATACTGAAATGAGGTTTCATTTATGAAAAATAATTCCGATGCTAAAATAATTCGAAGAAAAATCAGACGGATTTTATTATTCAAAAAATATCGCTTAAACTCTTAGGTAGGCAGCCTCGAAAAATCCAATCCCCAAACTGAATAATCATACGACTAAAACCATCAAATCTCCTGCTAATCTATCAAATCAGACTCAACTCCTATCAATTTGGTAACCCATCAAATTAGACTCGATTTGGTAATTCGCATAATCAACATCATCCCACGTCATCAGGCTCCACGTGCGTTAACTAGATCGGATTACAAGATCAACCTGTGATGCCACGACGGGACAGTTTTTCCTTTTTATGGGGGAGAGATGTACTTGGTCTTTGTTTACTGTGGATGAGATTGATCTATAATAAGGGATTAAAATAACTTTAGATAATGATCCCAGCTCAGGATGTGGTATGAGTTATGAAACTCATGTGCTCTGTTTCTAAAATAAAATGCTACTACAACGTAACTGTAACTGCTAGTGTCTTCTAATTCTCCTTTTTAATTGACGTCAGATATACTACCCTTAGTAAAAAAAATATAAATAAGTTGTATATATTTTTAACATGGTCCTTAACATAGATCAAAAAAGTATATCTTTTCAAATTCATTTAACGTTTAACATAATTTTAGATTTTTCCCTTTGCAACGCACGGGCACTATTTTCTAGAAAAAATGCCCGTGCGTTGCAACGGGTGAAAACGTTTCTAAGTGATACAACAATTATTAGGAGCTAAGCAATAAATTGGAACATTGATATCTCTATACATTATAATTGAAAATTCTTGTTTTAGGCCGAAAGACCATTTATTTCTTAAAGTCCTAGCCCAGCCTGCTGCCTCCCCCTGCTCAGCCTGCCTCTCTTTGGCCTAGCCCACAAGTGGAGCTGTAGGCTCAGCTCGCACAGCCTACTGCCGTCTTCAACCTCCGAAAGACAGTCCCGTGCCCGTACAATGCCGGATCCAATTCTCTCTATCAAATTCAGCTGAATTTTTCTCGAGCTCCCAAAATTGGTTGAGAGTTTTTAATCCACTTGATCTCCTCTTTCCTTTTTTTCCCCAAATCGAAGCGAATCAAACCTATCAACTGGGCATCATCGGCAACATGTTAAATAGAGATTAAATTCAGGTAAATAAAGCTGAATTGAAAGGGGAAATTATGGGGAAAATGATGAGGCAGGAGTAGGTAATCGATTTTTGCAATCAATTAAAGGAGGAAATATACAGGGAGGTAGATCGATGTGGCGGTGGCGCTAGGTTGGCCTCCTGCGTGCGCGTGCAGATCGGACCGAGATTGAAAAAAAAACAGCGACGGAAAAAAACCGGAGTTACCACGTGCGCGCAAAAAAAACCTTCAATCTGCAAAACTTTGCCTCCCCATGCGTTTTCTCCTCAATTGATTGCAAAAATCGATTTCCCACTACTCCCTCATCATTTTCCCCTTGAAATCTCCTTTCAATTCGGCTTTAATTTACCAGATTGAATCTCTATTTAACTGTCGTCGTTTTTTATCCCAAGTTTTACGGATTGCTTTGATTTTGATAAAAACAGAAAGAGAAGATCGAGTGGATCAAATACCCTCAACAAATTTTGGAGATGGAGAAAGACTCGACCGGATTTGATGGGGGATCAGCTTCGGCATCGTATGGGCATAGAACTGTGCGAGTTGGGTCTACAACTACACTTGTGAGCTGAGTCGAAGAGAGAGACCGAACAAAGTAAGGTAGCGGACTGGATTAGGGCTGGAATTGAAAAGGAAGGAAGGAATGAGTATTCAGTACAAAACCAAGGAAGGAGTATAATGTATAGAATAAAAAATATTTTTACCCGTTACAACGCACGGGTATTTTTTCTAGTAAAATCTAAATATTCGTATAGCCTTTGGATAATATTTCTATACATTATCTATTAAAAAATCTGCATTTTGTTTGGAACTATCGAACTAGTAAAATTCTACCAGTCAGTTTCGACATCCTGTTGAAAGTGGAGCGTTTTACAGAAAAGTTTAGTGATCTTCCGCCGAAAAACCGAAAAATTCATTAAAGTTTTTCATTGCTCCGGAATTGTACACTGCGAGCAGTGTGTGTGTATATGTATATTGTTCCCTTGCTAAAAGACATGTTTGCCGTTTTTCAGCATGCCAACATCGTGCTTATAGTTTGAATCTCGTTGATTAAAATAAGGGTGTATGATCAGCTCACATTTTTTCAGATAAACTTTTGATTCTGAATAAACTCAAGTGGATAAACTTTTGGTTCTGAATAAAGTCAAATGTGACAAAAACTGCATCAGTAATCAGCAACTAATCTAATCACACATACTACTAGCTTAGGGTGTGACCATGCATGAAGCTTGAAGGTATTGATGGGTGGGCCTGGCCCAGTTGGGTCGCTATATCCAAATGTAGTGGGCCTAGTTGGGCCTAATTATTTTACTGGGCCGGAATTGGAGCCTGTACATCCGTTGCTGATAAGGCGTCTCATCTTTCTGACGCGCCAACCGTGTCGCTCGCAGCGCAGCAGCCAGCCATGCCGGCGGCGGTGGCGGTGGCGGCGTCGCTCTCGACTCCGGCGCCGGGGGCTTCCGCCGGGATGAGGGGCCGGAGGAGGGTGAACTTCGCAGTGGCTTCCCTGCGGAGGGCGGCGTCGGGAGGTGGCTCGAGCTGGCGGAGCGAGCGGCGGCTCATGTCGGAGCTGGAGCGCACGGTGACGGCCGGCGCGGCGGAGCGCGTCATCCGCAGCTACGTTGCCTCCAAGTCGGAGCGCGCCGCCCTCGCCGCGCTCTCTCGCCTTCTCATGGACTCCGACCCCTTCGCCATCCCGGTGCGCGTCCCAGATTTTCTTGTGATTTCTTGCGATTTCGCGTCACGAATTTGGGTGGATTTCTCGCTGCAGTTCTACGAGGCGGTCACCCAGGCGCGGTGGTTCAAGTGGAGCTCCATCCACGCCGCCGCCGTCGCCGCGCTGCTCGAGAGCAATGGCAGCGCGGAGGAATCGAGATCCCTCATCTCCGACTCCATCTCGCGCCTCGAGTCGTCCACCTCCGAGGGGGAGGTGGCTCTCTTCTACTGCGACCTCATGGCTGCCTTCTCCTCCCGCGGGATGCGAGACCGAGCAATGGATTTCTACTCCCAGCTTCGAGCCACGCCGCTGTCCGGGGCCAAAACCTACACGGCGATGATAAAATCTCTGTGCCTGATGGGCCTCGCCGGCGAGGCGGAGGCGGCGCTGATGGAGATGGTGTCTCATGGCCACCACCCGGAGGCGTTCCAGTTCGGATTGGTGGCGAAATGCTACGGCAAGGCAGGCTCCATGGTCGAGATGGAGAGGGTGATCTCGTCCATGTCCGACGCCGGCATCCGCCTCGGCACCGGCGCGGCGAACATCGTGCTCTCGTGCTACACCTCTTGCCGTGACCATTCCAGGATGCTGGCATGGTTGAGGAAGATGAGAAAGTTGCGGATTGCGCCGACGACGAAGGCCTACAACTTTGTGCTCAACTCATGCCCAACAGTAAGTTCGATGGCTCAAGAATTGGGCCCTTTGCTGCCATTGTCAACGGCTGAGTTGGTCAAGAAGCTCAGGTCTGCATCTCCATGGCCAGCGGAAGCTGAGCTGGTGCAGGAGCTTCTGACATCCTGTTCGGTGCTCGACAAGGCGATGGATTGGTCGGAATCGGAGGTGAAGCTGAACCTCCATGGATTCAGCACAATTGCAGCCTATGTTTTGATTTTGCAGTGGGTGGATGCAATGAAGGCTCGCCGCGCATTTCCATTGGAGGTGTCTGTGGTGTGTGGCATTGGCAAGCACAGCGATGTCCGAGGTGAGCCCAAGGTGAGGGAGCTGGCTCAGGAGGTTCTGAGCAGGATGGGGAGCCCCCTGAGGCTGTCCATGAGGAACAAAGGGCGGCTTGTCGCCAAGCGTGACAGGGTGAAGCAATGGCTGGCCACTGACTGGAGCTCTCTGGTGGATGAGAAGAGCACAGATCAATCACCTAATGGGGACAACCAGCAAACATTTTTACTTACACTCATGAGAAAACTAGGACAGGTTCTGTCACCATTTCTGCAGTTCTCAAAGGGTAAAGCATAAGGGAAGCACCTCTCTTATGTAGGTTTTTCAGATAAATGGCAACGCATTCTTCGTAGTTTGGTTATTGGATAGTTCAGAATCTTTGCCCTGCAGATTGATACAGGCATTATCTTGGTCTAATGAATTCTAGTTCAAGTTCTGATGCTGACATCTGAAGTACTAAGTACTACTACATCAGCCAGCTGCAGATTGATACAGGCATTATCTTGGTCTATGCGTCAGCCAGCTGCTTGAAGGTTATGGGACTGACAAACCGTGTTGCCCCATTATAGAAGGCAAGGCCTACAATCTTGGAGGTGGCCTGGGTAGGGTGGAGGAGATCCCAGAAGAGATATTTGCTGCGGTCAGCACAGCAGCTGGAGCTGGGGGTACACGCTTCCTCGGCGTTGAACTTGCCACCACCACCACAGCATGCACTCTTCACCTCTACAAGCCCTGAAATCAATCAACAAGTGTGTGTGATCTCAGATATACCTGAAAAAGAGGCAGTTATAATTCATGTTTGAGGTGTCAGTTCCAGGTCAGATTACTCTTTTGCTTAAACTGTGGTAACTTACCAGCAGCTTGTGGATTTTCAATTAGGCTGGAGATGAGCTCATAGGAGCTGGCAATGGAGTACTTCATTCCCTGCATTTCGGAGCTGAGTTCACGGAACAGGCCCCGGATTTCGCTGTTCAGTTTCTTGGCCAACTGATTTAGCGGCTCGATGCACTCTCCGGTCGGGTTCTGACTTCTCAAATATGGGCAGCACCCGAGTAATGGCACATTGATCACTGCAAACTTCCTTGCTCCTAAATTGTACAATGTCTACACAACAATACTTCAACAATTATTAATTTAATAAAACATATTTGGTTTGCCAGCATTCCAAGCATTTGCGCTTCGAGTTTGAGTTGCATTTGGTGTACAGTTTAAATGAGGGTATATGTTATGTTCAAATTTCAGATATATTGATTCAGACTAAAGTAAAATATAACAAGAGTTGCATCACTTGCTACTGGCCTATTAGCATATGGAGTTGCCTTGAAGCTTGAAGGAACTGATCATAGTTCAGATCTCTTACTTTCACATGACTATCATATGTGGAGATCAAAGCTTCACAGAATTCCTGAATAGCCGTAGAGTCTGGCGTTTTGTTCTGCGAGAAGAACTCAAAGGCGTCATTCCCACCAGTGCTGATGAGGAAGATGGATTTCGACAGCAAGGTGGATGTTTTGTCGGCGCTCAGTATGGTCAAAATCTGGTCTCTGAGATCTGAGAAGTACTCTATCTGCTTTGTCATGCTGATTGTAGTCCCCTGGTGCAATGATCATTTGTAAGTCGCCAAATGTTACTGGTGCTGGCTGAGGTGTGCAGTAAACTGTACTACTAGTTGTACTTTGGAAAAGTAAGTAACCAAATTTTGAACCAGGGAGCAGAATTTATAGCTTTAGTTTAAGGTTGGAAGAAAATTTTCAACTTTAGGTAGCAACCATGCTCCTACCAAACTTTTTTTTCCCCTGGTAATCATAAATATAGGACTTGAAATTCGATTTCTGTACCAATAAAATTACTGACATTGCATGACATCACAATTCACAAACATATCTGTCGTAATAACGCAAATAACATGCAGGATTAAAATGGTTTCAGAGAATTTTATGCTTACTGTAGAATCAAGAACACCGGAGCCTCCGGAAGCAAAGCTGGCTCCTTTGATGGCAGATGCAGCTGCCATCATCGTCCTGTTGCTCATCACCTCACCACCGCTGTTGCTGCTGCTGCTGCTGGCATCCATGGCGATGAGAGAGAGGTAAGGTGGTGGACTCCTGGTGAACCCCATTGCAGCCGCTGCAAATGTCATTTTCAAATATTTTCTCCATTCATCAGAATTTATACGTTGAATTTGCTAAAATTTGTTTAACTCATGTGACGATGAGATGATCAGTCTTTTTTTTTCACCTTTGTATGCAATTGCAAACTGTAATGACTTCATTTTTTTCACAGTGATGAAGCTGCTTAGACTACTCACCTATGAAGTCGACGCCGATGAGGCCATTGCTGAACCTCCCCGTCGGCTTGCCGCCGGGGAAGTCGACGCCGTTGTGAGGGAAATCAGCCCTGGCACTGATCCCAGTCAGGTGGTTGTTGTTCCCGACGTCGACCGTCGAGTCGCCGAACACGAAGATCGCCGGAACCTTCACCGCGCCACCACCGGCAGCGCCCCTCGCCGTCACAGCAGCCACGGCCATGGCCACGAGAAGCAACCGGAGCTCGGCAGCTCGTTGCACAGCCATGGCTATGAGAAGCAAGTCTGCAAGTGACCTTGTGACAATACAACCAGAGCAGCTAACTATACATACAGAGAAGAGAAAGCTAGCTCAGTGCTTAATTAGTACAGGATTTGGGTTGGAATGTGATTACTTTCACCCTTACAGTTGCTTGTTACAATGAACTGTACTCAGTAACTACCACAAGGCTCAAGAGAGAACAAAGAGGAAGCCAGCTTGTCTGGAAAATTCTGGTTCTTGATGCCCAGGACAAGAGCACTTGGGGCATGATCCAATTGATTGTGAATTTTACAAGCTACATTTTGATAAACGCGTACAAATGCTTATATTTTGGAAATGAGGTAGTACATTTAAACAAATTCACTCGGTGCATGTTCAAATGAGAATAGACAAGTTCACTCCCAAGTATCAACGTCATCGTTCATTCAAAAAATTCAAATCATGCCTTCAGAGCCAGTACATCAGCTCACCCGGAGAGAGCAACAATAATCTATTAGATTTTATATATATATAAAAAGAGCATGAATAATATGTAAGGCATAATGAGCATCATTTTTAGCATAAATAGTACACCTGTGAAAACTACAAATGTATCATCTGCCAATCTGCTCAACATTACCCCAAAAGAATAGTTTTGCCGAGCATCACTGAATTGAAGTTCTAGGTGATACTACAAACAAAATCAAACTGTTCCAAGGACGTCGTTTCCTTATCAGCACAATTTCAGATGATGACTTGAATCTCGGAAAAAAACAAATGCAAATATGATCTGGAGAGCAGAATCTTCATGAAGAATAATTGAAAATATTTGCTTGTTTGCGCAAATATAACATATGATTGCCAACCAGAGCAAGGCAACTGTGGATGGTTCACAATTATGCCTTTTTCCTAGTGATCCTGTCACCACACAAAAAACCTCGTGTCAAACATTTGATACAAAATGGCAGAAATGAAGTGCATAGCAGTGACTAACACAAACCTGAAGCAATGAATCCCGAGAGCATTGGTGATTTCATGGATAACAGATGTAGCAAAATGCATGTAGAGAGCCACTGCCAAAATTGATCAAAATAGTGATCAAACATATGTGGAACAGAAGGGCTTGTACAAGGTAAGATATGCTACTACTAGAAAAACTCTTGAAAAGAAATTAGTAAAAACTACTACTTTAAGTGCAATCGGTAGTAATTAAGTTCTGGAATAATGTAGTACCGGTAAATAAGCAGTACATTAGGAGAACTAGCTGCTCATCAACAAGGGGGTTTCTGCAACAACAACCGATGGCCAAATAAGATTAGACATAAAGAGTTATCATGTAGAGGATAATACAAAAGGTAGTTAGGCACAAACCCATCATCAAGCCGTGCAGTCAGCGCATTTGCAATTGCAAATGGGAAATATGCTAGGGACTGCAAAGGTAGGCACAATATTTAGTCATAACAAAATATGTGTATTATCATAGATTACTTATACAAGGTGGTGCGAAACAAAACCAAAGAATAAAGGTGATTAGGCAACAACCATGCACATCCCTGTCTTCAGACCTTTGGGTTCATCACATAAGTGAGCCAGAATCATTCTGCCCTGTGCATAATAGAAGTAGATATTAGGTAATGCTCATAAGAGTGTCTTTTGCAACAAAAGAAGCATGTCAGACCAAATTATACTGGCTTACAAAAACCCTTTTTGGCATGACAGACCTGCAACGATACAATGCTAAAACTATAAAGTGATCATATTATAAACTGTTGCTTAGAGTTGCACACCTACCCTCAACAGAATCTTTAACACAAAAAAAGGAATCATGCCAGCATGGTCCATTGAGAAATAATAAGATGAGCAAGATTCTAAACCATTCCATGCTTTAGGCCAATAAGGCGATTTTCATAGCAGCAGGCATGATGACAGACAGAATTATATTTTACAATAACAGGAAGTTAAAAGAGCAACATACACAAAACAAGTATTTGCAAGGCAATAAATGTATGAGTTATAGCACAAGGCCTTACCACAAGAAAGCCAAATGCAAAACCAGTTCCAATAATGAGAAGATGTGGCTGGTTTCTCATTATATCTGAAGGAGATAGGTAGGACCTGAATAAAAATGAAAATTCCTTCAGTGACATGCTGGAGGATTTTTTTACCTTAACTGCTAGCTTCTGTTGTCTAGCTCAAATTTAATAAATTAATACAATGAACTAGAATTGGGTGAACAGGCATACCAGACAAGAACTCCGGCCAACAGCAAACAAAAAGGAAAGAGCTGGCATGACAAAATAGAAAATCATTTGAAAACAAAGAGAGACATGAATACATGATAAAATCACAAAACAACGTATTTAGATCTTACCATTGCTAGTGCCAGCAGCATGCTTCCTTTTCTTGCCTCGACCACTTTGTACACATTGTGAATGCTGTAGGTTTAGAATAGTGCAAATTCATCATAGGTTGAATGTTTATCAGCTATCAAATAAAGTATGTTATGATCATTGTTTTTTATTTAAATTCAATAGTTGGCTCTAGAGTGAATTGATAAATAATACACACAAATATTTTTTCAGTTGATTCCAAGAGAAGCTTGCTGGATTCATATACTCTATAAATGACCAAACTAACAGGTAATATTAAATAATTCATAAAGTAGTACATGCTGTGCAGTAAGAACTTACTTAGATCCAATCGTCGGAATTACAGCAAAAGCTATCATTAGAAACAGTGCAATTCCATATACTGGGACCTCTGCAAAGAAGCAACCAGCAATTAATTATAGTATAGGCAATGCCAGCATTTGTAGCTGTCCAAAACCCTACGTCTATTGCACAGTATTAATGAAAAAAATGCACTGATATAGATGAGATAGTATGCTAAAACAATTTAGTACCATATGATTATCAAAACAATAAATATTACGAAACTATTATAAGCTTGCTAGTCCCCATACCAGGAACAAGAGGTACCCAGTTTAGTAGGGGTATTGACTTCCGGAAATCTTGTGCCCACCATTCAGCTCCTGTGAAAGGAAAGATGAGCTATTAGTATTGCTATAACCACATGGCTTGAATGTGACTGGCTGACATACATGCACAGTAAATCGACAGAATAAAACCACAAAGATTTACAGGCTCAGCATAGATTTGATTAGTTAAAAGTTGATAAAAGTGGGAGTCAAATTGTACCTGTGAAGAAGGTGAAAAAATGGCACAAATAGATTAACATAAGGCCTTCAGTCGGTCCGTTGACTATAGGAAGAATTAGTGTGTTTGTGAAAAAGCTGCGGAGAGGACAATTAAGTGTGAATAGAAAGGTACTACTCAAAATCTATGCAGTGAAAGTCTATTGAGATCAATGCAGATATAGAAACAACAATGAGCAGAGTATCTAGTTTATTAGTTGTTGAACTTGACAAGAAGTAGTGCTTCTATGCTCTTGCAGAAACTAAATTGCAACATGCAAGATAAATCCTCGATGTTCTTAACAGTGCTTTCGAATTCTTTAAACTAAACCACTCCACAGACCATTCCACAATAGATGAGTGAGCATACAAAATTGGTTCCTAGGATAGTTTGATGCTCCAACTAGGAATGGAAGAACTCAAGTAACATGAACTCACTGTTCCCAGGTTGCGCAGTAAAATGGGACAGCAGCAATGAACCAATACCAGAAGGTAGCTTTTCCACACATTGCCGTGCTTCCAAAAGCCAAGGCCTCAAACTAATATATAAAATAAAAAAAATCAGTTCACAAGATTTTCCGTATATTAGGACATGCAAGGGAGAAAAGTTGGTGAATAGCCTTACAGCACATGCAAGCGCATCACATCCTGTTCAAGATAGAGTCATGTCAGCAGGACTTTCTAAAGGGATAAAACTTAATTCACCAAGTTGTATTTTCAGTAAAGATTACCATGGTCAAATAGCTCGCCTAAAGGACTTGATGAGTTGGTACGCCTTGCTTGTTTACCATCCACAGCATCAAAGGTCTGCATACATATATTGTACTTGTAAGCTAAGGTTCTAGCTTGTAGCCACTGGAAATTTTATACAGCACAATCAAACAAAAAATGAGATTGATACCTGGTAAAGGAAGAGAAGCATTCCATGTGCAAGGTGCACCCATCTAGGCGGTGCTGTATTGAGATGAGGGGAATAAAACTGCAGATAAAATTGGAACAGTAATAAGGTATCAGCTGGCTGAAATATTTGTGCTGCATCAACGAGCAATAAAACTCCTGCTGTATAGGTCACAAACTCACAATATAAAATGGATCGAAAATTTACTGCCATAAGATACTTACAAAGCCAAGGAATGCCGATGTCAATAGAAACATGAAACCTGTCAGTGTAATCTGGAAAACAGAAATGGAAACAATGTTTTGTCAGCTCTTGAACAAAAAGAAAACCCTAGCTCATAGTAACAGCATGTGGGGGACTCTCACCATATTTGGCCTGCAGTCGATTCCAACATGGAAAAAGAAGAACAAAGTTAGAATTTCAACAAATACATTTGGAAAAACTAAGCAACATGAAGTACTGCACTAGCATGAATTCAAAATGTAAATGCTCCATAAGTGCTTAACTAGTTAGTTTGGATGATAAACAGCAAGTGATTATGTACTGATATTAGAGTAACCATTGTTTTAAAACAGCAAAACTCCTCCTTTTTGGGAAAAAAAAAACTATAGTTTCAGATTACATCCTCCTGTAGGAAGCAAAAATGACCATAGCGAAGTAAAAATGAAGCCAGAGCATTAACTTTTGTAATGAACCTATCTTTAGCATGTTAGAGAGAAAAGGATTAACTAATACTACTGTATTGAACAGAACTATGGAATAGGATGCTTTTCAGTGTCCAGCAAGGCGAACAAAAGCTGACATACTGATGTCCGCTGTCTGCAGCCCCCTGGAAGATGCTCTCTATAAGATGATTCCTCATTCTATACTAGAGCTTGGGATTCCTCATGCCCATGCTATGTAACTGTAAGCACCATAAGCATATGCTATTACTGTTAATCCAGTTGAACGAATCAAAGAAGAAATTCAGAATGCTACTGTCCCTGTAGAAAAAAAAAAGGAAAAATAAAAGCGACTTGTGTGGTGGGCAACAAAACATTGTGAACAATCATCTTAATGCCAGTGTTTCTCTTTAAAGCAATCATCTTAGCAAAATACTGGAGCTTGACGATGCACGGATCAAGGCAAAGCACCAAAAACACTGGTGGAATGAAAGAAAAGAAAAGGAAAGAAAATTGAGGGGGCGCTTACGGGAACCAGAGCGGGAAGAGGTTGACGAATCGCGACCAGAAGGGCTGGAGGATGTACTTGGCGACGAGCGAGTGGTCGACGCCGCTGTACTTGTACCTCCGCAGCGTCGCCACCCCGTGCTGCCCCACGTACCCCATCCTCTCCCTCTCCTCCTCCTCCTCCGCCGCCTCAGAATCCCCAAATCCGAATCCCCGAACGGAACAAGAAAGAAGAAGAAGAAGAAGCGGATGAATGCGCAAGAAGAAGAAAGCGGGAAGAATCCTTGGGAATCGGAGGCGATGCGATTGGCGGGGGGAGGAGGATCTGGCTGGCGGCGATGGTGGTGGCCGCCGGTGGTGATTGGTTGATAGGCTGAGAGACCCCCGGTGGAGGAGGGAACAAAAGGAAAGAGAAAGATGCGGAGATTTTACGGTTTCGTCCTTCCATTTGGGAATTATTTGTAATCTCAATTTCGTTTTTTAAAGTAAATTTCATAAAATTGCATATACTACTAAATTATCATAAAACTACAGATTTATGGTGATGTATCACAAAACTAAAGATTTAACAATAAATTTATCGTAAAACTACAGCTTTAAGGTCAATTATCACAAAACCATAAATTTACTAGTGAAATTATCACAAACTATAGATTTTGGGGTTTAAATCCTTAGCACTAACACTATTGAGTTATATAAGTTCAACTTTTGTGATTTAATTGATATTAACATGTAGTTTTGTGATAATTTCATTAGTAAATTTATGGTTTTATGATACTTGATCTTAAACATGTAGTTTTAGGATAAATCTAGTGTTAAATATATAGTTTTGTAATATATTATGTTAAATCTGTAGTATTGTGATAATTTGGTTAAAATATATGTAATTTTGTGAAATGTGCTCTTATTTTTTCAAATTGTCAGGTTGTTGCTAACGTTTTATGTAGAAGAAAAGGATGTCACATTTTAAAGGAATTTGTGTTCTATATGAGGATAGTGTGAGGGCACATTTCAAAATTCAAGTGAATTAATACGTGAAAATTAGTACTAGTACTACTACTACAAGGTGTTGGATGTGTCATGTGTGTTTGTGAGTATTAAATTTGAAAGTGGAATAGATTGGATAATAAATAAATATAATTTAGATAAAATATAAACTAACTTTGAAACAAAGGTTGCCTATGTTTGGTGGTGTGCAAGTGGAGTGGTTTGTAAATTATGTCATCGTGTTTCTCGCCTCCCGTTTCCTTCCTCGTCGTCTTCCTCGTCTCCCACGCGGCTCTCCCGTGTCAGCCGGTCAACGCGCCACACGCTTTGCAATTTTCCACTCGCACCCCTCTCCTCACAAAAATAATCAATCTAGCCCACAACACTGACATACATGGGCAGGGCCGAGAAAAAAATCACGGCCCAAAATAACAAAGCCCAACAAATTGCATTGGCCCAAGTACGGCTTGCCAATGCAAAGCCCAATAAATCTCATGGCCCAAAAGCATCCTCCTTCCCGTCTCCCTCCACCATTCGATTCCCAAACTCTCGCCGCCGCCGCCGCCGCCGGGGACGATGGGGAAGCTGCCGCACGCCATGCGCGCCGCCAAGCTCCCCCTCGCCGTCCTTCCCAAGCCCACCCATGTTTCTGCTTCGGCTTCTGGGTCCCAGCCCCCTGCGCCGCCGAGGCTCACCAATCCCAGGCACCGCAAAATCCCAGCCAAGGCTTCCAAAACCCCGGCTCCGGCCACGGGCGCCGCGCCGCCGCCCCCGCCGGTAGAGAAGAGGCCGATCAAGACCACCTCCGACCTCGCCGCTGCCATCCGCGCGGCGGCCGACGCCGACGTCGACGCGGCAGTCGACCTCGCGCGGTCCGCGGCCCCCACCATCCCGCTCCCGCCGCACTCCCTCTCGCTGCTCCTCCGCCGCCTCGCCCGCCACCGCTCCGTCGCCGCGGCGAGGGACCTCCTCGCGGAGCTCCACCCTTCCCCAACCTCCCCGCCGCCACGCCCCGCGCTGCTCGCGCTCTCCGACGCCGTCTGCCGCCGCGGGGAGCCCCGGGAGATCGCGCAGCTCCTCCCCGTCCTCGCCGATCACGGCGTCAAGGCCGACGCCCCGGTCTACAACGCCCTCATGAAGGCGCACTGCGCCGCGTCAGACCCCGCGGGGGTCCTCGGCGTCCTCCGCCGGATGAAGGACGACGGCGTCGAGCCCGACCTTGTCACCTACAACACCCTCGTCTTCGGCCTCGCGCGCGCCGGGATGGTCACCAAGGCAAGAACCTATCTCGACGCCATGGCCGCTGCTGGCCACTTCCCGGACGTCATCACATACACCTCGCTGATGAACGGGATGTGCGTCAAGGGCGACGCCATGGGGGCGCTTGCGCTGCTCGAGGAGATGGAAGCCAAGGGATGCGAGCCCAATGAGAGAACATACAACACGCTGCTCATGGGGCTCTGCAAGAACAAGAAGCTGGACAAGGCTGTCGATGTTTACAAATCCATGGTTGGTGCCGGGATGAAGCTTGAAGCTCCAGCTTATGCCACATTCATCAGGGCATTGTGTCGTGCAGGGAGAGTACCAGATGCATACGAGGTGTTCGACTACGGGATCGAGACCAAGAGCTTTGCGGAGGTGACGTTGTATATTGAGCTCGAGAACTCGCTCAAGTGGCTGCACCGGATGAAATCATAAAGTAGGCTGCATGGCCAGTATCTTTGTCCCTGGTACTTGCTTCAGCCTTAGTTTTTTTTTCCATGAAAAGCTAGTTGCCTGCCTTAATTTGTTGTGTTACAACGAAATCTGCAAATTCAGTTGAATCTGTGATATGATTGTTCGATCTACCAAAATGTACAATTGAAGCTACAAAATTTTGAATATGCTCTTAGTCCTTGAGAAACAAAAATGGCAAGAGCCCTATTCTGATCTGTACCAAGCTTTTCTAGCTTGATTTCATGCTTTTTGTGTAAACGAACACAAATTCTTTTGTTCAAACGATTTTTTTTCAGGTGTGACCATGAAAAACATCAACACTATGAATCACTAAAAATCAAATATTGTATCTGAATACATTATCTAGAAGTGAATTTCATGAGCTAATCAAGTACATGGATCATTAGTGCAGTGTTTTTATCATGTACAAAAAGCATGCTATTGGACTGAGATTTTAGCTATTGTGAAGGCTTCGGACATCTTACCTATTGGTATATCCCTAGATAAAATCGATGCAAAATGACAATGGTTTTCTCTCACCTTCAGCAAATGTTCCAATAATTTTTGCTATGCTAAGTTTACATTTGATATGCACAATGTATTGTTTTCTCCTGACTACGATAGTTCTTTAGTTATTCTTTGTGTTATATTAGTGAGTTTGATTGTCTTCAGAAAGACATTTGGTTATTCTCATGATGACCTTAATCAGTTTTATAGTATTTACATCCCATTGGTTGACACTTGCTAGCAATACCATGTTTCTAGTGTTTCTTCAAATGGAGGATGAAGTTGTTTATGTTGTAAAGTTCACCTCCAACAACAACCACCATGCAGCATGACTCTGCCAACGTCCATTAACATCTTCCTAGTGACAGTGGATCCTTGGTTCCAGAGGAGCACCACTTTGTGGGTTAGTCTTGGTATGTAGTTCACGCTGGCAAGCATACAAGATTTTTTTTTTAAAAAAAAAAAACAGGAAAACTATGCAGCTGTCAGATAACCAGAGAAGCACTTTTTTTTGGTAAAATGGGCAGTTCCCAGCCTTCACTGGAAGCATAAAAAGTTTTTACATCGTCTTGCTTGGAACTCCCGCTTTTCAGGCACAGCACAGTAATCAAAGAGTTTCAGCATAGTACAAGATAAAACACAGGCACACCATGTAGCATCAGATAATAGGGGAAGCACATTGGTATGCAGTGAGTTTCAGGACATCTTGAAGAAAAGTAATAAATTCCTTAAATCTTGAAATTCACTAGGTACTGCAATGTTGCATGCTAGCATGGGAGAAAACTGAGCCATCATGTCCTGCCTTTTCCATGACCGGCGAGATCAGCAGAAAAGATATCTGCAATTGTATGGTTTTCTGCTGTCTTTATATTTTAAAAAACTATCTAGCACACCTTTTGCAGACCCAATATTTATGAAAGCACAACTCGATTATTTGAACGGTCTGCATAAGGTACTAAGCAACTTCATACTTCAGAATGCTCATTTATTAATCTTTACGCAACAGTAGAATCTCATGCAAAGGAAGGGATATTGTACTAGAGGAATATATTGATCTTTTTCTATTGGTGTCCCCCCACTTTGGTCCCTGGAGGATCAGTTTTGCTGCAAATAACTGTATAAATCATCCACAATCTCAGTTTCGGAAGGTCCATATGGTCCCGATGTAGGAGACATTGAGTTTTTAGTAACCTGATTGTTGTCTACTGGTGTAAAGCAAAAGATTTGTGGAAAAAAAATCCTGCTTGTGTAAGATTTCAGGATTTGTCACCTGTGGATCCAGTTTCTTGTGTAAGATTTCTCGTGAAGCTTTGGTGTCAGCATTCAGCAATCCTGTGAGTCATGCATAGCTGAAGGTGCATACTGCTTCCTGTCTCATGAAAAGTTCAGATTTTGCAATGTTGTTTGGGAATGTAAGGTCTACACATTGTCCCTGAAACACATCAATTTTTGTTTCTCACAGGAAACACGTCAGCTGCTGAGAAGGCAATACTGAAGACGAAATGGTCTGTCAACTGAATCTTTGAGCCAAGATTGATCATAAGTCAAAATGAAGTGCATGGCAGAGTTGTAACGTGACCAAAGAAGAATGCAAGGATCATGGAGAAAAGCTGAGAGAAACTGGCGGATGCATTGCCTTCATGTCAGTATCAGCATAGCTGCGATTTGCCTCTCTGGTCAAGTGATGGCCTCTGTGATGGATGACCTTGTAGAACATCCAGGAACATGGCAATCCCGATTAAACAAGGAGATCAATCTCGCGTGTCATCCAGCAAAATGATAGCCAGCTCTGAAAGTCAGGTCCAAGTTATCACACCTCTTGAGTTGACAATAAGATACTACTTCCTCCGTTTCATATTATAAGCTTTCCTCCGTTTCATATTATAAGTTATTTGATTTTTTTCTTAGTGACTAAGTTTATAGAAAAATATAGTAGTTTGACTAAGGAAAAAGTTAAATCTCACCTACATTACTCATTTATCAAATCCAACGCTTCAAATTTCCCGTGTTCAAACGAGCGCTCCGGATCACCTCTACCGCCGATCCGCACTCCTCAATCCACGCACACCCCTTCATTCTTCGCTCGATCTTCCAGCTCGCTCCCTCCGCTGCGCCCTCTCCGAGCCACCACTGTCGCTCTCAAGCGCCGCCGTCATCTCAGGCTACAAATCGCCGCCGCTTTCCCCGCGCTGCGCACATCACCACATCCCCATCTCCAAACCCTGGCGTCCACCCTGCAGTTCCCCTCCCTCCCTCCCCCAAACCCTAGAACCACTGACCCACATCGTCTGTCACCGTGTTCTCACGAGGAGAGTGGCAAAGGAGGTCGGGACTCGGGGTGAAGCGATGAGCCGACGACCCGGCGAAGGAGGCCGCTGGCTAGCCGGCGGAGCAGTGATGAAGGCCGGCTGGTGGAGCGCCCCTGGCAGCGCAGCTTCGCAAGGATCTCGTGCGGCCAGGCGGAGGAATCGGTCAATCTTCTCAATCCCGACACTGCGCACCGTCCGGTCATCATCGCTGCTCGCCGGGTAAACCAGCGCCGCGACGCCTGGGAGGGAACCAGATGTGCATCATTACCCACACCGGTGCCCTGTCCTTGCATCCTTGCATCTCCGTAAGTTGCTATTAATCATGATTTTGTGTGAATGACTCACAATGCGATCTCAAATCCTTCCTTCTGACTGTAATATCAGTAGGCCTCATTTACTAACACCAGTTTTATCTGTTAAATTTGTTTGCTGCCAAGATTTTTCTGCTGACATCCAGATACACATGCCTAATCAAGAGGTTAGAGTTAAAGAACTTTTTAGACCCTGTTTATTCCAATAGCCTATTTCAATATTGGACCTTTGTGCACGGTCAACTTAATTCACATTATTTGCAGGCAATATGGTGAGACAAGTGAAGTTTCAAGGTCTCTACTTTCATGACGATATATTCCATTGTTTGTTCTACAACTCATGTGTCAGCTGATTGAAAGGTTGAAGCAGGCACGTGGTAACAGTAGCTTCGAGGTATTATTTCATATTCAACCTATGTACATGAATAATTCTAAAAGAAATTATAGATGTAGCTGCTGATCTGTACAATATCAAAGTGCATGTTCATTTGGTGCTGATTTTCCCCATAGCAGATCGAGTCTGCTATTTCCTATATTTAGGTTTGGCTGTAAATACTGAACAATTGATGTGATTTTCTATCGGAAAAAATGACACTACGGTGATATCTGAGCTTCTAGGCTGTGCTGCTGCTCACTGTCGCTGTTGAGTGTCTCTTTGCAGTGAGGATAGAGTCCACTTTAACCAGAATAATGGCATTGCAATCAAGTAGATGACAAACTATCAGCTTTGAAATATCCCCTTAAGTAATGCTTGCCTTAGTTGCCTCACTAAATTGTTTGCAACATGCATTATCTAAGCAAAATTCAAATAGCAAATCTAACTAGGTTTCTCTATTTTTCTAGACCTACTCATATACATATTGTTTTCTAGCTTTGTTTTTGTTTTACTGCTTATATTGTACATCAACCATTTTAAGCTTTAGAAACACAAGTCAAGGATAGCTACCTAATAGCCCGTTTTATCACTTGTATGATATAAATTATCAAGAGTTATTCTTGGGTAGAAAGTGTGCAGTAGGCTTATCATATTGTTTAGTGAGATGCTTTTGGAAGCTTTTTCAAAGCTGTTCCCTTCATTCTACCTATGAGTTTACCTGTTGTTCGTATTAATTATTTCCTCTCACACACGATGTAATGGCACTATAATAATTTGTAAATTCAAATATTATGATTGACAAGAAGGTGCAATGACAAATTTGTCTCCACTGATATTTGCATCCTTCATATCAGTAGCAAATGCTCCTGGCATGTATGTCATCATTTCATTATCTTTTTGATTGCTCTTATTATGCACGCTCTTAGCACTGACAGTATGGTTTTAAGAAGTGTGATGTGGAGTTAGTGTGATGTTCAGTATTTCTTGGAGTAACTAAATCAGATCAAGTGATTCTAATAAACTAGCTCACTCCGTTTTAACTGACCTTTCTTTTCTTACGGATCATTGAATGCCTTTGCCCCCTTCACACTCATGTATATTTATACCTACTTGTTTTTCAAGTTAGTGTTGAATGAAACTATCAGTTTTTTTTTCTGTTCAATTTTTCACTACTATTTGATAACCTAAGAATGGTAGGTATTTGCCAGTGCTCCCAGGTTGCATTGCTCTGTTTTTTTTCCCAGAAGATAAGAGTATTATGTTGCTTCGCTGAAATAGTAGGTCTGACCGTTTTTGCCATGCACGGATGCACCTGCTCAAAATAGCATGTCTGGTCTGGGGACCTCTTTGTCCGTAGAGGGGTATGTACTGACATTATAGTATATATATGCTGCTATTTTCCATAGAGGTATGTACTGATATTACAGTATATGCTGCAATTTTCCGTAGAGGTACTAGAATTTGGGAAAATCGGTGATGCACAGGTATTTCATCAAGCGCCTCTGGTTTGGTCTACTTATGACATCAGCAGGGAATCACTAATTTAAATTTAAGAGCATGGTGATGTTACTAATTTAACTGCACATGTTATGTCCTTTTGGTATTTATTGGGATCAATTGTTTCCGGTGTGCAAGGGCTATGGTGCTTTAGGGTGCTGAGATATTGCACACCCCATGATAATTTTCCTAGACCTCCGTGAACAATGGAGGTGTGTCATGCAAGGCCATGTTGGTGCTAGCTTGGTATGGCTATATGTTTTTTTTCCTGCAAATCATTTAAGAATAAGTTGTTTGAAATGGTCTACTCCAAAGGATACAATGGACCGGTGAAGAAAAGAAGCATCCTTTTCAATTTGCCATACTGAGGATTTTTCTTTTCATGACAGTCTTGACTTGATACATATATGATCGTGCAAAATAACATTTTGTCATGCACTTTCAGGTTTGATCAGAACATGGCAAATCAGTTCGCATATAGCTATTTTTCCTCAGTTGCCATCTACCAGCTACCAGAGCATCGCCAACCTTCAAGTGCAGAATGGACAAATTACATGGCATCAGTCTGTTTTATGTTAAATATTAGTGACACATGTTACAAAATTCTAAGCTAATTTATTTTTTTAACCTACTAGGTGTTACCACAATGTATATTGATGTATTCTTATTAACAACAATGTAAATATATTATTCATCTAATGTAGAGATATTGTTGTTGTTCTATTCAATGAATTTCTGGTTTTTCTTTAATTTTTATGTTTTGTGCAAATAAAAGTGAGATGGAAATTACAATGAATCTTGATTTCTGTCTAAACTGGAAATGGACTGTCTTGTGTCAATGGACTGTCTTGTGTGTCCGCACTGCAAAAAATGTTCGGTTTAACCAAGATGTAATACAGAACATTTTACGGACAAACTTAAATGGTTGCATAAACTTTCTATGTTTGATTACAAAACATACATTGTATCAATGTATTTTGGGTGTTCCATTTGCAATATTATTTTTTACCGTAGCGTTAGCACGGGTACATTAGTAACTTATAATATGTAACGGAGGATGTATGTTAGATTAACCGGAAGAGGAGCAGAGCAAGGCACCAACCAGTCAACCACAAATCGGACAGATTAATTAAATATTGTACGCGGATTGCTGCTGGAACAACAACAAGAGTTCATAGATTCGAGCCTTGCCTTATGCAACAGGTGAGAGATCCTTTTGCTCCTCTGCTTATATACAATTCAATTCCATCCATGGACTGACTCTGAAGATAGGGTTGTAACATCCGGCAAGAAACATATGGCCAACATGGAGGGATCTACACAGGAGATGCCATACGCCGGCATTAGCACATGGAGAGGAATAGGATTCTGATGCAAATGCTCAAACAGTTTCCAAAGAGGAGAGGAAAACGGATCAACTCCTCTAGGTCGCAAGTTTGTCCGTGCAACTTTGTCTGAAATGACAGGAAATAATGTGTTGTACCCATATTTATTAGGGAATAGTAGTGTGTCACATTTTTTACCGGTCCTCACATACCACGTATAGTAAGAACTGTATTTGTATTTGCCACATGCTCCACAATGCAGATCGCTTGTGGTGGGTCCCACCACTATCTATCCTTCTCTCTATACTGCTGCCGCCGCCGCCGCCTCCCAACGCACCACCGTAGTTGCACGGGTATGGGGGCATCGCATGGAGCTAAGCCCCCTCCCAATGCGCCCCTCGTCTCGCCCCACGCCTGCCAAGTTATGACAAAGAATGCGTAGCTTCGTTGGCTCCGCGTTCTTCAGTTGGGATCAGCAAACGCGTGCGTGGCACTGAATCTCCGACATGGATGATCGGGGCTGAACGCCACCTATGCACACTGTGAATGGCTTTAGGCCATACACAGTGCGGGTACGTGGCTAGGAGCCCCAGCTCGCCCCGGCTCCAGCTCAGCTTGGAGCGAACCTCTGCATAGCTTCTCGCACCCTGCAGAGGGTCCAAGAGCCACAGCTCTACGCAAGCCACTCGAGCGACGAGGAAACAGCTTCGAGCTGCATTGCGTGAACATGTATCTTTGTCTCGTGGTCATCGCGCAGATTTTGTTGGCCTCATCTGAAGCCACTTAGCACTGTGGATCTTGTAGCCTGGGTGAGAGCTGGGTATATATGGCAGGTGAGGGGTGCCCTGCACTGTGTATGCTCTTAGTTGCTGCTGGTGTCGTTGGCTGCCTGGGGCTATGACCTGACCTGTGGGGGAGGAAGGACAAAGGACAAGGACACATTACACGTAGGACAGCGAGGTGGTTGCTTGAGGAGGAGAAAGCTGCATTGCTGGCTTGTTGCTGCTGTTGTTGGTGTTGCGGGGACCTGCTTGTCTCTGTTTGCAGATCAGAAGCCAGCTCCTTTTATCCGTCCTTGTGTCCTCCCTGTTGGTCGTTACAGATAAGATATTGACTCCATCTTGGAATGTTTGGTGATTTATGACCAGAAAAACAAAGAAATACACTCTGAATGAAAATGCCAGAATGTATCCATCAGTAATATGTTAACAAGAAGGAAGCATCAAGGTAATGAAATGGATGGATGGATGATATCACCGGAGTTCATATATGCATCATTGGACAGTTCACGAACATACCAACTAGCTATGAACAAATGTGACTATATGATTTGTACAGAGGAAAATGACAAGCACTTGTGAGAGAAATTCCTGACCAAATGTGCAAGTATTTTGGCATCTGAACATCCGTCGCCGTCCCAACCATGCCACAAGAGGGAACTTAACATGTCTTGCAAGAAAGCAAAAGAAGCCTCTCCAGCCTAGTGTATACCAACCCTGCGTTTGACGGCGACAGGTACAGGTTTTATACAAAGCCAAAACCATTCATCAGAACTCACATTAACCAAACATAAGAGCTGTCACTATCTTAAAGGACACACCATCTCAATCTCATCGGTCCCAAGTGAGGAAAGTTCGGTCAGTTAACTGAAAAGAATCCATAGCACAAGCATGAATCTTGATCGGATTATTGAAGCAACAAGAGTGAAATTTACCCTAGCTAACGTATGTGTCACACGATACAAGGAACCAGAGATCGATCGATCGAGGTATTGCGATGATAACATCTGATGGGGTAACAAACAAGTGGTGGTCATAAAATTGGGCAACCTAGAGCTAATACTGGAAGAAACAGCAAGCAAGAATGATGGGTAGATCGATGTGATGCCTCGTCTTACGATGATTTGCCCACCAAATAATAGATTTACACACACACCCAACCATACAATAACCAATATTGACACGAACTTGCAAGAAAGGGCTAGAGATGGTCCAGATGGAGACAGCTTTACACCAACCATCAGATTAGATTATTAGTAAGCCTGCAAGAATGCATGCGACATGCTGCCTGCACCTATCGAGTGTATTAGATTAGCCATGTTTTAGTATCATTTGCAAGTACAAGAAACGAACAACTGATCATGCAATTAATGAATTTGACGCTATATACGTTGTGTGTGTATTCAGTATTCAATAATCAGTGATCTCTAGCTAAATCTCTATGAAATTTGTACAAAAATGCGTATCAGTTACCACTATCCAACTTGTATTCTCTTGTCTTTTCTTCTATCCTTTTTCTGCCTTTTGATTTGGTGTTCCTGAGGAAAAAATTTGTCAACCTTGCTTGGGCTTGGCAGTGACAGCAGCATTGGCAGAAGCGGAGCGAGTGGCGAGGCGGAGGCGGCCGGCGCGGCAGATCTCGGCGGGGGTGGGCGCGTCCCACCGCTCGGCGCGCGCCATGAACGCCTCCATCTCCGCCACGCACTCCTCCGCCCCCATCGCCGACACCCTCCGCCGCACCGCCGCCGCCTCCTCGCCGGCGACCTCGTCGAACAGCGCCTCCCAGCCTTCCTCCCACGGCCCGCTCGCGTCGCACATCTCCAGCGTCCCGTTCCGCCACTCCGTCCAGCTCCACCCGCGCACCAGCCGCGCCGCCGACGCGCAGTCGCCGCCGCGGCACGCCGGCCGGCACGGCCGGCACTTGGCGCCGCTCAGAGGTCCGGGGCTCCCCAGCGACGCCACGGGCACGCCGTACGGCGCCGGCGGGAACGAGTACCTCCGGTCGCTGAGCACGCAGAACGGCAGCCGCCGCTCCCTCGCCGGGACGCCGGCCACCTTCAGCTGCGCCTGGAACGCCGCCTCCGAGTTGAGCTCCTGGTAGCCCGCGACGTTGAGCCGCGGGATCAGCGAGAGCCGGGACAGCGCCACGTCGGACGCGTGGCGGCCGCCGGCGCCGAGGCGGTCGTTGAGGCCACCGAACCTCGACCCCTGCGGGACGACGTAGGCGCCGCCGGCCGGGAACGCGTCGGCGGCGGCGAGCGGGCTGGTCCAGAAGCCGTCGACCCGCGTACGGACCACCCAATCATACGTGAAGTTGCCTCGAGATTCGCGCTCGCGGATCAGGTCCAAGCACCCTTCCACCAACTGAAAATACTGCAACAAGCCCTGCTCAATAGATACATAGAAAATGAGTAATCTAATTGCAGTTAGAAATTAATGAGATTAACAGCTAGTACTAGCTATATTGATTCAAGAGTAGATTTTACGTAACCCTATTGATATATACCATATAACTCCGAGTATTATGGTTATAAAGTTTCATAAAACCACATCAATCATTTTAAATTTCATCCACCACACCTTTTAAGTTTTACATCACATCTCAAATTTATAATTTTTTTATCCAACGCATAAATGTTTTAACCTCTTTTAAATTTTGATTTTATATACGGTGTGGTTTTTATGAAACTTTAGTATCACCAGATTATATGGCGTGTGTTAAAGTCACTGTAATACTGTGTAACTAGAACCATAATAGATGAGATTTTATAAAATTTTTACTCTTTGATTTAATCTACGGAGTAGGTAGATTAGTCACTGTCAATAACTTTTTTTACGACAAGATGGAGAACACATGACAAATTCAAATATACTTTTTTTTTCTCTTTTGCGAGCATTGACGTTTGCGCATTGGTTGTTTATTAGTACATAGGGATGAGGTATCTATCTACTTGTAGCTTGTCGCCTTTTTTCCCCAGAGAAAGCATAATGCCATCATAATCCGAAGCTTTGGAGGTGAGTACAGAGGATGCAAAAGACGAGCATAAAGCAAGGCAAAGAACAATATCTAATATCTATCAAACTTTTTGTGATGTAGATGACAATGGCTTTTCAAGACACTTTCTCAAAAGCGTCACTACGTACCCACATTACCTGCCGTTTTTAATACGGTGCAACATGGATAGTCATACACCTTTGGCCGTTATTATATTCTAGCAAAACAAATTATGCTAGACCAAGATGATGTATCCGTACATTGAAGGTATAGGAACATCACGTTTCTACAGTAATTTCAGAAGATATTTCTTTTATTGTTCCAAATGGTCGGTACCGAATTTTGTCTTGTAGAACCTAAATAAACTCTAGTGATGAACTGTTATCCTCTGTTTTGGGGAGTGCACAAATTTCATTGGAAGAAAAATCCAAATGAAACCAACAGTTTATTTACACTAGCAATTGCAAACCTTCTGGTTACTCTACTGTACATGTAGAAGCACTCATGTGGAGCCAGCCACGTGCTCATCTAAAAATTGACCTGCCGGTAATTTGCCTTTATTTAATTCCCTGCCCCCCCCCCCCCCCCCCCCCAAGTCTCCAACTAACCATGGATCAACACCGACAGCACAGCATCTCATCGATAATTCAGGCTGAACAATACTATCAATTATTACTAGTAGGTTATTAATCGTGGTAGTTAAGCACACAGACAGTTGAGAGCTTTTAGAAAACTACCATCAGATCAGTCATGGTAGTCGTGGCACGTGCATGCCTTATGCGTAAGACTTGTCATACTAGCCAATTACATTGTGACAAAGTCTCACATGTAAAAATCGAATGTGCACACGGCAATGTCCTATTCAGTTCGTAGCTTCTGCCGAACCTTCACCAGGACACAGTTCAAAAACGAAAACACGACACTAGTTTTTTTATCGGTACACAGTGCAGAGCAAGTCAGAGACGGGTCATTGATTGACACGTACCGAACTGTCTACGCAAGGAACAGTGACATTTTGATCCTTGCGTAGATTACGACTTGGCCAACTTGTTTAGTTTCGATTTCAAAAAAGAAAAAAAACTTAACTTGATTGGGTCAAAGACTGACTCGGATATTTATTTACTGTTAAGCACATGATTTCTCTCTGAATTCTGAATTTGCTTTCTACTAGTGTTGATTCTACTGTAGTGTCGTCCTTATGAACAATTGAGTTATTCCTTGTGAATTTGTCTGGTCCCAAACGCGTTGATGCCTTTTGAGAACCAAGCAACCAACTCTCGGTGATTGTGATTGATATTTTTGCTAGCCGTGGGCAACGAGCTCTCTTTTTTTTTAACAAAAATTAAACTAGTAGTAGCAATTTGGCCGCTGTCTAGCTGACACTTTGACTAGATCCGTGAATTTGGATTGACATGCATGCATGGCCCGATGGCCGGCCAATGACCAATTAGCAAATTGATGATGGTTCTATACAATTCCCGTGCGACTAAAGCGGTAGAATTCAATCTTGCGTTGTTCTCTTTCCTCCATTTGAAGCAAGTTATCAATCTTAATTCGCACGGTAGAATTCAATCTTGCGTTGTTCTCTTTCCTCCATTTGAAGCAAGTTATCAATCTTAATTGTCTTTTTTTACCTAATTAAGGGCTTAAATTAAAAGATATAGAGAAATGAAACCGCTCCTAGATTAAAGAGAAGAACCCAACAACCTGCCGCTACCATGCTACCATCACCTACCTTCGGTTTAACTTCAGGTGGTTTTACTACTTTATTAGGTAGTTTTAAAAAAAAAAATTAAGAAGAAAGTTTGAAACAAATTATCTCCAAATTAAGCAACGTGGACAGATTAGCAGAGGCGACAAACAAGTCAAGACGAACAAATAGAACACTCAAAAAGATCGATAAACAATTAGTAATGTGTAGAAAAAAAATTGCAAGGAGTATGCAGTAGCAGCAAGCAAATCAAGGATGAAGAAAACGACGCAACGTGCGGAAGCTAGCACAATGGAATCGTTCGATCGGAGTCGGAGAGGTAGCTACTAGCTAGCATGCGTGCGTGCGTGGTTTGATGCGGAAGCAAGGAACAAACCAACCAAATCCAACCATGGAGTGGTGGGTGTGATCGGAGATTGAAACGGCGGCGGGCGGATGGGGGCGTACCTGGATGCCGTTGGGCGAGTTGTCGGCGGTGAGCACGCGGACGCGCTCGGGCGTCTCGGCGATGCGCTCCGGCCGGAACACCCGCACGGCGGCGAGCCTGGATCCCGGCGGCGCGGTGCGGGCGAGGAGGGAGAGCTTGTAGGCGTCGGCGTCGAGCGGGCTGTGGAGGAACACGTCGACGACGGGCGCGCCGCCTTCGCCTTCGCCTTCCTCCTTCTGCTGATGCGCGACGAGCGGGGCGAGGACGTGGCGCGCGATGGAGGGGCCCGTGAGCTCGAACCGCCGCGCGCCACCCACCAAACACACGGCCACCCGCGGCGGCGGCGGCGACGGAGGAGGGTGCCGTCCCAGGGAGACGAGCGACGGGATGCGGCCGAGGGAGGAGGGGAAGGAGAGCGCCGCCGCGAGGAAGAGGAGCAGCGGCGCGATCACGGCGGCGATGCGGCCCCTGCGCGCGGCGGGAACCGACGCCGCGCTCCCGGGCTTCATGCTGCGGCGAGGAGGCGTGGGCGTGGGGGAGGGTGGTTACTAGCTCATGGCGGCGACGGCGTGGGCGACGGCGGCGGCGGCGGCGGCAATAGTAGTGGGCGCGATGTGAGGGGGCGAGGTGGTGAAGAGAACAGGGGTGGGAGGTGAGTTTGCAGACAGGATGGGAGGACTCGGCGACAACTTTGATGCGGCCTTTAATGACCCACGTCTTTACTAATTACTGTTCCTATTTACCCTTAGTAGTTAATTCATTAATTATTATGATCCCGTTCTAAAATATAACAATTTTTGATGGATAGAATGCGGATCGCTAATTAGCGATCGATCGCCTGGGGTGATCTTTTTTTCACCACTTTACCATTTTTTCACCATATAGTTTCTTTTTTGAGTTTATCTACCTAAAGTTTATACATTTAAATTTTTATACCCGATTCAAATTCGAATTTGGATTCAAATACATTTAAAGATGAATTTGAATTAGGTATGTAAACTTTCGACTATTTGGTATATAAAGTTTTAGCTATATAAATTTTATGTGTATAAATTTATTTGAAAAGAAAAAAATATGTGATGCTTAAAAAACAAGAAAAATGATCGCGAGGAACGATTACCCGCTAATTAGCATTTTTGGGATAGAATGTACTACTCCTCTGCTCACGTTTACAGTACTAGGATATATCTAATATAAAAAATATTGTATTTTAAGATAGAGGAAGTAATTAATTGCTGCTAGTCTTAAGTTTTAACCATTTGATCTTACTAACAACCATATCTAAAGTCGGCTTCGAGTAGGAGTAGCTGCTAGTGTCGTAATATGTGATGGTAGTAGTAGTATTGTTTTAGATCAACAAAGGAAAATGGCGTGCTGTTCCTAACAAATGTACTGGAGGCATGCATGTCCTTTGGCTGATAAACCAGTCGTACTATAGTTTCAATAATTTTGACGAGATTAATGGTGGTGTTTTTTTTTCCCGTTGACATCACATTTTCGTCGTCGTCGTTTGACTGATAAAACTTGGATGGGATGGGGTAGTATTCTACTCCCTCCGTTCTAAAATAATAAATGGAATATCGTTTAGTATAATAAATCTGAATATTTATATATTCATATTTTTAGTTAAGTAATAGGTGATGTCTCATTTTTAGTACAATAATTTTAGATTAGTTTATTTTAGGACGGATGAGTAGTTTAACTTTTCTTTTTTTAAGGTAGTTTGAGTTATTTATTTTGAGGCAAAGTTTGAGTTATTTGTTACTACTATGTTTTTTTCAAGAAATGTTACTACTATGTTCGTCCAAGTGTAAAGAGTTACTCTATTTAGTTTAGGACATAAATAATATTAGGATAGTATTTTTTTTAATTATTATATGGCAAAAGCATGTGCGAGCACAATATTACACGTGCAATACCACGCTTATACTTTCATAAATACACCTACTAACACATAATCTAATAAATGGAAACAAACGGTGATCTCACTAAATTTACGTTGAATGTCTAACTGCATGCGCGTAATATTCATTTGGTATATATCCAAATTTCTTCTGCTTATTATTTTTATGAATAAGTACTACTCCTTCCATCTCAAAATATAAAAGTAACTTGATATTATAAGTTTGAATTGGAGACTTTCATAGTACTATATAGCTATATTTATATTTCAAGAGGAAGTAGTATGAATAGTGGCCATTATAGTAAGAAATAATTTTTGAAAGCAAAGTTAATTCAATTTCCAGTATAGTAATCAATCATTTAAAGTCATCGAATGACAACCTTGTCTATAGCAAATGGAACAACTAGTAGTATGTAGGTGTGACAAGTGACAACCACACTATTGTGTGCAGATGGCATTGCACATGCATGTTTATCGCGTCAAATCTCTCTGGGGCTCACCCCGCCCTGCTTGGCCTAATTAACTGTACAAAAGCTGAAACGGATTCAGAAACCGTGGCCGCCACAATGTTTGTGGATTTTAGAAGAAAAAAAAAAACAAGAGCACGGGCACATGCTGCGGCCCCACCTCCCCGTCGTGATCCCATCATCATTCAGATGGCCACTCCTCCTGCTCCATCGGTTCCATAATTATAAGAGGAATGCTACGAAATAATATATCGAACGGAATGATACCTCAGAGGTATCATTCTGATGATACTTGGGTATCGACTAATAGCTACTACATATCAAGTAACATCTCATAGATATTATCCCGTCCGAACGGGGTATCAGGTGATACCTTAGAGATATCATCCTGTTCGAACGAAATTTCACCCTATAGCATTTCTCTAATTTTAAACATTAAAAAATAACACAATATCTAAAATAATAACTAATTATATTTTTATTTTAATATATAATAAATAAATACATTTTTATTTTTTTATTATAGTATCTTATAAGAGAAATATATATATTGTTTTGGTGCTTATTAAAACGTTAAGTGTTTTGGAATTGCAATGAGTACATTGCAAATATAAACCTACCTACCAAACCAACCTACTTATGGAACTAACCACACATGCATATACAGTATAAACTTTGCACTTTACATATGGGCTAGTATACGGTTTAATTTTATATATCCAACATGTAAGCAACTAAGCACACTACTTGGATATACTATACAACATGCATGAAGGAAAGTTTCATTGATTTTCATGTGCGAGCGGTCGGTACAAGTTGAATATTTTTGACGATGCAGCTGAGCTGCACATTTGCACACTCCAAGTCTCCAATCTGGTGAGTCATGGGCCAACAACTAGGTTGATTTATAATTGTTTTTGTATATAATACCAACAAGTATCGAAGGTTCGGAACCTCACAATAATTAGGTCAATATTTGTTTTCCTTTTGTCCTTACAAGATCGAACAATCTGTCGGTAGTTGGTGCGTGTATGGCCGTATGCATGATTACTAGACTAGAAGGTCAATGCAAGAAAATGTCAACACGTTGATTAGTTATAGCTGAAATTTGAATTTTATAACTTAATCTTCGAGTTAATTTTAGGATCTTTTTTATCTGTTTTCTTCATTGGTTTTTTAAAGAGCTAATAAGATACATATAGAAGTTCTGATTCACACATTATTATTTGTTACTACTAATTTGTTCATTTTTTAATGGACTATCAACGTATCTCAGACGATCAAGCCTGATGCCATGATGCGTGTATATATGGATGCACGAACGAATTACAAACATCATGCATTGTGTCGGTGTATGCATATATGTTTGGGCAGAGTTGGTGGTGGTCAAAATATAGCCAGTAGTTAGCTGGTCTCTGTTTCTTTTCTTGCGTACATAACTTGCTAAGCATATGTTGCTAAATACTTTATTCCTCGAGTAGACATTACTATAGTACATATGGTTTTGGATAAAATTTACTGGGTGTCACATTCTTCTGAACCAGTGGCAATCCTTATATATTCCTATCCAGGATCACAGGATCCGGTAGATGATTCAATCTTAACTTAATTTATACTGTGTTAATTGATATATCACTTAATAATTAGATAATTAAGTATGCATTGGATGTTGCTAATTTATATTCTAGGTTCACCACTATTCCGAACATTTCTTTGATTTAAAGTGTACATACAACTCTGCAATTCCGTGATTTCAAGTGCATGTACATTCATGAGGTCATTGAATTGAACGAACAATGGCCATTGGACGGCCCATATTTTAGTCGCAAAAGACTAGTTTTGGCCCGGCCCGGCCCACCTTTACAACTCCTATGTATTGATTGGTCCACGTGTCCGCACATGAATCTGCGTGCCAACTGTACACGTCATCTCGCGCTTGCATCCATCTCATCCATGAAAAATCCCTTTTGTCATCTGCTGAATAAATAAATAAACAAATAAAGTAAAAAAAATATTTAATATTATTATCTTCATCCTGGGTCCCACACGCATAAGCAAGAGAGAGCATAGCTTGGTCAAAGCGATTAACCAGCCGAAGCAAACACCAACACCAAAAGGGGAAAGCAGCAAAACGCAAGAAAGCGGCGTCGCCGGCGGCGAATCCACCGACGAGCCGGACCCCCAATCCCGCCGCCGCGCATACGATCCGCCAGGTTCGCCGATCCATCCCCCCTCCTCCCTCTCCCCCGTTCAATCGCGCTCTCCGCCTCCCGATCGGTTACCATTTCCTTCGTGGTTCAAAGATTTCGCTAGTCGTTAAGGGATCTCTCTTGGGAATCGATGATTCTGTGGTGTTCTCGTGGGTTTGATGCTTCTGAGTTGATTGGGTGGGCAGGAGGAATATGGCGTCGTCTTCGGATCCATGGGCGAGGGAGTACAGCGAGGCGTCCAGGCTCGCGGATGACGTCACCTCCATGATCGCCGATAGGGGATCGCTCCCGCAGTCGGGGCCGGAGATCATGCGCCACACGTCGGCCATTCGGAGGAAGATAACCATCCTCGGGACTAGGCTCGATAGCCTCGAGGCGTTGCTGTCCAGGATTCCTCCCAAGTCCATGTATGCTTCCTTCCTTCATTAACAGTGTTACTCCACTACTTATTTTCTGTTTGTGTACTTACTAATATGGGTTGTTCATAAGATGGATTGATGGTGTTGGAGTCGCAGTTATTAGCTTGTATAAATGTTATGGAATGTCTCTGGTCCTGGTTTAACTTAAGGCGGAATCGAATTCGATTAGAGTTGTTACTCTTTGCACACTGACCTGTCCACTTTTCACCCTTGTGATTCACTTGCTGGATCAAACACTATATGGAGAGAGAGATACGAGATAAATTAGAGTTGGTTACACTTGTGTACCTGGGGTTGAGACTTCATTACGAGATAATTTAGAGGCGTTGCTGTCCAGGATTCCTCCAAAGTACATGTATTTCCTCCTTCCTTCATAACACTGCTACTACTTATTTTCTGTTTGTGTACTAATATGGGTTGTTCATATGTTGGTGTTGGAATCACAGTTAGCTTGTACAAATCTTATGGAATCTGTCGGTCCCCTGATTAACTTACGGCTCGATCGAATTCAATTAGAGTTATTACCCTTACTCATTGACCTGTCCAATTTTCACCCTTGTGATTCACCTTCTGGATCAAACACTAAACTAGAGTTGGTTACCCTTGTGTGCCTGGGGTTGAGACTTCATTACAGTAGATGTCATGCGATATTTCTCCCTATATGTGAGGGATTATCGGGATTATGCTTCTAGTGTAAAAAAGGGGACTGCTACTGGTATTCATGCTATTCTCTCATTATGCAGCACGGACAAGGAGTTGCATAAGCGACAGGACATGCTTTCGAATCTGAAATCTAGAGCAAAGCAGATGGCTACAAGTTTCAACATGTCAAACTTTGCCAACAGGTTTGTTTTTGTTCTCAGATATCAACCTGGTAGTCTGGTACAGTTATTTGCCTTGTTCTCTCGAAATAAAGAGAACTGGTTGATGCTTTGTCATGTTGCAATTTGTTCAGAAGCATATTAATGGAAATCTTTGTTTGTATCTTTAGGGAGGATTTGCTTGGTCAGAGTAAGAAAGCAGCTGATGATATGAGTAGAGTAGCTGGTTTGGATAACCAAGGAATCGTTTCACTTCAGAGGCAAGTTATGAAAGGTACTAACACATGACTTGTTTCTATTATTATCATTCATGCATCACTCTTTCTGGAGTTCTATTGGAATGTATGAAGTAAAGTACCCCTGATATATTCTAAGTGGTCCGATTTGTTCGCAGAGTTGCATTTGTATTTACTTGTATATATCTAGATGGTTACAAACAGTAGCTTTTAGTACGGGAAACAATTATTGCATGGTAACTAATTCATTTATCTTGCCTGTTGCAACAATCCGCAGAACAAGATGAGGGTCTTGAGAAGCTGGAAGAGACAGTACTGAGCACAAAACATATTGCTCTAGCAGTCAATGAAGAACTTACCCTACATACAAGATTGATTGTTAGTTTATTCTCACAAAACCATTTAAATTTATGTTCCTAGCACTTGATAACAACTGATCTATTGTGGTTTTTGCAGGATGATTTGGATGATCATGTTGATGTTACAAACTCACGTCTTCAGGTATATTTTTGGCACTTCTTTATACATTGCATTCATAATCATCAGGAAAGTTTCACTGTTACATAGTTATTTCAAGTTCACGCGAACTGAATTTTGACATAAATCTTTCTTTGATTCAGCGGGTGCAAAAGAGGCTTGCTATTCTGAATAAGCGCACGAAAGGTGGCTGCTCGTGCATGGCCCTGCTGATATCTGTCGTTGCTATAGTGTTACTTGCGGTCATTGCTTGGCTTCTTATCAAGCACCTGTAATTTCTGTCCAACTCAAGTCAGTTTGAAATGTGCAGTCCTTCAAAGATGTGGATGCTCCCATCTCATCTCTTTTTCCTGAGATTGTGGGAAATGGAATATAATTGCAACAAATCTTCGTTTAGAAGATGCGCAAAAAGCATGTTGCGACGTTGCATTAACACTTGCCAACAATTTGTATAGGTCGTGTTGCCTTTGTGTTTTGAAATGGGAGGCTCAGAATTCATTATCTTTTCACAAATTCTCGCGAGACTTGAATTTTAACAGGTGTTCTAAACATACTGAAAACGCGCATATTGATGTTAAACTTGCGTGATTTTCTGGGGAAAAAAAGGTTTGCTCAGGCTGTCGGGATACAAACGTCACTAGTTCGTACTGAAGCAGCTCATGACAATACAATCATTCGAGAAAGGGAATAGTACATTTAATTGTGTCAAATATTCAACGTTAAGATGTTGTTTGTGCACTAGCCTTCAAAAAGTGAAGAAGGAATGCCTATTCATCACAATGAACTGATATGGACAGCTTTACAACTTACAGCTAGTATGATTTGTTGAGGGTAAAAACAAATCATGCGACATGCATCTCGTATCTAAACATAGACTGCATAATGCCATTCTGAACTCTGCCAGCCATGTCGCCTCCCAAATCGGTGGATCTCCAAGCGGTAAACCGCATAAGTTTCCTCCAAAGTTCGAATGGTTCATGCACTTTGTTCATCTGAGGCAACAAATGGTGATCACTCTTGCCACAACCAAATCCGAAACTCGACTGAACAGCGAGCTTCAATCTATTCTTTTTATGGGTTTTCAGGAGTCAAAAATGTTACCTGTGTCTCTGTTCCTGTTCTTTGATATCCTCGAACAGAACATGAACATCAGCAGGACTGTTGATAGCATGAATAGTCTAAAGTAAGTTCTTAGTTCCTGCATTCCAAGGTCAAGGCCTTCAAGTTTCCTCTTATCAGGACTGCTCTTTCGTGCCGCACTTATCTCAACAATGTCTCCTCCCATTGGCACCCAGTTATCCACTGCACCTTGGGATACTAATTGAGCTTCACGCAGGTTTCGCAGTCCTTCCTCAAAAAGTATGAGGAAGGCCATGCACCACTTATTAATGACTCGCTGGCAACAACGAAAAGAATGTTAAATCAGAGGCATAACTCTAAAAGTATACAGGAACAAGTCCTCCAAAAAATAAAGATAGAAATAGGGATGCTTGATTTGTGTACATCGAATGTTGTCTTGTCAACAGGATTGAACATCTTGAAGCAATCGCTGGTAGATGCTTTTTCATCACCATAAATCTGAATATAAGTAATGTGAGTTGATCCCTATAGTTTCAATACAGCTTCATAAACTTGGGAATTGACTGTTCAGGAAACAGATTAACTGACCTCGAAGGTAAAGGGCATAGGCACCTTTACAATGTCATACATGTAATCAGTTGTGGTGCCATGTGCAAGATACCTAGAAAGCAGGTGGATATAAAAGCATACACATTGTTTAGTTGCTGGCAATATGATCCCTAGTTGGATTACATAGAAGTTAGGAGGCTCACTAACAAAAAACACGATAAAATTGACAAATTGGGTAACTTGTTAGATGTGCATACCCCACAGCTCCACCACCTGATCCAACAAGGCAGCTATCTTGGAAATGCCGATGATTCAAATTCTCCAAAACTGACCTCATCAAATGAGCAGATGCTCCGTTTGGTGTAGTATTCTTATGGTCATATGGCATAAATAAGGCCTATGATTAAACAATAGATGAAATGAGTAAAGCAACAGTGATGAGTAACTCTCATCAAGATATGTATAGTTCTGTGTATCACTATAAGGAATAACAGATTTTAGAACTTTCTTATGCATCTTAATAGATTGATTGCTATACTAATAACCGTATTAAAATTAGTTATCAGCATTTACAAGTCCTGTGTGACTATGGTACATATTTAATTGTAGCTTCTTTCCAAAAGGATCAAAGTGCTATCTTATTGTGGCTAAGATGCACTACGAACAATGGTCTCTATTACATGAGTATGGAAAACAACAAAACACAATAGCTTGTCTTACCTCCATTCCAGAATGCACATTCACCCACATATGTGGTTTAAATGACTTGGACAGTTCTCGCATGATCTGAGCCTCAGGTTCGCTAAAAGGAGCAGTGCCAGGATTCTCCTCATATGGGTCGTAGTCCTATAATACAGGTAAAATGCATATATAGCTCAAAATATTGAAATGATGTAGACTATATTTGCAAAACTGAGGTTAAGTAATCCAACAATCAGCAATTAACGCATATGGTAAATTGATAGTGAACCACTGAACCATACCATATACAGGCGTAGTAACAGCCAAGGATGACAAACTAATATACATGGTAAGGAACCATAGCATATGCAGAGGTCAATTTTCTAAATTCTGTATAGATCTAAATTAAAAATAGTTGTAAGATAGTAAGGATGTCAATCAATGGTTGCAAGCGAGCAAGTTTAGGCAATGCTATGGTCTTGTCCATATGAATTTAGGTAAGTTTAGCTTAAGACGCAATTCAGTAAAATCAACATGCACACTACAGTAAGTCAAAAGGAATCAGTTTTCCCTGTGCATAAAATTAACTGCTGAGAAAACAACCTTTTCCTTCTTTCCCCAATCAACACTCCAATTTCTATTAAGATCGACTCCTCTTCCTGAAAAATGAAAAAAAATGAATATAGGAAGTTGGCATAGGACTGCATCAGGTGATGAATTTATAAGAAAATAGGGATCACCATTTCTCCTATCACAAAGCTCCCCTTCTTCAACACGTTTACGACCATTTAAATTTTCCATGGGCACCACCTAAAGATTAAAGCCACATTAAAAAAAATCATAACTGATTATTAAGAAATCTGATTCTTCCTTAATATAGAAATGTAAAAAATAACAAAAATGAAAAGAGGGGAAGAGGAAGCAACAAGTTAAGATACCACAACATTGCCCACAATAAAGACTAAAGAGCATGGATCAGGTTAACAACCCTAAGAACTTCATGTCATGAAATGTTTTACTTAGCAAGCCAAACCAAGCTTGTTTATATTAGAATAATGACATACGCTTAGAAGTCATTTAGGAGAAAAACACCATATGCCAGGTGAAACATTTAGTAATGACATTTGAACCATGATTTTGTGGTGTTCACTGCACTAAATATTTATAAAGAAAGAGAGTAAAAAAAATATGTCAAAAATAGAACAAAGATGGAAAGACAGGGTTTAAAGGAAATCACTAACTTTGGTCTAGCTTATACTTTATTCCTAATAAATGAGACTGTCCTTAAAGCTCTAGTAATTCCATGCAGAGCATACCAGAAAAGAGCATATGTATTGATATATCTCCTAATGATTCTGTAAGTCAGCAGGTGAAAATGTCAAAACAAGTTACAAAAGGACTTACTTTGATTACAAGATTCTCCAATATTTTCTCAAAGGATGATAGATCGACACCGGCAATTTTACGCCTCTCGGTCAAAATATAGAGGAGGTGTAATGCAACTTCAGAAGTGATAAGCTCTCTGCCATGCTGCCCAAAGCTCTGGAAGACAATGAACCTTTCTGTCAAAACCGCAAGACATCAATAATTTAATTTACAAGCCAACATGTAAAATGTATCAAAAAGTTGGTTTTGTTTTGCTTTGCTTTGGGATTTCTCTTAATTGAGGTTGGAAATGCCAATGGTTTGTGCGAAACAAATACCATTTGCTTTGGAACAATGGATGAATATTGGTGGTAAGAAGTAACTTAGTGTGCACGGAATGATGCAGGGTTAGTTAATTTTTCTGTTGGAAACTAACCAGAAGGATATGGATCTTTGAGGAATTGGACGTGCTCTCCTTGGCATGATTAAAAGTAACGATAAAGAGGTCTGTGGAATACCCTTTGTTACTTGCTGATATGGTATCCATCTGCAACAATTCATTCAAAATTTCATAAGAAACACTAGTATGCAACAAACAAACTGGCCAATAATGACTGAAATAGGGCAGTTAAACCACTCACAATCAACTTGTCTGGATGCCGGGCAACCAAGGCCTTGATATCACTCAGAAGGGAATCACTAAAGAGAAATGAAAAAATAAAAAGAGGAACAGTTAACATGATGCTCTGCACACAGGAAACAGAATCAAGAAGTCAATACAACGTAGATATGCTCCTCACCAGACCAACTCAAGCAAGTTAGTTAATGCAAGGTTCAACACACTCGTACAAAATTCAGATCAGCTGACAGGCTCACAATAAGGTCTGTAAACGTTTGCCTTAAGATACATTACCACTTGCTGAAAAAAAAGAATCGTTTTTTTTTTCTGTTTCCTTTTCTGGAGACCAACACATTAGTGATGCCAGGACCGATGTATGATGCAGTTTACACAAAGCAATGACCACTGCACCAATCTGAGACTACGCTTATTGGAGAAACGAGAGCAAATCGCAGTGAAATCACGTGCAGCAGCAAAATGATACCTAAGCAAACAGGACACTCGCTCGATTCGGCAACCACGAGGTACTGAAGCAAAGGCCTCGCCCTAGGTCGAAATGGTATGAAATCACCCCAAAATTCCGAGCCGAAACCCTAGTCCGGGACCCGCACGGGAGTAGATTGCAAGGGTTCGTGGGAGGCGCACCTGGAGTGGTAGAGGCTGCGGGAGATCGGGGTGACGGAGGCCGGGATCCTGGCGGCGGCCGCCGCGGTTACGACGACGGCGAGCGCCATGGTGAGCGCAAGGAGGCGGCGGGGAGGAGGAGGAGGCGGAGGTGGCGCGGAGGAGGCAGCCATCGGCGACGCCGCGACGGCGATCTCGTCGGTCGGAGTCGCCGGGTCGACCCCCTTGTCAGTCGGTCTCCAGATTTACCCAAAAAAAAAGGAAAAAAATTCCGCCTTTGGAGGCGACGCGACGCGATACCAAAACGGGCTAGGGCTCTACTAGAGGCGTTCGTTTCGCGGCGCACCATGGCATCGCTTGCTCAGCTCAATGGGTCACGCTCACACACTGTCTAGCTCTGATCGTGCTATTGTAAAAGCGAGCTAATTTTCCTTTTTTTTTTCTTTTGTGTTTCTCCTGCAATACCCCCAAACTGATAAGGATTTATCCTTCTTTTTTTCCGAACGCGTAAAATGATTGTATGTGATAAGAATTTTATCTTACCACGTGAATTTCCTGCAATTCCCTAATAAAGAGTTGCTTGGATTAGTGGCAAGTTGAGAATGCAGAAATTTGTAGCAAACAAATTAAGGCAACACTCGGAAACAGGTTTTACAAATTACAGTATTGACGATAAATCAGTGATATTAAGGGGCAGTGCATCCGGAAACAGCCTGATAATTCAACCTAATTTAAAATGGTAATGATCCTACTTAATGTAAACTTTTAACCAAATTTATTTGAAATTCACCGGTTTTCGTCGATAACAGATTGGTCATTACATTACAGTTATTGATAGCGTTTGTCGATGCCTAAACTATAAAGAGACCCTAATCCAAAATCATACTCCATTATACAAAAAAATCAACTTTTTATACGTGAATTTGAGCATGGGCCAACTTTTATACGTGAACAAACCTTTGTTCAGATTTATATACAAAATTTGATTATTTTTTTAAAGGACGAAGAAGGTATGTTTCAAACCCTAATCCAAAACCATACTCCATTATAAAAAAAATCAACTTTTTATACGTGAATTTGAGTATGGGACAACTTTTATACGTGAACAAATCTATGTTCAGATTTATATACAAAATTTGATTACTTTTTTTAAAGGACGAGGGGGTATGTTTCAAACAAACAAGCTACACTATCTAAGTTCAAACTGGCCTTTTAGTGGTAAAAGCAGCGTATATATAAGTGGAATTTAAGTACTCCGGATGCCATGTCTAAATCAAAATGAAATGGTTCATAGAACAATTTTACTCTATCCTTTGAGTAGGGTTACCACTACATAACTCTATCACGGTTACCACAATAATTATATTTACCAAAAAAAAAACTATTCGCCCGGTTTAAAAATATAAAAATCTATCGGACGATTATTATATTTTAGAACGAGTGGTGTGGTATTGTATGTTACCGATAAAAACCGAAAATGTTAACGTGTGAGGTTTCCACGTCATCTGGCAAGCCCACAGGATGACAGTATACTGTCAAAACTCAAAACGGCACGGCACACTGGCAGGCAAAGAACACCCACATCAACTTGTTCTCTCACACCCAGAAACGAATCATCACAACAAATCATGATTCTTTTTTTTTTTTGTTGTTGTCTCGAGATTCCACAGGCACACACACGCATGCTGCATCCAAGTTTGCAGTCGCCAGCAACTGACGCAAATTCATTCAGAGCTTGCTCCTCTTGGAGTTGGCCATCGCCGCCGCCGCCGCCGGCGGCGGCGGCGGCGGGATGGTGCCCATGGCCTTGGCGCGCGCCCGCAGCTCGAACTTCTGCACCTTCCCCGTCGCCGTCTTCGGCAGCCCGTCCTCCACCACCACCACCGTCCGCGGCGCCATGTACCTCGGCAGCCGCGCCCTGCAGTACGCCATCAGCTCCTCCGCCGCCGCCGACGCCGCCGCGCCGGGCCTCAGCTTCACGAACGCGCACGGCGTCTCGCCCCAGTACTCGTCGGGCCGCCCCACCACCGCCGCCTCCTCCACCGCAGGGTGGCTGAACAGCGCAGCCTCCACCTCGATCGTGCTGATGTTCTCCCCTCCCGAGATTATGATGTCCTTGGACCGGTCGAGCACCTTCACGTACCCGTCCTCGTGCCGCACCGCCAGGTCGCCGGACCGGAACCACCCGCCGGCGAGGGCGTCCGCCGTGGCGGGGGCGTCCTTGTAGTAGCCGCTCATCACCGTGTTGCCACGCAGCATCACCTCCCCCATCGTCTTCCCGTCCGGCGGCACGCTCCGCATCGTGGCGGGGTCCTTGACGTCCACCTCTAGGCCGTGGTGGTGCAGCCCCTGCCGCGACTTGATCCTCGCCCGCTCCTCCGCCGGCAGCGCGTCCCACTCCGGCTTCCACGTGCACACCGTCGCCGGACCGTACGTCTCCGTCAGCCCGTACGAGTGGATCACCAGGAAACCCTGCTCCTCCATCCGGTACAGCACCTTCGGCGGCGGCGGCGCGCCGCCAGTCATCACCGTCACCCTCCTCGCCACTGGCCGCTGCTCCTCGGCCGTGGCGTTCACGATCATGCTCAGCACCGTGGGCGCGCCGCCCATGTGGGTGACGCCGTGGCGCGCCACGGCGTCGAAGATGGTGGCCGCGGTCACCTTGCGGACGCACACGTTGGTGCCGCCCTGCGCCGCCACGCCCCACGCCATGCACCACCCATTGCAGTGGAACATGGGCACCGTCCACAGGTACACCGGCGTGGACGTCATGTCGTTCAGGAGCACGGCGGCGAGGCTGTTCAGGTACGCGCCGCGGTGGCTGTAGATCACGCCCTTCGGCCTCGACGTCGTGCCCGACGTGTAGTTGAGCGCGATCGGCTCGTTCTCGTCGGCCGGCCACCGGATCGAGAACTCCGGCGACGAGCCGGCATTGCCCACGAGGTGCTCGTACTCGTAGGCGACACGAGCAGACGGGAGCTTGGCATCAGATGGCTCGTCGAGGAGCTCGCTGATGAGGACCAGGATGGGAGGCGTGGCGCCGGATCGGGAGAAGATGCGGAGGGCGTCGTGGGCGACGTCGAGCAGCGCGCAGTCGACGAAGATGAGCTTGGCCTCCGAGTGGCGAAGCAGGACGGAGGCCATGGCGGCGTCGAGGCGGGAGTTGAGCGTGCAGATGACGGCGCCGGCCATCGGGATGCCGAAGTGGAGCTCGCACATCGCCGGAATATTCTGCGCGAACACCGCAACCTGCAGAGAAACGACATGAGACCAACCAACGATTTCTGCAGCTAACGACTCAAAATGCGAATCACTGGATTGCTAAATTCAGAACCAAATTAGAAGAATTAACAAGTAAATTCGAATTCGAAGCGATTTGGCTTTTTTTTTTTAGCATGAGCAATTGAAGAAGGGGAAGATTTGGGAGAAACCCCAATGAATCAAATTACTGTAGCTATTGGTGGCGGCGAGGCCAAACGATCTTACCACGTCGTGGCGCTGGACGCCGAGGGCGGCGAGGGCTGCGGCGAGGCGGAGGCAGCGGTCCCGCGTCTCCCGCCAGGTGCGCGTGAGTCCGCCGCCGCTACCGGAGGAGGCGACGACGGCGGGGCGGTCGGGGTAGACGAGGGCGGCGCGGTCGAGGAAGCTGATGGGCGTGAGCGGCGCGTGGTTGGCGGCGCAGAGCACGGCACCCTCCATCGCCGCCGTGGCCGTGCGTGTCCGGCGAACTCGGGACGGCGAGAGAGACGAGGTGAGTTGAGGTGAAGAGAAGGGCAAAGGCGAGGGAAGAGAAGCTTTAATTAATTAAGACGACGAGAGGCAGTGGACCACGTGCTTCAGTCATCATCATTTCATCGCTGACTCATCATTGTTCTGATGATGTTTCAGGCCAGGCTCACCCATCCACTCCAAACTTCGTGTGTTCACACCATTCAATTTTCTTTCCTCCGTGAATTCAAATGTTTTCTTTGCCTCGTGTGTTCACAGCGGTTTGATCGTGTAGGAACTACTTCCTCAGTTTCATATCCCAAGTTATTTAATTTTTTTCTAATCAAATTTCTTTAAATTTGATTAAATTTATAGAAAAATATACTAGTATTTTCAACTTAAAATAAACATATTATCAAAATATATGTAATGTTAGATTAAATAAAAGTAATTTAACTTATAATATAAAATGGAGGTGGTAGAAAAGAGATATAACAATACCTTTGTCGTATAAATATTTTATTTCTACCTGTAAATTTAGAAACTTACTTGGTTAAACAGCTAAAACTAAAGTCTTTCCAAATGGAATTACTAGTGTTTTTTCGGATAAGACTCCTCTTACGTGGGTGTTAGTACTAACACGTGGGTCCACGAGCTATGGGGATCACATGCTCCCCACTCAAAATCGGAGAGCAGTAAGTTACTCCAGATATCTGTTTTTGTGTTCACTCGTTGAGGCCAAATTATCTCTTGAATTCACTAGGTGAATTACTATTAGTACAATTTATAATGTATTTCAATGGCCATTTTCTCTTAGTAGATCCGACGTGTGAAGCAGCTGCTTGACACGACAAGGTAATGATGAGTGGCATCATCAAAGCAGTCACGGTGACCCGACAAGCTGCATAAATTTCCTTTGCTTTGATTTATCCTGAAATAAAATTAATACTCCTACTCCTAATCGAAAGTGATGAGTACAGTAAATAATTGTACTACAGAGGTTATGCGAAAGCGATGAGCGTATCGATTCAATCCAAGTCGCATTCACGATGATATCGTGATGCTCCTCTCCAGTAATGCTGTCATCATAAATCTTGTCGCATTCCTTTCAAATTTGGTTTCTAGTGTTTTCCTCTTTGGGATAAAAGTATTTTCGAGAAAAAAATCACGCGAATTGAACTGATACGTTTATTAAAAATTATACGCATAAAAAGTCCCCAAGAACAAATCTTGTTATACAACAACAATACTTGCAATAGCCACCTAGAAAAATATTTTTTTTCGCAAAAAGGAAAAAAGAGAGCATTTTTCCTGGCAAGTTATTCAATATTGTGTTTTCTTTCCTCATATGGTGTGGCTGCTTTGGCGCACCATTTCATGTCATAAAAGACTATTACACCATAATCTCGAGAAAAGACATCATGGCAGATCGTAATCGTATCGTGCAAGCCTGAACATGAAAACAACAAACTTGAAGGACGTCGTCCATCTACCTGACCACATGTGTATGGGCTGTTATTTTGTTCTAATCGATTATTAAGCTCATACACATTGATGTGCCACGATTTTGGCTTTTGTTTTTTCTTGCATGGATAAGGATATATTGCAATTGTTTACTCATTCTTTGTTCCAAATTATAGATCTTTTCTACTACTCTCCCTATCAAGAACAACAACTTCATCTCTCACCATCTTATTTGTCTAAAAAATAACTATCATTTAAGCAATTGTTGGATTAAAGTTTGTGAAAGTGAAGGATAAATACATTAGGGTTTATCAAAGTAGACAAATGCATTGGGATTTCGTGGAAGTGGAGGAGAATTGCATTAGAGTTTGTTAAAGTGGAGGACATTCTCATCCTTCTGTTTTTTATTGATATATGTGAGAAAATAAAGTTATTTTTAGAACGGAAGTATTAGTTATCAAACAAACATAACATGGGCATGTTAGGTTAATCTTTAGAGTAAATTTCGTTTTGAGCCACCTTTATTAACCAAAGTTTCACAATAGGCTAGGGTTATATCCATTTTTTTCACATAACACCACAAAATTCTATAATTTTTTCATCGTTAAGATGGGAAAAGCAAAGCTTAACAAATAAAACACTAAGGGTTGTTGTCCAGGAAAGCTACAACTCCTCGAGGGAGCCGAAAGCTGAGGCACCGCCAAACCGGACTTGGTTGGGCGCCGCAATTGCGGGACAACTAAACAACTATATAAGCATGAGAACCACATCTTAAGACAAACATAATTTTATAATCTTTTGCGCTTTGGACAGAGCATCGAGTTTCAATATTTCGGAAGCAAGATAACCACTTTTTAAGACGAACATAATTTTATAATCTTTTACGCTTTGGACAAGGTATTGAGTTTTAATATTTCGGAAGTGCTTTTGGGTACTTCGCTGATTTTAGTTTGATGAATTGGTTATTAGTTACAGCTTTCACTTAACAGGGACGTGTGTTCAAAGGCATTTTGTTCCTCTTCAATTTATTTGGACCTCAATATAATATTTCAGTGATTATAGAGCTATGACTTGAATAAAATATTACAATGACGGTAGCTCAGACCACATTTGTTTTCTAGTTGGGAATTCATAACCAGTTAAGTGCCTGATACGATGTACTATACCTGCTATATTTGTCGTTTTTTCTAACATTTGCATAGTTGTTAACCCCAGTCTAAAATACAAAGAATGGTAACTATATTTAGTGTTAAATGAACATACGTGCTTTGCCATAGCCTATTGTGAAAGTTTGGTTACTAAAGGTGGCCAAAATCGAACTTTACTCTCTAATCTTTATAACGAGACACGCTTGCTAGCACGGTAACAACCGTGTGTGGTTTTAACCCTGTGTTTGTAGGATTTACAATCTCATTTTGCAAATACAGTACACACTGTTTCCAAAAATTTATTTTTTTAATAATAAAATAAAACATTCCGGCTTTTACTCAACGAGGGTACAACCCATTATTACATCCTAACACTCAAAATGAATATAGTTCAGAGAAGCATATAAAGATAAAACCAATCATGAAGAAGAAAACAAACCAAAGACTATTAATTCATGGATAAAGTTTTCATATAATGTATAGTTAGTGTTTAAAAAGTCCAATGTAAAAAGATACCCAAGACTAAAAACACTAAAGATTATATCTAAAATTAAACTCCAAAATTTAAATTTTGGACAATGAACATTGTATGAAATACATTCTTTTTTTTCCCCTCGTGATAGCCGGATGAATCAGCCGGCTGGGATCTGAGCCGTCATCTCACAATCCAGCGGCCAGAGCCCCATTCCGAATACACAAACCCCCCATTCCCCGACACGATTCAAACCACCAACCTTTTCCCCCAATTCCTTCGCCGGCGACGATGTCCAAGGCCGCCGCCGCCTCGCTCCCTCCGCCGCCGCCGGAGGTGGCGCACCTGGTGGATCAGCTCCAGCGGCACCACCTCGCCCCCGACGCCTCCCTCCTCTCCAACTCCGCCCACTCCGACCTCCTCCAGGTACGCAGTACGCTACGCCCCGACCTACTGCTGCCCCAACTCCCATCCATGTCCACCTCCGCCGCGGATCTCACCCGCTTCTGTCTCTGTGCTTCCGCCGTCGCAGGCGCGGGAGGAGGTCGCGTCGGAGCGCGCGCGCTATCTCGAGGCACTGGTGAGTGCGCCCGCCGCCCTCTCGTGGGATCTTGATTTTAGGGTTTCGGTGGGGGTTCTGATCAGATCTGGGGGTAATGTGGTTAGGCGGTGTACGCGGAGGCCATGGCTATGGTGGAGGAGTATCAGCACGCGATCTCCACTGGCGTCGCCAACGCCGGGAAGAAGCTCAACTGCTCCCCGCAGGTTCCACTTCTCCCACATTTTTAAAATTTTTGCGTCTTTTCAGTGAATGGTGGACATAAAGCTACAAATGGTAATTCAAATGGTTGATTACAGATGAAACTTTTGCTGCTAAATTGAGAAACTATCTGACTGAAAATGGAGCATTCTATGGACTGATGTAGGTGTATGAGTCGTTGGAGCACCATTTGGCGGTTGCAGAGGCCGCGCAGAGGTTAAGGCTTCCACTGCTCTCGCAGGATGGGGATGTACATGAGGAGGAGATAGAGAAGCTGAGCACCTTGTCTAGGAGCTCATTTGATAGCACCATGACGAGTGCCGCACCCAGCTCGAGTTCAATCTCGACTAGTTACAATAACTACAGCAGCACCGCAAGTGCAGCCACTGTTTCTGCTGCCCCTGGTACTGTTGGTTCGGAGCCAGTTGAGCCTGGAGTTGGCGGTGTTCCTGATCGTTTTCTTGGAATCACATCAGATTATCTCTACCAGGTGCAGCAAGAGCAGCCAGCCATGACCGTGGTATGCGTAAGCTTTGGCAACCAAATTTATCGTGTGAACCAGTTGTTGGTGATTTCAAGTTTCATTTTAGTTTCGGATATATTATCGTATGTTTCTTGGGGAATCAGACAATTAGTGCTTCACTGCTTCCTATCTCTGTTTACCGTTTACTGAAGAGCAATCAGGACATATATTTTTTTCATTTCAAAACTGGGCTGTTTAAACGATTTTAGCATGTTCCTCTGATTTGCCGTTGCAGGACATGGTTGACTATCAACGAACTCTGGCAAGAGAGATTGAGGCCCGTTTAGAAGCCAAGTGTGATGCTTTAGCTGATCTGTTTGCAATGGATGAAAGGGGTCCGTTTTTGAATCTTGCTATGACTACCAATTTCACTCCCTGCGTTCCTATCCATTTTATGGAATGCAACTTGGGCAACTCAGTTTTAGTCGACAGTACACATCTTGTATTCAATATTATTGTTTTAGCTTAACATTTAAAATGTGCCGCAGATTCATCATCCATTAGTCAGATTTCAAGTGCCAGACTTCCAGAAAGGTGAAATTTCATATCTTTGCCTGTCTTGCAATGTTTTTACTATATGGAAACGCTTGATATGCCAGAACTCTCTTAGGTCAAGCATAACATTTTGAGTGAAAAAAATCTCCTTGTTTGCTTCTGTAATAATTTACGCAGATCACTCACAATGCATTCTCGATTCTTGACGGAATGTCCAATTGTCAACCTTTACTTGTTTGGAATCAAATATTAATAACAGGGAGTCCATGAGACACATCACTCACAATATGATTTTCCCTTTTGGCAGGGTGAAGTTAATTATTGAAGAGATTGAAAAGGAAGAGGCCCTTCTACTGGATGATCTTGCTTCGATGGACAGAAAATTTGCCGAACACTATAATGTACGTGTGTGGATATTAACTAATTGCTCAAACTCCACATAGCCAGTTAACTCACTTATTCTAGTAGAAATTCTGGATTATATCCATTTACTGATGGCTCCTGAAATTTCAAAAGGTCCTGGAGCAAATTCTTGCTGTACTTATACAGTTCGTTAAAGACAAGAAATTGGAACATCAGCATCAATATGTAAGCTTTCTCATATTCCTATTATGATGCTGCTTATTTGAAAACATGGAGTATTTTCAGTTTTATATTGTTAATCCTCTCACCTTATCTTTGTGGGCTAATAGGATGATCTGAAGAAGACTTGGCTTATTAAAAGGTGCCGGACAATGAATGCTAAATTAAGGTTGGTACCTGCATCTATGTCCATCATATATCACTAATTTGTACTTTGTTAAACACAGTTATTCTTCTAATTGAGTTATTTTCTAGTCAGTGCTGGGACAATACATACTTAATCAACTGTTTCTTGCTTAACATGGTTCTAGCTATCTTGAGCATCATCTCTTGCGTGACACCTACACCAAGGAAACAGTACCGGCACTACATAGGATCAGGTAAAGTAGGTTTAATTGATTTAAAAAACTGACATGATATCTTGAGTTAAGTGGTACATAATCTCAAGATAGATCCAATATGTTGAGTGCTTTTCTTTTCAGGAAAATGCATTTTATTTATTTACCGTTTCTTGCAGGAAGTATCTAGTAGAGGCCACGAAAGAAGCATCCAATTCTTATACTGAAGCAGTATGATACACCCATCTTACTTTCCCCTTGTAATCTTCAAAATATTTGGTCATTAAATCCTTAATAGCAATGGTTATTACTCATTAACTGAATATCTAGTCCTTAACTCCGTAATGGAAATCTAGTAACTAGAGCTCTGTAGTTATCTATTTCAACTGAATTTCTGTAAACAATGTATGCCATCTTTCAGTATCCTCTTTTAACTGAGAAGGAATCCACTTTCCCATAATTTAACATTCTAGAGTGTTATTTTATCTTGCACCAGGTTTCACGGTTACGTGAGTACCAAGGTGTAGATCCACACTTTGATGTAATTGCAAGGCAATACCATGAGATTGTAAAGGTAATTTGACTCGTCTTCATCGTTATCAATGAATACCATGTTTGATGCATCATTGACAACCAATTTAAACTGCAGAAACTGGAGGGCATGCAATGGACGATTCATCAGGTCGAAATGGATCTGAAGCCTCATCATGACCATGCAGGTGTCTAGGCTCCATCTCTCCCGGAGTGCAGGCATCTTTCATGTTTGTTTCCAGAATGTGATAGCCTGTGGATGTTGCCATTCCCTTGTTCCACTTTACAGGCTTGTTGTTTATTGCTTTTCCAGCTGATTGCCGAGTAAGCTGGATAGCTTCTGCATTATGTAAAGTTTCACCTTAAGCATGCAATATATATGGAGATCATGTGTGTTTGTATTGTGTAAATTTTCATCCATGGTATGTATTGTGTTCTTGATTACCATAAGGGAAAAAAAGAAAGATTAACCGAGAACCGTTCCCTTAATGGGACCTACTTTTTTTTTTAATTTTGTGATTGTGATTTTTAAGTATCTTCTAAACATCTTAACCTTTTCTTTTCATAAAGACTAGTTCTGACAAAAAGGTTTTTAAGATGCCGAGACAAAACTGCAGATTTGTAACAACTTTCTATATTAAAAAATAGATTCAAGAGAAAAAACTTATAAGAAGAAACAACTTTATGTGAAATACTCGTAACTTACAACTTTCTCTATTTTCCACTATTTTTCGTCATTCTTTATAACTCTTTCCCATATTTTCCTTTTTCATCCTTTTTTTAGCGTCATATTCAAATTTTGTGGGCTAAACGTGCAATTGGCCTACACCGGCCCACGTGCCGTGCGTGCGGCCCATTTAGGCACCTTAGGATTAGGAGGGGAGCGGAGCGGACGAACCCTAAACCTGGAGTGGGCGGCGGAAGGGGGAAAAATTTAGGAGACGGACGGCGAGGAAGATGAGCAGCAGCGCAAAGCTTCCTTCGGTGGAGATTGGGGAGGAGCACGACGAGCGGTTGTCCATTGAGGAAAAGTTGAAGGAGACGGTGACGATCAGCGGCGAGCTTCCTTTGGAGGGGATGGGATCCGCAAGGGAGGAGGAGGAGGAGGAGGAGGATGAGTTGAGGTGGCTAGATGAAGACGAGGCCGAGTTGAGGATGGTGCAAGGCTTCCATCGTGTCTGGGAACATCGCTTTAGCCTCGCTACGCCTTCCACGACACCAGTAACCCCTCTTTCATAGTTTCATTATTCCAACTTCTCTCACTCGGCTCCCCTAGTCACGATTATTCTGCGAATCTATCTATCTGTCTTACTAGGATATTATTTTCTTCTATGTTATTGTGCTCCAATTCTGTCTGGTTCATGTTCTATTAACCATAGACCTAGAAAAACAATTGTGTTTTGTTTTATTTTGGGGTTAGAGATTACCTCTCTGTGTGTCCTCAACTATGCAATGTGTAGAAATTAACCGGTAGATTGGAAAGTAATTTGGAGTTTTTGGTTAGATGGAGAAGCACACACAGTACACAGAGGATGGCTGGAATTGGGGATCGTTCCAGACACATGATCCCTCCCTCTGTTTTCTCTTTTTATCTAAGTAACATACACTATTTAGTCCTTACGAATTTACATAATTATTTTACATATACCAACACTCCCCCTCAAGATGGGGCAAATATATCAATAGACCCATCTTGCTGCATAGATTACAAAATGTTCTAATATTCAATCCCTTAGTCAAAGCATCGGCTACTTGCTCATCAGAACGTACACGACAGATTTGAAGACATTCATTATCCAATTTTTCCTTGATGAAATGCCTATCAATTTCTATATGCTTGATTCGATCATGTTGCACCGGGTTATTAGCAATATCCACTGCAGCCTCACTGTCACACTTCAACACCACAGGAACTGCACCATCATGCAATCTGAGTTCAATTAACAAATTTCGCAGCCACATCAACTCACATATGCCTTGCACCATGGCTCTAAACTCTGCTTCCGCCGTCTATCTTGCAACTACACTTTGTTTTTTGCTTTTCCAGTTGACCAGGTTTCCACCAACACATACACAATAACCAGAAGTTGACCTTCTGTCGTCTAGACATCCAGCCCAATCTGCATCAGTATATCCTCAATTGTCAGATGTCCATGATTGCCAAATAATATTCCTTTACCAGGACAACCTTTTATATATCTAAGAATCCTATGGACAACATCCAAATGATCAGATCGTGGATCATGCATATATCTACTCACCACACTTACAGCATAAGTAATGTCTGGTCTAGTATGTGAGAGATATATAAGGCGACCAACAAGTCTCTGGTATTGGACTTTGTCTACTTGTTCACCAGACTCAGCTTTCAACTTGTGATTTGGTCAATTGGAGTGGACACTGGTTTGCAATGCAACATTCCTGTCTCCTCAAGCAGATCTAGCACATACTTTCTTTGAGAGAGATAAATTCCATGTGAAGAATAGCTAACTTCAATCCCAAGAAAATAGTGAAGACATCCAAGTCCTTTACCTCAAATGATTTGGCCAAATGAGTTTTTATCTTTGCAATTTCTTTCTCATCATCCCCTGTGATTACTATGTCATCAACATAAACACAAAGTATAGTGATCTTACCTATGGCGCAGACCACCTTCTGAAACCTATCAAACCAGGCTCTTGGAGATTGTTTCAGCCCATATAAGGACTTTTTTAACCTGCACACTTTACCTTCGGTCTGTTGTGTAGAGAAACCAGGTGGAATTTCCATGTACACTTCTTCTTGTAATTCTCCATGAAGGAATGCATTCTTGACATCCATCTGGAGCAACTTCCAGCCCTTATTGGCTGCACAAGTGATCAATGTCCTTATTGTACTCATTTTTGCCACCGGTGCAAATGTTTCATCATAATCTATTCCATATGTCTGGCTATATCCTTTAGCTACAAGTCTAGCCTTATACCTCTCTACTTTTCCATCAGGAGTTTGCTTAACTGTGAATACCCATTTGCAACCAACAGTTTTTTTCCCAGCAGGAAGTGTGGCTAACTCCCATGTACCATTTTTCTCCAATGCTGCCATCTCTTCTAGCATTGCTGACTTCCATTTTCAATTTTGTTTGGCTTCTTTCCAATCTCGTGGTATAAGTAGAGATGCAGCCAAAGAAGCAACAAATGCTTTATAGGTACTACCAATTTAGTTATAGGAGATATAGTTGGCTATATCATTGTCAACAAGTCTAGCAGTCAACTTGTTGGCTGTTAAACGAGCAGTCTTTCTATGAGCAATAAGAACAGCCAGATCTTCAAGGGATGGCATCATTACGGTTTCTTCAGGATTATGCTCCCCCTGCAATGGTTGCTCCCCCTCAATTGCATTCCCATTCAACTCGTCACTTAAAGTATCACTGTTACTCTGATTTATTTCTGCATTATCAACACCATTTCTAGAGCCATTTGCACCCATAACATCATTATTATTAGCATCAGTCGTGCTTCTAGTAGACTCATTGTTGGTCTCACCAATTGAACTCGAATTTTGAGAGACAGGAGTTGGTACTGACTCAATCAACAGCATAGGACTTTGCACCCCATTTTGAACATAAACGTATCTATTTTTATCCAAATTTATTGTATCATCTGAAGTTACATCAATAGAAAGATCAGAAACATCCGGACGTTCACCATAATACGGTTTCTGACTCTCTAAAGGTCACGTCCTTGCTAACCAACATTTTCTTTTCTGATGGACACCAACACTTATACCCCTTTTGTCTACTAGAATATCCAACGAATACACACCTAAGTGCTCTAGGGTCCAATTTCCCTATTGATGGACGATGATCATGCACAAAGCACACACATCCAAACACCTTAGGAGGAACAATATAAGAGATTTCACCAGTCAGACATTGCAAAGGAGTCTTATAACTAAGTACTCTGAGTGGCATTCGGTTGATTAAGCAAGCTGCCGTCATAACTGGTTCGCTCCATAAATATTTTGGCACACTCATTTGGAGCATCAAGCATCTAGTTACCTCCAACAAGTGTCTATTCTTTCTTTCTGCCACACCATTCTGTTCTGGTGAGTTAGGACAAGTAGTTTGGTGTAAAATTCCATAGGATGCCAAATAATCATCAAACTGATCATTCACATACTCCTTACCATTGTCTGACCTGAACACTTTAATTTGTGCACTATATTGATTCATCATAGTCTTGTGAAATTCCTTAAAACAGGAAAAAACATAATTTTTGTTCTTCATAACAAATAGCCAGGTATACCGGCTATAACAGTCAATCCTGGATTACATTGCACAGTACCTGTGCCTAAAACACTTTGAGTAGAGCCATCAGCAAGCTTAACACTCTCCCTTCTTTTACAAGGGATATATGTTTTAAAATTTTTCATTGAGCCAACCATATGTTTAGAGGCACCTGAATCAATCAACCATGAGTCACTACTCTCACTTGTATTACTTGTCTGATGGTTTTGCATAACAATATTATTAGTACCACTTGGCCAGCCATGAATATCCCAGCAATAAGCCTTCAAATGACCCTTTTCTTCCACAATGATCACAAAACCATATATTATGAGCTGAAATGGCCTTTCTTGGGATTTCTTCAAACACCTTCAGTGCACACATAGTCATACAGCAAGCAAGAGGAAAACAAGGGTCAAGCGCACAGCTTCTTGGGTATCCAAGTGCTCAAATCACATAGGAGCAACACCACAAAGAATGGAGATGATTACTAGTTCTGTCTCCTTCAAATCAACTGGGCGCAAGAGACAAACAACACAGGACAAAAGACCAAAGGTTGCACTATCTGCTTGCTCCAAATTCAAGCAGAAAACCACCAGATTGACACCACAAAGCGACAAAAATAAACACAAAGCATACGCAGCAGGAGATCAAAGAAAGGCCAGGCCGGCAGATGCCACGGTAGCTGCCAATTTTAAAGAGAAATGGCGGCGGCTTGAACTCACGACAGCCAATGAAGCTCCTGATTTACCAGCTAAATGAGATGGAACCACACTGAATTAGCTAGCTCTGATACCATGTAGAAATTAACCGGTAGATTGGAAAGTAATTTGGAGTTTTTGGTTAGATGGAGAAGCACAGTACACAGAGGATGGGTGGAATTGGGGATCGTTCCAGACACATGATCCCTCCCTCTGTTTTCTCTTTTTATCTAAGTAACATACACAATTTAGTCCTTACGAATTTACATAATTATTTTACATATGCCAACACAATGCAATATTGATAGATTATTATTATCTGACAAGGTGTCCTCTTGATAAGAACCACTAATTCTAAATATGCATTATGTTGGGCACCAAAAGCATGTCAAATAATTTGTTTTTTTTTCTTCATCTAGCAGAATGAATTCGTGCAGAATTAGAGTGGAATATTAAGTTAACAAGTAGTTGCTGGTTCCGTACTTGTCTGAGCAATAATCTCTAATTTCGCATGTTTGTTTATCTTACTCTTCATTCTCAGCAAGATTAATGTCTATATATGTATGCTTATCTTACTCCACACTAGCGTCAAAAAATCTTACTCCACATTGTCACACCAATCATTTAAATAAACTTGGACTTATGAGTCGAACATGGGAAATGAGACATGGTGCAATCAGCATCCGCAATACTATTATTTGATAATAAATATAACTACTACTACTACTTGACTGCAGCAACTGTATGTCCCATGCGCTATACAGAGGGACCTATCCCAAGATATGCTTGTTGCGACGATGCCTTGCAGATCTTCTCTCTCCGAGTGATAGAAGTGAAGGATGGTCTTGACTGGCCGCTACATGTCTATGGCTTGGTTGCTACCAGGGACACTGTAGATCCAAGACGCAACCTTCTTTTCAACCGCACAAGGGATAATTGTCAAATTCTCACTCCACAGGTATCTATCTTGTAATTTCCTTGTACCTTTGTTGTTTTCTCTTTTTTCTTGTAGTTTGAAGTGCTCAACCTATTCTACAATTTCTATTAACAGATTACTACTGTTCTGTAAACTTGTCTATATGAATGTATTTTCTTTTTGGAGTTTTTAGTGCATTCATAGTAGGATTAGTACTGTTGCACTAGTTTTTCTACTAGTAGATTATTACTACTGTTCACCTAAAATGTCAACTGAAGGCATGTTTACAATCTTTCTTCCTTACCGCTCTTCTTTGCACAAAACTCATTGGTACACACTGAACTGATAGAATTACCACCCCTTTTAAAAGAATGCAAGTGTGGTATTGGCAGTGAATCTACCATCTCACCTCTTCCTACTGTAGTTTTCTGCAAATTGACCGCTGATACTGATTAATATTACCAACAGCCCAATATAGTAGGACTGCCACATGTATAACCAAGATGGCACTCCCTGTTGCAAATAAATGAATAACATACTGTATGCAAAACATAAATTAATTTTGTTTATTTTAGTTAATATTATGGCATGCTTTCTTTTATTGGTATTAAAGCTCAGGCATTTACCTAGTCTATGGAAATAGAAGCTTGTGATGGACATTATATGCTCTTCAACTGAACTTAATATGGCCTCGTAGGAAATAACTGTTTCTTTAATATGGATCAGTTGCATATGGTTCCTTGTTATGCTGAAGGAACCATGTTTTGTATTAAATCAATTGATCAATTGGTTGTGATGCCTGCAGGATTCATCTCTGCTGTTAACAGGCCCGTCTCGTGCAGTTGTGTTAATTGATCCAGTTACGTTTGAAGTTGATCTAAAACTAAAGGGAAAAACAGAGGCTGAAGATAAAGTGTTGAGTTTGACGGTCTTTATGCACCACATGTCTCCCTCATATCTGAGGTGTGCTCCCATGATCCGCAGATGTTTGTACAGCAAGTATACCGAGCTTGAGTTGGCGTATGCTGCACTTGCTTGTACAGTTGAAGCCACTATAGTGAGTGTCCAAGTTATTGAGGGGTCATGGCCAGATTATCTGCAAGGACTAGTCGTTTGCCATACTACCAGCGTACGTGGAGAGGATTTTGTGTTGCTTGATTCCCGAGATGGAAGAATGCCTATCAATTGTGATGGTGCCATTGAACTTTCAAGGCATGTGGTTTCTGTGGAATTTCGGGGAAAACTGAGTGTTGAAGTGGTGGCCTCCCCAGCTGACAAGAGTTCAGATATCGTCTCGACAGGCAGGGTTGTTTTCAAACCTGGCAAGGCTGGGAGGAGTAGTGGTGTATGCGATCTTGGCTTTTGTAAGCTGGAAGCTACTGTTTGTTGGTCGCTCCTTGCAGCAGAGGAGCAAATGAGCTCTCCGGTTATTGATCCACTAGTGTGTATGATAGCAAGACGTTGAATTATGTTACTATGCTGTCCTCTATTTACCTATAATTTCCTAATTGTATGTTAAAAACTGTGTATGGATATGTTAAAGACAGTTGCTATCTATTCTGTCTGACTTTTGTAAATGAAGGTCAAAAACAGCATTCTATATTGCCTCTCCTACTGGTTTAGCTAATGCCTCTCCTTAATGGTGTCGATCGGTTGATGATAGCCATTTAGCTAAGCCCTAGAATAGTCTGCACCTGCTCCGTCTCTCCTTTGTTTCTGTATGTATGTAGTCACTACTACTCTACTAGTCATCACTGACCAAGGCCATCACCCACCCCGAAGCAGAAGCAGGGAAGGAGGGGTTTTGCAGGGGTTTTCTTTCCTCTCCGATCGGGAGCGAGCTAGCCCATGGCGGAAGAGGAGGAGGTGGCCGCGCCGGAAAAGTTCCACTTTCGGGCTTTGGCAGAGCGCGATGCATCTGTTCTGTCTGACTATGCAACGATCTTCGATTTTGAGTCTGTCCCAAGCTAAAAATCAAACCTTTTCACTTCTTTATGCATGAGATTGCGTTTTGGTTTTTTTTTTGGCTTCTTCTTTTTCTTCTTCTTACGGGTTTTTCCTTTAGACGTCTTCCTCTTCCGTTTTGTCTTTTTTTTGGCTTCTTCTTTTTCTTCTTCTTACGGGTTTCTCCTTTAGAGGTCTTCCTCTTCGTCTTTCTCCTTCCGCGATGCATCTGCACCTACGTCCGACCATGCAACAATCTTCGATTTTGAACCCGTCCGAAGCTAAAAATCTGTAACCTTTTCGCTTCTTTGTGCATGGGATTGCATTTTGGAATTTTTTTTAAAAAAAACCTGTTTTTCCCTTCTTCTTCTTCAGGGGTTTCTCCTTTAGAGGTCTTTACCTACGTCCGACCTTCGATTTTGAACCCGTGCGAAACTAAAAATCAAACCTTTTTGCCACTTTGTGCATCAGATTTGCATTTCGGAATTATAAATCTATACCTAATTAAAAAAATACGCAAGGCTTCCGGTAGTTTTTTTCGTCCGTCCACGCGATTTTCGTCCGTATCGGCGAGAACGCGTACGCATTTCCGTCTCCATAAGCCGTGGCCAACTTGGTGTCATACCCAGATCGCAAAACATCCGGCAAAAACAGACAACAAATCCAAAAATCCAAAATCTCCCTCGGTAGACTTACTCAAACACCAAGAGTTTTAATTCAACAAATAGCGTGGCAAATTGCATTTCAGCTCATTCATTTGCCCAAAACAACCACAACATCTATCAGATTCAGATCGGAGCATATAGACGAAAAAAAGGAAGAGCTATGCATTCACGAATCATGTGCAGCAAGCCCACCAGTTGCAGATCCATGCTCACCACTTCGAGATTGAAGGAGTGCTGGAGTGGTGTGGGGAAGGAGGTCTTCTACCTTCCTGTCGTCGTCACGTCCTTCCTTCCCGAGCGTCGCCGAGCCGCCTGACACCACCCTGTCCTCCTTCTGGCTCCTGGACGCCACGCGTGTGTCGAGCTCGCACCACGCCGTCACCCGAAGCCGTTGCGAGCCGCGCCGCCGGCCCAAAGCTGCCGAGCATGGCCGCTTTCGCCGCCTCCCCAACCGCGCCGGAGCCCCCTCCCTCTACCCCGGCGCCCTTCCCTCCGACGCCCTCCTGCCTGTGCCGCTCGGCCTGCGCTTCACCGCACCGCTGCCGGCATTCTCCTCCTCCTGCTTGGAGGCAGCAGAGAGAGAGAAGAAAAGAGCGAAAGAAGGAAGCGAGAGAGAGAAAGAAGATAAGAAGAGAAAAAGGAAAGAGAGAAAAGCGGTGGGACTGGGACCCACTCACCTAAACCCCTCTCTGTGGACACGCTCATTGTACCCTTCTGCTTAAAAAAATCTTGCAAATCTTGCAAAGTGCACATCGCCTTCCTCTTCCTTCATCTGGCCAAGCCCAGTAGATCGATCCTTTAGAAAAGTCTATAATACCTCCCCACACCCTCTCTAAATAATATTTAATAGTTTATAATATTTTTATTCTATTTAATTTATGTGTGATTTTTTTGGTAGGTTTTTTATACTAATTATCTAATTATTGATTAATATCTATACCTAATATAAAAATACATAAAGCTTCTGTATTATTTATGGTCCGTTCGGTTTTTTGTTGCTGGTTTCTTTTACTCCCTTTCTTCATCCGGTTTTTTATGTGTCTTTTTTTTATCTATGTTCGATCCAATCTGTCGCACGCGTGCAGCACGCCTCCCGCCGCCGCTCACCAAACCCTAGCGCCGCCGCCACATCTATCTGTCTCCCTATGCGTTTTCTTCTTCAATTAATTGTAAAAATTGATTCCCCACTTCTCTCATCGTTTTCCTCACGATTTCTTTCAATTCAGCTTTAATTCACTAGATTTAATCTCATCACTGATGATGGGTTTTTGTCCCGAGTTTTACGGATTCACTTCGGTTTTGGGAAAATGGAAAGAGGAGATCGAATAAATCAAAAGCACTCAACTAATTTTGGGAGATCGAGAAAGATTATTGATGGGGAGAATCAGCTTCGGCACACTGGCATGGGACTATCTTTTGGAGGTTGAAGACGACAGTTGTTGCGGTAAAAACACGACGGCCTGGGAGATCTGCTTAGCTCCAATGCAGGTCCAGAATAATGATGAAATGCGGGCGTGCCAGTCAGTTTGATCCTGCAACTGACAAGATATATAAATTGAAGATCAAAAGATAGCCGATCGGCTGACAAGCCGATGGAGTGATTCCAGCCGATGCAGATACCAACCGATATCCAATATAGATCTTGATACTTGAGTAAATAATGATATAAAGATAATCGGCTGATGATAATGTAATAAAACAATAATATAATCCAGTAGAAACCAATCGGCTAGTAATGATAGATTGAATAAGCACTGATCCGAAGGTTGAAGCATTCATCGGCTGGAGGTCCGATGTCAATAAATCGAAACGATTATATAAACAGTGAAACCTTTGTTGTCATCGGCTAAATCCAACTTGTATGTAACCCTTATAAGCCGATGCAACGTCCAGATAACTCATCGGCTGAAACCCCGATGAAACCTTTATTGGCAATCAAGAAGCAGGCTAGAGATTATGGTTCTAAGCACGACTTAGTAGATCAAACTTAACTGATGCAGCACTAAGTATGAAAAGAAACATAATATCTAGACAATCAAGCCTTTGACTGATTTTCAGGGTGGTGGATACATTATATAATCTAAACCAACAAAGTAATCTAGCCGATATCGACAAAACTCTAGATAGAGATCGGCCGATGCAAGTAGAAGACATTATCAATCTAGATTATATAACGTATATGATAACTCATCCGCTAGCACCCCGGTAAGACATCAGCATGAACCTATCGGCTTAGCAAGATTTATATTATCAACAACAATCTAGTAGGTCGAACCTAACCGATGCAGCACGAGATTGTATATGATAATCTAATACTTAATGAGCCGATAGATCTGTCTAATGTGATGGATATAACAAATCTATTTAAAACAACATTGTGATTGTAGAGATATATCGGCTAAGACAGAAGATCGGACTTAACCGAGACAGTCCCAACTAAACCGATGCGTCTCTAAACACAATGCAATTAAGATAGAATTGAGATATCAGGTAAATATATCAACCGAACCAGAGCGATCCAAGAGATCGAAGCGATGCAGCCTTGAACAACACCAATGTAGCCGATAGATTTACCAGGGCCTGACGGAACGTAGGGCTTACTCCTTCGCCGGAGATCGAAAGCCGATGCAGCCAGGCGTCAGGTGCCAAATTCCGCCGGTTGATAAGTAAAAAACCTCAGAAAGAGGGTGGTGATGCGCCGAGGGTAGTTGTATTGATCGAGAGATAATTTACATGGACCCCAGGTGTACATATTTATACCCATGGGTGGATACTAGTCCATATCGGACACGACTCAAACTTTCCTAAAGATAAAAGGAAAAACATAAAGTCCTTATTGGACGCTAAACACACTTTCCTAAAGATAAAAGGAAACTAACGGACTCTTCCTAATTAATAGATAAACAGCCATGCCGCATCCTCCTTGAACTCGGTCTCTTCTGGATAAGCTTTCTTTAATAGATTAATTTCCTTAACCGAATTTGGTAAGAATCCGACTGTTGGCGATTGATAGCTTCCATCGGTCGATTCTAGAACTCTGAAGCCGATACTGACTCTAGGCCGATGATGACTTCGAGGCTTACCAAATTTCATCGTCAACAACAGTCGACTGTGCGAGCTAAGCATACGGCTCCACTTGTGGGCTAAGTCGAAATGAGGTAGGCCAAGCGAAGGGATCGAGGTAGCGGACTGAAGGAATGGGCTTTCGGCCCAATACCAAAGAAGAATTTTCATTAATTTTTCAATTATTATGTATAGCAACCCTAATACTTCAATTTATTGCTCATCCCCTAATAGTTGTTATAAAACATCTTTACCAGTTGCAACGCACGAGCCTTTTTTCTAGTATATATATAAAAGAAGAAAACTTTTGGTTTGTTTGTGCATGCGACTGTTTCGATCTATTCACTCATGTTCTAAAATGATGAGTAGCTGTGGTGGAGGCGTCTGGTACTTGCACCTCCGCCATCGGTGCGGATCACCGCTTCCTTCTTCCGTTCCGCGCAGCCGCGCCCTAGCTTGTGTGTGGACTCTGGGGGTGGAGCACATCCGCCATGGATGACGTACGTACGGTGTTTGAGGCAAGAGAGACGAGAGGGAGCGAGGCCTCTTTCCTTATTGGGCCGTCCGGTTGGCCTTTTCCAATGACACGCCGTAAAGATTATATCTAAAATTAAACTCCAAAATCTATTAACTTATTAAAGTAATAGAAAAGGGAGTCACCACGTCTGCTCTCATGACCTAGAAATTCTCACATTAATCGGAGAAAAAGAAAAGATAAAATCCATATAGAAATACAATTTAAAATTAGCTGAAATTCAGAATTAACAAATAAGGAATATTGGGATAGGAGACTGAGTCCATACATGTATACAATTTAGAGTCAATTGAAATTCGGAATTAAAAAATAGGAAAATTAAGTCCATATAGAAATACAATTTAGAAATAACTAAAATTCTAAATTAAAAAAAATGTTGAAAGAGAAGTCTATAGTCCATATAGAATATAACTTAGAAAAAAAATGAAAATCGGAATAAAGAATAGGAATATTGGAAGAAGAGTTTAGAGTCCATATAGGAATAGAATTCAAAATTTAAAAAAAATTCGGAATTAAAAATAGGAATATTGGCATAATAGATTAAATTGCTCTCATGACCTAGAAATTCTCATATTAATCAGAGAAAAAGAAAAGATAGAATCCATATAGAAATACAATTTAAAATTAGCTGAAATTCAGAATTAACAAATAAGGAATATTGAAATAGGAGACTAGAGTCCATACATGTATACAATTTAGAGTCAATTGTAATTCAAAATTAAAAAATAGGAAAACTAAGTTCATATAGAAATACAATTTAGAAATAACTAAAATTCTAAATTAAGAAAATAATGTTGAAAGAGAAGTTTATAGTCCATATAGAATATAACTTAGAAAAAAATGAAAATCGGAGTAAAAAATAGGAATATTAGAAGAAGAGTTTAGAGTCCATATAGGAATAGAATTTAAAATTTAAAAAAATTCGGAATTAAAAATAGGAATATTGGAACAATAGATTAAATTCACAATTATAAAAATAAGCAAGATTGGGAGAAGTGTCTAGAGTTCATATAGGGATACAATTTATAAATAATTAAAATTTGGAATTAGAAAATAAGAAATATTAGAAAAAAGTCTAGAGTCCATATAGGAATACAATTTGTAAATAACTAAAATTCAAAATTAAAATAAAGGAATATTGGAAAAAAGGTCTACAGTCCATATAGAAATACAATTTACAAATAACGAAAATTCGAAATTAAAAAAAATAAGGAATATTGGAAAAAAGATTTAGAGTCCATATGGAAATACAATTTACAAATAACTAAAATTCAGAATTAAGAAAAAGAAATATTGGAAGAGGAATCTATAGTCTATATAGAAATAAAATTTATAAATAATGAAAATTCGAAATTATAAAAATAAGAAATATTGAAAAAGGAGTCTAGGGGCCATATAGAAATTCATTTTAAAATTAAATTTTTTAAAAATAACTATCATGTAGTACAATATGAATATCATGCATGGGTTAGTTTGATTAAGTTAGTACATAATTTAAAATTATGTTGTCATTTTAATATTATATTTAATTATAAAAATTGAAAATATTTAAGCTATTATGCGAGGAAAAAATATAACGATGCTAGCCGCGTAATCTGCGCGGGCCACCATGCTAATTTAAATTATACTCCTCGGCTATGGTGGAGGAGTATTACGCCGGGAAGAAGCTCAACTGCTCCCCGCAGGTTCCACTTCTCCCACATTTTTAAAATTTTTGCGTCTTTCAGTGAATGGTGGACATGAAGCTACAATTGTGAATTCAACTGGTTGACTACAGATGAAATTTTTGCTGCTAAATTGAGAACTATCTGACTGAAAATGGAGCATTCTATGGACTGATGTAGGTGTAATTCTCTGTTATTATAAATATGAGTCTATTTTCAGTACTCTATGCATTTCCATGTTCTTTATTTCATGATTACTTTGCAATATTTATTTTATCGCCCTAATATTATTATTACTACTATTATTTTATTCTTTTTTAATGCAAATATGCCATAATTTCTCAAAATTTTGGCTATCAAAATGTAGGTGAGATGGCAACCAAAGAGTTTGATGTTCTCACTCTCGATGGTTCCAATTTCCCTTCTTGGGCGATGGATGTCAAAGTAAATCTGTCGATAAATGGACTATACAGATGTATAGATGAAACAGTTGAGGGAAGCGTTACCCCCTCTAACATATCTAAATTCTCCGCCTTTAAAGTGATAAGGAATCATATCCATCAGGATTTGAGAATGAAGTATATGTATGAGGAGGACCCACGTGCTTTGTGGAAAGCTCTCAAAAATCGATAAGAACAACATAAAGCTATCCTCCTCCCAGAGGCAACGCATGAGTGGAACCACCTACGCCTACAAGATTTCAAAATTGTAGATGAGTTCAACCATACTGTTCATAAGATATGCTCTAAGCTCTGGTTTTGTGAGAAAGAACCTTCTGAAGCGGATAAAATTGAAAAGACTCTGTCTACAATGCTCCCATCAGAACGGATATTTACTCAACAATACCGTGAGAAGAATTTCACAGTCCATTCTTCACTCATTCAGACATTGAAACAGGCAGAAAAGAACCATGAACTCACTATATGGAACTCGAACCAGCGCCCGTTGGGTACTGCACCATTGCCCGAAGTACATGCGAATGTGAAGAAAACTGTCCCGAATGGGAATACACAGACTGGAAATTCCTCTGGCAAGGGAAAGCGCAAGAGAACCAAAAAGCCACGTGGGAACGCTCAAAAGGGGAAAGGCAATTCTAAGCCCAAAAATGATAGTGGCAACAAAATCACCTGCTTTAGGTGTGGTTGCTACAATCATATTGCTAAGAAGTGCAGGACCCCTAAACACCTTGTTGATCTTTACATGAAGTCCATGGGTCATACACAGAACACCCAGAAGCATGAAGCACACTTCACCTCTCAACTAAAGGAGACCGGAGATATGGACCCCATCCCTGATGGAGCGGGACCGAGCAAAACCAAGACTCCATCAAGTGAAAAGGAAGGCTCTATGGACATCAACAACATGCTCGTGGAATACGCTTCCAACGACATTTTTGGAGACCTCAAATAGGCTCCATAGCTTTAATTTAAATTTGCAAAAGTAATCATTGTAATAAAGACATGATGTTGCTACACCATTGTAATAAAACCAGGCTATCTTAATATATTCTATGGGTTTTTCTATATTTTGCCTTTATTCGTACGAATTTAAATTCTGCATTATATAGATTGTTACGGGAGTCAATCCAATGGAAGAAGAGATGTGCCTAGTGGACAGTTGTACCACTAACACTATACTTAGGGAAGTCAAATTTTTCCAAACTCTCACAAAGAGAGAAGGATAGGTTTTGACCATCGCGGGACGCGATGCTATGGTTGTCGGTTCTGGTAGAGCCACTATCATACTTCCAATGGGTACACAAATAAATATTGAGGAAGCATTATTGTTTCCCGATTCAACACGTACCCTACTAAGTTATAGAGATATCCGGAAAAATGGGATTCATGTGGAAGCATGTGAAGAAAACAATGATGAGTTCCTCCTCTTGACAAAAGATACTGGATATGACAAACAAACACTTGAAAAAGTGCCTTCTCTCCCGTCTGGATTGTACTACACATACATCAAACCCGTACCTTATGTTGCATACAAAGTGATTTTTCAGAATGTAGATGCATTCAAAACTTGGCATGAACACCTTGGCCATCCCGGCATCGGGATGATGAGAAAAATCATGAGCAATTCAAGTGGACATGGTATGAGCGACAGAAAATTCCCGGAATCTTCAGATTTTGTGTGCACTTCATGTGCAACTGGGAAATTAATTTTGAGACCCTCACATCTTAAAATAAAAGTTGAACCACTAAAGTTTCATGAACGCATTCAAGGTGACATTTGTGGCCCCATTCAACCATTGTCTGGACCATTCGGGTACTTCATGGTTCTAATAGACGCATCCACAAGATGGTCTCATGTGTGTCTATTATCGACACAGAACCATGCCTTTGCGAAATTGATTGCACAAGTCATCAGACTCAGAGCAAGTCAACCTGAACACCAGATAAAATCAATCAGATTGGATAATGCTGCAGAATTTTCTTCCAAAGCCTTCAATGATTATTGTATGGCTTTAGGAATTGAAGTTCAACATTCTGTACCATATGTTCACACACAGAATGGTTTAGCTGAATCTCTCATCAAGAGAATAAAGCTTATTGCCAGACCACTATTGCAAAATTGTAACCTACCAACCTCATGTTGGGGTCACGCAGTCTTACATGCTGGTGACTTAATACAATTGTGTCCAACTGCATACCATACAGCTTCCCCGCTGCAATTGGTTCGTGGTGATCCTCCTAATATTTCCCATCTGCGTAAATTCGGTTGCGCTGTATACGTACCGATCTCACCACCAAAGTGTACATCAATGGGCCCTCACAGGAAAATGGGGATCTACGTGGGGTATCTATCTCCGCCGATCATTAAATACCTGGAGCCCCTTACAGGGGATTTACTCACAGCCCGGTACGCCGATTGTATCATCAACGAAGAACATTTCCCGGCATTAGAGGGAGAATTCAAGTATCACACTGAATGCCCGGAAATAAATTGGGATGCTTTAGACACCCTAAAGGAGGATCCTCATACCACAGAATCTGAACTTCAAGTTAAAAGAATCATTGATTTACAGGTTGCTGCAAACAATTTGCCAGACTCATTTACTGTGAGTAAAAGTGTCACAAAATCATACATTCTTGCAAGGAATGTGCCGAAAAGAATAGAGGTACCAAATAAAACTATTCAACTCCCTCCCTCAAAATAGAGTGGGAGAAGTACGACAAATCCTCGCAAGCGCACGAGGAAACAGAGGAAAGAATCCTCTGACACAGTAAATGAATCTCAACCTCATGTTGAGAGACACCAAGTGGATCTATCCAATCCACTACCCACATCAACAGTGCACTCAATTTCTGATGATGGGACATTGGAACACCCCAACGCGGTCATATTGGGAAATACTGAGCCGACAACTCGGGTACATGAAATTTCCATAAACTATATTGAATCTGGAGAATCATTCGATCGTAAGACTACAATTGTCGACATATACTTTGCCTAATCAGTTGCAGAAACCATCCAAAATGATCCAGATCCAAAATCCATGGTACAAATGGAAGGAAGCAATTGAAGCAGAGTTAGCCTCCCTCAATAAAAGAGATGTATTCTCATCAGTAATACCTACACCTCCAAAAACCTTCCCTGTGGGTTTCAAATGGGTTTTCGTCCGGAAGCGGAATGAGAACAATGAGGTGGTGAGATATAAGGCGAGGCTTGTAGCACAAGGGTTCACGCAGAGACCCGACATTGATTTCAATGAAACATATTCTCCAGTCATGAGTGGAATTACGTTCCGATATTTAATATTACTGGAAATTCAAAAGCGTCTATCTATGCAGTTGATGGATGTCGTGACAGCATATTTAATGCAAGCATATGTCTTATCTCATGTTTTCCCCACAGGGGTTTTTCTAGAGATAAAACAAGACATCGATTACTCCTTAAACCTTGCAGGTTTATGTTAGAGAAATCACCAATCAAATTATTCCTATTTTTTCCCACAGGGTTTTTCAAAGGAATTAAAAACAAATTGATCTCAAGATGGACTCGATCAAAAGGGGGAGTGTTACAAGGGCCATTACTTAGCCATTATTTGACCTCATCAAGGGTAGCAATCAAGAGTATAACGGAGTATTATGTACATTGTAACAACCACATAAATCTTGATTATTACCTGTAATTGATATATTGATGTAATACACTAAATGCCTAGAATCTTAGGCTTGTAAATCTCCCTATATAAGGGACATATTGAGATCAATACAATGAGCTGAATTCACTATTTTCATTGTTCATTCTCACATTTTACAACAGTTACAACAACTACAGCAGCACCGCAAGTGCAGCCACTGTTTCTGCTGCCCCTGGTACTGTTGGTTCGGAGCCAGTTGAGCCTGGAGTTGGCGGTGTTCCTGATCGTTTTCTTGGAATCACATCGGATTATCTCTACCAGGTGCAGCAAGAGCAGCCAGCCATGACCGTGGTATGCGTAAGCTTTTGCAACCAAATTTATCGTGTGAACCAGTTGATGGTGATTTCAAGTTTCATTTTAGTTTCGGATATATTATCGTATGTTTCTTGGGGAATCAGACAATTAGTGCTTCACTGCTTCCTATCTCTGTTTACCATTTACTGAAGAGCAATCAGGACATATATTTTTTTCATTTCAAAACTGGGCTGTTTAAACGATTTTAGCATGTTCCTCTGATTTGCCGTTGCAGGACATGGTTGACTATCAACGAACTCTGGCAAGAGAGATTGAGGCCCGCTTAGAAGCCAAGTGTGATGCTTTAGCTGATCTGTTTGCAATGGATGAAAGGGGTCCATTTTTGAATCTTGCTATGACTACCAATTTCACTCCCTGCGTTCCTATCCATTTTATGGAATGCAACTTGGGCAACTCAGTTTTAGACAACAGTACACATCTTGTATTCAATATTATTGTTTTAGCTTAACATTTAAAATGTGCCGCAGATTCATCATCCATTAGTCAGATTTCAAGTGCCAGACTTCCAGAAAGGTGAAATTTCATATCTTTGCCTGTCTTGCAATGTTTTTACTATATGGAAACGCTTGATATGCCAGAACTCTCTTAGGTCAAGCATAACATTTTGAGTGAAAAAAAATCTCCTTGTTTGCTTCTGTAATAATTTACGCAGATCACTCACAATTGTTACCTTTGGCCCAGGAAACAATGAGCTAATGGAGCAGCAAACTCACGTGTAGTATGAACACAACACACAGTAGCAAAATTGAGTCACACACACAGGAGATTTTAGCGACGAACGCCGGCGATGACGCACGTCTGGCTTTCTGTATTGTGACACACACACTCTGACAACCAAGTGATACACGGCTTAAGTAGCCTCGTGTACATACATACAGCTCCAACGACTTGGCCGAGTCATATGCATGCAGCTACCGATTCCACCGCGCACACCACTTGCTGATCCTATAATCTAGCTAACAACCTGAGACTTACTCCTACTACACATGCAGCACACGCACATGCAGTTACTAGCTAGCTAATTGACCCATCTATGCTTGCACACTAGTCCAGTACATGACATACATGAATACTAATAGATGCCTAATACGTGAACACATCACATATATCTAACTAATACAAACCTTGTCAAGATTAGTGTAACAACAATGCATTATTGATTCTTGACGGAATGTCCAATTATCAACCTTTACTTGTTTGGAATTAAATATTAATAACAGGGAGTCAATGAGACACATCACTCACAATATGATTTTCCCTTTTGGCAGGGTGAAGTTAATTATTGAAGAGATTGAAAAGGAAGAGGCCCTTCTACTGGATGATCTTGCTTCGATGGACAGAAAATTTGCCGAACACTATAATGTACGTGTGTGGATATTAACTAATTGCTCAAACTCCACATAGCCAGTTAACTCACTTTATTCTAGTAGAAATTCTGGATTATATCCACTTACTGATGGCTCCTGAAATTTCAAAAGGTCCTGAAGCAAATTCTTGCTGTACTTATACAGTTCGTTAAAGACAAGAAATTGGAACATCAGCATCAATATGTAAGCTTTCTCATATTCCTATTATGATGCTGCTTATTTGAAAACATGGAGTATTTTCAGTTTTATATTGTTAATCCTCTCATCTTATCTTTGTGGGCTAATAGGATGATCTGAAGAAGACTTGGCTTATTAAAATGTGCCGGACAATGAATGCTAAATTAAGGTTGGTACCTGCATCTAGGTCCATCATATATCACTAATTTGTACTTTGTTAAACACAGTTATTCTTCTACTTGAGTTATTTTCTAGTCAGTGCTGGGACAAAACATACTTAATTAACTATTTCTTTCTTAACATGGTTCTAGCTATCTTGAGCATCATCTCTTGCGTGACACCTACACCAAGGAAACAGTACCGGCACTACATAGGATCAGGTAAAGTAGGTTTAATTGATTTAAAAAACTGACATGATATCTTGAGTTAAGTGGTACATAATCTCAAGATAGATCCAATATGTTGAGTGCTTTTCTTTTCATGAAAACTAGCATGGTGGTCCGTGCAGATTGCGCTGCTAGTATTGTTATATTTTTTTCCTCGCATAATAGCTTAAATATTTTCAATTTTTATAATTAAATATATTATTAAAATAACAACATAATTTTAAATTATATACTAACTTAATCAAACTAACACATGCATGATATTCATATTGTACTACATGACATTTATTTTTTAAAATTTTTAATTTTAAAATGAATTTCTATATGGCCCCTAGACTCCTTTTTCAATATTTCTTATTTTTATAATTTCGAATTTTCATTATTTATAAATTTTATTTCTATATAGACTATAGATTCCTCTTCCAATATTTCTTTTTCTTAATTCTGAATTTTAGTTATTCCATATGGACTCTAAATCTTTTTTCCAATATTCCTTATATTTTTAATTTTGAATTTTCGTTATTTGTAAGTTGTATTCCTATATGGACTGTAGACTTTTTTTCCAATATTCCTTTATTTTAATTTTGAATTTTAGTTATTTACAAATTGTATTCCTATATGGACTCTAGACTTTTTTCCTAATATTTCTTATTTTTTAATTCCAAATTTCAATTATTTATAAATTGTATCCCTATATGAACTATAGACACTTCTCCCAATCTTGCTTATTTTTATAATTGTGAATTTAATCTATTATTCCAATATTTCTATTTTTAATTCTGAATTTTTTTAAATTTTAAATCCTATTCCTATATGGACTCTAAACTCTTCTTCCAATATTCCTATTTTTTATTCTGATTTTTATTTTTTTCTAAGTTATATTCTATATGGACTATAGACTTCTCTTTCAACATTCTTTTTTTAATTTAGAATTTTAGTTATTTCTAAATTGTATTTCTATATGGACTTATTTTTCCTATTTTTTTAATTCTGAATTTCAATTGCCTCTAAATTGTATACGGACTCTAGTCTCCTATTCCAATATTTCTTATTTATTAATTCCAAATTTCAGCTAATTTTAAATTGTATTTCTATATGAATTCTATTTTTTCTTTTTCTCCGATTAATGTGAGAATTTCTAGATCATGAGAGCGGACGTGGTGACTTCTTTTTCTATTACTTTAATAAGTTAATAGATAGATGCATTTTTATTTATTTACCGTTTCTTGCAGGAAGTATCTAGTAGAGGCCACGAAAGAAGCATCCAATTCTTATACTGAAGCAGTATGATACACCCATCTTACTTTCCCCTTGTAATCTTCAAAATATTTGGTCACTAAATCCTTAATAGCAATGGTTATTACTCATTAACTGAATATCTAGTCCTTAACTCCGTAATGGAAATCTAGTAACGAGAGCTATGTAGTTATCTATTTCAACTGAATTTCTGTAAACAATGTATGCCATCTTTCAGTATCCTCTTTTAACGAGAAGGAATCCACTTTCCCATAATTTAACATTCTAGAGTGTTATTTTATCTTGCACCAGGTTTCACGGTTACGTGAGTACCAAGGTGTAGATCCACACTTCGATGTAATTGCAAGGCAATACCATGAGATTGTAAAGGTAATTTGACTCATCTTCATCGTTATCAATAAGTACCATGTTTGATGCATCATTGACAACCAATTTAAACTGCAGAAACTGGAGGGCATGCAATGGACGATTCATCAGGTCGAAATGGATCTGAAGCCTCATCATGACCATGCAGGTGTCTAGGCTCCATCTCTCCAGGAGTGCAGGCATCTTTCATGTTTGTTTTCAGAACTAATAAGAATTCGAGAGCATCTTCGGCGGGGCTTTGACACGGTAGTCACGCTTGTGGCATGGACAATTTGGAAAGAAAGAAACAGCCGGATATTCAATCAGCAACAAAGGACCTGGGTGGACGTTGTGAAGGGAATGGCGGCAGAGGCCATGCTATGGCGTCAAGCGAACCCAGCCATCCCAGCTATGATCTTTAGGAGGGAATTTGGTAGCCAAAACAGACCGCGAGACGTACTTGCTTGTATCCTGTCTCAGTCCCCTGCTGCTTTGTATTTGACTGTAAATAACTTTTATTCCTCTTAATACAAAAATGCGCTCCTCGCGTATTCCCGACAGAATGTGATAGCCTGTGTTTGTTGCCATTCCCTTGTTCCACTTTACAGGCTTGTTGTTTATTGCTTTTCCAGCTGATTGCCGAGTAAGCTACATTATGTAAAGTTTCACCTCAAGCATGCAACATACATGGAGATCATGTGTAAAATTTCCATCCATGGGATGTAATGTGTTCTTGACTACCATAAGGGGAAAAAGCAGGATTAACCGAGCACATATACTATGATATTGCTCTATGTCGAAGTAGTGCTTGCTGATGATGTAAAGCACCATATTAGCTTCAAAATGTAGCAATATAGATAAATTCAAGGATTAAAGCACTATACCGGGCTAAGCCATTCAGGCTTTCGCATTCTTGTCCATATAGACCTTCAGGAAATCACAAGCATGTAACCAATTTGTTGGCTGTTGCCATTGAACACAATCAATTCTTTTAACAAATGTTGCTATCACCATTAAACAATTATAAAAATAATTATAATAATGAGAGGTTTAGAGTTATTGCGAATAACTGTTGAACAACTAATCTTGGAACTAGAATGAGTTACGCTTGCCACAGGGCATCATTAGGCGAACGTGCACGCTCCAGTTCTTGGTGCAGCACGGACACAAGCTACTGCTGCTGCTGCATGCCTGCATCAGTTTGCATCAGTTGGTACTGCAATGCAATAACCAGAGAGGAAAAACAAACAGTTCAGATCAACATTTGGTAGACCGAAACGATCAAAGATAGTCCCGGAGGCAGGCTCACCGGCGACGGCCGGCGTGCCGCAGATGGAGGCCAAGCAGATCTTGCCGTATTCACCGACGACGATGGCGCAGTCCAGCCTGCAGAGCCACCGAGGTAGGTTTCTTCTGCACTTCGGGAGCATTGCCTATAGAAGAAGAGCAGACACCTGCTGCTGTAGAGGGCAACGAGTGCCACTCTCTTCCCTTCCATTCTTCTCCCTGATAGTTGCACAGTCATTGGCAAGAGAATGCTAATCGAACAGAGACGGTTTCCAAATTCTTCGTGTTGCCAAAGTGTTATGAAAGATTATGAATATGAAGTCAAATGCATGGACAATCACATTCCAGAAGTGTGAGAATGAGATGCTTACTGATGATAATGACTTCTTTCAGAAACAAGCAAGAAACTGTACTAATCTTGTGCATGTGGTGCCTTATATGTAGTCATGTAGTAGCATCAGAGGTCGGGGCCAGACAGCCTGCCGACTGCTGTGATGCATTCTTGCAGAAGAATCTCCAAATAAATGAAGGATTGATTAGCCTTCCAGATAGCCCCAAAACTGCAATATGCTGTTCGTGATGTTAGCAAAGGCAGGAGTTACACGCTTTGGATGAACTTTCTTGTAGCAATTGCATATCAGAATGCATGTGTACATCTTTCAGACTTAGTGTGTAAGCAGACAATATCAATTCTAATTGAGGGGGAGTGCAGTTGCAACATAATTAGGCATGTGAATATCAACCATAATCACACGAACTGAATCTACTGGGCGAATTGTGGAGATCAAGATAGCTCATGCAAGCTATATATGTGATCTACAGGTTACCACATCAACTGACCAGAGACTAATTGGTTACTTCTCCATGGCATTTGGTTTCATCTATATTTATGAATTCTCTTTGCATAATTCACGCAAAAAAAAAAAAAACTATTTGCGTCATGCTTAAACCCAAGCCTAAAACCATCTGCCTTTGCAGGAGTGAGAGGAGCTGGATGGAGGGCGAGAGAGCAGATGCTCTGTGCTGCATGCTCATCCTACTGTCTGATGATCAGCTGCAGCAGGTGACACCGGGACCAGATGGTAAGTTGCATCTTATGCAGATAACCGACCAAGAACTCTACATCGAGTACCTTCAAGATCAAGAAATTAGTTTAAGTTGATGTAAGTAATAAACATATCGAATCCAGCAATGCAACAATCCACTGCTAAACAGTTATCATCAACTTTTTTTAAAAAATCAGCTCATACCAACTCCCAGCTGGTTCAGTTGCTAAGCTATGTTACTATCTTTTCAGCTCCTATTTTTCATCCATGATCTACCTCACATTTACCATTACTAATTTCCAGTTAATCCAGGGAAGTGAGCAACTGGGCATAACAGGTGGAAAAACAATACGAAATGACGACCGCTTATGCTAAATTAGACAGCCATGAACTGAAAGTACGTAACCATGCCGAAGGCCGGCAACCACACGAGGGCAGGCAAAGGCAGCGTATACCGTACACCATATGGTGACTTGTGCTGCTCATAGATGATCTACGTTAAGCAAGAGGAGATGAAAGGTGAGTTTACCTTAGGAGTAACTTGCGGTGACTAACTAATTTCCACCGAGAGTGGATTTTAAACTCTCGAGGAGACGTTCCCTCGTTGCTTGCATATCAATCAAATAGTTATAAAAAAATTTAAAAAAATTAAGAAGATGTATTAACATGTGATATATCACTCCACAAACATGTAACTTAAAATTCAACTTCTAAATGTCGCAACGAAAAAAAACAAATTTGACTGCGAATATACGTTAACTAGTTGTAGTTTAATTTGTTTTTTTCGTTACGACATGTAAAAGTTGAATTTTAAGTTGCATGTTTGTGGAGTGATATATCACATATTAATACACCTCCTCAAATTTTCTCAATTTTTTATAACTATTTGAGTGACACGTAAACAACGAGGGAACATCCCCTCGAGAGTTTAGAATAGTTTTCCAATTTCCACCCTGAGCTGCTCCGTTTCTGCCATTCTGCATTGCAGACAGAGTTCCTCACTGCAACCGTCTAAAGATAGGCAACGGAGGGAAGGTGGGAGACCCATCTCTGGCAACCTCCGTATGCTCCAACAACAATATATACTTAAAACCTCGAGGGAGTCAAGGCTTCGTAGATTCGCAGGAAGTGACTCAAGATTCTCACCCGAATCAAAAGAAAGATATCGGAGGGAGGTGAGAAGCTGGAGCGCTCTCGCTTGTTCCTCTGTCAGGCTCACCATGGTCTCGTCATTATCACTCCACAGACAATTAAATTGTAGGTCTCGTAGAGATGTGAGCTGCTTGCATAAAGGCATGGAAAGCACGGCTGGGTCACTAATCTCTAGAATTTCCAGTCGAGACCAGAACTCAGAGGTCCCTTGCTGCTCAAGATTTCGAGATAAGGTGGGGGAACCGAGTACTTTCAAAGACCTCAGATTTTTCATGGACTGGAAGCCCTCGACCGAAGCAAGAGACTTGCATCTCCTAATCTCCAGCTCTTCCAGTGCTGTGCAGTATCCAAGCTGCACAGACACCAATTCTGGACTATCCCATAGTCCTAATTTCTTGATTGAAGGAAGGCGCATAAAGCTTGAATTGACCCTCCCTTCAAGTTTTGACATCTCAAATTCTACAAGTGACAAAGGAAGCAGTCCAACCTGATTACCACTTTGTTCTTGCTCCTGCAGTTTGAGATCCCATGCAGCTGACAGGTCAGGATTCATCCCAATATCTAGTATTTGGAGGGAGCTGAGGTGCTGCAGGCCATCCAAGAAACCAAGGTGTGGACACTCCCTGATCTGCAGACACTTCAAGGATGTATTGGAACGCAGCTGTGCAGACATCAAATCTTGGCAGCTAGATAGGGATAAATTTTTGAGATGGGGCAGGCCTTCAAGGGAGAAGAACTGCAAGTTGCTGGGAGAGGACTGATATAAAGATCTTCAAGTAACGTTGGGAGTAATCCATTATCATTTGTTTCGCTCATCCATGATGAGACCAGCTTGGGACAATCCTGAATTTGCAGCTTCACAAGAGAGGTGCATTCTCCAAATCCTCCACTGACTCCTGCAGGAAACTCCAGGTCTGGACATTTGCTAATATGTAAATGCTTTAGAGAACGGAGGACGTTGCATGGAACTTGCAGAAGTTGTTCATCCCTGGCTAAGGTTGTCTCTGCTGAAGCCAAACTGTTAGCTTCTGTTTCTGTAGGTTGACTGATTAATAGCAATTTTATCTGTCGACAGTCCCATAATTCCAAGTCCTCAAGGGAATGCAAATGAGGAAGCATTTCAGTTAGCCATCTGCCTGATATGCCACATGACCAAATCGAAAAAGATTTGAGAGATGGGAGGACAAAGTCATTTCTATCAGGAGTACTGTTTTCATGAACTTTCTCGGACACAACTTGTGGATGGAAAAGATTAGGGCAGCCCCATATATACAAATGCTCCAAAGCGATTAGTTGGCTAAAAACTTCACTAGAAATACAACTCAAGTTTGGAAAGTCTTTTAGATACATCAATCTTATGCCCTTCAGATTATGGAACGGTAAGATCCTACCATCCAGCTCACCCAACTCGCAAGATTCAATAGTGAATGTTCCCTGATCTGTCACCATTGTTGGAAATGTTGAAAGTCCCTTGATGGATAAGTCAGAAATCAGAGGAGAAGGTGGCATAGGAAGCGACACTATCAAACAGGGGCAATCATGGATAGTAAGTTTACGGAGACTAGAAACCAATTCCTTTTGATCTACTTGGGAAGTTGAAACCTGTAGAGGTGGAGAAGCTGTTATCCCACTGCAACATTGCAGGCTAGGCATTTGAATCAACACCAACTTCTCCAGAGAAGGAATTGACAATTCTTCAACAACAGGCACGTCCATTAACTCCAACTCCTTGAGTGCTCCCATTTCCTCTAGCGGAAGGATTGTCCATTCTCTGAAACATCATTTATCAAAGAAAGTGAACAACTTTGATTTTGCGGTTATATTGAACAAGAAAGATTAATGAGAAAAGATAAATACATTATACAATGACAATGACCGATGGTGAGTTTGCTGAGAGATGGAAACCATGACTTCTGCTCGGACTGGAAATAGTTGCTGTGGAAAAGGGTGAATTCATTTAGACCGGGCAGTCCTTCACCATCAATACCCTTAGACCAGAAGTCAGATCTTGGCCGTATGTGCCAACACATTTTTTCAATCTTGGCATATTAACTAAGACCAATTCTTCCAAATAATAAGGAATTGAGACTTCCATCAAGTTCCACATATTGATCAACTTCAGCTTCCTAAGTACTGGAAGCGTCTCAAGAGATTGAACAATTTGCCATCCTCGGCAGTTCTCCAGATGAAGTGTTTGCAGTGAGGTAACTTTATTGGCAAGCCATGTTGGTGATGTAGCACCACTGTATCGAGTCAACTGTAGGTGTTTTAGGTTCTGGTGTGGCTCAAGACCCTCAAGCACATTGTCTCTTGTTTTCTCAGCAGTAGGTTCAGGGCTCATGCTGTTATCATCCCATGACAATGACAACATTTTGAGATGCTCTTTATCTATCAAACTTGCACTCTTGGCTTCTTCTTCTGTTTTCACATTTTCAAGTTGGCAAATTCGAAGTGTTATGAGCTCATTCATCGATTGAAGCTGTGCTATATTAAAATTATTAGCATCTCGAACCTTGAATTTTAGTTCCTGAAGAGATGTCAAGTTGCCAACAGCAGCAATTTCTGAGTGCACTTTCTCATGTGCAATAAGATGCCGTAAATTAATGAGATTATTAATACCAGTAGGTACTGCAAGATTGGCTTGACTGCTAGCATCCAACACTTGGAGGTGGTAAAATTGTGTCAAAGATTGAGGAATAGAAGTATTTATTACAATGTCTCCATATCCAAATGTATCAAAGGTGGGGTTGACATCAAATTCAAGATAACGAAGATGATACGGCTTTAACAAATTGTGTACATTGTTAATGTCATCAGCTGTCACATATATCCTTAGCAATCGCAAACTTGTTGACTCCTTGCATAAAGTATGCAAGGACCTACACAACACTGTGCATCTATTGCCGAAGAACATCAAGGTCCTCAATTTTTGCAATGACCTGATACTCTGTAGAGTGTTCTCAAACTTCTCAGTAGGAAAATCACAAGGCTTATCTTTATCATAAGCAGTAGTTATGATTGACAAATGACGGACATTTGGTGGCATTTTCCTAGATCCCAATCCATCTATAGTAGCACACTCATTTGATGATACTTTTTCTGCTAAGTCATGCATTAAGTCATGCATAACATAGTGCGAGTTGATCTCTTCGAAGAAGCCCCAATCAACTAAATTATCTAAATATAGCTTCCCTGTTTCCTCCAATCTCTCAGTATGACATTCACACTTCACAAAATTTTGTGATATCCAAGCACTGATCAATTTATCCCCATTAAATTTGTGATCCTTTGGAAACAGAGAGCAGTATGAGAAACAGTGCTGCAGTTGGACCGGTAAAAATTCATAACTGAACTTCAAGATGGCTAGAATATCATCATCCTGTTCTAGAAGAGATTTCCATTTGTACTGAACTTTCCTCCAGTGCTCAAAGCTAACACTCCTGTTCAAAAGTGCACCAACACTCCGTGCAGCCAGCGGGTTGCCCCTTAGAGCTTCAGCAATTTGTTTCCCAATGGATTGCAAAGTTGGATCATTCTCCTGGTTCTCATTACCAAGAAATGCACATGCCTTGAAGAGCAACCAAAACTCAGTTTCATCCAGACCATTCACTTCAACCTTATTCATTGTTCCTATCATTCTTGCAACTGATGTCCTGCGAGTTGTTGCTAAAATCATGCAGCCGTTTGCTTCATTACATTTCAATGGAGCTAACAGCTTATCCCATCCACTCCTGTCCTTATCTTCCCACATATCATCCAATATGAGCAGAAATCTTTTGCGTTTAATTTTCTTCAATAGGGTCTCCTGCAGCACGCCAAAACTGATTATATTTTTGTACCCTTGTCTATCCTTACAAACATGTTCTAACATCTCACGTGTCAGGCTCTCTTCATTGAAACTAGCATGGTGGCCCACGCAAATTGCGCGGCTAGCATCCTTATATTTTCTCTCATATAATATCATATATATTTTAATTTTATTATTAAAATATCTTAAAATAATAACATAATTTAAATTTTGTACTAACTTTATCAAACTGTCAATGTGTAATATTCATATTATATTGTATACACGTGATAGTTATTAATTATTTTTAGTACCGAATTTTAGTTATTTCTCAATTACATTTCTATATGGCGTCTAGACTCCTCTTCCAACATTCTTTATTTTTTTAATAATGAATTTTATTCATATATTTCTTATTTTAAATTCAAAATTTTAGTTATTATAAATTATACTCTTATATGAACTCTTGACTCCTCTTCCAATATTTCTTAATTTTCAATTGCGAATTTCCATTATTTATAAATTGTATTTCTATGGTCTCTAGACTCTTTTTCTATTATTTCTTTTTTTAATTATGAATTTTCATTATTTCTAATTGTATTTCTATATGGACTCTAAACTCATCTTTAAATATTATTTATTTTTTTAATTTCGAATTTTAGTTACTTCTAAATTGTATTCCTATATGGACTCTAGACTATTGTTCCACTATTCCTTTTTTAATTTCTAATTTTAGTTATTTGTAAATTGTATTTCTATATGTATTCTAAACTCTATTTTTAATTTTATTTGGAATTTTAATAAATTCTAAATTCCTATATGGACTCTATAGTCTTTTTTCAATATTCCTTATTTTAATTCCTAATTTCTATTATTTCTAAATTGTATTTCTCTATGGACTCTAAACATATATTTCAATATTTTTTTAATTTCGAAATTCAGTTATTTTTAAATTGTATTTCTATATGGACTCTAGTCTTCTTTCAATATTTCTTATTTTTTAATTTCAAATTTTTGTTATTTCTAAATTGTATTTCTATATGTACTCTAACCTCTACTCTTAATTTTCTTATTTTTTTAATTCCGAATTTTCATAAGTTATATTGTATACCGGCATGGACTCTAGTCTTCTCTTCCTATATTCCTTATTTTTAATTCCGAATTTCAACCACTTTTAAATTGTATTTCTATATAAACTCTGTTTTTTCTTTATTTCTATATGAACTCTGTTTTTTCTTTTCTCCAATTAATATGATAATTTCTAGGCTATGAGAGCGAACATGGAGGTTTCTTTTTCTATTCCTTTAATAAGTTAATAGATTATCGGATACACAAACCCATATTCGCAGATCAAAATGGTCTTTAATTCTTTGATCATGGTATACAAATCTAGCAAGTGTTGTTTTACCAACACCACCAACACCAACTAATGGCAGAACACCTAGATCACCAGAATTCCCCTTTGTTAACAGCTCTATTATGTTGTCCCTCTCTAGATCCCTCCCATACACCTTGCGTTCAATTGGAACAGAAGTTGTCTGGCGTAGTTTCCTGGGCACACTCTGGTTTGGCATCATAGTTTGGCGTAAAACCTCTAGCTTTAGAACCCTGTGCACAGGCTTACCCCTACTGCGTAAACGATTCACTATTCCATGAATCCTCTTAGAAATGTCATGTTTAATCTCTAGAGGCAGCATGCTGCTATGAGTTGGCTCCTCTTCCTCTCTTTTCCTTTTTTGTCCATGCACGGCCCAGCTTATATTATGGGTCACGCTTTTACCTATTCGATGAAAATAGGATGGAGCCGATGAAGATGCACAGCTTCCCTCAGGGTTAGAACAAGCATCAGCACTATAACATTTCCCTGGATAAGCAAATAGCAGGTGTTATGGGGACAAGCAAGCCTCTTGCACAAAAGCAGGACATTATCTTATAACTGCTAACAATTAACCAAGGTTTCCATTCGAAGGTAACAAAAGTTGAAATAACGAGGTCATCGATAAACCAAGAAAAACAGTAAGCTCACAACTACACAAATACAAAAGAAACAGAAAGCAAGAAACATGGAGCCAAAGGTTAAGTGGTGCACCACCTTCAATCTGCTGCTGGAGGCGGTAATAGTCAAGCTCGTCCATTACGTCCTCGGCATCATAGATCAGCTCTTTTAGTTCATCCAGCGACTCGGACAGTGGCTTGTTGTCAATCTTGCTTCTCTCAGCAGCTGTGAGCACCATCTGAATGGTCCTCATCTCAGTCTCAAGCTCCTCCACTTCTTGGACAAGCCCAACTTCATGAGTCCACACTTGCATCTGTCCTGTGAAGAAACTTCCGAGGATGCTTTGCACCACCCATCCTATTGCAGCCTCCGCAGCTGCCGTGAAAACGAACCCCATGAGCTCTCAGAGCACCTAAGGTGGGCAGTAGCAGAACTGCAGAAGCACAAACAAGCCTTGCGCAAGCGGATGGGTTTAGAAGCAAGTAATGCGATTATGTATTATGGAAGCAATAGGGATGGTTCAAATCAAGGAAGGCATCAGAGAAAGAGTCAAAGAAACATGATGTGGGATCTTCACTGCAGGTTCTTTGTTCCATAGCTTCAATAGATTCGTATACTTTTTAATAGCGTGACTGTCTATGCACCTATGCAGCACACTGTTTTTACTAACGAATGATGTGTATGCATCGACCTTGAGAAAACTAGTAGCTCATGATGTCAAGTACAATCTCCACTTAACGAATAGACCCACGATGGTGCCAACGCCGCTCCCACCCCATCCGCCGGCGCCGACACTCCCGTCGGCGTCGCCCACGCCCATCCGCCTCCTCCGCAGGTCTCCAGATGTCTCTGCAGCCGCCTGGCCGTCCTCTCGACCCCCCGTCAGCGCCGCGAAAGCCTCACCATGGCTGGGGCACGGCTTGGAGCCCCCACCTCTGCCCAGATCTGAGCCAGTTGGAGCACCACGCTCCTTCGTCGAGGTGGTTCGTGCCTGGGGCAGCAGGGACAGGCCAGCTAGCAGCCCAGACCAGCAGCAGGGACAGCGCCCGGATCTGGAGCCAGATTTGATTCCACCCCCCGAGCGGAGACAGCGCCCCAATTTGAAGTCTTCAGTTATTATCCCCGTCCGGAGCAGCTACCACCCGGCCAACTCCAATCCTCCGCGCCGGAGTAATGCCTACGAGTCTACTCTACTGCGACGTCGCATCGCCGACCGGGAACAGGGAGCCAGCAATGCAGGGGATTCGAATTGGACACCGGTTAGAAGGCGGCATTGGTGGCGAAGGGAGCAGCATTCAAGCGAGGCCCAACTACTCCAGCTTTCAAGCCGCGGCCAGCGACCGCATTCATCGCGTCGAGGTGACCGCCCATCGCATCTCCCCTCTCTGCATCCCACCGCGCCTTCTGGGCAGAGACGAGCGGGAAGTGCTTCATCTGCCTCGCCAAAGACCACCGAGCCGCCCAGTGCCGGGACCCAATCCGTTGCTTCACCTGTCGTCGGTCGGGCCACAGAGCGAGAGAATGCCGCCGCACTGACTCTCCTCGTCGCACGCGCGCTCGCGACAGGCTGCCCAAGAGCAAGGCCGTCGCCGACCTGCATCACCGCGCCCACGCGAAGGCGCCGCCTCGCCGCGAACGCGCAGCAACGTCGCCTCGCCACGCCCACGCAACAACGCCACCCCGTCACGCCAATCTGCTGCTGCCTTGCCACCAACTCACCGCCGCTGCACCACTCGTCAGGCCGCCGGCGCTACCCTCCCGCCACCGCCTACCAGGTCAACATCCACGAGAATGGCGCAGCTCGGCGACCCGGCAACGCGCCCTGAGGAAGATTTCTGCTTCATCCCCACGTCGTACGCCATCGACGAGGAGCTGAGAGAGTGGGGGAACACTGCGGCTGTCTCATGGGCAATCCGTGCGCCACCTTCCACAGGGGCCCCGGAAGTTGAGGAGGCAATCCGGGAGGAGTTCAAGCTTCACCAAGGGGAGGTCGCTGTCTCCCTGCACCACCCAGAAGCCTTCTTGATCAAATTCCAGCATCGCCGCCACTGTGAAGACGCGGTGAAGAAGGGCTTCGCCAAGCGCCGCGGCATCGAGGTGCACTTCATCAAGTGGCGCAGCCTCCAAAACGCCCTTGGCGTTGCTCTGATGTTCAGGGTGCGTCTATGTCTGGATGGCGTGCCTATGCACGCGTGGGCGGCGGACATCGCCGAGCGGCTCATTGGACGCACCTGCGCCCTGGAGCAAATCGAGACTGACCTCGTGCACCCGGTGGAATCCGGCAACACCCGCACGATCAATCTCTGGGCATGGACTGCGAATCCGAGCACAATCCCCAAGCGGATGTGGCTCGGGTTCACCAATCGTGCAAAAGACAAGCAAGCAGAGCTTCTGTTCGTGGAGGAGAAGCCGCCTGAGCATTGGCAGAGAGGCGTCCGCCACCCTGTCCTCTTCCACCTCGAGGAGATCCACGACTACACGTCGGCGGGTGTGGTCCTCACGAATGAAACCTCCTGCCAGCCGACGCGGCGCCGACTTCCACCCTGGAACCTAGGGGTGATTGATGGCGAGCCGGTGCCAGCTCGCGCCTTCGAAACGTTCCCGCATCACCCGCAGCCGCCGCGCTCGGTCCATGAACGCTTGGGCCGCAGCAAGGAGCGAGATGACGATGACCGTGTCGGTCGGGATGGCAGGAGGGGCCGCGACCACCGTGGTGGCAAGGGCGGCCGCGACCGCAGCCGCGAACATGACGGCCGCAATGACCGTGGTGACCGCGATGAACATGGGGAACGAAGCACCCGAGACGACTGGCGAGGCCACGGGGGGCGTCGCACCGAGCGGCCATGGCGACGCCGCGAGTAGAACGACGACCATCCAACCTTCTTCGACAATCATCGCCGGTGGGACCACGACGGCGACGACGACAACGACGACCGTGGACGCCGCGATCTCGCGCGGGGCCGCGAGTCTTGGAAGAACGGAGAAGCGGAGTTTCGCCGTGAGCACACGCGCTCACCGCGGCCACGCGACAAGGAGAACAGCAACCGCTACAGGGGGAGGCGCAACCGAGGGGGCGAGTCTACAGAACCTGAGCTGAGCGGGCATCACCAGCTGACATCGCCGAATCAGAGGGAAAATGACGCTATGGTAAGCAAATTTCAATTTCTTCTAGCCATGCATTCCCCTGTCTCGAAGGACAACCCGGCGGCTGAGGAGTTCAACCAGACCAACACTCTGTTGGAGAAGATGCAAGAACCGAGCAAGGCGAGGCAAGGGGATGAAGCCTGGTCCATGCTAGAACCAATCGCGGTGAGCCGGGTCTTCGCGCGTATCAAGGGTGACCTGCCGGCGAAAGCCTCCCCGCAGGAGACCACCTTGCAGGAGATTGAAGAAGCACTTGCCAGAATGGGAATGGAGGCGGCAGCAGGGACCGAGGAGCCGTCGCTGGGCCCGCAATCACCGTGTTGGACGGCGGTGCACCTCCCTGCTGCGAACAAGGAAGACGCCCTCGTCCTGCAATCGCTGGAACAGAGCGTCATGGCCATGGCCGCCGTGACGAACACGCCAAGCGGCGAGACGACGACGACAACAACAACAACGACGCCACGGACGTCGGCACTGCTCGTCCTCCCTGCTACGAGCAAGGCAGATGCCCTCGTCCCGCAGTCGCCGGAGCATAACATCGGCGCGGCGACAACGGCATCGGCGACAGTGACGCCTGCACAGCTCGCCCTGGACAGCCTGTTCGCGACGCCGCCAATGGCGGTCATCCCCACGCCGCCACCGACAAAAGAGGTGGCAGTCAGTCGCCGCGTCAAGCTCCGCAAGCAGTACAATGCTGGCGACAAACGCCGGAGTGCTCGCATCGCCAAGCAGCCGGCATTGCCGACGATGGAACGGTGCCAGCGCGTCCTCCTCAAGCGGATGGGATGGCTGCCCGGCGGCGACGACGCTGCTCCGATGGAAGAGGTGCTCGCTCAGTACGTCGCAATGTTCGAGGGACCGCTTCCGCAGCACATCATCGCGGCGCTCACGGCGGTGTTCGGCATCGACATTGAAGACGACTACAACCCCACGGACGCCCTTGTTGAGATGGTGGGAGAAGGGGTCGATGAGGCTGCCACCGAGGTTGAGGAGATCATCGCTTGATGCTTCCACCAGCAAGGGGAAGCTGGAGATTGCAATCTCCATGTATCGTCATGTCAAACTATCCTTTTGTAGCTGGACCCTCGGCAGCCTGCGCGCGCCCATTCCAGCAATTCAAGACTTCCCTCGTTCCTGTTGCATGTATCGTCGATGTTGCCACGGGCATAAGCCTGATTTGAACCTCCTACAGTCTTCGTTTCCTACTATAATTGCTACGGAGAGGAATTGCGAACGGAGCGTGGCGATGAGGCAGGCTATAGGGTTTAGCGGCGTGGCGATGAGGCAGCGCACTCAGGGCATCGACGACCTCAGCGATCGCCAAAAAACGATGACGATCGAGTGCATCGCTGAAAAAAGTGACGACGACCGAGTGCGTGGACCGCGTGAGCCGCTGGAAAAAAGAAGCAGGCCTACCTATTCCCCCTCTAACGCCACCGGCCCAAAACAAAGCCCGCCTTCACCTACACCTACACAAGTACTGCGCCAACGTGCCCCATGGGCCTTGCGGGTAGGGCCAGGAAAGCAAATGGCCACCACCTCTAACAAGTTGGACAAGTTGGGCCCTCCTGAGCTGGACCAAAGTCTGGCTGCCTGGGCCAAGCAGAATCAGAGAGACAGCCTTTATTTCATATGTCACAAAACCTGCAAATAGTTAACTGGAATGTGCGGGGGTTAAATTCCGCCGCGCGGTGCAGCACAGTGCATGAGCTTATGCTGGACATGAAATGCAACATGGCATGTTTTCAGGAAACGAAACTCCGGAACATAGATGACTCACTCGCCAGGTTCCTAGGACGCTACAAACTCGATCGCTTCGACTTCGAACCAGCTAGAGGGACGAAGGGAGGAATCCTGCTACTTTGGGATAGCAACACTTTAAATGTGCAGAACGTCCGAGTGGGTCGCTTCTCTATCTCAGCAGATGTCACAGTGATCCAATCAAACACTTCCTTCATGCTAACCGGAGTATATGGGCCTACAAGGCAAAGGCTAAAAGAGGCCTTCCTCCGGCATTTAAGAAGACTCAAGCCGAATTCGGGAGAAAGCTGGCTGCTCCTGGGGGATTTTAACATGATTTACAGGGCCAGAGACAAGAGCAATGGGAATATTAACCTTGCGAGTATGACCCGCTTCCGACTAGCCCTTAACCACTGTGAGCTAAAAGAAATCCACTTACAGAACAGAAAGTTCACCTGGAGCAATGAGAGACGACGACCGATCATGGTGAAACTGGACCGATGCTTCTGCAATGAGGCTTGGGACCTAGCCTTCCCCCAGCACGTCCTGAATGCACTGCCATTAGGCCCTTCTGATCACTGTCCACTACTACTCTCTAATACTTCAGGACCGCGGAAACCATGTCCCTTCAAGTTCAAGAATTTTTGGACAAGGATGCCTGGATTCAAGGACGTTGTTGCGGCAGCTTGGAATAAGCAGACGACTCACACAGAACCCATGCATAGGTTAAACCATAAGTTGCAAACTACCGGAAAGAGCCTACGAGAGTGGTCCAGAGGAATCTACACTGAGGCGAAAATCCAATTTCACATGGCGCTTGACGTCATCCAGCGGTTAGACACAGCGCAGGAGCAAAGAGAGCTCACAACGCTAGAACACCGGCTGAGAGCAGGACTCAAACGACGCCTACTTGGTCTGGCAACGCTTGAATGCGCAAGGAAGAGGCAAGCTTCCCGCGTAACGTACATCAAGGAGGGAGACGCAAATACAAAATTCTTCCACCTCAAAGTCAACGCTCGAAAAAGAAAGAATTACATCCAAAGACTGCGAAGTGGAGGTGGCTGGGCTGTGAGCCACCAAGATAAAGATGCGGTCATATTCGAACACTTTTCTAGGATGATGAGTAGGCCAGAACCGAGAACATGCGATATTAACTGGCAAGCCTTGCATGCCCCAACGACGGACCTGTCGCATCTAGACGATCCTTTCACGGAACAGGAGATTCATCGGGCAATCAAGGAGATGCCAGCTGGCAAGGCACCAGGGCCAGATGGCTACACGGGGAACTTCTTTAAAGTTTGCTGGGACACTATCAAGGGGGATATAATGGCAGTTTTTGAATCGCTTAACAATCTGAGATGCGCAAACATGAACCTCCTGAACTCAGTGAACATCGTCCTGATTCCAAAAAAGGAAGGCGCGGAGGAGGTGACGGACTATAGGCCCATTAGCCAAATCCACAGTATAGCAAAGATCCTCTCTAAGACCCTGGCTTTGCGGCTACGATCACACATGCAGACCCTCGTCACAGTCAATCAAAGTGCCTTCATCAAAGGCAGGAGCATCCATGACAACTTCCTCTATGTTAGAAATCTGGCAAGAAGATACCATAGAACCAGACGGCCAATGCTTCTCTTCAAGCTTGACATAACCAAAGCCTTCGATTCGGTGCGTTGGGATTACCTTTTAGCCATGATGCAACATCATGGGTTCCCGTAGAAATGGAGAGACTGGGTGACGGCCATACTCTCTACCTCCACCTCGCAAGTACTACTCAACGGGATACCGGGAGAGAAGATAGCACATGGCAGAGGGCTCAGACAAGGGGACCCATTATCACCGCTTCTCTTCATATTGGCAATTGACCCCATACAATGGATACTATCCAAAGCAACGGAACTAGACGCCATAACTAAGTTAAGAGGCAGAGCGGCTCGCCTCAGAATCTCCATGTACGCTGATGACGCAGTGGTTTTTTTAAACCCTGTGAGAAAGGATGTCCAGGCCTTCACCAACATCCTCGTGCGTTTTGGACGTGCGACAGGACTGGTCACAAACATGCAAAAATCGCAGGTGGCGGCAATCAGATGTACAAGCATCAAAGCTCTGCGGGCCCAATTCCCCATAAAATACTTAGGACTACCGCTTATACTTGGAAGGATGTGCAAGACGGACGTCCAACCGATCTTTGATAAAATAGCAAACCGGGTCACAGGCTGGAGAGGGAAAAACATCGGACCGGCAGGGCGATCAACTTTAGTCAAGTCGGTACTGACTGCGCAGCCTATTTACTTGCTCACTGCACTCAAGATTTCTAAGGAAGCCTTGGGCACTCTGGATGCAAAAAGAAGAAAATTCCTTTGGGCAGGGACGGGGGACATTACAGGAGGGAAATGCAAGGTGAACTGGAAAAGGACGTGCCTTCCAACTGCACTAGGAGGACTAGGGGTCCTGAACATGGAAATGTTTACGAGGGCCTTGCGACTGAGATGGCTCTGGCATGAATGGAAAGACCCCACCAAGCCTTGGGTGGGACTAGAGACACCGTGCGATGAAACGGACAAACTGCTTTTTGCCGCAGCTACCAAAATAACAATAGGGGATGGAAGCACGATTCGCTTTTGGGAATCCGCCTGGCTAGATGGGCAAAGACCAAAGGACAGCATGCCGCTCGTCTACGCAATTTCCAAGAAAAAAAACAAATCACTACGTGAAAGCATTGAAAATGATGCCTGGATTGATGACCTGGAGCTAAATGGTAACGCTACTTTCACAGTGGACCTGATCAGCCAGCTCGTGTCCCTATGGAACGCAACCCAGGACATCGTGCTAAACCAAAACGAGTCAGATCACATCATCTGGAAGCTCTCGAACCATGGAGAATACTCGGCTTCTTTGGCATACAAGGCTCAGTGTCTAGGAACAGTCGGCACCAACCTTAACCCCCTAAGTTGGAAATCTTGGGCTCCTGCAAAATGCAAATTCTATGCGTGGCTTGTGATTCAAAACAGAGTTTGGACTTCCGATCGGCTAGCTAAAAGAGGATGGCCTAATAGTGGTGTGTGCCCCCTGTGTCGTACGACGAATGAGACGGCATGCCACCTATTAACCTCCTGTAGATACACCAGAAGGATCTGGAGACTGACGGCTGGCTGGGTGGCTTATCAGCAATTGAACCCGAGCAATTGGGAGCCATGCCAAAGCGTACACGATTGGTGGGAAATGCTAGCCAACAAAAGGGAAGTGCCCAAGAAAGGGCTGCGATCCTTAATCCTACTCATAGCCTGGGAAATCTGGAAAGAAAGGAACCAAAGGATCTTCGAACACAAGGAAACGACGGCCCCCAACCTCATGGCAAAAATAAAGGAAGAGGCAAGAACATGGATAATGGCAGGCGCAAGGCGACTTGGAGAATTCCTCCCAACTTAGCCACAGCGCTTATGTAATTTTGTACAGCTTTTTTGCCCCTTGGGGATGTATTTTTTACGTCTATATCTAATGAAATAGCACAGTCTCGTGCTGATTCCTTTCAAAAAATGATGTCAAGTACCAGTTACTTTGCTAAAAAAAAAACTCTCATCTCAGTATAAGATGATTAAGCAGCTGGAACAGCACTACTATGTTATATCAGCAAAGTGGAAGCAATCTGCTAACTCAGTAAATTAACATGGTTATCACATCAAGCCAAGAATGCAACTTGTAAAATACAAAATGGGATTACCATATAGTGTTACCTCGGAGCTGATGAGTCGCCAAGACAGCAGCCGATGGATTATATTACAATACACCGATTCTGCCAAACCAAAGGCTTGCCGCCATTGAAATCCATGCAAACTGGACAAATTAAAAACCAACCCAGACGAAATCAAGGTTGGGTTTTGCCAACTTCCACTTGGAATTGAAAAAAAAAAGAAAAGAAATCAAATGGCGAAGAGAAGAAGTTGAACACTGCAGTGCTGCACCTGACGTAGCAGCCGGCCAAGCTGAGAGAGGGGTTTCCCTTTGCCGATGGGAACGGCTGAATAGTTGAAGCTGGCTAGGACGGATGCAGCTCCTCCGAATGCTCGCATGGTGGGGATGGCTGTCAGGAGGAAGAGACAGGGAGAGGCAAGCCTCCGCCTCCGCCGGCGGCGGCGGCGGCGGCGGCGGCGGCGGCGCAGCTCTCCCTCTCGCACCGTCATCGCCGGCTTCGCCGCTGCCGGCAATCACGGGTCGACGCCTCCAAGGCACCAAGCTCCCACCACCAGCAGCCCAGGTCGACAGAGTCATGGGCCCGTTTGGCACATACAGAAAATCATCAGCCCATATCCGACCCATTTTACTTTTTTTTTTAAGATTACACGGCGGCAGACAACGCACACACCGGACTCACACCTCCACGAATGCATCCCCTAACACATGATTCAAGAGACGAAAACTAGTGACGCATCCTTAATCTTACTGAAATCCTGTTAAAAATCCACCTACATGTGTGTAATATTCGTGAGTAGCAGGATTTAAACCCTAGTAGATGAAGTCATGCATCCACAATTCCACCATCACACGACTATGCTTCGGTGCTTCCCTGACCCATTTTACTCCAGAGCTACAGTAAATCAGCAAAGCAGCCCAGCCCTTCTCTTTTCGGTTCTTCTTACCCATTTTCCATTCACATCTCCGGGCTTTGCCAACAAGCAAGAGACACGACCAATTTTATCCATCCTTTTGGTCTCTATCGAACCAAAGAGCTGATCATCAATATGAGCTGTGGTTGCTACAGCTCATCTTTGTTTCGTGATAAGCCTCTTGCTGGCACTTATGTTTCATCTTCAATTCTCCATCCTTTGGGGTTAATGTAGAAAGGAAACATAATGCGAATTTGGTAGCGCTTTTATTTTATAGGCCATAATGGGGACAACAAAGCAGTTTGTCATATGGAAATGGATAAAGAAATTCAGTTTTCATGCTAATATCTACAAGTAAAGCTTCTGAAAGAAAAAGACAAAAAAAAAAAAAAACGAAACGCAAGCGCACTCGTAACACATATCCAACTGTTCAAATTAATTGGTTTCTTCTCTCCTCAAAAGCTGCTCATAGGTATATCCATCACACATTTGCTTTCACCTGCATTAATTTGTCATTTCTCTTCTGCTAAATCCTTGTGAACATCAAGCGACTGGTGCAGGTTTAACATCATCTGCTTCTGCAACTTCGAGTGAAAGGACTCAAATGGAGGGCGAGTGAGCAGCAGCAGTGGCTCTCTACTGTTACGTACTCATCCTGTGATGTATCCTTGCAGAAGCCTATTCAAAATCTTGGTGCTGCATGTTTAAGTGTTGTGGAAGAAGATGTAGATTAAGTCGAATGCATGCATGTAGAGCAACATTACAGCAGTGTGCGAAATTCTTACCAACGATGATGGCTTCTTTCAGAAACAAGCAAGAAACCGAATGTACTAGTCATGCAGTTTTTGAGGTATAGACAGGTACTATCTTGAACATGTGCATACGGTGCTTTACATGCAGTAGCATCAGAGGCAAGGGTCGGAGCCTGCTAGCTCAATAAGGAGCGAAATGCTCGTGTGTTCCACAACCAGGAGAAATCTGCTGGCTTTCTCTTTGGTGCCATCAAGGAGGAGGTCGTAATATGGAATGAAGCCGGAGTTCGTAAGGATCTGGGAGAGTAACAGCCAAGCCGTAGCTCTTTCTTGTTTCGGGAGGTTGTTTGGTAGCAATCTCCGTTCAGTTCCTGACAGTCTCTTGTCGAGTCTCAAAAACTTGTAAATTTGTACATACCCCCAATCTTAATGAAATTTGGTTGGCCTTTTTCTTCAGCCGACCCGGCAAAAAAATATAGGGGCGGCGGGGTCTCGAGATCCCACTACTATCCCCCAGATCATGGAGACCCCCTAAGCCCCCACTAAAAATTTCTTCCATAGATACATATGATGTGGGGGCTAGAGATTCTTCCTAGTTTATTCAGCTACCACTATTATTTTTTTCTGGATTCGCCCCTGGATGCATCCTTGCAGAAGCCTCTTCAAACATTAGGAAGAAATAAAGAATTGCTTCGTCTTTCAGATTGGACCCGCCAAAAGACCCAAAAACTGAATAGTGCTGCTTGCTATGTTTCTACAACAATAGCAAAGATAGGAGTTACACACAAGCCAAATGCATGCGTACATTTTTCAGACCCGGTGTACATGCGGACAGTATAGATTCTAATTGGGGGGGAATGCAGTTGCAACATAATTAGACATGGGAATATCAACCATAATCATGCATGGAATCTCCCGGGTGAATTATGGGGAACAAGATAGCTATTGTAAGCTATATATGAATATGATCCAGTCATTACAGCAGTTGGAGGCTACCAGAGAAGCTCTTGTGCTATATGCATGAATCATAGCTCGAATGATAGAAGAAACACAAAAAACTTACCCACGTTTTCTTGTTCCTTTTTATGAGCCGAAGTAAAGAACCATCAGATTACTTTGAGCCATAGATAACCACGGGCAGTGGTGTGGCATGATCTACAGGTTACCACATCAACTAACCAACCATACTATTCGTTTAGTTGGATAATGCTTGTGCAGAGAAAGTGACTGACCCAAGCTTAATATCGTCTGACGCTTCTAGCAGTTAGTGAGAGGAACTGAATGGAGGGCAAGACTCTCTTCTGCATGCCCATCCTGCTGTCTGCTGATGGGCTGATCAGCTGCAGCTGGGACAGATGACCTTACATCTTGTATAGATGACCACACCAAGAACTCTACACCAAGTACCTTCAAGATCATTGAAAATGATTAATGTTGATGTAAGTCACAAAAATATCGAGTTTAGTGTAATTCAATAATCCACTGTCAAACAACTATCAACCAATTAAAAAAAGTAGCTCATGCTATCTCCCATACAAGTTCCTACAATTACTAAGTTCGGTTAATGTCTTTTCCACTCTCTCCTAGTTTCCCCGCAAAAAAAAAAAAAAAATCTCTTATAGTTGTAATCCACGATCTACATTACACTAACCATTCCTTATTTTCTGTTACTCTAGCGAAGTATGCAATTGATTATAAGTCGAAAATAATCTAGACTAGGCAGCCTTGAAGACTTAAACACAGGCAAGATGACCATGCCGATGCTGGCAGCAAAACTGAAATGGCAGTCAAGGCAGCATTACAACATGCGGTGACTCGCATTGCTGCAGTACATCTAAAGAAAGATGATCAAAATATGTGACTCGTGGAAACAAAACTGAACCTCAGGAGTGTCTTACAGGGATCGATTCACTGTTTGTAAATAATCTCAACTTTAAGCTTCTCCGTTTCTGCTATTCTGCATTGCATACAGAGCTCCTCGCAGCATCCGTGCAAATCAAGGTAATTGAGAGAAGGTGGAAGGCCCATCTCCGGCAACCTTCGGATGCTCCGGCACTCATCGATACGTAAGACCTCGAGGAAGTCAAGGCTTTGTAGATTTGCAGGAAGTGACTCAAGCTTCTGGCACCGCGAGAAACCAATTTGTCGGAGGGAGGTGAGAAGCTGGAGTGCTCTCTCTTGTTCCTCCGTCAGGCTCACCATGCCCATAGACCAAAATTGTAGGATTCTTAGGGATGTGAGCTGTTTGCATAAGTGCACAGAGAGCACAGCTGCATCATCAACCATTAGACTTTCCAGTCGGTACCACTTCCCAGAGGACTCTTGCTGAAGATATGGAGATAAGCTGCGGGCACCAAGTACCTTCAAGGATCTAAGGTTTCTAATTGAGTGGAAATCCTCAATTGAAGCAAGCAACTTGCAGTTGATAATCTCTAGCTTTTCCAGTGTCGTGCAGTATTTCAACTGTATAGACTTCAAGGCCGGACTATCCCGCACCGCTAATTTTGTTACGGAAGGAAGGCACAGAAAGTGGGGATGGATACTACCTTCGAGATTTGAGATGTGAAGTTCCACAAGTGATGAAGGAAATACCCGAGCCTGATTGTCACCTTGTTGTCGCTCTTGCAGTTTGAGATGCCATGAAGAAGACAGCTCAGGATTCATCTGGATGTCCAATCTCGAAGGGAGCTGAGGCCCTCCAACACACTCAGGGACCGGCATCCCGAGATATTCAGATACTCCAAGGTCGTACAAGAATGAAGCTGCATGTACTTCAAATGCTGGCTCCTACCTAGGCCTAACCTTCTGAGGCAGGGAAGGCCTTCAGGGGAGAAGGATTGCAAGTTTTCTGAGATAGGACTGAGGCTAAGATCTTGAAGTGACACTGGGAGTAATCCATTATCATTTGTTTCGCTCACCAATGCTGAGACCAGTTTGGGGCAATTCTTAATCTGTAGCTGCACAAGAGAGGTATATCCTGCAAAGCCACCACTGCCACCCCAAAACTCTAGGTTTGGACATTCAGAAAGGGAGAGCCGTTTTAGAGAATAGAAGAGACCACATGGAATTTGCAGAAGTTGTTCATTCCCTGCTGAAGCCAAACTGCTGGTTACTTCCCTTTCTGTAGGTTGATTGGTTAATAGAAACTTTATCTGTGGACAATCTAATAACTCCAACTTCGCAAGGGACTTGACATGTTGAAGCATTTGAGTTAACCACCTACCTGCTATGCCACATGATGAAATGGTGAGAGATTTGAGAGATGGGAGGGCAGGGATGTTTGTATTATTTGCCTGATCTGAGATCTGTAGCTGGAGCAAATTAGGACACTTGTGTATAACCAGACACTCTAAAGAGATGAGCTGGTTGAAACATTCAGTTGAAATACGAGTCAAGTTTGGACACCTTTGAAGGTACATCGATGTAACGCCCTTCAGATTATGGAATGGTAAGATCCTGCCATCCAGTTCACTCAACTCGTCAGATTCAATAGTGAACTTCCTATTGTTTATCTCCATTGTTGGAAATGCTGAAAGTTTCTTGATGGACAAGTAAGACATAACAGGAGAGGGTGGAATAGGAAGGGACACTACCAAACTGGAGCAATCATGGATAGTGAGTTCACGGAGACTAGATATCCATTCATTTTGATCCACTTGGGAAGTCGAAACTTGTACAGGCGGAGAAGCTGTTATCCCACTGCAAATTTGCAGGCTCCGCATTTGAATTAGCACCAACTTTTCCAGAGAGGGAACTGACAATTCTTCGACAATAGGCACATCCATTAACTCCAAATCCTTGAGCGCTCGCATTTCTTCCAGTGGAAGGATTTTCCACATTCTGAAAAATCATTTAACAAAGTAAGTGCACAATAAAATTCACAATTCTACTAGGATTGATGGGAATAGATAGCTTACATTATGCGGTAACAGTGACCTATCGTGAGTTTGTTGAGAGATGGAAACCATGACTTTTGCTCAGCATGAAAATGATCCCTGTGGAAAAGCACAAACTCGTTTAGTTGAGGGCAATCCTTCACCATCAATACCCTTAGACGGGAAGTCAATTCTATCCCATACGTGCCAACACAATTTTCCAATTTTGGCATATTAACTAAGACCAACTCCTCCAAATAGGAAGGAATTGAGACTTCCATCAAGTTCCACATTCTGATCAACTTCAGCTTCCTAAGCAGTGGGAGCATTTCAAGATACTGAACAGTTTGCCATTCTCTACAGTTCTCTAAATGAAGTACCTGCAACGAGGTAACTTTACTGGCAAACCAAGTTGGGGATGTAGCACCACTGTACCCAGTTAATTGTAGATGTTTGAGATTCTCATGTGGCTCAAGACCCTCAAGCACATCATATCTTGTATTCTCTTCAGTAAGACCTGAACTCATGTTATCATTCCATGACAATGACAACTCCTCGAGATGCTCTTTGTCCATCAACCTTGCACTTATGGCCTCTTTTTTAGTTTTCACATTTTCGAGTTGAGAAATTCCAAGTATTACAAGATCATTCATGGCTTGAAGTTGTCCTATCTCAAAATTATCAGCATTTTGAACCTTGAAAATTAATTTCTGAAGACAGGTCAACTTACCAACACTATCAATTGCTGAGTGCACTTTCTCATGAGCAATAAGATGACGTAAATTAATGAGCTTATTCATACCAATAGGAACTGCAATATTGCCATTACTGCTAATATCCAACACTTGAAGGTGAAAAAAATTTGTGAAGGCTTGAGGAATAGAAGTATTTGCAATGTCTATATGTCCAAACATATTTGTCGCGGGGACAACAATGAATTCAAGATAACGAAGATGATGCGGCTTTAAGAAATTGTGTGTAGAGCTGATGTCGGAAATTGTCACATAAATCCTTAGCAACCGTAACCTTTTTAATTCCTTGCATAAAGTCTGTAAGGACCTTAGTAACATTGTGCTCCTTCGGCCGAAGAACATCAAGGTCCTCAGTTTTTGCAAAGACCTGATATTCTGTAATTTGTTCTCAAAGTTCTTAGTAGGAAAACTGTGAGGTCCATCTTTATCATAAGCAGTTGTTATGATTGACAAATGCCGAACACTTGGTGAAATTTTATTGGATTCCAGTCCATCTATAGCAGCACACTCGTTTGAAGAAACTTTTTCTGCCAAGTCATGCATTAGATCATGCATAACATAGTGTGACTCAACCTCTTCGAAGAAGCCCCAATCAACTAAATTATCCAAATATTGCATCCCTGTTTCCTCCAATCTCTCTGTACGGCACTCACATTTCACAAAATCTTGTGATATCCAAGCATGGACCAATTTTTTCCCATTAAATTTGTGATCCTTTGGGAACAGGGAACAGTATGAGAAACAATGCTGCAGGTGGACCGGTAGATATTCATAACTAATCATCAAGATGGATAGAATATCATCATCCTGTCCTACAAGAGATTTCCATTTGTACTGAACTTTCTTCCAGTGCTCAGAGCTAACACTCCTGTTAAGAAGTGCACCAACACTCCGTGCAGCCAGTGGATTGCCCTTTAGTTCTCTAGCAATGTCTTTCCCAGTGGATTGAAAATTTGGATCATGTTCCAGGTTCTCATAACCATTAAATGCCCATGCCTTGAAGAGCAACCAAAACTCTGTTTCGTCCAGACCATTCACTTCAACCTTGTTCACTGTTCCTATCCTTTTTGCAACCGATGTCCTTCGAGTTGTCACTAAAATCATGCAGCCGGTTGCTTCATTACATTTGAATGGAACTAACAGATTATCCCATCCACTCATGTCCCCATCTTCCCACATATCATCCAATACGAGAAGAAATCTTTTGCGTCTAATATTCTCCAAAAGGGTCTCCTGCAGTGCACCAAAACCGATTATATTTGCATAGCCTTGTCTATCTTTACACACATGCTCTAAAATCTCACGTGTTAGGCTCTTCTCATTGAAATTATCAGATACACAAACCCACATTCGCAAATCAAAATGGTCTTTAATTCTTTGATCATGGTATACAAATCTAGCAAGCGTTGTTTTCCCAACACCACCAACGCCAACTAATGGCAAAACACCTAGATCACTAGACTTTCCCTTTGTTAAAAGCTCTATTATGTTGTCCCTCTCTGCATCCCTCCCGTACACCTTGCGTTCAATCAGAAGGGAAGTTGTCTGGCGTGGCTTCCTGGGCTCACTCTGAATCTGCTTTGACATTGCAATTTGGCACGAAAGCTCTAGCTGAAGAACCTCCAGCACAGGCTCACCCTTAATGCGCAATTGATTCAGTATTCCTTTGATCCTCTCAGTAAGGTCACGTTTAATCTCAAGAGGTAGTATGATGTTATGAGTTGGCTCCTCCTCTCTTTTCCTTTTTCTGCCATGCATGGCCCAACCAATAATTTGATTCATGCTGCTGCTTACTTGCTGAAAAAAGGATGGAGTGTATGAAGACACACAGCTTCCCTCAGGATCAATACAAGCAGAAGCACGAGAACCTTTCCCTGGATAAGCAAGCAATCAGTTATTATGGGGACAAGCAAAAGAAAGCCACTAATAATTAACCTAGGTTTCCTTAAAACAATAATAGATGTTGAAACAATGGAAAAAGTAATCTCAATTAATCGAGGTATAAACTGGCAGGTGGTGCCTATGGTATCAGCTGCTCTTAGCCACATAATAAGCTCATAGCCCTACCAATACAAAACAAGAAGAAAGCAAGAAATATGAAGCAAAAGATTAATGATTGAGGCACCACCTTCGATCTGTTGCTGGAGCTGGTAATAGTCAAGCTCGTCCATCACATCCTCAGCATCAAAAAGCAGATCTTTAAGCTCATTCAGCGACTCAGATAATGGCCCGTTGTCAATCTTTCTTCTGTCAATGGTTGCGAGCACCATCTGCATGCTTCTCATCGCAGACTCAAGCCCTTGCACAACTTCGGTAAGCCCAACTTCATGAATCCAAACCTGCAAATGTCCAGTGAAGAAACTTCCGAGGATGCTTTGCACCACCCATTCTACTGCAGCTGAGGCTGCAGTGACAACCAACCCCATCAGCTCTCAGTGCACCTAAAACGGGCAGTCACAGAACCTGCAAGAACAAGCCTTGCACTAGCAAATGGATTTAGAGGAACTTTATGTACTGATGCATTATTGAAGCATCAGGGATGGCAGAAAGCAAGGCAGGTAACACAGAAGGAGTCAAGGATACGTGATATGGGCTCTGCACTGCACAACCGTGGAAGCACCTCTCTGAAACAAATCATTTGTTGGCATAATGTTTGGTACTATAAGTAATTGCAAGTTGTGACGTTGCGTACCAACTTCTAGATTTTGTTGCCTATAGGAGTATCTATCAAGATTTGATGATAAAATGGTAAGATCACTACCTTGATTTCTGCAAAACAATTTTACGGAACCTCACTTCCTGAACTTGAAAATTGAAAAGGGAAAAAAGGAGCATAGTGTGAGGTCTTTACTTTAACATCTTGGAATTACACTGTTATTTTGTTACAAGTGGTACAATCACCAGTGGAGACAAATTACAAGGGACACGCTTAAACCTTAAACTAGATCCTGCTATGATCCTTGTACCTAGTGACAATGGCATACAGCATGCGGGAAATCACCACTAGTCCCGGGTAAAAGACCAAATTCCAGTCGTGACATATTTGTAGGAAACAAATAGAACTATAGCTTATTGAAACAAATATACTCAAATCTTCTCACATGCCCAATTTACATATCTATGACAAACCATGGAACCAAAGATTATCATGTCTAACTGCATGTACTTCAAATGCTGCTCTTTTGAACTTGGAGGGAGTACATGATGGTCTGAGGTGGAATGCACCTCCTATTGTCAGTAAACTTTCCAAGTTAGAAATTACTAGGCTGTGACAAACCGACAATAGAATTGCAAGGCAATTTCGTGGAAGCAGGTACTAAAATTGACGAAACAATGCCTTCACTAGGTCAGTTAGCAGTTAACATGGTTACCTTTTTCTGGTCAAGTGGTAACTTGCGGAACTGAACAATGAGTACGTAATCAGCATACAGTGTCTGAGTGTTACCTGAGGTGAAATGAACATGAGGTGCCACACACAGAAGTCAAGGGTAAAACAATAAACCGCCGATTTTATCCAATCCATGATCCAACCAACGGTTGTCACTTCTGAACTCAACATCAAACCCACAAAAAATTTACGGTTTGATTTCTTCATTTTTAACAATTATCAGTTGGAATTGAAGGATGAAATAGCAGAAAAAGTGGATCTGGCCTCTGAAGTCTGAACCGGCCAAAAATTTGGGAGCTTTCACCCCCACGCACGCACGTTGATGGGTGAGTGCAGAGCGGAGGAGGTGAATCTAGACAGCAGGTAGGGTATTTGATTTGACGGGAGCGGCGATTTTCGCCGGCGCGGAATCCTCACCACCGGTGGCCTTCAGCGGCAGCTTTGAGCGATCGAGCAGTGTGCAAACGAATAGCTAGCTGCAGGCAGAGGAGAGGCCGGTAGCAAGAGAAGTCGCGGCCACCCGCCGGATTAGCGAATCCGGGAGAGGAGGACGCGGTAGATGCTTGCATTGCCGCCGCCGGCCGCCAGCCGCGATTCTGAGGGAGGAGAGATCGCGGAATAGCGCGCGCAAAGGACTGATTTTTATTTTTATTTTTGTCAGCACCGCACAGACGAACTGGACTTTGGCTCCGTTCGTTCCCCCCTCTTCCCAACTCCTCTCCCTCGTTTTCCGCGCGCACGCTTTTCAAACTACTAAACGGTGTGTATTTTGCAAAAAATTTCTATACAAAAGTTGCTTAAAAAAATCAAATTAATCCATTTCTGAAAAAAAAATTAGCAAAAACTTAATTAATCACGCGCTAATGGATCGCTCCGTTTTCCGCAATCACTATGCAGCTTTCCATCCTCCTTATACGAACGCAGCCTTTGTACTGTACTACACGTGCGAGAAAATTGCTACTATACTGTGGTTTTGCACTGTTTATATCCAACATTTAACCATTCATTTTATTAAAAAAATTAGCATGCGCAAAGGACTGATTTTTATTTTTATTTTTGTCAGCACTCTGAACTGGACTTTGTATTGTACTATACGTGCGAGAAAATTGCCACTATAATGTGGTTTTGCACTGTTTATATCCAACGTTTAACCATTCATTTTATTAAAAAAAATTATAATTAGTATTTTTATTATTATTATATGATAAAACATAACAGTATTTTATATGTGACTATTTTTTAAAAAAATTTCATAATTTTTTCAAATAAGACGAACGGTCATAACCACAACCGCACTTAAAATGGTATTGCACTACCGCACTTAAAATGGTATTGCACTAGTTTCTCCGTCTCAATATAAGTGTATTTAGAATATGATGTGACATATTTTAGAACTATACTTTTGAACCGACTACGATACTATCCAGAACTATATTTTGGTTTCACTAGATTATCACTCTCAATATGTTTATATACATATAGGTACTTAATTCACTGGTTTTATCTTACGCTTTATGGTGTCTTGAAACGCATGAATTTTACAAAATTTTGATCATTTTTTTAACGAGAATCAATTCGAATTTTGCAAAAATAATCTGTACAATTCCTTCCTTCTCAAGGGGACGTTATCTTGTTAAACTGGGGCTGTTGCAAGCTCGCCACTCGCTAGCCAGTTGCCACCAAAGCTGCAAAGGAGAAACTATGCTTGGTTAGTCATATGTTTGGTTTGTAGCTTAAAATTTGTCACTGCCAAATTATTTGGCTTAGTTGAATGCCAGATACAAGTTTGGTAGCAAAGCAAATGAATGCCTAGCCAAATTTTACCAAAAATTTTGGCAATGGCCAATTCTTGTCATTGCCAAAAAGTTGGCAAGGCTATGAACCAAACAAGCCCTCAATGAAATTATGAGATAGCTTCCCTGACAAAAGAACCGGTCATCAACATATCAAAAGAGGAGCTACATGTCTTCTTGAAGAAAGAAAACTCAAGTTTCATGCTTATCTCTTCGAGGCTTCTGAAAATATGAACTGGAACAAAAACCAGCAGACACATGGACATAAATTAACACGGGCAGCGGCGTGGCATGATTATAGGCTACCACATGAGCTGCTCATAGGTGTCCATGCATTTCGTTTTCATCTGCATTTGTGAATTCTCTTTGTATAATGCTTGTGCAGAGCAAGTGATTCACCCAATCTTAACATCTTCTATACCTCTGCAGCAGTGAGTGAGAGGAGCTGGATAGAGGGCAAGAGAGCAGGTGCGGTTGATCTCTGCTGCATGCTCATCCTGACGTCTGGTGATCGGCTGCAACAGAGCCAGATGAAGTTGTGTAGATGACACACTGCCAAGAACTTGAACCAAGTACCTACAAGATCATGAAATTAATTAATTTTGATGTCAGTCATAAACAGAAAGAATCCATTGCTAAACATTTATAAACAGTTAAATCAAATGTCCATACTAGTCCATACCACTGCTAAGTTGTGTTAATGTATTTTTCAACTATATCTTGAAATTTTTCATCCACAATCTACATAGTGCAAGCCAGTCCCTTCTCTCTCTTTCTTTTTTTTCCTTTACTTTAGGGAAGTTTGCAATTGATTATAAGTAGAAAATAACAAATGGGGACCACTTAAGCTAAACTAGACAGCCCTGAATACAAGCAAGAGAAGATGATTGGCAGCCGCCACACCAAAAGGGGCATATGTGAGTCGTGTTGTTGATAGATGATCTTCTTTAAGAAAGAAGAGTACGTGGAGGGAGAGTCTGTGTACCTTGCAGTGGCTAATTCACTGTCTAGCTGTGACGACATAATTGTTCAGTCCAGACCATGAGCTCCTCAGTTTCTTCCATTCTGCATTGCACAGTTAGCTCCTCACCGCAGCCTTCTACATGAAGGATACGGAGTGAAGGTGGGAGGCCCATATCTGGCAACCTTCGGATGGCCGGACAATAATAGATACGTAACTCCTCGAGGGAGTCAAGGCTTCGTAGATTTGCAGGGAGCGACTCAAGATTGTCGCGGTGCAAAAACTTAAGTTGTCGAAGGGAGGTGAGAAGCTGGAGCGCTCTCTCTTGTTCCTCTGTCAGGCTCGCCATGGGCCCGGAAACAAACCACCCAAAAATAAGGCATTGTAGAGATGTGAGCTGTTTGCATAGGGACATAGAAAGGACAGAGGTAACATCAATAACTAGAGTTTCTAGTCGAGACCACATATGAGAGGGAGAGGCTCCCTGCAGATAGGGATGTAAGCTGGGGGAGTTGATTATTTTCAAGGACCTAAGGTTTGTAATGGACTGGATACCCTCGATTGATGCAAGCGACTTACAACCGGCAATCTGTAGCTCTTCCAGTGCCGTGCAGTATCCCAGCTGTACAGACACCAATTCTGGATTACCCCATAGCTCTAGTTTTTTGATTGAAGGGAGGTACGTAAAGCTTGAATGTCCCCTTTCAAAATTTGATATCGAGAATTCTACAAGTGACAAAGGAAGAACTAGCCCAACCTGATCCCCACTTTGTTCTTGCTCCTGCGGTTTGAGATCGCATGCATCTGACAGCTCAGGATTCATCCTGATGTACAAGCTTTGAAGGGAGCTGAGGTGCTTCAACTGTACTGATTTCAAGTGACTGTCCCATAGGTCTAATTTTTTGAGGTTGGGTAGGCCTTTAGGGGAGTAGGACTGCAAGTTTGCTGGGATGTGAATGCTGAGCTCTTCAAGTGATGTTGGGAGTAATCTGTTATCATTTGTCTCGCTCACCAATGATATTTAGCCTCACAAGAGAGGTGCATCCTTCAAATCCTCCATTGACTCCTGCAGAAAACTCCAAGTCTGGACATCCCCGAATTCTTAACCCCTTTAGAGAATGGAGGAGATTACATGGAATTTGCAGAAGGTGTTCATCCCTGGCTGAGGTGGTCTCTTCTGAATCCAAACTGCTGGTTTCTGTAGGTTGATTGATTGATATGACTATTTGTGGACAATCATGTAAGTCCAAGTCCAAGTCCTGAAGGGACTTCAAATGGGGTAGCATTTTAGATAGCCACCTACCTGTTATGCCACAAGAGGAAATGGTGAGAGATTTGAGAGATGGGAGGACAGGGATGTCTGTTGTAGATGTTCCATTTTCTTCAATAGCCTCAAAACTAATATGTTGCTGGAGCAATTTAGGGCACATCCGTATAACCAAATCCTCTAAACCAATGAGCTGGCTGAATACTTCACTCGAAATAGAGATCAAATTTGGGCAATGTTGTACCCACATTGATGTTATGCCCTTAAGATTATGGAATGGTAAGATCTTGCCATCCAGTTCAGTCAACTCGTTGGATTCAATAGCGAGCCTTCCCTGATGTATCTCCATTCTTGGAAATGTTGGAAGCCCCTTGATAGATAAGTAAGAAATGAGAGGAGAAGGTGGAACAGGAAGCGACACTACCAAACTGGAGCAATCACGGATAATGAGTTCACGGATACTAGATATCCATTCCATCTGATCTATTTGGGAAGTGGGAAGCTGTAGAGGTGAAGCTGTTATCCCACTGCAACTTTGCAGGCTTGGCATATCAATTAACACCAACTTCTCCAAGGAAGGAACTGACAATTCTTCAACAAGAGGCATGGCCATTAACTCCAACTCCTTGAGTGCTCGCGCTTCTTCCAGTGGAAGGATTTTCCATGCTCTGAAACACCATTTATCAAAATAAGTGCACAATAATCACAAATTGTAATGAACAAGGAAGATTCACGAGAAGAGATGGCTACATTATATGATGACAATGACCAATGGTGAGTTTATTGAGAGACGGAAACCATGACTTCTGCTCGGCATGAAAATAGTTGCTGTGGAAAAGGGTGAACTCCTTAAATAGCGGGCAGTACCTCACCGTCAATACCTTTAGACCAGAAGTCAAATCTGGCCCATAAGTGCCATCACATTTTTTCCATTTTTGGCATATTAACTAAGACCAATTCTTCCAAATAAGAAGGAATTGAGACTTCCATCAAGTTCCACATCCGGATCAACTTCAGCTTCCTAAGTACTGGAAGCATTTGAAGAGATTGGAAATTTTGCCATTCTCTACAGTTCTCTAGATGAAGTGTTTGCAGTGAGGTAACTTTATTGGCAAGCCAGGTTGGTGATGTACCACCACCGTATCCAGCCAACTGTAAATGTTTGAGGTTCTGGTGTGGCTCAAGACTTTCAAGCACATTATCTCTTGTTTTCTCAGCAGTCAGTTCAGTGCTCATGCTGTTATCATCCCATGATAACGACAACTCTTTGAGATGCTCTTTATCTATCAATCTTGCACTCTTGGCCTCTTCTTTAGTTTTTACATTTTCAAGTCGAAAAATTTGAAGTCTTTGGATCTCATTCATGGATTGAAGCTGTCCTATATTAAAATTGTTAGCATCTTGAACCATGAATGTTAGTTCCTGAAGAGATGTCAGGTTCCCAACACCAGCAATTCCTGAGTGCACCTTCTCATGAGCAATAAGATGCTGTAAATTAACAAGATTATTCATACCAGTAGGCACTCTGAGATTGGCTTTACTGCTAGCGACCAACACTTGGAGGTGGTAAAATTTTGTCAAAGCTTGAGGAATGGAAGTATTTCCAGTGGTTATATATCCAAATATAGTACTGGTGTGGACAAAAATGAATGCAAGATAACGAAGGTGATATGGCTTTAACAAATTGTGTGTAGAGCTGATGTCAGCAGCTGTCACATATATCCTTAGCAATCATAAACTTTTTGACTCCTTGCATAAAGTATGGTGTGCTGTTTTGGCCGAAGAACATCAAGGTCCTCAGTTTTGGCAAAGGTCCACTATTGTGTAGTACGTTCTCAAACTTCTCACAAGGAAATTTGCTATAGTTTTTTTTATCATAAGCAGTAGTTATGATTGACAAATGTTGAACACCTTGTGAAATTTTCTTAGATTCCAATCCATCTATTGTAGCACACTCGTTTTGTGAAACCTTTTCTGCCAAGTCATGCATTAGGTCATGCATGACATAGTGTGATTCAACCTCTTCAAAGAAGCCCCAGTCAACTAAGCTATCCAAATATTGCTTCCCTGTTTCCTCCAATCTCTCAGTATGGTATTCACACTTCACAAAATTTTGTGATATCCAAGCATGGACCAATTCTTCCCTGCAAATTTGTAATCCTTTGGAAACAGAGAGCAGTAAGAGAAACATTGCTGTATGTGGACTGGTAGGAATTCATAACTGAGCTTCAAGATGGCTAGAATATTATCATCCTGTTCTAGAATAGATTTCCATTTGTACTGAACTTTCCTCCAGTGCTCAAAGCTAACACTCCTGTTCAAAAGTGCACCAACACTCCGTGCAGCCAGCGGGTTGCCTTTTAATGCTTTAGCAATGTGTTTCCCAATTAATAGCGAAGTTGGATTATGCTCCTGGTGTTTGTTACCATAAAATGCCCATTCCTTGAAGAGCAACCAAAACTCTGTTTCATTGAGACCATTCACTTTAATCATACTCATTGTTCCTACCATTCTTGCAACTGATGGCTTTCGAGTTGTAACTAAAATCATGCAACCGGTTGCATCATTACATTTCAATGAAGCTAACAGATTTTCCCATCCCTCCTGTCCCCATCTTCCCACATATCGTCCACTACAAGCAAAAATTTTCTGTCTCTAATTTTCTCCCAAAGGGTCTTCTGCAGCATATCAAAACTGATTATATTTCCATACCCTTGTCCAATTGTGGACCCAGGCCCCAGGAAACCTGGGTCATGGCCTGGGGCCTGGGACCAAAATCGGCTGGCCTTATCTGCAGGCTGGGTCCACCCCTGCCCTTGTTTATCTTTATACACTTGCTCTAACATCTCACGTGTTAGGGTCTCTTCATTGAAATTGTTGGGTACACAACCCACATTGTCAAATCAAAATGGTCTTTAATTTTTTGATCATGGTATACAGACCTAGCCAGCGTTGTTTCCCCAACACCACCAATGCCAACAATAGGCAGAATGCTTAGATCACTAGATTTTCCCTTTGTTAACAGCTCTATTATATTTTCCCTGTCTGCATCCCTCCCATACACCTTGTGTTCAATTGGGAGAGAAGTTGTCTGGCGCTGTTTCCTGGGCCCACTCTGACTCTTGTTTGGCATTGCAATATGGCGTAACATCTCCAGATTAAGAACCCCTTGCACAGGCTTGCACCTACGTAAACGGTTCACAATTTCATTAATCTTCTGAGAAATGTCATGTTTAAATCCAAGGGGCAGCATGGTTGTGGTATGAGTTGGCTCCTCCTTTTCCCCTCTTTTCCTTTTCTTGCCATGCATAGTCCAACTAAGATTATCGTTCACAATGTTACACACTTATTGAAAATAAGATGGAGTGGATGAAGATGCACAACTTCTCTCAGGGTTAGTACAAGCAGTGTCACTAGAACCTTTCCCTGGAAAAACAAGCAACCCCAGCTGTTAATCTTTGTGCAGATAAGCAAAAAAAGGACGGTCGCACAAAAGGAGACATTATCCTACAAGTGCTAATTATTAACTAAGATTTCCTTAAAAAGGTACTCCTAAATAACAAAAGCTGAAACAATGGGAAGGTAATATCAATTAACCAAGAGATAAACTGATGGGTGGTGCCTATGGTTTTCAGCTGGTATAGCTGCACAGTAAGCTCACAACTAAACCATTACAAAAGAAGCCGAAAACAAGAAACAAGGAGTGAGGCGCCACCTTCGATCTGATGCTGGAGCCGCTAGTAGTCAATTTCGTCCATCACGCCCTCGGCATCATACAACAGGTCTTTTAGTTCACCCAGTGACCCAGATAGTGGGTCAATCTTGCTTCTCTCGGCAGCTGCAAGCACCATCTGCACGCTCCTCATCTCAATCTCAAGCTCCTCCACTTCTTTGGCAAGGCCAACTTCACGAATCCATACTTGCATCTGTCCAGTGAAGAAATTTCCGAGGATGCTTTGCACCAGAATTCTACTGCAGCCTCTACTGCAGTGGCAACCAACCACCCCATCTTTCTCTCGGTGCACCAAAAGGATGCAGCAAGCCTGCCACCCACAAGTGGATGGATTTAGATGGCAAAAACTGTAGTGCAATGATGCTTTCTGGGAGCAACTGAGAGTGCCGAAAGCAAGGCAGGTAGCAAATGAGATCTGTGGTGTGGTGCACTGGTGCTAGGTAATGTGAGCACACAGCACTCTTATCTGTGATGAGATACAGCAACCAGAGGAGCCTGCAAGTCAAGTCTTTGTTTGATTTCCAAAGTTGCAATGTGACCACACAGCAAACTCTTGTCTTTACTAGATAGAAACAAAACTGTAGCCATCGACCTCGTAGAAAATTTAGGCTCCTCGGCTACAGTTTCAGTTGGAATTGAAGACCGAAATGACAAAGAAGAGAAACTTCCAAGAATGCTTTGCGTCATCCATCCTATTGCAGCATCAACTAGACAACTACCAACCCAACCATCCCCATCGTGCCCAGTGCAGCAGCAAGAACAAGCTGTCTTGAACAAGGGGAGGACATAAAACATGATCTGGCATCTCAGCATCTGCATTGCACATCCGTGGAATGAACTGAAAGATTGGCTGTGTATATCCACCTAAGGATAATCTTTTTAGGCCGGATTTCTATGTATTATCCATAAAAAAAACTAGCCAGGGATTATTAATTCGAACTTCTACATGAAATTGAAAACCTAAATGGCAAAACCAAAAAGAAATCCAACTCCGCGGAGCTGGATCTAACGTACTCCGTATCACTCACCAATCGGCCAAGTTGAGACCCACACAAGAGCACACGCTTGGCAATGGTGATGGAGGCGTTGAAGCTAGCACACATGATGCGGTAGGATCTTTGGCCCCCGCCGACTTCCACCATCCTCGTCCTCCCCATCCCCATGCGCGGTTGCCGGCTTTCCTTGCCTGCCGCCACCGCCCGCTCCCACACCCACAGGGCAGGGGTGGGTGGTTCACTGGCTCTCCTTCTATCATAATTTAACTTATTAACGTAATAGAAAAAAAAAAGTAACCACATTCACTCTCATGGGTCTTTAAATTCTCACATTAATCGGAGAAAAAAAAAAGATAGAGTCCGTATAGAAATACAATTTGAAAATAGCTGATATTCGGAATTGAAAAATAAGGAATATTAGAATAGGATAATAGAGTCCATATAGGTATACAATTTAGAGACAATTGAAATTCAGAATTAAAAAATAAGAAAAAATTTAAAAGCAGAGGTTAGAGTCCAATAGAAATACATTTTAGAAAAAACTATAATGCCCAATTAAAGAAAAGGAATGTTGAAAGAGAAGTCTATAGTACATATAGAATATAACTTACAAAAACTAAAAATCAACTTAGGAAAAACTGAAAATCGGAATTAAAAAATATATTGAAAGATAAGTTTAGAGACCATATTAAAATACAGTTGGAAATAACAAAATTTAGAATTAAAAAAATAAGAATAATGGAAGAAAAAAGTCTAGAGTCCATATAGAAATTTAGAGCAAACTAAAGAAAGAATTAAAAAAACAAAAATAAAAGTTGAGTTTATTGTCTTTATAGAAATACAATTTGAAAATAATTAAAATTCGAAATTAAAAAAAAGGAAGATTGGGAGAAGAGTCTAGAGTCCATATATGAATACATTTGATAAATAACCGAAATTCAAAAATAGGGAATATTGGAATATGGGAATAAAATTTAAAAATAACAAAAATTCTGAATTAAAAATAGAAATATTGGAATACTAGAGTCCATATAGGAATTTAGAATTAACTTAAAGTCAAAATATGAAAAATTAAGAGTAAAGTTTAGAGTCCATATCTAAATACAATTTAGAAATAACTAAAATTGACAATTATAAAAGTAAGCAAGATTGGAAGAAGAGTCTGTAGTCCATATAGGAATACAATTTATAAATAACTGAAATTCGTAATTAAAGAAAAAGGTCTAGATTCCATAGGAATACAATTTGTAAATAACTAAAACTCCTAATTAAAAAAAGGAATATTGGAAAAACATCTAGAGTCAATAGAGGAATACAGTTTACAAATAACGAAAACTCAAAAGTTTAAAAAATAAGGAATATTGAAAAAAATTTAGAGTCCATTATGAAAATACTATTTACAAATAACTAAAATTCGAAATTAAGAAAAAGGAATATTGGAAGAGGAGACTATAATCCATATAGAAATAAAATTTATAAATAATGGAAATTCGAAATTAAAAAATAAGTAATATTGAAAGAGGAGTGTAGGGTCCATATAGAAATTAATTTTAGAAATAACTAAAATTGAAAATTAAAAAATAATTAATAACTATCATCATGTAGTATAATATGAATGTTACGCACGGGTTAGTTTGATCAAGTTATGTTACCATTTTAATATATTTAGTTATAAAATCTGAAAATATTTAAGCTATTATACGAGAAAAAAATATGATGATGTTAGCCGCGCAATCTGCGCGGGTCACCATGCTAGTTTTCTTTTAAAAAAAAAAGATCAGAGCTCTGAGCTTGTGGGTATCCCTCGTCGTGGCCCATTTTTAGCCCAATACTAGTACCAGAAGATGGTGTTGACGTAAAAACACAAGCCTGGAAGATCTACTTAGCTCCAATGCAGGTCCAAAAAAATGATGAGATGTGAGCGTGCCAGTCAGTTTAATCCTGCAATTGACAAGATAGATAAATATGTTGATCACCAGATAACCGATCGGCTGACCAGCCGATATAGTAATTCCAGCCGATGTCGATAGGGTTTTGAGCAATCAGCTATATGTCAAATGTAAATAATGATATAAAGACAATTGGCTGATAATAATATAATAAAATAATAATGTAATCCAGTAGAAACCAATCGGCTAATAGTGATATGATAGAATAAGTGTTGATCCGAAAGTTAAAGCAGACATCGGCTGGTGTCCCGATGTCATCAAATCCAAACGATTAGATAAACAGTGAAACCTTTATCGCGATCGGCTTAATCCAACTTATATGTAATCCTTATAAGCCGATGCAACATCCAGATAACTCATCGGCTGAAACCCCGATGAAACCCTTATTGGCAATCAAGAAGCATGCTAGAGATTATGGTTCTAAGCACGACTTAGTAGATCAAACTTAACTGATGCAACACTAAGTGTGAAATGAAAATAATATCTAGACAATCAAGCTTTTGACTGATTTTCAAGGTGGTGGATACATTATATAATCTAAGCCAACAAAATAATCTAGCCAATATCGACAAAACCCTAGATGGAGATCGGTCGATGCAAGTAGAAAACATTGTCAATCTGGATTATATAACGTATATGATAATCGATAAAACATTAGCATGAACCTATCGGCTTAACAAGTTTTACTCATCAATAACAATCTAGTAGGTCGAACCTAACCGATGCAGCACGAGATTGTATATGATAATTTAATACTTGATGAACCGATAGATCTGTCTAATGTGACGGATATAACAAATCTATTTAAAACAATATTATGATTGTAGAGATATATCGGCAAAGACAGAAGATCAGATCTAACCGAGACAGTCCCAACTAAACTGATGCGTCTCTAAACACAATACAATGAAAATAGAATTGAAATATCAGGTAGGCAAATATATCAACCGAACCAGAGCGATCCAAGAGATCGAAGCGATGCAACCTTGAACAACACCAATGTAGTCGATACATTCACCAGGGCCCGATGGAACGTAGGGCTTACCCCTTCGCCGGAGATCGAAAGTCGATGCAGCCCCGCGTCAGGTGCCAAGTTCCGCCAGTTGATAAGTAAAATCTCGGAAAAGAGGGTGGCGATGCGCCGAGAGTAGTTGTATTGATCGAGAGATAGATTACATGGATCCCGGGTGTACATATTTATACCCATGGGTAGATAATAGTCCATATCGGACACGACTCAAACTTTCCTAAAGATAAAAGGAAAACATAAAGTCCATATCGGATACTAAACACACTTTCCTAAAGATAAAAAGAAACTAATAAACTCTTCCTAATTAATAGATAAACTGTCATACCACATCCTCCTTGAACTCGGTCTCTTTTGGATGAGCTTCCTTTAAATTTCCTTAACCGAACCCATCAAGAATTCGACTACTGGCAATTGATAATGCCCATCGGCCGATTTCAGGACTTTGAAGCCGATACTGACTCTAGGCCAATGCTGATTTTGGGCTTACCAAATTTTGTGGTTAACAGATGGTGGCCTATATTACGATTCTAAACAATTCTTGGTTCCATCGCTCACTCTTAGGGCTTGTTTGATGGACCTATCACTCCTAAATTTAACTCTAGGAGTTGGGTTTGGAGTGAATGACCTGTTTGGCACAGCTCCAGTTCCACCTCTCCTAGAGCACCCATTTCAGTCAAACAGTTTCAGCTTTACCTAAAATGGGAGTTGTGCTGAGTGAAGCTCTATTTAAAAAATGAATTAGAGAGATGGAGCTGGGTTTAGAGAGCTCCAAAACTCCACTCCAGACCCAACTTCTGGAGTTAAATTTAGAAGCTGGAGCTCTACCAAATAAGCCCGAAGTTGTGAAACTATCTAAACCTAGCTCCACCTCTTTAGTTCATTTTGTGATAGAACTCCACCCAGCTCCACTCCCATTTTAGGTGGAACTGAAATGGCTGAGTTCCAGCTCTAAGAGAGATGAAGCTAGAACTGGAGCTGTACCAAACAGACACTTACTCTTGCCTCAGCAAATCAGCTGGGACAACAAAGTAATTATCACATATATACTATAAATAAACAAAGAAATCCATGTTCATATTAATCTCTGCTCTGCAAGTAAAGCTTCTGAAAAACGCAAATGAAGTAAAAAAACCCATCTTAGTTCATCACGCGACATTTAACCACGGGCACCAGTATACCATGATCTACATGCTACAACATAACTGACCAGACTAATTGATTGCACCTCCCTTTTTTGCCGGGTCGGCCGACCTAATTTCATTAAGGATATGCGCCATCATGGCGCTGTGGCAGGGGTTGCTGGCATGCATTCCATCCGCATTGGTTCAATTCTCCTCGAGCACATTCACCAGGAACATTTGCTTCTCTCTTCTTAAAACCATTGACATTTCTCTCTTCTTAAAACCATTGACACCATGCCCTTCTTTGATGTCCAACTTTTCTTTTTCTAATTTCATTAAGATTTCCTTTTCTTAGCTGGCACTTATATTTTGTCTCATCTCAATCATCTTGATTAATGTAGAAAGAAAACAGAACGCAAATTTGATAGGGGTTTTTTTTTTTCATCGGTATACAATTAGGACGTAAAGCTTCTGAAAAAAGAGATTCCATTTCCCAGTTTTGATACCAATCTCTGCAAGTGAAGCTTCTGAGAAAAGGCATCAACAATAAAAGGAACACAAGAGCAGCCGTACCATAAATATAACAGTAGGATCGTGTGCCATGATGTACAGACTACTACATCAACAGAACAGACTAATTGGTGAATTCTCCTCTTCTTCACAGAAGCTGCTCATAGGTATCCATCCACACATTTGATTTCATCTGCATTAATTTTGTCAACTCTCTTGTGCAAAGTCACTGTGCAGATCAAGTGATAGATCCATCCTTAACATCATCTGCTTCTGCAGCAGTGATCAGTGGAAGGAAGAGGACTCAAATGGAGGGCAACAGAGCAGCAGCAGTGGCTCTCTGCTGCATTCTCATCCTGCTGTCAGGTGATCAGGTTCATCATATGGCTGCCATGTCCAAGTTCTGCAGATGCTACTCGCAGTGCTACCCTGACTGCAGGAGGAGGCTGCCTCGGTTCATCTTCGTGCTCAAATGCATGGATGATTGCAGCCCCAACAAGAAGAAGGTGGCCGCCGGCGACTGCAACAAATTTTGCCTGCTCGCCATCTGCGGCATGGCGTTGAATGGTAAGATCAGATCGCTTGAACAATCTGCATTTCTGCCGGTCTTTCGTGCATCGTATTTGGGAGATTATTCTGACTGATTCCTCTTTGAATTGTGACTGCTGTGTCTGCATATATGGCTTGACAGGGCAAGCTGATGTTGCATCTTGCGTAGATGACTGCACCAAGAACCCAAACCTACACACCAAGTTCCTTTAAGATCATGGGATTGATTGATTCGCACTGTTGTCTGTCAAGAGCATATCAAATCTAGCATAATGCATGCTACAGATCTATAGTCCACTGCTGAACGATGATCAGTGGTAATAATAATAAAAATCAGCTTATGTTTGTCACCTGTCTGGTTTACTGGTTCCACAACATCTTTAAGTTCTGTCTGTTTCTTTCCTATTCTCCTGTATCATCCATCTGCATTCTGCATGCACGGTGGCCATTCCTTCGTTTCTTCTAGACCATGGAAGTGTGCAAGAACTGAGCTTATGCAGGTGAACAAGGTAGCAGAAGTACACCAGCATGCACTAACAGCTCACGAAAGAGAACTTTGCATAAGGGCAATACATACTGTTCATCAACATCAGAATTCAGAAGCATGAAAAGGGTTGGAAATTATTAGAATTATTTCTTAATCTTAGACTGTTTATCTTCTAGACCTTTGGTCTTATGTAACTTATAGCTTTTAGTGTAACTCTCCACTAGCATTAAATGTAACTCTTGGGCTTATGAACCAACTAGTGTAACAGCTATATATATATATGAGAATTCACCTCCACACATTGTGAGAGGCATCTATTCTACTTTCTCTACATGGTATCAGAGCACAGGCTCTTACTCTTACCTTCTTTTTCGCTGTTCTAGCGCGCTGTCGTCGCAGCTGTGTCCACCCTCATCCCAGCTGCCTCCTCAGCGAGCGCTGGCCATGTCGACTGAATCAACTCAGTCCTCCACCTCATCCGGCTCCAGTGGTGCTTCCTCTTCCAGCACCACTAGTGAGTTCCTCCAACCCTATGCCACTATCGCCATCAAATCCCATGTCCCCATCACTCTGGAGAACACCCACCCAAACTACAACAAATGGAAGGCCTTCTTCACCTCCCTGTGCGGCAAGTTTGGGTTGATGGCTCACATCGACGGCACCGCTCCTCCACGCCCCAACGACCCGGCCTGGGAACAGGCCGACTGCTGCATCCGCAGCTGGATCTTTGGATCAGTTGCTGATAACGTCCTTGACCTTGCCATGGAGCCAGATCAGACCGCTCGGGAGCTATGGGTTGCCATCGAGGACATGTTCCACGCCAACAAAGAGCCTCGAGCGATCTTCCTCAGCCACCAATTTCAGTCCATGATTCAAGGTGATTCCTCCATTGCCGACTACTGCCAGAAGATGAAAACTGCCGCTGACGCCCTTCGCGACGTTGGTCACGCCGTCTCCGACTCCCAACTTGTGCTCAACCTTCTTCGAGGCCTCAATGACCGCTTCTCCAACACCGGCGATAACATCGCAGCCGCGGCTGTCCTCCCGAGCTTCACATCAGCACGCAACACTCTCCTGTTGAAGGAGCTGCGCATCGCCAACGAGGCCCAAGTGACCGCGGCGACGACGCTCGTTGTAGGCGTCACCTCCGGCTGCCCTCCCGGCGGCTGCGTCTCTTCCGGTGGCGGCGGCTCCTCTAGAGGTGGCAGCAGTGGGGGTGGTGGCGGCACACGTGGCAGTGGGAGTGGTGGCGGTGGTTTTTCTGGAGGGGGTGGCGGCGGCGGCTGGATTTGGGGCGGCGGCTCCTCTGGCGGTCAAGCCCGTGCCGGCGGCACCAACAACCGCCGCCACCGCAAGGGCAATGGCGGACGCGGCGGTGGCTGGACTGGCGCGGGAGCAGTGGAGGGCATGGCGGCTGGACTGGGGGAGGCGGCAGTTGGGGTGGTGGCGGCGCACGCAGCTTCTCTGGAGGGGGTGGCGGCGGCGGCTGGACTGGGAGTGGTGGCGGCTCCCAGGGGGCAGCCAACCCTAACTATGTTGGGCCGGCTGGGCCTTGGGTTTGCTTTAACCCTTGGCCGACCCAGCAACCGGCCTGGCGCCCCCCTTCAGCTGCTGGCCTTCTTGGGCCTGCTCCGGTGGCCCACTACTCCCAGGCACAAACCAACTCGCTGGGCCATCTACAGGCCAGCCCAATTGGGAGCAAGCTGGCCTCATTGCAGCCTTGAACCAGATGGCCTTCCAAAGCCCAAATAACTGGGTTTTGGACACCGGCGCGACTTCTCATATGTCCTCAACTGACGGTATCCTCGTTACTCGTTTGCCTAACTCCCACACTTTTATTACTGTTGGAAATGGTCAAACTATCCCTGTTATTTGTCGTGGCACTTCATTCCTTCCCATAGGAACCACCAAATTTGCACTCAAAAACATCCTTGTTGCCCCTTCCTTAGTTCGTAATTTACTTTCCATCCGTCAATTTACCCGCGATAATAAATGTTCCATTGAGTTTGATGAATTTGGTTTCTCTGTTAAGGACCTTCAGACCCAGCGCGTGATTCTTCGCTGCAATAGCCGTCACTCCCTCCAGCGCTGCCCACTGCTTCCTCGCCACTTCATCCACGCTTTGGCACCGTCGTCTGGGTCATCCTGGTCCAGCCGCCATCCACCGTCTTCGGACTATATCCTCCATTTCCTGTAATAAACTAGACACATCTCTATGTCATGCATGTCAGTTAGGGAAGCATACCAGATTACCTTTTGTTAGGTCTTCTTCTCGCACTTTCGTTCCCTTTGAGCTTGTCCATTGCGATGTGTGGACCTCTCCGGTGTTGAGTACTTCAGGTTTTAAATATTACTTGGTGGTGCTTGATGATTTCAGTCATTTCTGTTGGACCTTCCCACTCCGACACAAATCTGATGTTCATCGTCATATTGTTGAGTTTGCCGAGTATGTTTCCACCCAGTTTGGCCTACCACTAAAATCTCTTCAAGCTGATAATGGTAGAGAGTTCGTCAATACCTCTACTACTACCTTTCTGGCCAGTCGTGGCACCCAGTTACGACTCTCTTGCCCTTACACCTCTTCCCAAAATGGTAAAGCCGAACGGATGCTCTGCACCATCAACAATACCATACGCACCCTTCTTATACAGGCTTCCATGCCTCCGTCCTACTGGGCTGAGGCTCTCAACACCGCCACCTACCTTCTCAACCGGAGACCCTCTTCCTCAGTTCACCAGTCTCTGCCTTTTCAGCTCCTACATCGCACCATTCCAGACTACTCCCACCTTCGGGTTTTTGGTTGTCTTTGTTACCCAAACTTGAGTGCCACGACTCCACATAAGCTTGCTCCTCGCTCGACAGCTTGCATTTTTCTTGGGTACCCGGCCTCCCACAAGGGATACCGATGTCTGGATCTCTCCACTCGCCGCATCATCATTTCGCGCCATGTCGTGTTCGACGAATCACGATTTCCATTTGCGGCAACTCCTCCTGTTGCCTCGTCTTTTGACTTTTTGCTACTGACCTCACTCCAGTGGTCGCTCCCTCCTTGGAGGTTGAGCAACCGCGACCCCTTACGGTGGCTCCCTCCACGGAGGTTGAGCAACCGTACATTCCCTTCTTCGGTCAACGCTTGCTGGACGGCAAAGTCACCACGGCCAGCAATGCCCCATCGGCTAGCACGCCGTTGGTCGGCGCCTCCTCGACCAGTGTTGCTCCATCGACTGGTGTCACCCGAGCTGCCACCATCGTGTCACCCTTCCGTCATGTCTACACCTGTCGGCCTGCCACGACGGTCACGTCATCATCTTTAGCCGATGTGGCTGCTGCGGCTGCTACTCCTCAGCTGCATTCCATGGTGACGCGTTCCCAGACTGGATCACTACGGCCAGTTGACCGACTGACCTACACGGCTACCCACGCCACTGCCTCTCTTGTTCCGGCCAACTATCGCAGTGCGTTGGCTGATCCCACCTGGTGCACTGCCATGGCCGACGAGTACAAGGCATTGGTCGACAACGACACTTGGCGTCTTGTTCCTCGCCCCCCTGGGGCCAATGTTGTGACAGGCAAGTGGATCTTCAAGCACAAGTTCCACTCTGACGGCTCTCTTGCCCGTCACAAGGCCCGTTGGGTGGCCCGTGGTTACTCACAGCAGCACGACATCGACTACGACGAGACATTTAGCCCGGTTGTCAAGCCAGCCACAATACGGGTTGTTCTCAGCATCGCTGCATCCCGTTCTTGGCCGATTCATCAACTGGACGTGAAGAACGCATTTCTTCATGGTCACCTCAAGGAGACCGTCTACTGTCAGCAACCCTCCGGGTTTGTTGACCCTGCTGCTCCTGATGCTGTCTGTCTGTTGCAGAAGTCCTTGTATGGTCTAAAGCAGGCTCCCCGTGCGTGGTACCAACGGTTCGCCACGTACATTCGACAGATGGGATTTCTATCTTCGGCATCCGATACATCTCTCTTTGTTTACAAAGATGGAGATCGTATTGCCTATCTTCTATTGTACGTCGACGACATCGTCCTCACCGCTTCGACCACGACACTACTTCAACACCTTATGGCACGCCTCCACTCCGAGTTCGCCATGACAGACCTTGGTGACCTCCACTTCTTCCTCGGCATCTCCGTGACACGCTCCTCTGACGGCCTCTTCCTCTCACAGCGCCAGTACGCTGTGGATCTTCTTCAGTGGGCCGGCATGGCCGAGAGCCACTCTACCTCGACACCAGTGGACACTCGTGCCAAGCTCTCCGCCACAGACGGCCTGCCCGTCACCAACCCTTCAGAGTACAGGAGTATCGCTGGCGTCCTACAGTACCTCACACTGACTCGACCGGATTTGGCATACGCCGTTCAGCAGGTCTGCCTCTTCATGCATGATCCGCGGGAGCCCCATCTTGCCTTGGTCAAGCGTATCCTCCGGTACGTGAAGGGCAGCCTATCCATCGGCCTCCACATCGGCTCCGGCCCGATTCAGTCCCTGACGGCATACTCCGATGCGGATTGGGCAGGTTGTCCCAATTCTCGTCGTTCTACGTCTGGCTATTGTGTCTTTCTTGGAGACAATCTGGTCTCTTGGTCCTCCAAGCGCCAGACTACTGTCTCCCGTTCCAGTGCTGAGGCGGAGTACCGTGCCGTTGCACATGCCGTCGCCGAGTGCTGCTGGTTACGGCAACTGCTCCAGGAACTTCATATCCCGATTGCTTCTGCTACTATTGTCTATTGTGACAATGTGAGTGTTGTTTACATGACAGCGAATCCCGTACATCATCGTCGCACGAAGCATATCGAGATCGACATCCATTTTGTGCGTGAAAAGGTGGCCTTGGGACACGTACGGGTGCTTCACGTCCCTTCATCACACCAGTTCGCGGACATCATGACCAAGGGCTTGCCGGTTCAGTTATTTACTGATTTTCGGTCCAGTCTTTGCGTTCGTACTCCTCCCGCTGCGACTGCGGGCGGGTATTAGAATTATTTCTTAATCTTAGACTGTTTATCTTCTAGACCTTTGGTCTTATGTAACTTATAGCTTTTAGTGTAACTCTCCACTAGCATTAAATGTAACTCTTGGGCTTATGAACCAACTAGTGTAACAGCTATATATATATGAGAATTCACCTCCACACATTGTGAGAGGCATCTATTCTACTTTCTCTACAGAAATAACATCAGAGAGATCATTTGTAAACTAATTGTGCTTTGCCTCAAGTTGTTGGTCAACAAATCTATGCAAGTTAAGACATATAATAAGTTCCAGAATGTGATGCCATCATGCCAAATTGCCAATCAAATAGTGCATGTCTACTGCCAAACGAATTACAGGCTCCATGGACATTGTTAAGATTTTTTCTAGTTACAGGTGACAAATTTGACGACCCGATGCATTGCACAGCAAACTGCCCAGCTATCTGTTCATTCCATCACACAACACTTTGTGACTACTCATGCGTAAAATCATCTCAACTGCCGGCTCTGTACAAAAATGAGCACCAAAGTTCCCTCAAAATAGTTTATCCGTGTAGGATTGATTCGTCCAGGTACAGTGTTCTGCTTCATGGTACCATGAATTCAGCCACTCGTAGAATATGGGCAGCTATATGTCTATCTGTCGTCGATCATGCAGAGGTAACCACCCCCAGCATTCCGCTCCAGAGGGTACCTGGTGGCACCTCTCTTTTTGGTGTCTTCCCTTTCTCGCGCTTCTTTATCATGGTGCAAGAGCTCAAAGGGCCAGGTCTCCTATAGTGCATTTTGCAACCACGAGGTTTCAAGTTATACAACTTGTGGCATAATGACATTGTATCTGATTAATTTAGTTAATTTAAGCACCAGAATCAAGCAGATGGAAATCAATATCCAGTAACTAAGTCCCTAAATGGAGTTGCCATGGAGTGCTTGACGAATGGAAGCAAGTTTCATGCTAAATAATTGTAGGCCACAAAACTTACTTCAACAGTTTCTCAGAAGCAACCCTGGCAGCTTCAATGGTGTCTTTGGTTGGAGCCCACTTTACTACTCTGCCAGGATCACCTCGCATAGGTGAGTGGATTTTGTTACAAGGGCCATTACTTGGCCATTATTTGACCTCATCAAGAGCAGCAATCAAGAGCATAATGGAGTATTATGTACATTGTAACAGCCACATAAATCAGCCACATAAACCTTGGTTATTACCTCTAATTGCTATATTGATGTAATACACTAATTGCCTAGAATCCTAGGCTTGTAAATTTCCCTATATAAGGGACATATTGAGATCAATACAATGAGCTGAATTCAACATTTACATTGTTCATTCTCACATTTTACAACACGTTATTAGCACGCTCTACGAGCAAGAACGGTGAAAGAACTCACCGCACGTGAAGGGTAAGATGGTTCGCCCATTCCTCTCAATGCCGAATCCTCCCTTCCCCGCAACCTCCGTCGTCTCATGCAACAACTCAAGAGGATTCTCCGGGCTCCGGTGCGCCGTCCTCGACGCGGTAGGGGCCGTGGTGCCATCCATGTCCCCCGTTCTCCTCCCTCTGGCCTCGCTAGACGTGGAGGACGACGCCGCGACGACGGCGCCACTGCTCGCAGAAACTCCAGAGCCGGTAGCACCGACTCCAGCACCCTCGCAACTCGCCGAGGGCCTCCGGTGATCTGCACGGCGCCGGAACGGATCCTGGTGGAGTCACCGCACCATTGCGAGTCCCATGGGTGGACAGCAAAGGTGCGGACGCAGCAGGAGATGCCCGATGTGGTGACATCATTTTGTCCTCACCACGGTTGGACAAAACATCTCCGCCGCGACATTTCTCCATCACTGTCGCCGGACTACTCACCGGCAACACCGTTGCACACACCAACACCATCCGATCCGCCGGAATTCCTCCTCAGAGGTACCATCGCTGCACGCCGCGGAGCCCCGCCCTTCTACATGGCAGCAGGCGGCTCCAACGACTCCGTGCTCACACCTCCATCCCCACCACCAATCCCTCTGTTCCCCGGTCGCCCAACCGCAGCCGTGGCGGCGAACGCACGCCCCGGCCTCCGTCGCATCATCAAGACCGGGCATTTCCCGGCCAAGACGAGCGGCGACGGCACGGTCAGTCATCCCCACCCTCGGGTGAGGGGGAGGCCTGAGTTTGGGTAATCAAGGGCTACAGGAGGTGTGGGGGGAGGGGGTACAAGGTGGCGGCGGCAGATCGGCGGTGGATCGGCGGCGTGGTGGCTGCGGGCCTGTGGTAGATCGGCGACTGCAGCGGCGACGCTCGGCAGCCGGCCTCCCGATGGCGGCGATGCCCGGCGGCCCCTCCCATGGCGGCGGCGGCGGCGCCTGGCCCTCCCCGCGACGGCTGCGGGCGGCGCGCCCGGCACCCGGCCTACCGGCCACGGCAGGCGGCGCCCGGGTCCCTCCACGGCTGCGGCGGCGTCGCTCTCAACGCCCGGGCCCCTCCGACGGCAGACGGCGGCGGCTGCCCCCTCCCCGAGGCGGCTGCGGGCGGCGGCGCCCGGCGCCAAGCAGGATGCGACGGCGGCGCTCGCGCCAAGCAGGTGGCGGCGGCGGCTTGGAGAGAGGAGGGGTTAGGGTTTGCCTAACCGCACCCCCCACCTCCTCTAAACCGGCTGGGCCAGGCCGGCCCATTAGCTGCCCCCGCTATTGGGCCGCCAACCGCCAGCCACCAGGCCGGCCGGCCCGTGCGCCCCCACCTTCAAGGCCTCTTGGAAAATAAAGAGGTGGCGGGCTGTTTTGTCCCACCACCCAATTATATTTATATCTCTGCAATTTACATTTTAGTACCCGACCTTTGGTCAATTTACTTTCAGCAAATAATCAGATAATGTACTTTTGCTCTTAGCACCTTGTAATTCTCTGTTTTTATAAAAATGAGTCTATTTTCAGCACTCTATGCATTTCCATGTTCTTTATTTCATGATTACTTTGTAATATTTATTTTATCGCCCTAATATTATTATTACTACTATTATTTTATTCTATTTTAATGCAAATATGCCATAATTTCTCAAAATTTTGGCTATCACAATGTAGGTGAGATGGCAACCAAAGAGTTTGATATTCTCACTCTCGATGGTTCCAATTTCCCTTCTTGGGCGATGGATGTCAAAGTGAATCTGTCGACAAATGGACTATACAGATGTATAGATGAAACAGTTGAGGGAAGCGTTACCCCCTCTAACATGTCTAAATTCTCCGCCTTAAAAGTAATAAGGAATCATATCCATCCGGATTTGAGAATGGAGTACATGTATGAGGAGGACCCACGTGCTTTGTGGAAAGCTCTCAAAAATCGATATGAACAGCATAAAGCTATCCTCCTCCCAGAGGCAACGCATGAGTGGAACCACTTACGCCTATAGGATTTCAAAACTGTAGATGAGTTCAACCATGCTGTTCATAAGATATGCTCTAAGCTTCGGTTTTGTGAGAAAGAACCTTCTGAAGCGGATAAAATTGAAAAGACTCTGTCTACAATGCTCCCATCAGAACGGATCATTACTCAACAATACCGTGAGAAGAATTTCACAGTCCATTCTTCACTCATTCAGACATTGAAACAGGCAGAAAAGAACCATGAACTCACTGTATGGAACTCGAACCAGCGCCCGTTGGGCACTGCACCATTGCCTGAAGCACATGCGAGTGTGAAGAAAACTGTCCCGAATGGGAATACACAGACTGGAAATTCCTCTGGCAAGGGCAAGCGCAAGAGAACCAAAAAGCCACGTGGGAACGCTCAAAAGGGGAAAGGCAATTCTAAGCACAAAAATGATAGTGGCAGTAAAACCACCTGCTTTAGGTGTGGTTGCTATAATCATATTGCTAAGAAGTGCAGGACCCCTAAACACCTTGTTGATCTGTACATGAAGTCCATGGGTCATACACTGAACACCCAGAAGCATGAAGCACACTTCACCTCTCAACTAAAGGAGATTGGAGCTATGGACCCCATCCCTGATGGAGCGGGACCGAGCAAAACCAAGACTCCATCAAGTGAAGAGGAAGGCTCTATGGACATCGACGACATGCTCGTGGAATACGCTTCCAACGATATTTTTGGAGACCTCAAATAGGCTCCATAGCTTTAATTTAAATTTGCAAAAGTAATCATTGTAATAAAGACATGATGTTGCTACACTATTGTAATAAAACCAGGCTATCTTAATATATTCTATGTGTTTTTCTATATTTTGCCTTTATTCTTACGAATTTAAATTCTGCATTATATAGATTGTTACGGGAGTCAATCCAATGGAAGAAGAGATGTGCCTAGTGGACAGTTGTACCACTAACACTATACTTAGGGAAGTCAATTTTTTCCAAACTCTCACAAAGAGAGAAGGACAAGTTTTGACCATCGCGGGACGCGATGCTATGATTGTCGGTTCTGGTAGAGCCACTATCATACTTCCAATGGGTACACAAATAAATATTGAGGAAGCATTATTGTTTCCCGATTCAACACGTACCCTACTAAGCTATAGAGATATCCGGAAAAATGGGATTCATGTGGAAACATGTGAAGAAAACAATGAGGAGTTCCTCCTCTTGACAAAAGATACTGGATATGGCAAACAAACACTTGAAAAAGTGCCTTCTCTCCCGTCTGGATTGTACTACACATACATCAAACCCGTACCTTATGTTGCATATAAAGTGATTTTTCAGAATGTAGATGCATTCAAAACTTGGCATGAACGCCTTGGCCATCCCGGCATCGGGATGATGAGAAAAATCATGAGCAATTCAAGTGGACATGGTATGAGCGACATAAAATTCCCGGAATCTTCAGATTGTGTGCACTTCATGTGCAACTGGGAAATTAATTTTGAGACCCTCACATCTTAAAATAAAAGTTGAACCACTAAAGTTTCTTGAACGCATTCAAGGTGACATTTGTGGCCCCATTCAACCATTGTCTGGACCATTCAGGTACTTCATGGTTCTAATAGACGCATCCACAAGATGGTCTCATATGCGTCTATTATCGACACGGAACCATGCCTTTGCGAAATTGATTGCACAAGTCATCAGACTCAGAGCAAGTCAACCTGAACACCAGATAAAATCAATCAGATTGGATAATGCTGCAGAATTTTCTTCCAAAGCTTTCAATGATTATTGTATGGCTTTAGGAATTGAAGTTCAACATTCTGTACCATATGTTCACACACAGAATGGTTTAGCTGAATCTCTTATCAAGAGAATAAAGCTTATTGCCAGACCACTATTGCAAAATTGTAACCTACCAACCTCATGTTGGGGTCACGCAGTCCTACATGCTGGTGACTTAATACAATTGCGTCCAACTGCATACCACACAGCTTCCCCGCTCCAATTGGTTCGTGGTGATCCTCCCAATATTTCCCATCTGCGTAAATTCGGTTGCGCTGTATACGTACCGATCTCACCACCAAAGCGTACATCAATGGGCCCTCACAGGAAAATGGGGATCTACGTGGGGTATCTATCTCCGTCGATCATTAAATACCTGGAGCCCCTTACAGGGGATTTACTCACAGCCCGGTACGCCGATTGTATCTTCAACGAAGAAAATTTCCCGGCATTAGGGGGAGAATTCAAGTATCACATTGAATGCCCGGAAATAAATTGGGATGCTTTAGACACCCTAAAGGAGGATCCTCGTACCACAGAATCTGAACTTCAAGTTAAAAGAATCATTGATTTGCAGGTTGCTGCAAACAATTTGCCAGACTCATTTACTGTGAGTAAAAGTGTCACAAAATCATACATTCCAGCAAGGAATGTGCCGGAAAGAATAGAGGTACCAAATAAAACTATTCAACTCCCTCCCTCAAAAGAGAGTGGGAGAAGTACGGCAAATCCTCACAAGCGCACGAGGAAACAGAGGAAAGAATCCCCTGACACAGTAAATGAAACTCAACCTCATGTTGAGAGACACCAAGTGGATCTATCCAATCCACTACCCACATCAACAGTGCACTCAATTTCTGATGATGGGACATTGGAACACCCCGACGCGGTCATATTAGGAAATACTGAGCCGACGACCGGGGTACATGAAATTTCCATAAACTATATTGAATCTGGAGAATCATTCGATCGTAAGACTACAATTGTCGACATATACTTTGCCTCATCAGTTGCAGAAACCATCCAAAATGATCCAGATCCAAAATCCATGGTAGAGTGCAAGAAGCGCTCGGACTGGAACAAATGGAAGGAAGCAATTGAAGCAGAGTTAGCCTCCCTCAATAAAAGAGAGGTATTCTCATCAGTAATACCTACACCTCCAAAAACCTTCCCTGTGGGTTTCAAATGGGTTTTCGTCCGGAAGCGGAATGAGAACAATTAGGTGGTGAGATATAAGGCGAGGCTTGTAGCACAAGGGTTCACGCAAAGACCCGGCATTGATTTCAATGAAACATATTCTCCAGTCATGAGTGGAATTACGTTCCGATATTTAATATCACTGGCAATTCAAAAGCGTCTATCTATGCAGTTGATGGATGTCGTGACAGCATATTTATATGGGTCACTAGATTCGGATATATATATGAAGGTCCCCGATGGGATCCCTATACCGAATGATAGCACAAATCGCAATATGTATTGTGTAAAACTCAAAAGATCACTCTATGGTCTTAAACAGTCGGGTAGAATGTGGTACAACCGACTTAAAGAGTACCTTCTGCAGAAGGGTTATCCAAATAACGATGATTGCCCATGCATTTTCATCAAAAGATCCTCCACAGGATTCTGCATTATATCAGTGTATGTAGATGATTTGAATATCATTGGCAACACTCAAGATATAGATGGAGCTCGCAACCATCTTAAGACGGAATTTGAGATGAAGGATTTGGGTAAAACCAGATTTTGCTTAGGTTTGCAAATCGAGCACCTTCACTCGGGGATTTTAGTACATCAATCTGTCTATGTCCAGAGATTATTGGAGAAATTCAATATGGACAAAGCATACCCAAATAAAACCTCCATGGTCGTTCGATCTCTCGATAAAGAAAAGGATATTTTCCGACCACGGGAGGAAGGAGAAGAGATATTAGGACAGGAATATCCCTATCTCAGTCTCATCAGAGCACTCATGTATCTTGCAAATAGTACGAGACCTGACATTGCATTTGCAGTAAATCTATTAGCGAGACATAGTGCTGCCCCAACTAAGCGTCATTGGACCGGAGGAAAACAAATCCTTAGGTACCTGAATGGTGCTAAGGATCTTGGCTTATTCTTTCAGAAAACTGATGACCCTAGCTTGGTTGGATATACCGATGCTGGCTATATGTCTGATCCCCACAATGCCAGGTCACAAACAGAATTTGTATTCCTCCATGGAGGAACTGCCATATCATGGAAGTCATCTAAACAAACATTAGTGGCCACCTCCACAAATCATTCTGAAATCATCGCACTATTTGAGGCATCACGCGAATGCGTGTGGCTACGCAGAATGATAAACCACATTGAACAATCTTGTGGTATTGGTTCCTCAGAATCACCTACCATTATCTATGAGGATAATGCTGCTTGTATTACGCAGAAGCAAACAGGCTACATCAAGAGCAACATCACCAAACATATTGCTCCCAAATTGTTGTATCCCCATGAGCTTCAGCAAAGTGGAGAAATAAACATTTTACAAACAAAGTCTTGTGACAATCTAGCAGATCTCGTCACTAAATCCCTACCCGCTTCCTCGTTCGAGAAATGTGTTGAGGGAATTGGAATGAGACGGCTCAGAGACTTACAATCTTCAGGGGGAGACTCCCTGAATGATGAGCCTAGATAAACGCTTCACATTGTACTCTTTTCTTTTATGAGTTTTTACTATCAGGTTTTTCTCATACAAAGTTTTTAACGAGACAATGATTAATGCAAGCATATGTCTTATCTCAAGTTTTCCCCACAGGGGTTTTTCTAGAGATAAAACAAGGCATCGATTACTCCTTAAACCTTGCAGGTTTATGTTAGAGAAATTACCAATCAAATTATTCCTATTTTTTCCCACATGGTTTTTCAAAGGAATTAAAAACAAATTGATCTCAAGATGGACTCGATCAAAAGGGGGAGTGTTACAAGGGCCATTACTTGGCCATTATTTGACCTCATCAAGGGCAGCAATCAAGAGCATAAGAGCATAATAGAGTATTATGTACATTGTAACAGCCACATAAATCAGCCATATAAACCTTAGTTATTACCTCTAATTGCTATATTGATGTAATACACTAATTGCCTAGAATCCTAGGCTTGTAAATCTCCCTATATAAGGGACATATTGAGATCAATACAATGAGCTGAATTCACCATTTATATTGTTCATTCTCACATTTTACAATAGATTTTTACAAGCTGCAGATTTTTTTAAAAAAAAATCAACAAGTCAATCTCTTCACACGATAACAGTGTGACTAAGTGATAATCCTTCCATGTAAGAATGGTTCAATTAGTTCGGATTAGGGGAAATGAGAAACTCACACCAAGACATTCCATCATTTGATAATATGCTCTCCCATGTAGTGGAGTGCGTCCCTTCCTGGACTCCGAAAAGTACCTCGTCCTGAAAGATCATCACATCAACTGTAAGCAGATCTGCAGATCAACATACATCACATTTAGTACGTAAGATCGATAGCACCAACCATTCCTTGTATCCTGGGTCTACTGTAAATCCATACATGTCGACACTGTACAGAGCGAATTCAAGAGCCTTAAGGCTGTGTTCTTCTCCCCTTCTTCCCAACTCCTCTCTCTCGTTTTCCGCGCGCACGCTTTTCAAACTACTAAACGGTGTGTATTTTGCAAAAAGTTTCTATACAAAAGTTGCTTAAAAAATCAAATTAATTTATTTTTGAAAAAAAAATTAGCTAAAACTTAATTAATCACACGCTAATGGATCGCTCCGTTTTCTACAATCACTATGCAGGTTCGGAACACCCGGGAACGAACGCTGCCTAAGTCAGTTTATGTTCAAGTGAAACAAAATAACAGCAGCAAACATAAGTATCTTAAAGAAACCTGGATGGGTGCACCATTCTCTCTAATAACGACATCATAAGAATCAATTTCATCCCCAAATTTAGTTTTAAGAAGATCCCCAGAGTTTCCAACTACAGCACATCTACCAAATTGCCGAGGTACATATGGTGGTGTCTCAGGAAGAACTAATGAAAGCTTTTCCATGCAAAGAGTCCTGTTCTGGCACTTGTTCCTGCAATCTCAAGACTAAACATGCTCAATAATCTGCTGTAAGTCTAGATGGAACTGCAAGTATGTATACCCACAGATGGATTCCTTTATTGATCCTGCGCCATGCATACTCCTCCCAACCATTTGGTAACGCATCAATGTACTCCTTTGTGAGTATTGTTGTGCTGTTGCGGACCTAGGAAAAAAGCAACTGAGTGACCATAAGTTCATAACAGTAACTAATACCGTGATCTAACAAATATCTGGACACAGTGTTTACATAGTGAGGATTGCCATGTTTTACATTATATCATAAAATAAAAACTTTAATGCATCTGCAAAAAAACATACTGACATACATATGTCAGTAGAATGAATGCTAACCTGCTCCCATGAGGCCACAGCTTCACAGAGATTGAACTCAAATGATAAACCTTCAGGTTCTCCTGTTTTTGGATCTTTCTGCAAATATCAGTGCATAAGAACTAAGAAAAACAAACACATGCATCACAAAAGGTGGCACAAGTATGCAAGGAGTATTGTTCACGCTAGTGGCAATTTCAGAAGCATAAGGTAGGATGCAATATAAGTATAGAGCAAGAATTAAAAGAGACTTTGCAAACCATGTCAGGAGCTGACTACAATTGAAATGGGGAAGGCCTGCATCCAGAAGGAAATTACACGGTACATGTGCACTTACCCACTTAGAATCTGTGTCGCTTGGGTAATGTATTACAACTCGACAGTAATCTTCTCCTGGAATTGCTTTCAGCCCTAGTCCATTTGCATCCTGATGTTTTTAGCACGAGCACAACTTAGTGATCTTTATATAACGAACGCCAAGTCACCAGCAACAAAGAATACACTAAAAATTTCCTTCGTGAATGTAGATAAGGATACTTTCGATACAACAGCGTACATACCAGGACAGTCTACTGTATTACCATGATTTTGAGTAAACAATTAACACGATAAATCAAGAATTACGAAGCAATAACTAATTACCCCGCCAATTCTCCATGTGTGTGGGAATCTAATGGCCCCAAATCTCACAATGTAGCATCTAATTGCTCACAATTACAAGATAACGGAAACCTAATGGGCCGTAGAGTGAACGGGATCAATTAACATCAGAGACAGATCAGGAGACCGTACCACACACTTGCTGAAGCCGCTCTGCAGCGCGCCGAGCGCTGCCAAGTCCGCATCCGAAACCCTAGCTCCGCCAATATCCTCGTCGCAATGGAGAATTTGACAGAAGAACAGAAACATCAGATGGAGCAACTTGTGGTATATTTTGAAAAAGTTGTCTTCAATCTTTCGTCATGACACCACAAGAGCCAATTCAGAAGATTCAACTTCCCGACCGGATGGTTGAAACACTTCAAGATAAAATTGATGAAGCAGTTCATCATGCTTTGTGTGATTATAATGCTACATAGGCGCCACGTCAACGCCACGCGGGACGAAGACCAGGTCAACATTGCCACGTCAGTGAAACCGCCCTCAAAACTGCGGAGGTAGTTAAATTGCACCGATTTTAATAGTTGGGGATCGGGATATATGTTATTGCGGTTAAGGATACGAATCAGATTCGGTCACTAATTAAGGGTGTCAAAGTGGACTTATTCCCATCGTGCATGGACCATGCTGTGCCAATGTCGTGCGGCCCATTTGACTACCTATAGGACTCGGGGTGATCACAAGATAGTGCGACAGTTCTATTGATAGAACGGTAAAAAAATTACAAGCCTATAGCCCACTGGGAGGCTATAGCAAGGAAAAGGAAAAAAAATCACACCACGCTTCTATTGATAGATTATTATTATCTGACAAGGTGCCCTCTTGATAAGAACCGGTAATTCTACATATGCATTATGTTGGGCACCAAAAGCATGTCAAATAATTTGATTTTTGTTTCTTCATCTAGCATAATGAACCCGGGCAGAACTAGAGTGGAATATTAAGTTAACAACTAGTTGCTGGTTCCCTACTTGTCTAAGCAATAATCCCTAATTTCACATGTTTGTTTATCTTACTCTACATTAGTGTAATAAAATCTTACTCCACATTGTCACACCAGTCATTTATTTAAATAAACTTGGACTTATGAGTCGAACATGGGAAATGACAATAGCTAAGAACCATGGTGCAATCAGCATCCGTAATGCTATTATTTGATAATAAATATAATAATACTACTTGACTGCAGCAACTGTATGTCCCATGCACTATACAGAGGGACCTATCCCCTGTGATGATGCCTTTTAGATCTTCTCTCTCCGAGTGATAGAAGTAAAAGATGGTCTTGACTGGCCGCTACATGTCTATGGCTTGGTTGCCACCAGGGATACTGTAGATCAAAAGCGCAACCTTCTTTTCAACCGCACAAGGGATAATTGTCAAGTTCTCGCTCCACAGGTATCTATCTTGTAATTTCCTTGTAACTTTGTTGTTTTCTCATTTTTCTTGGAGTTTGAAGTGCTCAACCTATTCTACAATTTGTATTAGTGGATTACAACTGTTCTGTACACTTGTCTGTATGAATGTATTTTCTTTTTGGAGTGTTTAGTGCATTCATAGTAGGATTGTATTGTGAGTGTCCAAGTTATTTAGGGGTCATGGCCAGATTATCTGCGAGGACTAGTAGTTTGCCATACTACCAGCGTACATGGAGAGGATTTTATGTTGCTTGATTCCCGAGATGGAAGAGTGCCTATCAATTGTGATGGTGCCATTGAGCTTTCAAGGCATGTGTTTTATGTGGAATTTCGGGGAAAGCTAAGTGTTGATGTGGTGGCATCCCGATCTGACAAGAGTTCATATATCATCTCGGCAGGCAGGGTTGTTTTCAAACCTTGCAAGGCTGGGAGGAGTAGTGGTGTATGCGATCTTGGCTTTTGTAAGCTGGAAGCTACTACTCCCTCCGTTTTATATTACAAATCGTTTGACTTTTTTTAAAGCTAAACTTCTCTAATTTTGATTAAATTTATAAAAAATTTTATTAGTACTTTCAACCCAAATCAAATATACTATCAAAATATATTCAATGTTAAATTAAATGAAACTAATTTGATATTTTAGATGTTGCTAATTTTTTCTATAAACTTGATCAAACTTAATAAAGTTTGACTAGGAAAAAAGTCAAACGACTTATAATATAAAACGGAGGTAGTATTTGTTGGTCGCTCTTTGCAGCAGAGGAGCAAATGCGCTCCGATTATTGTTATTGATCGACATTAGAGTATATGATAGCAATATGTTGAATTATGCTACTATGCTGTCCTCTATTTACCTTTAGTTTCCTATTCTAATCTAATAATCTAAAGCTGGCTCTTTTGTTAGCTTTTGATTGGTCCATGTGGCGCCCCTTACTTTGAAGAAAAATCATGAATTTATACTAGAGTAAAAAATACCTAACAATCATAAGAGAGAAAAAAAATCTAGAGAAAAATATCACATATGGATTCTAGAGGCTTCCAAAAAAATATCTTCCCCTCCAAATCACACGAACTTACATTCCCTTACCTTCTATAAATATACTACGCCTACTCGGTATTACTCCTACAATTCCAGAATATATAGTATACCCAAAATTATTAAGAAACAAAACCAATCCAAAACAAAGAAAGAAAGAAAAAAAATGCAACCTCGCTTTCGTATATCACGCAATACCTTCTCAGCCAAAGAAATGATTGTGTTTTTTATATTACATAGATATGTTGCAAAAAAAGAAAAACTCTGAATGTACTAAATGAATGATCTTTCAAATATTCAAATCCACAAGTGAATATATTTGAACCAATTAATTGCGATGAATCTCAAATGTTACTTTACTTACTTGAATTTCATCAAAATTTATGTTTACTATAAAATGACACATTAATTTCTACACTTTTACTTGACATGTAATACAAGTTCTATATTTTTTATGGCAAAGATGTTTTTCACTTCTATACATAATTAATAAATAATTTATACATACATCCATAAATATTTGATGAATGTACATCATTCCCTTGCTTGTCTTTCTCCTTCCACTATGCATATGTACCTACATCTGTCTAACCGTGCAACAATCTTCGATTTTTTGCCTGTCTCAACCTAAAAATCAAACCTTTTCGCTTCTTTGTGCATGGGATTGCATTTTGGAAATTTTTTTGGCTTCTTCTTCTTGAGGCAGGGTTTCTCCTTTGGAGCTCTTCCTCTTCATCTTTCTCCTTCCGTGATGCATCTGTACCTACGTTCGAGGCGAGAGAGACGAGAGGGAGCGAGGCCTCTTTTCTTATTGCGCCAGCCGATTGGCCTTTTCAAAAGACACACCGTATTTGATTGGGTCGTGGCTGCCATTCCTTCTATCTATCTATCTCTTTATAGCTTTGTTTTTTTAGGGGAATATTACTTTGATTCTATTTCTATCGCTTGCTATCCATGCATTAATTTAATGAATGAGATTATTATTATAGTTACATAGTACATCATATGATATTATGATGTAGGACTTAATCCGATACCGGATCTATTTGGATACCGACGATCGAGACTTCATGGAGCTGATGATGAAGAGGCATAAACGAATGCTTGATATATGCTCTACGACTGTGGATGGTTTGCCGGTGCACGTCGACGGCGAAGTGTTGCCTGAACTGGTGAATCCTGCTGACGGCAATTTCGGGAGATTGACTTATACTTCGTAGCATTTCGCCCACTCACCAAAGCTTCCAGTCCCAGGCCCCAAAGCACATCCGGCTGGCTCAGATTTAATGAGAAAGAGCGTATAGTTCCCAGCTTTATCAAGTCCGATGAGATATACTACGGTTATGGTTATGGAGAACTGTACGTCTTTGATATATGTTTCTTCTTCTATTGATTTCTTCTTTTTTTGTGAATACATTCATGATATGCAATTAATTGTACTATGCAATACTTGCAGATCCAATTCCAGAGTCGGGGACGGAACTCTCGATGACATTTATCATTGCCTGTGTCGCTTCACCAAAGAGAATGCAAAAATGAAAAACGACCAAAGGAAGCGGCTACTCAAGCCATGTTGTCTCATGTTTGCCGAGACACATCATTTCGTACAGATGCAGAAAGCAGTAATGGAGAACTGCTGGAGAAGGAGAAAAAACAAGACCACCTCATTGGCTTGAACCATGACTGGATCACTGAAAGCCGAAAATGCGCGTCCAACGCTGACCTACCCGAGGCAGAGGCCGTAGCTCTAGCTGCAGCTGATGAACAAGCAAGTTCGAGCTCTCGGGATCGTCGTCTTTGGGTCCTCAAGTACGATGACGAATATTTTCTTCCTCTCATCGAACGCCAGCAGGAGCTGCGGAAGCAGCAACTGCTGGGCTGTGTGTGTGGGCTGTGTGTGTATGTGTTTCTAGGCCCAAAAAAGGGAGTGTGTGTGTGAAGCTTCCAGAAAAACAATCACAAATATCTTCATGGTATCAGAGCTAGGTGACAATGCGCGCGGTGGCTGTGGACGGAGGAGCGCTAATAGTGACAATGCGCGCGGAGGGCGAGTTGGTGACGACGTGTGGAGAAAAGAAGTGCAGTTGTTGGCCTGCTGCTGCATGAGAAGGTGCAGCTGTTGCTTGAGAAGGTGAGGTGTTGGTGCTGCTGCTGCTCAGAAGGTGAGGATTTGGTGGTGAAGTGGGCTAGCTTGTTTTGCTGTTGCTATTATTCTGATTTGGGGAAGATACGAGAGCTTGATTTGCTGCTGCTGTTGTTCTGATTTGGGGGAAACTGAGAAGTAGTGCTGTTGGGAGGAAGTAGTGCTACTGTTGCTGTTCTATTTTTGGTGAGAAACTGAGTAGTGTTGTCGCTCCTATTAGTTGATTTGGCTAAGAAGCTAGTATCTTAGAAGATTCGGTTGATCTGTCATGGGGGAAAATCAAGGAATTGAGCAGATGTTGGGTAAGTTGGTGGAATTGCTCACAGAGAAACGCAATGAAGCTCCAAATACTAGTAATGTGATTGTTTCTCATGCTGAATCAGTACAAAAAATTGAGTTGATGCAAAATGATATTAAGCTGGAAGGTGTCAATAATTATTTGAGTTGGTCAAGAAGAGCATTGCTGATTTTGAAGACAAAAGGGTTAGAAGGATATGTTACCGGAGAAGTGAAGGAGCCTGAGAGCACATCAAGTGTAGAATGGAAGACTTGGAGTACTACCAATTCTTTAGTGATAGCGTGGTTATTGACTTCACTAATTCCTGCTATTGCTACAACTGTTGGGACCATCCCTAGTGCTAGTGAGATGTGGAAAACTCTCACTAACCTATACTCAGGAGAAGGTAATGTGATGCTAATGGTAGAGGCACAAGAGAAGATAAATGCTTTGAGACAGGGGGAGCGATCTGTGGCAGAATATGTTGCGGAGTTGAAGAGTTTGTGGTCTGATTTAGATCACTATGATCCTCTTGAGTTAGAGCACTCTGATTGCATAGCAAAAATAAAGAAATGGGTTGAGCGTAGAAGGATTATTGAGTTCTTGAAGGGCCTAAATCCAGAGTTTGAAGGAAGAAGAGATGCAATGTTTCACCAGACTACTCTTCCTGCCTTAGATGAGGCCGTTGCAGCTATGGCACAGGAGGAGCTTAAGAAGAAAGTATTGCCTAGTGCCACACCGTGTTCACCAAGTCCCACCTATGCAATTGTACAAGGTAGAGAGACTAGAGAGTGCTTTAATTGTGGTGAAATGGGGCATCTTATGCGTGATTGTCATGCTCCTCGTAAGCCTAGTTATGGAAGAGAAAGAAGTGGTGATAGAGGTGGAGCAAGAGGTGGAAGGGGTTATGCAGGTAGAGGTAACAGAGGTAGAGGGTATGAGTATAGAGGTGATCACAAAGCTAATGTGGTTACCCTTGAAGAAGGTTCTTCTAGACCTACAAATGGTGATGTTGCCAACTTTGTTCATTCCACCTCAGGTAATTCAAATCAAGCATTTATGTCCATCAATAGTTCTCGTCCAAATTGGATACTAGACTCGGGTGCATCTAGACATGTCACGGGTATGTGTGGGGAATTCACATCATATAAACCATACCCATTTACACATAAAGAAACAATTCAAACTACTGATGGAACATCATGCCCAGTGAAGGGAGAGGGTACAGTACAGTGTACTCCTTCAATCACTTTGTCATCAGTATTATATGTCCCCTCATTTCCAGTGAATTTGGTTTCATTAAGTTCTCTTGTTGATCATATGGATTGTCGGGTCTCCCTTGATCATGAGAATTGTTTAATCCAGGAGAGACGAACAGGGAAGAAACTTGGGATTGGCGTCAGGCGTGATGGACTTTGGTATTTGGATCGAGGAAGGACTAATGAAGCTATGTATCTAGCTTTCATGGCTTCCACAAGTGAAGAAGAGGCTAAGGTATTACTTTTGCACTGTCGATTGGGACATATATCTTCCCAGTAGAGTTTAGTAGAGTGGATAAATATAAGTTAGTATATGATGCTTGTGAGTATGGGAGACATACAAGAACATCATTTGTGAGTAGAGGACTCCGAAGTATGTTGCCCTTCATGCTAATTCACTCAGATGTTTGGACCTCTCCTGTGGTTTCTATGAGTGGAATGAAGTATTTTGTTACCTTTATTGGTTGCTACTCTCGTATGACATGGTTATACCTTATGAGGCACAAGAATGAGGTGTTTAAATGTTTTCAGAATTTTTATGCATACATCAAAAATCATTTTAGTGCTCAGGTCCAGTTTATCAGAACTGATAATGGAGGAGAGTATATAAATAATGAATTTAGTAGCTTCCTTTCATCAGAAGGAATATTGCATCAAACTTCTTGTCCTGGTACTCCACAAAATGGGGTGGCTGAGAGGAAAAATCGTCATCTCTTGGAGACAACTCGTTCATTGATGTACGCTATGAATGTTCCTAAATTCTTGTGGAGTGAGGCAGTAATGACAGCAACATATTTGATTAATCGTACACCTTCAAGAATACTTGGAATGAAGACACCATATGAGATGATATTTCAGAAAAATGAATTTGTGGTTCCACCAAAGGTATTTGGTTGCACATGCTTCGTAAGAGATTATAGACCCTCTGTTGGAAAACTTGATCCTCGAGCCGTTAAGTGCATCTTCATAGGTTATTCACCTGGCCAGAAGGGGTATAAGTGTTGGAGTCCGTCAGAACGTCGAACATTTGTAAGTATGGATGTTACTTTCAGAGAATCTATTCCATTTTATGGTGAGAAAACATATTTAAGTTCTTTGTTTGTTGATCTTGATAATTCAAGTAGTGGTGATCGTGATAAACAAAGGGAGGATGAAATAGTGGGCTCCAAGGAAGATGAACAATCAAAAGAGAAAAATGTTGTAATTGGTCAAATTCCAATTGATATGAATGATCCCATACAAGAGCAAGAATGGAGGAAGCCACATGAAGAGAAAAATCTTCAAGTTTACACAAGAAGAACAAGGTGTCCAGTAATCCAACAAGTTGAAGAGGATAATAAGGTATTTGAAGATGTAAGCCATGTGCAAGGGTCTTTGGAGTCAGGGGGAGAAGATGAAGAAGTTAGAGAAGAATCTGATTTACCAATTATCGTCAGAAAGGGTGTAAGAAGCAATGCAGGTAACCCTCCACTAAGGTATGGTTTTGAAGCTCAAGATGAGGGTGATGATGAGAATAATATATCCAATTATGTTTCTTATGGCTCTTTGTCATCTGCATATAAGGCCTTTGTAGCATCACTAAATTCAATGCAAATTCCAAAGGATTGGAGAGAAGCAAAGCAAGATCCAAGGTGGTATCAAGCTATGCTAGAAGAACTAGAGGCTCTTGAAAAGAACAAAACATGGGATCTTGTACCATTTCCTGAAGGGAAGAAAGTTGTCAACTGTAAGTGGGTATATACAGTAAAGCAAAACCCTGATGGAAAGATGGAAAGATACAAAGCAAGGCTTGTGGCTAAGGGATATGGTCAAACATATGGAATTGATTATGACGAAACCTTTGCACCAGTAGCAAAGATGAGCACATTAAGAACTCTTATCTCTTGTGCAGCTAATTTTGACTGGCCATTGCATCAGTTAGATGTTAAGAATGCATTCTTACATGGAGACCTTCAAGAAGAGGTATATATGGATATCCCACCTGGATTTGCTACTTTACAAACTGAAGGAAAGGTGTTGAGATTGAAGAAATCTATATATGGTCTTAAACAGTCACCAAGGGCATGGTTTGATCGTTTTAGACGTGCAATGTGCAACATGGGGCTATAAGCAATGCAATGGGGATCATACAGTATTCTATCGCCATAAGGAGTGTCAAACTACTATCCTTGCTGTGTATGTGGATTACATGATTATCACAGGAGATGATTCTATAGAGATAGCAAGATTAAAGGAAACTCTAATTAAGGAATTTGAAGTTAAGGATTTGGGTCAGCTGGAATACTTCTTAGGCATCGAGATTGCAAGATCTCCTAGAGGGATAGTACTTTCACAATGAAAGTATGCATTGGATCTGCTCAGTGACACAGGTATGCTTGGTTGTCGACCAGCCTCTACACCAATTGAACAAAATCATAAGTTGTGTGCTGAATCAGGAGACCCAGTGAACAAAGAGAGTTATCAAAGACTTGTGGGACGATTGATATATTTATGTCACACAAGACCTGATATAACCCATGCTGTTAGTGTGGTAAGCCGATATATGCATGACCCTAGAAGTAGTCACGTGGATGCTGTGTATAGAATTTTGAGATATTTGAAGGGAAGCCCAGGGAAGGGCTTATGGTTCAAGAGAAATGGACATCTAGATGTGGAGGGATACTGTGATGCAAATTGGGGCAGTTGCCTTGATGATAAAAGGTCAATATCAGGCTATTGTGTATTTGTTGGTGGCAATCTAATATCCTGGAGAAGTAAGAAACAATCTGTGGTGTCTCGCTCAACTGCTGAGGTAGAATACATGTCAATGTCAATGAGTTTGAGTGAGCTATCATGGATAAGGAGCCTTCTAACTGAACTGAAGTTTCAGTTGGTGATAAATACTCATATGAAGTTATGGTGTGACAATAAATCAGCCATTAACATTGCTAACAATCCAGTCCAACATGATCGAACAAAACATGTGGAGAAACTTAAAGTTAAAGAAAGGATAGATGAGGGAACTTTAAAGTTAAACTTTGTAAATAATGGAGAACAAGTGGTTGATTGTTTAACGAAGGCTTTAGGTGTTAAAGAGTGTACATCATCATGTAGCAAGATGGGCATGATAGATATTTATCGCCCATCTTGAGGGGGGGTGTTGGGCTGTGTGTGTGGGCTGTGTGTGTATGTGTTTCTAGGCCCAAAAAAGGGAGTCCATATATGCTCCTTGTATATGTATAGCTGTAAAAGAGACAGTGTGTGTGAAGCTTCCAGAATAACAATCACAAATATCTTCAGCAACATCAGCGGGAGGGCCACTAAATATCTCTAATGTTCCAAAACTGCGCTTGCTGTTAGCTCAAGTTATCTAGATATCAAACTTTTGCAGTTCATGGATTCATTTTTTGTGCCAGACCCCAGACATCAAACGTTTGCAGTTAGCTGAAGTAGATGAATATCGTTGTACAACATTCAAAGGCTTAATCCTGAGTAGCCTGTGCAATTTCCAGGCTTTTTCGATCGTAGAGCTATTTGATATCTTATTCTGAGTCTTATATGGTATGGCTATGGCATATGCACATGCTTCTCGTCGCAATCTGATCGTCTTTCTAGCATCTCAAACAAGTAAACGTTGTTCAACTCATGGAATTGTCACAAATCAGCTCATAAATGACAACAGATGACGTGAATTCTGCAACAAAGAACAGCACGTCCACTGCTGTTCTTCTGTCATTTACTATACAGCTATGTAAAGGCCTATGGAAATGGAAATTTGACAAATTTCTCTCCCTTGTGACGGATATAAGAACCTAATATTTGGTACATGCTCCAATCATTTGTGTACTAATTGTGCTTGCCTCAAGTTGTTGGTCAACAAAGTTATGCAAGTTTCAGAATGTGATGCCAATCAACTAGTGCATATCTACTGTCAAACAAATTACAGGCTCCATGTACATGGCTAAGATTTCTTCTAGTTACAGGTGACAAATTTGACGATCTGATGAATGCACAGCCAACTGCCCTTCTATTTGTTCATTCCATCACACAACACTTGTGTATATTTCACTTAAGTTACAACACATTGTGACTACTCATGCATAAAATCATCTCAACTGCCGGCTATGTACAAAAATGAGCACCAAAGTTCCCTCAAAATAGTTTGTCCGTGTAGGATTGATTCGCCCGGGTACAGCATTCTGCTCCAAGGTACCATGAATTCTGCTGCCACTTGCATTTCCTCATCCTCTATGTCCCATGTGGAATATGGGCGGCTATATTGTCTATCTGTCATTGATCATGCAGAGGTAACCACCCCCAGCATTTCGCTCCAGAGGGTACCTGGTGGCACCTCTCATGTACTCCAGGTGGTTCAAGGCAGCATCGCGGACAAAAGATCTTTCTGGTGTCTTCCCTTTCTCGAGCTTCTTTATCATGGTGCAAGACCTCAAAGGGCCCTCGCTTCCAGCCCCAGGTCTCCTATAGCGCATTTTGCAACGATGAGGTTTCAAGTTATACAACATGTGGCGTTAATGATATTGTATCTGATTAATTTAGTTAATTCAAGCATCAGAACCAAGCAGATAGAAGTCAATATCCAGTAAATAAGCCCCTAAGTAGAGTTGCCATGGACATGGAGTGCTTGACAAATGGGAGCAAGAATCATGCTAAACAAAGGAAGGCCACAAAACTTACTTCAACAGTTTCTCAGAAGCAACCCTAGCAGCTTCAATGGTGTCCTTGGTTGGAAGCCACTTTACTACTCTGCCAGGATCACCTCGCATAGGTGAGTGGATTTTTACAAGCTGCAGATTTTTTTTAAAAAAAAAATCAACAAGTCAATCTCTTCACACGATAACAGTGTGACTAAGTGATAATCCTTCCATGTAGGAATGGTTCTATTAGTTCGGATTAGGGGAAATGAGAAACTCACACCAAGACATTCCATCATTTGATAATATGCTCTCCCATGTAGTGGAGTGTGTCCCTTCCTGGACTCCGAAAAGTACCTCGTCCTGAAAGATCATCAAATCAACTGTAAGCAGATCTGCAGATCAACATACATCACATTTAGTACGTAAGATCGATAGCACCAACCATTCCTTGTATCCTGGGTCTACTGTAAATCCATACATGTCGACACTGTCACAGATAGACAGAGCGAATTCAAGAGCCTTAAGCCCAGTTCCTTTAGCAGAGGAACCAAACGATGTGCCTAGCATGAGGTATACTGGATTGGTTATTGGAATTTCCTACATAGCAAGAGATCCAGCAGGCAGGTAAGAAAACACAGAACATGTACCCAATGTACCATATTTTCTTAAATAGGATAGCTAAATTACCCGAATCATTTGGTTCATGATATCATGTATTGTTGTCTTAACGATCAGGGTTTCTTTTTTTGTTTCTGCAACCATAAAAATTAGCATGCCTTATCATCTCAGTACCTCACTCAATGGGAAAATAGGTGGCTGACAGACCTACCATCTAACTCAACAACTTTATCTAGTGCCTTTGCAGATCCTCTGTTAAGAAGGCGAAATGTACTCTTTGTCCCAACATATTCTGTATAATTCTGCAATACAAATAGAAGTCAGTTTATGTTCAAGTGAAACGAAATAAGAGCAGCAAACATAAGTATCTTAAAGAAACCTGGATGGGTGCACCATTCTCTCTAATAACGACATCATAAGAATCAATTTCATCCCCAAATTTAGTTTTAAGAAGATCCCCAGAGTTTCCAACTACAGCACATCTACCAAATTGCCGAGGTACATATGGTGGTGTCTCAGGAAGAACTAATGAAAGCTTTTCCATGCAAAGAGTCCTGTTCTGGCACTTGTTCCTGCAATCTCAAGACTAAACATGCTCAATAATCTGCTGTAAGTCTAGATGGAACTGCAAGTATGTATACCCACAGATGGATTCCTTTATTGATCCTGCGCCATGCATACTCCTCCCAACCATTTGGTAACGCATCAATGTACTCCTTTGTGAGTATTGTTGTGCTGTTGCGGACCTAGGAAAAAAGCAACTGAGTGACCATAAGTTCATAACAGTAACTAATACCGTGATCTAACAAATATCTGGACACAGTGTTTACATAGTGAGGATTGCCATGTTTTACATTATATCATAAAATAAAAACTTTAATGCATCTGCAAAAAAACATACTGACATACATATGTCAGTAGAATGAATGCTAACCTGCTCCCATGAGGCCACAGCTTCACAGAGATTGAACTCAAATGATAAACCTTCAGGTTCTCCTGTTTTTGGATCTTTCTGCAAATATCAGTGCATAAGAACTAAGAAAAACAAACACATGCATCACAAAAGGTGGCACAAGTATGCAAGGAGTATTGTTCACGCTAGTGGCAATTTCAGAAGCATAAGGTAGGATGCAATATAAGTATAGAGCAAGAATTAAAAGAGACTTTGCAAACCATGTCAGGAGCTGACTACAATTGAAATGGGGAAGGCCTGCATCCAGAAGGAAATTACACGGTACATGTGCACTTACCCACTTAGAATCTGTGTCGCTTGGGTAATGTATTACAACTCGACAGTAATCTTCTCCTGGAATTGCTTTCAGCCCTAGTCCATTTGCATCCTGATGTTTTTAGCACGAGCACAACTTAGTGATCTTTATATAACGAACGCCAAGTCACCAGCAACAAAGAATACACTAAAATTTTCCTTCGTGAATGTAGATAAGGATACTTTCGATACAACAGCGTACATACCAGGACAGTCTACTGTATTACCATGATTTTGAGTAAACAATTAACACGATAAATCAAGAATTACGAAGCAATAACTAATTACCCCGCCAATTCTCCATGTGTGTGGGAATCTAATGGCCCCAAATCTCACAATGTAGCATCTAATTGCTCACAATTACAAGATAACGGAAACCAAATTGCCCGTAGAGTGAACGGGATCAATTAACAGCAGAAGAGACAGATCAGGAGACCGTACCACACACTTGCTGAAACCGCTCTGCAGCGCGCCGAGCGCCGCCAAGTCCGCATCCGAAACCCTAGCTCCGTTATCTGCACGCACGCATCCATCCCACCTCAGAATCTTCCCCACGCCATACGTAAAGCCAAAAGCAGAAGAAAAAAAGGCGCATTACATGAGGAGAGGCCGGAGAGGTAGACGAGGATGGCGGTCACGCCGGAGAAGATGGCGGCGGCGAGCGCGAGGGGGAGCACCCGCATGGCCGGAGCAGCCGAAGCCCTAGCCGCCTCGCCGGCTTGACCCCTGTGGCTGCGCTCTCGCCGGAGTCGAGAGTGAGAGAGAGAGAGAGAGAGGAAGCGAGCGGCGCTGCGGCGGGGATCAGATTGCCATTTGCGAAGAGTTCGAGGGGGCTTTTCGCATATTCCTTGTGCATTTAGTGAAGTTAGTGTATTGGGCCCGTCTCTCACTTTATTTATTTTATTGGGCTGGAGCTTTGGATTGGGCCAGCTTCTTTTCTTCTTCTCATATTTCCCTAACCGTAACTCTACATGGAAACTTATTTTTTTTCAAAAAAAATTGACGGACTCTACACTTTTATATTTGAAAAATATTATAGAAAGCGTCATCGTCAAGTTCGGTTCATGACTCAGGCTGCCTTCGCAGGTTGGAATCCCAGCCGCTCATAATGATTACGGAAAACGGAACGATCCATTAGCGCATGATTAATTAAGTTTTTGATAAATTTTTTTCAAAAATGGATTAATTTGATTTTTTTAAGTAACTTTTGTATAGAAACTTTTTACAAAATACACACCGTTTAGTAGTTTAAAAAGACACGGAAAACGAGCGAAAGAAGTTGGGAAGAGGGAGAGAAGAACACAGCCTCAGGGGTGCAGCAGAGCTGGTCTTCGCTGCGGCCGTTGTCGTCGTCCAGATTAGGTCTAATCGCTCCTGCACTTCTGAATGCTGATGATTCAGAGAACCCTGAACTGAGACACTGCATCGTGTCAGATCTTGATGATTCTTTTTCTGTTAGTACATTTCTTGGAGGCCGTACAAAGATTATGCCCTGTTCTTGTGTAGTTTCTTTGGACTAAAAAAACTTAAGGTATATTGTTGAATTTCTCATCAAGATAAGTATGGGCTGTGTCCAGCAATCAACAATGGCTGGAGCTGGACGGATGGATGGATGGATGTTTGGTCGGTTGGCCGGAGACAGCAGAGAAACGGAGGTTGCTTTTGACGTCAAAATGGGCGGCGGCCACACACAAGTCAGAATGAACAGCCTGTCGTAACACTGGCAGGTCAACACGAATGCATATATTCCATGGAATGGAATTTTGGTATTTTAGTGTTTTGACATTTCGCAGTATTTTATGGCCACAATAATTCCCTCTCTGTATTCATTTGTGCAAAATAATTCATTGCATATTTATACCTCTAGCTGTTGGAAATTTGGAAGTCGTCATTAGAAAAAGAGCAGGATCACAACTCACATCAATCAGAGAGTATGTGGGCTGCCAAATTTAGCCCTCAGGAGAAACATAATTGCTGAATTCTGAAGATACTACTGCCTTGGTTTTGTTACACGGGCTGCTTGTCACTTTTAAAAAATCGGCAAATTTGCTCAAGAAATGATTTCTTATCACACACAACTGGCCAAAATTGCTACCAAGTTGCAAGGTTCACACTTATGCAGTCAAGCTCCGGTTGCAAGACCCACAAAATTGAACACAGTGGGGAAGCTATTTTGAGCAAGCCATTTCAAGAATTATTCCTTCTATTTCTAGTGGTTACAAATTACAGTTATATCTTTCTTGTTGCTACATTTTACACTCATCATGATTGGGCAACAAGGCCTTCTTTCATGATATAGCAACAAACAAACATCACCAACTCCAACCGAACATCAGACAAAATTTAGGCCATTTACAGGAAGAATGTCATCAGCTCCAATGCTGTTTATCACCGTGCCTTCGTGGCGTGACCATTGGTCCTTGATCCACGGCGGCCATCAGGGCGCGGTGACGACCGTTGGTGCGCTGTGGTGCGACCATGGCTATGGTCCCTTGATGAACCGCTTCCTCTTGTGTCCCTTGCTCGGCTCTTCATCGATTCGATCTTTTCAAGTGTCTCAAGAACTTCCTTCATTGAGGGCCTGCTCCTGGGCTCACCAGCCAGGCAATTTAGCGTCAACTGCGCCGCCTGAACAGCTTGTTTGGAGTTATACTGGCCCTCAAACCGGGGGTCCATGAGGCGGGCAAGCTTTCTCCGGTCCGCCAAGTAGGGCTTCGCCCAGTCCACAAGGCTGAGCTGCCCATTTGGACGGTTGGGGTCTAGTGCTCGCTGACCGGACATCATCTCCAGCATCACAACTCCGAAACCGTAAACATCACTCTTGACATATAAATGACCTAGACATGGTTTAGTAGAGCATATAGTGAGAAAGCGAAAATAACCACCGGCAGCTAAGAAAGTATCTACAGATAGTAAACTGTACTTCAGAGCTAGTAACAACTTGATAAATGTATTATAGAAATTCGAATTATGAATTTCCTGTGGGATGAAAAACTAACTAGTAACTCTGAAATATTAATGGTATGAGTTGAGGAAAGTTGGGTGCGCACTGTGTCAACTTCTTTTTTTTTTGTGGAAAGTGACATTAGGCGAATATCCGTACATAAAAAGGATTGTTAGCACACATTTTCCTAAGATGGATCATCCACTGGATGGCGGTAGGTGCTAACTCATCCATATCTGTCCAAGATGGATCCCTACACTCACATGCGTATACATGTCTGGACTCTGGACTTAGGTAGTGCATACCCCACTATTCTATATATTCAATGACATGGTATTGCTTCCTTTCTAGTTAGGCAATATTCATTTTCACACTTGACTTATATTCAACATCCATGGACTATTTATATTGTCTGTTAGCTAAAATTCTGAATTTTATCATTAGACAGAAGGAGGAGATATAGCATGCGTCCAAAAATGTAAGTGACATGATTGACAATCCAAAACGCTAAATTTGGGAACATATGAAGACTGGGAGGTCAAATTCCACACATATTGCTATTTCAGCTGTACTATGACTATCACATGCAGTGTTAAGTGTTAATAATTAACTGCAGGGTAGGCATAAGGACACTTACCAGTGGCTACATACTCCGGTGCTGCATATCCATATGTGCCCATGACCCTTGTTGTGATATGTGAGTTGCTACCAGTTGGTCCAAGCTTAGCAAGCCCAAAATCAGAGAGCTTTGCATTATAGTTCTGCCAAAGAACACCGTCAGCATTCGAACTCAATAATGAGAAGGTTGCAGGCACATTAAATAGCAGAAAGCTTACAGCATCTAGAAGGATGTTGGAAGCCTTAAAGTCACGGTAGATGACTTGTTTCTCTGAGGCATGCAGGAACGCAAGTCCTCGAGCTGCACCAATGGCTATCTTCAGCCTCAGTTCCCATGATAGTGGAGGACATCCTTCTGAAAAGAGATGCAGCCAGTTTCATCATCAGTATACCTCTCAATCAAGTCAAGTAACTGCCCCGAGATATTCTCACATCATGCACTTATATGTTTGCAGATTTAGAATTTATGTCTTTGCATGTATTCTACTCCAGAAGACAAATTATTGCAGGGAAAAAGAAATGCAGTGCGCATGAGCAAGGTAATCACCCCAAATTTTCAGTAAAATGCCTAAGAGAACTTCATTTATGATATAAATAAGATGATGGAAATGATTAGCAATAAACCAATAAGAACTCACTCTTGAAAAGATGGTTCTCTAAGCTCCCTTTGGCCATGAATTCATACACGAGCAAAAGTTCCTTGTCCTCGAAGCAGTAGCCCAAGAGCTTGACTAGGTTTGGATGCGAGAGCCTACCCAGAAAGTTTATCTCTGACTGCAGGGTACACATTGAGAAATATGATTAGATGTTATTAATGTTGACAAAACAATCGCATCTGTTAGAGTAAACTAAGTTAATTGAGTAGTATATCTTGTTAAAGTTTGCAAAGGCATGTGGGAGGTAGCTGTAGTATTTTGCCTGAAATACCAAAACTGACCCAGAGAAACACTGCATTGTGATAAACATGTGGTTTATAGGATGCTTCTGGTCAGGAATTATGAAGAGTCTAGTATTATAACATTAATATGGCTCTGGTCAGCATTGGGCTATTGGCAGTTTGGCACTACCCAAATTACATAGGCCTATTAAAGAATTGACACTGCAACTTATAAAACAGACAGCCAAGTCATCAGAAGCTAAACAGGAAGAAACTTCAAAAGTGTAGTGCTTTTTTAATCTGTCCATTAATGGTGTATCGCCAGAAAGTGATCTCATCCTCTAACCTGTTAAGTTTATTATACAGTGGTAATCAAAACTTAAGTCAAACCCCATAAGCATGCAAGATTCCTATGCTCATGCTAACCAACTTGGCATCCTGCAATTCAAGTAGTATTTCTTTTCTTTCTTTTGTAAACAAATAACCTGATTTTACCTGCCATTCCTCATAACCTTGCATGCTCTCTGAGTTGAGCTTCTTGACAGCAACAACCATGCCGGTGCCGCCCTTCACCGGGTTCATCGTCTTCTCATCCACCCATCCTTTGTACACCCTCCCAAAGCCTCCCTCCCCAAGGACACTATCCGGCCTGAAGTTCTTGGTGGCTGTCCGGAGCTCAATGAATGTGAATGTCCTGAGGTTTGGTGCCTCCAAGATCTGGCCCTCTGGGTACACCCCATCGTCGAACCCGCTGCTCGTGCCGCCACTTCCGGAAGACGCCATGAAGCTGCTGCCAACAGAGGAGAGCTTCCCAGTTGTGCTGTTGCTGGTTGTGACGCTGCTGCTTGTCTTGGGGGTCATTGTCCCTGTACAACAAACAGCTCACGTTACCTTCTTGCACTGAGTTTGACTATGGCAGAAATATGTGGAGAAAAAATGGAGAATTCAGCCAAAGTTAGGATTGCACGAGGGGTTGGGTTATATCGTTGAAGCCTGCCTGTGTGATTCAGGAAAGGGGGAAACTACTTTTTGATGATAATAAATTATAACCTGCTAATTAAAGATGTATAAATTTGAAGAAGAAAACTAAGGAAGTATTGATCTCAAACAACTACTAGTAGGTGTTAGTCACAGTAAATCGTTTAATTCCTTCTCTACTCTCTGCTACCATGTCAGTACTGATTATGTAAAAACAAAAAAAAAAATCTTCAACTTGGAAAACTTAAACAAGTTGCCCTGATTCTCTTACCAGTTACCGCCCCTAAACATAATCTTGAGCTAGAATAAATGAGATTGTTTTTTAAAAAAAACAAACTTTATTTTCCCCCCTGAGAAACCTGGTGTATTGATCAGAAAAGAAGCAAAGGCCAAACGCTTGATCAGAAAAGAAACCAAGAAATCTTCACCCAGGACAGGCCCAACTTATAGGATCGCGGAGAAAGAAGAGGAAACCGAGTTGTTGAGGCAGACAGACAGATTCTCACCTGAGCTAGGCGGCCTGCAATCCCCCGACACATGAGCCTTCCCTGAACCACCACAGATGTTCCCCATCTCTCCCTCTCTCTCTCTCTCTCTCTCTCTCTCTCTCTCTCTCTCTCTCTCTCTCTCTCTCTCTGCAGCAGTCAAGAACGCACCAAGAAGGGGAGGAAGGAAGGGTGCCTTGTGGAGAAGAGAAGCCAAGAAAGGGAGGAGGAAGAAGAGTAGGGGGAGGGGAATGGCAAGTCAAGGGGGGGATTATAAGTAAGCAGACTGCAGAGCTCATGGAGGAGAAGAGAAGTTGCAAAAAAAAAAGTCTCCGGTTTCTTTCTGCATGTGGCCTACCCCTGACTGAATTCAGCTCTCGCGTTTCCTTTTTTTCTCTTTTTTTTTTTTTTTTGAGAACTCTCGCCTTTCCTTCGAAATGCAAATTTCTTTACAACTTTCCAAGTATTTGCTAGAGTAATACTACTTGTATTGGCAATTTTACTTCAGTTGCAGATTCATGTAACAGTATTTTTGCACTAAAAATAGATATGTATGCGACAATATTGAATTATATTATAGATAGGTTCAGTTCATTGTCCTTTCCTGGATAGTTCAGGTATACAATAAAAGAATTCCCTTTTCTCTAAAAATACAATTTTTTAATTATACATAAAAGTAAAACACAGTTTCGTAGGCCTATGTAAATATAAAAATATACGAACTATTAAATATGGTTAGAAATCTCATAAGGGAGCAGCATTCCAAATGGAGAAGTGATTACAAGAATGTTGGGTCTACTGTAATATTTTGAAAGAAAAATAATTCCAATAAAAGGGATAATGATTTCATTACATGTGTTTAAAAACAACAATGTTTATAGAAGAAGACAATTGTTAATGACTTTGGGTTTGTTGGGATGTGCCTGGAATTGGTCCAAGGCTCCAAGGCACTATCTATGCTGGTGGTTTGTTTGACCAGGCAAGCTAGCCAGGGCTCCCTTTATAATATTTTTTTTTTATATATAAATGGAATAGATGATTTATTGTTCTTGCAACAGGCCCTTTTTATGGAGCAGGACAGTGATTAATCAGGAGATGGACTGATGCATGAGATCTTTGGAATTGACAATAGTAGCACTCCGTGGTGTGGTGCTAGACTATGTCAAAGTATTGCGTTTTGTTGATTTTATCAGAAGTGTCAAAGTGAAGTACTGTGACCTTGTTGGTCCAAGAGTATAGACAAATCTAAAACCATGCATGTTTCCATTATGAACCAAAAAGAACTATGGTTCTCATTTCTTGCTTATGTGTTCACATTCATATTGTTGAAACTTGAAAGAGGATTTAATTATGGGCTTTTGCTCTAATAAAGTACAACTTTTGACTTAGCTTCCTACAGTAGGGAATTAATATACCATCAAAATGGATGCAAGCCTTATCAAGTCAATTGAAAGAGATTCAACTCCATGCTATAAAGAGGGTACCACCATTGTTTTTCACACAAGCATTTGTGGATGATAACGTTCTGAAAAAAGGGCACTTGGATGGTATATAAACAGAAGACTGGTGATTGTATTTTTATTATGTCATTAATTTCTACTAATCTTGTTTTTACCACATATTTTTTTGGTCAGAGAGCTCTTCCACATTATTGTTCAAAACAATATAATATCCGGAAATTTTTTATGGCCATGACGCAAAGCAAATATTTCTCCGTGGTCCGTACTAATTTATCAGGTTTGCCGGTTCAAAATCGGTGTATGAGAATTCCAATTTTTGGTTGAAGAAAAAAATTCTCTTCAGGATTTGTACGGTTTCTTGCCGATCAGAGTTATTACAACAAGGACAAAAAGGGACACAATACATAATTCCTTACATGTGACTGTTCATCCTAATGTTTGCATGAGTGCAACAAAAACTAGCATTCATGGAGACCATATCCTTGATAACGACTAAGAAAATTGACTGACAGCAAAAGTGGAGAATATTTTAATTTTTTACTGGTTGATCCAAGCTAGCCCATTCAACTCAAAAGCTATTTCTTAAATGATGAAGATTTCCTTTAAATAAAAGTTAAAGTGATGGAAGCACTAAATCCCATTCATCACAAGAAAAATAGGGTTTCTATGGCTGTGTTCGGGAGGTGAGGTTGGGAACTCACCTCCCGCACACGTAAAACGGAGCGACGCAATTTCTTATGATTAATTAAGTTTTTTCTTTTTAAAAAAAATGGATTAATATGATTTTTTAAAATAACTTTCGTATATAATGTTTTGTTAAAAAATACACCGTTTAATAGTTTCAATAGCGTGTGCACGGAACACGAGTGTACGGAACACGAGACAGGTGAGTTGGGAAAGTTAAGGGGAGTACACAGCCTATATGTGTTGCACAAAATGCATGTTTTTTGCAACTAGCAAACTAGAGCAAGTGCTCTATCACCTGCAATACAAACAATAGCTAATACTTAATGTTGACTTACCCTAAAAAGTGACAACTTGCAAAAGTGCTCCATTGATCTATATATTTATGTGCATGATTTTTACGATGATAAGTATATTAGAAAAGAACGATGGAACATATGAAGTGCTAAAGGAAATCTGATAGTTTCTGAATCGATTGCGGGGTTGACAAAACATTTTGACATTTTAGTATTTCCGAATCGATTGTTGGTTAGATAATATATTAGTAGCAAAGAACGATGGAACATATGAAGTGCGAAAAGAAATCTGATAGTTTCTGAATCGATTGCGGGGTTGACAAAACATTTCGATAAGTTGACATTTTAGTTTTTTTTTTTTTTCTGAATCGATTGTTGGCTTGACAAAACCACGAGCTACTTGCAAAAAGGCCACAAATTGCATCAGCATGCTTAGTGCTGATGGATTACAGGTAGATGCCATGGCAGTGCTGAGAAAATGCCAACTTTTCCCTTTTTTTTCACTTTTCACTTTATGCACAGAAATAAATTCACTTTCGCAATTGCAGTAGCTAAAGAAAAATGTAGGAAGCTGTCATTTTCACTGGATTTTCTCATCCTCGGAAGGTAGGTTAATTAGGCCTTGATATTTGTATGCAGAAGCAATGATTTCTGACAGTATGCTATTAAGATGGAAGACTAAAATGAAAGGTGAAAAAAAAAGTCAGAAAAGTCACAAAGCAAAAGGTTGAAGAACCATATCTGAAGTTCTCAGTTGCTTCTCTGAAGTCAAAAGATCATCAGATTGTCTATCTGAAGCGTACACTACTATGCTCCTTTTGTTTTCTTGTTGGAAAGAAGAAGTTACTAGGAAATTAGAATATTGAAAACGAAGATTAATATACTTAATTTCAGCAACCGGATGAGACATGCTGCATACGCTTGCTTAGTTTGTCGAACAAAGACCAGAGTAATTAGGCAGCATCATTGGAAAGCCGGCCGGCTATCTGAAGGATTCAACAAAGAAACCAGTAGTAGCTTTCAGGGAAAAAAACAGTGGAGGAAATTAAGGAAAGCGATACACCAACACTATTCAGAACGATTAATTGCCAAGCAAGCTAAACTAAATAGTAATTAGATGTTAGATTGTCAAAATTGATCTATATATCTATTGTGTTTTGCTGACCAAATTGTGGCCATGCGACAGGCAGGAGAAGAAAATAGTGAAGATCCTGCTATTTGCTTTCACACACACACATCTATCTGATTGCAACTAGCCAGTTATAGTTGAATTCATCGTTTAGTTGTCTGGTTTCATGGTGAATAAATTATAACTACTACCTCCATTTTTAAATAAGTCTCACTCTAATACTCTCTACTAGACAATAATCTGAATCGTTAATCTTATTTGATCGAAGGATTCAGATTGTTTTCTACTATGATCCTAGTTAGCGGTAGTAGAAATGTGGAGGGATATTATTGTTTAAAAAATAAAGGTATAATTGTCATTTATCAGTGACTAAATATTTTTCTTCTCTTTTGACTTTTTGATTGAATATGAGCAATACCAACATAATGGATAACCACATATCGATCTAATCGGAAAAAACATAAATAATAAAGTTATTCATAATCGTTGTATTAGTAAATTACTAATTTACCTTTAATATTACTGATATTATAGTACTAAAAATAGAGAGTACCGGAGCATTATATTATGATATTGTTAATTTTTGAAATTCGACTTATTGAAAACTATATAGCATGTTTGCACTATATATTTTAAAGATGAATAGCCAAATTTATGTTTGAAATTTAACATCTTTATATATTTAAAAACGAAGATAATACTGTAGCAATGCCATAGTGTTTTGAAAGGTTTTAGACTTCGGTGGGGTAATTAACAGGACGGCAGTTAATGGTAGAATTAGAGTACTGGGTCAACTCAAAACAACAGCACCAGCACATGTTTATGAAAAAAAAAATGCAGTCAACTGAAGTGATCAATGGGCTTTCTGAATTCTGATATTATTAAGGTCTTCTAATTTCCTCCCCTGACTTGTACCAGCATATGTACGCGCATGGTTGGGTTTTGGGTATATTATATAATTTATATGAGCAATTAAACACACGAGATAAAAGGATATTTGAACTTCTAGAAGCTACAACATGCATGAAGAACACAAAAAAAACTCCAACATTAGTTGAAAATCCATAGTCTCCTGGCTCTCTCTCTCTCTCTCTCTCTCTCTTTTTGGAAGGTCATAACAGTGACATATCTCTTAAGTAGTATATCACACGTTGTGGATTAACTGAAATTACCTGCAAATTTTGAGGGAAAGGAACGTACTCACCCGATAAATAGTTGGATACAGATAGCTACACTGAACATCTGCAGAATGTCAAACACGTGCTGCAGCGATGCGTATAAACCGATTGTTCTTTAATGATGATATCGCAATTAATTAACACGGTCTGGTTTTATCTTTGACCCTGTTTTCGGTAGCACTGTGCATGCATGCATATATATGGATCCAGCCTGCCTGGCCATGAAAGAGGCAGATGAGATTGTCCTAAGTACGTTACTGGGACTTCACTTAACAGTTAACAATGATATCGATCCAGTCGACTCGATTTTATTTGCAGACAGCGATCGATTACAGTTAGGGCATAGACCAAATTGTTATGATGTTTACTTGATCAAAACACCGCGTTTTGTTGAGAGAAAATCCAAACCTAGAAAAAAAAAGGCTACAATCAATTGATGGTTGAGTTTTGGACTGTACTAGAATTATGTCCTTTTTTGGTTTGGAGCTAATTTTTAATCTTATAGTACGTAGTATCAAAACCTTGACAGATTGTTACTACCAAATTATTCATAATATTGAATTTGAACCATCCTATGAAAATTTGGTACCACACTAACTAAATATGTACTTGCCACTATTAAAATTACTAAAAGTTTAGTAGGGTAAAAGTTTAGCTTTATTCTTTTCGCCGTGCCGGCTGAACATTGCCGGCCGGAATTCATTAAGCAAGAAAAAATAATACTCTATCTGTTCTTGTTACTAGATGCCGTTTTCATCCTAAAATATAAAACATAACTACCACTAACATAAAAACCAAAAAATAATTATTATCACCTCCTTATTTGGATGACTGCAAAGAAATAAAATGTATGCACCTAATGAAATTAAATATTTTGATAATGGAGGATTCATAGAAACGAATTAAAGATAAGTGGTAGGTGCTTACTTGCATACCTGCATGTGTGTCTTATATTATAAAACATCAGAAAAAATAAGTGGTGGTATCTTATATTTATATTTTGAGATAAATGAAGTAATATTTAAGTATAGCCTTTGACCCCTTGATTTCTAGAAATACTACAAACACTTAGAAAGATGTATTATTAAAATACTTTGTACTCGGGATATAACTCTAGCACTTGTGTTCATCAAAACATTACAATTTAAAAGTTTTCGTACCAATCAACTGTATCAATTAAAAAGGAACGGAGGCAATAACAAAAGGTACAACAATATAGTTGGTGAGGCAATTAATCAACACAATTAAAAGTTAAAAACACACTAGCACAAGCACAACAGCCAAACGGAGTTCATGTTATATATCTTGGCCCATTCCAGTTAGAATACAGTTTGAAGTCTAATTCTACTGGGGCTAGGGGTACAAATTTAAACAAAACCGTCAAGCTTAAGAGCGGTTAGTGTTCATCAGCTGGAACAGGGAATCAGAATCCGAATCACCTAGTGTTTTAAATCTTCAAACTGTATTAAAATTGAAACACGCCAAGATTCCAGGAACAAAACTAACTTTACATCTGTCACATGAACTCTTCTCCCCCTCTGGATTATCCAAGAAGAACCAGTCGTCGTATCTGCATATGCAGCTACGTGTCTCCTGTTCCTTCTCCTGCAGAAACAATCAAGACGTAACCGTTTTTTAGCTGTAAATTAGCTGCAGATCAATTGATTAGTACTCGAAACGAACTCAGAATCTGACGAGAAGGCCAGCTAGCTAGTGAATCAGCTGACTACCAGAGCAGTTAATTTCTAGCTCCAGCTGTTAAAAATAAACTGTCATATCTGAATATACAGCTCATCAATTCAGAGTTTGAGAGAGTGAATTTGTGTGGTGAAACGTTGTCCTGCCGTGTGATCAGTGGCTTGAATTTCTTAAACCCAATGCGATCACTTACGTGTCAGTCAAAGTCAATCAACCAACCAGCAACTTGGAAATGAAAACAATACTATTACTGTTTGATTCAGACAGGGGGTGCAACCTGATGGATGAGTGGTAGACTGGTAGGTACATTTGCGTTTCAACTTAGCTAAGCTAAGCTAATTTATATGTCGTCAGCAACGATGCTTACGCATGCAGACTGATGATACTGGGACAGAGCTAAAGTGATTAAGCTTAATCAAAGAAAGGAAATGAGTTCTTTAATTAATTGTATAATACTAGTAAGGTTATTCGTTCAAAAAAAATACTAGTAAGGCTAGGTTTTTGGTATCATGATTGCGGGTGTAACTCTGTACTGAATTAATACTTAGTATAAAGGTGTCGCACATGTTGTGTCGATGGCGGGCTATGCGAGCTTAATCTTAATTGTTAACTACTCCCTCCATTTTATATTATAAATTGTTTAACTTTTTATTAAATTTAATTTATAAAAAAATTAACAATAAATTAGTTTCTTTAATATAACATTAAATATATTTTGATAATATATTTATTTTGGGTTAAAAATACTAATATATTTTTTATGAACACGATCATACTTAGAGAAATTTAACTAAGAAAAAAGTTAAACGATTTATAATATAAAATGGGGGGAGTAATATAAAATAAAAACCACGTCAGCGAGGAGTTTGGATTTATACCAGAGGTCAAAACCAGGGAAATAGTCAACATGTCTGTGTATTATGTATATGCATTCAAGTGGAGATTAGTTATTACTAACTGTTAGTCTGTCACACTGTCACTGCTAGATCTGTATCTTCCTTCTTCCAGTAATCCGGTGATTAACCGTGCTAATTAAGCTTTTGAAATTAATTGGTTTTAGTTACGTGTACTGTGCTATCTATCTTTGCCTGAATGGTCTTGACTTTGACCTGGCATGCATCGTGAACTCGTTATGTGACCTACATGCTAGCTTGCTGGCTACTTCAGCTAGTAGAGCTTAATTAGCCTCCGTCTTCTTCTTCATTGTCAGGTCATCCTCGATCAGTTAATGGCTTGACAATTAATTATTTATTAATTAAATCGATTGGAGAAGAAGACGAAGACGAGGAAGACAACAAGCAAAGGGAGCGTACGAGTGACGCCCGGTAATAATGTCGGTGCTATGGAGTAACCTAACCCGAGGAGGAAGAAGAGGCAAAAACAAGTGGGCCTAAGTAGACCAATTTGCGAGAAGTGGGCCCAGTCTGTAGGACTAAAATTTGGGCCGTGCTAAGACTTTCCGACACGTCGGCCCAAATCTGTTCTGTTGTTTTGCATTTTAGTCCCTGATCTGGGAGCTATTTCTGCGTTTTGGATAGCTACCTTTTTTATAATGGATAAAATCCGGTTTTTACTTCAATGACCCATGTTCGGATGCCTGGGCTGTGGCTACGGTGCAGCCACTAGGAATAGTGCCCATATGCACAAGGCAGCTGTCGAGTGCAACAATCGTAGAACCGCTTGTCAAACAACCCCAATAGAAGCTATAGTCGCTTATTACAAAATTCTTTTGATAAACTAAATGCAAATGATCACACAAATAAAACTTACTCGGGAACTAATCCCCTATCGCTAAATCTTCATCAAGAGTTGATAAAAATTTACGTAACTGTTGTCTTTAAATTTGAGCATGCAAAATGTAGGAGCTTGTTGTCTTTGTCATATTTTTATAGTTGGACCCAAAATCAAAACAACTAAATTGTCCTAACCAGTGTTACGGCATATCGAATTTAATTAGAGCTTATAATAAAATTGTACCATTCCTATTAGGCCGAGGAGGAAGACGAGGGCCACTTGTTGGGCCTAAGTGGGCCGTGCGGCGGATAAATGGGCCAACTCTAGGACAATGTTTTGGGCCGTGCTACCACATTCCGCCACGTGGGACCAATCCAGATATTTTGCATTTTACCCCTTGATAAATACCATCGTGGCTAAATAGCTAGTTTTTTTCCATTTTGATCCCTTATTTGAACTGTATTTCTGCATTTTTGACGGTATCTCATCCAGTAGCCCAGGGCGGCGCCGCCGCACACGCGTGGCGGCCTCGCCGGCGACTAGCGGCGCGCCGAAAGGCCGCGCTGGAGCCTGCTGCGGCTGCGCGCGGCGGCGATACAGACCAGCCAGGCGGGGCGCCGCGGCAACCTAGACCAGCCAGGGAGCTCGCTCGCCGGGGCGGTGGAAGAGAACCTAGCGTAGTGCGGAGTCACCGAGTCACCAGCGAGCATCTGGCGACAAGGCACAGGTGAAATCCAGTCTCCGCCGAAAAATCTCTAATTCCCCCATGGTTCCCCTAATTGTGTGTGTATTTCCCATCATTAGTGTTGTCCTAATTCATCATTTGTGCTGTTCTCAAGCGTATTGCTGAGCGAATAGAATGCCAAAAGCGCTTCTAATTTGTCTGCGTAGGAATTCTTGACCTGTCAAGTTACACACTGCATGAGTTGATATGGGAACGTGCGGATAGAAAATTCCTATTTTTGGCGAAATTTCATGACACTTGATTTGCGTGTTTTGTTCTCTACGATTCGTTTTGGAACTTGGGGTTCAACTGCAGTTGAAGCGAGTCATCTCAAATTCGTTCTGAACAATTCCCATTATGTTGTTGAAACGAAAGCGAAGAGCCTCTCTTATAAACATGTTTGCAATCCGGTGGGGATGATGGCAATTTCAAAGCTTCCAAAACCTGCAAGGCAAAAGTAAAAATTTTCACATTGGAAAGCTAGCTTGATTTGAAAGCCCTATAATTTTTTTAGTATAAATTCTCTGTTTCGAAGTCAAACAATTCTGATCCTGAGTAGGAATTACTGATTTGCTAAGCTGAAATCTGAATCTGTTTTGCACTGAAATTTTATTTGGAGATTGTTCATAAAGAAAGTTCAGTACATGTTTAGAAAATTCCTGATTTCAGGAAATTTTTAAGCTGAAAACCTGAGTTGGAAGTTGTTCTTGGGAATCTACCAATTATTGATTTTTATTATAATTTATAAATCCAAATAGTAAGGACAACGAAAACCTCCCGCTACATTGCGACCTAACTGTCGGTTTGCATATTAGAAACACCCCTCGTGCTAAATCCAGCAGTTTATGTTGTCTGTTTTATTTTTGAGGTAAACTTTTATATTTGTGCCGGTGGCTGTGATGGGAACATAAGAGAGGCTCTTATGAACTTTTAATTCATACTAGTAGTATATTTATGGTTATTATACATGCTCACTTGCTGAGACCTTTTGCTTTATCATGCTACTATCTGGAATCAATATTGTTCTTAGTAATAACATTTTGCCTAATCTTAAAACAGGTAGCATGTCACTGGTTACCCAGCCTCTCCCTGCACTGTATGGAATTTGCACGGCCTCGGTGAAGAGCAGAGCTTGGTGGCTCTGCAGAGATGGCAATCTCCCGTCAATAAGTCGAATTTCTTGTACAGAGCCATCGAATGGGGGTTCTGCCATGGAGTTGGAGGTACTGGACTGCAGTGAGCAGACGTACTATGAGAATTCTTCTGCTTCTGAGGATGAGGATAAGAAAGATGCTCTAGAGTGGAGCAAAGATGAACTTGATGCCATCTCAGCACTCTTTGACCAGCCGATGCACCAGAAGCCACTGAAGCCGCCAAACCCGGTGAGGCAGCGACCTCTCCCGCTGCCACTGCCTCACAAGACACGACTGCCCAATGCTCCTGCACCAAAGCAGCATATCAGGCTGGCAGCAAGGGCTGCACTTACTTCACGCTCTTCATTCAGTGACCAGGTGTACAAGAACCCGGAGGTCCTCATCGGGATTGCCCGGGAGATCGCCGCTCTGCCACCAGAGTCTGAGGTGTCCATTGTGCTTGACCGGTGGGCTCGATTCCTCCGGAAAGGTTCCTTGTCAGTGACCATCCGGGAGCTCGGGCACATGGGGCTCCCGGAGAGGGCATTGCAGACATTGTGCTGGGCTCAAAGGCAGACGGCCGTGCCACTCTTCCCCGACGACCGGATTCTCGCTTCGACCGTTGAGGTCTTGGCACGCTTCGACCAGCTGAAGATGGAGGATGCACTAGAGCAGTGTGTCCCCACGGCGAGCCGCGCTGTTCTTGAAGCCATGGTGAGTGGGTTCATCAGAGCAGGTAAAGTAGGTCTCGCGCGCAAGCTCCTCGAGTTCGCCAGAATCAACAAGAGGACGCTGAGCTCGAGCGTCCATGTGAAGCTGATGCTGGAGGCCGTCCGTACGCCTGAGGGCTACGGGCTCGCCGCGGCGCTGCTTGATGAGCTCGGCGAGAGGCCAGAGTTGCACCTTCGGCAGCAGGACTGCACGGCCGTGATGAAGGTGTGCGTGAAGCTCCGGCGGTACGCTGCCGTGGAGAGCCTGTTCAGCTGGTTCAGGGACTCCGGCGGGAGGCCCATGGTGGTGATGTACACGACGGTGATCCACAGTCGGTGCCGCGACGAGCGGCACCGGGAGGCGCTGGCACTGGCGTGGGAGATGGAGCAGCAGGATGGGTGCCTCCTCGACCTACCGGCGTACCGGGTGCTGGTGAAGCTGTGCGTGGCGTTGCGTGATCACGAGAGGGGCCTCCGGTACTTGGCGAGGATGAAGGATGCCGGGTTCATTCCGACCGGTGATATGTACGGCGGCCTGATCGAAGGCTACGCGGCGGAGGGGAGGATGGGCAAGTGCCGGAGGCTGATCAGGGAGGCGGAGTTGGCCGGCGTGAAGCTGGAAAGGAGGCTGCTTTCGCGCTTGTCTGAGATGGGGGTTGAACATTCTCAACTCTGAAGAAAGAAACTGCTATTGCTGTTGACATCTGACAAGCATGGACATTGTACAGAAATTGAACTGTAAAATCAGGCTCTGTGTAATTGCCTTTGTATATTCCTTTTGTTGTTGGCTTGTTATCCTCTATGCATATTTTTTTTGTTCATCGTCGTGATTGTATTTTTGTACCTAGTAGCTGAATGTCTGAAAAGCTGAAACATATTCAGAGTCCTGATTCCTGAAACTGTTTTCATGTGGTAGAGATAGTTGTTGTCTGCAAAATCTGGCAAATCTCTTTATGTTCAAGGCACCTATTGCATGATCTAAACTTTTGTACTCATATGAAATGTAAGAAAACTGAATCTGAAGAAAAAGCAAGAACAGAAAAGAAATATATAGAAATAAAATACTTGAAAGCTAAGGAATCGTCGTGATTGTACAGAGTAACTGAATGTCTGAAAGGCTGAAACATATTCAGAGTCCTGATTCCTGAAACTGTCTTCTCGTGGTTTTCAGATTTAGATGAGCTGTTCTCTTCAAATTTTGGCAAATTTCTTATGTTGTAAGACATCTATACCATAATCTAAACTCTGTACAGTGTAATTTAAGAAGTCTGAATCTTACAAGAAAGCAAAAGCCTGAATCTGAAGAAAGCAAGAACCCCCCCAAAAAAAAAGAACTCTGAAAGCTAAAGGAAGACAGGGCCGTGGCCTCGCGTGGAAATACACACTATCCATCTCGCTCCCCCGCCTCGCCGCCGGCGATCGATCGCCGGGGAGAGGGTCTCTCCCCCAAATGCCGCGCCTCCGCCTCCCTCTACTCCTCCTCCTCCCCATAACCCTCACCCTCTTCCTCCTCTTCCCCTCTCCCCCTCCCCCGCCGCCGCATCAGCCTCTCCTCCCCTGCGGCGCCGCCCCCTCCGACGCCACCACCGGCCGCTGGGTCCCCACCCCGGAGCCCTTGCCGCCACCGCTCTACACCACCTCCTGCCCCTTCCACCGCAACGCCTGGAACTGCCTCCGCAACAGCCGCCCACCCCTCGCCGCGCTCTCCTGGGCTCCCACCCGCTGCGGCGACGGCGTCGTCCCGAGGATCGACGCCGCCGCTTTCTTGGCCGCGGCCAGGGGGCGGCGGATCGGGCTCGTGGGGGACTCGCTGTCGGAGAACCTGGTCGTGGCGCTCCTCTGCGCGCTCCGGTCGGCGGACGGCGGCGCGCGCAAGTGGAAGCGGCGTGGCGCGTGGCGCGGCGGCTACTTCCCCAGGGATGACGTCGTCGTCGCGTACCACCGCGCTGTTCTCCTCGCCAAGTACACGTGAGTGCTATCTGCTCAAATCGTGTTGTTTTAATTTCTGGTTTTTAGAGACTGCCATTACATTTTTAGACTACAGGGAGGATGTGTAAAAGAGCAATATTTGTATGTGTTATCGGGATGAATTGTAGCTAGGTGAGTTGAGATTACCCACATTGCATCATTAGTGATGTTTTAGAGTTAAGACTGTGAGTGAGTAAGCAGGGAGATCCATTAAATCTGATGCAATCCATACTGGTTAGTAGTTTATAGAGATTTCAGTTTTCTTTGTATGCTAATGAATTGGATGCATGAGATAGAGATGATTTTTTTAATACCAGAAAGGCAATTGCAGGAAGATCTTGGTAATTCAGTGATTTCACACCACTGTGCAATACTAGGAAGTGGATGTATTCTCACGAGAAAAATGGATATCGCATATGTTCCTTTCTTGTAATATGGATCAGTTCCATTTTGTTTGTTTGGGTGTCCTGTGCTTGATTTTGGTATCACTGAGGTGTTACATGGCTAGTATATGTGCTCTGCACTCTGCAGTGGTGTGGTTACTGCCATACCGTGATTTTGTCTGGTGTTGTCTGCTGAATGCTGAATAGTCAATACTTATGTCGTTGGTTCTCTTTCTTTCATAGATTAATAGGTTTGAGGTGAGGAGGCCAGACTGAAACTATGAGATTATCCACATTGCACCAATAGTGATTTAGAGATAAGACTGTGGGTTAGTAAGCAGGGAGATCCATATAATGTGATGCTGCAGTCCATCCTAGCTAATGGAGATTTCAGTTTTGCCTTTTTTTTTAATGCTTATGATGGATGCTTGTGGATGTGGTAGCGATGACATTTTTTATATCAAAAGGGAAATTGCATGAAGATCTTAAATGGTACTAATAATTCGTTAATCGACACCACCACATGAGTGTGCAACTGTGCAATACTAGGAATTGGATGTATTCTCAGAAGAACATGGATTTCACGTTTTCTTCGTTGGAACATGGATCAGTTTCATTTGTTTGTTTAGATGCCATGTACTACTTGATTTTGGCATCATTGATGTGCATGGAACCATGGAATGCTAGTGTATTTTTCTGTTTTCTCCAAGAAATTAGGGTGAATACTAGCAGCAGTTGTGTGGTGCACTGATGCAGCATGGGTATCTGTGCACTCTGCCGTGGGTGTGGTTACTGTGATTGTATCTGGTGTTTTTTGCTGAATACTGAATGGTTAATACTTGTTTCATTTCTCAGTTTTCTTTCATAAATTCATGGCAAATGTACATGCAAAAGCGTGAGTTAATATGCAGAAGAATACCATCCGTTTTATTACTACACAGCTTGAGAAGAAATTACGATTTACCGTATTTAAATACCCAAGCATTATGATCTGTTTTGTGTGTAAATTTTGTTCTGATAATGTTCAAACATATGTTATTATGTTGTCCTACTTTGTGCTGTTAATTATATAACAATATGATAGATATGTATGGACAGTTTCTGATGCCTTTCTTCTTGTGTTTTGGCTGTTTCCTTCAAGAACTTATAAATTTACAGTTATTGAACTTAAGACTATGGCATTTTGACATTTGTACTGCATGAGGTTGTGCTTTCTTTACTTCATATGGTAAAACCATAAAGCTCACATGGTGGTAACTAATGATACGAAGGTGGCAGCCTGTAGAGAATTCCAAAGAGCTTCACAAGGATGGAATAAAGGGAACCTACAGAGTGGATGCTGACATTCCTGCTGATGAATGGGTAAATGTCACCAGGTTCTATGATGTGCTCATTTTCAATACTGGACATTGGTGAGTGAATTGTTTCCTTAGCTTTAAGTTCTTAGTACATGCTTTGCTGTTGTATTCGTCTTGTTTACTACTAGCAAAGTAGAGTGGAAGTTTCATCTCTACCTTTTTGTAAGGTAGGGTTGGAGATTGTTCAAAGTTCCTTATGATACTCTGACTCTAAGCATTGCATGCTTTCTGTTCTGTAGATCACTTGGGAGGTGGGCTAGCCATACCTTTCTTGCGCAGCCTTCAAATGTTTTTTGTTTTATATTGTTAATTTCCTCCAAGGATACCATCTCCCAGATGTGTGCTTCTCCGTAAAATTCTAAACATAGTAATCATGCTTGTGCGTCTTGCTTTGTAAATTTCTTTGGATAATGACCAGCTATATTCCTAGGTTGGTTAGGAGCCATGAGTGCACCATTCCTGTTATAATGCTTGATGCTTGTCCCTCATCAGGTGGGGCCTGGATAAATTCCCAAAAGAGACCCCCCTTGTTTTCTACCGAGGAGGGAAACCAATTGAGCCGCCACTTGGCATCTACGATGGATTGAAAGTAGTCCTCAAAAGTATGGCCTCTTACATTGAAAGGGAGGTCCCAAGTAAAACGCTGAAGCTGTGGCGCACACAGTCACCCAGGCACTTCTATGGAGGTGAATGGGATCACAATGGCAGCTGTGTGTCTGATCGGCTTTTACAAGAACACGAGGTAATGCTCTGAGTTCAAACTGTTTTTGCTTCAGAAATGCATTTTAAAGTTCTGATTCATGACACGACTGTAACAAAATCTTGTGCAGCTCGACTCATGGTTCGATCCCAGGTTTGGAGGAGTGAACAAAGAAGCAAGGCTAGTGAATTCGGCGATTCAGGAGGCCCTGATTGGCACAGACATCCAGCTGCTCAACCTGACCTACATGAGTGAGTTCCGTGCCGATGCGCATCCGGCAATCTGGCTCGGGAAGAAGGACGCGGTGGCTGTATGGGGGCAGGACTGCATGCATTGGTGCCTTCCTGGCGTGCCGGACACTTGGGTTGACATCTTGGCTGCTCGGATCTTGCATTACTTCAAGCAGGCAAATGGTTGATGACATGTTGAAGCTTGGACCATGGTGGCAACTGCACTGTAAATGTTGTGTGGGACCAAACACGATGAATGACATGCTGAATCTAGAAAGGCAGTACTGAAAAGCTAGCTAGCTACCCTTGTTGCTTGTATTTTTTTATAAAAGAAATTCTGGAAAGAGAAGATAGGAGATGGTGGTGTTAAGTTCACTTATCATTTGTTTGTAGAGTTGCTCACTCAAGAAAGAAATTTTGTAGTTACACACTTGACTTTGATGAAATTGCATTGCTTAGTAGAGCAAAGTTGTAGCCTTTGCAGAGCTATGAAAGGAACGTTGTTGGATTTTAATCGTGAGTTGATGTTTTGAATGAATTTGTCTTGTGTGTGTGGTGTGTATTTCCTTTCTAGTTTGCAAAAATTAATACTATTTACTATGGACACAAGACCTCTGCAGGGTTCAATCAGGAAGTAGATCTCGTTCTTTTCTGCTTAAGATTTAGATTTTACCTCGGTTTTCATTAGCACGTTTTTCAAACTAATGGTGTGTTCCGTACGAAAGTTACTTTAAAATATCAATATGTCCATTTTTCAAGTTTATAACAATTAACACTTAATTAATAATGTGATACTAACTTTCTCGTTTTACTTACGCTAACACTACCATGATATATACGCCCCGCACGAATCTCGAGGAAGATCCAGCATCGTGCAGGAGAGGGAGTCGGGGAGGGAGAAGGGAATCCGACTCTTTTTGCTGGCTGCGACAAGCAAAACCATCCAAGATTAGGCGGCGGCGGAGATTGGTAGTCCACCCGCGAGATCTCTCCTCCGACGGCAATGGCGGCGCAGCGCGACGACGAGGCCGGGTGGTCATCGGAGGCGGCGCGGCGGGTCTGGGGCGGCGCCGTGCCGCTCCAGGTCCACCTCCACGACGCCGACGTCACCACCCTCCCCCCACCACCGCCCTTCCTGGTAAAGACTGCTTTCCATCATCTCCTCCTTCTCGGTCTGTGCCTATGGAATGCTCTTCACTTCAATTGGCGGTCTCCATCCAAATCTTGGATCCAGTTGTTGGATCCCGAGCACCCAGATTCTCTGGATGCCCGTTCGCCCACTTAGGTTGTTGATTGCAGTTTTAGGATTTCTGAATTTGTAGGTGGGCCTTTTTGACCCTGTGGACTTGATTACCAAGGTTAATGACTCGCTTGTTTTGTTGGCAAATTATGTGCAACGATGATAGTCATTGTTCTCCCTTGTTTTTACCAAGTGCAACAAATGCAACTTATACTTTTTTTTACACACCATATATGTTAAGGTGGGTTCATTGCTCATCTTTCTGATTTTTTTTAACTGTTTGAGAAACATAATATTTGGGCTATTTTATGATGATACTTCAGTACCTTATCGGCTTTACTTATGGAGTTCTATTCCATCAATAAACAGACTTTGGGGCCAAGAATTGGGTATCTTCCACTGTTGGTACCAATTATAAAGGCTCATTTTAGCAGCACACTTCCGCCTGGTATTGACACTGTTTGGTTTGAATACAAAGGGCTGCCCTTGAAATGGTAACATATGTTATCTCCTACCAATATTTACGAATTTGAATTTATTGGCTGTAATATTATCTTCAAAACTACCCTCATACTCCCAACTCCCCGTTTTACCTTTGCACTCTAGGTATATACCCATTGGAGTTCTTTACGACCTTCTATGCGCAGATCCAGAAAGACCATGGAACCTAACAGTAAGTCTAGAGTTGTTTAGTTCTTTTACCATTTACTTATTTGTTTATTTTGTTGCTTGACTTGTATGATGCTTTCCTATCATAAAATTGTAGGTTCATTTTAGGGGATATCCTTCTGAAATTTTAACTCCGTGTGATGGCGAAGATAGTGTCAAATGGAGCTACATGAATTCCCTGAAAGAGGTTTGTTTTGAGATCTGCCATTACCCAATCCTTTGTTCCTGCAGCAAGGCAGTGGAGTGTGATCATGAGAGTAATCTTTTTTCTTGTGCAGGCTGCCTTCATCATCACTGGCAACAGTAAGAATGTGATGAATATGTCTCAGGCTGATCAAGGTGCTTTGTGGCAATCAGTAATGAAAGGTGTGCTCTTCAGAAAGAACACTTCAATACTAGCCATGCTTAATAAGTTCGTTATGAAATGGCTGTTCGTAGATTACACATCAAGCACTCTGACTAATAGTACCTACTATTTGAGTATGGTGCATTCTCTGAATACTGAATCTTCATCATTTAACCAGAATTGTGTTATTTTTATATTAGGTAACTTAGATGGGTATACAAATATCTCCACCAGGCTTAAGCTTGGACCATGCGAAGAGGATTGCTTAGTACGAACTTCCTCAGTAGAGGGTCAACAAGGTTCTGATGAGCCTGAATCTCCTGGATCTGGCAAACCATGTATGCTTTTCTGCATTGAATATATCTACCTTTACTATTAGTTGAGCATTCTCATACCTTTTATACAGTAGCTAGTTGGTGCATAGTTTTCACATTCTTAAATTTGTTTGGTGTGCTTGTAGTCACATAATAAGTGATTTGAACTTGTTATAATGAATCAGCAGCTACCATCCTGGCTCTTATCAGTTATTCTCTGGTTAGGCAGGGTTCCTGTTCGATTATATGTGCGCAGTGTTCAAGAAGACCTTTATGATTTAGAAGATGCAATACCTGTTGGTGATTGGGAAAGCATATCCTATATTAACCGACCATTGGAAGTACGGAGGGAAGAAGGTATGTAGCATTGTAATGAACATTTATCTTTTGGATAATAGTAGAACAAATTTGGTCAAGCTTTTGCTTGTCCTTCATGAGTGGTTTGCATGCGGTTTTTGCATGCTTCAAAGGGTTCGTTCACCAACCTGGAAGTAGTGGCGCTCTTTTATAATTTCAAGACAGTAGTAGTGCCCTATTGTTGTACATTTCTCCTCATTCCTGTGAAACGTATGGTGTAGGGACTCTATCCAGATGCTATGAAATATTTAGTTTCACCAAAGGGTTGTGGTTATCCCCCAAAAAGGAATGCTTACACCATTATGCTTGATATTGTGGTGCTATGATTCAGAAATGTTTTACGGTACAGTATCAATAGTGCTTTCCTGATACATTTGTTCGGTGCAGGTAGAAGCTACATCACCCTGGAACATGCGTTGAAAACCTTGCTACCTGAGTTCTTCAGCTCGAAGGCATCATGTATACCTGATGATTCCGAACCTGCTCCTCAGGCAGCAGATTCAGCCCCAAACGATGATCCTGATGTCACTCCAAGAAGTTGTGAGAAGGTAGAGTTGTCCGTTTCATCAAGCCAGCAAGAGGCAAATGTGGCCAACAAGGGTAAAATAGTGAAGCTAGTAAGGGTGCAAGGCATTGAGGTCGACATGGACATACCGTTCCTTTGGGTTGCCAACAACCTGAAGAACCCTGAATGCTACCTCCATATTTGTGTATATGTCGGTACAAGAAAACGAGAGCCTAAGGATGGCAGATGAAATGTTAGAAACACGATAGGGGGAGCACATTCCAGGAAAAATCTGGTCTTGTTCTCATCTTGGATAGTCCCTAGACATGAATATTCTTTGTACAGATGCTGAAATCTTAATACGTTTTGACGTGCTGATCAGTTGGTGTAAGATATGTGTGGCTGGAACTGGAATTGGATGATGAATGAATGAATGTTCGCCCAATGTTTTGAAATGAACAAAATTCTGAAAAAATGTTGATATGCTTGCACAGAAGTGTTGCTTCACCACAATAGTATGCCTTGTTAAAAATAGCCGATCATCTAAGGGAACACTGGCAAACCTGTGTCGAAAAAAAAGGAGAATGGAAGAACACAAATAGCAAAAGAGGAAAGGGTAAAAACGTTGGGTGCTCCATTGCTTTCGCTTCCTCTCTCGCGAGCTCCTCTCCTTTGGTCTCGTCTCGTTTATAAAAAACCAACAAGAGCGCTCCTCCCTCTCATCCCATCCGATCCATCTCTCTCATTTTCTCTCATCATCAGCAGCGGCAAGAAGCCAGCAACAACAATGGCGGACGAGAAGCTCGCCAAGCTGCGTGAAGCCGTCGCCGGTCTCTCGCAGATCAGGTAACATAAATGTCTCTTAATTCTCTCTGAAATTCCTCATCAGATTCAGACCAGATCACTCAAGTTTGATTGATTTTTGCATGCGTGCAGTGACAATGAGAAGTCCGGGTTCATCAGCCTCGTCGCCCGCTACCTCAGGTAAACAACAACACGGATGATCCCTCCCTCGCGCCATTTCTGAGCTGTTGTCTCTTGACGATGAACTGATCATTGAATCAATCCAAACAAAATTTAATTTAAAAGCGGCGAGGAGGAGCATGTGGAATGGGCAAAGATCCACACTCCGACCGACGAGGTGGTGGTGCCGTACGACGCCCTGGAGGCGCCGCCGGAGGACATGGAGGAGACCAAGAAGCTGCTCAACAAGCTCGCCGTGCTCAAGCTCAACGGCGGCCTCGGCACCACCATGGGATGCACCGGACCAAAGTATGCATAGATCATGTTTTCTTCTCGCAATGTATCATGTTTTCTTCTCATCAATCTCCTTCTCCATTAGGACATTAGGAAGACATTGTTCATCATCATCTCAATAACACAAAAATTAATGTTGCTCATGGTGTCGCAGATCGGTCATCGAAGTGCGCAACGGCTTCACATTCCTCGACCTGATTGTGATCCAGATCGAGGTGAGCTCCTAAAACTTCATGCAAGATTCGTCCATTGTTGATTAATTACTTTTACATCAAGACATCATCATGCATCTTGCTGCAAACTGCATTATGGCATCCGTTGACATGGTTTTCTTTTGCAGTCCCTCAACAAGAAGTATGGCAGCAATGTGCCACTGCTTCTGATGAACTCCTTCAATACCCATGAAGACACCTTGAAGGCAATTCCTCTTCTTACCTGACAAACCTTTCTGACTGAACAAATTTCAGAGTACTAACCGGCAGGCTTTCCTGCAGATTGTTGAGAAATACACCAATTCAAACATTGAAATCCATACTTTCAATCAGGCATGTCTGCTGAATTTTCCTGTTTTCGCCAAGTTTTACAACATTCTACTGACACCAACAACAAATTTGATCCAATGCAGAGCCAGTATCCTCGTGTGGTAGCTGACGAGTTCTTGCCATGGCCTTCCAAGGGGAAGACCTGCAAGGATGGCTGGTAAGCCATTCTTCGTATATCGCTAGATCAGCAAATTCCATGACATGAACTCTCTAACTAATTTAATTTTTCTGCAACCTTTGCATTACACAATTTTCAGGTACCCTCCTGGCCATGGTGATATCTTCCCATCCCTGATGAACAGCGGCAAGCTTGATCTGTTACTTTCACAGGTTTGCAATTATCATCCAGGAATACTATCAGCTCCCACATTTCATACTAAGTTTTCAAGCATGTAACATCACCCTTTTTATCCTATTGCAGGGAAAGGAGTATGTCTTCATTGCAAACTCAGATAATTTGGGTGCTATAGTGGACATGAGTATCCTTATGTAGATATACCATTAATTTACCATTTCAGCTTCACAAACTTTCTGGTTAAGAAAAGAGAACTTTTTGGGAATGTACTTAACCGTTGAACAGAGATCTTGAACCATTTGATCCACAAGCAGAATGAATATTGCATGGAGGTATGTGATAGTGTGGTATCGAATGAGTAAGATTACATTTAGTTGGCCAGTAATGTTTTGAAATCTATTTTTAGGTTACCCCGAAAACCTTGGCTGATGTTAAAGGTGGTACATTGATCTCATATGAAGACAAGGTTCAGGTAAACTTTGGTTCTTCCTTGCTTTACCAACCGCACCATCTTCTCATGCTTTCCTATGCTGTTTAGTTTGTAAATTGATTTTTTTTTCGATGATGCAATTTAATTACTTGGAGTACTGAATATATAAACAAGTTGTTGTGCTGGACTTCAGTTTCTTTTTGGCAATTTTCAACCATTAAGTTACTGCTGTTTCAGTGACAATATATATATTATTTTGCTTACCAGCTCCTGGAGATTGCGCAAGTTCCTGATGCTCACGTAAGTAATGAGATATTAATGTAATTAAGTAGTTACATCAAATTAGACAAAATATATTATAGAACTTTTCTAAGGCTGCTTTCACACTTTTCTGAAACATAGGTGAATGAATTCAAATCAATTGAGAAATTCAAGATCTTCAACACGAACAATCTGTAAGTGGATTCATATATAGTCTTTATTCCATTTTAGATAAGATTGTCCCAATGTTATCAAATGTTGCTGCCGGTTTTGGTAGATGGGTGAACTTGAAGGCTATCAAACGCCTTGTTGAGGCTGACGCACTAAAGATGGAGATCATTCCAAACCCTAAGGTAACAATGAATTATTACTATCCAATGATTTGAGAAGAATTAAATATACAACTGAGATGTGCAACATATAATTTCAGGAAGTGGATGGAGTTAAAGTTCTTCAGTTGGAAACAGCAGCTGGTGCAGCAATCAGGGTACTAACAAAATTACTCTACATAGCCATCATCATACTTTTTCATTAAATATAAAGATGACAAGTCATAAATTTTGTGTACCAGTTCTTTGATCACGCAATTGGTATCAATGTTCCAAGGTCCCGGTTCCTACCAGTGAAGGCAACATCAGATTTGCAGCTAGTACAGGTCTGTATGACCCTTTGAGTAAACTTTTTAGGCTAACACTCATTCTAACTTAACTGTTTTACCCTTGCAGTCTGATCTATATACCTTGGTTGATGGCTTTGTTACACGCAACCCGGCCAGAACAAACCCATCGAATCCCTCAATTGAATTGGGTCCAGAGTTCAAGAAGGTATAGTTCCAACATTATTTCCTCATGCAAAAGCTTTAAGTTAGTTCATGAGTTCAAATGAAATTAACTGATCCTTCCTCGCATAATGGCAGGTCGGGTGTTTCCTTGGTCGCTTCAAGTCAATCCCCAGCATTGTTGAGCTTGACACCTTGAAGGTTTCTGGTGATGTTTGGTTTGGCTCTAGCATCACATTGAAGGTACTTTTGACAAAGTTGCTTAAAATTATAGTCTTTCTTGTAGCTATAGTTCTTACAGAAAGTATTTGGACTATTTTCATGTATTTTTGAAATACTGCATATCTGTATGCCACCTTTTATATGCTGTGTTTACGCAATCTTAATTCAGAGCACAGCTTCACTTCTCATTGATCAGTGTTTAAACAATGAAATCATATTGTTTTCTTTATCTTTTATAGGGCAAGGTGACCATCACAGCCCAACCTGGTGTCAAACTAGAAATCCCAGATGGAGCAGTGATCGAGAACAAGGTACTTTTTCTCCCAAGAAGCAAATATCATTGATGTAGAAATTTGCAGTTTAAAAACAAATACCGTATGACCTAACTTTGGCACATATAACTGTTTACCTGGGATGGCCGTAGAAAAACATATAACTGTTTATCAGTCAGGATAATTTGTAGATAATTCACAGCAATACTATATCATTTCAGTGGTTAGAATCGTACATGAGGAGCTAAATTTTAGCATTGTATTCATCCATAGAAACACTACTATATTTGAAATATAAACATATATCTCAAACAAAATGTACTCTCATTTCAGGATATCAATGGCCCTGAGGACCTTTGAGAGAAAGCATGCAGAGTTCACAAAGAGAGATCATATTACCATTCCATATAATCAATCAAGCTCCATGACATTGTGGAGAATATTTTTGATCCAATATTGCTTCAGCATAAGGAACAACAAAATTAGTACAAGTCTTTTACCTACTTAACTTTTGCTTCTTGTCCTATTTTCTCCTTGTGAGTGGGCAAACAAATCATGTCCCGGCAAAATATCTTATGAACATATTTGGTTACGTATCTGTTCAACAATCAGCAAGAACACAAAATGTTACAATTACTTTAACATTTGTTGCTAAAAACTGTGAAACTTCCAATTGATACCTCATCAATGTTCCCCATCCATTGCAAACAAAAATGGTCATTTCTCTGCAGGAGGGACGACATCCAAAAGCTCTATATCGAGTTCAAAAGGAGCATCAGGCTGCAAACAAGCATGGAATCAAACTACACCACTTCAGTACCTGGATGTGCTTAAATACTAAATCAAACTACACGAGAAACTGTTTCAATAAACTGAAATGTTACCGGTATCTCACTCATCCCCTTTTTCCCATATCCGAGCTCTGGAGGGACAATTACTCTCCTCTGTATTACCAGAATACAAAATAACAGATGACCAAATCAATAATAAAGATACTAAGGCTACATTCTTAGCCTGCCACTGAGTGTAACCTTTTGGCTATTTCCCTTGTACATACCTTTCCCCCCACTTTCATCCCTTCAGTTATTGTGTACATTGCAGCAGGAGGTTTCGGTGACGCCTGTGCTGAGTATAACCCATTGGCATTGTCTACAAATTCCCGCTTTCGCTCTTTCCCGGGCAGCGATCCGACACTGAACTCATAAGGCTACTAGAAGAGATGCAGACATCTTAGTTCTTATTGTCCTAGAGCAATAGTACTAGCATTCAAACTTCAAGAGTGATTTGCCTCATAACCTGTGCAATACTCCGGTTCCCTGCCAGGAGTTTGGCTTCGCGGCTTGACACAGCTGTGATGCCACGGTATATGCAATCGAAATGGACCTTGAGAAGAGAATATAGCCATTAGTTTCACTTCAGTTAAGAAGGAAATTAAAGAATGGGAGTTGTGTGCAGGTGGGAGCAATTACCTGCACAGTTGAACCCTTTTCAGCAATTGGACCCTTCCCTTCAACAAGATCATAGTACTTCAGGCCATCAGCTGTACCCAAAATTTAACAGATCAATCGAACCACTCGGAAAAAAAACTAAATTCAGTTGAATTGATCTATATAGTGAGAATTCGGGAATGCTATTGTTCTGAAAAGTGAAAACACGCTGCATTTACATTCTAAAATCATGTGACTAGCTAAAAACTGCAACTTCCTGAATATCTAAGATTCTTTTGCAGCACAAGTTAAATGTGATTACTGTTTTTTCTTTTTTTTTCTTTTCCCTCGATAAGAAACATATGCAATTCAGTTACCAAAGAGCAAGCTTTAGGCCAAATCTGAGGGCAAAATCAGAAACCAAAAAAAAAAAAAAACCAAGAGCGTACGTGCAGTGACGTAGTCCTTCAGCGGCACGACCATGCGGCCCCTCCGCGCGGCAAGCGAAGGCGGCGGCGGCGGCGAGACGGCGATCAAGAATCCGGCGGCGGAGAGGAGCTGCGCGGCTGCCCGCCGCCGGGAGACGGCGCCGGGGAGGCAACATGCAGCGACGCAGGCCTCTCTCGAGGGAGGAGGAGGTGCGGAGGAAGGAAGCGAGTGGCGGTGGAAGGTTCTAGAAGGCAGGGAAGAGGAAGCCATGGAGGGTGGAGAGGAGAAGAGCCGAAATGGCGCGGACATCATCATATCCATAAAGATGCTACCCGCCTAGTGCTAGGATATCAGTAATTCAGAATATTCCATTTCTTTTCAGAAAAAAAATACTTTTCCTTTTTAGATTTTTTTTCAGATCACTATTATTTGATTGTTAACTTCATTTTCTTACATGCTGTAATGTATTCTGATACACTTATTAGCTTGAATTATGTATATGAGTATGAAAAAAGAATAATTAAAAAAAACATAGAGCCTGCTAATTCAGTTTTTTTAAAGGACTTCTGCATCCAGTGCTTTATTATAGTTATCTTATGTTCAGTACACTTAAGCAAGCACAACAGATTCCTTTCTCAGATCAAGCATTTCAAACAAATGCAATTTCTTATGGTTTGGACAGAAAAAATGAAGACTTGACTGCTCACATAGATTCAGGGACAAGGTACACAGCAAGTCAGCAAGCATGACAAGAGAGAGTTCATGAAAAATTAATCAAACAGACGTATATATTTCCTCCATTCAAAATACCATCAAGGACAAGAATAGCTTTCTATACAGTTTTTCAGTTGCCAAACTGGCCTCAAATGAATTGTTTCCATCACCGGGTTTGCTTGAAATCTACAGATAGCATCTTATGCAACCTCCGATTCTGTTTTCTCTCAACTAAAATTGTGGAGATTGACCGAAAGATGGCATATCTCAGATCCAAAATATATAACACCTCAGCTTTTTACACACACTAGTTCTCTATGTCAACGACACTACCATTCCTGACTGTCCTCACAGGTCTTTCTATTTCAAGGGCAGTAAAGTTGCTCACTGGCATTGTCGGTGTCAAACTCGAGGACTGCTTCTTCTTTGGCGGCTCCTTGTGATCAAGAAATGAGATGAAATTTCTGCAGCTGCATTTCTCTCGTCCTTTCTTTTGGGGTGTTGGTCCTTCTGGAGGAGGTGTTGGTCCTGGACGAGGTGTTGATTCTTCTGGAGGCTCATGCCTGAGGAATTTGCGTACGGTGATGAAAAAGTAGATGAGCAGCGCGATGACACATGCTATACCACAAATGAGGAAAAGGCCCCAGAAGCTCTCAAGGCGGAGCTGGTCCGAGTCGACAAACTCGGTGTTGTCAGCTGTGCACTCGCCTGTCTTGAGCCACTTGTCATGGATCCTCTGCAGTTCCCCGTTCTCCGACAGTGACAGGATCGCAGTCGACAGGTCAATTTGCAAAGGGGAGTCTCTTGGAAATGCCTGGTAAGAGTGAAATTTAATTAAGCACTATGTTTTAATGATGAAAAACAAGTATTTCATCAGCTATGTTGATGGTAGGCACTATGCACAACTTGTGAAACTTCAAGCTGAAAAGATGACATAAGTATTCACTATATTTGCAAGGAAATTTGATTTCCGAATTTCAATGGCTAGTTGTTTTTTCTATTTGTTTTTCTAATTCATATTAAAGAAAATCAAAGTTTAAACATACTTACAAAGCCCCATCCTCTACTGGTGAAATCCGAACCGGCAACTGCAATCTTGCAATAAGTTGACAAAAACAGTTCGACGTAGGGGCGCTCATCTACAATGGCCATGACACCTCCTCTCTTAGGGCCATGCTTAAGTGCTTCAGCGTATTCTTCTGGAGAACCAAGAGCTCTCAGCCTTGACCGTGAGATGTTCAGCTCCCTGACCATGTATTCTTCTGCAAAAGAACCAACTTGGAAACCAATAGGATCATCACTATTTTTCAGGTCATCAATTCCTCTTATAGAAGTATCGAGTTGTTGAACAGTCAGGATGGAAGTAAGACTTGCAGTATAGCTGGATTGAATGATTAAAACAACAAATAGCCATATGATCAAGACACCCCGTCCTAAGGTACTCATAGTATTTTCTCCTGGAGCAGATAGAGATGAAAGCAATGTGTCAAACTAAAATATTACTTTTGCCCCCAAAACACATATAATAGAAGGTTGGTTTACTCACTGTGTGCAAAAAACAAGGTCGAAAAGCTGAACCTGTAGAATAAAAATTGAGATTATGGTCACGAATTTGGTAGCTAAGACGCACACCATCAAGCGAGCAATGTGCAAGTAATGCATCATACTATCATATGCAATAGATTCAGCATATGGAGAATACCTAAAACAAGGTTTAGCTGCATTGCTCATCAATACCTCATTTACACATGCAAATTGGAGTACTTGGCTATGTAGAAATATGGAAACAGGATTTTAAGGTGCTAGCTATGTGCAATGTATTGCAAAAAGGATTTTTTTATGTATCGTAATATCTGTAGATTGATTGACAGGTGGGCAGATGATAAAAATGTTCAAATCAGCTCCATACCAGAAAATAGTTATTATTTGTTCTCGCGGTGAGCCACGGAATTCATCATTTATTCGATGTTCAAGAACCCAAACAACTGCACCCACAACAAGAAAGAATAATCCAGTAACACACCACATCTGCAGAGTGAATGGCTGCAAGAACGCCCAGGAATTTGTTATATGTTTTTTAACTGGAGCCAAGATAACCAAGCCAGATTCAATGAAGGGCTGGGTGAAATCAGTAGTTACAGTCCTGCTCATTGTAATTGCAATATCCCCTATTGCTGCATCAAACTCCTGCAGGATAGGAAAATTCCGATCAGTATCACCTGCGATAGAAAGTGCAGAAGAAGAAGAAAAACATCACTTGTCCATACTTACGTTATCCTCAACCATTTGTACGAGTTTGTCATAATGAGGATTTTCAGTACCACTCCCAAAAGGTATAAACTTGTAGGTAACTGGATAAGGAAGCAAAGCCAATGCCTGAGTAAAGACATCAATGCAATAGCCCTTCATTGATCCAGTAACATTATCTTTTGTGACAAATTCTCTGAAGCTAAACCTGTTGGGGACACCAATTTTCAACTCCTTCGCATTAGAAGGAAAAACCCAGCCTCGAGGCTTTTGTGCAGTCTGCCCAGGCCAAATAACATCATAGAGATGTTGATTAGCTAGAGAATTGTTAGGAGGTTTTGAATAAAGAACCTCCGGAAGGACAGTCGACAACAAGCTAGAATAATTTGACCAATACCCAACTATCCGCATGCCATTTCCGATGATATTTATGACGTCATAAGCAGGATGAATGAGGTCACCAGTAGCATCAAATTGCACTTGCCCGGATACCCCGGTGAAGTTTGCCTTTCGAATCTTCTCCAACAAGTTATTTCCCATATCAAAAATACTCATTGCTTCAAGGTGAAGAGTACCTCCAGTTTCATCACGCAGCCTTGAGTCATTTGAAAAGGAAATCTTCCCACCATCATCAAAGAAAGCATCCAAAGCCCGAGCTACTGCCCATACACTATCATAAACATAAAAAGCATATGAACTTGTGCGGAGATAACTATAACTGTATTTCTTGCTTAACCTGCTCCACTTGGCGATCAAATTACTCTTCATCTTTGATTTAGGAATGTGTGGGCGTAAAGTGAGAACTCCTTGCATGCCATACATAGTCTCCGCAGGAACCGATGAATTAGCATCGAGATAAGCAGAAAGCCAATCAGTTGCAATCCATACATAGCCATTGCCCATCATGCTTAGTTGGTTCGCCAGAGAGAAAATCTTGAGTCCAGGTCCGGCACCAGTATGGAGGATGATAACACGAGACTCCATATAACTAACGCTGACCAATAAATTTATGAGGTCGCTCTTTTTAGCATTTGCAGGAAATCCAATCTTGTAGGAGATTTTGCAGCGCCTTTGAGTAAGTGCATCATCCAACGCGGCAATTCCATTTCGACCATAATCATCATCAAGATATATTGCAGTCACTATCTTCCAGCGGTAGTAGTCAACAATTGCAGCCACAGCATCCATTTGATAGAGATCACTGGGAACAGTTCGAACAAAGAATGGGAACTGAATTGATGACAAAGTTGCATCAGATGCAAAGGACATAAGAGGGACTCGGAGCTCATTTGCTACATATGAAACGATATGTGCAATTGTTGAGCACTGTGGGCCAATAATTGCAATCACATCAGTCTCCATGAACTGCAAAGCTGATACAAAGAATGTGGTATCATCAGAACTCCACAACACAAAGCACATTCTTTTTAACAATGCAAACAAAATGAAAGTAGTGTAACAGCTAGCGTACCTTGAACCATCCCAAGGAAACCATCATCACAATTTGTATCCCTCATGTCAACTTTTAAAGTTGTCCCATTTAGAATTGTTGAATCAGAATTGATATCCTCCAAGGCTGCCTGGATAGCAATCATCGAAACACCTCCAATGGTGGAGTTAAATCGAATAATGGACCCAATATTCACAATAGAAGGCCTTGCAGCGAAGCTCCTGCGGATCCCATCAGGGAACATGACCAGGAAGAGAACAAACAACATGAGGAGACCTATCTTCATCGTGGCTCAAATGGTGCAAAGTGTACTGGAGACTTATTCACATCTTGCAGATTATTGATGAGTTGGAAAACTCCTGCCCCAAGAGAAGATAAGAATATCTGTTATTGAGATAAACATGCATAAATCATAATTCTTTCTTCCAAAATTAGCATACCCATGTATATTTCTATCAACATTCGAATCTTCAGTCCAAAATTTGAAAGGAAAACAGTAACAAAGAAAGGAACACATCGAAGTGACAGAACAGATGCCAATGCGAACGAAGTAACTATGAGAATAAAATCGATAGATGCATCTCATATATTGCAAGAAAGACAAGTGACATAACAAATGCAGATGATTGAACTCGATATATTATGAATCGAACTATGGAAACACTCATTTCTAGCTTGCTATTGCTTACACAATGTAATGACGGATGCAAATTGTCCGATTTCTCCACAGAAGGGAGACCCCAGAACAAATCACAACGGGGAAGAGCATCCAGCTAAAAGAAAGGAAATGCACATCCGAGTTTCATCTGGAGCTAGCGTAATTCGGTGCCAGCTCTGTTCATAGGGACTCAGCCCAACAAACCAAGAAGCAATGTGGAGTTGTGGACTCCACATATTCCACTTTGCACATATTTTTTTCTGTGAAAAGAACAAAAGCTGCAGTGCCAATCCTTCGATTTCACCAGGCATAAGAAGAACCCATGGAGGTATTTATTCTATTCCCTGTTTCAATCAGACAGCAAATAAACAACACTACTGCACAATGCTCCCCTGAGACTTTCAGACCTGAAGGGAACAGTGACCGGAATGGCAAGCAACCAAACGAACCTAAACACACACACACAAAAAAAAATTAAAAAAAAACTCAACCTTTCATGTGTTTTGTGCTTGTTATCTAGTATCTACCACTGAAAAAAAATGAACGGATTGAACCTCCAAGAACTCAACGCATGGACAACCTAGGGGAACCTCTGGTGGCAACTAGAGCCAGTATTACTTGGGATCAACAGCCACTTTAAGAGTGGAACTAACCCAAGAACGCAACTTTCTCGCGATATCTCACTCAAAACCCCCCCAAAAAAACAACATGAATGCTACGCATTGGCAGGAGGAAAATATGAGATTCGGAGCCAAGAACAAGAAACGGTACAAAGATGCGTTCTTAGCTCTGTACACTGAAGCGGAAGTAGCAATCTGAGAGAGAGAGAAAAAATTAACTTACGGATTGGATTTGGAGTGTCTCCCCACGAAAGAGGAAATCTTTGGGCTCGCGGACTGCTGCTGCTCAGCACGACACGGAGTAGGGACCCCTGTGAAGGTGAAGACCGCGTGAGCTTTCGCGAAGCTCATTTTCAACTCATTTTCTGGTGCTGTGGGTATTATAGGGGAGGAGGAAGATGGTATACATGGCTGGTGGGACCCACGATAGCAAATGCTTCCCTTTTTTAATTTTTTTTTTTGATAGGAACAAATGCTTCCCTGGCCAGGGAAGAAGTGAAGAACCCAGTGAAAAGAGGACATGATCTGCCACATCATCCATGAACCAAATCTTAATTCATTAGTACTATAGATGGCAATTGCTAAAGAATTGTGAATTAAGAATTGGATCCATATTTGTGCACACAGTTGTAGTCAATCTACCTGTTAATTTCCTCTGAATTTTGAAACTGCATGTGGCCCCATAAAATTAAATATTAAAGATACGCATTGCAAAATGTTTGCATTATCATTAATTTTTTTAAGAAAATTTTTTGCATTATCATGTACAGAGAATTTTCGCTGTGTAAAATACACAATTGGCCATTAATCATGTTTCATATACTCTAAACGGGGTAGGAGACGGTGGAGGCGAGCAGGGACTTGGCCTATCCTATGGCTTCAAATTTCACACTAAATTTATTATAGTTTTAGCAACTTAATTTTGGGGGAAAAACTAACACTATTTGGCCCATTCAACCAAAAAAATAGCATTTATGCACTTGCCACTCTAAGGATTAAAATATCTCTCTCAAAATAATAAAAGAAAACCTCACAATATAAAAAATACAAAATTGGATTTTAGCTGATTTTGATGTTTTTTCACCGGTAGAATTTACTACAGGACATCCAAAAAAGTGTAATTAGCTAGGGATATCGTAAGAACGCGTAGTTGCTGTAAGGCATCACAAAAACTGGTAATTAGTTGATGGATGGACACCCGCGATATTATTTTATTATTTTCAGAGGAATAGAAGAGAGAAACAATCACTAAAGACCAGTTTGCCCTTGGCTCAAATTAATCCAATGTGGGCCCCACATTGAGCAGGTCCTCCTCGTCTCGCTCTAGCGGCGGTGCACCATCGCGGTCGCAGATGATGCTCTCGGCGATGCGGTAGATGTTCTTCTGGTAAAGCACCATATCCCGCATGGTCGCGCTGAGCCAGCACACCAGCCGCGAGAGCGGGTACAGGTCGGCCAGGTTGATCCCGCCGGTGAGCCGCACCACCTCGTCTAGCTCATGCAGGAACTCGTCCGTCTAGCTCATGCAGGAACTCATCCCAGTGGTCGCACCGCGCGCTGAACACCGCGCGCACCACGGAGTCATTGTCATTAAGGTTGAAGGCACCACCGCGCCAAACACCGAACAACCTTAGATTTTCTCACTAAGGTTGAAGGCAGCGGCGCCACCACCGCTCTCGGCGGAGACGGAGCGGATGAGGTGCCTGACCTCGTCCTCCCGGACGGAGCGGAAGGAGAGCACACGACGGTCGTTGAAGAGCTCGAGAGCGCACACCTTGCGGAGTCCTCCTGCTCTGGCGCCACCCTCTGGCCCCTACGCGCGACCGCGCAACGTCGTCCCAGCCGAGGCACCGCACCGGCCCGCGCCATCGCTGGTGCTCTCCCTCTGGCTCGCTTGAAGAAAGAGCAGAGAGAGAAAGATAGAAAGAATGATAAGAGGGAGAAAAGAATAATGAAGAATAAAGAAAAAGAAAAAAATTGGTAGGGTAGAACTGTACTTACACAGTTGTTTCTCTCTTCAATTCTTCCGGATATAATAAATAATCATGCAAGTGTCCAGCAGCTAATTACCATTTTTTTACACCCTATAGCAGATATGTGTTCTTACGGTGTCTTCCAACTAATTACATTTTTTTTTGATGTTGTGTAGTAGATTTTACTTTTTTATAGTTTATTTTCAAAACATTGACTCTTAAGTTACTTAAAAATACAAATGTACAAATGTTTACCCATATATTTTTTCACTAATAAATATGGCTTATAATCGATTGTAGATAAAACGTTGTATACGCGGGTGGAAGAAATTAACTAGAGCGGTCCACAAGATACACGTGGTGGACCAGCGCTAACGTCATCGCCTTCCTCAATATCCATGCAGCCACGTGTCGGAATATTTCTGGCCTCCATTTTTGCACATCCACCACCATGGCCGCCATTGCTGCGGTAGCATGCAACCTTGAGCCTTAGAGTGCGTGATTGGACAAAGAAAGGAATATACATGGTGGAACAAAATCCAACAGGAACCAAACATGGCACGAATAAAAATTGTCATCTGTATTACTTGTATCTTTTTTTCTCGAAGGGTATTGGTACATATTTATAGCCGGAAAGGCTCACTGGAAGGTACAAACGTGTCTTAGCCCCCGGTTTACCTAGTCCTAAGATTACCTGGCGGGTCCCCCTTAGGGGTATCTAAGTAATTACCTAGGGGACGTCGGATGAGATGGCATCCCTTAAGGCGATATCGTGGTCTCCCCGGGAATCCCGGCACGCATGGTCTCACGCTATTACCCGGGTAACGGCATGCTCCGGGTAATAGCAGTCTCCGCCCAACTACTAAGTCCCGCATATGTCATGGTAGGTGGCATCATAAATGCACCACTACATTCACCTGCCCTCGCCTCCGGTCACTATCCCTCCGGGCGAGGGCGTGGAATATCCAAGACCTCCGGAGACCCCCTCTGAGGTGGTGCCCGAGGTGAAGATTGATCCTAGGTTCCAGAGGATAGCCTTCGGCTTTCTCGTGTTCGGAGGGCCTCCGATTCGGAGGCTACCAAACCATCGGAGCTTAACCATCTATCGGGAGTGAAGAGAGCTAAGCCGTTCCCCCAGCAATACACACATTTTTTTTTTTTACTTCTGAACTTATGATCATTCTACTGCAACTGGAATATTATGTGGCCCAGTTGATGTTTGGTTAGATTAGTACATTTCAGAATAAACTGATGTGCAGGATGGGTATATATTCTTCTTGCATCAGATATTAGTAGGATCATAAGGAAGATGGGTCAGGGTCTCAATCAGCGTCCTTGTACATCTGATATTCTCTGTACGCCTATCACTTTCGTAAGTACGTTTTGGTATGGAATTAGGCCCCAGATATATATAATTGCTCTGAGAATAATATATGTGGAAAATTTCGATTGGAATTTTGTAGTACGAGTATATATGTTGTCACTTGAAAATATTGGAGTATCATATCTCTTCTCTTTTTGTATTTTCAGAGACTGACAAAATACAGGATAAGTGATGTATGGAAAATCCGAACTTCCAGTCGTTTTCAGTAAAGTGCTGGAGTTTTAAGAAAACGATAATTGATAAAGTGCTAGCGAGTGGATTGGCTCAGCTGCAAGTACTTAGCTCATTTTCAATAAAAGGCATACTAGCTAATTAACAAAATCAATATAATTTGTATATTAATATGTATGCCAGTTGCACGGCTTGCTGTAGTAAATTAATTAAAGAAAGTTAAGGCACCAGGTGGGTAGCCCCAAAAATTTCCTAAAAATATTACTTTTATGATGACCTCCAGTAGATATAATTTGAATTGTTGATTTGCAAGGTCTTTTATACTCATTTTATTGAACTATTATTTTAATTTTATTACTAGTGATTGAGTTGACAGTATAAGTGAAATATCGTCTATTGAATGAAAATGAAAAAAAAGTCTATTTTCCTTCAATGGATCATTTAACCCCTGAATTATTTTTTTTGGCTCATTTTACCTCCTAAACTATTAAAAATGATTCACTTTACTTATTAATAACATCTCTCTTTTGTTACTCTTTACAAGTTGTATTTTAAGCTGAAATTTGTTAGAGACATAGATGACACCATTACGGAAGTTCAATTTTTTTTCGAGAATAGATGAAAGGTACTAGTAGAAAGTAGAAACCAGTATATGAACCGGTAATATCTCAGTTTTAGGGGAAGGACATATATAGTTCTATATATATAGATGACACCATTACGTTTGATTTGTTTTTTTTTCATGCTAGCTAACAAGCTAGTTTTGCACGGTTTGTTCTTCTATATATATATATCTATATATATCTATATAGGTATATATATATATATATCTATATAGGTATATATATATATATATATATAGGTATATATATATATATATCTATATAGGTATATATATATCTATATATATAGATATAGATATAGATATAGATAGATAGATAGATAGATAGATAGAAAGAAGAACAGACCGTGCAAAACTAGCTTGTTAGCTAGCATGAAAAAAAAAACAAATCAAACGTGTATCACGAGTCTACGTACAGCACGTAGTGATCGACGATGTCAAAGTTGACACATCGTTCTCATCCTGCATGGACAGTCTAGTTAATTAACTAGTGTAGTTGTGGACTAGTGGTGTAGCAAATTAGTTGAGCCGTTCCCATGCATGAGCCACAATGACTCTTCCAGTCCACACATTTATTTATTTCATCCTCTATCTTTTGTTAGAGAAGGGTAATTTTTACCCGGTCTCTATATCCAACCGGATATAGAGATTTGAACTCAGGATCTTGGGTGCTACTCAGGTCACTGCAACCACTAGCCTACATGCCCTTTCACATTTCATCCTCTATCTGCATATATATATCCTCAAGAGTCCAGTATATGGTAGTAGCTGGATATTATTGATCCTGTTTCTCACAGGGGTTTACTTTTGAGCAACCTAGCTTTATCATGTTTGATTATTTTCTACCTCATGGATTATTTAATTTAGTTTAGGATTCTTATAGGATATATTTTGTTTTTAAAAAAATCAAACTTTGTAGATGTTAATCAACAATTAGTCAAACTACAGTACATTCGGTGTAAAAATTACACCAATTAAATCATACTTTAAAGATAGTATTACTTACAAACAATATTAGTTTCAAAATTAGTAAGAATATATCTTATAGAAAAATTAATGGTCAAAGTAGTGAGCCTTGAAACTTTTTTTAATAAACATATGCTTTATGAAAAAAAAATCAACGGATAGAGGTTGTAACATGATTGTGTAGTGAAAAGAGTGATGGGGTTTGTTGCTGGTCATACGTACTCTAGTGATGTACTGACCAGGACTAATTAGTAATTAGGGGTTGAGATGAACAATAATTTAGTTGAAATGTCAGTTCGACCAACTTGGGACTTTGTCAGAACTCCTTTAGATTCTTTCAAAAACTTTAGTTTTTTCACGTGAATTGATCACGTGCATCTGATCGACGATCGATCGAATAAACATAACCCATATATGTAGTGTAAGAGCAAGTCTTTTTCTTATGCTTCGTCGCCATTACAAGGTAGGCATCGTACCCTGTCTGGTCAGGGAACTTACAGTTTTCAGAAGAAAAAAAGTTGGGGAACTTACAGCTTTAACGGTCCTTTTTTATTTTTAAAAACTAGCTTTAATTGTCCCTGTTGCTTCACCTTATACGAACAAGCTGGTCGGGTCATTAATTGCATCTTGCTAATTAGTCCAGCTTACTGCACAGTACAATTTTTCTAGGACGAAAGAATAACTTCCAGCACTGACTTTGGACGATATCGACAGAAAAACGATGGACCTTCTTGAACGTACTTCATAAACTTTCTATGCCTTGAAGTTGATGGTTGTAGCAGTGTTAAGTTGTTGCGAGACAACATGATATGTTTATGTTCTCTAATACTTTTTTCTTTTTTATGTGTTCATAAACCTAATGGTTTCATTATTTAATGAAATATTCTATTATCTTATATATATATATATATTATTTCATTTTGCAAAGCAATACTCTGTGAGAATTTTTTTTAGCTGTCAATTCAGGGTATATATATATACACGTGTGCGCGCGCGCGAGGCTAGCTAGCTAGCTTCCTTTTCTTTCCTTTCCCCTTTGAGCGTGTCGGAATATGAACAGTTTTATATTGTTTATGTCCAAGGCTAGTTCTTGTTACTACCTTCGTTCCATAATAAGTACAATTTTGCATTGTTCATGTTCAACGTTTAACTGTTTGTTTTATTTGAAAATTTTTTATAATTAGTATTTTTGATTATTATTAGATGATGAAACATGAATAGTTCTTTGTGACTATTTTTTAAATTTTTTTATAATTTTTTTAAATAAGATGGACGGTCTGGATACGGAAATCCATGGCTGTACTTATTTTGAACAGAGATAGTATATATTAAGACTGACGGTATGTCCACATGTGATTAGCTAGCATATGATCTTTCTGCCTGGAAAATTATTCGGATAAATTAATTAATTTACACTTGAAATCGATGGGCAAATGCGTATGAACATATATATGCACAATATTAATTTGGCATCTCACATAGCTGGATTGCTGGAGGCACAGGTCTATGGTGTATATATGTTGTATTTTATAGCCACCACAAAGTCGATTTTGGCTTTCTATGGTATATTATGTAGTACTGTATGGCAATCAGAAAGTTGATTAGCTAACTTTCGGTTGCCCACTGCAGAGAAAAAGGAGAAAAGAAATAAACTAATAGTAATAAACTGTAATGCACATGAACTAGAAAGTAATTGAGAAAAGTATGATTCCATATTTTCGTAGATCTAATTAAGTGCATGACCAATCACTGCACCGAACAAGCAGCCTTGGTTCTAGCTAGTGAGTATAATTTGAGTAAGTAAACGACTTTTATTCATTAGTGTGTTAAATCCTTTGGCGTAGCGGTGGAGTTGTAAATATACGAGTTCATCGAGTGATGTGTTAAATTCTGGTGCCCTCTTTCATGCACACTTGCTTTCTGTTTATTGAGAAATACTCGAGAGTTTCATAGCCCATAGATTTATTATTGTTCTCGTCTATTAAGAGCTCATTCAAATGAAGGATTGCCATCAAAATTTTCGAGGATTCAATTTAGTAAGAACATGGTATCTGTAAATCGTTTCGAGTCCCATATTTAGATGATTCTTGTTCAAAAATTAACTCCAACATATTCTCTACCAGCTCTCTAATAGATTATTGAGTTCCTAACTTCTGATTTTTTTTTATTCTCCACTTGTAGAGAATCGGCTTCACTCCCAATCCATCACCATCGCACGCAGGCAAGTGCATCGAGAGGGGTGGGTGACCGCGAACTTAAGGGGGAACACAATTTTTATTGGTAGTTTTCAGTTGGATTCTTTTTTTAGAAAGTTATTTTTAACCTATCTCTTACAGAGATAATTCTTTCACACAGCAAATTTTCTATATGATTCTCTAAAAATTTTAAAGATAGAATTTAACCAATCACTTAATAATGCTCTGGAACTTTTTTTTTATGGAGATCTTTGATTCGTAGAAAAGGATAGGAAATATTCGATAGGATTACATTCCTATAGCTTAATTTCATAGGAAAATAAGTAGGAGGTCTAACCTTTTAGAAAATTTTCCTTGCATGGGTACTTTCCTATGATATTATCGACGGGTTTTTCTTCATCTTTCATGTGTTTTTTATTCCAGTAGAATTAGAGAAATATGCAACTTTAATTTGTACGTTTTTCCTATTCCTATATTTTTCCTATCCGGTGTTTCAAAAGTGGCCCTAAATATGTCAATACTCGAGATGATTCCAACGAAGTGGTGTGTGTGCACATGTCTATGTTGGTCCTTAAATTCGTAACATGTCGGTCCAAGTTCTAAGGAATTTTGTTCGTGGCCTTTTTGGGCAGAATGGTATAGGTTCCAAGTTGAGCCCAAGAGTTAAACCACGTACGACAGGTAAGATGTCCTAAGATAGGACCACTGGAACATACATTTGTCGAGCTTAAAGGGCAGATGGACACAAGAAACCGGAGATTAGTCCTTGTATAGGGAGATAAGAAAAGGTTAGGAGAGAAAGTGAAAGGGAGGCATATCTATTTCCAGGCGTGACTTTGGATGTCAGCGACGAATTGGGTTCGATTCTTTCAGTCGCATCACACTCTTTGACCGTGTTGAGACACGGTTAGTTTCTTGTGCACTCAAACTCCCCTTCCTTTTATCAAAAGTGGTAAGTAGAAAATATTCTCTTTGAAGGAAGCTAAAGTAAATTCTCTTCTTGAACATGCAAATACAACTGTACGAAATGCAGCGAAGCACTGTTAGCCTGTTACATATTTCAATCAGAAAACAGTAAGCCCTAATCCAGTAAAAGTGTGAAAACACTGGAGGATGTAAATAATTGAATAAATTTTAATTTGGTTCCTTTTATTACCTATGTTTCATTTTGAATCACTCTTTACCCAATGGTAATCTTACTTTTGTTACACTTTAGACCATCTCAACAATTTTAGTTATACCAACTCCTACTCGTATATGACAGGTTGGAGGTGAATGATTAAAAAATTAACAGTGGTCCAAAGTTAAAACTTCGGTTGAAGGGTGATCTAAAACGAAACATTGGTAATAAAGTTAATAAAGATGACCTAAAGTAAAATTTTTGCTCTAAATAATTTGGTCTTTCAGGCCTTTTGCAAAGAAAGAGTGCAATTCCTTATAAGAGAAACTGCGTCAGATCCATAGTTCCTAACGGAAGATGGGATGCATCTGCATGGTTTTGTTAATCAAACATATTACGGTACCAAAAAAGATATCGCAAAGCGCTATTTGCCATACCAAAAATTCAGGTAAATCCTTTTGTACCACCATTGTAAGTCAGTGCTAAAGCAAAAGGGGGTACTGGGTAAAGTCAAGTCACTGGATTATATCGCCAGGCCTCTTAAGAATCTACTCTCCTCTCTTCTACTCACCAGACCAAACAATTCTTAAATCAAAAAAGGTTTTCTATCATGCGAATCATTTCTAAGTTCTTAAGTGTGCTGGTATCCGAGAGGTCATCCAGCCTACTTTAGCTGCCGACGACCTTACATGAAATTTCTGTCTTTTCTTGTCCTGCTGTTAGAGTGCTACTCCTCCTTTTTGCTTTGTTTGCTATCAGTATCTTCTTCAACAGCATCTTCTTCTTCAGCCTTTGACTCGTTGTACTCCAGGAGCTGGCAATGTAATAAAATGTCAGTAAGTACAGCATTTTCAAACATGTTTATAGTCACAATAAGATAAAGAAAGGAAATATGTTTTTTTTTTGTGTGTGTGTGTTGGCACCAAAGTATCCCATATATGTTCTAGAGATCATGAAGTGTTCTGGGCCTTTCAGCACCTGAATCACATAATCTGTAACAACAAAAGCTACAGGCCAGATGATTTATAAACAGTATGGTCATTGCTCCAGGCTTAGAAAATAAAAAGGTTTAACTGCAACTGCTACATAACATCTTGAACATAGCAGTGCCATTCTGTTAGAAACTAAGTTCAAAATATTGGAATAACGAACTGCAGCGATTCTACTAAGAATTTGTATATATTCATATATAGAACCCTCTTTCTTGCATGTCAAAAACTGTTACACCCATGTCTTATGTTAGCATTTAAGGAGCATGCAGGTTATTACTCTTGAGTCTTCAGTAAATAAGCACAAAGGGGCCCTTCAACAGAATAAATACTCCTATGTACATGCTCGATAATGGTATTCATTGAGCTACTGTCAAGTTTCAGAGTAATGGACAAGTGGGAACAACCATGTTCAGTGGGAACAAACTTACTGGCTTGACTTCACCATTCCATAAACAGTGAACAGCAACAAAACCAATCACACCAGGAACAATGTACAAGAGGGCAGGCTGCAAAAGCAAAGAGGACAAAAGAAGAGGGCGTTAATATTTCAGAGATGACAGAAATCAGATGCAACTTTCTCCTTTTTATAATTGGATTAAGAGTAACAGTTGGATCCCTGATGTAATTTTCTTTCTTTTTATTTTATTTTTTCCCTTCACAAGGTTTATAACTTTCTTTGTGCTACTCACAAAATGCATGAATTTGCTACAAACAAAAATGAAAATACAGGTCCTCAAACATGTCCTTGATGAAATATTGGGGTTGATTCATAAAAAAATGAGTGGAGGTTGTGTGGTTGCAAATTCACCACCATGATTACCTTTGTTTAATTAATGTATGTAGAACAATTTTTTTCTTTAAATAATCTATGAACAGTATGCCTTGAAAAAGAGTGGAGGAAACATGATGGCAAGAATCCCAAGTAACATGACTCACCTGTGCGGCTTGAAACCAGTTCATCACAATTATCGTCACGGTCAAACCCACCGTATAACCCAAAAATGCACTATTGAAGTAACGGTTCTTAATTCCTCTTGAGACATCAAACCGCAGTGCTAGCGCAACAAATATACCTGGAAACAAAAGTAGAAGTGAATATTATTTGTTGATAGAAGAGTTGCTGCTTGAAGAAATATGTGAGAATTTCATGATTTCAATCATGAATGATGCAGAATTACTGAGAATGCTAAGAGAAGATGAAAAATCTGTGGCAAGTAGCATCAATTGTTATTCCCACTTCAGTGCTACTAAAGTAAAGATAACAAGGAGTTCAATGCATCATTCAAAAAAGGCACACAAACACACCTCCCAACCAACCTAAATTATCACTGGAAGGAAAATGACAAATCAAATGCCAGGGCTTCAAAGTCAACTATAACCAAGTAATATCATTTTGCCCAAAACCAACATATATCCTCATTATATAACAACCAAGTAGTTTGAACTTTGAAACTAACCTTGTTTCACTCATCTGGATAACAAACTAGTTTTAAGTTAAATTATTTTCTACAAGGCTTGAACCTACACTCCTTGTATCAGCAAAAAGAACTCTTAGCTATATTTACATTACTTCCCAACAGTTGTACCTTTTTCTCAGCTATTCCCCTTTAGAACCACAGAAAAAGGTACTCAAATGATATGGTAAACAGATACAATTTTTAAATTGTATATTTTTTATCAAATAATCCAGTTAAACTAACAGCTTGCAATGGATCATGACTTCAAACAAGTTGTCACTATGATACGACTGTCATCAGTCATCACTACCCAATCAGAAATCACAGACCAGACAAAAAAATAGCACTAAATATTCTAAAGATTTCATTACTAACCAGGTATCACAATGTCACCAAGGCCAAGCATAGAGAACGGGCGTGCAGCATCTCCTGTTGGAAATAGAAGCTATGCAGAAAAAAGGGGACAACCAGATTTTTTTTTTTTAAAAAAAAAGGCATTTGTATCAAAACAAGAGTCAAAATCACTTATAAAGAACACTAACCTTTATCGGAGCATCAAATGATTTTGCAACACTGACCATAACCGGCGTGAAGAAAACCCAGAAAATATCATAGAAAAAGAGTCCAGCCTAAATCAAAAAGGAAATCCTATGATACATAAGCGTTACAACTTAATAATGATTTATGCAGTACAGCAAGCAGTGCAATGGTTTCTACAAATATAACAGGATTTTAATTTCATAGGCAAATGAAAGACAAACATAAATTCTACAATGTCATATAATCCAAATTGTATTGTCGTGCTCCACTAAGTAATGATTTTGATGGAAGAATGGTGAAAAAAAAGTAATAAGATTTCTGAAAGAAATAGTTTCAATTCAGTACAAACAACCCATACCAAGAGAATAGCACCAGTTTTGAATGATCCAAGTGATAGCATCTCAATTCCCTAGAAGATAAAGAGAATCAGTAGGGTTCTCTCCAAGTAATGTTTGGGAGGAAAACAAAACATATTTGCGAAACTCTTGAACCATAGTTATTTCAATGATGCTCATTAACCTTATATCCTCAAAATAAAACAAGAGCATACCTGAATACAGAAAGAAATCCCCAAAACATTGTTTGCTAGCCAATGCTTCTTCGCAGCATACCATATGCAAAAGAAAAATCCTGGGATTGATGCAACAACTTGAGACTTGGTAAACTCCACCGAAAGCGCTGAAATAAGAAATCAATGAACTTAAAAAGGCCACCAAGACTTGAGCTTGTAACATGATTTATAATTGCACCAATCTGACAGATACACAGATGCAACAATCTGACATATTATACACAGTTGCACCAATGAGTTGAGCACAAAAAGAAGAGGTTTGGGTCCTACAAACATACAATGGAAAAATGGAGCATGCCAAACGATGGCATTATCGTTCCATTCTTTTGGAAGGAATCGTTTCACGGAAGGCAGCAATGTTGCACTGCATCAGACAAAAAAAAACATAAACAATCTTAATTGCACAAATACAGTATTATGTAGTTACATGAATGGAATAGCTCTTCCTAGGAGTGTTTGGACTTACCAGAGAGCGGCAATGCCAAGGATGAAAAAGTAGGCAGTGAGAACAGCATTGACCAAATCTTTCGAGAGAAACTTGAATAGAAGGAACAGAGAAAGAAGCATAGCACTTCCCACCAAAGGAAACCGCATAGCATGCTCCTTGGACATTGTCTCCTACATAAGAACAAATGAAGGAATCACGTTATTCTAGTCATATGTAGGAAATTTTGTGAACAACCTATCACATTAGCACCCAGCAGATGGATCGGTAGATACAAAAGAAGTTGAAGCATATTGCTTACTGAGGGTGGAGTTGGCTTGACAGAACGGTAACAGCCCACATAGACGGCAAGACATGCTGTCAATATGACGTTCACATTTGGGTTTACTTTAACCACAAGCGGCGCCAAGCTCAAACCTGCATACATAGGGCTGCAGCTAAGCAAATATCCGGTTTGTTCAAAGGACTAGAAAATGGTAATAAACAGCACAAAGGCTGTGATGGCTGAACTGAACACACAAATGTATACCTGCAAGAGCCAAATTAGCAGCTCTCTCGTGCGTTTTCATTGTCATGGAAACAACCAGAAAGTTCAGTTCCGAATTGAATCCACAACAACGATGAAACAACAGCCCAGATGCTTCAAAGTTTTGTCCCCGCTGAGATACAAAATAGCATATGTGTTAATTATGATTAGGAGAAGTTCAGTAGCATATATACTACTAGTAAGAATGAACAACCCATTGTGAAGTGCAGTAATTGGGAGCGATTGGTGTACTCTACACCCACAACCAAACCTAACAATCCGAACGAAACTACTTCGATTCAGTGAGTTCTTCTCAAGTTTTCATACCCTACAGCACATATCGCCTCCTCCGTATCCAAGTCAAAATCAATTTCGACCCGTGGCGAGGCAGCGAGGAGACGGGACAGGGAAACCGCGGAAAAGGGCACGACGAGCCATGGATCTGAACCGGAGGAGAAAAGGGGAACCGAATGAGGAGAAGGGGTACCTCAGCGATCGATCTGGTCTCCCCGCCGTCTCGTCGCCGGCGGCGAGGTCTCTCGTCGTCTTCTCCCACGCCGATCTATCTACTCTCTCTCTCACACTGGCTGCGACTACAATTCGCTTCTATCTTTGCATTTATTTTTATTTTATTTTATATTTTATATTGTAATAATTCTGACGCGATCCTTTTCTGTACTAGTAGTAGTACTAGCTGTCAATAAATTAGAGGTCAAAAAATCTAATTAATAAAAATATCTTCTTTTGGTGTGCTTTGCATATTGCCCCTCAGGGAAAAATCGGAGGACTCAATAGTATTTCAAAGTCAACTTCGGCGTGCTCTTGCCTCTTGGTCACGGATTTCAAAGTTGAAGATTTTGTCTTTCTTTTTGCAAGTTGAGACCTTTTGTAGATACATAATGAATGATGTCTTGCGTTTGCATTCAAAATTACTACGGGCTCCATTGGAATTTCAAAGGAAATTCAGAGGAATTACTACGAGATCATTTGGTGTTTTCTATTATTATTATTAGCAAAGAATGAAAACAATTTTAATAATTAATCTGTCACATGGTAAATCATCCGTTTCACCCATTGACACTTAAATGAATAGTACGTGAAAATATGTCGAAATACATTAATATAATTGTTCATGTCAAGTGGCACAATATATCCTTTTAGAAAATTTTGTGGAGTGAAAACTTCTTACAAGAATATTCTTTGATAAAAAAGATATTTTGTGTGACTAAGAGTAGTTTGTGGTCTAGATTTTTCTTAAGAAACTTGTGTGAGTTTGGATGAGTACAAATTATGTGAGCTTACATTTTTCGTTCTAATGCAACTATTCTAAGGGTGTTTGGATGAGATTCAGTAACCAAATTACATATGCTAAAAACAAGAATCAAAATTAACAACTTAGAAGTAGGTGGAGCTGGGCAGAGGCAGATCTAACCCTGTTCAGTTGAACCCAACGCAAAATACCAGATGAGGTGTGGGTAGGGAGGGATGCTCACAGGCGAGCGACGATGCGGCGGAAGCAGGACTGCAGGAGGACGCCGGGCGCCGCCTCTGCTCGCAGGATGCGGTTCGGCACAAGCGGCGGGCGAGGAGACGAAATTCGAGGCCGAGGCGGAGGCCGGATGGGATGAATTAGGATGCTCACCCGTGAGCGACGATGCGGCGGGAGCAGGAGAACGCCGGCGCCACCTCTGCTAGCAGGATGGAGATCGGCGCCGGCGGCGGGCGAGGAGACGGGATCGATTGGGGAGCCGGGGGTCGACTGTGGTGCGGTGCCGTGCAGCGCTCTGCTGCCGCCTGCCCATGGGTCATATGCACAGGCCCATGAGGCTGGAAATTTTTCATCTCGGAAAAAGTTCACCTAAGGTCCCTTATCTTGTCATCAAGTTTTAAAACTGTTAGATATAATGTATCCCTAATTTTACAAAAGATGGATCATATTTGATCCTAATGTATGCTCTCCGGTTTTATTAACGTGATAGCTGAGTTAGTGTGGGATCCACGTGGCCCCATATGTCAGCCGACTATCTTCTTCCACCTCACTCCCCTCCTTTCCCATCTCAACCCAAACCTCCAGGGCAGCCGCACAAGAGAGGTTAGGTCCCAACTGCGACGGTGGGAATGGGAAGAGACAGGAGATAGGTGGAATAAGATTATCGGCTGACATGTGGGGCTCACATGGACTCCACGCTGACTCAGCTGCCACATCACCAAAATCGGGGAGCAATAATGTCTTGGGACCTAACGGGACCTGTAAGACTAGAGATGCGTTATATCTGGTATTTCGGTTTAAGGACGATTTTGAAACTCAACGATAAGATAAGGGATCTCAAGTGAACCTTTTCCTTTCATCGCTCTCATTTCTCTTTCATTTAAGAATAGCAAAGATGCCCGTGCATAACGATAGGAAATCCAAATTACATATGTTATTTTTTTCGTGTACGGTGGCGGAGAGTTAGCTGATGGATGGATATTTGGGGCCTTTTTCATGAACCTGGGTGGGTCTCATGCGCACCATGGATGGAACATATGATAGAGATGTGGGTTTCATGTAAAGATAATCGATACCTGAAGGTGTATTTACCTATTGGTGCTAGGTATAAAGATTTAATTTTTTACCACTACAAAAAATGATTTTCACATATAGTTAGAACCCGTTCTTACAGGCTGCTAGGTCTATAGATTAATTTTCACTATAAGGGCACTTATCACTATAAAAATGATTTTCAGTATCTTTTCATACGGTCAGTGCAAACCTCATGCGAAAAGGGGGTTTTCGCACGTGGGCACCTATGGTAGCTATTTTTTAAGAAAACGAACTATTACATATGCAACTGGTGAATTAGTGAAACAAAATTAATTAATAGCTAAAAGTGGTTGAGTGAAAAAAAATGATACGGAGGGAGTAAAGTATATTCAATGAACTGTTGGCGGTCACAAAATTTCTACACACTTGAAAGCATATTCGTGGGACCCACCAACAAAAAATCTCTTTCAGCTCAAAAGACAACAGATCGTCATGGGTCCTGTTTTTGCGATAGGGGAGGCGCAGGTCACTGCTTGAGGCCACAGGCAGCGGTCATGGTGATGTCGTGCTCGGATTGGAAACGAAGTTTTTTATAAGTGATTGTTTCCGTTTCACATGGGCTGAAGAGTAGGACGCTTGTGAGGGACATGGAAACGGACCAATAATTCACATGTCGGACGAAAAATCGTGTGAGACACGTTTTTTATGATGGACAGTAAAAACACTATTAATATTTTAAGTAGGTAAAGATTAACTACGATAAGAAAACCAAAATATCAAATTTAAAATTAGGTTCTAAAATTTAAATTTTGGTTTATTTGTATAAGCCAAACAATAAGAACAGAAGAGGATTGGACAAGGTTTGGTTGTGTATATGGCCCAATTGTCAGTGGCATGGACATTGACACATTTGAAACAGGTTATTGGATTATTGCCACGAATTATCTATTTAATTATATCAATAAATTTCATATTTTAAATAAAAAACTTTTAAAAAAGCTTAGAACAGTTAGAAAGTTTTGAGTTTAGAGACGTGTACCAGATAATTCACGACAACAATGCGATGAATTAACCGAGAAGAACATGATTAGGCTGATTAATAAAAAAACAAAGTACTAAAAGGAGGCACGGATGGTCATCGATCGGCAACGTAACAACAGACCAGTAAGTAAAGCGACAATTTATTTAGTTTAGTCTGTCATGTAACACATGCCAACTCCATCAGTCCAGAAATAAACAAACCTCCATCCTAAAATTAACAAATATAGTACATAGACATATGAAATATCGAGCAAACACAAGCACGGTTCAACATATCGAGCATTGTGATCTTTCTGACAATAAATATGTGTGGTCTCATTTGCATTGAGGCAACAATTAGTTCAACAAAGCAGGGTAGGAGAATCCTGGTACAGAATAGAAGCAAGCAAAACACAAGCGTTTCTATCAAGTTCAGGGCATGATTCCCTAGCATAGCAAGGAGAATGTTCGAAGCAAATTTGTTGATGCAAATTTGCGGTAACTGAAGAACATAATCGTCAATCTAGTCCTTCCTCAGGTCGATGTACTCTCGCTTTGGCTCGACTTTGTTGATGACAACGATCTCCAGCTTGTCACCCTGCAATATTTGCATGATTCGAGCGTCAGTAGAGTGGAAAATTGAAAGTTCATGTGTCATTAATTTGATTTTGGTGATTAACGATAAATCCAATTATATGGGTAATGTTTTTATAAGCATTTCTTTGCTAGTCCCATGTGGATATGAAAGTGAACTTTGTGAGAGGTGATTCCTGTACTTCATACGAGTTGAGATAGAAAGGTTCGTTGATGGTGGACTTAAATCACAAGAATGAAATGTATGAAGATCAGGCTATATACATCACTCTTTCTCTCCATGCACATATTAATATATTATAATATTTTCATATGATTGATATATGCATTTGAGACTAATATTTTATTTGAACCATATCTTATTTATTTTCTTCACATTGAGAATATGGAGATGATAAATGTATGCTTCTATCTTAATATATTTTGATTTAATCATCTAGCATTAAATATATTATGATAATATGTTTGTTTTGGATTGAAAATCTTAATATTTTTTTTATAAACTTGATCAAACGTAGAGAAGTTTGACTAGGAAAAAAGTTAAACGATTTGTAATATGAAACATGAAACAGAGGAAGTAGAGGTAGTACGCATGGGCACACGCCAGAGGAATGCGTAATGAAAATGAAAACATTTGAGTGATTGCATCAGAAATAGGATTTGCAAAAATCCCCCTGAATCAGTTAACTGTGTTGCTTTCAACCGTAATTTAGTATGCAAAATTTACTTCATGTTCGAATGTTCTCAACAGATTAATCCATGCAGACAAACACTACATGGAACGAACTGCAATTATCCTTTTTCTTTAAGGACAGGAATTGCAGTGATACAACACATGAAATTAGATTGAGCAGCTTCTTGTCTGACTGAAACGTTATCAGAACCTATTTGAGTTTGTCCCTTGACGCTTTGCTTTCAGAAATAAAGATGGCGCCTGAATGCTTGGTGTTATAGTTCATCATCGATCTCGGTGGTAGCACTGGAAACAGCAGGAAAGGATTGTTACTGAACTAGAGGTCTGCAAAGAAATTTCTACAAGTACAGCAATCTACTATGTCATGATGACAAAATGTTTTAGAAATCACTGAACAAACGAAAATACTACTCTGATTTCATGTTGGGTACTTTGCAGAACCTTATTCATATTCATACCACATTAGCACATACCTTGTAGACTGACAGTGTTTGCTAATATCTTCACAAAGTGCGCTGCTCACATTTCCTGATTCTGCGGAGCTTGTTTTTATCCACTCAGCAAGCTGCAACCAAAAAATGCTCTAGATAAGGCTGTATTTCAACAAAATTATGATAGATCTGTCTAGTTCATGATAAAACACAGCTGTCGAGCAACGGGAAAATTCAAACGATATTTGCTAATATTTTTTTTAAAAAAGAAACACTGTATAAATGTCATCCAAGAGAAGCAAGCAGCCTACCTCATCCTCAGTTTCCTCCAGCAACCTGCGCCATGAGTGAACTTTGTCAGTTCATCCACTCAGTACCCAACAATACTCAGTACCCAACAATCTAATTTAGAGGATAAGACGTCACAGAGTAAAAAGTTATTTTGAGAAAAGCAATAACTTCGCAACACCATTCCAAAGTGTTTGCGACAAGAACAAATGCTATTACAAAATTGTAATAAAAGGTCAGATATACAGTAAAAATCTGCTGAATACATACACAAATAAAAAGGAAAGAAGGGGTCATTTTACATAGGCTACATACAAAGATGTTTGGTGACGAAAGGTTGAAGGGTGCAGATAGATATTGTTTGCTATCCAAGTGATTAGAATTCTAACTAGTCTGCAAACTATATCATACCTTCCACAGAATGAGGATAAATTTTTGGAGTGTGCTCGTGCTGCAGCCTTCTTTTCTACAAAAGAACAATGAAGTGAGTAGTCCACAGTTAGTATTTGGAAATACTATGTCGTTGATTTCATTGTGACACAGAGTAGCTAGTAATTTTGAACACTGTTTCAGCAATTCTATGGTGATAAGTGCATTGCAAAAACCATAGCACCTGCTGTTTGCTTCTCATTTAGCATAGATATATTCCATGAGTTCATTTCCATGTATGGGATGAAGACCATCTCAACAATGAATGCAAAATTTGTTTATATATTGGATTATCATCGTGAGCATATTAGCAATGCTCAAAGGAACAAAGCAGGCTATAGTCTCTGACTGCACAGTCTAAATCGTGCTTGCAGCATTGCCTGAGATGACCGTGTAAGAGAGCAATTAAACAAGATGAGTGAATTAACATATTCAGTTCAAGAAAGTACAGATCGGCACTCCAGATTTGCTGTACAGTTACAAGTCATAAAAATGTCCAAGATTACCAGTTTTAAAACTGTTCCAGTCTGCTACTTTCACCCATCCTTTTTCTCCTGATTCCAACTGCATCAGCAAAAGTTGTTAGATGGCTAAAATGCTTGGACAGACGCTGACATCATATAAAATATCAATAACACCAGATCAACCAGTTCAGATACCCATGTGTATACAACTTAATATAAAAAAAAGAACTGAAAAGGTCATAGTCTAAAAAATACAGCAATAGTGTGCAGTAAAAAAATACTAAAAGAATCTGATAGATTTATTTTTGTACCTTCTGCAGGGTATAATCTTGCATCTTATCACATAGGCCATCCAGAAGCTCAACAACCCGAAGCTCACTTACTCTGCACCACATATACAGGGTTAAGAACATACCAATATAGAATAAATGGTAAGTTTTGTACTTATACTAAGCAAGTATGTGAAACCAAATGACAATCAAAGAGACTATATTAAAGTAAAAATGATCAATACAAAGTTTCTCCCCAAAAAACATGTATGCATAACAGCATATGTAAAAATATGGTAGATCATCAGGAGCTTATGCATGTACTGCACTTGAAAAATAGTAGATGTGCTCAACTATAGAACTGCATAATAGAAGTATTGAAACATCAAATGATAACAACGTTGTAACACATAGGAATGTTGTCCCTGATGATTGAGCAGAGAAGTGATCATGCTGGTTAGCATACCTGTAATCAATGACTTTCCCTTCACGCTGACCCTTTGAATTTAAGCGGTTGCGCAAGTCCAAGTGATTTCTCGGTTTCTCCTGCATTAGAGAACTCTCGAAAGTTAATAATTTGCCAATAGTGCCAATAACAAGGACAGTAGAAGAACGTATGTTATTATGATTATGGGAATTGTTGTTTTATGGAAAGAAATATATTGAATCATTTTGAAACTTGCAGAGCTATTTTCCAATACACATACACTCCAAATCAGCATTCCAAATGATGGCAGAGTAGTTAAATCAAGACAAACTGAAAGAGAGTTTACTCACACTTGAAATTCCAATCTCTAGCTCCGCCTGCAAACAAGATCAACAGATACATCAGATCTCTACAATGCGCACTCCATATTACTGAAACGATACGCTTTGGAAATTCTACAATGTCCGAGGAAATGTTTGGAGATCTAGGACAGTACGCCTCGATCTGCATCCGGAGCCACTGCTTCACAAGGAGTGGAAAATATGGAACCTTCAATGCTAATTTCTTCCCATTCTGATATAAAACGGTTTTAATACGAACTAAATTGCTTCAAGATACTCCAAAGGATGAGTGAATTGTGCGCGTATGAACTGACGAGAGGGGGAAAAAAAAGAAGAAGAATACGGGAAGAAAGGGAACTGACGGCAACGGCCTTGCAGGCGGCGCACTTGTCGCCGATGGAGGAGGCGGAGGCGGAGGCGGCCGCCGCGAGGATGGCGGCGAGGAGGAGTAGGAGCGCGGCGGATCTGCAGGTTGGTCGTCGCGTCTCCATCGTCTCGGCGATCTCTCTGCTCTCTCTTGCAGTCTTCTTCCCACTTCTTCGTTCGTTCGTCGCGGTGGTGTTTTTGCAGATGGGTCCTTGAGGTCTCACGCGTCTTTAAATAGGTCCGTACTAATAGAAGCTTCTGGAGTTTCGAGAGTTATTACCATGGTTTCTTGCTACCCTCTAATCCTGCTTATCTGTTGAAACCAAAATTCGATTTTAAAACTTAATTTTTAAGTTTATTTTTCTACGGTTTATAGTGTTTGAGAGCAACATCACGAAGGAAAAATTGTTGAGTCTTGATACAAAAATATATAAAAATAATCATATTTTAGCATGAAAAAGAATAATCTCCACATCGTGGCCAGAACAATTTTTTGGAAGGATAATTTCCATTCATATTGCTTTTTAGGGAGGGGGAGAAAGTACAATTGGATGTACACGAATTTCCATTTTGAAGTTGCTTCATGCTTCAAAGAAGCAGAGTCCAACACATATATGGTCACCGAAAAAGAAAGGGAAATCCTCTCAAAACTCTAATGGCTGTTACTCACACAGTAACATATACAATCACAAATGTACAATTGCAGCACAGGCAATTTGCATCCTTGTCCCCTGGGCTCTGCAATTTCAGGCAACCATTTTTTTTCTTCTGTTCCTGTCTGCACTCGCCGCCAATCAGATCAGCACCCAGCCAAGGCAGCAGCAGGGCCTCAACCTCAAGTTCGCCATGCTGACGATTTCTCCTGATCAACATTCTCTTCCCACCAAGTAGCATTCTGCATTATTACAGGTTCACTCTTTAGATGGCAAAACAATGCTAGCTCTTGACGAAATGCAGATTTGCAAAAAGGAACCTTGGAGGTGCAGCCATAATAGAGTATAAAGTTTTATTTGAGACAGGCTGCTAGCCTGCTACGATAATAAAGTTTAAACTTTCATATTGAATTTGGAGTTTGCAAATTGCACATGAGGTGGCAGGGATAGAATTACATCGAACGAATCGTTTGAAATCAGCATGATGATATGAAGCTGATTATGCTAATCGTTGTTGCATTTTACGCGCAATGAAGCACAATCCATCCTATCAATTAAAGTGAGATGAGATGCAAACCTTGTATCCTCTTCTGAGAAATTCTAGTGAGCTTCCTTGTTCTTCTTGCAAACCAAGAACTCTTAACAGTTCTTCCTTAGCCTGAATGAAAACCACAGAACATCATACACCACAACTCCAAAAGGACATAACTATTTCATGCAAGCAAAATATTGTATGACCTGTCCCAAAGTGAACCGAGCTGCACTCTCTGCAACACATGCATAAGAACCATCGGCTTGCCTAAGCATGACCTGCCAGGGCCCTGAACACAAAATAATTTACTCAATCAGTACCTAATAGGGATGATAAGAAGGATGATGCCAATTGCCATCCCAGAATCGTACCTCTCATATGTTAATATTTAGTTTGATTCTGTTGCAAAAATATCATGAGGGATCGAAAGGCACAAATCTGTGATCTTTTTGAAGCGAACATATACTGCCAAACAAAATTTTGTACTGCTGGTGACCAAGACTACATACTTTCTACTAAAGTATTACCTGGGTATTGACGGAATACAGCACCACTGTAGTTCACGATGTACGGAGTGACTGCAATTGTCTACAAAGTAAAGGGAGAAATACTAATCATAGATGGTTCAGATACACAAAAGGAATAGTTAAGTTTGTAGAAGTAAAACAAACGGATACCTTAGAGTAGTCACGCTGCCTGATATAAAATACTGGGGTAAACTGGGAAAGAAATCTGTAATGCAAATCTTTTGGTGGGAATCCAAGAAGCCCCAAGTCAGAGCTGGAAGATAAAGATCATAAGTTATCCTAAGGCGCTTAATAGAGTTTAGAAGGAATAAAACATCACGTGGGATATAAGACGCATACCGCAAGGTATCTAGTTCAAGATTAAAGAGAAGGGCTGGGACAGATGAGGCGAATTGTTCCTGAAGAATAGCAAAGGGATGGACAATGAATCAAACAAATGCACAAACTAACACAACTGCTAAACAAGCAATTAATGCTTCCTTAAAACCTTGTGCTATTTCCTTACGTTACGTGTGACGAACTACAAAAATTATTCTACATTTTCCACCATCAAAGGTTGAAAATATTAATTTTTGTTCCAGGGAAAAAGAACTACTATATACAAGTGAATGGAAGATGAAAGAGAATCCCTGTAGGTTGTGATGTCGATTCAAAATTCCTTGCATTTTCTTAAATATCAGGCACTTCATGTATAGAAAAGTAAGTCGTGTGGCGAGCATATATCTGTAAGGCTTATTTGCAGCTCTGCATGCCTTCCTCAACTTTCTTTCTTCAGCTTCTACTCATAGTGATATCCATCAAGCTCAGAACATGATCATTTTTTAACAGTAGAATAATAAATACCTAACTGGCCAAATGATGACCAAAACACAACAGTGCAAACCAAGCATTCCAAAAAGTACATTTGCATACATGTTGGCAAGAAAGAAAGCATCATTTTAGACATACCACATACTTCTCTATAGTTGAAAGGTCACGTGTGCTGCAATTGATGAAGATATATAGCGATGGCGGTTCATCAGATTTCCATCGATCTGTACCCACAGCAGCCAGCTAGTTATGATTTTTTTTCCAAGGATGCTTATAAGAAATATGTCTCATATTGATAATGTTCAACTTTCACTGATGGCTGTTGCTTGAAATATGTGCTGAAAGCCTGACACAATAGTATACCACCGATCCATAATGCTTATGTATGAATTTTGAACCACTGATCAACCATGTCCTTCCACTCTATTTTAAAATTTTGAACCGTGCCAAGTAGCATTGTAAAGACTTTTCCATTTGCACAAAAAAAGATATATTTTTAGGAAATGCACAAAAATGTTTTTACCAAATCAATGTTCCTTATCATGGATGCTAATGGTTCTCCAAGGTATATCCTCTATAGAGAAGTCTTGAACATTGAAGAGAGGTAAGACATAACAAAATTCTGATAAAATGCTAGTGATAAAGGATTCACCTAGCTTGGGCACGACAGCCTCTTGGGGTTATATAAATATAATTTATGTTTTCTTAATAGTTTAATGTAGTAGTCCTACCATTCTAGACAAAGCTATTGGTCAATTCACCTTCGATATCGTCAGCAAAGTCAAAATCCAGGGTATCTCTCATTGATCTGAAGAAGGTATTAACAGGTCCAGTAGACACATCATCCAGGGAACTGATAGTTGCACTCTCAATCTACAAGAGGTGGAACAAGAAAACAGAGAAATATAACCAAATAAGGTCCTACCGTCATGAGGGGGAAAACGATTTTTTGCATCCTCTTAAGATATTTTGTTTCATAAGGCACTATTTTACCGAGTCTAGAGCTGTCCCGAACAACTGGGATGCCCTGCGCTTTTCTGGTAGGTCAGGAAACACCTGGAATCAACTAGAAGATAATTTATGAGCATGGATTTGCATGTCCAGAAATGCCGGAATGATTCTGGACCAGGACAAGGCATGAAGCATGAACTTACAATACAAGACCTAGTCCCCTTGAGCTCCTTAAGTTTTCGAGCAACAGCAAGAGCAAGCTGGATGTTGGCGTCGATGAACTCGTCCGAGGAACCCTTGAAAACGAAGCAAAGCAGGGTAGGATGGTTAGAAACAAGCGTTCATCACACATATGTGGCAGCAAAAGCTAAACCGATTTTTAACTCGAAGCCAAGAAAAAAGAGAGATTCTGCTTTGAAACAACATTATACAGAGGTAGCAGCAGCATTCAAACTGAAACTAGAGCAGTCTATATACATCAAGATAATTGGTCTTTGCATTGTTACAGAATTCACTCATAACAAAGCATGAAAGTAGAACATGAGTGTCAGTTATGCGACGAGCTTGAGCTAGAAACGCAAAGTACCTACCTTGTAAGAAGAGATATTGCTCGGCAAAGGCCTTTTCACAAGCACCACAAAAGGAAAAAAAAAATGGATGAGATAATGCAGGCATTAATCAATCGAGTAATAAAAGAGGAAAGGAAATAGGTTGCGAGCGTACGGGAACTCGATCTCGAGGCGGGTCTTGCCCTCGTCCATGGCGCAGGCGAGGGAGCGGGCGGCGTCGGAGACGAGCACATCGTAGGACCGCGGCTTGTACACGGACACCCCCGCCCTGAGCGCCTCCACGTCCCCGGCCTCGGCGCGCGGCGAGCAGCGTGTCGCCCCACCACGCCGCCGCGGGAACACCCCGAGCCGCCGGGGCACGGGCGGCGACTGACCGCACGGGCGGCGCGTCGAAGAAGCGGGAGGGCGCGGGCGGAGGAGGCGGGTTCCGGAGAGAGGCGCGGGGGTCGCCATGGCCACGCCGGCGACGACGACGACGACGAGGACGAGTGGTGGAGAGGAGACGAAGTGACGAGCGCTACTGCAATCCACGCGCGCGCGCCTCGAGGCCACCACCTGCCTCACTGCCACGTGGAGCCCGCACCACCGCACCGGTTAAATCCACCCAAAAAAAGAGAGAGAAAAAATTGGGGTGGAGGTGCGGGGAATCGAACCCCGTGCCTCTCGCATGCGAAGCGAGCGCTCTACCATATGAGCTACACCCCCGATCCTGTCTCCCTCGGGAAACGAGCTTTCATATCCCCGCCGTCGCCTGGGAAGACGACACGGCCACCGTCCTTGTCACCGACCGCTCGCCGCCGCCGCCGCGGCGGCGGCGGCGGCGGCACACACGACACGAGTAGTACTAAGTAGTAACACATCATCGGCCCGTCTATCCTCGGATGGACGGTCCAGATCACCCCGAAAGGAACACGCTCAAGCTAGTGTGCGACCCGGGCCGGCCCAATACATCAATAGGCCTAATCTGTTACCGAATCGGATCGTGGGTCCAGCCCGTTAAGGCGCCTGGTCTCTTCTTTTCCTTTCCCCTCCCGAGTCCAGACTCCGCAGCCGCATCGCCATCGCCATAGCCGCGGTTGAGGTGAGCAATCGAGAGGCGAGAGAGAGAGAGAGAGCGCGCTCAGGTGGGCGGCGAGATGTCCGGCGAGGAGGAGGAGAACGCGGCGGAGCTCAAGATCGGAGAAGGTGAGTCCGTCCTCTCATCCTCATCGAATCGAGTAGATTTCTGTTTGATTGATATCTAGGGTTTGATGGGGGTGGGGTTGCAGAGTTCTTGAAGGCCAAGTGCCTGATGAACTGCGAGGTGGCGATAATCCTGGAGCACAAGTACGAGCAGATCCAGCACATGTCGGATGGGGATCCGTCGTCGCAGGTGTCGCAGGTGTTCGAGAAATCGCTGCAGTACGTGAAGCGGTTCAGCCGGTACAAGAACCCGGACGCCGTGAGGCAGGTGAGGGAGACGCTGAGCCGCTACGGCCTCGCCGAGTTCGAGCTCTGCACGCTCGGCAACCTCTGCCCTGACACCACCGACGAGGCCTCCGCTCTCGTCCCCTCCCTCCGCTCCGGCGGCAGGTTCGTCGGCGACCCCGGCAACGACAAGATCGACAAGATGCTCAACGACCTCTCCCTCATCAAGAAGTTCGAGTAGTACTATACTAGTAGCAGCATTCTAGCAGCAGCTTATCAATTGCTGATTCGCTGCTAATATCTGCGTTATCTCCTATCTATCCATGAAAACCTTGTTGTTTATCTTCTGGAGAGAAGGTGATTCATAATTAGGGAAAACCTTGTTGATTATCTTCTCGAGAGAAGGTGAATCATAGTTAGGGTTCAGTTGATTCGGATGCTCGTTGAGGTTTGTTCGATATCAAATCGGTCTTCAGTTCTGCTGTGTATGACCTCTAGTAGCAATGTAGTGAGATCACGAAAACTTTGGAATTCAGTCAATATCTATCTAATGACTTTTGAAAAAAAAAAGGAGGTGAATTTTATTCATATAATCACTATTTTATCTATGTTCGTCTTTCTGTTCTGTATAATCTCTGGGAGTGATGTTTCCATTGTATCAGTTAGTTATTCATGTGTGATTAAAATAAAAAGATTTTACCGGTATGTTATTGATTGAAACCGTTGCACAGAAGATGAAAATAAATTGTCCAGGAAACAACCAAGCCAGAATTTTTAGTCGCTGGTGAGAGTAAAAACTTAGTAATTTGATTTTCTGGTGACCCACAAACTTGCACTGTTGTTTAGCAGCAGTGAAATAGGGTTGCTGTGGTGAGTTGCGGTCTGAATTTCTTTATTCTGTTTGGTAAAGAGAGGTTACCTTACCTTGTATTTGCAACGGTTGAATGTTATAATTTTTTGTGGTAGTTTTATGCACATGTGACTAAGACCAAACATGATTCCACTGTTTTATTCACATGTCATCGCTATAAGTAAAAGGACTAAAGGAGTATAAGAATTTCCATAACTACTTCGCAAATTCCATAGTTACTTTGTTTGCCGTGTTTCCTCCGTTTTTTTGACAAATTGGCCCTTTTAGAAAACTTATTGCGAAACTAACCCTCGGCAGAAACTTTAACCAAAAATAGGCCGTGGCCTCAGCGCCAATGAAGTTGGCGCTGAGATTGCGCAGGTCAGCGCCAGTATCTTTGGCGCTGAACTTGGTCCACCGTGGAGATCCCTCTGCCGACGTGGCAGCAACCTCAGCGCCGACGCACCAACTGCGTCGGCGCTGAGGTCCCCAACCTCAGCGCCAACGACTCTGGCGCTGAGTTTGGTTACTTAGAGGCCGGCCGAGGCCGCCCCAGCCAGCCTCTCCTCTCCACTCACCTCCTTTATCCTTACCTAGGTTTCATCTCTCCCTACTCCATTGCCCAATCATCTCCAAATCCACCCCAAATCGAAGGGCATTTCGTGAGCATTGCTTGAGGCATCGATTTGTAAGGTAAACCCCCCGAGAAACCCTAAGTTTATCAACCGGTTGGTTCGATGGGATGTGATTTAGGGGAAAGGGAGAGGGGTGCAATGTTATACTTCAATATTTAGATAGTTATGGAAGATTCGTATTGTTTATTTCTGATTTTTATAACATCGTTAAGAACTACCATCTTATTTTTCTCTAAACATAGTTAGTTGATCGATGTATTGTGATAGGGGAGTTTGTATGTGTTAATATTTACGTTTCATTTGATGTAACAATTTTTTTTTGTAATTGTAGGATGTTTAAGAAGGATGAAGTCGGCTTTGCCCCTGAGCAGCTGCCTCCACCAGGTGTGAAGCGCCCAATGTGTTGGTGTAGGGATGAGTGTTGCTTTCAGATAAGTGATGATTGGGATAGTTATGGCCAGAGGTACTGGATGTGCTGCAATTACTCGTACAGTCAGGAGAAACCTAAGCCTGTGCCAAAGGGAAGGAAGGGAAAGGCCAAGATTCCAGTGAAGGTAAATTTTTATAGTGCAATTTGTTTCGCATTGCATATATAGTCATATATCGTGAAGATGTAAAATGTGATTTAATGTGTAGGAACCTGAGATACCACCCCCTCTTTATGACTTTGTGGAGTGGATTGACAAGGAGATGTCTGAGTTCGATAAGAGGTTGATTCAGAGCTGGCGCGAGCGCCAGGAAGAGCGTGAGGAGCGGCAACGACAGCGTGCCGCACAGGAGAAGGCTAAGAGGGAAAGGAGGGAGGAGTTGGAGTTAAGGGAGTTGGCTAGACTGAGTAGGGAAAAGGAAGAGCGTGCTGAAGATCGCTCAAGAAAGCTGGCTAGGGCACAGCGTGCGAAGGATGCCGGGTCGGAAGCGGCAAGGAAGGGCAAGTACCCACGATGCACTCAGTAGCACTAGATTGGAATCGTCAACGCGTTGTAATGTGCGCGTGTAATAATTGTCGTTTCGTACTATGAGATGTTTAATTTCGTTTGGAGTCCGTAAGACGTGGTAATGAATGCTAGAGAACAATGCGGTTTAATATTCGCTAATTGAGGATTGCATCGTTTATGATTAGGCTTGTCAATGAAATTCAGTGGCAGCTTGTGTGGTATTTGTCGATTTTGCCAAGTTTGCCGACTCCCAGTTTTCCCTTGGTGTGGCTGGCTGGCTGGGCAACCTCAGCGCCAGAGAAAATGGCGCTGAGCCTAGGGACCTCAGCGCCAAAGCAATTGGCGCTGAGGTTGGACTTAGCCGATTCGGCCCAGTCCAGCCAGAGCAGGCCTATCTGGCTTGCTGGCTCCGGGGTCTCAGCGCCATTTTACCTGGCGCTGACGTACCCAGGCTCAGTGCCAGGTAAAATGGCGCTGAGGCCCCCGGGCCAGCAAGCCAGAGAGGCCTGCTCTGGCTGGACTGGTCCGAATCGGCTAAGTCCAACCTCAGCGCCAACTGCTCTGGCGCTGAGGTCCCTAGGCTCAGCGCCATTTTCTCTGGCGCTGAGGTTGGACTTAGCCGATTCGGCCCAGTCCAGCCAGAGCAGGCCTCTGGCTTGCTGGCTCGGGGGCCTCAGCGCCAGGGAATATGGCGCGGAGGTCGCTAGGCTGCGCGCCATTTTTTCTGGCGCTGAGGTCTGGCTGGCCGGGGGGACCTCAGCGCCATTACTCGTGGCGCTGAGGTTGCACATGTCAGCGCCATTATGCATGGCGCTGAGGTTCCTGTTCAGCCTACAAAACAGCCATCATACATCCAAACAAAGAACATTTAACAAAAAAGACATACATCAAACCATACATACATCCATCAGGTCCAACCTCATCAAATAATCCATCAATCCATCCATACGTTAAGTCCATAGATGTAAGAAATTTAAAACATTGCATCAATCCATCATTCCATCCATTCGTCCATACATTAAGTCCATCCATCCATACACAATAAGCAAAAGGAATAGTCCATCCCATTAGCCACATCCAAACCATGCATCAAATCCATCCATCCATCCATCAAGCCCTGCCCTCACCTCCTCCTACCTCTAGTGCGCGGACGAGGCACATCGGGGGTGTACCTCCAGTCCTGCGAAGGAGCCCGCCTGCGTCGTGCTCGAGGCGAACCAGGCTGCGAAAGATCCGGCTGTGACGACTCTGGGGCGTCCTCCAGCTGCGATGGACCGAGCTCATCCGCCTCCCCTTCATCGCCTTCTTCGTCCTCATCTCCTTCTTCGTCCGCCTCCTTGTCTTGGTCGCCCTCCTCATCACCCACCTCCCCTTCTTGACCCCCCTCTTGGTGGGCATGAGCATGTTCGACCACATCGGTCGACCTGCAGCCAAGCCTAGCTGCCAACTTCCGACATCGCTTCCGACATCGGTAGGTAGCAGAAGGTGAGCAAGAAGCGAAGAGGGAAGGGAAGCTAGGAGTGGGATGGGTTGCTGCGTCAGCAAGAAGAGCGATGAGCTGCTGCCGGGGTCGTTCTCGGCGGCGGCGGCGGCGGCGGGGGAAGAGGTAGAAGCTCCCCGGCGGCGGGTGGAGGCGCGTGACCCGCCGCCGCGGAGGAGGAGAAGGTGAAGGAGGTGCTCTCGGAGACCCCGACACCCAGCGCCAGGGCGAGGCCGAGGCAGAGGCGAGTTGCTGGAGTCGTGGCGCCGTCGGTGGAACGAGGAGGAGGGGAAAAGGTGCCCAGGGCGAAGGGTGGTGGTGGTGGTGGTAGGGTGAGGGCGCGTCGAGCGGTCGGGGCGGAGCGTGCCACAAGCGAGAAGTCGGAGGCGGCGTCGGAGTCGTCGGTGGCGACCACGGCCACAGGGCCCGAGCGGTCACCGGGGAAGCCTGCCAGGAAGCGCGCCGTCGTGTCCGGCGAGCTCGGCAGCGCCAGGCGGGACAGGGGTCCTGCTGCGGCTCACGGCGCCGGCCGCCCCGGAGGAGGCCGTGCGTCTCCCTCCCCCCCGCCGCCGCCGCGGCGCGAGGCTGGCGAGCGGCCCGCCCGGAGGTCCCCTTCTCCCGCCGCGAAGCGGCCACCGGACCAGCGCCGCACCACCGCCTCCACCGGCGCTGGTGCCGTTGCCGCGTCGTGCCCTCAGCGGAAGCCGCCCGTCCCACCGAGGCCGTGCGGCCGCGCCTCGCCGCGGCTCGCGCAGGAGAAGGAGACGCACTCGCCGGCGTCGTCGATGACTACGACGCAATCTCGCGGGCCTCCTCCGCATTGCTCGTCCCCACCGCCACCACCACCGCAGGCGCGCGCGCAGGATGCCGGTGCCGGCGGCCGCGGCGGCGGGGAAGTGGCCGGTGGCGCCGACGGCGACGGGAAGGAGTTGCTAGACAATCCTTCGGTGGCCATGGAGTGCTTCATATTCCTATAGCTCTCTAATCCTCCCATTTTCCAGTCCAAAGCCAGATTAGGAGTAATTAATTAAGTTTAGGGGATGTTGTTCTGATGATACCGTAATCACGCTGGTAATTTTCCTCCTTGGGTTGGATTTTTTATCCCTAGGAAGAAGCCAATCTCAGCTTTATATATGTACTGTACTTAGCAGCGCCGTCTGATACAGATTGGATGGCTTGGATGTGCTTTTGTGTCCTGGACTGGGTGTAGTCTACACTGTGTGTAGCTTCTGTATGATCTTGTGCAACATTGAAGCCACTGCTTGTGTTTTTGGGTATCCATGGCTCCACAAAGGTTTCCTTCTTCTTACATGGTCCATCAAACGATCTGTTCTGTTCACTTGGGCATTCATTGAATGAATCCTTGCATTACATGCTCAAGGACAAGGTACTCCTAGCAGTTAAGTCTTCGTGGCGATGTCTTGTGAAACTGAATTTCCGATCCAATGCATAAACTCGTGGCTGCATATTGAATGACTCTGCGCTAGCTTCATTTGCAGTTGAAAGAAGCTTGAAGGTGGACCATTCCATTCAATGCTTGCAGGTAGTAGGAGTGTAGTGGTGCTACCTCATACTCGTATCTTGTGAGAATTGTTTTTGTGTACTTGGTTGATAGTATCGGTAGTGTATTAAACACCAGATAGATGCATGCGGTGATGGAGAGCAATGTATCAGCATTGGTGCTGCAGCACTTCACTGCTGCTGGTTTGGGTGCATATCTCCACAGACTCCATCCCGCAGCACGAATCGTTTTCGATTTAGGTCGCGCATAAACATCACCACCACATGCATACAGTCGATCGGCACTGCAGCGGCATGCGTCGTGGCGTTCGTGCGCGCGGTCTTGGCTTTGCCTTCTTGGGTCGGGTGCGGGCGGCCGCATGCGGCTCTCGATCAGGCGGTAGCGTCTGGTGAAATGGTGCTCTCCTCTCCGTCGAAATAAAATCGCGACGCCGCAGCGGCAGCAGCGAGCAACGACGACAGCTACGGCTACGTACGCGCTTTGCCACTGTGTCGGCGTATCTGACCATTCTGATGACGAGCACCCTAGTACACCCTCCGCCTGTCACCCACGTCCCCACTTCAACGATCGGCAGTGCAGTGTGAGTAACCAAGGTGGTGTTTGGATCCAGGGTCTTAAATTTTAGATCATGTCACATCGGATGTTTGGGTGCTAATTAAGAGTATTAAATATAGACTAATAATAAAACTAATTGCATAAATGAGAGTTAATTCGCGAGATAAATTGTTTAAGCCTAATTAATCCATTGTTAGCACATGTTTACTGTAGCATCATATAGGCTAATCATTGATTAATTAGGCTCAATAGATTCGTCTCGTAAAATAGCCCAGGTTATGAAATGGGTTTTATTTTTAGTCTACATTTAATACTTCTAATTAGTGTACAAACATTCGATGTGACAGGAGCTAAAAATAGCCCCCAGGAATCAAACAGGGTCCAACTTTCCCAACTCAAATTTCTTGTATTTCACGTGTACACTCTTTTATACTGCTAAACGTTATATTTTTTAAAAAATTTTCTATATAAAAGTTATTTTTAAAATTATATTAATTTATTTTTTTTAAAAAAGTAAATATTTAATTAATTATTAAAAAATACGTCATTTGGACGAGAGGTGAGTTAGCGTGGTACGGGAGAGGAGCGTGGTTTTGGTGTTGCTTTTTGCGGTGTACGGGATCCTGGGGCCGCGGAAACAACGGTGGGCGGGGGACGGCCGCCCGTGCACGCGAGCGTCAGGCACGATGCGCTGCGGTCCTGCGGCTGGCAGCTTCTCTCGGTCTCGGGCGATGATCTGCTCGCTCCCCCACGCTGCGCAGTGCGCAGTGCGCAGTGAGGAAAAGGGCACTCGCGTGCAGACGCGCGGGGGCACGCACAGTGTGACAGTGTGAGTGGCATGGAGGATGGAGCTCGTCAGGCTCGGCCTTTTCTTCGCCACCCGTGTCGCAGCGCTTTGAGCTTTCATCGTGGTCTGTATCCTCCACGCATTTTCGGTTTTGGGATACAGCAGCTTTATGTTCTAGAGCTAAGGCCCTGTCTAGTTACCAAGAATTTTTGTCTGCTACAGTAACTTCGAACGTTTAAAGCTTAATTAGGAGTACTAAATATGAAGAACTGATAAAACCCATTCCATAATCCCGGGTGAAATTACGAGATGAAATTTTTAAGCCTAATTGAGTTATAATTAGATAATGTTGTGCTACAGTAAACAACCTCTAATAACGGATTAATTAGACTTAATAGATTTGTCTCGCGATTTTCCGTCCAACCGTGTAATTAGTTTTATAATTAGTTTATATTTAATACTTCTAATTAGTGTTTTAAAAGTTCCCAAAAATTTTTTGGCGGTAAAAAATTTTGGCAACTAAACCAGCCCTAAGTAGTGCGTGTTCAGGGAGTCAGGCTTGCTTCCAGCCTTTCCAGCGGTGGAAAGGAGAGCAAGGAGGCACACCATGGGCCTGTCGATGCAATGAATGATCTCAGACTCAAATCTCATGCGAACATGGGCCGGGGGATGATTTCTGTAGGAACAGCCCACCAAACAACTCCACAAACGAAGGGCCCAATCACCCAAGTCGCTATAAATGGAGTAGGCAGAATGAGGGAAAAAACAAACACTACAATGGAAAATTTTATTCAGTACACCTTCCAAGCAATTTATTCCAAAGTAAACAGCCAGGTTTTTTTTTTTGCTCATAAGCACATTTTTTCTCAAACCAGAGTACACAAAATTTTTGATTAATCATCTGAATGAACGATTCCAAACCCGAGTCGGCGAGTCCTCATCTTCTACTTGTCAACGAAATTGACAAATTTTCTCGTGCAATGCGCCAACGCTTACATAGTTATGTGGAGAGCCCTTGACGATGCCCGCATTGACCCGTGGTCAGAATTGTCAACAACTTATCCAGCAAAAGCAGTCCATCATGCGGCTGATGCTGACTCTGCCCACTTGTTCACTACCGCTTTCAATTTGTCAAATCCCTGATTTTATGCAAAAGATAGGTGAGATAATGCACCATTTGATGAAAAGCAACATCTATACCATATTCAGCTACTGCAGTTCGCCTTTAGTGGAAAAGTTCATCTCAGCCTTAACACCCCCTACCCCTAGTAGATCAATTAACATAAATGAACAATTAGGGCATGTGACTCAGTTTAATAGTAAGAATCTGCTAAGGAATCCCACTGGCAAATGACGCCTTTGCTAACTAAACGTTTCTTCTTGGCTAAACATTTTACTATGACCAAGAGGCTATGCATTGTATGGTCAACAACATTCATCAATAATCTGATCTGGCTTGGCATTTTCCTGTATCAAACTAAACATGCAGGTGCAATAATCTGATCTAGCTTGGCAATAATCTGATTCTGTGTCCACGTTCATTTAGCCCCTATGTTGGTGAGGTTAACAGTCTCAAGGAAAAGAACCATATGTTTTCTAGTACTAATTAGTAACTAGGAGCACAGCTGCACATGAAGACTGTACAATGGACAATAATAAGATATCTATCGGGAACCATCGAGTGGCCAATCTACATGTGAAGTTACAAATGATTCATCTCGAAAATCATTAACAGCATGAGTACTTGCAGAAAGAACACTCACCGTCCGGCGTGTGAAGCTACCAAAAGATTCACCTTCCTGACGTGCGCTATTCCAATAGGAAAACAATGGTTCCAAAACCTTCTCGATATCTTGAAGCTTCACCTTATTCATAAAGGTTTCAGCTAGGGTACTCTGGTTTGGTGTTCCTCCAAGCCATATCTGGGGTCACAAAAGAAAAATTGGGTGAAGATAGAAAGAAAATATAATCACGAAAAACAAATTTACAGAAAATGAAGCCAAACAAACATAGCCTAAACGATAATATTTTCAATATCTCCTATACCTGGTAACTGTTTGGGCCATCACCAACAAAGCCAACCTCTGCCATATATGGCCTAGCGCATCCATTAGGGCAGCCTGTTATCCTCACCACTACTGACTCATGATCCTTGATGCCAACCTTATTAATCAGAAAACATTATGTCAACTGACATGGATCCAATACACACAATGTTCAAATTTTGTGACAAGACAACACACGATACCTTATCAAAAACTGCTCTAATTCGTTTAAGAATCGGCAGAATCCCTCGTTCAGCTTCTGTTTGTGCTAGAGGGCACAGTGGTAAGGCAGGACACGCCATGGAAGTAATATTCAGGGGATCGACATCCTTTGGTTCCTACATACATAAATGGCTAGCTTGATTAAAATATTCCGACAAGCGCACCGCCTTATTGAGAAATCAAACTATTGGGGGCAATATAAGAAGAGTTGCTGTCTGCTTTTAGTGTTATTTGAAATTTTCAACATGAGAGAAGCCTCAATATACCAGAATTAGTAACAATAAAAAGGACACAAGAATAGAATGTTGCACAGCTGGAAAGACAACTTCAAAAGCAAATAGCTTAAAAGGGTTTAATATTACAGGGAACTAACGGAGGGCTACATATTTCAATGTTACAGGCCAGGAATATGAAATAAGCAAAGGAAATCTTACCAACAGGCCAGATTGAGCAAGAGCTGCTGTTATGGGATCTTTCCATGCTTGATCAATCCCACATAAGATAAGATTCTGGTTTGGAGTAATGCTAACTTCCAAATTGTACTTCTCAATTATCTCTCGTAGGGTTTTCTTTGCTTGCCCTGCAACACGACCATTATCAACATGCACCCCGTAGAATAATTTTCCATCACCCTGTAATAGGCCAATAATGAAAAGTAATGCAACTTAGTAGTCAGGAAATAACTAATTTTAAGTACAGAAATTGTTAATGAATAAGTCTACACAACAGCAGATTGATCAAATGGTCATATGCTGACTGGAGTGTGACAGACTAGAGAAGTATATGAGTATGCAATGTGGAAGTTGTATCCAGAGGAGCAAATACATCTAAAATTATAATCTATAAATGAAGAAAACAATTGCTTAAGTATTGGGGCATATCTTTCCTAAACAAAACTGCCTTCTAAAGATATCACAACCAGTGATTTTTTCACCTGTTCCTGCCATCCTAGGTAGCTGTTGAACTGCCATTCAGGCAAAGGGCGAGAATCTTCAAACTTCTTTCCGTAGTATTTTTCGACTTCAGCCCGAAACTTGTCAATTCCCCAGCTATCAATCAGATACTTCATCCTGCTATATCGGCGGTCATCCCTTCTCCCATTTTCCCTCTGTGTGACGACTATTGCTTTTATAGCATACAATATATCTTCCTTAGGAACATAGCCCAGTGGATCAGCCAATCGAGGGAATGTGGTCTCCACTCGGTGTGTCCTACCCATGCCACCTCCAACCTGAAAAGAGGGTCAGAGATAACTAAATAAGAAATCTACAATTAAGAGAGCTGCTAAACATATGAACAGCGCATTTGTTAAGACATTACATAAATGTTGAAGCCAACAGGCTCTCCTGCACTATCTGAAACAACAACAACACCGATGTCATTGGTCAGAATATCAACAGAGTTATCTCCAGCAACAGTGACTGCAATCTTGAACTTTCTGGGCAGATATTGTGTGCCATAGATTGGTTCAGGGGAATCAGGGAAATTCGTTCCATGTGTGTTGTCATTGCGAGCTTTCGTGACCTCCGGAGGTTCTTCAGCTGACATTATCTTTTCTCCATCCACCCACAGGTCATAATAAGCCCCAGATTGTGGTGTAAGCAGCGCTGCGATATTCTCAGCTGTTTCCTGAGCAAAAAGAATATCCTTCCTGACATAAGGTGCTGCAGGTGCAAGCACATTTCTGTTGAGATCTCCACAGGCACCTAATGATGAACCCATATTCTTTATAACAGTGCTGATGACAGTCTTCAAGTTCTTCTTAAGAACGCCATGCAACTGAAATGTTTGTCTGGTCGTCAATCGGAGTGTTCCAATGCCAAACTCATCGGCTAGCGTATCCATAGCCAAGTAAAGCTGGTTTGGAACTTTTCCACAAGGATTCTTTGTTCGGAGCATAAACGAGTAATTCTTCTGCCCACGAACATCACGGTCCGTCTGCTGATAGCTTCCATGAAATTTAATGAGCTGGACAGCGCTGTCATTAATATTGGGAGCCTCTGAGACCAGTTCCTCATTCAAAGGGTACCGAAGAAAATTGCTCTTCTCCTTGATGATCTCAACCTTGCTCCTCTTAACTTCAGATGCATCCTTCTTGAGTGGCTGCAGACACAATGCAAGGGTTCAGAACTGAAGCAACCAGTAGTACTTCACTAGTGTATCGTTGCACAATATTTTGTATTGAGTGGAGATCAATATAATGTAACCAACACCCAAGAGGTAAATGAATACGACAAAGCAATTGCTATAAGTTTATTAACGTCTACAAATGGAATCTTTGCAACCTATGACAGACAATTTATTTAAGGTATCGACACTACGAGGGAGACTGATTTGAACAAAATCTCTCTCTCTTCATCTCTTAACTGATTACTAGCATATTACAGTTGCTGCACAAGAGAATCAACTGCAGACATTTGATCCAATACCACCTGGACTAATTCATCAAAAGGTGAGGTGAATTAGGAAAATGAATCATCCAGGTGCTCAAAAACCATTACACACAGTACCATTTTCAATAGGGGACCACTTTGATGAATAGTATATGATCAGTTAAACCCCCCACTGGGACGGTAAAAACCCGAAATCTCTCACACGAGATGAGAAATCACGAGAGAAAACAGCACTGCTACAGGACATACTCACCGCGGAGACGGCGCGTATGCTGGCCGACGACGACCCGCCGCCGCCGCCGCCAGCGGGGGTGGCCGCGGGCGGCGCCACTCGGAGCGGCCTCCCGAGCATCCGCGACCTCTGCAGCTGCCCCGCGCCGCCTCCGCCGCCGCCCCGGAACCCGTGGAACTCCGCTCCCCCCACCGCCGCCGACATCACCGGAGTCGGGGCCTGGTTTGTGGAGGTTTTCTCCGGGGAAGAAGGGGGAGGACGAGTGACGAAGCGAGTGAGATATTTCGTGCGTGCGGGAAGGCGCTTCGCACGGTCGAGGGGACGAGAGGGCTTTATGGCGTACGGGGACGGGGGCCCACCTCCCCCCCCCCCCCCCCCTGGTGCGCGCCGTCCACGGTAGACCACTCGGCTGATGCGCCGCGAAGAGACTGGTGGTGGGTCCCACTGTCAGTGACAGCGATTCGAGCCGCCGGCGTATGGACGCGGTTCAGGTGGGAAAGGGGTTGGATGGATCGAGAGGGGAGAGAGAAGACGGGAATGGCAGTGGCGATGAGCATCGCATCACCGCTGACGACCGTCACGCGCGAGAGGCTGACAGGTGGGACCTCCCGCGTTGAGCCCCACGTGGCGGTGACTCGATGGGGAGGTCGCCAAGTAGTGTCGAATTTGATTGCTCGAGGCGGCCAGGAGGACCAGGATGAGATGCGCCGAGTAGGTGTGCCGTGTGCGATGCGATGCGACGGGTAGGGCTCTGGATTAGCCCGGGATTGTGTGGGTGCATTGAACCTGGACGTCTTTTTCCGCACCCAAAGAAGCTTTGATTCCCTCCCCCCCCCCCCCCCCCCCCCCCCCCCCCCCCCGCTTCCCTAGCAGCCGCCTCCCGCCGCATGAAGTGAGGTCAGAAATGAGATCAGAGATTGTCTGCGGGGCTCAACCTTATGGCCGATTCTGTTTTACTTCGTTTACGGGATCAGATTAGGCATCGTCTAGTAGCTTCGTAGTACTGTATAGTGATTTATAGTGCTACTAGGTTACATCAAACTCAGTATTTATAGTATTTTGTACTAGGTTGCTATATTTTAAAATAAAGGTAATATTAATAGTGTCTATTGGCCATGGAAACCAGTCGGATTGGCTGCTCTCGTAGTCTCGTTTCATTCCATCAGCCAAAACAAAACAATTTTCGTATAAGCAGCACGGTAGTATTATTATCTATCAGGGCAAAATACCGAGCTAGCATCTGAGCTGACCACCGTTTTTTTGACAAATTGGCCCTTTTAGAAAACTTATTGCGAAACTAACCCTCGGCAGAAACTTTAACCAAAAATAGGCCGTGGCCTCAGCGCCAATGAAGTTGGCGCTGAGATTGCGCAGGTCAGCGCCAGTATCTTTGGCGCTGAACTTGGTCCATCGTGGAGATCCCCCTACCGACGTGGCAGCAACCTCAGCACCAACCGCGTCGGCGCTGAGGTCCCCAACCTCAGCGCCAACGACTCTGGCGCTGAGTTTGGTTACTTAGAGGCCGGCCGAGGCCGCCCCAGCCAGCCTCTCCTCTCCACTCACCTCCTTTATCCCTACCTAGGTTTCATCCCTCCCTTCTCCATTGCCCAATCATCTCCAAATCCACCCCAAATCGAAGGGTATTTCGTGAGCATTGCTTGAGGCATCGATTTGTAAGGTAAACCCCCGAGAAACCCTAAGTTTATCAACCGGTTGGTTCGATGGGATGTGATTTAGGGGGAAGGGAGAGGGGTGCAATGTTATACTTCAATATTTAGATAGTTATGGAAGATTCGTATTGTTTATTTCTGATTTTTATAACATCGTTAAGAACTACCATCTTATTTTTCTCTAAACATAGTTAGTTGATCGATGTATTGTGATAGGGGAGTTTGTATGTGTTAATATTTACGTTTCATTTGATGTAACAATTTTTTTTTGTAATTGTAGGATGTTTAAGAAGGATGAAGTCGGCTTTGCCCCTGAGCAGCTGCCTCCACCAGGTGTGAAGCGCCCAATGTGTTGGTGTGGGGATGAGTGTTGCTTTCAGATAAGTGATGACTGGGATAGTTATGGCCAGAGGTACTGGATGTGCCGCAATTACTCGTACAGTCCGGAGAAACCTAAGCCTGTGCCAAAGGGAAGGAAGGGAAAGGCCAATATTCCAGTGAAGGTAAATTTTTTATAGTGCAATTTGTTTCGCATTGCATATATAGTCATATATCGTGAAGATGTAAAATATGATTTAATGTGTAGGAACCTGAGATACCACCCCCTCTTTGTGACTTTGTGGAGTGGATTGACAAGGAGATGTCTGAGTTCGATAAGAGGTTGATTCAGAGCTGGCGCGAGCGCCAGGAAGAGCGTGAGGAGCGGCAACGGCAGCGTGCCGCACAGGAGAAGGCTGAGAGGGAAAGGAGGGAGGAGTTGGAGTTAAGGGAGTTGGCTAGACTGAGTAGGGAAAAGGAAGAGCGTGCTGAAGATCGCTCAAGAAAGCTGGCTAGGGCACAGCGTGCGAAGGATGCCGGGTCGGAAGCGGCAAGGAAGGGCAAGTACCCACGATGCACTCAGTAGCACTAGATTGGAATCGTCAACGCGTTGTAATGTGCGCGTGTAATAATTGTCGTTTCGTACTATGAGATGTTTAATTTCGTTTGGAGTCCGTAAGACGTGGTAATGAATGCTAGAGAACAATGCGGTTTAATATTCGGTAATTGAGGATTGCGTCGTTTATGATTAGGCTTGTCAATGAAATTCAGTGGCAGCTTGTGTGGTATTTGTCGATTTTGCCAAGTTTGCCGACTCCCAGTTTTCCCTTGGTGTGGCTGGCTGGGCAACCTCAGCGCCAGAGAAAATGGCGCTGAGCCTAGGGACCTCAGCGCCAACTGCTCTGGCGCTGAGGTTGGACTTAGCCGATTCGGCCCAATCCAGCCAAAGCAGGCCTATCTGGCTTGCTGGCTCCGGGGCCTCAGCGCCATTTTACCTGGCGCTGACGTACCCAGGCTCAGTGCCAGGTAAAATGGCGCTGAGGTCCCCGGGCCAGCAAGCCAGAGAGGCCTGCTCTAGCTGGACTGGTCCGAATCGGCTAAGTCCAACCTCAGCGCCAACTGCTCTGGCGCTGAGGTCCCTAGGCTCAGCGCCATTTTCTCTGGCGCTGAGGTTGGACTTAGCCGATTCGGCCCAGTCCAGCCAGAGCAGGCCTCTGGCTTGCTGGCCCGGGGGCCTCAGCGCCAGGGAATATGGCGCGGAGGTCGCTAGGCTGCGCGCCATTTTTTCTGGCGCTGAGGTCTGGCTGGCCGGGGGGACCTCAGCGCCTTTACTCGTGGCGCTGAGGTTGCACATGTCAGCGCCATTATGCATGGCGCTGAGGTTCCTGTTCAGCCTGCAAAACAGCCATCATACATCCAAACAAAGAACATTTAACAAAAAAGACATACATCAAACCATACATACATCCATCAGGTCCAACCTCATCAAATAATCCATCAATCCATCCATACGTTAAGTCCATAGATGTAACAAATTTAAAACATTGCATCAATCCATCATTCCATCCATTCGTCCATACATTAAGTCCATCCATCCATACACAATAAGCAAAAGGAATAGTCCATCCCATTAGCCACATCCAAACCATGCATCAAGTCCATCCATCCATCCATCAAGCCCTGCCCTCACCTCCTCCTACCTCTAGTGCGCGGACGAGGCACATCGGGGGTGTACCTCCAGTCCTGCGAAGGAGCCCGCCTGCGTTGTGCTCGAGACGGACCAGGCTGCGAAAGATCCGGCTGTGACGACTCTGGGGCGTCCTCCAGCTGCGATGGACCGAGCTCATCCGCCTCCCCTTCATCGCCTTCTTCGTCCTCATCTCCTTCTTCGTCCGCCTCCTTGTCTTGGTCGCCCTCCTCATCACCCACCTCCCCTTCTTGACCCCCCTCTTGGTGGGCATGAGCATGTTCGACCACATCCGTCGACCTGCAGCCAAGCCTAGCTGCCAACTTCCGACATCGCTGCCGTAGTCTCTGCAAAAATAGTCCCTGTTGAGTAATCTCATTTGGAAAAAATAATATAGTTGAATCAACACATCAACGAGTACCTGTAGGGCGTTTCGCAGGGTGTCGCTCTCTCCTTCGGAGCCAGGAGGCGTGCCAAGCGCCACTCCCGCGTCGTTCACGGTCCGCAAGAGCTCCCGAGCCTGCGAGTTTGAAGTAATGTTACTCACAACAATCATGCCTGAGGTGCATACCACCAAAGAGTGATAGAACTAACCACTCTATCGCGAACAGGTCCCGTCTCCACCGTGGAACCTTGACGGGTACGAGTGTCGTACTCGTTCTGCTCCTCCACATCCTCCGGATCGTCAGCTATGTCGGCTAGCGTCCAGGCCGGACGTAGCACTAGACGGTAGGTCCTGTGGAGGCACGCCAAGTACGCGTCGAACTCCATCATGTTGTGCTGACCCTGATTAGGCACTCCATTCTCCTCGAACTTCTCCCATTGAGTGATATGATCCTGATGGAAGTAAGCCCAATTAGTCACCTTCTTGTTCTTCCGACGGTCCACCCTGCACATGTGCAAAAAAATCAAACTCGAGTATCTAATTAATTGCGCCATTAAAATAATTGTGCAAGAGAAATAAATTCTTAAGTTAAATGACTAACTTGTGTAGGTCGATACTTGTGGAGAAACAGTGCAGGATTGTTTGAACTCTCCCGAACTGCCGCATCACGCGATTGCACATCTGGAACTCCACTGCATAAAAACAGATCAGTGGGCACCTAAGGGTCTTAAACGCGTCCTCAATATGGCACATGGGATCGATTTCCAGCTCGACCACTTCCGGTGCCTCATATGGCATCCAGACGACCTGCAGCAACATAAATATGACACATTAAATCAAATTTAGTAGTAGCTACGAAGGAACCATTTTCATGTGTGATTGAACGGTGAATTGCTTACATGTTCTGGCTGTAGGTAGTCCATCTCGTTGGTGTAGTGGTAGTAGGCCAAATTTCTGCGGCCTACTACCGGAGATGGGACCGATTCCCAAAGGTGAGCTACAATGGGACGTCGGTCGGGATCCTCGTGCGGCCAAGCCAGATGGGTCCTCCACATGGGCCGACCAACAGGAAGCCTCATCCACATCCAAACCTGCGTCACGTAAGTTACCTACCACAGATGCATTGACCAAAATTGAAATGTGACAAAGCATAAAATGCGTGCACTAACCTGTAGCAACCAAACACATCCTGCTAGGTTCGCGTCCCCTCCTTGCCTCCGGTAGGCTTCACAAAGCTGTCGATACAGCCAGGCTAGGGCAGCAGACCCCCAGCTGAAAGTACCCGCCTCGTCCCAGTCCGCGAGTATTGGTAACCACATCTAGGAGGCCATGTCTCCACCGGAGTCAGGGAACAGAATACTGCCGAAGATGTAGAGGACGTACGCCCTGCAGTATCGCTCTACCGTGGCCTCGTCTGCCTCGGCGGGACACTGACCGAAGTTGGCACGCAACCAACTCAAAGGAACCCCTGAGGTCTTCGTCTGACGCTGACCATCAGGTGCCACTGGAGGCTCCAAACCAAGGTACTCCTCAACCCGCTCCCTCCACGCCCCCGACGCTGTGTCACCTGTGACGGCTTGACCCCGGATAGGAAGAGCCAGGATCATGGCGACGTCCTCCAGCGTGACGGTCAGCTCCCCGCAGGGTAGGTGGAAGGTGTGAGTCTCTGGCCGCCACCTGTCCACGAGGGCCGTCAGAGCTGCGGCGTTGTAAAGAGGCACCGGTCGCTGGGCCATGGTGACGAACGCCAAGAGCTTCGCCCGCTGTAGGTACGGGATGTACCGGTCGTCGAACAGTATGTGTGCCGTGTGACCTCTGACTCGGAGGGTCTTCAGGCGCTGCATCAATAGACAAATGTAATAACATGCAGTCAGTGATAATATAGCATACAGAATGTTTGTGGAAACAAATGAAATAATGTTGGTGCTAACCTCTCCGCTCGCAATCTGGGGAGCCCGATGCTTCTCCTCGTAGAAACCCTCCAACCCCGGAAAGTGGTCCATCCTGCAAGTGAAAATGGAATCATCAGTAATTGATATAAAATGAATTGCAAAAATCGCAATGATAACGGAAAGGAGAACAAAACAAAGTGAACATTTAGGCAAATAAAACACTAAACAAATGTAATGCAAACTTAATTTACTACACCTCAAAAATATCAATGTGATACAATCTAACCTGTGTGCCACCCTCACCACCTCCCCCCGTCCTAAGGCGCTTTTTCGGTCGATCCTTAGTCTTGTCTCGCTTCGGGCACCTAGTTTTCTTATGGCCTAGTTCGTGACATAGAGAACATCTGTTTTGCATGACCGGCTCTGAATTTGTATTGTTCAGCTTTTGGGACCGTCGGTTGCCTGAGCCTTTGTACCCTTTGTCCATATCGTTCTTGAACCTTCTTGTCCTTCTCCTTCCTCGTGTGTTATTCTACAACGCCAAGTCCGAAACGAAGAACTCTCCGTCATAACTTGGCCACTGCGATGGATCTAGGTAAGGTTCAAACCTAGGGGAGTACGTCTCCTGCACAGCTCTATTGGAAGCATCATAACACATTCGGGGGGGCACCTCCACATCCAACCCTCGCAATCTACAAACGGTTATCATGTGGGAGCATGGCAAGTGATGGAGCTGAGGAAACTGACAACTGCATGTGTTATCCCTCGCAACCACAACGTAGTGACGTCCACCCCATTGCACCCCAGCCGCCGTCACTCCGCCTTGCTCGCTAACCTCATACTTCATCGAATGGAAATCGAAACATGTTGTTCTTTGCCCCAAAGTTCTTCTTTGCTGCTCCTCCAATATCTCCTTAACTTTTGTGGGCCACTTCTTTCCACTCAAGATATCTACAGTTGCCTCTTTGTGTCTATCAACAAACCAACTATTACACTTCGAAAATGTGTATGCCACAATAGCTGTAACCGGCAGTTTTCGAATGCCTCTCAAGACATTATTGAAACTCTCGGCCATATTACTGGTCATGATGCTGTGCCGACGCCCGTTCGTATCAAATGCTCTTGCCCATTTCACCTTAAGTGCCATATGGTCCTCTAGCCACTTCTTTGGCCTGTCTCCGAGCACACCCAACAGACGTTTTATCTCATCTAAGAACAATGCTTTCTCATTTATTTGACATATGCGCTCGACTTCTTTCATCTGGTCCGTCATAGCTCCAGCTGTATAGAAGTTAGCACAGAAGTGCCTCATGCACCACCTGTGGTGAATGGGTAGGTGCTGAGGCATGTTGTGGTTGATGGCGTTCTGAATACCAGCGTGCCTATCAGAAATTACACACACTTCTCTATTAGGACCGATCAGCTTGTGTCTCAACATGTTGATGAACCACTCCCAGTTGGATGTATTTTCCCTCTCTACCAGAGCAAACGCCAGCGGAACAAGATGTAACCCTGCGTCGACCCCTATTGCCGTGAGCAGTGTACCTTGGTATTTACCGGTTAAGAAAGTGCCATCAATTGCTAACACCGGCCTCAAGTGATTGAATGCTTCTATCGACTGGCCAAATATCCAGTATGCACGTCCAAATACTCGCCTCTGTACTCCGTCCACCATCCTTGACTTCTCGGGGTGGGCCTCAACAAGGAAGTGCATGGTAGGGTTCTTTGCTTTGATGGCACGCATCAGTGTAGGCAAGCGAACATATGCCTCGTCCCAATCTCCCCAGATGACCTTCATAGCAACTTGCTTAGCACGCCAAGCTTTGCCATACGTAGGCCGATAGTGCCAGATTTGCTCAACTGCCTCCACAATGGCGGCAGGAGACAAAGTTGGTTCAGCTCGTACAAAAGCCTGTAACCTGTTTCCAATAAACCTCGAAATAAGTTGCAAATGCTTGCCGGTTACTTCCGCACTACAACATATATGGTCTTCGCCCACCTTAGTCACCCTCCACCTATCTCCTGCACTCTTCCTTGCATTAATCTGCCACTTGCAATGGCGATCGAGGCAAGCCACAGTATACTTCACTGACGCGTTTGATTCCTTCACATGGTAAGGGCGGTGGACACGGATAGAATAACTCTGCAACCATATTTTCAGATCTTCCATCGATCGAAACTCCAACCCCTTCCTTGGTTCATCGCACATTGGTTCGAAGGCACCGTCATATTGTGGATCACCGTCAACAATTGCTAGCCCGGACCTACTAAGATCCTCGAATTGTGTTATTTCAGGGTTTCTACCGACCAGTTTCTCAAACACAGTCCTCTCTTGCTCCGACATCTTGCCCACTGGACGATCATCATCGGAGTCGGAAGCGGACTCATCCAATTCATCCTCTGTATCATAATCCAACCAGCCTGGGTTCAATCCACTGCGTACCATAGCCTCATCACACTCTTCTCGGGTATAACAGTTCATCCTAACCAACTCCCTTAGGCCCAAACTAACTTTCTTAGCATTCGCTTCTTCATCAAGCAACTCCACATCCTCTACTACCTCCCGACCATCCTCAACATTTATTCCCTCACTTACCGCCACATTATCCTCTACATTTACTTCATCCCTTAACGGCGCATTGTCCTCTGCATGTACTTGCTCCCTTACCGTCACATTCTCCTCTGCATGTACTTCCTCCCTTACCGGAGCATTCTCCTCCCCATGTACTTCCACCCTACCCTCTTTCTTCCATGCGAACACCTCGAGAGCTTTGAAATGTGACCCCAATACTATATCTACATATGTTTGCCATTCCATCTCTTCATTCAAGTCTAATATAAACTTATGCGACATGACACCGCCGCCCACATTGTATCTCCCTTGCATACAAACCGACTCATCACACCAATCCAATTCGTGCTTAATGCGAGACATTAAGTCCTCAAATGTAGGCTTCGCATTAAACACTAACTGTCTAACAGTCATTCCCCCAAATTGACTTCCACCGGTACTTTCTTCTACCACACAACCACCATAATGAAGGCGGACCAATCTATCCATCTACAATATTTCACCAATACATAAACATTAATTACTTGAAAATAATTTCTAAATACCATAGCAATGCCAAATCTCCCAAACACTACAACATGTCCAACTTTTTCCATAAAACAATACCTAATTTTTTTCAACTCAAATACTACACATTATTAAAAAAAATCCCTCCTCCTATTTGAAATGCCTATACCTCACCACACCTCAACATCCTACCAACCATTTCATTCACTAAGCACCAATACAACATTAACCAATGTTCCATCACCACACATCAAAATGGACGAAATAGTTAGAAATCGATGTTAATCGGTGAGGATAACATCAATATAGGACTAGCAAGCTACATCCCTACTCACATTACAAGAATAACATTATTTCCCTAGCCACATTCCCCACTTTAAGGTTACACCCAATCAAGCAAAACACTAGGCAAAAGATTGATGAAATTAGGGTTTTCCGAGGGGATTTACCTTCACAATCGATGAAGAACGCAATACCGACGAAATCCCCCTGAATTTGAGGTGGATTTGATGGAATTTGGGGAGGGAAGGAGAGAGGGCGGCGCGGCTAGGGTTCAAAGGCGTGAAGGAGCAGAGGGAAGAAAGAAATGGGGCTGGGTTGGGGCGGCTCGGCCGCGGGGTTAAGTCCCCTACCTCAGCGCCAAAGTCGTTGGCGCTGAGCAGAGCTCAGCGCCGAGGCGGTTGGCGCTGAGGCCCTGCCACCACGTCGGCCAAGGCAATCGACCTCGGATCCACGTGGCAGGGGTCAGCACCGAGGCGGTTGGCGCTGAGGTGCTGGATCTCAGCGCCAATTGGTCTGGCGCTGACCGGACGGCCTAGTTTTGGATGAAGTTTTTGGCAGGGACTATTTTCGCAATAAGTTTTCTAAAAGGACCAATTTGTCAAAAAAACGGGTGTTTCCTGCGATCTTAGATATAGAAGATGGTTCGCTCTTCTACCTCACATCAGTGATGAACATTGGCACACATACATACTCTGTACTGCAGTGGTGATCTGGGAATCCGAACTGAACTTGAACATCTCAGCATGGTGGAGCTGCTTGTAGCTCACTGTGGAGTACAAGATAACTGCACAGCGCAGAAAAAGGCAAGAAGTTTGCATCTTATATACTGTTCCATAGTTACTTACAAGTGACTCGTCTTCTTCTGACGCATATCTACTGAAACCAATCAAAAGACAATATTCTACAAGATCACAGTAAAAACAGATGATGGCGCTTCAAGTGTTGCGAGATGAAGAGAGGACGCTCCACGGTTGGCAGAAAGACATAGTGAGGAGAGCTTTTGTTTGCTTGAAGTTGCTTGAGCTAGCTAGCTACTACGAGCACCAGTTCCAGCAGCCAATGGAGGACGGCATCCTGCCGGTTCTCCTGATGTGGTCTGCCTGCTCTGCTGTCTTTGCAGCCGCACGGCTCCGTTTCAGCTCTGCTGCGGCCCGCTTCTCGTCGGCGGTGTGTCTCGCCGATGCGAGCTGGCTCATCAGCTTGTCCTGCGCACGGGCTCGCATCCTCTCCACCTCGACCTGGAGGAACAGAAGCCATGTAAACATCCATTAGCACGGGCAGTGTAGTGTATTTTCCCAAATTGATTGCACAACAATGATACTTTTACAGAGATGGACAAGAAAAGCAAATCGGATTGTTCACTCTTAACAAAGTATGATGCATCTGAATTGAAGAATAAGTTGCTATGCAATATCCAAATGGGTGGAAGTTTATGGTAAAACACCAAGCACCATGCAGATATGACAGGAAAAATTGATCAAGTGATGCTAGGTATTATCCCAAGCTATGTTTTAGTCTGAGATGAAACCATTGTTCTACTACTCTTCTCTTCAGGCAATATAATAACTTAATAAGCAGTACAGCCTCACAACCATAACCAGATGATCTCAACTAATGGTTATGTGTGGAACAAATCTGTGATAAGCAGACTGAAACATAATTGTAAGAGCGAAAGACAGTGATTTCAGATAACACTGTAAAAGGTGAGCGGATACTAAACTCCCAACAGCAGTTATATAAATAGCATCCCATGTCAATGGCATGACGTGCATTCTTAACAGTACCAAAAGTCCACAAGGTCATCAGCCAACAGCCATAAGTCCATAATCAGCAGAACAAATCCCATATTATTTAATGTGCATGTAAACATGGAAATGAAACCAAAATATTGAATCAAAAACATCTCAGATAAGACGATACAATGCATTAGCAATTCATTAAAATGCTTGTGTTGGATGACAGAAAGCTTACCTCAATTTTTCTCATTTCAGCTTCGATTTTGGCTCTCTGATGATCTTCCCATGCTTGGATCTTAATCTCTTCTCGTTTAAATCTGGAATGCCATAGAGTAACTCACCGATCAATGGAAACAATTTAGACAATTTAGCAAAAACAGACAAAGACACCCTTTTTTTTGGCAACAAGAGAAAGATAGTTTAGTGAAGAACCTTGCTAAATATTTAGCCTTCTCTGCCTCCTCCCACGCTGCTGCACGAATTTCTGTTACCTTCTGTGTAGATTGGTCCATGGGCACTGCTTTAAGCGAAAGTGATGCATCTTTTTCCTCTTCCTTCTTGCTTGCCCAAGCTGCAATGTTGGTTTTACCAAGCTGGGTGCCGAGGAGCATTATCTCCCTCCTAGTCTTCATTTGCAATTCCTGTTCACTTAATTCCACATTGCTACATTCGCCATGGCCGATAACAGCACCGATTGCATTGGGACCTATTGTTTTTCGTGGAGTAGTTGGGCGAGAACAATCTGGACTCGTTGCTCTCACCGGTGTTCCTGTTCTGGATGGCTCCTGGCTCGCAATAGGGGTCATTTCTGTACCCATGTCCCTCATTGACACTGATCGGACTGTTGGTGGGGGAGGTATGCATGTTGTCGCGCTCTGAAGCGTGGCAGATGAATCATGACGACTAAAAGTAACTGCCCAAAGCCACAAATTTAAAATTTTAGCCATATATAATTTTGTTCATTTCCTAATTACAAAAGGCAAAATTTATGCCATTTCTTTGAAGGAACATTAGAAAATGATGCAAATGGGTACATTACTGTTCACTTTTTAAAATAAGGATAAATACTTTACATGCAGGACGTATTAACAAAGTGAATCATGGAATACTGATGAAACCATGTTACATAAAGTTTTGGAAAAGGAAATCTTGCCTGCATTAGTGGTTCTCCTGTTGACTATCAGCTATCTAAAGGAACAAACATGCAAACTGTCTAAATTCATCTATGCAACTGTTGTAACTAAACTGTTGAAAGGGAAATAGAGCTCTGCGCATTGTCAAATGCTGAGTATTGCCATTGTGAATGAGACAGCGGTGACGGTGAGTTAGTGATTCATAATGTGCGGAGCCCTCCATGGCATAATGCTCCACTCAACTAATGGCAGCAGAAGATCTATCAGACTCTTAGTGGAAGTATTAATCTCACTACATATTGTACCACAAACTACTTTATGGAAAGTGGAAGAACCGAAGAACCTGAGGCATGATGACATAAAGACTGCAGCACTCCTTACCAGCTGAATCAGCTACTGTAATTTCTTCAGCAAGTGCAGACTTTGCACAAGTCTCGACTTCTGGATATGGATCAGGCGGGGCCCAATTCGCCGCTTTTTGGCACCCAATTTCCCTTTTCTCTTGGCTTGGATCGACCCTCTTAGTATCTATCTCCTCTGTGGCCTCCAACACAACCTTCGTAGCCGGCAGCCTCCCGCCACCAAAGCTGGTTTTTTCCATCTTCCTTTGTGGCGCTCCACCAGTCCTACCAGGACGGTTTGTTGTCGGGCTGGCGATCCATTTCTGGGCATCATCCCACTTTGATGGTGCAGGCTTTGAGAATGGAGGAACGATTGCTGCCGTCATAGACCGAGCGGAGGCCCCTCGCTCCTTATGGAACTCGAAGTTTGAAGCTACACTCTCCGAGTCACAGGAGTCCTCCTCAGGCACCCTTACCCGCGAACCCATGGAGTGGGTGTCACGCGATCGGTGCCCACTCCCTGTCTCCAACGAGGATGAAGATTCCGAGATGGTGCTCACCACATCTACATCCTTGTATTCTTCGCACATGCTACCTCCTCCTACATCAAAGAAAATAAATCAGTCACAGTTTGAGGACACTGAAATCATCTGGAGATCGAAGCAATCATGGTCTGTCACTTTCAGTTCAGCTGCCCACTAAAAGCAATACCATCGCACTTTCTACCTGAAATTATTCAATGTGAAGGTACAAGACTTAGAAGGGGGTTGGACTTCAGTGCCCTTCGAATTCACCCATGATAACAAAAGACAAAAAGGAAAACATTTCAATGTCTATAGAATCACAATTCACCAACCATCGTCAGCAAGCCAAATCCAGATATTTCTCCCTTTTTCTCATGTCATTAACCCACTTGAATAGAAGAGGATTGGCCATCTCCACATTAGAGCAGCTGGTACTTTTGGTCCAAATCATGCAATGCAGGCGACCAAACCCTCCCAAGATTTGAAGCTTTACCAACAAAGCCACCAGAACCCCAAAATGCAAAATCGGAATGCTTCGGCAGCGGGGGAAAGAGTACTCACTGCGCGCATCTGAGTCGGCGTCGGATCTGACAGAGGACTTGGGCACCGCGCCGTACTCGTCGTCCACCTCCCCGGCGTCCTCCTCCTCCTCCTCCTGCCCCTTCCGCCGCTTCTCCACCCCCAGCAACATCGCGCGCAGCCGCTTCGGCGAGAACCCACCGCCCTAATCCAACGAACAGCACAGCAGCGGACCGCGCATTACTCCAAACAGGTACCGAGCAGTGGCAGCACGCCCCCGGAGAGGAAAAATGGGGGCAGCAGCGGCGCCGGCGGAGGGGGCACGAACTTACCTGGGTGGGGAACGGCTTCTCGATGCGCTCGTACTCCATGACGGCGGCGGCGAGCGCGCCGGAGGCGGGTGGAGATCTGCGGCTGCAGCGTGTCGTGGCCTCGTGGGAGCGCGAGGAAGAGAGAGAGTGATGAGATGAGCAGTTAAAGCTAAGCTATAAGCTCGGGAGTGTGTGCGCTTTGACTACACTTTGACGGACTCCAAATTACCAATTTACCCCCGCCATTTGCAAATAATTACGACATATGCCACTGACAGTTCATTTCACCGACATGTGGGGCCTCTTGACCGGATAATCTGTGTATACACTGGAGGGGTAAAATGGTAAATCCGCAAGAGGATGAGGTGGGATTACCTCACCGGTAACGGCCACTTTCTCTCTCTCTTTTTTTTTCTCACCCCTCGAGTACCCCGTTGGTCCTTGCGCCGAGTCATGTATGCTGAAAAAAGTTACATTCTCACCCATCTCAGTTCTACCCCACGCCACTGTACACCCCGACCCCCACACTCATGGGCCCACATGTCGGTGGTAGTGGGTAGACCTCCATGCCAGGTTAGTGGCGACGTGACCCGTGGGTCGGGTCCCACCTCCCTGCTGCGATCCGAGGGGGTGCATGAATGCCACGCTGGACTAACAGTCGCTGCAGGTGGGGCCCACGTCCCAATCATGCCGTGTCCTCCTTCTTCCTCCTCCCGACCCCCCCCCCCCCCCCCAGCATGTGAGCGGTGTGGGGCTCAGGCTCAGCTCGAGCTCAGACGGGCATGGTTAATCGCCAACGGTAATTACTGTTGGCTCGGGATTCGGTGATTAATTAGAGCAGAGGAAACTGTTTGCACATTAATTAAGAGCAGAATGAGTGTTGTTTTGTTCTTGTTCAGGTGGACCATGGATCATCAAAGCCTGGGGGCAGCGGCGCCATGCCGGCATGTCAATGGATCATCAGGAATTGATGTTCAGACAAAACCTGATAGTACTACGTGTGAAATTAAAGCATCAGATTAGAGTACTAAAATCTGGCAGATTAACAAGATAGGGACAGGAATACTCCTGTCGATTCGGATGTTAATCTGCAATCCAGCCTTCCAGGATAGAAAAAGTTATCAACCGCAGTAATAACATGGATTCAGCTGCTTGGCATCCACTGCCATGAAGATTCAGCGGCATGCCAATGTGCCATCGAGAATCTTCAGAGTAATCCGTGCTGAAGAAAATCTGCAGTCAAGTTCTGTAATTGAACATCAGCACGGTAATTATCTAGTACTTGGAACTTTAGTGCAGACAAAATAGCCTAACTAACTAAATCACCAGCCTGAAACAAAACAAACAAAATTAGTCAACAACAGATGCTGACCTTATACATTCATTCTTGTTTCAAGTTGCTACTGCCAAATCAGGAGTAATCCCAGATCAGATCCTCAAAATGAAGCAGCAGTACATGGTTAAAAATTAGCAGTTCTGATTCACTTGAGCCCTGCACAGCCTAACTTTGAGCTTGCAGTGCAGAACTGCAGCTGCTATTATGCACACACACAACTCACAAGTGTAAACTAACAACACACCACTCACTATACATGTATACTGTTACACTGTCAACTACTAGTAATTACCATGATTTACTGTACCGTGACTTTGCGATTGCACAGTAATCTACTCTGTTTACTGCAAAACTTTCAGCAATGCAGAACACTGGAATCATCCGTTCGTTTTTTTCTTTCTTTCTTTTTTTTTTTTTGTTCATCTACTAACGCCGAGCTGCTTCGTGTCAGTGCCCGGCGGCGATGGCGTCCAGCCACTCCACCAGCTGCTGCGCCGTCGGCCGCGACTTGGGGTTCTCGCTGACGCAAGCGCACGCCACGTCGAGCACCCTGCCCGCCTCGTCGCGGTGCCGCCTCTCGCCGACGCTCGCGTCGACCACCTCGTCGCCCCTCGCCTCCCGCCGCATGCGGAGCGCCCACGACGTCACGTCGCGGCCGCCGCCCACGGGCCTCGCCATGTCCACGGGCCGCCGCCCGGTCACCAGCTCGAGCAGCACCACGCCGAAGCTGTACACGTCGCCGCGGTAGGTGGCCACCGACGAGTGGCCGTACTCCGGCGGGATGTAGCCCAGCGTGCCGACGAGGTCGGTGGTCACGTGCGTGTCGTCGTGCGCGCGCACCAGCCGCGCCAGGCCGAAGTCGGCTAGCCGGGGCTCCAGGTGGGCGTCGAGGAGGATGTTGCTCGACTTGATGTCGCGGTGGAGGACGCGCGGCTCCGACGTCGCGTGCAGGTGCGCCAGCCCGCGCGCCGCGCCGCGCGCGATGCTCAGCCGCGCCGGCCACGGCAGCGCGCCGCCGCCTCCGCTCTCGACGTCGGCGCGCTCGTGGAGCCAGTGGTCCAGGCTGCCGTTCTCCATGTAGGGGTAGATGAGCAGCCGGTCCTTGCCGACGCGGCAGTAGCCCTGCAGCGTGACGAGGTTACGGTGCCGGACGCGGGAGAGAGTCTCCACCTCGGCGCGGAACTCTCGCTCCATCTGCCAGAAGTCGCCGGAGAGCCGCTTCACCGCCACCTCCCGCCCGTCGGGGAGCGTCGCGCGGTACACCATCCCGAACCCGCCGCACCCGACGATGCGGGACTCGTCGAAGTTGCCCGTCGCCTTCAGCACGTCGTCCAGTGTCAACGTCCTCTCGCCGTCGTCGTCGTCGTCGTCGTTCGGGAAGAGGAGCACCAGCGTTGACCTCGCCGCCGACTCGAGGCTGCCGCTCTCATCATCGGCCGCCACCCTGGCGTTGTCCTCCTGCCGCTTCGACCACGCCCGCCACGTCGCAACCACGGTCACCGCGAGCAGCAGCGCCGTGCCGACGGTTATCGCCGTCACGACGCCGACATTGGCGCCCCGGTCCTTGCGCCCGCCGCCGCCGTCCACGGCCTGCGGCGCAACCGGCCGCGACGCGCACCGCGCCACGTGGATGCCGCAGAGTAAGGGGTTGCCGTCGAAGTCCCCGTGAGAGAACGTGGAGAACTGCCCGCCGACGGGGACCTCTCCGGAGAGGTTGTTGTACGCGACGTCGAAGTGCGAGAGGAAGCTGAGCCGCGTCAGCGACGGCGGGATGGCGCCGGAGAGCGCGTTGTGCGACATGTCGAGCGACTCGATGCTCGACATGCCGGACAGCTCCGGCGGGATCTGCCCTGACAGCGAGTTCCAGCTCAGGTCAACGACGTGCACCCTGGTCAACGCCCCGAGCGCCGGCGGGACGCCACCGGTGAGGTTGTTGCGCGCCAGCACCAGCGACGGCGGGAAGCTGCTGACCTGGTTGTACTGCCGCCCCCTCGTCGACGAGTTGGGGCGTATGAAGAACGGGAAATCCTGCACGTGCGCCTCGTCGCTGCCATCGCCGCCGGCCATGAGCGCCGGCATCTGCGCCAGCTTGAACGGTATCTCACCGTGGAGAGAGTTGTTCGATATGTCGAGGTAGAAGAGTCGGTCGAGCTCGCCGAGCCACGGCGGGATCAGGCCGGCGAGGTGGTTCCACGACAGGTCGAGCACCTTGAGCTTGCGGAGGCCGGCGAGCCACGCTGGTATGGCGCCACGCAGCTGGCAGTTGGCGATGACGAGCACCTCGATGTTGGCGAACCCGGCGATGTCCGACGGCATCGCCTCGCCGCCGCGGAAGTTCTTGGTAAGCACGAGGCTGGTCAGGTTGGGTAAGCCCTGCAGAGTCCGCAGCGCCGACGAGACGTTGGAGAAGCTGTTCCCGGTGAGGGAGAGGAAGGACAGCGACGAGAATGCGGCGAACGTCGCCGGTATCTCGCCGGCGAGGCTGTTCCGGCCGAGGTTTAGCGCCGTCATGGCCCTGCACTCGGGCAGGCTCGCCGGGATTGGGCCCCTGAATTGGTTGACGCCGAGGTCGAGGTACACGAGGCTCTGGAGGGCGCGGAAATCGAGGCCGATGTCTCCGTCGAGCGAGTTGTTTCGCAGGTTGAGGATGCGGAGGCGGGAGCATCGCGACAGCGTCGCGGGAAGCACGCCGGTGAGCACGTTGGACGGCGCCGAGAGCTCCTGGAGGCCGGCCATCGCGTCGAACACATCGGGGAGATCGCCGGAGAAGCCGTTGAAGGAGACGTCGAGGCGGACGAGGCTGCTGAGGTTGCGCAGGGTCGGCGGCAGGTGGCCGGAGAGCGAGTTGCTGTGGAGGCTGAGGACCTGCAGCGACGTGAGGTTGAACACGTCGTCGGGGAGAGCCCCGGCGATGGCGTTGCCGTCGAGCGAGAGCTCCACGAGCGACCGGCATTGCCCGAACCCCACGGGGAAATCGCCGTAGAAACCGTTCATCGAGAGCCGTAGTGTCCGCAACTCCGGCGACTCGCCGCACAAGGCGGCGGCGTCGACGGAGCCGACGAAGCTATTGCCGGAGACGTCGTACGCCGTGAGCCTGCCGGCGCCGGCGAGCACGGGGTGGCTGCCGTTCAACGCGTTGTACGAGACATTGAACTCGCGTATCGCCGGGAGGTCGACGGCCACCGCCCCCTCCAGCGCGTTGACGCTGACGTCGAGCACCTGGAGCGCCCGCAGCCGGAGGAGCCCCGCCGGGAGCGCGCCACGGAGCGCGTTGCTCGACAGGTTCAGCACCCGGAGCGCGGCGAGGCCGGCGAGCGACTCGGCCACCACTCCCCGGAGCGTCGCGTTGGGCAGGACCAAGCCGACGACCTCCCCCGCCGCGTCGCACGTCACGCCACGCCACACGCAGCAGTCACCACCGTCCGACGCGTTGCCGACCGCCGGCCACCCGTCGACGCCGCCGTCGAGGCCGGCCGAGAAGCCACGCAGCGCGGCGAGGTTGCCGGAGCTGCACCGCGGCGGCGACTGCGCGGCGCCGTTCTTGAACACCAGCAGCAACAGCACCACCAGTGCAGCTCCTCCTCTGCTTCCCATAGCTAGCTACTGTTCCTTCTTCTTCTTCTTCTTCCTGGAGCTTAAGGATGGTCATGGGCATCCATCCATGGTGAATTGGTGAGAGAGAATTCACATCAGATGATCCAGCTTGAGCTTGCTAAGCTTCATGCTTGCACGAAGTGGAAGAGAGGAAGAGAGGAGGGAGAAGGTTTGGTTAACTAACTAGCATGGCTGGGGTTTGACTCTTTGGTTAAGTTTAATACTAGCTTCATGAGCTGTCCTAAACTCCTATTTCTCCAGCTTATTTGTTTTCAAAGCCTGTTGCTTGCTGATGTGCCTTTTCATTTTATTTCTTGGTCATGTGCTCTAGAACGAATGAACTAGGAAGAGGGACCAAACTATTTTATTTATATTTTAAGATGATGGAGTAAATCCAACTGTTTGTTTCATGTGAAATTGTTGCGTTCAGACATAGTCTTTGTATCAGATATACTCCCTCGGGTTTTTTAATTTTTAAGTTTTTGAACAATCTCTAAAACATATATTTCACTATGATTTTCTATCATAACATATACAAAATAAGTAATTTTTTTACGTTTGTTAAACTACATTTTAAGACTAATTTATACATCGTGTTTTAATATCCTCAAACTAAATATTTAAAAAGTTACTAATAGTAAAATTTATAATTGTTTTGACTTCAACTTTTTGAGAACGTCAAGATTTATGAAACAGGGTGGACTAATTTGTTTCATTAGTAAGTTTGGCTTATTTTCTTGGATCCATTAGGGAGCACAGGGAGGATATACATTTTGTTTCATGTCATTTTCCTTGCTTATGTTATAGTACTTCATGATGGAGCTTAGTTTAGTGGGCAATCGAGATGGAGGAGAGGAGACCTTTTAGCAGCTGGTGATTTATTAGGGAACAAGTCAGCGAATGTGAGTGGATGACACTGGTGTCCGTAGCAGATTAATTAGCAGCTAATTAATCTCTCAAAATGGAGGGGCTCCATTTGGTGAGTGCACTGGAGGGATTAGCACAAGTCAACATAAGATGATCAGATGGTAGTAAGTCTCCCAATCTTCCGTACGTTCCGGCGTCAAGAAGAAATCAAAGAAGTTGTTAATTAGTAGCAAAACTTACTAGTGGCCAGTTGTTTGTAACTTGTTCTTCGTGGCAAATTCTGCTTCCATTTGTATTTTTCAATTGTTTTAGAATCAGTCTAGTCAAATGTTCTAGATAAAATAGAATATGTGTAGAATTACTGATTTTTTATCACTTAATCTGTTAGTGGAATTACTTTGTACATCTTTCTTTTAGTACTAGCAAAATACCCGTGCATTACAACATATTACGTAAAATAGACAAAAAAAAATTCAGTTATCTCGATTAAAAAATATATTTATCTCTACTTGGTTTAAACAAGATTCATCACCTTCAAAGAAAAAAAATAGGTCATGTCGTCTTGAAGAGATATGTTAGTACATTGAACTCATGTAGTGTGTCTCATAGTCCCACATGTAAGTGGTGGTGGTGGTGGTGGCAGCAGACTTTTCGTTACCACTAAAATCATTTAAAGTAGTAATGGATATTCAAAAGTTGAGATAAGAGCTACTCCCTCCGAGGGAGTACATTTCAGAGATGGTAATGATTGACAAATGCAGATGCAACAGATGAGAATGGTAAAAAAAAACTTAATAAGTGGTGATTTCCTTTACATTGTGATCTCACACTGGCCTAGGTACATTGAATTAAATAACAGGCTAAACTACAACGATACTAAGACCATCTGACTGTACTTATATAGGGTGAAATATTTTTTTCTTTTCTGGTTGAGACTAAAAATTCATTACTTCTAGGCAAATAATTTCCAAGCTAGGGGTACATAAGTAACATCTACGTTAAACGTAGAGGATGATCTTTAATAAGTTATCTAAGTCATATACTATACATGATTAATTCTAATACCAGCAGAGATCACCGTAAAACTTGTCTTGACTGAAAGCAGGGGAGTTTATCATACCATGGGTAAGGGTAACCGGTTAGAAACTCTATTTTTCAACAAAACAAAGAAGTAAACACAGAGTGATTAGTGCCCATCCTTAAATGGCTGTGTGTATCCATCAAGCAGAGGTCGGGGTTATAATACTCTCTCACTGTCAAAAGTAAACATAGCATTATAACAGTGCTCTCCCTGTCATAACACTGTGTGCAAGTGAAGAAAAAAGAAAGACAAGTAGCAGAAAACAATGCAGAAAATTCTACCGGCAAAAAATTCAAGTCTACGCCTTGACGCCTTGTGCATTCCTAAGCAATCCATTTTTTTCTCTCTTTTGCAGAAAACAGCCGACACTGATGACTTAAAGATTACATAGGATTATCAGCTTCCTTTGTCTGCTCATACACGCATTTATCTGCAAAGTCAGAAGTCTCTGTGGTCTACTAGTACCTTGATTTGTCATCCAACCCTAATTATGTGAGATTTAAGCCAAGCACTTCTGGTTCAGGTAACAACCTGAGATTAATTTAGGATATGGTTGACCTCAGAACAGGAAGGAAACATATATATAGGTACAAACGTACTACAATGAATTTAATGTGGTTCAGTTTATGTACCATGATTAAATCCCCTTGTTTATTAATTAATATACTAGGTAGTTACCTTGTCTGCTTTTAAAAAGATAGCAAACTAATGGGGCTAATTTATTTGTTGCATTTTGCTGTGGGCTATATATCCCTGGATTATTGGTTAATCATGTCCCTATATGAAAAAAATAAATGATGTGATGTTCACATAGTGATTGAGCCCTTAGAACAGTTTCACTACAAGTACCTTCACCCATGAAAATAATTATTATTAGTATCATTTAATCGATTAAAATATAATCAGTCACAGATTACGTAATGCTTCTGACTCTGCTTAAAGAGAATTTCAGGAGGAAGCAACCGAGTGCATACGTGATAAAAAAAAAAGGTTGCTGATAACTAAAAGAACTGCTGTTGCCTTGTTGGATTACTGCAATTATTCCAACATTAAAATAAAAAAGGATTTCAACGTCTTAACTTGGCTGGATTGACACACATTACTTGTGATATATGATTACCTGAATGGGCTATTATCCATGATCAACAGTAAATTGCACCATTACAATGTAAACTACACTAACTCATGTAGGTTTTTCAGGTTCAGACAATACTTGGTGACCATTGGGCAGGCCCCTTTTTGCGAAGAATTTGTGTTGGATTGTTCCAAAATGTAAAATTTCAAGATCAACATTGTTAATTATGTAAAAGCAAAAGGTAAATCAAATGAGCAGCCTTCAGGTATACTCTAATGGCCTTCTTTACCAGCTGCTAGTATCAGTCAATTTAAAGAAAAACTCGGATTTCAGTGTTCTCTTGGATCACAAGACCAAAAGGCATGCTTCATGACTACTCTGAAGAAAAGCCATACTTTGCAGCTGACCACCTGATCAGCTGCAAAGTGGCCTGTTACTTGTTACTACCATTTGGTCACAAGATGGTTGCATATAGTTGCAATCTTTAATTACACACATCAACACCAGCTTTCTTTTCCACTAACACAAAATTTTCAGTCACCTTTCTAGTATTCTAGTAATAGATGTGCATTTGCAAAGTCAGCATCATCAAATGACAAATGCCAGAGTGCAAGACACCGAAAGATGTTCCTTGAGGATATGATAAACTAACAGCATGATTTTTATGGTCAGAGAGACAGCACTACTATTGCCAGGGTAGAGCTGAGGCAAATCAAATGGAAGTTTTTTTAGTGTGCTAATTAATATCTCTCTAGTTCTTCCTTTTTGGGCTTATTAGGTGCTGCCTTTTGCTTTGCATCTGGAATTAACTTTCTTTAATCTCATAATGAGCATTGGATCGGAAGGAACGGCTCACAACATGTCAACCATTTTATTCAGGTATAAAAATATGTTGGTGTGGAGGATGGTGGAATCCACATGTTGAGAGGCAGAGATATCAAAGGGTGTTGCAAATCTTCTTGGCCACTACATATAGAGTCTCCTATATATATATATTTACTTCTAGTTGATGAACTATACATTTTACAAAAAAAAAATACACTTACATTTCTAAACAAATGTAACTATAGAATTTCACGCATATAATATATTACCCATATCTCTTAACTACTTCGTCGTCCTCCTTCCTCCCCTCCAAAAAAACCTTCCTCCTCTAAAAAACAGTTCCCTTCTTTTCCAAAAAAAACTGGTACAAAAAGACCCAAAACCCAACACATGGTGAAAAACTGGCATAGAAAGAAATTGAATCATATTTCTATCTCTCCCAATCCCATTGCATTGCGTGGGTATATAACTAGTATGTAATAATACAAAAACTTGGGGACCAACGAATTCTCTGCCTATCACAAGAAAGAAAATGTGAATTATGTTTTCAGAAATATTCAGTCTGTTAATCTACTAGATGAGCAAACATGTCACTTTATTAGCCTTGAAGTTGACAGTCTTTTATTTCAGAAAAGCTACGATGCATAAAATCCACTGAGAGATATGGCAGCTAGCTAGTTTGCACAAGTGTCAATTAATCACCTTCCAAGCATCATCATTTTACCCCCCCCCCCCCCCCCCCCAACAAGTAACTAGAGTACTAGAGTGTCAAGCACTTACTGATAGCCACACTTGAAGCCTAAGCTTCCCACAGAGCACTCCTAGTTTGACACATAATATTGAACCACACTATAATTGTCCAATTTCAATACCTTTTCCTTCTGGTAGTGATCAGAGATGTAATGAGGCCATAGTAGTGGATCAGCTAGCTAGCCAGCACACAAGTATATACAATGGCAAAAAACAATAAACTAGAGGATGGCACATTTCCAGGTGTTTGCAAACCCATGCACTCTTTTTTTTGTTGGTGGTGATAAAAAGGAATGGAATGAAATGGAGATGGAATCCATCCATTGCTTTGTGGAAGGGGCATAAAGGAGAGGTAGAAAAGAAATTGCAGCACTTGCTGTTGCTTCTGATGGCCCTGAATGACTGAATCTGAATGCCATGCATGAATGAATGCCAGGCCTTAAGTGGAGCAGCATCCATATGTCTAGTGTGTGTATGTAGTAGACAGGCCTCAAGTGGAGAAAACATCTTGAAGCTTTTTTCTGAAGGAGGAAGTTGCTGATCTTTCTCCTTTTTACCTATCACATGATCATACCTGCTTCTCCAAATATGGCCCTCCACTTATTCATGCTGTCATTCTCCAAGGAGGATATAGAAGTTTTTATGCATTCACACAAACGGTGAAAAATATTCAGAATTCAGATAGTCATATTCTGCATAACAAATTGGCCTTTCTTTTGTTTTTACTTGTCAGAATAATTATTTACAAAGAACAGTCTCTCTTTCTCTCTAGTGTAATTTTTAATTTGGTTCAATACTGTAATCGCAATAAAGGAAAAGTAAAGCCAAGATTTTGTTGTTCTTGATTCTGTGCATGAAGAAGAGAAGCCAAGAGGGCCAAGGCTTAGTTAGCTAGTTTACATTTGAGGCCCATTGGTTACAGTGCCAGGCTTGAAACACCCAGAGAGGATCATGGGCTTAGACGTACGAAAGGAACCCAGTGGGCTGAGCATCTGTGGCTGGACTTGGATTGGATCTTCTCTTCAGTAACATTGCTCCAGGTACACCAACTTTGAAGTTTGAAGTTTGAAGTCGAACACTGTCATCATTTGCTTGTGGATTATCAGCCACAACTAAAATTTAAATTTTGAAACTTAGTTTTATATTTACTTTTTAATTAACATTTATATCACTAAGAATATATAGATATAAAAAATTTGCTCATAAATTATTTTTCATGCTTCAATCTTTTTTCATATCTTACGAGCAATTGACGAGCTTGGGAGCATATGTTTTATTAAAAAAAAAACTTGAAGTATGTGGTCTACACACTCACAACAAAAAGAATTGTGCTAACAACTCTATACAATACATACTCAACTAGTCAACTCTACGTCTATATTATTAATTCAGATTCACACTACTCTCTTTATGTTAGGCTAATTGACATGAAACAAACTGTTTTAAGCTAATCAGAGTAAATAGATTGAGAGCAGATGCAGTAGCCAGTAGATGACACTGATCAAGTTGATCACATGAAACACAAATCCAAAAAAAAACATTGTTTTTTTTTAAAAAAAAAACATGATGAGCAGGACCACATGAAGGCCAATAGGAACCATCCTGTGCTATGCACGCTCATCATCTTATCTCCCCTTTTTTCCCCGCATCTTCTCCAGCCACCAACCTATCCTCACTTTTACACCCAACTCCTCCAAAAAATACAAAATCACAAAAGCACCCCTACCCAGCACAGCTAAAACACGGCTAAACGAGGACTTGTTAGCCATTAAAGACATATCCAGGGTGCAATCTGAAAAAGTCGCATCCCCAATCCCCAATTCTTCCCCCGACCTCTCGCCCGCGGAGGAGGAGGAGGACCCGAATCCTAGACCCGATTTCCTGCACCGGCCGCGGCGATGGACGGAGGCGGAGACCCCGTTGACGAGTTCCTCATCGGCGGAGGCGGAGAGGATGGCGACCTCGGCGTATTCTGCGACGGCGTGCCGACGCTGGCCGGCGATGGAGGGTACGGCGCTTGTAGCAAGGATCGCTTGATCCGCTTCTGTTATTTTAGGAGTAATTTACACCGGAATTGCGGTTTGCTGCATATGTGTTTTATAGTTTTTGCTGTCCTTGTCGCTGCAGATTTGTTGCTTAAAAAAAATTGCGGTGTTGTTTGATACTTACTTAGGAGTATTTTTTTTCTCGAGAAAAAGAGGGAGATTTTCACATGTCAATATACACCGTTAGTTGATTGTTTGATCGATTAGGTTATAGTTGTATATGCCTGAAGAATTTTGGATTGCTAGCTGATTTATAGGCGGGTTCAGCAAATGTTGCTACAGTACCCATCGATTGGAGGGCATCTCTGGTTGTCTTGTATTGCAAAACCGTAAATTTCAATGCGTGTACTAGTTCTGGTGCTGTTGGTACCATTCCAATCGAGGTTATTGATATCAACTAGTAGCAATTTGATTGCGCCCTTATTGGAAAAGTGGGTGTCTGCGTGATAAACACCCAGTTGCCATAGGATGTTACATTGTTCTTTGCTCTCTGAAGTATCTGCACTTCTGAATGCAAAATGTTAGCTTTGTAGCACCTGCTAATGCAAAAATGTACGGCAGAATCTGTTGTTGCCTACCCGAGCAGCTATACCTTGCTTGAATAATTTTTTTTGTTCCCGTCAGCTGTTATTCACTTGGTACTTACTTTGTAATTATTGCAGATTTGGGATTGATGATGTCAGTGGAGATACTTGTTGTCTTGACCAATCTGTTTTAGGGAAAAGGTGTGTCACTAGTTTCTGAATCTTACTTTCTTCTGATTTTCTAAGTATGTTTGCTTACATACCTTGAACTGTTACTGTTAGTTCTAACTTTTCAACCATCACGGTAGAATCGTGAACAAATTTAACAGAGTGTTTAGACATATTATTCATTTTCTTGCTGGGACCATATTTGTTTTTCATTTGTAATGGTTCTGATTTTGTGCAGAGGTAGAGATGAATCATCATCATTTGGTCCAAAGTCCAAAGCTTGCCGTGAGAAAATTCGGAGGGATAGACTGAATGACAGGTGTGGGAAATTGACAGCATGCCTCTTTGCCATCCCTCCATGTACAAAAGATGAATGCACTCACACATGCATGCATGTTTTTCCACATCTGTATCAGCTGTGATCTATTTTTTTCAATCGCAGGTTTCTTGAGTTATCTTCTGTTATCAATCCTGACAAGCAAGCTAAGTTGGATAAAGCAAATATCTTGAGTGATGCAGCTCGTCTGTTGGCAGAGCTCAGAGGCGAGGCAGAAAAGCTTAAAGAATCTAATGAGAAGCTACGAGAAACAATCAAGGACCTTAAGGTATCTTGTTCTTGTTCCCACAATTTTTTACCTTCTACCACTGGATTTTAGAATACCTGATGCCCTCCATATTCCATTCATGCCTTGTGCCCTGAAAATGCAAGATTGTGTCGTTCTCAATAACAGAGTTAAAGCAGACAAAACAAAGAAACCTTTTTCTAAAGTGCACCTTGTTTGATTTCTGTGCAATTGTTCCACAAGATAATTACTAGATCCACTACCTTCACTAATCGCAAGTCTGGAATTCATTGGTTGGACCTCCCACACCTATGAGAGGTCTTGATCTGAACAAACTTGTGTGTTTTATCTTATAAATGGCTCTATTATTTTTCAGGCGGAGAAGAATGAGCTCCGTGATGAGAAAGTTACTCTGAAGGCAGAGAAGGAGAGGCTGGAGCAGCAAGTTAAAGCATTGAGTGTTGCTCCTACAGGATTTGTTCCTCATCTCCCTCATCCAGCTGCATTCCACCCCGCCGCCTTCCCTCCATTTATACCACCTTATCAAGCCATGGGCAACAAAAAAGCTCCTACACCCGCAGCATTCCAAGGGATGGCAATGTGGCAGTGGCTGCCTCCAACTGCCGTGGACACAACTCAAGATCCAAAGCTTTGGCCACCAAATGCTTAATTAGGTGCAGACTAGCTGTGCTGCTATTCATCCATTGGCAGATCAAAATGTGTTCGGTCTTCCTGGAGAGTAAAATAGTCCGTGATGCTGTCCTTTACGTGGTAAACTGCTCTTTTACTGGAGTTCTTTTTCTTTTTCCAACTCAACTCGTCCTATTGAGGGGCGATGCCTGTAATTAATCTGGATCGTAACCCTCTTTCCTGGTGAATGCTCCACAGTCTCTCATGTCCCTTGCATGAGTTTGTTCAAGTGTGGAAGCTGTGACTCTGCTATTCTTTTAGCATTGGCTTGGCAGTACTTGTTCTGTCTCTAGCAAGAGTTTCAGCATGTGAGCACATGCATAGCAATATAGTATGTTCTAAGTTAGTAGTTCATTGCATAATCATCAAATTCAGAGCTGATATATGGTAATATTTGCTTGTGATGTTGAAAATTTATCCATCCGTCTTGTATCCGGTCCGTGTTGGTATTCGGCGTTGCCACACCAGGAAGTTGTGATCGTTATCAAAGTAAGTGCAGCATTTCAAGGAGGCACAGCAGAACAGGCTACAAACTGAAAATGTTTCGTTAATTCTCTAAGCAATAATAATGTCATGATCACCCCCCCCCCCCCCCCCCCAAAAGAATGCAATTTGAGTATCCCATAAAACTTGTAAATTTCCGTTTTCCAGATGTCATGTTCATACCTTCAGCATCTACAAAACCTACTGTGTGCATCTGAAATTGCAGACAAGCTTGTTAGATGGCAGAAGTGTATCTAGAGATACTTGTAAATTTTACACATAATCGATTCTTTTTTTCATTAAAATAATGAGTTCAAACAAGTTTTTCAAAATGCTGAGGTTAGGGTTAATAACCAATTGTACACATGATAAAGAAACTGCGGTCACTTTCCAACAATTCCTAAAATAAACATTCTAGTAGGCAGCACAGGGTAAGAGTAGAAAATTCACAACTGAATTAACGTTGTTTACAATTCTGCTAGGAGAACCACGAAGAAGGGAAGGTAGAAGCAACACTGCCAATAATGCCGGTGCAAGATGGTTCACTTGCATGTGTTCTTCGTATCCATTCTTTGAGAAACGCTGGGGTTTACTATGAAATAGTTAGGCTGCGATTCTTTCCTCCCCTTTCCAAACTCCTCTCCCTCGTTTTTCGCGCGCACGCTTTTCAAATTACTAAACGTGTGTATTTTGCAAAAAGTTTCTATACAAAAGTTGCTTAAAAAAATTAAATTAATCCATTTCTTAAAAAAAATTAGCTAAAATTTAATTAATCACGTGCTAATGGATCGCTCCGTTTTCCGCAATCACTGTGCGGGTTCCGAACGTGTACGCGCGAATGCTGCCTTAGTTATGTCTGGTACAGTTTGAATTCTTTACCGGGTAAAATGCAAGTTGGATCGATTTAATAGACCAAAAACAAACAAACAGATTATTGTTGAAGTATACAGACCTCTACAGAAAATGCCAACGTTGTTGATCAATACGTGTAGGGGTGCCGTACGAGCATTCCAGGTATCAGCAAATTTTACAACTGAATCTAGAGAGAGTAGGTCAAGCTCCATCACCCTATTAAGAGTAATACAATGAAGCATAGTCAAATAGCCTGCAGCTAAACCACATAAATGTTGGAGAAACAAGTATTTGTAAAGACCAATTAAGGAATGCATTTGCAACAGATATCTTCCAATTGATTAGAAAAGCTAGATGCGAACACACGCGTACGCAATATAGCGCTTAATATTTAATTGAAAGTTGGAATTTGATTTGAGCAGATAAGACCAGAAAACTCAAATTTATGCCTGTGCGTTAAACAAGACGAACTAGTAAAATGCCGTGAGACAACAACCATGTCCACCCTGCCTCTATATATGGTAGTATGGTACTTAGTACATAGGACTGAAAATTAAATTTAGTGGTCCATGAAGGAGCATATATTTGGCTGTTAAAAAAACAAAATAAAAAAAATACAAATTAAATTTAGTGGACTTTGCTAATTTAATTTCGTGGTCCATGATGAATCATATTAAAATCTAGTGGATTTGGCTGTTAAAAAAAGAAAAGAAAAAAATGCAAATTAAATTTACTGGACTTTGCTACAAGAAAAAATAGAAAAAAAAATTTGGCTGTTAAAAAAAGAAAAAAAATGCAAATTAAATTTAGTGGACTTTTGCTAATTTAAGTTGTGGCAAGGAAAAAAATAAAAAAAATGCAAATTAAATTTAGTGGACTTTGTTAATTTAAGATTTGGGAAGGAAAAAATTTAAAGAACATCAGTAAACTATGGCACCAACTACACCACCTTCAGTGTGTTTGAAAAATTTTCATCCATTTAAATCTATCATTTAATTGAAAATCAGAGTAGCTCTAATTCCTGAGTATCACACTGCCAAAATTAGCTGGCCCAAATTAGCCATCTGCAAATGGCAGGAGATTGCATGTTGCATGACAACCGTCCACTACTCACCCCATATCATGACCGCAAGAAATTCCAAAAATGCTATTTTTTTTAAAAAAATAAAGACAATGAAAGAAGAAGAAACAACAGAAGAACAAAATCATTGTACTGATGGCCATTTTAATCAATCATTTTTGGCATTACTCTAGTATAGTTGAGTAATTAACAAGAAAAAAAAAAGTAGACACTTTTAGTTACTCACAGCCACTAATTACACAAGTTTCTTCCTCGTCCTCGCTCGATCTCCCCCATCTCCGGGGCTCGATCGTCGTCGTCGTCGTCGAGGAAACAATCCATCAATCAAGCAAGATGATGGCGGCGGAGGGGGAGGCGGAGGTGACGCGGGAGGTGATATCGATATCGACGGAGAAGGCGTTCGAGGGGAAGGCGTTGCCGGCGTGGTCGGAGCAGATCACGGTGAGGTCGCTGGTGGTGAGCGCGCTCCTCGGCATGTTCCTGAGCTTCATCGTGATGAAGCTGAACCTCACCTCCGGCATCGTCCCTTCCCTCAACGTCTCCGCTGGTCTCCTCGCCTTCTTCCTCATGAAGACCTGGACCAGCGCCCTCGAGCGCTGCGGCGTGTTCCCCAAGCCGTTCACCCGCCAGGAGAACACCGTCGTCCAGACCTGCGTCATCTCCTGCTCCAGCATCGCCTTCTCCGGCGGATTCGGCACCTACATCCTCGGCATGAGCAAGAAGATCGCCGAGGGCTTCGACGAGGCCGAGGCCAAGACCAGCATCAACGTCGAGGAGCCATCGCTGGGGCGCCTCATCGCCTTCCTCTTCCTCGTCAGCTTCGTCGGCCTCTTCTCCATCGTGCCGCTTCGCAAGATCATGATCATCAGCTACAAGCTCACCTACCCGAGTGGATCCGCCACCGCGCACCTCATCAACAGCTTCCACACGCCGCAGGGCGCCATCCAGGCCAAGCATCAGGTCTCCATCCTCTTCAAATCCTTCGTCGGAAGCTTCCTCTGGTCGCTGTTCCAGTGGTTCTACGCCGCCGGACCGAGTTGTGGGTTCAGCTCGTTCCCGACGTTCGGGATGGTGGCGTACAGCCGGCGATTCTACTTCGATTTCTCGGCAACCTACATCGGCGTCGGGATGATCTGCCCCTACATTATCAACTTCTCGTTGCTCGTCGGCTCCATCGTGTCGTGGGGGATCATGTGGCCGTACATCGAGAGCAAGAAGGGGAGCTGGTACGACGCGGGGCTCCCCAAGAGCAGCCTCCATGGGCTGAACGGATACCAGGTGTTCATCTCCATCGCCATGATCGTCGGCGACGGCCTCTTCAACTTCTTCTCCATCGTGCTACGCACCGCCTACGACCTCTACCTGAAGCGGCGCGGCGGCGTCAACAAGCAGCAGCAGGAGATGCCGTTCGCCGGAGCCACGGGAACGGAGCGGCAGGTGCTCAGCTTCGACGACCGGAGGCGGACGCAGGTGTTCCTCAAGGACCAGATCCCGACGACGATCGCGGCGGCGGCGTACGTGCTCCTCGCCGCCATATCGGTGGTCGCCATCCCGCACATCTTCCGGCAGCTGCGGCCCAAGCACGTGGTGTGGGCGTACGTGGTGGCGCCGCTCTTCGCCTTCTGCAACGCCTACGGCACGGGGCTCACCGACTGGTCGCTCTCCAGCAGCTACGGCAAGCTCGCCATCTTCATCTTCGGCGCAAACATCGGCGCCAAGGACGGCGGCGTCGTCGCCGGGCTCGCCGCCTGCGGGCTCATGATGGGCATCGTCTCCACCGCCTCCGACCTCGTCCAGGACTTCAAGACGGGATACCTCACCCTCACCTCGCCGCGCTCCATGTTCGTCAGCCAGGTGTTGGGGACGGGGATGGGGTGCATAATAAGCCCGATGGTGTTCTGGATGTTCTACAAGGCGAACAACATCGGCATGGAGGACGGCTTCCCGGCGCCGTACGCCAAGATCTACAGGGGGATAGCTCTCCTGGGCGTCAATGGCTGGGACCAGCTGCCGCGCTACTGCCTCCGCTTCTGCCTCGCCTTCTTCCTCCTCGCCATCGCCATCTGCGCGCTCAAGGAGGTCGCCAAGCAGCGCGGGTGGTGGATCCAGGACTTCATCCCCAGCGCCCTCGGCATGGCCGTGCCCTTCTTCCTCGGCTCCTTCTTCACCATCGACATGTGCGTCGGTAGCCTCGTGCTCTTCCTCTGGTCCCGGAGTGATCCCGTCAGGGCGCACACCTTCGCCCCCGCCGTCGCCTCCGGCCTCATCTGCGGCGACGGCATCTGGTCCTTGCCGGCGTCGATCCTCTCGCTGGCCAACGTCAGCCCGCCGATGTGCATGCGCGTCTTCTCCACCGCCACCAACGAGAAGGTCCAGCTCTTCCTCAGGACGCTGCCCGCGCCGCCATGATCGATATCATATGCCTTCTTCTTCTTGTTGGTTTTTTGGATCGATCGGTGGATTGATCGTGTTCAACGTCCATGTACGTATATATGCATGCGTGTAGGTTGATTAATTAGTTTTTAGTGATTACTTAATATTTCTATCGCTTAGCCTTAATTGTACTGTTGACATGTTGTACCTAATTAAGTGTAGAAGAGAAGCAGCTGGTGTAGCATACATGTGCACTCTCTTTCTTTTTATTATTGATTGATTCTTAAATTCATTCGTTATACTTCACACGATTAATTGTACAGATTAAGATATACGTCCATCAGTCCATGTAAAAAGATTGATAGCATGCGTGCTTGCATATTCATGGTCTGACTGACTGAATGATCAATTGTGAGACTCTGCAGGGAGATTGATTTTACTCTTGATGAAATGTCCCCTAATGTTATGCATATCATCTAAAAATTTATTAAAGATTTTTTTAAAAATGGTAATATAAGTTAAATGTGGTATGTTACCTTACAAATATACAAGTTCAAACTAGACCTATACAATTATACAAAAAAATAACAATTTGGAATGTGAATTACACTACTTTCCATTCGCGAGTCAAGTTTGTTTTCTTACTTGTATAAGTTAAGTTTAAATTATATGTCTACGAAGTAATATATACATATTTATTTATCTTATCATTTTTTCTAAAACATGATAACTTTTTGGGCGGCATGGAAAATGAGGAGACATCCCTCAACTCTCAGCAATGTTCATGTAGTGTAGCTAGAAACTAACACTTCATCAAGTTTAATTAGCAATTGCAGTACTCCATCTATATATGGCCATATGGCCCGTGGCCCGGTCCAAGGCACACCAATTTGGCTCGGCCCAAGCACGGCACGGCTCGATTGGGGTCGTGCTCGTGCCGGCCTGGCTCGACAACCTGGCCGTGCTTGGGTCGCTCCCTCGTCATGGTGGGCCGGCCCGGCCCGGCACGATCGAAAAATAAATAGTAGAGGGATGAAAAATAGACTTAATAACTATATAAGGCAAGGCTCAAAGACAAGAGTAATACAAAATAGACTTATTTCTAGCCATATGGACACAGCCCACTGAGTTTGGGGAGGAAAAATAGACTTATTCTGTGGAGAAGCACGATGGGCATCGTGCCTTCGGACCGGCCCAGCATGGCCCGAGTCTTACTGGGCCGTGTGTGCAACCCGTGGGCTGGCACGACATGGCCCCACGTGTAGATCGGGCCATGCCGGCTCGACTGAACTCGGCCTAGGGCTGGCCGTGCCGAGCGGACCATATGACCATCTATAACTCCATCCATCCTAAAATATAAACATGTTTGAACTTGACACAATATTCGAGATACTACTTTGATCAACAATATCTATAAAAGTAAAATATTGTAAATAAAAAGAGTTGCATATTATGATAACTTGGTTAACGATAAACCTAGTAACATTTAATTTTACATGATTGCTTTTTTTTTTACTATTATTAATAGTTAAAGTTAAAAATGTTTGACTCACCTTTATTCTAAAAATACTAATATTTTAGGATAGAGAACGTACTATATATACGTGGACTTCAGTTTATGTAAGCAAACTTTTGGGTTATGGCAAAATCAATAAAAATCAGAATGATTTATAATATAAAACGAAGAGAATACTAATCTATTTTATCAATAACTAATTAATTAGCATGAAATGAATGAGTGAACATCCACTTAAGTGATTAAAATAGTTTTCCCTCCTTTGATTCTCAAATTCATTCTTTTTTTCTTCACACAATTAATTGTATAAATTAAGGCGTTTGATATGTCCATGTAAAAAAGATTGGTTGCATGCGTTCTTGCATACTAGGTGATTCCCCGCGCTTTGCTGCGAGAATTTCTAAGAAATTCTCAATATATTCTTTCAATAATCAAGCAAATGATATTAATATGTGTGAAACATATATATGGATAAGTATATATTAAATATTATAAAAGTAATAGATAAATTTATTAAAATATTGTGCAAATGATGTGAGATGTGTACCTTGCATGTTGATATGTAGAATTAAATAAATTGTAGATGATGTTATATGCTTGCATGAGGTTAATTATGTAATTATTGCTAGTGGTTGATGATGTGGCATGGTTGCATGTTGAGCTTTAGACTTAGTGGGTTATAACTTTATAGAAAGTATAGATTCGTTGTCTGTCTGACTGACTGGATAATTGTGAAACTCTCTGCAATGTTCATGTACTGTAGCTAGAAATTAACACTTTATCAGGTTTAATTAGCAATTACAGTACCAGTAATATATGTGTGGACTCCAGTTTATCTAAGCAAACTTCTAGGTTCTGCCAAAATCAGTATATATTCAAACGGAGGCAACTGTGCAAGCATTCTCATATTGAACCATGGATTCATTGAGACAACTGTTGATAGAGGAGATCAAACTGTGTTTATAGACTAAACTGAAGCTTGATTACACAGTTTGCCAGGACTCCTAGTTTAAGCCCCTACGATGTGGATCGATACATATATACACAAAGGTTTGACACCTGAGAAAATGATTAGTTTCCCTACATGGATCATGCAGCTATCTCATGTCATGGAGCGTTGCCAAGAAGGCGTCCAACTTCACGTTGTCACCTCGAGACAAGAACTTGATGCAGATGGGCGCCCTGGCATCCATGAGTGTCAGCATCGACTGCAGGAGCGAGCCGAGGCCGTCACCGCAGATGAGCCCGGACGCCAGCGCCGGCGAGAGCATCCTCCCGCGGCCGGCGTCGATCTTCTCCCACAGGTACGCCACCAGGCTGCCGATGCACATGCCGATGGGCACGCGCGGCGGCATGAAGAAGGTGATGGCCATGCCGATGGTGCTCGGGATGTAGCCCCGGATGCACCACTTCTTCCGGTTGGCCACCTCCCGGAGCACGCTGAGCGCCAGGGCTAGCACGAAGAAGATCTTGAAGAGGAGCATGCTGTGCCTGGGGAGGCCTTGCTCGCCGACGCTGAGCATGGCGAAGCCGCGGTACAGCTTGGCGTAGGGCATGTCGCCCATGTCGCCGTTGCCCGTCTTGTACACCCTGTAGAACACCCAGAACACGGTGGGGTTGATGATGCAGCCGACCGTCGTGCCGATCACCTCGCTGATGAACACGGCGCGGGGCGACGTGAGCGTCAGGTACCCCGTCTTGAGGTCTTGGGCGACATCGGCCGCGTTGCCCAGGATCGATATCGTGATCCCACCGGCGACCAGGGCGGCGACCACGCCGCCGCTCTTGATGCCGACCCACGAGCCGAACACGAACATGGCGATCTTGCAATAGGTGCTAGCCAGGTTCATGTCGGTGACGCCGAAGCCGTAGGCGTTGCAGAAGGCGAAGACGGGTGCGGCGAGGTAGATGAGCGCGACATGGCTGTACCTCAACTGTGGGTAGAGGTGAGGGATGGCGACGATGGAGACGATCGACAGGAGGACATAGCAGCCAATGGTGACCGAGTCTGGTATCTCGTCCCGGAGGAACACCTGCGCCCTGCGGCGATCATCGAAGCTCTTCACCGGCTGATCGGCGATGTCGATACCCTGGAATGGCTGCACATTACCACCACCACCTTGCATTGCCTGCCGACGGCGCTTGACCATGGCGCATGCTGTCCGGGCCATGATGCAGAGGAAGACAAAGAGGCAGTCGGCCATTATCATGGACAAGCCGATGAACACCTTGTAACCTCTGATGCCGTTAAGGCTGTTGGGCCCGAGGTTGCTTGGGTACCAGATGCCCTCCTTCGTCTCGATGTATGGCCAAATTATACCGCACGAGATGATTGTGCCAATGAAAACGGAGAACACGATCATGTACGGGCACATCATGCCGATGCCGACATTGGTCATGGAGAAATCGAAGAAGAATCTGATAGTAAAAGTGAACAAAATTAATCAACATTTCTCAATCAACCACTACGCTAGCTGATGAATTCCATGCATGTCTGATTGGCATTAAACAGACAGATGGTGAGCGATTCTTTTGCAGTTCTTGCGTACCCGTGTTTATATGCCTCGAGGCCAAATGTGGGGAAGAATTTGAAGCCGCAGCCCGGCCCGGAGGCGAAGAACCACTGGAAGAGCGACCATGCCATGGTTCCTCCAAACGATTTAAACAATAATGTCACTTGCTCCCTGCAAACACAAATAATGAATTTGATCATGTTATATCTAAGGCTTCGAATAGTACTTGATCCATGTGAAGTTTAATTGATGATACCTTGCTTGTTTGACACCTTGAGGTGTATGGAAGCTATTGATGAGGTGCGCTGTTGCTGTGCCGCTGGGGAATGTCAACCGGTGCCTAATGATCATGACCTTCCTGAAGGGCATGATGATGAACATGCCAGCAAAGCTGATAAGGAAGAGGAAGGTGATCATCCTGGCAAAGCTTGGCTCCTCAATGTTATTTTGGGCGTTGACATCCCCTACAGCTGCTTTCTTGCCCATTGCAAGAACATATGTCCCAAACCCACCTATGTAAGGAAGTACGGTTATGTTAAAGATAAACATAATAGAGTGCACACAATTCTATCAACTACTATATATATATATACCGGTGAATGTGATCGAGGAGCATGCGACGACACAGGTCTGGATGATGGTGTTCTCTTGGCGTGTGAATGGCAGGTGTGACACTGCGAAGTAGTCGAGAATGCGGATCGACGCACGGGATACACAAAAACCGAGGAGGCCGGCTGGGATGCTGAACGACGGAATGAATCCAGAGCTCAAGGTGACCTTCATGGCGACGACGCTGAGAGTTACACTAAGGATGAAGCTCACCACCAACGATCGTGGCGTTATTGTTTCCGACAATGATGGCACAGGCTCTGCCTCAAAGGCATGCTCTGTTGAAAGGCCTTCCTGTAAATCATTGGCAGGCTCCATTATATTGTAGGGAAACTATTTATATATATATCTATCCTTTGGGGCTAAGAAACCTTGGTTATTGTTTGATTCTGTGTGTATATCTTGGTTTTTGCAACCAAGACACACACACAGAATCAAAATGCTGGCAGCAATGGAAGAAGGGGACTAGGGGAGGCCTTTTATAGAGAGCTAGACAGTCAATTACCAGCCAATTGTTTCCAAGTATAGTTTATATGCCTTTTCTTAATTTTGTCAATGTTTAATCTATAACATACACATGCAGATGTTTATTAATAGTACCATGAACCAAATAAAGAGCAATGAGCTCATGCAAAGAAAAGGAAATGAGTGTTGTGGAACTAAAAATAGTAGGAAGAAAGAAATAGAGTGAAATTGAAAGAACTCTACCATCCAACTTGCAATGTCCATAAATTACCTGTTACAAAAGTGAATGGTTCTGATTCTTGACTAATAGCGCACTAACCAAACATGTAGCTTCTTCACCTCTACAAATTAACCTCATCATTCTTGTGCAATTTCAGACTAAAGATCAATTTCTCGAACAAGTTACCAGGGGCGATCTGCCAAAGAGGAAAAGGGCACAACGGCAAAGAGGAAAAAGCTTGGAGTCAGCTAGTGATCTGATAGAGAGTTCATTGGCAGAGCATGCAGTTGAAGGGGAACCAATTCCATAATAGACGGAGAAGATCACCGTGCAGTTGATGGTGGCGCTACCAGTCATCGTTAATATAAATCCTGTATTCATGTCTGAGATGGCGCCATCCTTGAACATCCCAGCAAGCCATTCTGAGCCTCTTCTTCCTCAAGATACGAACACGCAGGCTACAACAATTCAATGTGTTCAAGAGGCCTTTCATATGCTAGCAGAACACCTTCATCCAAGTTTCAAACATGTATAGTTGCCTATGCAAGCATCAAGTGGTGAATATACGCTTCTGATAGGAGAAATTCAATTCAGATGAACACGAATAGCATCTATCACTACGAGTACAAGTGTACAAGAGAGGGGGATCAACAGTACTATCACTGGGTTCAGATGACCCCAATGACGTCCAGCTGACCTAGTGAGTTCACCAGTATTCTATATGCAGTGACCCTAGCAGCCAACGCTTACTAACCCCAGCGTATTGAACTGCAGCAACTTACGGGCAAAAAGCTAAGACAGTATGGCTCATCTGTTTGAAAATTAATTACACAATTCAATTTGTATCAGAAATAGTAAGCCCATTTCCCAGTAGTTGTTAGGGGCTTAGGGCGTAGTCAGTCCACCAGACCACCACCAATACCACAGCTTAACATATATATTTGGTGTGTTAACCAATTAGCTAATTATAGCTATGTAGTGGGTCTATGCATGCATTAGGCTACCATTATTCTAATCAACTATTAGACGTCAAGCCTTTTTTAAGTTCGCAAATAACTTTGACAATTTGATAACTTGCTTGTGTGGTTGAAAGAATTAAGTTTTGTTACATAGCTTCAAGCCCCCAACTCTGTGCAAAATATAGAGTTTATCGTCTGAAATAAAAGTGAGTTAAAAATTTATTCTAGTGCAAATGAAGAGAGCTCACTGAAACAACCCCAATCAACTCATGGCCCTAACTCCAAAACTTTTGGAGCTAAAAATACATAGCTTTAAAAAAAAAATAGAACCAACAAATACAACAGTATTATAGACCGAGCGATGACCCCGGTGGCTCAAAATCATGGTTCCGCGTATAAGGAAATAACAACCGTCACTATGCATAGCCAGGTAAAATATAAGTAAATCATCATCGCTGATGTGTTGGTCCCCTTCCTAGCCTTTTACAATGCCAATGATGCTGGCATCACATATCTGAACCACTATGTTATAAAATACCGAGATTGTCAACTTGACAGGCACCGTGATACTTGGGTTCTTGATATAACTGGTGGAAATGGCGAGGTAATTGGAAGTTTTACAATCCAAATCACACCCCAGGTGGTAGGTTGCATCTATGAACCCTGTAAATTTTTGGGTTCTCTACAGATTCAACCAAGATAGCCTAGTTCTACAGGAAGCTACCGCAATACAACACAATTCACCAAGGTCTACTGCACACTCTGCACTGGAGCTTAGATCCACCAAGCTAAACATCAACAATGGCAAGTAACAAAGAGGAACCGAAATGCACGGCGATAGATAGATATGGAGATAGAGTTTTCCTTACCGCTGCCTGTGCGCACACCGCCCACTCGCCGTCGTGCGAACTCCGGCGAGAATGGCATCGCCGCGCCGGCGGAGAGCGGAGGAGGAGAGGCATGATTGCTGCGACTGGACAGTGGGGGCCACCTGTCATCGAGCGTCACGAGTGGCCCAGCAAGCCACCCCATCAGTAGCGGTCCAACTTTATATTGGTCGGCCCATTTTCGGCCTGCAAAATGCCCACCCTGCCTCTAGGGTTTCGCGGATAAGTATTAAGGCGACGAGGAACCAAGCCACTCCTCGCTCCCCGCCGCAGCCGCCGCCGCCGCTCCATTCTCCTCAGCTGCGGCTCGGCTCCTTCCACGGAGAGGCGCGGGAAATCACGGTTGTCGCAGCCAAGATCTCCTCCATTCCAAACCCATCCAAGATTCCAAGGTGAGCATCCAATCCTCGCTTGCAAACACAACTGCCATGGCCAAAATCGATGCGTACTTAGGAGAATGTTTCTTCGTTCGATTTGAGCAGCTAAAAGCTTGAGAAAGTAATCAAATCCATCCTGATCCTTGCGTTTAGATTATGGGCTTGTGGTCAGTGTTCGTTGGGGCAGTTTTTCTTTTCTTTTTGGTGATGAAACAGCACGAAATTATCAGTGTCTAAGCAGTGTGGATGTTGTATGAGTTAATTGTAGCCTTTTTCGTAGTAATTTTAGCTCTAATTCCAGGTTGTGCTATTCGGGAGAGATTCTTGCGTTGAGGAGAGGGGGATGAATAGAAGCATTTGCCACCACCTTCTCACTCAGTGCAAAACCATAAGAGAGCTCCAAAGAATCCACGCCCAGGCCCTCGCACACGGCCTCCACCCGAACCACCAGTCCATCTCCTGCAAAATCTTCCGGTCCTATGCTGAGTTTGGCCGCCCTGCTGACGCGCACAGGTTGTTTGATGAAATCCCCCACCCTGACATTATCTCCTTCACCAGCCTCATGTCCCTTCACCTCCAGTTAGATCACCACCAGAAAGCTATATCTGTGTTCTCGCGCGCCATTGCTTCTGGCCACCGCCCTGATGGCTTTGCTGCTGTTGGTGCCCTCTCGGCCTCTGGTGGGTTAGGGGATCAGCATATTGGTAGCGCGGTGCATGGCCTGATTTTTCGGTGTGGGTTGGACTCGGAGTTGGTCGTTTGTAATGCTTTGATTGATATGTATTGTCGATGTGGCAAGTTTGAGCCTGCACAGGCTGTATTTAATGGAATGCTTCTAAAAGACGAGGTCACTTGGGGTAGCATGCTGTATGGTTACATGAAGTGTGTTGGTGTGGATTCAGCGTTGTCGTTCTTTTATCAGATGCCTATGAAGAGCACAGTTTCTTGGACAGCACTGATCACTGGTCATGTTCAAGACAAGCAGCCTATCCAAGCACTTGAGCTGTTTGGTAGGATGCTTTTGGACGGCCATCGTCCTACTCATATTACAGTTGTAGGCGTGCTATCAGCTTGTGCTGATATTGGTGCTTTGGATCTTGGACGTGCCATTCATGGATATGGAAGCAAATCTAATGCTACCACGAATATAATTATCACAAATGCTCTGATCGATATGTATGCAAAGAGTGGAAGCATTGCTATGGCATTTTCCGTATTCGAAGAAGTTCAAATGAAGGATGCATTCACATGGACAACTATGATTTCAAGTTTCACTGTCCAGGGTGATGGGAGGAAAGCTGTTGAGCTCTTTTGGGATATGCTAAGGTCTGGGATACTTCCAAACAGTGTCACATTTGTCTCAGTTTTGTCAGCATGCAGCCATGCTGGGTTAATACAAGAAGGCAGAGAATTATTTGATAAAATGCGTGAAGTCTACCATACTGATCCCCGGCTTGAGCATTATGGATGCATGGTTGATTTGTTAGGACGGGGTGGACTCCTAGAAGAAGCCGAGTCTCTGATAGATCATATGGATGTGGAGCCTGATATTGTTATTTGGAGGTCACTTCTTAGTGCATGTCTAGCTCATGGCAATGATAGATTAGCTGAGATCGCTGGAAAGGAAATTATAAAGAGAGAACCTGGGGATGATGGTGTTTATGTGCTTCTTTGGAACATGTATGCCTCATCAAATAGATGGAAAAAAGCTCTGGATGTGAGGAAGCAGATGTTGAGTAGAAAAATATACAAAAAGCCAGGTTGCAGTTGGATTGAAGTTGATGGTGTCGTCCATGAATTCTTGGTAGAGGACAAGACACATGATGCTAGAAGGGAAATTTATGGCACCTTGGAAGACATGGCTAGGCATTTAAAGATGGATCCCTTACCATCTCCATTAGTGTTAACTGATGGAGAACACATGCTCTAGAAACGCATATTCTCCCTTTTTTTCTTAATGACCAAAAAACCGAATTGAGGATGACATGCTGATATTTTTCTTTTTGTTAATGGCAAGGCACCATAGTTCTGTTTTGATTTGTTTGATTAACCAGTTAGTAATAGCCAAATGTAACAGACTGATGTTATTTAATTGAAAATGCAGAATTGTAGAGATTTATTTCAGATGTCATACTGTTATAAACCTGCAAACTATGCTATATCTGTATTTTGTTTGTGTTCTCTTGGTCGAAAAAAGAGTAAAGACTGCAAGGCATCCTAGTTCAAGTTATGGACTTGATTCTCCTCATTTTAGAGCTATCTTGCTGACTAGCACGCTACCTCTGAATGTTTTACTCATTTACATTTTTTAATAAACGACTTATTTATGCGTGCCAAATTTCTAAATATCTGATTTACCTACTATTAGATGTGCTCCGGAGATGAGATTGATGGAGATACGAGGGTTGAAGCGACACATCAGAGGGATATAAGACGCTACAAGTGTGAATTTTGCACGGTTGTTAGGTCCAAAAAATGTCTCATCCGAGCTCACATGGTGGCTCATCATAAGGTATAAAATTAAGAGATATTTTATAGGAATATGGGCCATATTATGCCTTCTTATGGTTTAAAGGCAATATGAACTGAATTAAATTGAATTATTTGACCATGATGGTTCTCTGATTGGAGTTTAGGTTCCATCAATCGATATGTTTGTGCTTTTGTCAATTTCTTCTGCTCTTGTCGATTTGGATCATTATATGAATTTCTGATGCCCTTGCTCCAAATTTATCATTAGGAAGAACTGGACAAATCAGAAATCTACAAGTCAAATGGGGAAAAGGTTGTTCATGAAGGGGATCACACCTGCAAAGAGTGCGGTGCTTCTTTCCAGAAACCAGCTCATCTGAAGCAGCATGTGCAAAGTCATTCTGATGAGGTTGGCATTTCTCATATGCGAATACAACATGATATTAGTGTTTTCGTTGTAATGTTGCTGGGATTAGTTTTCATGGAAAACATTTAAACATAACATTCTTTTATAGTTTCTCTCCATCTGTTGATCTGGCTGTCAGGGAAATTGTTCTATTCTACTTCAATTTGCTAAAAATAAGTGTTTTGCAGGATATAGATGTTTAACAGTGTGAAGCATTGGATCCCAAAGAACTCCAAAATGCGATGAGGCATATTTAATCTTGTGTGGACTAGTAACAGGTTGGGATGACCTCCTGTGAAGCTCCAACAGGATTGCCTCCTCACGCTCTTTCAGGAGGTTTGTTCTTGCTTGTATCAGTTTTTTTTTTACTATTTTGATTACTACACAACTTAATTGGATAGCCTACATCTCCTTGTTTCCAATTAAGTACTAATGTCTCCTTGGTTGTATGCACGTGTGCTGGAATTCATTTTATCGATTTGCCTTGGTATGCTATACATGATATCTTTAATTTTTATTAGTAACAAAGCAAGTGGGTTGTTTTTTACAGCATGTATATACGTAAATGGTGAAAACAGATTACTGCTTAATTACTGACTAGTTGCTGGCTGTTTTACATCTTTTTGATGTTGCAAATCTTGTCAAATGGATCCATGCAGTGAATTTGGGAGGTTATCTTCTCCTTTGTTTTAATGTTCTCTTTCTCACTGTCTTTGGGCTTCTGGAACCTGGTTTTGGAGGTCCTTAGTCGGAGCAAAGAGGGGATCCAAAATCAAAATATCATCTCAGAAAGCTAGGGCCTTCTGTAATAGGTTCATTAGCTCGCTATGGTGTTGATATCTCCATCATATACAAAACTACAATATGTTCAGTTGCAAATTATATATGATTTTTTTTCTTTTTGCTGATAAACACCTATGCACAACTTTTTGCTGATAAATCCATTGCAACGCATGGGTATTTAGTTAGTAGGCATTGAATAGAATAGGTTATGTGGATCCTTTGGAGAATAAGGTTAGCAATATCCTTCATTTATCCTGTTATTTCTCTGGGCCTCCTTTTGGGAGCTTTGAGAAGATGTGAGAGGATCCAACATCAAAATGTCACCTCAGAAAGCTAGGACTATTCTTCATTGGTTCTCAGCTCGCTATGGTGATTATACTTCCCTTTGCCTCTATAGTGTTAATGGAAAACACTGAACATTTATATATTCGCTGCATTATATTCCGTTTACCAGTTTCCTTGATAATTTATGAGTATAAAAGAAATGTGTAAGCTTACAACAGCTTCAGTATTGACTCGTTCCCTTCTTGACTGTAGAGATCGTTCATTTGCCCACTTGAAGACTGCCCTTTCAGCTACATTAGGAAAGATCACTTGAACCGTCATATGCTTAAGCATCAAGGGAAGCTGTTTACCTGCTCTGTGGATGGTTGCGGTAGAAAGTTCAATATCAAAGCAAATATGCAAAGGCATGTAAAGGAAATCCATGAGGATGAAAATGCTACTAAAAGCAACCAGCAGTTTGTTTGCAAGGAGGAGGGCTGTAACAAGGTTTTCAAGTATGCTTCAAAGCTGAAGAAACATGAAGAGTCACATGGTATGTCCTCAGTTACTTATAATGGACCAGGCAATGCCTTATAAATTTCATAACTAAAAAACTGGCTCAATCCATGTATTATTATTAATCATGCTAATGGTATCCCCAGAATTAAGTTAATTTGTGTTGTTCTGGCAGTGAAATTGGACTACGTGGAAGTAGTCTGCTGTGAACCAGGCTGCATGAAGACATTCACAAATGTCGAATGTTTGAGGGCTCATAATCAGGATTGCCATCAATATGTTCAGTGTGATATCTGTGGGGAAAAACACCTGAAGAAGAACATTAAGAGGCACCTACGAGCCCATGAGGAGGTGCCATCTACTGCAAGGATAAAATGCAGCTTTGAGGGCTGTGAATGCTCTTTTTCCAATGTAAGTCTATTATCCCCAAATGTGCTGATGCGTTGTTTGTTGTCTTCCTCTTCTTTAACGGTAGCTTTAGGCGTATCTGGTGTGGATTGAAACTTGTTACCTGTCCCATCTATTGCAGAAATCAAATTTAACCAAACATATAAAGGCGTCCCACGATCAAGAAAAACCTTTCGCCTGTCGAATCACGGGGTGTGAAAAGGTGTTTCCATACAAGCATGTCAGGGACAACCATGAGAAATCCAGCGCTCATGTATACACTCAGGTGAGTTTTGCTACCGATCGTTAGCTCTTCCGCGCGGCTTGTGCTTACTTGCCCAACTCATTTTTGAGTGACAACTGACAAGCTTTACCACTTCCAGGCAAACTTCATGGAGATGGACGAGCAGTTGCGCTCGTGTCCTAGAGGTGGACGGAAGAGGAAAGCTGTGACTGTTGAAACTCTTACGCGCAAGAGGGTGACCATGCATGGCGATGCTTCGTCATTGGACAATGGAACTGAGTACCTACGCTGGTTGCTTTCTGGTGGGGATGATGATTCGAGCCAAACTCATTAGCCGTACCATCTTGCATCTGATTGTGAATGTCTCAATGCTTTGTCGTAAAGGGGTGTGCTAGCCCACTCACGTCGGTAGTTATATGGCCGTGGTGTTTTTGTTGTAAGTAGTTGATCTGAATTTTAGAAAGTGCAACAGTTTTAGTCTTTTAGAGGAAGCCCACTAGTATATATTTGTAGCCTAATGGCGCAGTTTGAGTTGTGTGAGTTGTAAGCATTTTGATTCTGTAATGTTTTGACCACTGTTCTTGGAACCTCAATTTAGTGGACTTGTTGAATGCAAAAATGATGCGATGACAAGTTTTGGTTTCTTCTTGACAAGGTCGTACCTGAAGCAATTGTTCCGACTTGTGCAAAAATAACGGTATTTGTCATGAGCATGTTTTTGTTTGGAAGTAATATCTTGTTGGATGGTCAAAATAAGAGTCACATTTTTTGAAGGCGTAATGGCAAATTGGGACTGTATCGTCAACAGATATCTGCTTAAACTTGGGTCCTGTACTGCTGTTCGATGGGCAATGTTGACCTCAATTCATTCAGTCCAGTTAGTTTCTTGTGTGAAATTTCTTCCAATTAAAAAATGTTATCTCATCCGGCTCATAATATAATATTTTCCTCATATTTTTAGACGAAAGTAGTATAATTTGACACATTTGATAGTAATAAAGTTATAAGTGTGATATTTCAAAATTTCTCCTAATTTTTTATTATAAAATAAAAATATACAAGAGGAATAATAAATTAGTGATATGCTTAATAGGATTAAAAAAAGGTAGATCCACACGTCAGCTACCCGCAAGGTCACGACTAGTAAGCATCTACGACCAGCCGCGAGCAGAGAGCCACACCACCCAACCAACTAATTGGTTATACCAGACCACGCGCGTGTGGGTATAAAATAGCTGTTATATACCCCCGCTCTCAGATGGTTCAAAACTCACCTCCCACCTCAATCAAAAACCGATCAAAGGTCCCTCCATGTTAGTCAAATATCGGTTAAACTCGCATGTGACTTTCCCCACCATCCTCACTCTTCTCAGCCCTCATCTCGTAACGACGTAGTAATGCGATGTTCATTGTGCAATAACACCATATCTTACTTGCAGTAATAACATTGAAATGTAATTATAATATAGTCACGACGGATCTACTTTTGATAACCACTTTTTTTCTAATATTATAGTGTAAATGGTTTTTAAAAGTAGTACATGATGTGAGATATATTACTTTTCTAAGATTGATTTTTTTAAAAATCTAACTATACACAAGTAGTAATGTTGTAGCATTATTTTTACTGTTATATGTTTTAAGTTACTACATTCACATCACATCGTTACTGCAAAATGTATTAACGACTATAAGTTTCACATGTACTCACTAGGGGAGGGTTGGTGCATTCTCCTCACTATAAAACATGGTTTGTTGAGACGATTAGTTTTTTATGAAATCGGTTTCTTTTATAACGCGTGGAAGAGATCTTGTATGCAGCTCGATGATATATATATATATACCTAATTAAAAAATACGTAAGGCTTCCGGCCTCCGCCTCTTTCCGTCCCTCCCGGCGACCCCATCTCTCCCTTGTGCTTCTGTTTGCCATTGCCGTGAGGATACCCCTACAAATACCACATAAGATTAGGTGGTGAGATAGAGGAGAGAAGTGAAGAGAGATGATGAGCCACGTCTCATCCAAGATATAACCTCTACACAATCTTTTAGGAAAATGGAAAGAGAAAGCGAAATAGTGTGAGAGTGAGTTAATTAAAGAAGATTTTAGAGTTTGTGTGCTAGAGGTAATATATTGTACATGTTACCTCTTAATTAATTAATTTATAGATGATATGGTTAAAATTAGAGGTGATACTCACATCCACTATAAAACTTACCCTGAGAATCAGTACAATTAGGTGGACAAAAATAATTCATAAAACTAAGTAAAAAGACATGACAACTTCATAAGACCAGTTTTACCCTTAGCCCGTACCCGTGTCTCTCTATCTGACCACACAAGAATCGATCCCCACCTCTCTCTTCCAGGAACCCTATATCCCAAATCTCATCGTCTCTTCCAAGGCTGCGTTCGCTAGTAGGAGTTCCCAACACACACAGTAAACATGGAAAACGGAACGATCCATTAGCGCGTGATTAATTAAGTATTAGCTAACTTTTTTCAAAAATGGATTAATTTGATTTTTTTAAATAATTTTTGTATAGAAACTTTTTGTAAAAAAACACACCGTTTAGTAGTTTGAAAAGCGTGCGTGCGAAAAACGAGAGAAGTGAGTTGGAAAAAAGGGGATGAAGAACACAGCCTAAATCAAGAGCAAATCAATTAAAATCGAGCGTGATGAAATAGGTGATTGCAATGGAATAGCTCGTGGAGAGGATTTTGGTGAGTAGAGAAGCAAGGCGAGCAGTGGCTTGGGTGGTGGCGGGAAACGGAAGCGGGCGCTGTGGCAGTCAGGTCTGCAGGTAGGTTGGGCGGTAGCAGCAAGCGGCTGCTGCGATTGCGGCATGGACGGCAGGCGGTTTGGGCGGCAGTGGCGACAGCGTTAACAAGTTGTTTGGGCGGCAGAGGCAACAACAACAAAGCCACACTACATCACCAGCAGCAGGAGGAAGATGGTTGTAACCTCCCAGCAGTGTTGTATTGTGTAGTTAGGGTTGTCAATAGCTAGATTTTGGATCAATCATATGATGTGTTAATCTTTCAATTTCATGGGAAAGGGCATCTTTATCCTAATTTTCATAAAAACCAATTTTCTAACGGTATTCGTGTAATCTGTCAATCCAATGACAAGTATATTGGGTTCTAACCGTTTTTGATGGAAGATATGCAATTACATTTTGGGCCTGTTCGATTGGTGCCATTTTAAAACATATCATTGTTTGGTAAAATTAATAAATATATGGTTGTGTTTAATTTGTTATCAAACATTCATAATGCATTGGAAAAAATTTTAGCAACAACACATAATCCTAGTTTACTAAAATTTGATAATATTATCAACTTACCAAAATTTTAGTACAGTAAATTTTGGAAAGATTGATTTTAGCAGTAATCTGAACATCCTTTTTTTCGATGACAGATCCACGGTACCTGTTCAAACCAGTAACAAATATGCAATTGGCCCGACTAAAAAAGCAGGTCCACATGTCAACTGCCCGCGAGGCCACGACTAGTAAACATCTACCGACCAGCCGCGAGCCGGGAGCCACGCCACCCAACCAATCCCACCATTTCCCGCCGTGGGACGATCTGCGCCGTCGGATCGATCTCACGGACGGCCGCAACTCCCCCAGCACAGAGACCACCCCGATTGGTTGGGGCATCCACGTGTCGTGCTCCGACTGGTCCAGGTCAGACTCATGACGTCCCGGCCAACGCGACGGGGGCGCAACTAGATCTCGGCCCGTTCAAGTCACCTCCCCCCCTTATAAATCGCCCACGAACCCATAAAACTCAAACTCACCTGAAGGTTTTCGGATCGCAAAGCCAAACTCGAACAAGGGAGAAGAGACGAGAAGCTTCGAGAGAGGAGGAGGAGGAGGCGAGCGCGTCGTGGTGGTGGTGTTGGCGGCGATGGATCGGGTTCGCGGATGCGCGTTCCTGCTCGGCGTCCTGCTCGCAGGTGCGATCTCTCTCTCGTCTTGCGGTTTTCCCTGTTCCTCGTTTGGATCTGTGTGTGCTTGCGCGCGCCTAGATTTGTCTATTGCTGTTGTGCTGGAGTTCGATCTGAGATGATCCGGATCTGTTGTTTTTTTTCCTCAACGAGATGATCCGGTAAATGGTTTTAGAGTGACACTGATGGGCCGTATGGATCGTGGTGGTTAGTTAGGAGAGATTTGATTTTTTTTTTATACATCACAAATTGAGGTGCGATTAAACTTAGATGCCGCCGGTAGGTGAAGGTGGCGAGTCTGGCGACTCCAAGAAATAAGGGTGTAGTTGCTGATTCTGTGATCTGGGGTTTATGATATATCCTAGTAGTGTTAAGTGATTTTTGTTGGAGTTCGTTTGTTAGATACTGTTTTGACTGCAGTGATGCCATGATCTGTCCTGTGCATTGGTAGCGGTAGAGTTTTACTTTCACAATTCTGCAGAATATGCTTGTAGTAAAATATGTCTAGAATCTCTCAATGGTCACAAGCTCGCCAACACTGAATAGTTTAGAGGCGCAAAATGTGCTAGAATGGCATGAATGAAACGGGCTGCCTAGATTTTCACCTTAGAAACTTACTTGGTCTCGTAATTCATGTTACTCTTTTAAAATCACATGAATTATTTAACTGTGTATATGTGTGCCAATACATGATAAATGGTGAATTGATAGAACATGTAGCTTACATACTGCCACTGCTCCTCTGTTTGCAGGATCCCTGTTTGCATTTTCTGTTGCGAAGGAGGAGACCAAGAAGCTCGGTACCGTGATCGGTATTGATCTTGGTACAACCTACTCGTGTGTCGGTGTGTACAAGAATGGTCATGTCGAGATTATCGCCAATGACCAGGGTAACCGTATCACACCCTCATGGGTTGCATTCACCGATAGCGAGAGGCTCATCGGTGAGGCTGCCAAGAACCAGGCGGCTGTGAACCCAGAGAGGACCATCTTTGACGTCAAGCGTCTCATTGGAAGAAAGTAATGCCACTTTACCCTATGCTTGCTCTTCTTTCCTGTGGTTGATCACTGGTGCCTGACCTGACCTGTATAATTATTCTTGCAGGTTCGAAGACAAGGAAGTTCAGAGGGACATGAAACTTGTCCCCTACAAGATTGTGAACAAGGACGGTAAGCCCTACATTCAGGTCAAGATCAAGGATGGAGAGAACAAGGTCTTCAGCCCTGAGGAGGTCAGTGCTATGATCCTTGGAAAGATGAAGGAGACTGCTGAGGCATACCTTGGCAAGAAGATCAACGATGCTGTTGTGACTGTTCCTGGTTAGTAATGACAAGCCATTCATGTGCTTAGTTAACTCAAGCGGTGATTCTTCGGATGCCATTGCTCACTTCTGTTTGTTCATGTTTTCAGCGTACTTCAATGACGCGCAGAGGCAGGCAACCAAGGATGCCGGTGTCATTGCTGGCCTGAATGTTGCTAGGATCATCAATGAGCCAACTGCTGCTGCTATTGCGTACGGTTTGGACAAGAAGGGTGGTGAGAAGAACATCCTTGTCTTTGACCTTGGTGGTGGGACATTCGATGTCAGTATCTTGACCATTGACAATGGTGTGTTTGAGGTGTTGGCCACCAATGGTGACACTCATCTTGGAGGTATGACTGATTTTATTTGCCCGTGGGTACTAAATATCTGCTTCTGTAGATCATAACAGTTGTAGAGTACTGTAGTTTGATTCAATGATTTTCATGCAATACATCTTGGTAAATTGGTGATCTTATACCTGCACATTCTCATTAGACTTTTCAGTAAAGGCACTCTGTCTTTTAGAAGATTGGCCATATTCATTTGCTTTCAAACTAATGACATGCGTTTTGTAGTTAGTTGGTCGTCTTATTATCTGGATAGTGCACTGTGATTGGCTCATATTTGACTGAACTGTCTCATCTCTTCAGGTGAGGACTTTGACCAGAGAATCATGGAGTACTTCATCAAGTTGATCAAGAAGAAGTACAGCAAGGACATCAGCAAGGACAACCGTGCTCTTGGAAAGCTGAGGAGGGAAGCTGAGCGTGCCAAGAGGGCCCTCAGCAACCAGCACCAGGTCCGTGTTGAGATTGAGTCCCTCTTTGATGGGACTGATTTCTCGGAGCCGCTGACCCGTGCCAGGTTTGAGGAGCTGAACAACGATCTGTTCCGCAAGACCATGGGACCTGTTAAGAAGGCTATGGACGATGCTGGCCTTGAGAAGAGCCAGATTCATGAGATTGTTCTTGTCGGTGGTAGCACCAGGATTCCCAAGGTCCAGCAGCTCCTCAGGGACTACTTCGAGGGCAAGGAGCCCAACAAGGGTGTCAACCCTGATGAGGCTGTTGCCTATGGTGCTGCAGTTCAGGGAAGCATTCTCAGCGGCGAGGGTGGTGACGAAACAAAAGGTTCGACCTTGATCACATACATTGTCCTTTGGTCTGGTAACAACTGTGATCATCTGTCTTACATATACTTATTGTGTTTTGATTTTGGTATGCAGATATCCTTCTCCTTGATGTGGCACCCCTTACCCTCGGTATCGAGACCGTTGGTGGAGTCATGACCAAGTTGATCCCCAGGAACACCGTCATCCCCACCAAGAAGTCCCAGGTGTTCACCACCTACCAGGATCAGCAGACAACCGTCTCCATCCAGGTAACAGACATAAGCAAACCTTCTCCTGACATTACATCCTGGTCAGAAAATTTCAGCTCAGACCACCTAACGCCTCTGAATCTCGCCTTGTGGTGTAGGTCTTTGAGGGTGAGCGCAGCATGACCAAGGACTGCCGTCTTCTCGGCAAGTTCGACCTCTCTGGCATTCCGCCAGCACCAAGGTTTGTTTGTTTGCTCATCTCTAGAGAAATGCTAGCTTGCTCAAATGGATAAATGAATCAAGTATCTGATATGTGTTGCTTTTGCCTGAAACTTTGCAGGGGCACCCCCCAGATTGAGGTGACCTTCGAGGTGGACGCGAACGGTATCCTGAACGTGAAGGCGGAGGATAAGGGCACCGGCAAGTCGGAGAAGATCACGATCACGAACGAGAAGGGGCGCCTGAGCCAGGAGGAGATCGACCGGATGGTGCGCGAGGCGGAGGAGTTCGCGGAGGAGGACAAGAAGGTGAAGGAGCGGATCGACGCCCGCAACCAGCTTGAGACGTACGTGTACAACATGAAGAACACCGTCGGCGACAAGGACAAGCTGGCCGACAAGCTGGAGAGCGAGGAGAAGGAGAAGGTGGAGGAGGCCCTCAAGGAGGCCCTCGAGTGGCTGGACGAGAACCAGACCGCCGAGAAGGAGGAGTACGAGGAGAAGCTCAAGGAGGTCGAGGCCGTCTGCAACCCCATCATCTCCGCCGTCTACCAGAGGACCGGTGGTGCCCCTGGTGGCGGCGCCGACGGCGAGGGTGGCGTCGACGACGAGCATGACGAGCTGTAAGATGATGATGATGATCTGATTCGATTGATTCAAAGGAGACAGCCAATTTTTGTATAAGAGATGGCCGGTTACTTTTAATGGGGTGACTTACTAGTTACTTCTACCTTGGGTTGGGGTTAGGGGTAGCAAGAGGGGTAGCAAGAGGGGAGGGTTTTATTTGCAGAACACCAGAAGAGACTAATCTCCTCCTTGTTACTTGTGTTGCTCTCTCTTAGTTTGTTACTCTGTCGAGTGTAGAACAGCTCTTCCTTTTCCTACTTCCTTCTGATTTCCATGTCAACTGTGAAGAAGAAGAAGAAACATAAGTACATTTTAATTACTATCTCATGTGGTCTCTGCTACTGTTACTTGTACTTCTATATACTGCATGCAACCATAATCATATAGGAGCTAGCTTCTGCTTCTACAACCATACTAATTCATAGGGACCTAATCCTTATGTTAGTGTAGAGGGCGATTACTGCTAGCCTCTGCGTTTGCATCAGCAACCTTCCACAGTTACTGAACCGAGGAGGCTTCCAAGAACCACATTAACTGCATCTATTTTGCTCGATCAAACATGGAGATTCCATGCCTGACAAGTGTGAAGCAGATCATTGCAATTCGCACTTGTGTTTAGGAAACATAGGTACATAGGGTATCATGGTATCGTATCAATTTTGTTTCAGGCTCGCTCAAAGTTTCAGGTTTTGAGCCAGCCACATTGCGAGGCTTTTGGGCCTAAACATTTAAATAGGCCAAATGTACTTAAAGCCCGAGCTTCGTTCAAAAACAAGAAAGAAAAAAAAAAGCCAACGACAAGATTTCAATTGGCGATACAGAGGGGGCTCGGAGAATAAAACTCCGACTCCCTTTGAGTTGCCTACGGAGCGTATAATTAGCTCCATTTAGCAACATGTACGTACGGACCGTATATAGCTTGTCATTGCAGCCTTCTCTTCTCTATATTGCATGCATTCCCATCAATACATAAAAAGGGCAAAGAAAAAAATAAAATTTGCTACATGATACTCAAATTTTGTGGCATTTGCTATGAGACACTTAAAGAACGTGTATTTTCTCGTGGACTAATTAGCTGCTGGACACCCGTCATATTATTTTATTATTTTCGGTGGAAACAGGGAGAGAAACATTGGTTAAAGACAAGTTTGCCCATGAGCCCACTTGTCAATCTCACATATCCTCTCTCTCTTCCTCTTCTTCCTCAGGTTGTTGCCTTCTCTCCTTTTTCTCTCTCTTCCTCTTCCCCTTCAGCCGAAGCAAGGCGTCGGCGATGAGCGTGACGAAGGAGGGGTGGTCCGATGGCGAGGTAGATTGAGGGGATTGCGGCGACGAGCGACGATGGGTGGACTGAGGGGATTGTGGCGAGATGGGGGCGGAGGGGAATGCAGCGGCGATGGTCGAGGAAGCGAAGGGGTCATGTTGCTGCCTTCTCTCTTCCTCTTCCCTTTCAGCCAGGAGTGAGGCGTCGCTAATGAGCACAAAGAAGGAGGGGTGGCCAGGCCGCGAGGCGGACTGAGGGGATTGCGGTGAGCGGCGATGGTCGAGGGAGCGAAGGGAGCCGGCAGCCCCGTCCTCACCTCCTCCGTCACAACGCCCTCCACTCATCTTCTTTCGCATCGCCGGATCCCGCACCCGCTTGCGGGCTTCATTGCCAAGAACTGCAGGCGCATGGGGAGGGGCATCCCAGTTGTCGTCGTGCTCCTCTTTCGTGGTCGCTTGTAGCCGCGCCAAGCCGCAGCCGCCGCCGCCGGGGGACGGGGTGAGGGGGACTTCTTCCTCTGCTCACCGGCCTCACCACGTCTCCCACCAACTCGCTGACCTCTCCGCCGTCGGCACCCTCTCCCGCGCGCACTATCTCCTTTGTTGTCACCACTGCTGTCATTGTTTGGCCGGAGTGCTAGCCTGCAAACCCATCCCCCTTGCTACTCGGTACCATGCTGGAGCAGGAAGAAGAACATTGCCCAGGGGCACATTCGTACTTTTCACGGTTTCTCTCTCTCCATTTGCACCAAATATAATAAAATAATAGGTCCGGTGTTCAGCAGCTAATTATTAAGTTTTACAGTATCCACGAGAAGATACATATTCTTTGGGTGTCTCACAGCAAATACCACAAAATTTGAGTGTACTGTAGTAAATTTTGCCAATAAAAAACGTTTGCATCTGAAGCATCCATCTATAAGTTCTCAAGACGGAAGACAACTTCAACTGTTGGGTGCATGCGAATCTTTTCTAGTTTAGATGGGCCGGGCCAAACTTACTTTAGGCTTCGTTTTCTTTTTAAACAAAAATTGGTCGGTGAGAGGAAGGAAGAGGATTCAAGGGGGTGCGGAGAAGGAAACTCCGAACACCTTTGGATATCTGATTGCTTCCATTTTTTTTTGCGGGTTAAAGGGGATATATTACTCAAGGTCAGTGTCCTCATGGCAGGGTTTACGTTACCGCCAGTAACCGTGCGGTTACCGTGGTTACCACGTTTATTGCGGGGTACGGTAAAAGGAAAACCACGGTAACCGTCTTAAATTAAAATAAATTTAAAAAATAATTTAAAATTTTGATAAATTTTATACGAATTTCGTACGAGTTATCATGGTTACCGTGGTTACCGCACGGTAACTGTGCTTACTGTCGGGGCACGGTAACCGCGGCCCCGACGGTAATGTATACCCTGCCTCACAGACAAGCCGATCTATAAAATTACAATTGTTTTCAAACCAAACCCCTGACACAGACACACACCAAGCTTTATTAGCCAAAACATGACTAACTTGGTTTTGGCTACGATGAACTTTACAAATCTTAACCTCCCTGTCTCCCTGCTTCATGCACGCATTCATGACCATTGTGTAGAGATTTTAAGAAACGCAACAGCTTAGTCTGCGATCATAAGAAACTGGAGATCCGAAGGATGCTAATTAATTGGCCTCTCTCTCTCTCTCTCTCTCTCTCTCTCTCTAAAAAGATTGGAAATAATTCCTAAGGGACAGAGAGGGGTCAGAGAATAAAACTCTGACCCCCTTTGATATCTGTACGATGCAAAGATGGGTAAACACATTGGTGCATATCACAATTTTCAATTAGGCACGGAGGTGCCTCAAAGTTTCAGGTTTTGAACCACTAGTTCCTATTGCTGCTTTTGTGCCTGAATTTAAACGGGCCAAATTTACCTTCCTTTAAAAAAAAACTAGCCAGCGAGAAGATCACAAATTGAAGAATTGGTGATACAAGGTGGGTCCTCCTTTGAGTTGTACGTCTACCGAGCTGGGAGTGTATGATTATTGATTAGTTCTATTTAGCAGCACGTTCGTACGCATCGTATGTAATATGTGATAGTTTGAATATATCGCATGCTTGCCCATCAATCGCAGAAAAAAAGATACAGTAGCTGTTATGAAAAGGGTTCATCTGAATTTCTAAACTCTGAAGATAGCTTGAACTGAAAGAGGCCATATCGATCAGTTTGCATGGATATGGAAGCCGCTGCGTTCATGCATATACATGCACCTTGTGCATTTTTAGGCTTCGTTTTATTATTTAAAAAAGAAATATCAGTGGTAAGACAATTTTTTTTGAAAAGGAAGGGTATTCAAAGGGGTTCGGTGGAGAAAACTCCGAACCCCTTTGGATATCTGATTACTTCCGTTGAGCATGTACTAGTTCAATCTCTCCTATCAATGGTGGTTCCTACGTACAAGGCGTGTGATTTGTTAAATCCAGTGCGTGATACCAACACATAAATGCGGTGCGTATATATATAGCGACAGCATGTACATACATACATTATGCTCGTCAGTTAGTCGTCAGCACGATGAAAACGGTTGGGAAACGGATGTAAACCATCTTTATCATTTTCGTTTTCATTTTGTTTTCGGAATCGAAAACTCAGATACGAAAACGGAATTGAATATAATCGAATATGAGAACGGAACGAATACGAATCGGAGCGAATACGGTAACAGATATTTATCGGAATATAAAAAACCATTAAACTGAACTTCTCGAATCAACGAAAAGATATAGCTAAATATTTATTTCTAAAATAATAAATAAATATTTCTATATTTTATTAATTGATAATGATACAAGTAGTTGTACACTTCCATTCTTCAAGAAAAAAGAACTATATTTATCTATAACTAAGTATGACATGGGCTTTTAAAAATGAAAAAATAGCCATTAGGCAAATAAAATCTAAAGTACTAGACTAAGAAAATATTTCTATTTAATTTAGCACCTCAATGTTTAGAGTAAAGAAGGTTGAAGCTAATCAGTTGTATATGAGAAACTTTCCGTTCCGTTTCCGAGAAAAAAACCTGAATTCATTTCCGGAATATTTCAGAATTTGTTTCCGGAAAATTTCCGATGGTTTCTAGTTTCCGACGGATATAATAGTCTTATTACACTCGTTTCCATTTTCGAAAGTTTCCAAAAAAATTTCGACCGATACTTTCCGTTTCCGAAAAACACATCCGGATTCCGAAAACATTCTGAACCGTTTTCAACCCAAGTAGTCAGATACATTCGCAACTTGAAGCTTACAGCATCGATCGATAGAACGATCGTGTAGAGAGAGAGACCTGCTCTGCTCTTGTCGCTCGCCTTGTGTTTTTTCGTCAGAATCCACGTTTGAGCCGATGAAATCAGCAAACAATACAAACTGAAGATGAAAAAAACAAGGAGATGAAAGATTGATCTCTCCGATGGAGATCCAATGAATAATCTCTCTTTGGAAATTAAGAAGCGAACGACCCACCGCATCCGCATGCATGGAGCTCCTCGCCCCGTCAATGGCCTCATGCAATTAATGCATCCAGAGAAACCGGAGACGTACAGCGGCCAAAGTGGATCAGGATCCACTGCACCGTGCATTTATCACTGATATGTGGATCCGAGAATCATTGGAGCCACATATCAGTGTCAAAGGTACAGGACAGTCGACTGTAGAGGATCTCAATCTGGTCGGAGTGGCGCCGCTGCAAGCTATCTCGATGGTTGGGAGCTACGTGTCAGGTATACCATGCCCACGCACGTGGAGCCTAGTTCCTTTAAGACGCTAGACGTTACTATTGGGTTCACCGAACCGTTTTGATTGAGGTTACCGTTATCCCATGGTTTAACGGTTATTGCGGTAAGGTTGCCATAAGGTATACTATGGTTTCACAAACGGAGCAGGTTACCCTACGTGATAATCACAATAACCACATGGTTTCGTAAACCCTGCCAATCATACATGAGATCATATTGCGAGGCTTTTGGGCCTAAACATTTAGATGGGCCAAATTTACTTAGGCTGTGTTCTTTCTCATGAGTTCCCAACTAATCCCACACGTTTTCCGCGCGCATGCTTTTTAAACTGCTGAACGGTACACGTTTTGCAAAAAAAAATTCTATAGGAAAGTTGCTTTAAAAATTATATTAATCTATTTTTTAATTCTTTTACAGTAAATACTTAATTAATCATGTGTTGATCAATCACTCCGTTTTACGTGCGGAGGGGAGGGATTCTAACCCCTCCAAAAGCCAAGCTTCCTCATAAGGACATTAAAAAAAGGTGAAAAGGTTTTCAGGAACTGCATCTATTTTGCCCGATCAAACATGGAGATTAATTCCACATCCAGGAAAAAAAAAGGGAGATTCCATGCTTCTCAACTGTGAAGCCGATCATTGCAACTTGCAGTTGTGTTTAGGACACAGCAGAATATCAATTAGGCAGGCACAAAGGTGCCTCAAAGTTTCAGTCTTTGATCGAGCCACTAGTTCATATGGCTGCTTTTGTGCCTGAATTTGAACGGGCCAAATTTACCTTCCTTTCAAAAAAAAAAGAAAAAAAACTACCAGTGAGAAGATCACTTTGAATTAGTTCCATTTAGCAACACGTTCGTACATGTTTGCAATCTTTTTTTTTTTCTGCATTGCATGCTTGCCTGCCCATTAATGCAGAAAAAAGATAGTTTGGAAATGACATGTTGATCTCTGTAATGTAAGGCGCAGATTTGAACTGTTGTTATGAAACAGGTTAGTCTGAATCTATGAACTCTGAAGATAGCTTTAACTGAAAGAGGCCAAATCGATCAGGTATGCGTGGATATGGAAGCTGCTGCATGCATGCATATACATGCAACTTGTGTATTTTGGGGCTTCGATTTTTTTTTTTAAAAAAAAGCCAGTGAGAAGACAAATTTTAAAAAAGGAAGGGGGTTTCAAAGGGTTCGGATAACAAAAGTCCGACCCCTTTGGATATCTGATTACTTCCGTTGAGCATGAAAAGTCTGAAGTATGTATCTGTACCGTCTATCGATCTGATTCATTCTGAACTTGAAGCTTCCTGCACGCATATGCATCTGACCTGTTCGCCTTGTGTTTATTCAACAGAGTCCAAGTTTAAGCCGGCAAAATTATGAAATGTAAAAGCTTGCAAATTTACTCTAGGGCTTCCTTTAAACAAAAACTGGACAGCTAAGCGATCCAAGGAGGCCGGGTCGGAAAAAGAACACTGCGAACCCCCTTTGCATATCTTCACGTTCATCTCATCATCTACGGTGCATTGTGGTTGGTCTTGGAGAATTGTTAATTACTGTGCTACGCTAAAACTAGGAAGCAAACATGTTACAAAGGGATTTTGGAGAGAAAATCTTGTTTCATTTTCGTGTACATACATGTCACGCATTTAGAATTTTACTCTAGGGAGAATAGGGAGTACTGAAAAAAAGAATGGAGACCCAAGGGGGTTCGGAGAAGAGAACTCCGACCCCTCTTGGATATCTTTGTATCTTCAGTTCTTCACCTACCGAGCCGTATGAATGCAATGCTGCCGATTGCAATCACCAGATCACAGCCCACATGTATGCACACTTCCGATTGCAGACAAGATTTGCGGAAAAAAAAAACAAGTAAGAATATGTATCATATATATCTGTATGCGCAGATTGAAGTGTATTTTTCTGAAGATGTGTAGTATGTTTTTCAGATTTCAGCAACCCCAAACAATATTGGAAGATATAAGATACTTATTCTGATACATGCGATGCTATTTACGATCAATCTGACTAGCTAGCTATGCATATTGTTTTCTCACTTAATCGGGTGCAATAATAATCCTGAGAAAACCGTGGAAATTCTTCCACAACCATGATGTATGTTGAAGCTAGTGCGAGAGCACAACGATGCTGTAACATCTATTGCCCATTCTGAACTTGAAGCTTTGAGCCACCGCTTGCTTGAGTTGGAGCTCCTGACCCCGTCAATGGCGGATGCATGGCCGCCATGCAGAGGAGGCGAGACGGCTTTCCGGGGGCGACGGCGGCCGGAGTGGTGGCGCCGTTGCAAGTTGCGTCTACGGTTGGGGATCCAAGGGGGTTCGGAGAAAAAAAAACTCCGACCCCGTTTGATCTTCGTGAGACGTCCGATCAAATTTGTACGGTGCAGATTAGATGGCTGAATACATTGGTGGGGACACACTTTTCACTTCTCTCTGAAGGAACGGTCTAATATGTTGGGCTGGGCCCGCAATGCCAGCTGGCTCGTGGGCCCCACGCTTCTGGGCTCCCATTGTAGATGGGCCTCATAGAGAAGGCAATAAGATCCCACTGTATATGCGGAGACAAGTAAATGCCAGCCCTATGAAATGACGGGCCAAATTTGGTCCTATCATATGAACTGTACGGCCCAGTGGCAGTATAGACCGGCTGAGATTGCTCTAATTTGGCAGTCAAATTGGAGCCCTAATTCAATTGTTGATCCAATTGAGATTCGTTCGGCATTTTTTTTTCTTGGGTTTAACGAACAGAAAGTATACAGTACGTGCACATCGTTATCACTATGCAAAGCACGAGAATGATTCTTCATCCTGTTCATTTCTTGATTGCTCATCAATTCTCATCATGTTACCCTTCTCCAATACAGTGAAGTAGAAGTATATGAAACAATTTAAGGAAGTGACGGTTAAATATGTGATTAGAATTTGAGTCCACAATATATTCGGATTAGTCTTCTAGTAGAACTAGGATTAGTTTCCTAGTAGGACTTCTAGTCGTTTCCTATTAGGTGTCTTTTCGTTTATCTCCTATATATATACTCTTGTAAACTGTACGGGAAGGGAGGGAAGTTCCCACTGTTATTCCCTACGTTTGTAATCAACTCCTCAATAGTGATTATTGCCGGTCGGCGTCCGTGGTTTTTCCCGCAAGGGTTTTTCACGTTAAATTCGTGTCTCCGTTGTGCATCTATTTTCTTAACAAGTGGTATCAGAGCATTGGAGATCCGATCTACTACTATCCCCGCCGTCGGTGTCATCGTCTCACTGGTTCGTTCGGCAAGATCATCTGTCATTCTCCGACATCGCGCGAAAAGAAAAGCTTGTGCACCGAGGAGTTTTTTAGATCTACGCTACTTGCATACGAGGAAGTGCACCAGAGGTTCGCGTTTTTGTTAGGTTTACTCAATTTCTTACTAGCAAAATCAGGATTAATTCCCATGGCGAGTTTGAAGTATGATCTACCGCTCCTGGACCGGGTCGTCCTTGCACAACAAGACCTCAATGATGCGCTATCTGGATTTAACAAGAGGACTACGGATTGGTCTGATGATGAGAAGAAAAGGGATCGTAAGGCTATGTCATATATTCATCTTCATCTATCTAACAATATTTTACAGGAGGTGCTTAAGGAGAAGACAGCCGGTGGGCTGTGGTTGAAGCTGGAACAGATATGTATGACTAAGGATCTGACCAGTAGGATGCACCTGAAACAAAAGTTATTTTGCACAAGTTGCAAGATGATGAGTCTGTGATGGATCATCTCTCCATTTTCAAGGAAATTGTTACTGACCTTGAGTCTATGGAGGTAAAGTATGATGAAGAGGATTTAAGCCTTATTCTATTGTGTTCATTGCCTAGCTCATATGCAAACTTCAGGGATACTATTCTTTATAGTCGTGATACTCTAACTTTGAAAGAAATTTATGAAGCTTTGCATGCCAAATAAAAAATGAAGAAGATGGTACCCTCTGAAAGTTCAAGTTCACAAGCAGAAGGCTTGGTTGTTCGGGGCAGGCAACAGGAGAACACAAAGAACCAGTCAGGAGATAAAAGTTCAAGTAGCTATCGTGGAAGATCAAAGTCCAGAGGCAGGTATAAGTCATGAAAATACTGTAAGAGAGATGGACATGATATCTTTGAGTGTTGGAAGCTACAGAACAAAGACAAGAGAACCGGAAGTTATAGACCGAAAGGTAATAAACAAGAGGAAGGAAAAGCCACAGTTATTACTGATGATAAACCTGGTGCAGAATTGCTTGTTGCTTATGCTGGTTGTGCACAAACTAGTGACCAGATTCTTGATACTGCTTGCACCTATCACATGTGCCCGAACAGGGATTGGTTTGCCACCTATGAGCCTGTGCAAGGTGGTACTATTTTGATGGGTGATAATACACCATGCAAAGTTGCAGGTATTGGAACAATTCAGATCAAGATGTTTGATGGCTGTATCAGAACATTGTCAGATGTGAGGCATATTCCAAATTTGAAGAGGAGTCTCATCTCTTTATGTATTCTTGATCGCAAAGGGTACGAATATTCCTGTGGAGATGGAATTTTGAAGGTAACCAAAGGATCTCTTCTTGTGATGAAAGCTGATATTAAAACTGCCGACCTGTACCATCTGCGAGGTACAACTATATTAGGTAATGTTGTTGCAGTTTCAGATTTATTATCTAATGCCAATGCTACTAATCTTTGGTATATGCGTCTTGGGCATATGAGTGAAATTGGTTTAGTAGAATTGAGCAAGCGAGGATTGCTAGATGGACAAGGCATCGGGAAGCTCAAATTTTGTGAGCCTTGCATATTTAGCAAGCATAAGAGGGTGAAATTCAACACATCTACACATACTACTGAAGGTATTCTTGATTATGTGCATTCTGATTTATGGGGGCCTACTCGTAAGACATCTTTTGGAGGTGCTCGTTATATAATGACTATCATTGATGATTATTCGCGAAAAGTTTGGCCTTATTTCTTGAAGCACAAATATCAAGCTTTTAATGCGTTTAAAGAGTGGAAGACTATGGTTGAAAGACAAACTGAAAGGAAGGTGAAAATACTTCGTACTGATAATTGGATGGAGTTCTGTTCTAAGATATTTAAATCATATTGCAAGTCTGAAGGCATTGTGCGTCACTACACCGTTCCTCATACACCTCAACAAAACGGCGTAGCTGAGCGTATGAACAGGACAATTATATCAAAGGCCCGTGGTATGTTGTCTAATGTAGGTTTGCCTAAATAGTTTTGGGCAGAAGTTGTTTCCACTGCTTGTTATCTTATTAATAGATCACCCAGTTATGCTATTGATAAGAAGACTCCAATTGAGGTATAGTCTGGTTTCCCAGCAAATTATTCAGACTTAAGAGTATTGGTTGTACTGCTTATGCTCATGTCGATAATGGTAAATTGGAGCCTAGAGCTATTAAGTACATTTTTCTTGGTTATCCGTCTGGTGTGAAAGGCTATAAGTTATGGTGTCCTGAAACAAAAAAAGGTTGTGATTAGTAGAAATGTTGTCTTCCATGAATCAATTATGTTACATGACAAACCTTCTACTAATGTTCCTGTTGAGAGTCAGCAGAAAGCAAGTGTGCAGGTGGAGCACTTGATCAGTTCAGGGCATGCACCGGAAAAGGATGATATTGCTATTAACCAAGATGCACCTGTTAGTGAAGATTCAGATTCTTCTACTGTTGAGCAGTCTCCAAAGCATTCTATTGCAAAAGATAAGCCCAAAAGAAATATTAAACCTCCTCGAAGATATATTGAAGAAGCGAACATAGTTGTTTATGCTTTGAGTGTGGCAGAAGAAATTGAAGGTACTGCAGAACCTTCTTCATATTCTGAGGCTATTGTTTCTGATGGTTGTAATAGATGGATAACTGTTATGCATGATGAGATGGAGTCACTTGAAAAGAATCGTACTTGGGAATTGGTGAAGTTGCCAAAGGAGAAGAAACCTATCCGTTGCAAGTGGATCTTCAAAAGAAAGAAAGGTATATCTCCAACTGATGAGGCAAGATACAAAGCAAGGTTAGTTGCTAAAGGTTATAGCCAGATTCCAGGTATTGATTTCAATGATATCTTTCCCCTGTTGTGAAGCATAGTTCAATTCACACATTACTCAGTATTGTTGCAATGCATGATTATGAACTAGAGCAAATGGATGTTAAAACTGCATTTTTACATGGGGAGTTAGAAGAGGACATTTATATGGAGCAACCTGAAGGTTTTGTTGTTCCTGGAAAAGAGAACCTAGTCTGTAGGTTAAAGAAATCTCTTTATGGATTGAAGCAGTCGCCTATATCAGATTATCTTCAGATTTATGTCCACAGTCAGATTATGATATTGAGTACATGTCTAGAGTTCCATATTCAAGTGCAGTTGGTTCACTTATGTATACCATGGTATGTTCTCGTCCTGACTTATCACATGCATTGAGTGTTGTCAGTAGATACATGTCTAATCCTGGCAAAGAGCACTGGAAAGCTGTTCAGTGGATTTTCATATACCTACATGGTACCTCTAATGCTTGTTTGCAGTTTGGGAGATCTAGAGATGGACTTGTTGGTTATGTGGATTCAGATTTTGCTGGAGATTTGGATAGGAGAAGATCACTCACAGGTTATGTTTTCACTATTGGAGGATGTGCTGTTAGTTGGAAGGCAAGTTTGCAAGCAACTGTTACCTTATCTACTACTGAAGCAGAGTATATGACTATTTCTGAAGCTTGTAAAGAAGCTATTTGGCTTAGAGGTTTGTATACTGAGCTTTGTGGAGTAATGTCTTACTTGATATATTTTGTGATAGTCAAAGTGCAATATGCCTTACAAAGGATCAGATGTTCCATGAGAGAACAAAACACATTGATGTGAGATATCACTTTGTTCGAGGTGTGATTGCTGAAGGTGATATCAAAGTATGCAAGATAAGTACTCATGATAATCCAACTGATATGATGACAAAGCCAGTTCCTGCTACTAAGTTTGAGCTTTGCTCAAACTTGGTTGGTGTTACAATATAGTCCTAGAAACTATTTGGCGCGCGGTGATTTTACCTATATGAGGTATTTTTTGGTGATTGATGATTTTTATGCTACAAGAGGAAATTCGTCTCAAGGTGGAGATTGTTAAATATGTGATCCGAATTTGAGTCCACAATATATTCGGATTAGTCTCCTAGTAGGATTTGGATTATTTTCCTAGTAGAACTCCTAGTCATTTTCTATTAGGTGTCTTTTTGTTTATCTCCTATATATACTCTTCTAAGCCGTACGGGAAGGGAGAGAAGTTCCCACTGTTATTCCCTACGTTTGTAATCAACTCCTCAATAGTGATTATTGCCGGTCGGCGTCCGTGGTTTTTCCCGCAAAGGTTTTTCACATTAAATTCGTATGTTCGTTGTGCATCTATTTTCTTAACAGTGATTTGTCAAAAAGAAAAAGAAAAGGGAGTGATGGATGACTCACAAACTTATACATGACTAATTAATAAAGAATTGGAGATGATCAGATCAACATGACACCCAGATCTCTCAGTACATGATATACATATATAGTATAAACTAGATAAGTACCTTTTCTATTATATTTCTATCATATCAATATAATTGTTGGGAGGTTAGTTTGCAAATTGCAATCAAGAGTAGTACCTCATGTCTTTTATGATCATGTTAGGCACCCAGCCGGAAGAGGAAAAGCTTGTTTTTAATTTGCAGTGGCGCGAGATTGATTGGCTTGATTGAGATATTTGGTCATTTGCCACTAGCCATCCCTAATTATTTCCTGATCAAAGCATCCTTGATCATCAAGAACCCTTCTGTTAGAGCAAAGTATTAGGATGCGCTGGGCAACCAAATTTCGCTAGCGTGTTTTGATTTCAGCTTGTCTGAATCTCCAACTTTTTCCTGAAGAAAGGGGTTAATTACCAAAAGAGAGGGTTTTTTAGTTGATGAGCAGCTCATGATGCAGGATTAGCATCAGCTTAGTAATTTCCACACGCAAATGCAATGCAATGCCGCTGTCTTGATGACAGCGCCAGCTTGCTTCAGTGACACTGACAGAGCTAGCTCTCACTCACTCTATATCAAACGAGGAATCGACTCAGCCATGGATCCTGATTGCCTCGCATCCAATCCAGGCCACTCATCCAGGATCGCACGGCTCACACCAATCTTAGCCACACTGAATATTTTTCATATTCAGTTTTTTGACTGCGTGCAGTGCACAATATCTGATAATCTAGATAATTTTGACTGCATGCTTGCCGTGTAGGCTGGAAATTCTTCTAGATGATTACACTTGAAACATAACATGGAGATTAATCTGCAACCTTATCATCACGATTGCATGACGATTGTCTTGTTGCTAATTTGCTCTGCAGAGTTTTTATGTCAGGTCCCCGCAGATTATAAGTACTACACGAAGACACTTGCATGCTCACCCAACTCACTCACTCTCCGGTGGTCTGCGACGCTTATGACATGGCAATTTTTACGGTAGTCTCTACTCTCTACTGGTAGTACGAATGATCGGTATAGAAACTACAGTCAGATTGCGACAGTTGTAAGCAAGAGAGTGTTCTTTTTTCTTCTACAAAGAAAAGAAGAGGGTGAATTATCGTATTATTACAAACGAACAGATCCAAATAGCAGATAAGGAGATAAGCTGGTGGCTCTGTCCTCCAATGGACCATCACTCCATCACCTAGCTAAGAATAATTTAATTTGATTTAACTGGCATGGCCACAGGGAAAATGAGCATATGTCACCATATATCCTTCGCAGCTGTGTCGTCTCTGTCACTGAATGTGAAGTTGCAGGAAGGAGATCCAAACGCACAAGCAGGATGAACAGTATCAGTAGGAGGCTGCTATCGTCTGAAAGAAAGACTTTCTGACTGCTCACTCATATTTGTCCATGAAAAAGATATCGTTCTGCTAATCAACCGTATGATCGGTTTGACATTTCTTGAGATCTTCAGAGTTCAGTACAGTTTGCTCACTGCAACCGTGGAATTTGACAGAAATTTGGGATACACACACACACACACACCCCAGAAGAAGCAACTGTCCTTTTACTGAGATGTTTCTGCTGCAGTAAAACTGAATCTTTCTGAATGGATGAATTATTTATTTATTTTTTGCGGGGACTGAATGGATGAAATTTAAGACTTGAACCTGAACAAACTGTAGCTAGGACTAATGAGATGATGAGATCAAACGTGTAAATTGGTGCATAAATATCTGGCTCTTTGCAGCATGATTAAGTTAGTTAGGCTGTAGTGCTACTGTACGGTTGATGCAATTCTTTTGGAACATGCATGGCCCTCCTTTCCTTCATTTGCATTCAGCCCCATACTTTTTCTGGCATCCATCAACCAACAATCCAACATCCGACTTGTTGGAGCACCACGTGAACCTATTGGAGAGCATTCATTCTGCAATTAAAGCATCATTTTTTCTCTGTAAATCGTTAATTACAGTATTGTTATTTTATTCTCTTAATCTCTTGTTTCTTGTACTAGCTCCTAGCATATATTCTATTGTTACTGCAAATCTGTGCTCTACTTAACTGTTCTTAATTATTTCTTCAGAGAACATCACACACCGGTAAATGCTAATTCAGCATTTCAGTTTCACTACCATGATGTTCTTTTTTCCCTGCCACGGCTGGAGAATTTATCTGTTTTTATGACCAAATTCATATGAACTAATTCCTGCGCTTCAAATAAGTTCTTACAAGAAACAGCTAGGAAATTAAAGCATGTACTGAACACTGAAGAATGGGCACTGTTCAAGATAGAACCATGTAAGGAACAAAAAATGTACGCAATTGAAGGAGAGATATTTTTGGTTCTGCTGATTGATGATCTTATCACATCATGCACTTCAACAGCAAGATTGGTTTGTTTTGTCATGTACCCACAAGTGAGGAATCTCACTCTCACACCTCACCTCCTTTACTCCCTTGTTCCAAAAGCATTAGTCAAGCTCGTGCAGGATGACTACTCACATTACTCGCAGTCATTTTCTGATTTTTTTTAATGCTCTATTTAGTGCAAATTTACTTTAGTTTTTTAATGTAAAGTTGAGTGGTTGCATTTGGTTTCTCATTTTTTATGGGAAAATGGTTAATATGGAAATGAGAGTACTGAACAGTTCACCAACTGACACTAACATTACTGGCAACCATTTTCTGATTTTTTTCCAATGTCCTATTTACGGTAACATTATTTCAGATTTGCAATACAAAGTTGAGTGTCCGAGGTAGAATTTGGTTTATGTTTTTTTATGGGAAAAATATCAATATGGCCATCAGAGTCCTTTTAAACAACCATCAGAGTTACTGGATGGTTCACCAACTAGCATTAAAATGTAAAATTCAAGCCAAATCTGTACCAAATTGATAACCTGTTTTCTTGAACGAATGAGCAACTATCTTTTATATTTAAAGACCTGTTTGCAGTCAAAATATCTTCACTAATTTGATAACCAATACACATGTTCAGTTCCTTTCTTTCCAATAGCTGATTGTGTGCATTTCTCCCTTTTGATTAAGATTGCAGATTTCTAGGAGCTAAAATCCAAAGCTTTTTTCATTCACAAGGCTAATTAGTCGTCAGAGACAAAAGCATACCCACTGATTGCATTATTGGTGTCTAGTGCTGCTTCATGAAAACCCAGATCTTGGCAGCATTTGACTACCGCTAGCTTCAGTACGTATACATGCATCAACACATGACCCATTAATCAGGGTAATCAAGAATATCTCTCCAAGATCTTATGAGATTTGAGCTGTTCTATTATGTGGTGTAGAACATTCAAATGTTCTTATTCAATTACAAAAGTAGAGGCTAGTACATAGTACAGTAGTAGCACAAAGTGAGAGCATACCAGATGGATGGATTCACAGTGCCCCTCAGCCACAAACCGCAACATTTTTAGTACTACGACTATTATTTTCAGTTTGTTCGCTAGTATCTGTCAAATAATAGTCCCTTCTTAATTTGCTGGGTTTTGTACAAATGGAGTACACATCTGAGATGTGCACATTTTCCTCGAATTAATCTTGTTTATGTCACTTCATCTTAAGCAGCTTTCCCCTCAGAAAAAAGAAAAAAGCTTGTGCCCACCACAGCACACCCTATCGTTATCATCAGTGTGGACTAAGAACAGAACAATTTGTCATCCTTTTTTTTTCCGAGAAGTTTAGATCACCAAGATATATGTTGATGATGCTGTAGATAGCTAGCTAGTTTTGCAATTACTTATGGGTTGCATCACAATTAGATATTTGCAAATTGATCAGTGCTGTATACTAGGACCTGTCAAATTCAACAATTTTATCAGATCCAGCTGCTTCTTCCATCACATATTCAGACCGTACCTAATCTAAAAAGTTAGTAATTTGCACTGCATTAATATAATGCTACCAGGTAAATGAACCATCATCATCTTGAATTGATTACTCTTATAGCACTAGGGTGCATAGTTTTCTGACTGAGGCTGAATTCGATAAAGGAGTTTGGCTGAGCTAGTAGTGCCTTAGTGGCATGAAAACTGCAACAGGTGATTAGTACATAATAAATTAGAAATTAAGTATTAACTATCTAAATTTCTTGATTTAGAAATTGCATTTGTCAACCATAATTTGCAAGTAAACATCTAACAAAAAACCAAACCGTATTTATGTATCATTAGAAGATCTCACCAACTCTAAACGATGGTAGATTCATCACCACTATTATGAAAATAGATATACAATGAAAACATAAATTTTAGTTGGATATAAACGTACTCATGATAGTTAAGAGATTTGGTTTACCATGAATTTTAATTGGATATAAATGTGCTCATAATAGATAAGGGATTTGGTTTACCATACCGTTTGAAAAGCGTGCTCATGATAAATGAGCGAGTAGCTAACACAAGAACGCCTCCATTCTACAGAATAATTAAGCAGCCTGAAATTAATCTGGAAAACAAGAAAGAAAATGCAGAGACGCTAGCTAAGCTAGCTAGCTGCAAGCATGCAAAACTTTGGCCGACCGATCAAGAGATGAGCTAAGCTATCGATAGCAGCAATTCGGCGCCGTTGAAACTGAAGATATCTGATCTGATCTGATATCTGACGATGGACATGCAGTGATGGCACGCAGCTAGTGAGCATTGATGACTCCAAGCATCCATGCAATGCACTGCACCAAGTCTACAATATTTCCACACGAGGTGGGCCCACATCCACCTCACCTTATCCTCGTCCAGTTCCTGGGACCCATATATATATATATATACTATCATGAAATGCAGTATGGTCACCCGGTCCCACCTGTCAGTGTGTGGCACCGGTAGCCGGTAAGCTCACCGGGGACTGGGAGGTCAGTGCTCCTCACCTCCTACCGCTATATATATAAACCTTTAGACTGACTGTCTCACCGAGCAAGCCGGAGAGCTAGCAGAAAAAACCCCTCTCACTCCCAGATACCTGCTGCTGCCACCACCGCCACCATGGATCCTTGCAAGGTCAGTCACTCAGTGACAGTGAGACTAATACCCAATATTTGTAGTTAATCCAGATTTATATTAGCTAGTTTTGTAATAATTAAATCATATCTGAAAGAGCTTTTGGCCATTAATTAAGTATGACTAATTAATTAATGAATACTAATTAATATGCATGGGTGCAGTTCCGGCCGTCGAGCTCGTTCGACACGAAGACGACGACGACGAACGCGGGAGCTCCGGTGTGGAACGACAACGAGGCACTGACAGTGGGGCCCAGGGGCCCCATCCTCCTGGAGGACTACCACCTGATCGAGAAGGTGGCGCACTTCGCGCGGGAGCGCATCCCGGAGCGCGTCGTCCACGCGCGCGGCGCCTCCGCCAAGGGCTTCTTCGAGTGCACCCACGACGTCACCGACATCACCTGCGCCGACTTCCTCCGCTCCCCCGGCGTCCAGACCCCGGTCATCGTCCGCTTCTCCACCGTCATCCACGAGCGCGGCAGCCCGGAGACGATCCGCGACCCGCGCGGGTTCGCCGTCAAGTTCTACACCCGCGAGGGCAACTGGGACCTCCTCGGCAACAACTTCCCCGTCTTCTTCATCCGCGACGGCATCAAGTTCCCCGACGTCATCCACGCGTTCAAGCCCAACCCGCGCTCCCATGTCCAGGAGTATTGGAGGGTGTTCGACTTCTTGTCTCATCACCCCGAGAGCCTCCACACCTTCTTCTTCCTCTTCGACGATGTCGGCATCCCCACGGATTATCGCCACATGGATGGCTTCGGCGTCAACACCTACACCTTCGTCACCCGCGACGGCAAGGCGAGGTACGTCAAGTTTCACTGGAAGCCGACGTGCGGTGTCAGCTGCTTGATGGACGACGAGGCGACGCTCGTCGGCGGGAAGAACCACAGCCACGCCACGCAGGATCTGTACGACTCCATCGCCGCCGGGAACTTCCCGGAGTGGAAGCTGTTCGTCCAGGTGATTGATCCGGAGGAGGAGGAGAGGTTCGACTTCGACCCGCTGGATGACACCAAGACATGGCCGGAGGACGAGGTGCCGCTCCGCCCCGTGGGTCGTCTCGTGCTCAACCGCAACGTCGACAACTTCTTCAACGAGAACGAGCAGCTGGCGTTCGGCCCCGGGTTGGTGGTGCCGGGGATCTACTACTCCGACGACAAGATGCTGCAGTGCAGGGTGTTCGCGTACGCCGACACGCAGCGCTACAGGCTGGGCCCCAACTACCTGATGCTGCCGGTGAACGCGCCCAAGTGCGCCCACCACAACAACCACTACGACGGCGCCATGAACTTCATGCACCGCGACGAGGAGGTGGACTACTACCCGTCGCGACACGCGCCGCTCCGCCACGCGCCGCCGACGCCCATCACGCCGCGCCCCGTGGTGGGGAGGAGGCAGAAGGCGACGATACACAAGCAGAACGACTTCAAGCAACCAGGAGAGAGGTACAGGTCGTGGGCGCCGGACAGGCAGGAGAGGTTCATCCGACGATTCGCCGGCGAGCTCGCGCACCCCAAGGTCTCCCCTGAGCTACGCGCCATCTGGGTCAACTACCTCTCCCAGGTAATTCCTACTAATTTACTACTACCGCTAATAGTGATTAGTTGTTTTCTCTTTAATTAATCCACATGATTAACACCATGTTTTTTGCACAACAGTTTCTGATCAGAAATCCGTAGATAAATTATTTAATCCTATTTTAATTTATATGAAATATAAAATTTTAAACCACTGTAATTTGACCATAAACTCTAGATCCATAGTCAACATGTATGGATATGTAATCTAGAGATGTGTTAAATATGATCCTAATCGTTGTTAATTTACGCTAAAAAATAATTACTATGACTTATTAACTCATGTACTTCATTCATGCAGTGTGATGAGTCGTTGGGGGTGAAGATTGCGAATAGGCTCAACGTGAAGCCAAGCATGTGAAGAAGCTAAGGCACAAGAATGCATCATACCTCTTGTTAATTAATTGGAGTACTACCAACCAAATAAGGCCAGACAGTGTCAGATGCGTGCATCTTCTGCTGTCGTTGGGCCATCTTTTGTATGCATCTTGTTGTTAATTACATGATATCGCAGTGATCATCAGCAAGGCTACACAAATTCTGTAATACGGTAAATTAAAAGCCGCCAAAATGGGGCCTGCTGCATATGTGTAACTTAATTAATGTACTGCCGTAATACTGCCACTGCTGCATGTTGTAATACTCCACCTAAGAGTTTATTACTATTAAGTATTTAAATTATTACTCTATATGGGTCACATTTTTTTATCGGAGTAATTAATTACTTTTTGCATCGCCAACCTCTTCCAAACCATCTGTCGATGTACAAACCATATTTAAGATAGCAGTGGTTTAATTGCCAGGTTTGGCATCGCCAACTTCATATAGGAACTCCACCTCAACATTCTATTAGGAATCTGTTTCTCTGCTAGATACTTGAACAACTACTTCAATCCAAAGAAGATTTATGCTTGCACAATCCCAACCTACTATATATTTTAAGGAAGATTAAAGTGTGCCCAAACAATATCCAATTAATGTTAGTAAGCTAGCATCAGATCAAATGCTGGAGAATCCACTTCCAACTGATAACAATTGAAAAGGCCAAGTTCAGAATCATTATCCCACATCATTTGGCTTTTCTTACAACCGAATCAAGGCGATTTACACCTCTCATCCTCTACAAAGTTGTGCTAGGACTACATATATATCACCTGGTATTTTCAACTTGAACAGGAAGAAAATCAGCTGCAAACGACCCAAAACATGCTACAAGGATGCAAAATTGGACAGCCAAAACAATTCTGTACAACCGTCTGCTTCGCAAGCTAAAAGAAAGAAGAAGATTACAGCATGGAGAAGCTGATCATCAGGTGACCCTATTTGTGCACGCCAAAACTGCCTCTTTCAACTCTTCTTTGTCTAATGATGTCTCCATCACCTGCAGAATAGTTCAATCCATGCTACGTAAGAATGACCGCACAAAATTTTCAATCTGCTCGTGATTCAAATCAACATTTAACATTAATTGTCCATACCTCCTGGACATTGTTTTCATATCATGCAAGTAGTTTATATTTCTGACCAACCAAAGGTGCCATATACACCTAACAAGGAATAGATTTAAAAAGAAATAAGGTGAGGTGTCAATTCTAACAAATAAGGTGCAGAATTAATGTGAACACTGAATGTGCAAAGTTTCTACATTTTAGATTTTACCTGAAAGGTTGGAGCTAATCCTGGGCTTTGCAAGAATCGTCCTTTATAAACATCCCTAACTTCCTCAATATTTTTCATCTCTTCCATGAGGGCATCCACTTCATGCCACTAAAATAAAAATGATCAAATAATGGAGTGTTAAAACAAGGATGCAACAAAGTGGATGGATAAGGAACAGAAAGAAACATTGCATGACCCAAGCTATTCAAGACACTGCTATGTCTACAGCTCTCAGAAATATCCATAAAATATCCAGAAAAATGTTTGAATGAAGAACAATAACTAATTAAGAAAACTAAGAAGATAGGAAGGATCCAAGCTTGGATAGCATAGACTTCCCCAATTCAAATAATGTGGTCTATAAGCTTATGTATGACAAAACATGCTTGCAGTGGAAGGGGAAAAATAATCATGCCCATGCAGGTAGACCGTGGGCCTACAAAGGCCCTACCCACCAACCTAAAGAGGAAGGGATAAAAAATCTTCGGTCTCTTTAACGTAGGCCAAGATATTATATATAAGTCAGAAAGTGGGATAAAATTATCATCTAGAAGGTAGAAGCTATACATGTCTTCATCATTTAGCTAGAAGTTAGAAAAAACAATCTAATGATGGCTTTTCCTAGTATGCATGATCACAAACAATGAAAAATTTTAAGATAATAATATTAAATAATACCATGTCACACAAACCTCAAAATCTGCTTCTGCAGGTTTAAGAGCTCCACCTAGTGATAGTTCCTCACCGATGACAGCATCCAATGCACTTACTGAGGGATTTGGCTCTACATAGAAGGGGAAATGACAAAAATGAAAAATGAAAACCTGAAATGAGCAACAAAATAAGCTGAACAACCATGAGGAAAAAAAGGGGAAAGGCCACCAGGTACCTTTACATCTTTAAGTGACAAAAAGATGCGGTAATTATTATAATCCAGTTGAATGAATTTAGCATCCACAACCTGGAAATCAAAGTAAATTTCTGCAAAACACAGAAAATTCAGCATTATGAACATTGTCACATGATTTATCTAAGTTTCTAGACGATATAGAGAGACACGCCAGTTTCAAAATGAATATGAGAGAACTTGCTGTTGACGTAAAAACACGATGGCCTGGGAGATCTGCTTAGCTCCAGTGCAGGTCCAAAATAATAATGAGATGCGGGCGTGCCAGTCAGTTTGATCCTGCAACTGACAAGATATATAAATTGAAGATCAAAAGATAGCCGATCGGCTGACAAGCTGATGGAGTGATTCCAGCCGATGCCGATACCAGCCGATATCCAGTATAGATCTTGATACTTGAATAAATAATGACATAAAGATAATCGGCTGATGAAAATAAAATAATATAATCCAGTAGAAACCAATCGGCTAGTAATGATAGATTAAATAAGCACTGATCCGAAGGTTGAAGCATTCATCGGCTGGTGGTCCGATGTCAATAGATCCAAATGATTATATAAACAGTGAAACCTTTGTTGTCATCGGCTAAAACCAACTTTGTAAGTAATCCTTGTAAGCCGATGCAACGTCCAGATAACTCATCGGCTGAAACCCCGATGAAACCCTTAACTGATGCAGCACTAAGTATGAAAAGAAACATAATATCTAGACAATCAAGCCTTTGACTGATTTTCAGGGTGGTGGATACATTATATAATCTAAGCCAACAAAGTAATCTAGCCGATATCGACAAAACTCTAGATGGAGATCGGCCGATGCAAGTAGAAAAACATTGTCAATCTAGATTATATAATGTATATGATAACTCGACGACTTACATGTACAAGATTAGAGTGTCGAAGCGATGGAAACACTAATCCTGATAATGCAAGCGCCATAACAAGCCTTACTCCTCGTCGGAGATCGAAGTCGATGCAGCCCAACTTGAAACAAGAACTCGTCGCAAGTAAAAAGGTAAAAGGTGGCGATGCGCCGAAGTTGTATTGATCGAGAGATAATTTACATAGACCCCGGGTGTACATATTTATACCCATGGGTAGATACTAGTCCATATCGGACACGACTCAAACTTTCCTAAAGATAAAAGGAAACACATAAAGTCCTTATCGGACACTAAACACACTTTTCTAAAAGTAAAAGGAAACTAACGACTCTGCCTAATTAATAGATAAATTACCATGCCGCATCCTCCTTGAACTCGGTCTCTTCTAGATAAACTTTCTTTAATAGATTAATTTCCTTAACCGAATTTAGTAATAATCCGACTGTTGGCGATTGATAGCTTCCATCGGTCGATTCTAGAACTCTGAAGTCGATACTGACTCTAGGCCAATGATGACTTCGAGGCTTACCAAATTTCGTCGTCAACATTTGCAAGCCCTCCTCTATCCACACATGGGCGCGCTCACACTCTTAGCAAAGCCAGATTGCAACAAAAATAAGGTCCAAGCAAAAAAACACCCAAGTGTTACCTGATCAATTTTGTAAGAAACTGATGGATCTAAGTTTTCATCCCAAGACACTTCCCACTACTTGAGTCAATGGGGGAACTCCTTCAACCTTTGAGAGAAACAGTTAGCTACTGATACTGAATGAAAAAGCATGGAAACTATAATTTGACCTACCTCAACAAATATCCCAAAGTAAACAAATCGCTTGATAGTGCATTAAAATATATCTCCCACATTAAGCCTAACCTGCATGATAAGAGAAACAGTATGTGCAGCTGAACAAATTAATAAGTAATAAAAGGGAAAATGTTGGATCAAGCTAAGGACATCAAAAGAACTAAGCTAATAGACATTTCAACATAGTAAGTACCATGAGACTTTTCTTTTTCTGAATCAATTCTTCACTTTCTTTTGGTTTCATAGAGAAAAATATTTTCTTGGATTTTCTGTCAGCCAGGACAACTGAAACACGGAGTCTCTGCAAAACAAGCAATGGCATGTTAGCTAAAAGGGTTCAATTGAAAAATGTTTGGAGACTAACAAAAGATTCATACTTGACCGATCAATGATGATAAGAATTTAGATTTCTCGGTGTTATATGTTCGAAGAAGATCTTCAAATTTTCCTTAGATGGCATGAAACCTTGATCCTGCACAACAAGTTCTGAATCTGAGCTAGATACTGATTCTATGTTCCTGTCATTGACCTCAAAACTTTCTTCTATGCCCGCACTCTGCTTGTAGAGTGAAGGATCGCCACCCTTTTGTCTTAGCCAAGTCTCAAAAGCTAAGAATTTTCATTTTGTAGCAAGATTGCGATACGTAAGATACCTATCAATGTATCGAGTGATACCTGGCAAAGAAATGATGATAGAGATCAGGTATCATCAATTCATTATAACTTGATTAAAAGGTGTTAATTCGAAACTTTTCGGATCTGAAATTAATTAGATGATGTATCTCGTTTATATATTAATTAACTTACTATCTTATACTACTACATTAGACTTAGTTGTTCTCTACCGTTTTGTTTTATTGCTGCCAATTTTATTTATTTAAGAAAATTGGTTCCTCTAATTCTACAATATTCTTTGTAATTTTATTTTCTTAATAATTCCAGCTTGGTAAACAAGCTCAGTCTTGTTCAACTCTTATATTTTGTGTCTACAGAATTCTTGGCGCTCACTTCGGGAGCTTAATAATTCTTGAGAAAGCTGGGGTGGAGACCCTTAGGGTGGAGGTCGAGCAGAAGAAGGAAGAGCTGTTCTACAAGCTTGGTATGCTGGATTGGCAGTGCAAATCACGTAGCAAGAAAGCACAAACCGAGAGAGATCTCATATGCAAGCTCATTGGGCACATAGAACCCAACCCAGATGAAACCTACATATTCATTGCATTTTTCCTTTTATGTGCAAATACTGATACCTGTGTCCGATTTGATCTCGACATGCAGGCGGAGGTATAGCTTTGGAAAGAAGATCAATATGTGCTGGATAATTGGGATGCCTGCCATTACTGTCATGTACCTGCTGGCAATTTACAACAAGCACGCCGTTGGTTGACTCCATAAAGGAAGCAAAATAACGACACTTAGTATCGATCATAGTTTGGCCTCTTGGGTGTAATCCTATATTTCAAAAGAGGCCTTACCTTAGAAGAGTTTACATTTTTTTTTTTTACCAGTTTGAACTGTTTAGTTATGTACCTAGAGTTACAATTTCGTCAATGTGATGCCTCATTCCAACTGCAAACAAGATACTCCGTAGCATGAACTAGCTTCAAACAATAGAATTACGAATAGATATTAATGGACTAGTTACATATCACCCGAGTGATTTTTCAAATAAAAATCACCCAAATTTAATTACATAACAATTAATGACATTGATAATAACACTGTAATTACAATTTACTTACCATTATAATTATACTAATATAAACATTCAATTGCCATTTTTTATTTACAATGAAACCAACCGTAGCTTGACTCGGCGGCGTATACAGTTGGCATTCACTGTATGCACGGGAATAAAAAAATCATATAAATACTTACATACTTTCTTCATCCAAAATAACTTAACCTAGACGGTTATGTGATCCCTCCTAGTAAAACAAATCTGGATAGTTTAGATTAAGTTTTTTTTGAACAAAGGGAATACGTAGCATGGATTATGCATAGGAATAAAAAAATCATATAAATACTTGACATACGTAGGTATATATATTATACATATATATACACTGATTGCGTCTAAGGACTACTGTACACCACGCCCCCGGCGCTCGATCCTCCCCTTGGCGCGCCGATTGATGTAGTAATTGGAGTACTTAATTTCTTTTGTATCTTCATTCAGATTAACCAATAAACCATGTTACCGGTACTATCACCTATCATTTACTACGTTGTTCAAACATTTAAAATATGGTAGATTAATTCTAGCACCGTGAAAGATGCAAATCAAATTCTGTTACAATTCCGTAGTAACGTATCAAGGCGATTTACACCTGTCATCCTCTACAAAGTTGAGCTAGGACTACATATCACCTGGTATTTTCAACTTGAAAAGGAAGAAAATCAGGTGTAAACGACTCAAAAACATGCTACAACGATGCAAAATTGGACTGCCATAACAATTCTGTACAACCATCTGCTTCGCAAGCTAAAACAAAGAAAAAGACTACAGCATGGAGATGCTGATCATCAGCTCACCCTGTTTGTGCACGCCAAAACTGCCTCTTTCAACTGTTCTTTGTCTAACGATGTCTCCACCATCACCTGCACAAGAGTTCAGTCCATGCTATGTAAGAATGACAACACAAAATTTTCAGCTTGTGATTCGATCAAACATTTAACATTAATTGTCCATACCTCTTGGACATTGTTTCCATATCGTGCAAGGAGTTTATATTTCTGACCAACCAAAGGTGCCATATACACCTAGCAAGCAATAGATTTAAAAAGGAAATAAGATGAGGAGTCAATTCCGAGAAATAAGGTGCAGAATTATGTGAATGCTGAACATGCAACGTATCTACATTTTAGATTTTACCTGAAAGGTTGGAGCTAGTCCTGAGCTTCGCAAGAATCGACCTTTATAAACATCCCTAACTTCCTCAATATTTTTCATCTCTTCCATGAGGGCATCCACTTCAGGCCACTAAAATAATTATGACCAAATAATGGAGTGTTAAAACAAGGATGCAACAAAGTGGATGGAGTAAGGAAAAGAAAGAAAATCAATGCCACAAGGCAGACGTATGAAACAACTATTGCATGATCCAAGTACACTTCTATGTCTACAGCTCTCAGAAATGTCCACAAAATATCCAGAAAAAAAAGTTTAAATAAAGAACAGTAACTAATTAAGCAAACTAAGAAGATAGCAAGGATCCAGGCTTGGATAGCACAGACTCCCCACATTCAAATACAGAGCTCTATCAACTTTTGTATGACAAAACATGCTTGCAATAGAAGGGAAATAACTCATGTATGCCCATATTCAATCACAGATCATGCAGGTGGTCCTACCAAGGCCCTACCAAATAACCTACACATAAAGGGATAAAAAAGCTTAGATCTCTTGGGCACAGGCTAAGATATTATACATAACCCAGAAAGTGGGATGCAACTGCCATGTAGCAGCTATTCATGTTTTCATCATTTAGCCAGAAGTTAGAAAACAATCTGATGATGTTTTTCCCCCAGTTGAAAAGAGAGAGGGCATTAGATTTAGATTTCAGGCCCTCTAAATATGCATAACCTTCAAATCACAAACAATGAAAAATTTCAAGATAATGATAAATAATGCCATAAAGTCACACAAACCTCAAAATCTGCTTCTGCAGGTTCAAGAGCTCCACCCAGTGATAGTTCCTCACCAATGACAGCTTCCAATGCGCCTACTGAGGGATTTGGCTGCATAGAAGGGGAAATGACAAAAATAATAAATGCAAACCTGAAATCAGCAATTCAATAAGCTGAACCACCACGAGGGAAAAGGGGAAAGGCCCCCAGGTACCTTTACATCTTTAAGTGACAAAAATATGCGGTTATTATTATAGTCCAGTTGAATAACTTTAGCATCCACAACCTGGAAATCAAAGTAAATTTCTGTAAATCCCAGAAAGTTTGGCATTATGATCATCGTCACTTGATGTATCTAAGTTTCTAGACAATATAGAGAGGCACGTCAGTTTCAAAATGAACATGAGAGAACTTGCAAGCCCTCCTTGATCCACACATGGGCACACACACTGTTAGCAAAGCCAGATTGCAACAAAAATAAGGTCCATGCAAAAAAACAACACCCAGGTGTTACCTGACCAATTTTGTAAGAAACTGATGGATCTAAGGTTTCATCCCAAGACACTTCCCACTGCTGAATCAATGCGGGAACTCCTTCAACCTTTGAAAGAAACAGTAAGCTGCTGATACTGAATGAAAAAGCGTAGAAAATATAGTTAGACCTACCTCAACAAATATCCCAAAGTAAACAAATCGCTTGATAGTGCATTCAACAATATCTCCCACATTGAGCCTAGCCTGCGTGAGAGAAACAGTACGTGCAGCTGAACAAATTAATAAGTAATAAAAGAGAAAATGTTGGACCATGCTAAGAACAGCAAAAGAACTAAGCTAATAGACATTTCAACATAGTAAGTACCATGAGACTTTTCTTTTTCTGAATCAATTCTTCACTTTCTTTTGGCTTCATAGAGAAAAATATTTTCTTGGATTTTCTGTCAGCCAGGACAACTGAAACACGGAGTCTCTGCAAAACAAGCAATAGCATATTAGCTAAAAGGGTTCAACTGAACAATGTTTGGAGACTAACAAAAGATTCATACTTGACCGATAAATGATGATAAGAATTTAGATTTCTCAGTGTTATATGTTCGAAGAAGATCTTCAAATTTTTCCTTGGATGGCATGGAACCTTGATCCTGCACAGCAAGTTCTGAATCTGAGCTAGATACTGATTCTATGTTCCTGTCATTGACCTCAAAACTTTCTTCTATGCCCACACTCTGCTTGTAGAGTGAAGGATCGCCACCCTTTTGTCTTAACCAAGTCTCGAAAGCTAAGAATTTCCATTTTGTAGCAAGATTGCGATACGGTAAGAAACCTATCAATGAATCGAGTGATACCTGGCAAAGAAATGATGATAGAGGTCAGGTATCATCAGTTCATTATAACTTGATTTAAAAGGTGCTAATTCTAAAACTGGACAAAAACTTACAACAAATCCTTTCGAGCTGCAGTTTATCAGCTCCACCTCAACTTTTTCTCCAGTACTTGCATAATTCTCCAGCCTTGTCCAGTCACTCTCTGTGATGTTCTGCATTAGTGATTCCATAAACAAGAGTTATAATCAATATCTATAAGAATTAAAAGGTTGAAATATGATTGAATGACCCTTGAATAGGGAAACATCTCATTCCACGGAAGGCTACACCCACTCTAAGAACTACAGTTGTTGAGTTTGATAATAAGCCTATAAGATGTTGAAGCTCAAACATTATGAAATACACATTACCTCTAATTTCGATGATAACACATTGCCTCCGTCATCGACATAATTCATGTTATTCTCACTGGCATTCATCTTCTCAGCATCAACTTGAGATGGAAATGTTTCAACAGCTAAGTCTTTCCTACAATGTAGTAATTGCCATATTAGTGGTAGCTGGGCCAACATGCGAGAAACCGTAATGATGTGAGTTACTCAAAAGAAGCAGGGATACACCCAGTTTGGATCAATGTAACAACATGAAGTACAATTAGTTAAGCAGAAATGTCAAATATATATTTTACAAGCGATGAAAGTGCTATGCTAAAAATAGAAGTGCAGAGTTTCATCAGAAAGTACATCTTAGGTTTTCCTTGCAAGAAAGCTTGCATAGAGAAATTACTGCTGGCGGCTGATTGATCATCCACCACAGAAGGGTCGCCTTCTTGGTTAAAATTTTGCTCAGATGGCTGTAATTCTTGAAAAAATTAACATAACATTAGTATGATGGATGAATAGAGACAAGTCACTGATCTGTTATGCCTTCCTTACCTGCATTAAGATCATCAGCAAGCATAGATGACTCACGATCATTAACACTGTCAATCACTACTCTTTCATCAAGACCTGAAGATTGAAAAATTTACAATCCATCAGATCCAAAAGAACCAGCTCATCATGGCCTGTTGCATTTGGGATGCTGTACCTTACCATTTGTTTCTGGATCAACTGCACCATTATCCTCTCCAGAAGCAACAGAGGAAGGTCCAGCATCAGAATTCTCTTGGTTTGAATTCATATTATCTACTGAAAGCTCTGGCTTTTGAAGAAGAGAGATGTTGGCCAAATCCTCATCCATATCTTTCCTCATTTTCAAGTCAATATTTGGTTTCAGATTCAGCTTCGACTTCAATTCATCATCTTCAATCTGATGTACGGTGGGTTTCCGCAAGGAGACATCCACATTGTTCTTTCTTGAGGTGCTGCCAACATCGCTCGACTCTCTTCTGGCAGCTAAGCTATCCTTGCTAGGCCAACTATCTTGCACCGGTTTACCCCGGACTATTGGTCTGCTTCCCATTGGCCGCACCAAGGTTAAAGAAGGGTTATTTTCCTTTGGCTTGCTCCCTACCGGTCGTAATGGAGCCAAAGAAGGATCATCTTGCTTCGGTTTGCTCCCTGCTGGTCGCTGCAAAGTCAAAGGAGGATCATCTTGCTTCAATTTGCTTCCTGCTGGTCGCAGCAGAGTCAAAGCAGGATCATCTTGCTTTGCATTGGTCCGAACAGGTCTTGACATGCTCGGAGAATTTTTGTCTACCATTGGATTGCTTGTTTCCTCTGGTGATACAGAAGTCTGTTCCTGTCTGTTAGCATCCATGAACTCCCTCAAAATATCATCCAACTTGGCCTTTTTGTTGGCAATTAGATTCTCTACATCGAGCGATGAAGCATCTGGGTCTGACTTCTTGAGAAGTATCTGAGGGAATAATTCAGAAACACTTAAGGCATGCTGATGCTGAGAAAAATCCAGAACACAAATATGAAATAACCATGTGTCAGTTTGCAAAGGGTTTGCGGTTATCAGATGTTAGAATCCTAGCAATACATTTGGGTAGTACTACTAGTTGGGAGTTGAGTCCAGCCAGGTTCAGCCACGCAAATAAAATTCAAAACTGTAATCCTCAGGTTACTAGGTTTCAACTGCGATGGAAATTTGTGACTAGCCACATTGGTAGGAACATCCCAGCAAGACTGGATAGTATAGTATGTACTGAACTATAAAATATTCTCTTCAACTAATCTAAAGACCTTGTTACTGTAAAATAAAAATAAATAAATTTAGCATAAACCATCCAAACTTGAGCATGGAGTGCAATAAAATACAGTCATATTGGACAACGTAACAGCATATGCGGTGGTACAAATACTAGAAAAAAAAATGCTGCAGTAGAACCTGAACACAATTGTGCACAAACATTTCTAGTACATACCGGCATGATACTCACAAGTCGAAACGATCGTTTCGCTACAATTCTACCACTCGTGACATCCTGTCTATCAACTCAAGTATGAATTCGCATTTATTTATTTTTTTTAAAAAAAAAACAAGGCGACATTTCCATCTTATTCAGACCCTCTACTCTCTAGGGATGAGATGAGAGCAGTAGTAAGACAGGCACAGGGGAGGAGCTAGTGAGGAAGGAAACCTTCGCGAGGGTGAGCTTGGGATCCTCGCCGAGGAACCTCCCGAACTCCAGCTCCATCCTGTCCCATTCGTCAAGCGGAGGCAGGTCCCCTCCTCTGTCCCCACCGGCGCGCGGCGGCGCTCGGAGGAGGCGCACCCGGCCGGACCGCGAGGCACCTCTACGGCGGAGTAGTACGGGTCGCGCAGCTGCGCCGGCGCCAGCGAAGACGCCGGCCGCGGCGGCGGCGGCGGCGAAGGCTTCCATGGCCGGAGCGGAGGAAGGCGAGCGAGTCGCGGTGGGGTTTAGCGGGATGGGAGCGAGAGGTAACGGATAAGTTATCGGGGGCTTCGGCGGGATACCCGCCACGTGGCACCATCTCAACCGTTTGTTCATGAATTCAATTTTTCTTCGTAGTAGTTCGAATTTTCTTCTCAGTTCTGGTGGAACAAGCGATTTGAAATTCGAGAACGAATAGGTGTTTTGCATCAAACTTGTCGATTCAAACATTCATGTTACGCATACTTACTTACCCATGACCATAACGGTACGTCACAGTTGTATAAAATTCTTTTCTAATATATTGATAGGCATGACTCTTACGTGTTAAAAAAAGAGAGCTGCTACAGAATAGATCCCATCGGAACTAAATAAACAAAAAAGGTGATCCGCTCATGCCCCACAAAAATCTCGGCTAGGTACCCAAATCCATCCCCGATCCACAAATCAGAGTGTCGCCGGCGATAGCAGGGTCCTCCTTATCACGCGCTGAGCGATCGATACCTCGTCGGCACCGCACCCTACTGGATTTCTCCTTGGCATCACGCTTCTAAGCGCCACGTATAATGAAACAAAGAAGTGATCATTTTGTAAATCAAGCCGAAGTCTTGAAGAGTTTGTCCATCTGTCTGGGCTATTTAAATTCAAGTTTGTTTGTACAACAAATGGACGGTTCGATTTGTACTCCAAACGGACGTGGGCTTTCTCACATGAGGGTCATGGAGGTTCGGAGATTAAAACTTCGACCCCTACGGCATCTTTTTTTTTTTTTACTTTTTGAATTCGCAAACGAGTTCGAGGGGGTGATTCCGTCATTCCGTGAGATTTTGAACTCCCTGTTGAGAAAATGCAGCTGCCCTTATCCTGACAAGTGTACCTGCGACTGAGATGGATTGCCCGAGAGAGAGGTTAGAGATCATGGGCTTAGCTTGTTGGGCCGCTTCATCAGCCCATAAAACAGAGTCAGTCGCCATATGGACCTCCGATCCTAGCCGCACGTTTCAATCTAACGGTTGGTGACGGCCTGACGGGGGCCCGGAGAAGAAAACTCGAACCCCAACGGTTTCTCCTCTCCTCTGCGCAAACGCCTTCACGCCTTCATGTGCTTTCTGCTGAAGATGGAGGCCATCAGTTGATTAATCATCGCATTTGATCTATGCGATGGCAATCTCGATTGCGAGTTTGTTCAGTGGCTGATCAGTCTTGGTCAGTGCAACTGCAAGGAACTAACAGCAGACAACAAAAATAAATTCAGGATCTGGAATATGGATGTAACGATACACATAGAGGACTGCAGGTGATGAGATAAAAGGTGCATCGCTTTGCTGAAATAGCAAGTTCATTAATTCAGGTTTAGTAGTTGGGCAGTTTCTTGGGCTCTTAGGACAGTGCCAGTTGACAAAGAAAACCTTGGATCATAGCTGCACCTTTTAATCCTAGCTGCATAATCCAACTGTCACTGATCTTTGAGGACGAAGAGCCTGGGGTACAACCATCGGGATCGGAGTTTTCTTCTCCGACCTACCTCAAAAACCATTGACTTCTCTGAATTTTGTGTCAATTTTCCGATCTTGCGGCAAGAAACAACCGTATGATCGAGCTTGTTATATTACATCACACAGGTTTCCAAGTTAGCCCCAATTAATCACCTATAGTTGTGCACCCTGTAATTAAGGTTTCACTGACACTATATATATACCTGTGAAGCTTTCTTGTCATCCTCCAATTCCTTGTAGGCCATTGTTTCCATGGTGTGTGCACCCTGAACATTTTGTACTTGCAATCTTGAACAAAGAACAAAAGGATTTGCACTCTGAATATAATATGAACAGATGCAGGCTGCAGTATAAATCGATCAGAGAAACAGTGAGCTAGCAGCAAGACATGGCAGCACTCTGAACTCCCGGATCCCAGTGCACACGTTTCAGTCTAACGGTTTGTGAGGGCGTAAGGGGTCGGAGATGAAAATTCCAACCCCTCTTTTATAATCCTCTTTTATACTCGGAAACGATTGCAAGATCGACGCCTTAAATGGCCTAAATGCTGTTTGATAATCCTCTTTGCATTTGGAAGTCGTGTCTTCTTATGATTTGTGAGTAGCAAAGTCACCATTAAGTTAACTAGAAAATCAGCATGTCCTTTTGACGTGCCGGTTAATTTATAGCATGTGCATATTATTAGTCCCATCTAAAATATAGAAAATTTATCTACCTATGGTTTTTGATTATTTGTTGTTTTACCAAATTTCTCATCAAACGAGGAGATATGATAAATTACATTGTTATGCTCATTAACGACATTCTAATCTTTTCTAAAGCAAAAAATTATCTACCCTATGGTTTTAGATTATTTATTGTTCTAACCTTTGTTATTTTTCTACTTTCCTTTCTCCTAATTCTGCTTGGTCATGCGTGCACAATTAACCTGAAAACGCAACGTGCAAAGGACCAATGAAACCCCGGCAGAATGCCCAACTTTAGATTAATAGATAGATTTTCCTTCATGTTGGTTTGGAATTTTTCTTCTCAGTTGTGGTGGAACGACAGGTAATTCGAAAAAAAAGAGCTTGATCATTTTGTAAATCAAGCCGAAGTCTTAAAAGTTTATCGATCTGTTTGGGCTATTTAAATTCAGTTTGCTTCTACTCAAATCGGTTCGATTTGTGCTCTGCACAGTCTGTGAAAGCTACTCTCTATTCAAGACGTGGGCCTTCTCAAATGACGTCATGGAGGTTCGGAGATTAAAACCCCGATCCCTACGGCATATATATTTTTTTATTTTGTTTTTTTATTTGCAAACGAGTTCATGGGGGCAATTCCGTGATTGGAGTTCTAGATTTTTAACATTGGATCCGATGTACGTTTTTTGAAAATAAAAAGTAGGATAAACAAATTTGCATAAAACTTGTCAGTTGCATGACACGTAGGTTACTTCAATTCATAGCTACTCCGGAGTTTCAAAAGATATTTTTCTAAATTTGTTTGGTTATTTAAATGCGCGAGTTTGCCTGTGTTCCAAACGGTGAATGGTTTGGGCTCTTTCTGGGCCCAATTCCACCCCATGATCTAGGCCTAAACCCGGTTTAGCTTAACTGGGCCTAGAAAGAACTAGTCCGGGATTCCCGTGGGCCTTCGATTGGTTGGTACAGTTTCGCTGGCTTCCAATGAGGCCATACGGGTCGGAGTTTTATTCTCCGACCCCAAAGTACATTTCTTTTCCCTTTTCTTTTTCTTTTCGGGTTTTTCTTTTGTTTTTAAGATGAGGTTTAGAGACATTATTTATTTGTTTTTTGTTATACAGTACGTATGAGTATGTTTGTGTGGACATCAGGGTTTTAAATAGTTGGTTAAGACATTTTACGGTAGATCCTCTCCAACAACTAATAGTTAAAGTTACATAGTTAATAGCAACTAAATTTTACAAGGGAGTAAATAGTTAGATTTTTCCCAAACAACTATCTTCATATATAACGGCAAAGATTTAAAACCTTGTGGGACATAGATATATACACCGTATATATGCTAGTAGCTAGCTGCGTATGTACTACGTATGTGTATATACGTGGCACGATATGATGGAGAGATGGAGATGTGTGTAGTAATAGTAGTTTGTATGGACCAAAGGAATGCACGTGCTCTCCTGCAATGTGGGGGTCGCCAAACCATGTAATATGCAAATTGCACCCTATGCATTCAATGCCTTTTCTTGCTACTCTTAATTAATTAGGTACGGTACGTTGTTGTGCATCCAATCTAATTAATTAATAATCGCCTCTCGCGATCGATTATATCAAACTAAATAAACAAAATAACAAGCTAAAATTAGCTGCTGAGCGGCCCTTATCCAAGCTGCAGATTGATATCGATTGATCGATCCACAACAAAAAGACATGGAAAAGAATTACTCGACCATGCCAATTATTCAAGTTGGGTTGGTTTGGTAAGCTTAGTAGTCATGACTCTCTTCTGGGTAGCTCAAAATTCTGAGAAAAAACAGCTAGTGAGAATCTTAAAAAAAATTAAAGATTATGAGAAGAAACAATATTGTTTAGTAATCAACTGATGAGATTTCATGGCTTCTAGCTAATATTTTATATTATATATAAATACATATTCTTAGAATATAAATAAAAATCTGAATTGTTTTCAATAGATTCTAAACAAGAATCTGAATTGTTTCAGAAACTACAGTTGTCAAAAAAATTCTAAAAATCTATTTCCTCCATACCCAAAAGGAGTGTTAATTGTTGTCCCTAAAAGAATATACTACCTCAATTTTTTTTCTTTTTCTTTTTAACCATTGAACCTATAGTATTATCTCCTCCTTGTTTTCTCCCTCTCATTGTTTCTCTCCGTATTAATAAAGTTCAACCTCTTGCTTAATATAGTATGCTTTTATTATATAAAACTAAAAAACTATTATTTTATGAACAAAGGAAGTACATCTATATTCTTCTTCAATTCCAATCTGATGATCTCATCAATGGGCAAGACATTCATTAACCTCCTACAAATATATGACCAGTACGTATATAAACTTTTTCCGGTCATCAATATTTAACGCAATTGATTTTAACCATGAAGTTTGATTATCTTATTTATAAATTTAATGCTAATATACAATACTATCAGTCACACGTACTTAAAAGTAACTTTAATTAACCATAACAAGATAAATAATATTTTAAAAAATAACTGAGATAATAAATGGTTAAAATTTATGATTAAATTAAGTTAAGCGCGTTAAATATTTACGATCAGATAAAGTAATAAATTAATTACGACCTACATATAGCTAGCTAGCTAGTGTGTGCTCCAGATATATGGATCAATTGGTAATAGGTACCAATATGCAATGAGATCGACGATACGTACCACGTACTGTCTTTACACTATCGACAATAATTCATGCCGTACTTTATCAACAATAGGGGCCTTCGGAACTCATATACTCCCTCTATCCTATAATATAAGATATACACGTATTTTGAGATTCAATTTGTAAAACATTTAACCAACAATTAGTATAATTTAAATTAAATTTTATTTGCTGAAAATTATATCATTGGATTCACTTTTAAATTTATTTTCGTATGGTTACAATTTTTCTGATACAAAATTATAATTTAGAGATAAATTTTAAAGACCGTACGTATTTTAATTATGTCTTATATTATAAGATAAAGGGAGTATTTCGTTTGTACGTTGGCTAGTTCAATTTTGAATAAAGCAACGTCGTCATATATAGAAAAGGTCGCGAAGCAAGTATGTGACACGTCACATTTTATTGGCCACAATCGGGATAAGTTGACTAGCAAACTGTATGTATGAAGTGTGAATTAGTGTGCTCATGAGATGTGGCTTGCCTCAACTGTAGAATCCAACCAAACACCGAGAAGGTTACTGTGCGAACGTGTGCGCGAGTATCTTGCTTTGTATTTTTAGCTTAGCACTTGGACACAAGGCATGTGAGCCGTGTCCTCTTTCTTTTTCTTGCCCAAAAAACTTTTCACGTAGACACTTTATACATGTAAATTTTATTTATGAGATGACATTTTATAAATTAATGCACGCGTGATCCGGTTTTGATTTGGCTCCAACTTTCAGCATAGAAATTTTAACATAAAAATTTTGTACATAGAAAGTTTGTATATAGAAATGTGGACTGCACAAGTACGTGATTTGCACTGAATGCGTTCGTTTGTGCCTCTAGCTTCCACATGACTTTTCACATATTAGACTCACTAATCAAACACCTACCTAACAAATTTTGGCACGTCTAAGATTTTAGATAACAAACTATGGCAGCCAACCAAATAGCCCAACTAAAACAAATATATTTTTAGACGTCTCCATTTACTACTAACAAAAGGTACTTGGGGCATGTTTGATTTGTCACTACTTTCAACGTATTCTTAGTAAGTTAACAAACGATATATAGATACTTTAAATATCCTACCAAAATCTTATAGTTCCAAAAGTTCCCAATCTTATAAAACATATAAAGATTAAATAGACTGTAAACTAAGCACATTTCAACGCTATGAAATTTTAGTAATACCAAAATGTGTCAAATTTAGCATTATTAAATTTTTGGACAAGAAGTCAAATAGACCCTTGAAATATAATACTCCCTCTGTCCCAGTTTTGAGGGCGTACAAAATATTTGTCCTATACCAAGGCCGGCGAGTATTTCTCATCTAGTTCCTGATTTGCCCCTAATTAAGGGCATGCAGAATTAATTAAGCTGCATAACCCACCCATCCCTCCTGCAGTTGTTGCCGTGATCTACTCGCATGCATGCATATTTTCCTCCCTATCCTCAAGCGCAACTGCAAGATCATAACTATATCTTTTTTTTAACTTTTTATGCCCCTAATTCTTTTCTCCTCCACTACCATGCATGTTACTTAACAAACTATGTGACATTCATATGAGACATCTCATTAATTAATCTGCCAGTTATAAAAAAAAATAATTAATCTGCCTTCTTTTCTGGCGAGGATTGATTAATCTGCTTGGCACACACGCTTAATTAATCATTGCCTAAAAATGACTAGGTAGCTAGCACTATATGAACAGTAATAGGGCATTGTACAAACTAATTTGTGCTAATTAAGTTTGATATATCTATAGCTAGCCACACTGAAACGGATGGAGAGTGCATGTTAATTAGCACCATATATAGCTTAAGATCGGATCGGAGGATGCACGTACCTTTAACTACACGCTCCCTCTGTTTCATATTACAGGTCATTTGATTTTTTTCTAATTAAACTTTACTATGTTTGATTAAGTTTATAGAAAAAATTAGCAACACAAAAAATATCAAATTAGCTTTGTTTAATCTAACATTGAATATATTTTGATAATATATTTGTTTTGGGTTGAAAGTAATAGTATATTTTTACAAACTTAGTTAAATTTAGAAAAGTTTGATTAGAAAAAAGGTTCTAATAATATGAAACGGAGGGAGTAGTAAAACGAAGGGGTATATGGTTATGCTAACTACATATCTAATTAAGAAAATGTAATATATATAGATCCGCTTCACCATTTCACCATATATCATATATATGCTATGTGCACCGATATATATATGCATATGTACGCGCATCGATCGTGTGTGCACCATAATTTTTTTTTTAAACACAGTATGTGCTTTTGAAAATTATGCTGATATATCTTTTGGTATCGATAAAGTAACCATAGGCATATATGTACTGTTAAAATCGTCTACCACAAAAAAGTTAAGTATAAATATAAGTAATCGTATAAGTCTATAACTCTTAAGCGGATATATAGGTTCCACCACACGAAACATAGCCATTAAATTTTGGTAATCACATAACCCTACAAAAGCTTGGTATTTTTTTTGGGTGACAAAACTTAGGAGGTAAGAGTAGTATTATATTGTGTAGACCTTGACTACCTACAAGGCTACAAATACAAATACAAATACGTACTCACTCCAGTTTCATACGTATTGAATAAGATACGGTCTCTAAAATATATTTTTATCTTCTTTTTATTATAATATATATAATAAATGAATGCATACTTACTTTTATTATAGTACTTAGAAAGATAAATCTATATGTGTTATTTTATATATAGTTTCTTTAAATTAAATATTGGAGTATTTCATAAAGTTATAAAGTTTAACTTTACTCTTATAAAAATATAAAGAATTATGTAATCAGAGGGTGGAAGTTGTAGTAGATAGTGACGGCGTCATCAGCTAGATAAATAGATGGACGGATATGACACTCGGTACCTGTCTGATCTTATTAGCACAAGCTATAATTAAGCAGCTAGCCGTACTGATTGGAACTGGTGCTTTAATCTCAATTATCTCGAGAGAACATCATGTGTGGCCTTGTTTGTGGCAGGTGTTTTTACACGCCAGCTGCCACACAAACAAAACAAAAGAAATTTAATTAATACCCAGAAATAAACAAAATATATATAATTCCCGGGAAAAGAAGGGGAATAAAAATCGATGACAAAAAAGGGAAAAGATAATGTATACATATGACAATAGGACATATACATATGACAATAGGACATATACAGAACAAATTGTACATCTTTGAAAAAATAGGACGGGTTAAATGAGATACAAAGAGAAGAAAAGGGTATTGATTTTCTTATAACAAGAGTGTAATTATTCGTGCAATAACACAATGATCATTAGTTGATATGTGGGGTCTATTCTTACATCATTTCATTGTTTTAGTTTGTATGTTTCCAATGTTTTTTTTTTTAAAAAGAAGTGGTAGTGAAAAAAAGGCATAACAGTATTTGGAAAGTAGTCGGTCTATCTATATGTGCTCCGTGCGGCTTAAATTGGATCAATCAATTTTGTTCTCGAGCGTGACCAGAAGATCGTGATAAATTTCATGCATTTTATTTAATTTCCTTCTTCAAGATGAATCTCCTATCACCTTTAACTTTTGTATTGGAGTATTAAACTTTCGACTTGGTAAACAATCTGAGATAATTGCCTGTGAAGGTAAGCCTATATACTAATGATAGATATCTTAATTAAGTCGTATGTATGTAAAAATATATATCCTTACATGCGATGGGCGAAGCAAAATCCTCAATCCTCATGGTGTATTACAGAGAAGGTTGTTTTTTTATAAATATATGTGTGCTCCGTGCAGTTTAAATTGGATCGATTAATTTTATTTTCGTGGAAGATCGATCTTGATGAATTTCATAAGTCTCTCCTAACATCTTCAACTTTTTTTTCTTTTTTCCTTGATTGAAGTATTGAAAAACCTTCAACTTGGTAAACCGGCGGCCAAGGATGATCGCTATAGGAAACAGAAAGAGAGAGTTGTAATTGTAGGCAGAGAAGATCCGGAGATGTGCATCATATCAAATCGATCGTTGGGGTGCATGCAGATGCAGTTGCATGAGAGGCGCACGTGTGCACACGTAACTCATCCCCTGCCCACGTAATATGTACTCCACTAATCTAACTATACGTACACATCCTGATGCTGCTGGACCTGTGTCTCCTTTTCGCTTTCGTCTCATCTCTCTGTCTCTCACCTTGCAATTTGCATTGATCTCCAAGAAAGTAGCAGCAGCTCGATATCAGTATCACAATCTCCTCCTGGAAATAAAACTCGCATGTTTTTCGCTGAAGTTAATTTCTTCTGGGATTTCACTTGCACAATATATAGTATAATATAATTGAGATTGTGATGCAAATCTGCCTTCAAGAGGAAGAAAACGCGAGACGATCGTTGTAGTAGTAATAAGCTTCTACTCCCTCCCTAAATAAGTATAGTTTTAACCAAAAAAAATATCTATAAAAGAATATATCTTTTAGAGAGATCCACTATAACTCTTTAATACTAATACATATATTTTCTTTAATTTTAGCAATTATTAAACAGATAGTAGTCTTGTTTTCTCTCCATATTAATAAAGAGCGGGGTATTCTTTTAATATTTTTTTCTTGATATGTGTTTGACTAATTGAAACTAAAATTATTTCTCTACTACCTTAAAATCAGAGTACAATACATACAATCGTTCTCCTTCCGTGACCTCCCATCGCGCGCCCACATACGTGTACTGTACATACATAACCACCAGATTCAATATTTTATCCTCTAATCACACGTACAATCTATCAATTCCTACTTATCTCATATGTAGTACATAGGTCATCTGATTTAAGCACTACTGTTGGATATGTTGTATTCTCTCCAACCCATAAAAAACTAATTCCGAAGATGAATCTAAATATATATATATATACACACACACTATGTCTATATTTATCCCAGGATTGGATTTATTTTGAGTGGGGGTACAACTTATTTAGGGGGCATGTTAATTTAGTACTCCATCCGTTCTAAAATAAACAAATCCATACTAACAAAGTTAATATGGGATGTAACGTAGACCTATCCAGATTTATAATACTGAAAATGTAAAAATGTATGGGTAAGATATGATAGTTTATTTATTTGGAAAGGAGGGAGTAGGGATCAGGGTTTACAAAACCGCATGGTTACTACCACGGTTATCACGGTTACCACACACGGTAACCTTTTCAGTTTTTGAAACCATGATAACCGCACGGTTTTAACGATAATCGTATGATTATCACGCGAACCATCAAACCGTGGGATGAGGTAACCGCACCTTCAAACGATTTTGTTAACGATTTTGACGATTTTGTTAACCCTGGTAGGGACGAAAGGAGCAGACGTACGATCGATTCCAGTCCAAACTGACTTTCATGCATAATGGGGACCTCCCGGCTGTTCTGTCTCTGCAGCGCATCAAGCATGTCGGGCGGTCTTATCCAAATCTGTCTTTCGATAATCCACAGTGGAGCACATACACATCGCTACAAGGACCGATCCATAAGCAAAAGATTTGAAATATATGTCCTCATTTTGGAAATCTTGAAGAAGAGAAATTAAATCAAAGAGTATTTCGTCATGATGAATTGACTGTGCGTACAACGACAAGTGTTCCATAGGATTTTGGACGAGATAAAAATGTAGAGCATGGGAGGCGCAAAAAAATTAGCAAGAATATACTGCCTTAGTCGTGATTATTAATTTCAATGCCGTCACAGCCTGTTGCCTGCCTCCAATGGCTTTTTTTTGTTTTTAAATAATTAACCACTTGGCCACATGAATAAACGTACAACGGTGCTTGCGTTAGCTGGTCTTTAAAAAGGAATATGCAGTCACACAAAAAGATAAGCATTTCTACTACTATTATGTTTCGTACAGTTTAGGACTTTCAGTTTTATATTATGTCACATCTTTTAGTTTGATCAAATTTACAGAAAATATAGTAATATTTTTAACACAAAACAAATATACTATCAAAATATGTTCAATATAAGAATTAATGCAACTAATTTAGTGTTATAAATATTCCTATATTTTTCTATAAATTTGATCAAACATTAAAATATTTAATTTAGAAAAAAGATTTAAAACGACTTATAATATAAAATGAAGGGAGTAGCATGTTCTAAAATTCCAACACATTATAAAAGGATGTTACAACTACTTCGTTGTAACTCATGTTTGATGCATGTTATCATTCGTGCACCTAGTAACGCACACCGTTTTTAACGAGTTCTATTCAATTTTGGTATGACCCTCACGACTTCAATCTTTTAGGGTTCACAATTGTTATACGCATTTTTTAACAATTGTGAACCCTAGTCGACTAGCTTCCATTCAATTTCCTTACATGAAATGTACCAACATGTTTCAAAATATATATCTTTTATAACAATTTCATTCAATTTTCATTGAGTTCCATCGTCCACAATCTATCATATAGGTTTCCATCAAACCTCGTGAAATTTGCCGTCTCACTAGGGCTCGTATTGTGATTCCAAAATCAAAATTGGGAACCTTTTGTACTGCATGGAGCAGTGATGGAGCCACAGTTCGACGCCACACAAGCGTAATATAATTTGGTGTTAATGTAGGGATAGAAAATAGTTTTCATTTTCTAACAAATAGTACTCAACAGTTAGATTTGTTCAGGCTTTAAAAACTTTCTCCGTCACTAGCGTGGAATATGGGTGGATCCGATAGGGTTCGATAGTTGGTGTTGGAAAAAGAACGAAAAATATATAGTGTAAACTATATATGTCGTGCATGCCCTAAAACTACCAATAAAAAATATACATCTAAATATGATGCCAGTTGCATATATGCTCCAACAATAATTTATATTGCAAGTTGTAGCTAGGACACAGTAATTACGCCAACTAATAAAGCTAGTACGAACTGGAAACGATCTGGTCCATACGTGTCCACTGCCTGCGTACCTGTCAACGGTGTGACCACCAATCTATGTATACAACAAAAGAGCTAGCAGTAAGGACGTCCATCTCATATCTCCACTGTTTAATTTCTCGATCGTATATATACAACGATACATATAATAATTCCAATGGGGATCGGTCTTTTATTTTAATTAATTTGTCCCCCAAAGCCTACTTTGTCCTCTTTTTAGTACAAAATAAACAAAAACTTTGACAATTTCGAGTACATGCTCAATTAATTTGCAGGCTAGCTAGCTTTCTCGTATACAACATCTGACCGCGTATAAATTAAATTTCGTCTGGTCTAAAAAAATATTAATTTCTTGAACAAGTAATGTGCAATGCACGTTAATAATAAACAAATCATGTATATTACACATGCACGAGTGAACTTTAGTTTCAATAGGAATTTACATATTTAATTAGTGAGACCGAGAATTCGTATACCTATATCTTCAAGTGTGCGTTAGGAGATATGTACTCGTGGGTATGGCACTGTAATTTATTTTCAATTTGTAGTTTCGTACTGATCGAATGAATATATACTTTCCATGTACTATCAGTTGACATGATGAGAATTAACCTTCATGCATGATTAATTAGTTGATCACATGTAAGGAGGATTAACTTTTTTCCGAATAAAGGAAAAGAAGAGGCAGGAGGGTAGTACTAGTTGAGATGTACTACTAACTAAAATAAATGGTGAGAAATATTCCAACCAGGACACAGTACAGTACAAGTAACTGACCCTTGGACCATATCATCTGCCTAGCTATATGGCCAAACCTAAACCAACTAATTAACTAACCCTACCAGCTCAGCCCAGCAAGCCATAGCCATTAGCCAGCTTGAATTGGATTTGCATTGAATTGAATTGTGATTGGTCACCATGCACTTACCAGGAGCACGTACTAATTTGCAATTGCAAATGCAGCCACGACATGAGCTCACTCAGCCACACAAACTTGCAGTGCAACCTAAACCTTTCCTCTCATTGGCTCCTCTCCTGTGGCTCTCCATTAATAATCCACCTCAACCAAACCATTCTCTCTCTCTACAATATTTTTTTTCTCTCTCTCTCTCTAGCTCTTGCCCCAGGACAAACAAGAACCACCAAACCAAATCCAACAAAAAAAACCCACAAAAAAAATTCGATCTTTCATCATCATCATCATATTCATCAACACAAAAAATCAAGCAAGCATAGGTTTGCGAGCTTGAACTAAGCTTAGCTTCAAAGTTGAAAGCTTTGTGCAAGATAGTGTGGTGAGCTAGCTTGTTAGCTAGCTAGCCCTATGAGGAGGCGAGCAAGCTAGCGTTCCATGAGCAACCCCTCCTCGCCGGCAACTTCCACCGCCGGGGAGCAGCACGATCAGGATCACTCGGACGAGGCGGCGCTGCAGCGGCCGCAAGAACACGCCGCCGCGGGCATTATTCCCGACGACGAGGACAAGCTGTCGCTGCCGAGGTGCGAATGGGAGTTTCGCCTGGCGGCCACCGTGCCGTCGCCGGCGCTTGCAGGCGCGTCCGACGCCATCGGCAGCCTCGACTTCGACCCCACCGGCCGCCACCTCGCCACCGGCGGCATCGCCCGGAAGATCCGGATTTACAGGGTCGCCGAGCCGTCTAGCCCTGCTGGCTGCATCTGCGTCCCGGCCAAGCTGAGCAGCGTGCGGTGGCGCCCTGGCGGCGGCGAGGCGGTGGCGCACGTGGGGTGCGGCGACTACGACGGCGTGGTGACCGAATACGACGTGGAGCGCGGCGTGCCGGTGTGGGAGCGCGACGAGCACGAGGGGCGCCGGGTGTGGGCGCTCGACTACGCCCGCGGCGGCGCGGCGATGGTGGCGTCCGGGTCGGACGACCGGACGGCACACGTGTGGGACCCGCGGGCCCCGGCCGGCGCGGCGGGATGGGCGACGGCTCGCGCGGGCGGCGCCGTGCTGTGCGTGGAGTTCGACCCCGCCGGCGGGCCGCAGCTGGCGGTGGGCTCCGCCGACCGCCGCGCCGTGGTGCACGACGTGCGCGCGCTGGGGCGCGGCGCGGTGGCGTCCATGGAAGGGCACGGGCGCGCCGTGACGTACGTGCGGTGGGCTGCGCCGGCGCCGGCGCGGCGGATGGTGACGTCGGCGGCGGACGGCACACACCGGCTGTGGGCGCTGCCGACGCAGGCGGCGGCGGCGGAGACACCGGCGAGGGAGGTGCGGTCGTACAGCGGCCACGTCAGCGCGCGAAGCTTCGTTGGGATGGGGGTGTGGCGTGGCGCGGGGCTGATCGCCAGCGGCTCCGAGTCCGGCCACGTCTTCGTCTACGACCTCCGCTGGTCCAAGCCCATCTGGGTCCACCCATTCTCCGACGCCGACGCCTTCGTCAGCGCGGTCGCCTGGCGCCAGGTCGTCGGCGACAGCGACGGCGCCGGCGATGGTCAGCTCGTCGCCGGCGGCTCCGACGGCGTGCTCAAGCTCTTCACCACCCACCGGCGTCTCACCTCCGACGTCGGCGACGACGACGACGACGTGGCTGCATGCTAGTGAGCGACGCATTGCAAACACCTCCTCCTCCATTAATTAAACATCACCACTGTGCTCGACCGTGACGCCGCCATTCTTAATTAATCTCTTCTTGTGTTGTGTTTCTGTTTAATCACCACATTTTTCCTTTCATTTTCTTCTTTTCCTTTCTATACTAAAAAAAGGGAGAAAGAGATGGATGTAATGCTCAAGTTGTTAGAGAGGAGGAGAAGTGGATGACTGATGGATTAAGATTCTTTTCCTTTTCTTTTTCTTTTTTTGTTTGATTCGATCGGTGAATGTGATCGATGTGTTCCTGACAGTGTACACGCTGATTTATTCTTTAAACAAGAATAATAATGCTTTAATAAAATTTCCATTTACCATTGATCCATCAGCATGTACTCTACCAGTGAGTTTACTTACATGTTAATATTCTTTTTTCACTTTATGAGCTCCGACGGACGGCGGCGGCAGTTTTTCTGTCGCTTCTCTTCTTGAAGACATCGTTTTGGCATCCCCCAGGAGGTGATCTCGTCTGTATCCCTTTGTTGGTTTACTAGCGATCGGTCATACTTAGCGGCGGCCGTTTCCGGTGCCAGCCTTCTCCTGGGCTTGTGTGTTGGTGATGTTGGTGTGTGGGTGGTGGTTTTTTTCCTTTTTTCTGGTTACGACCCTCCAGGGTTGTAATCTTGTAATTTTTTCCTGCTCTATTAATAGAACTTCGCACCGTCTCATGCGAGTGTTTAAAAATAAAGTTCGATTCTGCGCAATGCCAGGTGTCCCACCACATTTTCTGTTGTAAAAGTTTTAGATACCATGGGCCTAATCAATGTTCCAGTCTCGGCCCATACTGCAGCACAGTTGCCTTCGGAAGTTTAGATAGCCCAAAGGAGTTGGGCCGAGAAGGTGAAGCCCATTTCTGGTACAGGCCCACATAAACTGGGCTTAGGATCTCGTCAGTACGGTTTCATTTGGCCCAATGCAGTCAAGGTGAGATTATTGAATAATTATTCCCTTTTTAAAAAGAAACTGCACATTTTTTAAGAAGATTTATAAAGTTAAATTTGCACTTTTTTATTTTTAAAGGAAGTTTAATTTGCATTTGAAGCTGTTTTTAACTAGATATATCTATTATATTGATCTTGCATTTGAAAGGAGTATGTCTGAGAAGTTTGCCGAATGAACTGGTTTCGTCTATCTTCTTTCCTGCACACTTAGACTCCAGACCTGTTGAATGAACTAGATTTATATAAAATAAAGTTTCATTCTCACTTAGACTCAAAAGGCTGTCAATTGAAATAAATTTGTATATCTTCTTTCAAAATTTAGACTCAAAAGGCTGTCAAATGAAATAAATTTGTATATCTTCATTGCCTGAAGTACTCTCAGCCTACACAATTACTCATGGATCCCCTCTTCGCCTCCACTTTGGTCACTAGCTTCTCCTAATCTCCTTGCATGAACATTATCATCAGTCCATGATAATGTACTTAAAATAATCGGATAAGTTTTTCTTTGCTACCAAGTATGCATAAACATGGAACTTTCAGAAACAAACCATTGCTGCTGCAAGCTGATTAACAAGCAAATTAAATAGCATCCATCCATTAATCACCATCTTCAGCATTCCTCTTAAAAGCCTCAAGGATGCCTAATAATTATTAGTGTATGTGCTTAGCAAGATGACATATTTTTTTCCCCCAGCCATCCATTATACTTAATTCTGCCAAGATATACTGACAATTTGCAGTGCTAGTCTTGATTATTCAGTGAGTACCCGGATGAGCTGTACTTGTGTATACAATTGGGCCATCTTGCCTGTCTCTGTGGATTAATTCTGAAGAGAGCATTGACTTGCATCCCATCATTGCAAGTACAAAGAAGCCCTCTTGCATGTTCCTGCTTCATTTGTTTAATTTTAGCAGCATATTTTGCACATCACCATCATTTTCCCAATAATTCTTTAATCATCAACTAAATTAGTAGTACTACACATTTACATTCTAGATGTGACAAGAAGCAACAGGCCTTGCAAGTCAGGATCCAGTTCTTAACTAGGACTAGGATTTTATGTGTGTGTGGAACTGACATAAGATTCTTTTATCCTTCATCTCTTCAGAGCAGTGCTATTAGTTTAACCACTGGGACATAATGTATAGGGCAAGATGCCTGAATTTGTTCGGGGATTAGGTGTTTGTCCACATGCACTTATGCACAAGTCAATTGGCAGACAAATATAATTTGGCACAGGGCCGTATACTTAACCTTTGTTAATAAAATCATAGTGTTGTATACTAATAAAGAGAGCTCTGATTTTTTCTCATCAGCAAATCTCATTGTTTGATGCTGAGGAAGAGGAGATTAAGACGCCTCTAAAGCTCACATGGAACCGCCCTTTTTTGTAGGACATTATATTGTTGTGTATTAAAAGAGGACAGAGATATCACTAGTCATGATAAGACTCTAATAGTTAATTATTTGCTGATAATTAAAATTAGTTCTTTGTTCTTTCTTCGGGTAAATAACATCTACGCGTTGGATCATGCTTTGTTTGTTTTCGGTTCTCGTGACTCGCGAGCAGGTTATATACTGATTTCAGAGGATGTAAAATCGTTAAAATTTTATAATGTAGTTTAAGCTCTGCATACTTGTAGAGTTCTACAAGTATTAGTACTTGAGAGTGAGTTCCCAACTCATCTTCCTTGTGTTTCACGCGCACGTTTTTTAAACTGCTAAGTGATATAATTTTTTATAAAGAGTTTCTATACGAAAGTTACTTAAAAAATCATATTGATAAAAAAAATAGTTAATACTTAATTAATCATACGCTAATGGACTACTCTGTTTTCCATGCGCAGGAGTTGTGTTCCCAGCACACAACCAAGTACGCAGCCTTAGTAGGCTGTAGACTTTGATGTTTTTCAGCTTTCTGCAAACTGAAGTACTGAACCCATTCACGTAGAGCTACTACCCTGAACAACAAGAAGTCAAAATCTAGCTGAACTTAACACTTCATCTTTTTCTGAAACTAAATCATGTCAGCACCAGCAGTAAAAGACAAACACATGACATCCAAGTACAGAGATTTAAATGTGATTTTGGATCATCATGACGCAAACTTGGGTTTCGTTTATCTGTCACTTTTGGAGAAGTCTTTATTTTTCCTACGCGAGGAACTCGAAAAGAAGTAAAGAGAACTGGTGTACCTATACTGGGATTCTAAGAACAACTAGTTCGAGGAAAGGACAAAAATCTTGATGAACAGATGATGTTAGCTGTCAAACTGCACAAATTAGTACCGTACTTCTCTTGCAATCTATCATCATCATTTCACTATGAAAACTAAGACAGACAACTAGCCAAGTGTAGCTGAAGTAGGACAATGCCACGTATCTATCAGCAAGAGGAAAAACAACACCGATTTCTGTACTATATATGATGAGCACATGAAGCAGTGTAAAATGATTATGATTCTTTCACTCTGAGTTTCTTCTGCCAGCCATGTTGTTGTTCTTAAAATGTCATAAGAAAGGAGAATTGTTTTTTGGCATTGAAGCTCAGCATCATTGTTAATTTGTGCTTCTGGGGTCCTTGTTTATGTATGGCCCTTGTCCATGGTGCAGTTCATCTTGTTGATCCTTGCAAATGCAAATCCTTCTGGATGGATGCTAACTAGCCTGTCTTTTCTTGTGTCCTTGGGCAATTCTTCATCCTCCTTGGTGTTTTGTCTAGGCAGATGCTTTCAATGATTGGCAATTGGCATTAAGAGAGGGTGATTAAATCATGTCTTGTCATTACTAATCCAAGAGCCTGTTTGTTTCATCGCAATAACAGCTCATGTCAATGCTCTACTCATCATTGGTGGAGACAGTCTGACCTTTATCATGCTGATTACTGGATAACAATGTTTTACAATAAACAAATTGGATGGCCATTATCACTCTAGTACTAATGCATGGCCCTAATAGTTACAAGGTCATCTGAAATACTGCCTCTGAAACGAATTACTTTGTCAGTAAAACTCTGATAAATAACAATTTTGGTACTAAACTGATGGTCTAAGTAAGTAGGTAATTAACCTATATATTATTAGCTGCCAATTACAATAACAATATAGTCACCGACTTAAAAACAAAACAAAATGTGGCCATTAGTGCCAGCAAGCATCCACATCATTAGAACAAGGCCAAAACTGAATGAATAACTATCAGAATCTTTTTTCGTGTGTGTAATGAGGAGATAGAGGAGGTGACAATGTGACATCCTCTGACCAAAGCCTCCCTCTTGATGATCCTCATGCATGTGCATGCATTACCTACTCATTCCCACCAATTAAACTAATTAATAACAAAATGTGAGAACCCCCTTTAAATGACAAGGGGTCACATGGTGCTGAAAGGACTGGCACAAACTCTGCTACTGCAACAGCTCATATTGAGACAAGACCAATATACAGGTTTACAGGAGGAAGAACAGGAGGAGATATTCAGAGAAGGAAAGAAGAGAGCAATGGGGTGCCGGTCCTGCGACAAGCCGAAGATGAACTACAGGAAGGGGCTGTGGTCTCCTGAGGAGGACCAGAGGCTGAGGGACTACATTGTCAAGCATGGCCTTGGCTGCTGGAGTGCTGTCCCTGCAAAGGCTGGTGAGCTTTTTGCTTCTCTCTGTCTGTCTCTTTCTTATGCATTGCTGCATGCACCAATGCATCCCTCTTCTCAGTTGTGAATTCTGGTCTAGTCTAGTCTCCTCTCTAATTGGTAATTAGCAGTTACAGAGAGTACTTAGCTTTGGGTTTAATTAGTTGTTGAATTTTAGCTTAAGAGTTTGCATTGAACATGGCATAAGCTTAGCTTGAGCACAATTCTTAGGCCAGTGATTCCATCCAAGGAAGAATTCTCACCCTTTTTCCCCGATAATAACAAAGGCATTAGAGTAGAGTCTAGCTCTCTCAAGTTCATCAGTTGTCTCACTCCCTGCTATTATTTCTGACCCTTTTTGCTCTCCATTTTATTTTCAAAAGGTCTGCAGAGAAATGGCAAGAGCTGCCGGCTGCGTTGGATCAACTACCTTCGGCCAGGATTGAAGCGTGGAATGTTCTCTCAGGAGGAGGAGGACATCGTCATCAATCTTCAGGCCAAGCTGGGCAACAAGTAATTCTCACACCTGACAATCTCTATGAACTGGATGATACAAAACCAAGCTAGTTCTTGTAGCTGAATATGACCTTGAAATCCAGACAAAACAACGTCTTTTAAGTTTTTTTATAAAAAAGCTCAAGCTGTCACAGAAGAACAAAATTGAGCATTTTCAATTGTTTCATTTCATCTACATGATGCTGATTGTTTGAGAAATTTATGATCAGGTGGTCACAGATTGCGATGCATCTGCCGGGGAGGACGGACAACGAGGTGAAGAACTACTGGAATTCCTACCTCAAGAAGAGGGTGATGCAGGCACAGGGCTCCATCCCTAACAACCTAGCAGCAGCAGCAACTGAGGTCACCTCCATGAGCACCACTGAGCCACCATCATTGCATCATCATCATCATCATCATCACCACCATCATCCGATCAAGAACAGCAGCGGAAGCACGACCACCTCCCATGACCAAGACGCTAACCTGAGCAGCGGCGGCAGCCATGGCGGCATCTCTGCTCCTGCACCTGTTGCTGAACCATTTGATCAACAGCCCAAGAACTTCGTCTTCACCGGCGACTGGATGCCGGTGTCTGCGGCGACGGCCGCGGCGGGGCAGGAGAGCTACTCCATTTCGGCGCAGCACTGGCCGGCGTCCACGGCGAGCTCCGGCAACGTGACGCCGTCGCACGCCGGCGCGTTCGGGGACCAGATGAGCGGCAGCTACGGCGCGTTGCAGCAGCAGCAGCATCAGAGCTCAGCTGCTGCTGCAACAATGGCAGGAGGTGGCTACTTTGACCTGCTAAACATGGGAGACATCTATGGCGGATTTGCTGCCACAAGTGATGATCTGCTCTTCTGATGATGATAATGTGTGTGATATGATCGATCGAGTTCGTGTGTTTGCGTGCATTGAGTGTAAAAGCATGGAAAGAAATTGCGGTATACTGCTTCATTCATTTGATTCTTCTCTCTTTTGTAAGAAAAATGTGATGTAGAAGTTAAGCACACCCTAGGCTGGACATATTCTTTTGTTGTTTCTGCAATAAAAAAGCGTATCAGTTTGTCTGTGTAAATGTGATCTTGTAATTCTCAAGTAGTAGTAGCACAATACCAAACTGAAAGAAGTTCTATTGTTGGATCGAGTAAGTTTGACGAATTCTCCAGTTGTTCATTTGAATAATTTTGAGGAATAAGAGTGATTACTGCCACTAATAATTGATGTTCGAAAGATCGATAGACCTCTGGAAAATAATGCAAATACACGATGTATTCACAATTCATGCACTCAAAATACACCAATTGTAGTTGATATGAAAATGGTACTATGGAACTGAGCCTTACATAGATGTTCTGCAAAATTGTATAGCTTACATGCTTCATCAGAGTTCAGTCTACAAGATGACTTTTTTCTCCACAATCACCATCAAGGTGATACACTCTACTTCTCTCGTTACACAATGCAGTACAAAACCATGATAGTAAAAGAACGACAAAAGGGGAACAGAAATTCAATGCTTCTTGCGAGAAAAGTGGTTGTCATTCGGATTCCGTTTCCCACTGAACATTGCAAGGGCCTTCCTCACTGGAGGTTTCAGCGGTACTTTCTTTTCACCACTGTGCGAAAATATGTCCTCGACACCCAAGAAATCATCATCCTATAGAGAATATTAGGTTAAATAAATAGTAGCTTAACTATTGCGACACGAAAACAGGAAAAAAAAACATATGCACCCACACACAATGGGGAATATCAGTTTAGCAGAGCACATAGTTGGTGTAAAAGAACATTTTGGAGATGTTGAATTTAAGTGCCGAAAAGCAGGCATCGTTGTTACAGGAGGCTGTTCAGTAAATCTAACAGTAGCAAGGGCACTAACCTGCTTGTCTGACTTCTTCGATTTAGGGTGCAAAACCTTCTGGGGAAGCTGGTCTTCACGCAAAATGGGATTCTTAGTGATGGCATCTCTTCCACCTTGGGGCATTGGGAGGGAAAACTGAAAGAGAATAGGCACACAATTAAAAAGAAAATCTTTGTCATCAGAGTAGGAATCAACTTGGAAAGGCCAGGTGGGCAGGTGACCAAAAGCATTCAGACTAAGAAATGAATATGAAAACTGACGTAGAAGGCCATCATATGTCAGGATATGTATAGCAATTCACCAAAGAGAGTTTAGGACTTGATTATTAAGGAATGCATACGGGACTGGCCAAAGCTCATGGATTTTCTACACCACTACTTCACTGAAGACTACGTTCTACACATTTGAACCTCTGACCATCATACACATTACAAGCATGGAAATAAAATATCTGGACATTTGACATGAGCCTGAAATGTGCTTTTCTATTTCTCAGATAACAGTAAAGCAAGGCAGCAACAAACCAATCACCCACAGTAATCAGGCAAGTGACAAAACATAAAAGAATCTAGGCTACATGGAAGAAAAGCATCATTAAGTTTGAAACTACACTCACTTTTGTGCCTCGAAGTGTCACACGCGGACGTCGTGAAGCCATAGTGATCCCATTTTCACCAACTGTTACTGAAACCTTCCGTAAGGTGCCACCATTGCCACATTTTGGGCAAAATATTTTCCCAATCTCTTGGGTCACCTTATAACAAGCATGACACCTCAGAACCCACCTGTCAAATTAGCATCCCAAAGCATTAGAGTTACAAAGAAACCACTATAAATAGAACAAGGACTACTGCGTGAAAGAGCTCTGAAGATGTTAAAAGCTCATACCTGTGCAACTGACGTATTTGCATGCCACCTGGTGCCAAGAGACGGAGACCAATCTGCAGGATGACATTTTGCATGGCATAGTCACTGGTTATACATGCTACAGTAGATTCAGATAAGGACCTCAACACCCAACTCTGCTCACTGCTCCCATCATCTGCAAGAGATGAATCGACACCTTCCTCAGAGTCGCTTTTGATATCCAAATTATCCAACTCTTCAATGCATGCGTCCGTACCGCCGGTCTCCTCAACATCACCAACACTGCCTACCCCATTGTCCTTATTATCAGATTGCGAATGATCTGCAACAATGTCAGGTTCATTCACTTCTTGGTGCTCCATAACATCAGTATCAGCGGAAGGTCCATCCACTGGATTCAAACCATTTTCAGATAAAATTTTATCATCATCAATTGATGGGGCAACAGAACTTGTCTCAAAACTTTGTTCAGATTCCTTGAGTGCATCACGTCTCGCCTTCCTTCGTAGATATCTTCTGTGTGTACTCCGACTAACAGCAGGCAACCAACCTTCATTATTCTCATCATCTTCCCAAGCAATACCTACATCTTTCTTTGCAGGCTGATGCTCTTCATCACCTTGCTTGCCAGAAATACTGTTGGTCTCACTATTTGGTACTTCGTGGTTCTCAAGATCCTTTAGTGGCAGTATGCGAGACTTGAGATCCCCGCCTGCTTCAGACATCTGATCCAATTCTTCCCATTCCGCTAGGTTCTGCACATTAGAGCCCCAACCTGGCAGTGGAGCCTCTTTCAGGTTTCTCACATTCACCACACGCAGAGGAGGTGGTTGCTCCCGCAAATGGTTAGTCCCATGGATCTCAGCTTCCAACATGTAAGCTAGAGCAATAATCTTGATATCAACATCTGATAGCGTCTGGAGGTCTCCTGTTTCCCGGGCAAACTTGACAACTGCCAGAAACGAAGTTAGAGAAATTAGCCTTTCTCATCAATATGTCATTCAAAGATCAGGAAAATTTCATAGAAGACTAGAAGGCTATTTCTATTATACAGAAAACCATACTGTTGTGAAATCTACTTGCTTTTGCATGTGCAAGCCTTGGAATTTCCCTCATGCTTACATCAAGTTTTAAGACAACAACATTAAACAAACTATCAGCTCATGTTTCACAAAGGCAATGAAGACATTGTTTTCCTTGCATCCAGTTCTTAGTATGTACTTGGTACCATGAAAACTATTTTAAGAAAAAATGTGAAATTCATTGATATGCTGATAGTTTTATTGCTAATACTCAAGAAGGCAAAACAACGAGGTTCAGAATCGCTGAAGCTACTACCTTTCTTGACGAATTCAGGGGCAGGCTCGACGGTCTCAACAGGGGCCGGGAGAAGCGCGAGGCGCCGCCGCGCGGATGCATCGCGCACTTCCTCCAGCACCTCCGGCACCGTCACGAGGCGGCCGGCGGACGAGGAGAGCGCGGCGCCACCCGATATCACGGCGTTGGCGTCCACCACGGCCACCGCCACGCCGCTCGAGTTGGCACAACTCGCCACCAGCCGGCTCACCGCCTGCGCCGCCGACGACGACGACTCCTCGGCCACCGCCTTCCGCTGCGCTACCGCCGCCGCACCCCATGCTCCACCTCCGGTCGCGGCGGGAGGAGGCGCAGCTTCCGGGGCGGGGGCGAGAGGCGGCCACGCTTCTTCCATGGCGGCGGCGCGGCGGGGCTAGGGTTTTTGGGTTCACTTTGCGGTTTCCCCCTTCTCCTTTTCCCTCTTTCTTATAGTTGCGCAAAATACGGAGCGAATTTTAGCTAATTATAGGGGTCTTACTGCAAAATGGCCATCCTCTCACCACGATAAAAATGGAGGCGTCACCAAGCATTTCCCCTTCTCCGCATCTCGCCTTTCTCCTTGGGGCTCTCGGCAATGGCCGAAACCCTAATCCCGCCGCCGCCGCCACCACCCTCTGATCCCCACCAGATCTAGGGTTTGTTTGTTGTTTCGCGGTGCACCATATCCGTCTCCTTCCAGGCCGCCGCTTGTCCCTTCTCCCCCGCTTAAATCCACCGCGTCCACCTGCCCCGCCTCTGCTGCTCTTCAGATCCGATGCTTAAGCACATTCCCTAGGTGTGATCTTTTTCCCGGATGGTATTGTATCGTTCTCATTCTCTTGTCATCTTGTTGTTACGGTTGTTCTGGGTGAATATTGTGTGTAGTAGTATGTTAAGGTAGTAGGATTTGTTTTGAGTTAGATTGGAATGAGGCGTGATTTTCAAGTTAATCTGCCCGCTCGAGTTAATTATTATATCTCAAAATTGCTGTGATGACATCTAATAGGACGGTATCTGAGCGATGGATCTATCCTCGCGTGATTATACCTAGACTGAGACTAAAAATGTCTGAGCAAAACTCTGCATTTCTTTTAACTCTCTGAAAGTTGGAATATTGCTTCTCGCTTTTCATGACTAGTAAGCAGCAACCAGTATGCTGTTACTGTTCTGTGTAGTATTGGTTACTGTCTTTAAATGTGAATGATGATTTGCGCTGGATTTTGAATGATTGTTTGCTGTGATGATTACTACAAGGACGGTATCTGAGTAAGGTGACTCTTGAAAGAGTACTCCTTGTGTGATTACATCCAAAACTGATCAGAGATTCTGAGCAAACATGTGTCTGAATAGAACCAGAAATTGTCTATCCTGTTGTATATTTGACTGTTTCTCTAAACAGTGTCAACAAAGATGTTAAGGTAATTAAACAGTGTAAACATACATATTGAGGTACTGCAGTATGTTAAGGTAGTAGATTTGATTGATTGATGTCGCTGAACTAGATGGTTAGATTGGAATTAGGTGGTTTTTAAGTTAGTATGCCTGCTTAACTTAATGACTGTATCTCAAAATTGCTGTGATGACATCTACAAGGACGGTATCTGAGCGATGGATCTATCCTCGCGTGATTATACCTAAACTGAGACTAAAAATGTCTGAGCAAAACTCTGCATACTTTTCACTATGTGAAAGAAGGAATATTTGCTTCTTCCTGTTCAGAACTAAGCAGGAACCAGTATGCTGTTCCTGTTCTGTGTAGTCTTGGTTACAGTCTTGCAATGTGATAATTTGCACTGGATTTAGAGAGCTACAACATGTGCTGCACCCCCTGTTTTTTTATAATGATTGTTTGCTGTGATGACATCTACAAGGACGGTATCTGAGTAAGGTGGCTCTTGAAAGAGTATTCCTTGCGTGATTACATCCAGAACTGATCAGAGATTCTGAGCAAACATATGTGAATCTAAATAGTCTTGGTTATAGTCTTTAAATGTGATAATTTGCACTGGATTTAGAGAGCTACAACATGTGCCGCACCCCCTGTTTTTTTTATAATGATTGTTTATTGTGATGACATCTACAAGGACGGTATCTGAGTAAGGTGGCTCTTGAAAGAGTACTCCTTGTGTGATTACATCCAGAACTGATCAGAGATTCTGAGCAAACATATGTGAATTTGAATAGAACCAGAGTATCAATCCTGTCGTACATTTGACTGTTTTGCAACCTGTGAATGATGCGTGCTTAATGTATTTGCTTGGTTTCTGCTCTTTTTACACTTTTGAAACATAATTTACCTTTGAAGTTAACATTTTAGGCCCATTAAGTTTTCTTTTCTTGATTGTTTGCCATGATGATTCCTACAAGGACGGTATCTGAGTAAGGAACCTCTTGAAGAGAGCTCCTTACATGATTATATCCAAAACTGATCAGAGATTCTGAGCAAACATATAATTCTAATTTAAATAGTAAGTAACAAACTGGCTGTGCCTGTTGAGCAAAGTCCTTTCTGTGATTGGACTTCTTTCCCAACCGGAAAGAATAACATACACTTCATTGCCTTCACTGTGTTTCTGCTCGTTATGACAACCCAAGCATGACTTCTTTGGTAAGGATGGTATCTGAGTAAGGAACCACTTAAAAATTGCTCCTCACATGATTATATCCAATACTGATCAGAGACTCTGAGCAAAACATGTGTAAATTTGAGCTGTTCTCCCAACTGGATGGAAAAATATGTGCTTGATGCTTCACTGGATTCATCTTTCTGCCCTTTATATAGTGTCACCCCTTTAAAACATGACTAATTTTTGATGTAATAGATAAGCCCATTGAGATGTTAATTTTTTTTTCTTGCTTGTTTGCTGTGATGATTCCTACAAGGATGGTATCTGAGTAAGGAACCACTTGAAAGAGTGTTCCTCACATGATTACATCCAAAACTGATCAGAGATTCTGAGCATACATGTGTAGATCTGAATTGAATAGCATGTAACATGCTTCTTGTGCTCCTAGTGCAAACGGCAAGATACTGTCATTTTTGTACTGTTTTTCCTAATATTTTTAGTTTTTCCATCATGTTTTTGTTCCTTATATTGTGTCACCCTTTTTAACCATGACAATTACTGCTGCTAATAAATAAACCCATTGAGATTTTGCTTTGCCTTTTCTTTCTTGGCTTGTTTGCTGTGATGATTCCTACTGGACGGTATCTGAGTAAGGAACCACTTGAGAAGGTGCTCCTCACGTGATTACATCCAAAACTGATCAGAGATTCTGAGCAAACATGTGAACAGAATAGCAAGTAGCAAGCCGGCTGTGCTCATGGTGCAAAATCCTGTCAATGTTTGGACTGTTTTTCCCAACTTGAAAAAATAATATATGCTTTCTTTCATTCACTGTGTTCCTGTTCCTTGTATAGTTTCACCCTTTTTTTAGCATAACCACTACTGAAATTAAATGGATATGCATATTCAACCATTTAGCTTTGTTAGTTTGCTGTAATGACTCCGAGTGAGGTGGCTCTTAACCACTCTCCTTTGATTACATCCAGAACTGAAATATTCAGAGCAAGCATGAAAGTACCATTTTCCTTATTCTGATGTTCTCTTCTCTGTTTTTTTTTTGTTTCTTCTGTTTTTGTCAGAAATATCTGGTGACACTGTTTATCTCCTGTATCAACAGAGCATATCTTTAATTAAGACTATCACCACTTTCTCATCAGTTCTCATTTTCTTTAGGACGATTGATGACTTCTGCAATAAAGCAAGGTGGAAAGCTATCCTGCAGCAGCATGGATTCTCATGGCCCCCATACTTCACTTATACATGGTCTTCCTGATGAGATTGCTATTCTTTGCTTAGTGAGAGTTCCACGGCGATATCATAATGCTCTCAGGTGTGTCTCAAAGAGATGGAGGGCACTGCTTTCCAGTGAAGAGTGGCACTCTTGCCGCAAGAGGAACAATTTGGATGAGTCCTGGGTATATGTGATTTGTAGGGGTACAGGCATCAAATGCTATGTACTGGCTCCTGATCCTCCAACCCGTTCCTTGAAAATTATGCAAGTCATGGAACCCCCATGCTCGCCTAGGGAAGGCATTTCCATTGAGACCTTGGACAGGAGATTATTTCTTTTGGGTGGTTGTAGCTGGCTAAAAGATGCTAATGATGAAGTGTTTTGTTATGACGCCTCGTCAAATTGCTGGAGCAGTGTAGCTCCAATGCCTACTGCTAGGTATATGATGACAAAGTTTACTTACTGGCCATTAACATTTATGACATCTGCACTCTTTTTGACTTGCCTCAATTATTTTCAGGTGCTATTTTGTTTCTGCAGCTCTGGACAAGAAACTATACATTACTGGTGGACTTGGTTTGACAGACAAGTCGCCAAATTCGTGGGACATCTATGATCCAGCCACAAACTCTTGGTGTGCGCACAAGAATCCAATGCTCACCCCTGACATTGTAAAATTTGTGTCGTTGGATGGGGAGCTGGTAACTGTTCACAAGGCTGCCTGGAACAGAATGTACTTTGCAGGTATATATGATCCATTGTGCCGCACTTGGAGGGGCACTGAGAATGAAATTGCCCTCTGTTGGTCTGGATCAACAGTTGTTGTGGATGGAACGCTCTACATGCTGGAGCAGTCGCTCGGCACAAAGCTGATGATGTGGCAGAAGGAGACGAAGGAGTGGATCATGCTTGGTAGGCTTTCTGACAAGCTTACAAGGCCTCCTTGCGAGCTCGTAGGCATTGGGAGAAAGATTTACATTATTGGAAAAGGGCTGAGTATAGTGACAATTGACCTGGATACTGTCAGGGCAGATGGGTTCTTGGTGTCTTCTTCCACAGGCCCATTGGTGGAGCATGACTTCCCACCTGAGAGATGCCGGGTTATCAGCATCTGAAGGAATCAGCTTAACTGTATATTGTCCGCAGAAAATGTCACACATGTGGAGGTGACATGGGTTTGATTGATGCACATATGAAATAAGGCAATCCTCCATGCATTGTTTACCCGAGAGAGTGCCCGTTGCTAATTGCTGTTTAATTGTTAGTACTAGTATTTTTGCTGTATCTCCGACTTGTGTGTGCATGTAACAAAAGAAGTCTGAGGTTCAGTTGTTCATCACACCTAATACATATTGACATAATAACTTGTTCATAATTCATGAATGTGATGCGTCCTGTGATTATTATGTGTGATTGTTCGTTTTTCGCATGCTGATGGTGTATCTAGGCACCCTGTTGCTGATATGTTCTGAAATTTTCCTGAATAAGTGTAGTTGTCCAAGAACTGTAGCTAGGTACCGTTTAATCTCGAGATGTAATCTGATGTATCTTTGAGCCATATATTATTGTGCGATTGAAAATTTAAAAATTAGCATGTGATGAAACATTGATTTTTTTTGTTTTAAAAAAATATGATAGTGAGATTGAAATTTTAAAACTTAGCCATCTAAGTGATGAAATTGTTGTACAATAAAATAAAAATTTAACTATCAGAGCCAGGTTTCGATCCTGGGACCTGTGGGTTATGGGCCCACCACGCTTCCGCTGCGCCACTCTGATGCCGTTGCTTAGGTTAAAAACTCTTAATAAAAATACTACAGTATGGCCAAATAATGCTGTCTTTTTCCAGAGTCCACGCAGAAGAAATATAGAGGTAGGAATATGAGCAGCAACACAAGACTGTGGGTTGGGTAATTATGGTAGCCTACCCATTAGCAATGACAGTGACAGTGAAGGGAGGAAATATAATTTCACAGCAGCATTGGTAATGGGTTGGCCATCCACATCAACCACCCGACCCGTGCTAGTAATCTCCATGCTAATTAACTGCACGGCAGACTTACGCTTCAACATCAAGCCTTTTCTCTTCAAATCTTGTGTGTGTCCAAACATGCCAAACTCGATCTTCAACGCACGTACATACGTTCCTACCTAAGTACCTGTTAAACTGTAGCCGTATGCCTCCGTGTGTCAACCACGTAAATGTGACACCACATAAATGTACACATGGTACTATTTCCGCTTCATATTATAAGTCAGTTTGACTTTTTTCTATTCAAATTTTATTAAATTTAATAAAATTTATAGAAAAAATTTAGTAACATCTAAAATACTCGTATTAAATTAGTTTCATATCTAACATTAAATATATTTTGATAATATGTTTATTTTGCGTTGAAAATACTAATATATTTTTATATAAATTTAATTAAATTTAGAGAATTTTGATTAGAAAAAATTAAACGGTTTATAATATGAAACGGAGGGAACTAGTTTTCTCATCGTGGATGCTTGTTCCATTTGATCACTCGTTCACTCATGTCTCACGTGTATATCGGGGATGGATAGCTACACACATCAAACTAATTAACTAATTCATTAGCTTTTCTCTCAAACAAAAAAAGCTAGTAATTAATTTCATTTGCTCTTGTTAATTGCCCCGACACTCCGAAAACGTTGCGACGAACGCCCGTACGTCTTGACCAAATCCAAACGAACAACGATCCAACGCCAACCTCATGAATACTCCAATCCACCATTTGTATCTGAATCATGCGTGCCATTCTTGACCCAAATTTAATTACAACTTGATGCAAAATTTTCTCATGTTTCGCGCCGCCTGTCACGCGTTCCCATACCCATACTGCCAGTATCCAATTTCTCTGAAAATCTTTTCTTACACAAAATTATTCAACTCCGAAGGTGGGCTCTGAAAAGTGCGGCAAGTTTAGTTTAATCCAAGTCCAATTCGGATCGCGTAATTAGCAAGCTCGTAATCCGAGTCGGATTCGATGGTTTTTTGCAGAGGGGTATAAACAGAGGCGGAGCCGCTCGACGTCGCCATCCATGGCCGCGGTGGAGGAGACGAAGCCGCTCAACAAACAGACCAACCCTTCTCCATTGCCTTACTAGTTGCCACCGAGCCAAGCAACCAAGCGTGAAGAGCTCGGCCTCGCCGGCGACAGCTGCTCTGACTGTTACCGACATGGCGCCGGCGGCGGGAGGGAGGTTCTTTCCGCCGGTGACGGCGTACGACGCGGCGGCGGGCGCGAGGCGGACGGTGGCGGCGGACCTCGACGGGACGCTGCTGGTGTCCTCGTCAGCGTTCCCATACTACTTCCTCGTCGCGCTCGAGGCCGGCAGCTACCTCCGCGCGCTGGCGCTGCTGCTCGCCGCGCCGTGGCTCCTCGTGCTCTACGTCGGCGTCTCCGAGGCCGCCGCCATCGGCCTGCTCGTGTTCATCACGTTCGCCGGGCTGCGCGTGCGCGACGTCGAGGCCGTGGCGCGCGGCGTGCTGCCGCGCCACTACGCCGCCGGGGTGCGCGCCGACACGTGGGCGGTGTTCCGCGGCTGCGCCGAGCGCCGGGTCGTGGTCACCGCGTCGCCGGCCGTCATGGTGGGGGAGTTCGTGCGGGAGTTCCTCGGCGCCGAGGTGGCCGGCACCGAGCTCGAGACGTTCGCCTCCGGGAAGCGATTCACAGGCCGCATCGAGGCCGTCCTCGTCGGCGAGAAGAAGCGGGAGGTCGTCGAGAAGCTCTTCGCCGGCGGCGACATGCCCGACGTCGGGCTCGGCGACCGCGAGAGCGACCACGATTTCATGGCCATCTGCAAGGTACACTACCTAGTCGATGATCCAAAGCTCCAATCTTTCACTTCTCGAATCATTCACACATGAACAAAATTGAGTCTTTGCATTTATGTGGCCACTAATAATTTCACAATTCATTTAGAACGCCATAAATAAAAGAAAATATTGTGAAATTAATTCTGGTAGGAAGTGCACGCTCGATTGTTCTTAGTGTTCAGAGCTTCGATCTGATTGGCTCATTTGTGGTAGCACGAGTAGCAAGAATCTATACGCTTCTGCCTTTTGCCTGTTTTTTGTTGGATGTTTTTTTTTCCTCTCTTCCTAGGAAAGATCAAGAAAACTCTAGAATTTACATTATGGTTATGCAAAACTTGTGGCCAAAACTCAATATTGTTGGTACCATCACCTCCTTTAGTAGGCAGTTAGCAGTTGCTTCCTATTTATTTCGCCTTTTTAAAACCAAAACCCCAGATTAGTATGTACTCCTGTATTCAAATATTGTTTGCTCATGCGGTCATGCTGACTTGTTATCGTTATCATTGATCACTTTATTATATTTATACTCATATATTGTTTTCTTCACACCAATCAATTAATGTGGATTTAGTACTCTTCACATATATTGACCTTACTGTTTCAACTTTGACCACTAATAATTTTTAATTGGTTAGACTATCATAAACTAAAATTTCATGCTTAATTTTAGAATGCAAGATTTGTATTTTTTTTGTCTAAAAAAAGACAACTGTTACGTATGAATATAGTTATACTCCAAAGCCAAATATTTGTAAAATTAGTGTGCTAACCCTGTTTTGGCGCCAATTACTAAATGCGCAGGAAGCCTACATGGTGCCTAAGAACAAGCGCGCGCGGCGAGCCACCGCCGACGAGCTGCTGTCGCGCGCCATCTTCCACGACGGCCGCCTCGTCCGCCGCCCGGACCCGGCGAACGCGCTCTTCGCGCTGGCCTACCTCCCCGTGGGCTTCGCCGTGGCGCTCCTCCGCGTGTTCCTCAACCTCCCCGTCCCGGCGCGCTTCGTCCGCCACACGTACCGCCTCACCGGCATCCGCCTCGCCGTGCGCGGGACGCCGCCGCCGCCGCCGCGCCCGGGCTCGCCGGGTTCCCTCCTGGTGTGCAACCACCGCACGGCGCTTGACCCCATCATCGTGTCCATCGCGCTGGGCCGGCCCGTGACGTGCGTGACGTACAGCGTGAGCCGCCTGTCGACGGCGATCTCCCCCATCCCGGCGGTGGCGCTGAGCCGCGACCGCGCGGCGGACGCGGCGCGCATCGCGGCGCTGCTTGAGGAGGGCGACGTGGTGGTGTGCCCGGAGGGGACGACATGCCGGGAGCCGTACCTGCTCCGGTTCTCGGCGCTGTTCGCGGAGCTGACGGAGAGGATCGTGCCGGTGGCGGTGGAGGCGAAGCAGGGGACGTACTACGGGTCGACGGCGAGGGGGTGGAAGTTTCTGGACCCTTACTTCTTCTACATGAACCCGCGGCCGGGGTACGAGGTGACGTTCCTGCCGGCGCTGAGGCCGGAGGAGACGTGCGTCGCCGGCGGGAGGAGCGCGGTGGAGGTGGCGAACCACGTGCAGAGGGTGATCGCCAAGGAGCTCGGGTTCCACTGCACCACGCTCACCAGGAAGGACAAGTACATGAAGCTCGCCGGCAACGATGGCCGGGTCGCCGCCGACAAGCCCAAGGCCAATTGATTATTCCATCGATCTTGACAAGTGTATTATCTTTTTTTTGTTTTTTTTTTCGTTTTTGTTTTTTCTAGATGGAATCAGCATTATATGGCTGTTCAAATTTACATGGGCCGTCGGATGCTGAAATATGTGTAACTAACGTAATGCTCGTCCGTTGCAATAGATTCTAAATAACATTCATTAACATAAATTAAAATCATAAACTATATTATTATAGTTGGTATAAATGATGAAGGAAATATAAATGTACAAATAACAACATGAAACTAAATAACTTTATCCGGAACGATAATTCAATATTAGCAAAATTATATAACTAAATTCTATCTTTTATTTTAGCTATAAATATTTTAATTAAGTTACAATAATTTTTAATGAATCAAATAGTGCTAAAACTATTACTGTAAATAAAAACTGAAATTAGTTCAAAATTAAAAAGAAACTTATTTGAGCCCACAGATAAACGAGTGCCTATTTCATTGAACTAAATTAGAATTTCCATTTTCTATTCATACTCCTATGGTTATGTGAGTGCTTCACAAGCATGGTTAGGCTAGACAAAAAGGAATAGTGCCAACAAACACTGTTCATTAATTTCCCTAGCTAAAGGCGAGAAACAAAAGAGGAGGGAAGATGAGCATCGCTACTCCGGTGACCAAACAACGATGGTATCCGGCACCCGATCTACCACCAACAGCCCTGTGCAACACTGCAATATGCAGATGACACGATAATTCTCTGCCGAGCGCAGACATCGGATCTGATTGAGCTCAGGAACTCTCTTCAACTCTTCGCGCAAGCTACAGGGCTGCAAATCAACTATGGCAAGAGTACCCTGGCATGCATGCACACAGATGAAGCTCAACAAGCCGCCCTAACGCAAATTCTGCAGTGCAAAGCTGAACAATTCCCGCTGACATACCTCGGATTACCGCTCTTCCACGCAAAAATCAGAACCTGTGATTTACAGCCGACAATCGCAAAGGCAGACAAATTCCTAGCAGGGTGGCAGGCCAAGCTGCTCTCCTACGCAGAAAGGGTAATTCTGGTCAATGCTGTGATAGATAGTCTGCCCATCTATGCAATGTCGGCGATTAAATTGCCCAAGGGCTCGATTCAAGCTCTCGACAAAAAAAAGAAGAGCATTTCTGTGGTCCGGGGAAGACTCTTGCAGTTCAGCAAAATGTTTAGTTGCATGGGCGGACGTGTGTGTTCCAAAACATGCAGGGGCCTGGGAATAAAGGACTTACAGACACAAAACAATTCCTACTAATCAAGAGACTGCATCACCTACACTCCACGCCCTCAGCCTGGGCGCGCTGGATCTGGGAAGAATTTACTGGGGCCTCCCTTCTCTCGTATAGACAAATGGGCACTCACTGGGACTCAATGATGGCGCTAATGCCAGAGTTACAGAAGCTAACCACCTCACATATCGGGGATGGACTCCTGGACAGGAGGAGAACCCCTCTCACACAGATTCAGGGCCCTCTTCTCTCATGCGCTCAACCAAGATGCAACGGTGGCACAGGTCTGCCAAGAAGAATTCAGAGATCTCTTTGTGCCCCGACTCTCTTCAGCTGCCGAAGCTCAGGTAGAAGAACTGCTCACCATCCGACATAGCATTGAGCTTTCAACGGCGCCAGACGCACGCTCAACAAAAAGGACATTGAGGCCACTGCACACAAAAGAAATATACCAAGCTCTCCAAGGAAACAGCGTCAGATGCCCCAACTGGAACTTTATTTGGCGTAACAAAGCCCCCCCAAAAACCCAATTCTTCGCTTGGTTGTTATCAAAGGAGCGGCTCCCCACAAGATCAAACCTATTGAAGAAGAACATTGTGCAGTCTGCAACCTGCGAGCTCTGTAACCAATCCGAAGAAACGGGAGTGCACCTGTGTTTCCTCTGTCCCTTTGCAATCAACTTCTGGAGCCAAATTGGTGTCAACCCAAACATCACTGACTCTCAGGCTCTCCATGCTCTACGCCCCAATGGCCTGATTCCTACAAAACACTTCAAGGTCTTCTACTTGCTCTGTCTGTGGGGACTCTGGAATCATCGTCATAATGTAGTTTTCAGAAAAGAACCCCCTTCGATAAATAGGCTACTCTCAAAATGTATAGAAGATGCTACACTTTGGTCAGAACGTCTGTGCTATGCTGACAGGACAATAGTAGAGTCCTGGAAACATATTTTATCCTCTCCCCTCCGGTCTCTTGTAAACTGAACACTGTACTTGCCCTCTCTATCTCAATCAAAATACAGGTGGGGAAGCTCTCCCCCCCGGTGACCAGTCTAAAAAAAAAATTATTGGTCCCATTTGATTTGAACCCTCAAGTTGGCAACCTTAGACTACACATAGAAATTAGCCCGAATAAACATATTCGAAATATATTTTTAACAGGCCAGATAAGATTAATTTCTTAATTCAATGTCCATAAACAACCTTACAGTCTTATCTCAATTTCATTCAACTATCTTCTGTGTACAGTATTCTTTGCGCTATCTTATAGGGCCTCCTCCGGGTGTTGTTGACAAAGCTGAGCTGGAGGCCCTTAAGATGGAGGTCGAGCAGAAGAAGGAAGAGCTGTTCTACAAACTTGCTATGCTGGATTGGCAGTGGAAGTCACGAAGGCGTACCAAGGAGGGATATAATGATCGAGAGCTCATCTACAAGCTCATCGGGCACATCAAGCCCAACCCAGATGACCAACTCTGGTAAATCCAAACACAGAGCCTTCATACATGGCACATACACACATACTCCCAAAAAGAACTAATTTCTGGCTACTGCCTCTAATTAATACTTGTCCAATTTGATCTGATCTGCAGGCGCAGGTATAACTTTGGAAAGAAACTCAATATCTACCTGGCAATTGGGATCCCTACACTTACTGTCCTGAACTTGGTGGCACTTTACCAGCATGCTGTTGGTTGACTCTCGCGTCGATTCAACCGGGAAGCAAAATAATCACACTAGTATTAACAGTTAGGCCTCTTCTCTTATAGAGGCCTTATGCACCTTAAGAATTTAGATTTCTTGTATCAGTTTAAACTGTGTAGATAGATGTGTACCGAGTTATATTTTATCTATGTGAGGCTGATTCCAAGTTACCACAATGAGATAGCACAACAGAACGGAGAGCCAAACTGGGGTACTCCTAGTACGCGACTAATCGCTATCCCGCAGCTCGCGCGATCGCTGATACCTGCGTGCCGAACATTCAGCAAGCCTAGTCTTTGAGCGGGTCATACGTATATTTTTTTTTTAGCTCGCATGTGATTAGAACAGAAGTAGCGCATATAGATTAGCATCTTATATAATTAGTTTAGACTTTATTCTTGCAAATATTTTACATGAAAAAAATCACTGATTACATAATTAGCAAAATCTACTCGATAATATTCATTATCGTAAAAATTTCCACCTAGAAACTAATTAGTACATAATTAAAAAATCTAGTTAAATACTTTCTACATATAAATTAACTTTATGTATAGAAACTTTATACGTATAAACTTTCCGTATAAAAACTTTATAAAAAACTCTACATGCAAACATTTTGACATATTAAATTTTTGTACACATTTTTTATATTGAACTTTTTGTTAATGAATATAAAATTCAAGTTAAATAAATAAATATTCAAGTGATATTATTGGGCCTAAAATTAGAGTACGATCCATGGCTATAGCAAGGAGCGCTTATGCACATCCGTTCGCCCACGCTGGGTAAGAGCTGCTTGATAACAGAAAAGGAGTATCATTAACGCTGATTCTTCTGATTACAAAAACAAGATACGCAATATCCAAAATCAGAAAAGTGATCACTTAGGAGCGCGCCTCGCGAGTGATCGCTCATTAGGAATTTCGGCCAAACTGTGGGATTTCGAGTTCATGGCTAATGGCCTCATTACAACATTATACACGTTGACACTGGGAAACACTATAGTATCAATGAGATTGCAAACAAGATTACTGCATGAACAATAGAGTTAAAAACAAATTATCATGAAGCTATAACTTCTTTTGATGCCGTTTTCTTTTCAATATAACACTTAATACAATCTTGCTTGAAAAAAAAATATACTGCTGCACACAAACCCAGCTGCCTTGCTGGTGGCTAGGGAAATTGGAATCCAGACTGCAGTGTTTGATTCAGCATGGAGACAGCCCAATATTTGCAGCCTGAAATGCAACGATATGATCAGCCTCACTCCAAAGGGTGCACCCTGATGACGGCAGTCAAACAAAACATCATCTGGGACTGGAACACAGCTTACAGAGAGGTGGAAGTTCCATTTAGGAGATACTCAAGAGAGAGTTGATGCGAACAATGGTAAACACTGTTTGAACTGTTCAAGCCTGCTAGGGAAGTTGGAATCACCAAATTTTGCTACTCCACAAAGCCGGCCGGTTCTATCAAATTCATCTTAAGCCTAGGAGGCAGACCTTGATGACACCGGCTTTTCTCATTTTTCGTAATTATTTTTGTTTTCTTGGATAATTTAACATGTGTTAGGCTATTTTGTCAAAAAAAAAAACTCCTCATCTACATACATAATCTCGAACAGGTTCTCGCACCACATGACGGCTCGTTTTGTCTTTTCTAAAAAGAAGAAAGCAAAAGATCTTATATTTTCTCCAAATACAATGATAAGAGAAAATTTCGGACGCTACTAGAAATCGAGCGGCCAATTTATATAAAAATGTATCTGGAGCCATTCAATTCCTCGAGTGCCATCCGATCTGACGTGCATGCGTGCTTAGGAATCCCAAGGCCTCTCTCTCGTCTCTTCTCATGGTAACATGCATGCTTGCTCTCCTCTCATAGGACTAGACAACTTTAGTCGTCCAAAAACGCCGGCGGCCGCTTCATCCATTTGTTCTCTCATTCTTCAGTATTCACAAGCTAATGCCAGCGGTACAACACCCATAGACAAAATCTTAACAAACATAGTGAACTAATAATGCCTTAATTCGTCCCAACATGTAATAATTTTTAGAGAATGACACAGATATTAAGTAGAGGATTCGAAATGGGTGAAGCGTAGAACCGGACTATAATAGAATTAAGGGATAGTATGAAGTGCTAAGCCAGAAATTAACAGAGCTTAAGTAATGAGTTAAAGGTTTTCTCTAAATTTTAGTGGTGAAATAAGAGAATCTAAACATGATTGTAGGGACAAGACTAGGATAGGCTTACCTTCACCGGAGTAGTATATGTACTTCCTACGTCCCACAGAATATAAACCTAGGACCGGATATGACACATTCTAATACTATAAATCTGGACAGAGGTATATCTAGATTCGTAGTACTAAGATGTATCACATTCGATACTAGGTTAATTTTTTCGTCCCAAAATATAATCATCTTTACAATAGTGCTAAGTCAGACATTTTTAACTTTAACTATTGATAGTAAAAAAAATAAAAAAGATCAATCATGTAAAATTGATGTTACTAGATTTATCATTAAACAAACTATCATAATATATAACTCTTTTTATTTAAAACATCTTACTTCTATAGATATTAGTGATTAAAGTAGTATCTCGAAAACTGTGTCGAGATAAAAAAAACATTTATATTTTAGAACGGAGGGACTAGCAAAAATGATCCTTTTTATATTTTTAATTATTATATTTGGGATAAAACTTTAACCGTAAATTTTGCCACCACTATATTTTAAGATAAAAGGAGAAGTGATTGTGTCACGCAACGTGCAACAAGGAAATGACGTTTGACTAGTTGTAGGCTAGATTGCTGGAATGCTGCTAGCTTTTTGCTCGGACAAGCAGCTCCATCCGCTATAAAATAAACAAACTTAATATAAAAAGTAATATATATTTTAGTACTATATAAATTCGGATTAGAAGAATTGGTTATATTTTTTTTCGATACTTCAGACCAGATTTGCGACTAACAGTCTACGGAGTACGCTAGTAAGTATATTAGCTAGGTAGGAGGAGTAAGTGGGTCATCATTAACTGTTCGTTAACTAATTTGCTACATGCTAGTAGCAAAAGCGAAGCAACGTGAGTGGCTAAGTAACCTGCAACTTGCAAGACTTGAGATGCCTGCGAGTCGAAACCAATACTGATATTAATCGATGATGCGTCAAGGCTCGTGAGGCTGCTGCGTGCAAGGAACTCGTCGATATATTATTGCTGCAATGATGCCTTGTTAATGTGCTCCCAATTCTTAGGACTGATTCTGACAGATTCAGTTATAATCATATCCCGTTAGATCATTAGCATCCAGTTTCGGTTTCGGACTGTTTTTCAATTCCTATTATAAATAACTTTTATTTCTCTTAATAGAAAAAATACGCTCATTGCGTATTCCGAAAAAATAATCAGTAGTGTGTGCTGCAATCAGCTGCTCTAACAATTAATGCAGATACAGCATACGTGTTAGTACTGTCGATTACAGTACACCGCAGATTAACAGGCTCTCCATCAGTAATTCATCATGTCAACTGCATGCTTCTCAAAGAACTGATTGGCTGTACTTTACACGAACGAATTCCTGACTCCTAATATTCTCCCTCCGCCCTACTAAATTTAATCTAGTAAAAAATGTGTCTCCTCTAATATTATAAGTATGGATAAATTACAGAATGTTCTTCTTAATTAGTGACAGTAATCATATGGACTTTGAAAATGAAACTAGTGGCGGATCGAGCTGCCAAGAAAAGGGCACCTCCATGTTAAGTGGGGCATCACATTCTCCAGCCTTTCAAGCAACCCCAAACCATGCCAAAAACAACATCTTCTATAACACTTCTGAGATTAATGTCAGGGAACCGAAAATGCAGTCACGCAGATGTGGATTCAGGCAGATTTTACGGATCTGAAACTACTGCGACTGAGAGGCCTGATATTTCAGGACTCTTTGTTTTCGTACTAGCCTGCACAAACCTCTTTTAAAAGTTAAGTCAGTCGGTACCAGATGTCAGAAAAGTTCCTTTGAATTAAATCTGAAGATGTCACCAGCCAACAGACCAAACTGATTTCCTTTGTATGTTTCGCCCATACAATGCCATCAAAACTGTGCCGCAAATTCAGTTGGTCAAGCTGAATTCTGTTCCGAGTTCCACTCCAGCAGAGGAAAAAAAAACTGCAAATAGAAGTACAATACGAATTTAAGCAGAATCAGCTCAGATTCCACACGAGGACAAATTCGTATTCGAGCTCGAAAAGGCAAAAAGAAACCAAAAACAGAAAAAAGGAAAAGGAATCTGGCTGTGCTTGGATTGCATTGGAAGCAAAGTTAGTTAAAAAAAAATCCAACTAATATTAAACTAGGCCGTTTCAAACACCAAAACCGCGAACGCTATAAATTCGGAGGGAAAACCTCTCCAAATCTCCAAACTCCTCCAATGGCAACCGCGCGCGTCTCCCTCCTCCTCCTCGTCGCCGTCGTCCTCGCCGCCTCCGCCTGCGCGGAGGGGCTCCGGCTGCCCCGCGACGCCAAGTTCCCCGCGGCGCAGGCCGAGCGGCTCATCCGCTCGCTTAACCTTCTCCCCAAGGAGGCCGGGCCGACCGGCGGCGCCGGGGATGTCCCCAGCGTGGCGCCCGGCGAGCTGCTTGAGCGGCGGGTCACGCTGCCCGGGCTCCCCCAGGGGGTCGGCGACCTCGGCCACCACGCCGGCTACTACCGCCTCCCCAACACGCACGACGCGAGGTAGATTTCGAATTTCGAAGCCCAAATCAGTTGTAAAGATGCGCTTTCTTTTTGAGCTTGCTAGTTGATGCAAAGTAGTACAAAGTTTCTGCGTTTCTTGAGCTTTTGGAAATTTTGGGTTGAGTATTTGTTGGTTGGAATGGGGGTGTTGCTTGCAGGATGTTCTACTTCTTGTTCGAATCGAGGGGAAAGAAGGAGGATCCCGTCGTGATCTGGCTCACCGGAGGCCCCGGATGCAGCAGCGAGCTGGCCGTCTTCTACGAGAATGGCCCGTTCACCATCTCGAACAACATGTCGCTTGCTTGGAACAAATTCGGCTGGGACACGGTAACGATCCATCCATTTGATTATACGTTATTGCATAGTTTAGTTAGTATAGTAACGACTCAGACTTGGTCATATTAAATTGTTAATGTTGCATCATCGATTCATCGCTTGCAAGCAATCCGTGGTGAGAGCAACATGTAAAAACTATTTTGACCTTTGTTGACTAAGAAATGACTAGTTTAACCATGGTTAAGCAAGCAATAGTGAAAATAATGTCAGTTTCAGAGTTTCTCTCGGTTAAAGACAGTAACTGTTGAAGGGGCAAAAAGGATAATTTTACCATCCTTGAAAATGTATTAGGAGGTACCATATTTTCTAGTGTAAAATTTGATACCTCAGGTACTAGGTATCTCGAGGTACCAAAAATTTTAGTGTAAAATTTAGATACCTCGAGATACTTTCTTAAGGACCGTAAAATTTCTCAGGAGAAAAACTCCATGGTCTAGAATATCATCCTTGCTATCCTCCGTTACCAATTTTGGATAACTGTTACCACTTACCAACTTACTATATTGTGTTCCCTTTGCCTTTTAGCATCTCTTATTAGTTGAAGAAAACCATCTTGGTCTAGAACTTCATTGTTCTTATCTGTTAGGTTGTTACCAACTTACCATATGTTGTTCCCTTTGACTATCATCTCTTATACCACCACAATAGTCTTTGTTAAGTGGTATTGCTTTTTACATGAACTGATGCACGGCAGCAGAAGTTTACGAGTTTATTGAGGACAATGTTTCCCTCCATAGAATTGTTCGTTATTGGTGAACATTAATTCCTACTTTAATTTTTTGGACCTTTCCATGATGTGTTTAACAATGGCAGTGGTCATTGCTGCAGTCAGTTCACATCTTACATTGAGATGATATTGATCAAGCCTACACACCATTTGGTTCCTTTGTATCCACACCTTCTGATAAAACTTTCTTCATGCAGATTTCAAATATAATTTTTGTTGATCAACCCACTGGAACTGGATTTAGCTATAGCTCTGATGATCGTGATACTCGTCATGATGAGACAGGTGTCAGCAATGACCTATATAGCTTTCTTCAGGTACTACTCTCAACCCTTGTAACTGACATGCTTGCCCTTTTTGTTCTTTGTTTCATCAATTCCATGTGATGTCTGATTACACTATATAGGCTTGTTCAAACCATTTCTTCACAATACTAAATACTTATAAAGAAACATAAATGATCTCTAGTGTAAAGTAATCATAACAATATATTTGTTTTAAAACTGCAGGCTGTGCTCTTAATAATAGTTCCATTTCAAAAAATAATTGTTTGTATATTGTACCTGACTAAGCAATTAACAGTCAACAGTCTGGTGTGCCTAATTATTGCTTTCATCCTCAATTTGTGGAGTGGTGCTCTTACCTGACATGATGCTCCTGTAAAATTAATTGTTACCATACCATAGAAAATTTCCAGGTTGGAATTTGGCATTGCATAAAAGGATGTACCTAACATATTTGACTGGATAGCTTCATTAAATTAGTGGTAGTAGTTAATTTCCGAAGATTTAGCACCAAACCAGATAATACGCATGGATCTCTCTAAAGAGTTGTGTATTGATCTGAGACTTGATTATTTTGTGTTGTTGACTCCAGCAAAAATGTAGAGTAATATGTAGCAATTGCTTGATTCCCATGTCAGGTGTTCTTCAAGAAGCATCCAGAGTTTGCAAAGAATGACTTCTTTATAACTGGAGAATCTTATGCTGGGCACTACATTCCAGCATTCGCAAGCCGGGTTCACCAAGGAAACAAAGCAAATGAGGGCATTCACATAAACTTGAAGGTATGATCCTTACCCAAGTTTGCCATCTCTTTTAACTTAATTGCTTCTTTGCTATTTTTCGTAGTTTTACCAATTTTTCTTGTAGGGTTTTGCGATTGGTAATGGCCTCACGGATCCAGCAATCCAGTACAAAGCTTACACCGATTATGCATTGGACATGAACCTTATTAAGAAATCAGACTACGACAGGATCAACAAGTTCATCCCACCATGTGAATTTGCAATAAAGCTTTGTGGTCAGTACTATATTCTACCTTTGATCAAACCACATGTATCTAACTGCGTTGAACTTCCTGAATGATTAATGCTGGCAGAAAAGGTTGAAAAACCATTTATAGGGTATAAATGGGGTTCATTACGGTTTTCTCTATATTTCAGCTATGAGATAGTGCATTTCTAATAACACCCTAAGGTTTTCTTCAAATAAAAAGAACTGTTACTCACACCTACTGATTTTTCAGGTACCAATGGGAAAGCATCTTGCATGGCAGCATACATGGTCTGCAATTCTATTTTCAGCTCCATCATGAAGCTTGTTGGGACAAAGAATGTAAGCAATGGCCACTTTCTTAATTAACTGACTGCATAACATTGGTTCACTAAGGTTGAAAATATTTACATACTAATTCTTCTTTACAGTACTATGACGTTAGGAAGGAATGCGAAGGGAAACTTTGCTATGATTTCTCAAACTTGGAGAAGTTTTTTGGAGATAAAGCAGTCAAAGAAGCAATTGGAGTTGGTGACCTTGAATTTGTCTCATGCAGCACTACCGTTTATCAAGCAATGCTGACAGACTGGATGAGAAACTTGGAAGTTGGCATCCCAGCTCTACTTGAGGATGGGATCGATGTGCTTATATATGCTGGAGAGTATGACCTTATATGCAATTGGCTTGGTAAGGACACATTTGGATTAATGCTTTTCAAGTCAGTTTTGCACCTTTTCTTCCACCGACACTGTACCTACTGCAATGTCTTGCATGGAAAATAATAACGCAAAGCCCCGCATTTGTTAATAGGATACAAAACATTAAATTTCTGCTGATGCTATAATTTAGTTACAGGTGCATGACCTCGTTACTAACGGTAAATTACAGTTGCATAGCTGTAGGGCTGGTACCCACTGGAGTGTAGTAAATTCCACAGTTAAATCAATCGATGTTTAGATGGGTACTAGTAACACCGGCAAGCTACATGCCAATCTGCTCTTGTTTGTGTCTTCATAACTATAGTTAGCATGCTTGGTGTGTCATCTGGATTTCTTGATAGTTGATGCAGTTGATAGAAGTGATTCATTGTACTGTGCTGTTTGCTACCAGTTGGATTGCTGCTACTCCAGACAAGTTTTGTTCTTGACTTGTTTTGGGTTGGTGTGCTACTACTGGATCTCTTGCTTTGGGACAATATATAAGAGGGAGCTTTATAAAATCCTAATTGATCTAACATCTCACACTTAATAGCACTTCTATTTGATAGCTTTGCGTTCTTCATTGTCTTGCATGTCCATTGCCAAAATCTTTAATGATTGTGCAGTTATTATATCAAGTGTAACATTTCCTGTGTATGTAGGAAACTCGAGGTGGGTCCACTCGATGGAATGGTCTGGCCAGAAAGACTTTGTATCATCTCATGAATCGTCATTTGTAGTAGATGGTGCCGAAGCTGGTGTTTTGAAGAGCCACGGGCCACTCAGCTTCCTCAAGGTTTTTATCAAACACTTTTACCTAATTAATTTTCTTATGATTTATTCTCCATATATTTTTTTAAAACTAATTTGGTGCAAACTTAAATTGTGCCATATATTTTTATGGCGTCGATGGAAAAATTGTGGTCATCACGAAACATCTGATTTATGGCGGTGTTGGTACCACTAACAAACAAATATTAGTGTACTTGCCAGAAGAATGTGACCAGATGGTCTAGTAAAGACTAACCATAACCATATTTTGGCATGAAAGGGACTGGTTAATTCTGCTTGTCTAATGTTTACAAGGAATTGTATTAGAATCTTCGTGCACCTATGGATCAAAGAAACCTTACTAAATAATCGACAATAAATCGTTGCTTCTATGCCAATGCAGGTCCACAATGCTGGTCACATGGTTCCAATGGACCAACCCAAAGCTTCCCTGGAAATGCTGAGGAGATTTACTCAAGGGAAACTCAAGGAGGAATCGCTTCCCGGGCTTCCCGAGCAACCGATGTATGCTGTGATGTGATAAAAATACAACTGAAATAGTCTAATAGGAAGTTTGAGTTGCCGTTTCACGGAATGCCTGAAGCTTCATGTTTCCTTTTTTTACCCTCTTTCTTTTCCCCATGTGTCAGCTGAATGCATAATCCTGAAAATAACGTTGGAACCGCGATGTAACTAAAGTTCCACTCATGTACACTGCAAATGAAAAATCAAATACATGGAGGGGAAATGTTTCAAAGGCCTGTCTGCTGTTAATCATGCCATTCATGCAGTTTTCTTATATTAAAAGAGAATAATGTGAAATTTTCTGGGAATTACACGCACAAATAGCTGTTCAATCCGCACGCTTCTTGACTAGGGTCACATGCAATTACATGCTTCTTTCCCCCCAAAAAAGAAGTGCTGATCAATGTTGAGATGCATAATTTTCATCATCGGAAATTAAAAGGAGTGGTCCTTAGATTTGCCCTGCCGTTTGCAAACACGGTGTCCTTCTCCTACTCGCAAGTTCAGATATATTTTAAAGGGATAAGTTACAGATCTTCAGGAACTACAGATCACATTCACCAGCCAACAACAAGCAATGCAAGACTAACCTAATTGGGTCACATGAATGAAAAGATTGGTTTTTTTTTCCCTGAAGCTTTTGAGGTGTCACAGCATGTTTTCCCTGCATAAAGGTGTCCCTAAGTGTGTAATTTATTGTGAGGAGTTGTGTGTTGTGACCACAAGGTTAAATAAATGCATATCCTGCATCTCCAGCTAGGTAGTTTCAGATGCAAGACAGAAAAAGTTGCCACAATGTTATGCCAAGAGAGACAAAATATGAAAGCTAGATCAATTGTTGCATGTGTACATATATTGTAGTTTAAACTTTCCTAGATCTATGAAGCTAAGGGTGCAAGCAACCAGCTTGGTACAACTGAAACATGAATCCAATTAATTACACCAAGAAAGCACACATAATTTGATTGACATAAAGGTATATGTAGCTAAAGTGTCCTACATGGCATAACCACCTTGACAGGCTAACCATTTCAGACAGAACATAGAATGACCAGATTAGCATCAGCATGACAGATGAGATGGTGCCTGTCAGGGTCAGGCAATGCAATGGCAGGGCACAAGAAACATCAGTGTGAAGGCAAAGGCAGCAGACAGACATGCTCTGCGTGTATAACAGTATATGTACCCACCAAGGATTGAGATACTTTACTGGTCAGAATTCAGAAATGGATGGTGAGTGAGGAAGCTGTTTATGCAGTGGATTGCTGTCCTGTCTCCATGGAAGCCTGCAGGGTGTCCCCATGGACCATGGTGCACATGTGAAATGAGCACCAAAGGCTGGAGGATAGTATTCAATCTGGGTTACTACTGATATTCTGTGTTTGCATATGTCTGTGCTTGATCTCTGATTTGTTTGTTTGTTTCAGTTTTCATAATATGCAGAGCAAATTTATATTTACCTTCAAATGCAATTTTACAATGGATTTACCTCAAGCTAGTACTATATACAAGATGGCAGAGGTAATTAGGAGGATAATCCTGCAAAAATCCATGTAGGTGTAGGTCTTAGAAAAGATGCTGTACCTGTGATGTCTGTCCTTGAGGATGATGAGTTGACACCATATTTGATGCTCCGTAGATAGGAGAGTACTTGGCAGTGTTCTGCTCTCACTGTGTTTGTCCCCATGGTTCATTCAACCACTCTTCTGATGAACAGGGGCAACTAAAGCTCACCTTGATTGGTACCTTTAAAAGCAAACCTGTTTGGTGAGATTTCAGTCATGAACATGGACTCTACTTCAACCTGAAAGCTAGGAGTATCAGTTTCTGTATCTAAAGATGGCACAAAATTGCAGGCAGTTTACTGAGCTGAGATGACTTAGGCTGTGTTCTTATCCCAGTTTTCCCAACTCATCTCTCTCGTTTTTCGCGCGCACGCTTTTCAAACTGCTAAACGGTGTATTTTTTGCAAAAAGAATTCTATATAAAAGTTGTTTTAAAAAAATCATATTAATCCATTTTTGAAAAAAGAATTAGTTAATCCTTAATTAATCATGCAATAATACGTATTTCGTTTTACGTGCTAGGGGAGGAGGGTTCCCAACCCCTCCTCCCGAAGGAAGCCTTAGCCTAGCTTAGTAGATTCAGAGCGTTCGGTCTCTTAGCTCTGTTCTGATAAAGCGTAAAAATATGAACGAAGCAACGAAAAATAATTTATGAATAAAATTTTTATATCCGGATTATTTATGATTTTAAAAGCCAGTGTAAAAAATAGACTACCAAAAAGGACCCCAAAATTAACTATACAATTATTAAGTTTCGAAATTCAAGAGGTTTTTAGACTTTTGAGTTGTGGTAGACAGCAAGCTGGGTCAGGTACAGTAGTATTGTATTGATGAGATCAGGTTGTGATCTCCAACTCCAGCAGCTGGGTAGGCAGCTAGAGAGACAACAAGACGACAGAAAAGTACACGAGCTCAACTCCATTTGCAGCACCAGAAGCACAGCTCACCACCTGTCTTTTTCCGATCCAATCGCCGCTATAAATTCAGCCAATGCTGCCCGCCATGTGCAGAACTCACTCACAGTGTCTCAGTCTCACTGCTTCACTTCAGCTCAACAAGCTAGCTAGCTAGCCCAGTTACAACGATCATGGGGGACGCGGCGGCGGGCGGGAGGAAGGCGGCGTCCGGCTCCGGCGGCGCCGGCGCGCGGCTTCACGTGGCGATGCTGGCGCTGCAGCTCGGGTACGCCGGGTTCCACGTGGTGTCGCGGCTGGCGCTGGACATGGGCGTCAGCAAGCTCGTCTTCCCCGTCTACCGCAACCTCATCGCCCTCTTCCTCCTCGCCCCCTTCGCCTACTTCCTCGAGAAGTAATTATTCCTCTTATTAATGCCTAATGCTGCTGCTAATCCTGATACGAATTAACTAATGAACTAGCTAATCGATCGATCATGGACATGGATGGTTGTTGGTGCAGGAAGGAGAGGCCGGCCATGACGGCGAGCTTGGCGGTGCAGTTCTTCTTCCTGGCGCTGTGCGGGATCACCGCCAACCAGGGCTTCTACCTGCTGGGCCTCGAGAACACCTCGCCGACGTTCGCCTCCGCCATCCAGAACTCCGTCCCGGCCATCACCTTCGCCATGGCCGCCGCGCTCCGCATCGAGCGCGTCCGCCTCTCCTCCCGCGACGGCCTCGCCAAGGTCGCCGGCACGCTGCTCTGCGTCGCCGGCGCTTCCGTCATCACGCTCTTCAAGGGCCCCGCCATCTTCAACACCCACCACCACCCGCCGCAACAGCTCGCCGTCGCCGCCGCCGGCGACAACACCAGCAACAAGAGCTGGACGCTGGGTTGCGTGTTCCTACTAGGCCACTGCGTGTCGTGGTCGGGGTGGCTGGTGCTGCAGGCGCCGGTGCTGAAGCGCTACCCGGCGAGGCTGTCCGTCACCTCCTACACCTGCTTCTTCGGCCTCCTCCAGTTCCTCGCCATCGCCGCCTTCCTCGAGCGCGACGCCGCCGCCTGGGCCGTCCGCTCCGGCTCCGAGCTCTTCACCATCCTCTACGCCGGCTTCGTCGCCTCGGGCGTCGCCTTCGCCGTGCAGACGTGGTGCATCCACCGCGGTGGCCCCGTGTTCGTCGCCGTCTACCAGCCCGTGCAAACCCTCCTCGTCGCCGTCATGGCATCCCTCCTCCTCGGCGAGCAATTCCACCTCGGAGGGTATATATACTAATTAATTTCTCTCTGGATTAACCAACAACTAGTAATTGATTTGTGTTTGATTAGCTCTAGTTGCTTGATTAATCCGTGTTCATGCAGGATCATTGGGGCGGTGCTGATAGTGGCAGGGCTGTACCTGGTGCTGTGGGGGAAGAGCCAGGAGAGAGCCATTGCTGCTGCAAAAGAAGCTTCTGATGCTGCTGCCGCCATTGCTGACCACCAGCAGCAACCAGCTTCTGCTGCTGCTGATTCTTGCCTGAAGCAGCCACTGTTGCCGGCGTCAGCGGCGGCCTCAGAGAATGTGTGACCGACCAACCATTTTTTTTCTGTTGATGCAGATGCATGCATGCTGGGATTACATGTGTTTAGGCTAATTTATGTATGATTCATTAATCAATTAAATCAACTTAATTCCCCTGTTCAACTGCTTGCAAGTTGTAACAACCTGCAGTATGTTCAAACAATCAAAGTTGTGATATTACTGTGGTATACAACAGTTGTCTGTGATACAACTTAATATGTAACTCTACTAGACAAACGCCCAGGGGTTTTCCGGCTAGCTCCACAGGGTGGTGGGCTTAGCCGGCGTAGTTTCAAAGTCTCACCCCTTCTATTTATTTAATATTAAGTACTTCCCTAATATTTGTGTTTTATATGAACAAGAATCAATTGATAGTCCTCACATAATTAAGGAGCATCATCTTACAAATGTTTAAGAACTGAAGCATGAAAGTTTGTACTAAATCAATGTTTTCAATTCTTCTTGGAATTTTCTTTAGACAGAAGGCACACTGACCCAGCTTTTATAGAAAGCTGATAGAGTTCTATATAACTAGCTGGTTGATATTTGAGAATTGAAAAGCTGATCTGGACACACTGCAGTATCATGAGTTATGAACTTAACAAACATTTCAGGTAATTTCAGAAATATATGTTTTTGAGTTATGAAGTACCCTAGTTCAAAACAACTAAGAGAATTAACCAATAGTCATTCCTTTTCTCAACTTACCATGTTTTGATCCACGTGATAACCCATGTTTTAAAAATTTCCAAGTTCATTCCCCACCTTTCTCCTTACATATTAAAGGAAGAAAAAAAATTGGGAATGAACTTGTTGCATTGAGTTAGGCCTAATAAATAATATATTGTGTACATTGGGATGCGCTTCTAGCGCAGTTGGCAAAGGTGTTCAGTTGTGAAAGTTGTCAAAGGTTCGACTCCTAAACCTCTCACCTTCTAACTAGATTAAATGAAGGGTTTGAAATACATGGCTCTTCCTATCTTAATTCCATCTGATGGATGGCTAGTTCCTTCTAGCCATTCTAACTTTTTTTAATTAGATAGGAAAAGACTAAAATACCCCTAATACCCTTAACATAGGCATCATTAGGAAATAAGAATTTTTGGAAGACTTTTACGGGAATTTAACTAATTTATATGAAAATAACATAAGATTTGTACGTTCCAAAAGATCCCAGCTTAGAGCAATATTAATGCAACAGAGCACCGACTGACAGATGTAGCTCAACTGTTCCTCCAAATCGAATATCCAAGCGTATCTCTTCCATTCTTTTTTTAATTACCATATCTCCGCAAACTTCTCTGTGGAGTGTGAATGTATAATATATCTTGGAACTTGCAGCTAGGCAATTCTTGATACACCTTCTTTCAAAAATAATTCAGATACACCTGAACTACAGGAAGAGAAATAGTACTAACACATATAGCAACCATATCTGACGAAACTGAAGAATACATAATCAGGTTGAAGCAACAAAAGATAAACCTCATGCATCCACACAAATCAGAGAATATATATATTTTTGAAGTGTATCAGAAAATATATTAAAAAAAGCAGAAAAAGGCATAAGGTACTTATATTCATATATCTTTTTTTGAAAAAGGAGAAGCACTAGCTAACCAATGGTGTTCCACTCAAACTAAAGCACGATCGAGAGAGAGGAGCAGAAGAGCATGGGGGAAAAGCAAAGCATTTTCTGATGTTGAGGAAAAAGGAGTCGAGTGGAGTGAACTGTGAAGCATTTGTGGTGAGGATATCCATGGAAGATGCCAGTAGCTGCTGCTGCCTCGCCACCGTCTCGTTCCTCGAGTTTATCCCCCCGGTCGAGCCGCCTCGCCACAATCCTTTCTTCTCTATAAATTCATCATGCCATGGCTGCTAGTGCTGCAGAATGGAGATGAGAAGTAATTCAGATCAGACTCAGAGAGCATGTAGCTGATTGCAATGTAGCTTCTTCCATCAGGCGTGTGGATTTTGCTGGCACCGACGCATCGTCCTCGTGCATCGTCGGAGATCGAGAGGTGATGCATGCCGTGAGCGGCGAGCACTGCCGCCGCCGGCGGCGGCGAAGAAACTTTCAGTGTTGCGAGCGATCGACGACGGCGACCGAGGGAGGGAGGAAGCTATAGCTAGGGTGGTCATCATGTGATTCATTCAGTGATGTGTCCTAATTAAGTAGCTTCTTGCTTGCTAGCAGGGCAATTTCAATCCTTTGGCATCTGTAACCTTTTTCTTTCGTTCTGAAGTAAACCTTTATTTTGGCACGTTTAATTACCCATCTATGTTCTCTTATGATGTTCTGAACAGATACAACAAATTAATACAGATTCAGATACAATAGCACTTGAGTTTGTATCTTGTCATTTGTCAAGAGCCAAGACACACATTTCTTGAGCTATTTGTTTTTCAGCTATTACCATACAACAAAACTATAATACTATTGTTTGCTTATACTTATAGTTATAAATCAAATTTTAAATTTTAGAACTTAGTTTCAGGGTTGGTTTTATGGTTTTTTATCACGGTTTATTTTATGATATTTATTTTTAAATCACCAAAATACATATGTAAAAAAATATCTACAGATAATTTTGTATTATTAATAAGTCGTACGAATAATAAAACGATAGGACTAGTAGTATATCAAACATGACACCACTGAGAAAATTGGAGTTTTTGTTTGAGGTGGTTTTTCAGATTAACTCTATCAAATCAGATTGAGTTTTCTGTCAGGTTTTAAGTAGCCGATCCCCAAAGTTCGTTCCTTTTCATTCGGGCACAGAAAAACAGCAAGGGAACAAACTTGTTTCTGCACTGACTTTCAGGCAATTGTCATTAATCAAAAAAAGAGAATACTGACAAAATAGGAGCACTCCAGTAACTGCATGTCTGATCCCGAGGATGAAGAGACAGCTGCTACAGCTGACAAAAATAACTGCACGCATCATCACTTCATCACTCTGCTGCTTGCTGTTGTTTTCTGTGGCAGCTAAACGTTACTGTAGATTCCGTGATTCTCTCCTTGCAGAAAATACAAGTGCCCAATTAGGAATCGAGATTATACCTGTCATGGGGGTCAAGATACTCCATTTCAGAGTTTCAATATTTTAGACAGAGACAAGTGTGACAGGTACTTAACCTCCAACTTCTTCCAAATGCGACAACAGTTTATCAATTTTCGTCAATCACCGGATCAAGTTCCAGCTACATCCAAATGAATAGGTTAACAAGCGAGTGATCCAGAGTAGATATAGATAGATCAGTTTATCCTCAATTGCTTGCTCTATGTGAGTCTTTGCCAGTGTCAGTTGTACATCACGATAGATTGGAAGAAACCTTTTTCGTATGGGCGTGTTTGTGCTTTCGTTATCTAGAAAAAAATGTTCCGATTTGTTCATTACGTTCTTGATTCTTACCAAATCATATCTTCGATCGAAAGTTAATAATGGAAAATGGTTAAGTTCCAGCTTGATATGGAGATTTGGGGATCACAATTTTATAGCCTTGGTTTAATTTTAACCAAACAGGGACAAATTCCTTTCCAGTTCATATAAACTCAAGACACTTATATATCATGAAAAACCCATTAGTTTTAGGGGCCTAGGCGCAAAAAATATCCCTACCTGTTTTTAGCTTAAAAGCCCACCTCCTCTTTCGAATTTACCATTCTTCCTCATTCCCACCTCCTCTGTCTCTCTTAAAAAAAACGCGACGAATCCGACGGAAAAATCGGAGGAAAATCCGCGCCCCGAAACCAACCGAGGCGGTGGTTAGGGTTTGACACTCTCACAGCCCCGCCTCAACCGCGCTTCTCCGGCGGCGATCCCACCGGCCGCCGCGCAGCGGTTGGGGGGGCCCGATCGACCTAGATCTCGCATGAGGGAGCCCCGAATCGGCCAGATCTAGGAGCTCCTTCGGACATGCAGCCCGGCGAGGCACCCCCCTCCTCCGGGGGCTCGCCGGCGACGTCGCCGCGGCCGCCGCCAGCGGTGACGCAGGGGCAGCAGCAGCAGCTAGGGTTTAGGAATCAGGTGAGTCTGGTGGCTTTCTCTGGTCTGTCCCACCATGGCCATGGCGTTGGCGTTGGCGTTGGGATTCGATTTTTTTTTTTGTGTGATTTGGGAGTGGTTTTCTCTGCTGCGGGGGACGTGATTGGTGGGGAACCGTGGGTGTGGCCGTTGGGATTTGGGAAAAATCCTGACGCGTGTGTGGCGAAAAGGCGGCGCTTTTACGCGCCCTTCCCTAAACAGTAAACCGCGAGCTTCGTCCTCTCCCACTCACTGGAGTGCGAGGTGGTGGCTTTGCCTTGCCTTGTCCCGTCCTTGCCTCCGAGCTCTTCAGGTGGTGGTTGTTTCATGCGATTTTTGCCTGCCCTGTTTCTGATGCTTGTCCGGATGCTTCTAATTTCCGTGTAATTTTGGGTTTGGGGGGTTTGGAACCGTGTGTCTGATTTGGGTTGATGGTTTTGGGGGCATTTTGGTTCCGTTCTGTCTCGCTGTTTGCATGGGTTCGTTTGTTTTGTTGTGTTGATGTAATGCTCCAATTGCGTTCTTCGTCTAAACGGGTTGCCTTGTGTTGTTGCAGGCAATGATGCATCACCATGATCAGCAGCAGCAGCAAGGCTACCCATCCGGTGCGCCACATGGTATGATGGGAGGTGGTGGCAGCAGTAGCTTCCCTCCGTCCTCAGGCCCAATGCCCCCATTCCAGGGCCAGAGGAACATGCCACTACCCGGTGGACCGCAGGGTCTGGCTGGAGGCCAGCAGCATAACCCGAATGCGATGCAGCAAGCATACCTGCAGTACATGATGCAGCAGCAGCAGCAGAAGGCCCATGGGATGCTCCTCCAGCAGCAACAGCAGGCCAAGATGAATATGGCAGGGCCGTCTACAAGGGACCAGGATGTGGCTGCCAACACTGCAAAAATGCAGGAGCTTATGTCCCTTCAGGCTCAGGCCCAGGCCCAGATGTTCAAGAGACAACAATCTGAGCATCTTCAACAGGCAGAGAAGCAGACGGAGCAGGGGCAGCCGAGCAGTAGCGAGCAAAGGAGTGGTGATATGAGGCCACCTCCGATGCCAACACAAGGGGTTCCTGGGCAGCAGTTGTCATCGGCGGGTTTGGTGAGGCCGATGCAGCCAATGCAAGGGCAAGCTGGCATGAGCAATGCTGGAGCTAACCCGATGGCAATGGCCCAACTTCAAGCTATCCAGGCCTGGGCCAAAGAGCACAATGTTGACCTGTCCAATCCTGCAAATGTGACTCTCATTTCTCAAATCCTACCAATGTTGCAGTCAAACAGAATGGCTGCCATGCAGAAGCAGAATGAGGTAGGCATGACGTCACAGCAGCAATCTGTACCCTCACAGATGAACAATGATGCACCAGGACATAGTAATTTTCCTAGTCAGGGTGCCCCATCGAAGCCCCGACAGCCTCTTCCACCTAGCACCTCTGTTTCTGGTGGGGCAGAGCCTAAGATGATGAATATGAACAACATGCAGATGCAACAACAGTTAGCAGCTCATAACAGAGATAGCTCAAATGACAGGTCTGTGAGGCCAGCTATGTCAATGGGCAATGGTGGACAAATGATGCATATGCCCCAAAGTTCTGGACATGCAAACAAGATTCCTGAGCAGCCCAATCCAAAAAATGCAAATTCCGAAGCAATGCAGATGCAATATGCAAGACAATTGCAGCAGGCTAACCGAGCTACCACCCCTTCAGCAAATTCCGGTGAAACAGGAGGATCACAGGCCCCAAATCAAGCTGCCCGACCACATATGGGTTTCACCAAACATCAGCTTCATGTACTTAAAGCTCAGATATTAGCTTTTCGGCGTCTGAAGGTACAGGAATGTTAGAATTTGGTCTTGTCTTTGTTTTTTTTAATTGAGTTCCAGTCCACAATTTTAAGTTATGATTCAAGCTGACTAATCCCAATACTGTAAATCTCCTTTTGTTTTTCATTGGTTGATCTCAGCGTGGTGATAAGAAGCTGCCACCAGAAGTTCTTGATTTAATCATGTCTGAACCACCACCTGATTCACAAGCGCAGCAGGTTTCTGGACCTCCAGTTACAAACCGTGAAAGATCTGCTACAAGCAGTGCTGATGAACATGGAATACCTGTGGAGAGTGGTGGTATAGCTCCTGAAAGATCTTCCCTGTTGAAGGCGCCCTGTTTACCAAAGGTGGAGGTTTCTGCTCCAGAAGACAAAACTATTACTGCTAGTGGTCCCATGCAAGTGATGAAAGCTTCACCCAAGGAACCTCTTAGAATTGGACCAGTTTCAATGCCCGAACAAACTAGCACCACCCTGATCAAATCTGAGCAGGATCCAGAAAGGGGTATCCAGAGAACACCTGGGAGAAGTGATTACAATGGTGAAAGGGGGAAATCTTTGCCAGCAGAAAGTGGTTCAGCAGATGCTGAGCAGGCAAAAAGAGCTGCTTCGTCAAGTAGCGTGCCTACTCCCAAAGATGTTTCGAGAAAATACCATGGGCCACTATTTGACTTTCCATCCTTTACTAGGAAACATGATTCCATGGCGTCTGCAAATTACAACAGTAATCTAGCACTCGGTTATGATGTGAAAGATTTGTTAGCTCAGGAAGGCATGATAGTTCTTGGCAAGAAACGGGAGGATAACTTAAAAAAGATCAGTGGCTTGCTTGCAATTAATCTAGAGAGGAAAAGGATCCAACCAGATCTTGTTTTAAGGCTACAGATTGAAGAAAAGAAGCTGAAACTCCTTGAATTTCAGGCTCGTATGAGGGATGAAGTTGAACAGGAGCAACAAGAAATAATGGCAATGCCTGATAGGATGTATAGAAAGTTTGTCAGACAATGTGAACGCCAGCGTGTTGAGCTTACAAGGCAAGTTCAGCAGATGCAGAAAGCCTCAAGAGAAAAGCAGCTCAAATCCATTTTCCAGTGGCGCAAGAAGCTTTTGGAGGCACATTGGGCCATTCGTGATGCACGGATTACTCGTAACCGAGGGGTAGCCAAGTACCATGAAAGGATGCTGAGGGAATTCTCAAAGAGAAAGGATGATGATCGAAACAAAAGAATGGAGGCACTGAAAAACAATGACGTGGAAAGATATCGTCAAATATTGTTGGAACAACAAACCAGTGTTCCTGGCGATGCAGCTCAAAGATACAATGTTCTATCTTCTTTCTTGACCCAGACTGAGGAATACCTATATAAACTTGGAGGGAAAATAACTGCTGCCAAAAATCATCAACAAGTTGAAGAGGCGGCAAATGCTGCTGCTGCTGCTGCCCGAGCACAGGTACGAGTATGACATTCTTTGCTCTGGAAAATGATAATAGCCTTTTCCCCATGCCTCTTTTGTTTCTTATTTATGGGTTGTGACGCAAACGATAAATGTTAGCACCAACTTTTTAATGCACGGTGTGTAATAGTGACAGGGCAAGAAATTTTGGGGTAGGGGGTACAGACAGTACACTGGCCAATACACTTCTTGCCTAGTGTTTATCTGTACCCCCATTCATCATTTCACTTATACACTACTGGTGCATAACTTTTAGCTGCACTGATGCCTCATTCCCCAAGTTTCATAGTCCTGTAGATAATTGAGCATACCACTTGTTTAATAGGGTCTTTCTGAAGAAGAAGTGAAGGCTGCTGCACAATGTGCTGGTCAGGAGGTTATGATAAGGAACACATTCTCTGAAATGAATGCGCCCAGGGAAAACACATCTGTTAATAAGTAAGTAATTATCTTATTTTCAATGTTCTTTTTGGCAATTTATGTTTCTGATTCACTATAAGTTTATATGTGCTTCTGACTCCTGTGAGTAAATTTCACGTGCGCTTCACTCTCTAATTTGGAGCTGCTAACTGTAGATCAATATGGGCATTTAGTGCACACTACTTTTCAGCCTAAATAAGCTTTACACTTGCCGTATTATTTTAGGTACTACACATTGGCTCATGCTGTGAATGAGAGAGTTACAAGACAGCCCTCACTGCTGCGAGCAGGAACGTTAAGGGACTACCAGCTGGTAGGGCATTTACCTTTAACTTAATTTTCTTATATGATATAATATATATTAAAAACCTTTCAAGTCTGTCTCCAACCACAAAAAAAAAATCTACAATTGGATTTGTTGCGTATCCACAGGTGGGCCTTCAATGGATGCTTTCCTTGTACAATAATAAGTTGAATGGTATTTTGGCTGATGAGATGGGTCTTGGCAAGACCGTACAGGTGTGGATTTCTTTTTCTGTTCCACCTGCTAGACTTTTTCTATCTCAATATTCTTTTATTATCTCATTTGCCTCCCTATCCCCTTTTGCCCTGCTAGTAACATCTTTTCGTGGCCACCATTTGAATAAACAGGTTATGTCTCTGATTGCATACTTGATGGAATTTAAAGGGAATTATGGACCACATCTCATAATTGTACCGAATGCTGTCTTGGTCAACTGGAAGGTTCTATTTTCCTGTCCTTTACTCGAGGAAATACTGTTTGTATCTATTTTATGATGGGGATATTTATTTTAAAACATAAATTTACTTGGATTTCTATTATTGGTTTAGAGTGAATTGCTGAACTGGTTGCCATCTGCATCTTGCATCTTTTATGTTGGTGCCAAGGATCAACGCCAAAAATTATTCTCTCAGGCAAGTCTCTTCCATTTTATAGCCTATTTCATACTATATCTGAACTTATAATACTACTTAGCATTTATAGAATTGAAAAGATGCACAATACTTTTCCCTCCTATATCACTGTTTGATTAACAGTATTGATATCATAAGCGTTTCTTAAATACTTGGTCGTCCTAGTTATATTGTTTGATCCATATTCTGGAAGGATGACACTCTCGTTTCTGACTTTGGAATCACCTGCTTACTAATGCATTATCTGATTTGGAACCACCTGCTTGCGGATTTTTCTTCAATCTTCTTTTTTATTCACCCTGCAGGAGGTTCTGGCTGTGAAATTTAATGTTCTTGTAACAACATATGAATTTGTTATGTATGACCGGTCCAAGCTTTCAAGAATTGATTGGAAGTACATTATTATTGATGAGGCCCAACGGATGAAGGACAGAGAGTCAGTCTTGGCGCGAGATCTTGATCGTTATCGTTGCCAACGGCGTCTGCTTCTCACTGGCACTCCTCTGCAGGTAAGCATTAATTATAAATGTATAACAATTGTTGTACTTATGCTGGTATATCATTATGATTGTGTTAATGATATTTTGGAGCCCCCCTTTCTTTTCCTGTGTCATGGAAATTCCTTTTCTCTGGTCTGCCAATGTTGTTAGGACCACATCAGCAAATGTTGTTTTATTTCTATAACACTTTAGGGCTATTATTTAATGCTTTTTATTCAATTATTTCAGAATGATCTCAAGGAGCTTTGGTCCCTCCTAAATTTGTTGCTACCAGAAGTATTTGACAATCGTAAGGCATTTCAAGATTGGTTCTCAAAACCTTTTCAGAGGGATGTTCCTACACATAGTGAAGAAGAAGATGATTGGCTGGAAACTGAGAAAAAAGTAATTATTATTCATAGGCTGCATCAGATTTTGGAACCTTTTATGCTACGAAGGCGTGTTGAAGATGTTGAAGGTTCACTTCCACGAAAGGTTCGATTGTTCTGCCCTTGTCAGACACTCGGTGATTGTCAGTTACTTAGTTTTTTTTTGTTTGCTAACTCGTCATGTCATTTGCAGGAGTCAATTGTTTTGAAGTGCAGAATGTCTGGTATTCAAGGTGCTATATATGATTGGATAAAATCCACTGGCACCATCAGGGTTGATCCTGAAGATGAGAAAGCACGTATTCAGAGGAATCCAATGTACCAGGCTAAGACATATAAGAATCTCAATAACAAATGCATGGAGCTGAGGAAAGTTTGCAACCATCCATTGCTGTCATATCCTTTTATGAATTACTATGGGAAAGATTTTATAATCAGATCTTGTGGGAAGTTGTGGAATCTTGATAGGATTTTAATTAAGCTTCATAGGTCAGGTCACCGTGTACTTCTTTTCAGCACTATGACAAAACTTCTTGACATCCTGGAGGACTATTTGCAATGGAGGCAACTTGTTTACAGAAGAATTGATGGAACAACTAGCTTGGAAGATCGCGAATCAGCAATTGTTGACTTCAACAGGCCTAATTCTGATTGTTTTATATTCTTGCTTAGTATTCGGGCTGCTGGCAGGGGTCTGAATCTTCAGAGTGCAGACACTGTTGTAATTTATGACCCTGATCCAAATCCACAAAACGAAGAGCAAGCAGTTGCTAGGGCCCATCGTATAGGGCAGACTAGGGATGTAAAAGTTATTTACATGGAGGCTGTTGTTGATAACATCTCAAGTTATCAGAAAGAGGATGAGTTGAGGAATGGGGGAAGTGGAGATCTGGAGGATGATCTTGCGGGAAAGGACAGGTACATGGGTTCAATTGAAAGTCTAATCCGCAATAATATTCAACAGTACAAAATTGACATGGCAGATGAAGTCATCAACGCTGGTCGATTTGATCAAAGAACAACCCATGAGGAAAGGCGGATGACTTTGGAAACACTCCTGCATGATGAAGAGAGATATCAAGAAACTGTTCATGATGTTCCTTCACTACAGCAAGTTAACCGCATGATTGCTCGGACTGAAGAAGAAGTTGAGCTATTTGATCAGATGGATGAAGAATTTGATTGGACAGGAGATATGATGAAACACAATCAAGCTCCAAAGTGGCTCCGTGTTAGCTCCACGGAGCTTGATGCTGTTGTGGCGAGCTTATCTAAAAAACCCTTGAGAAATATGGCAGCTGGGGGAATTGCTCTTGACACTAACGAAAAGCTTGAGAAACGAAGGGGGCGGCCTAAGGCGTCTGGTAAGTACTCCATCTACAGGGAGATTGATGATGACGATGATGATGAATCTGATGATGATTCTGAAGAGAGGAATACCTCATCTCTGCCTGAAGAAGGGGAAATAGGAGAATTCGAAGATGAAGAGGACAATGATGATTCAGTGCCTGATAACAAGGATCAGTCAGAGGAAGAAGAGCCTATCAATGATGATGGGTATGATTTTTCACACGGGATGGGACGCAGAAAAGCCCATAGATCTGAAGAAGCTGGTTCAACAGGATCTTCATCTGGTGGCCGTAGATTGCCGCCACCTGCACCTTCCTCCTCTTCAAAAAAATTGCGGTCTTTGTCTGCATTAGATTCCCGCCCGGGTGCTTTGTCAAAGAGAACTGTATGTCTGAAACACACTGCATATTTGCCTGTTCTTTTCCTTTACTTCTGAACTTATTTGCCTCTCCTTTTCCTGTTTTAATTTGATTTTCTACGTGTTGAAATTAACTGCACATTTTTTTTAATCATGGTTTACAGGCAGATGACCTAGAGGAAGGAGAGATTGCATTATCAGGGGATTCACATCTGGATCTCCAGCAGTCAAGCAGCTGGAATCATGAACGAGATGATGGTGAGGATGAACAGGTAGTACAGCCAAAAATAAAGCGCAAGCGGAGTATCCGTATTCGTCCAAGACCTAATGCAGAAAAACTGGATGATAGATCTGGTGATGGGACCATCCCTCAACGTGGTGCTCATCTTGCATTTCAAGGAGATGGTGATTATGATTCACAATTTAAGTCTGAGCAAGTTTTTGCTGATCCTGCTTCCAGGCAGCAAGACACAGTTCACCGGACAATAAAACAAAAGCGTAACATGCCATCTAGAAAGGCTCCCCCTGCCACTAAGGCTGGAAAAATGACTCAGTTGTCTGGATCTGGTGAGGGATCTGCTGAACATTCTAAGGAAAATTGGAGTAACAAGGTGATTGAATCTGCTGGTCCAGATTCGAGTGGAACAAAGATGTCTGACAGTATGCAAAGAAAGGTAGCATACAAAACCTAGTTCTTTGTATGTTTAAGCTGGTTTACTCTGTTAGAGCTACTTATTGCCTCGTCTTTTAATACTTAAAAAGGATATTGGATATTGAACTCAGCAAGGAATACTTCGTAGAATTTGGTATGTTCTGTTGTGTAAGCATCATCTTAAGAAAGATGGTTCCTCCTTCAAAATGGCAGAGCCATGATCCTTCCAAATGTAGGAATAGACCATTTTTAGTATGCAATTTCTAGACAAACTCTAGCTAAAAACTGCCACCGCACATGGCTTGGTCCCTGCTCCTTAAACGCTTCCAAGCATGGAAAACTAGAACAAATGAGCAATATATCAAGGAAGCAATGTTCTTTTACCTTGGAAGCATAAATGAATGTGCGGTTTTCTATAGAAGTATAGTACTTGCCTAAAATCTTGTAAAGTATTTATTCGGACTGCTAGCTCAACTTGATAACATAAATATGGAAGTTAATGTTGCCTACATGCCGGGATAGTTGAGGTCTACCAAATATACTGCATTGCTAGGTAAATGTTGACTGCCATTTGCTTGCATTAACAAAAGAGCCAAGTATGATGCCCTTATTTTCATGTGGCACTTCCGCTTTGTTCTACAATCATAACAAGGTAGGTCACGTGCAGTGGTTGTGCGGTGCACGTGAAGTGGGTGTGGGGTATTTCCTGACTCTTGCCTGTTTTTGCTTACACTAATTACTAATGTAGTTTTTGGATATCATTTGTTACTACATCTTATCTTAATGTTGAGGTTGTGTCAGTTTTGTTGTAGATTCCTTTTTGCCATTTGGTTTGGCTCGTATTGTTTGCCTTTTTTTTTTGCCTGTTTTTGCTTACACTGATTACTAGGGTAGTTTTTGGATATCATTTATTACTACAGCTTATCTTAATGTTGAAAAGGTTGTCTTAATTTTGTTGTAATTCCTTTTGTCATTTGGTTTGGCTCGTATTGTTTGCCTTTTTTAACAGCTCTTCATAGCTAAGCGTTTCTCATTCAATACCTGCAGTGCAAGAACGTGATAAACAAGCTTTGGAGGAGGATTGACAAAGAGGGTCATCAAATCATACCAAATATATCTTCTTGGTGGCGAAGGAACGAGAATTCCTCATTCAAAGGTCTGGCTGGCAGCACCCTTGATCTACAGAAAATTGAACAACGAGTTGATGGATTTGAGTATGGTGGTGTGAACGAATTTATAGCTGACATGCAGCAGATGCTGAAAAGTGTGGTTCAACATTTCAGTTATAGGCATGAGGTAATCTCATAGTACTAAAAAAGCTTCCTATTTTGTCCTTAGATTTGTATAAATTGAAGTGTATCATGGGTCCATGGTCGCCGTCAAGTTTGTTGACATTCCATCTCTACTTGGTACTGATTACTATTTAAAATTCAGAAGAACTGCATATCTTTCTGTATTCCTGAAGAAAACCATGTTGACTTATAGAATAAGATACCACGACATGCTTGCACAGACTCTAATACTGTGAATTCATACTTCTCTAACTTCCGATAGTCTGACTGGTGTACTCGTGAATTTGCTCCTACAAAATGCAGGTCCGAGTAGAAGCTGAGACCCTCCACAACTTATTTTTTAATATAATGAAGATTGCCTTTCCGGACTCAGACTTCAGAGAAGCTAAGAACGCTATATCATTTTCGAATCCTGGAGGAGGTGCAAGTGGCTCTGCTGCACAATCAACAAAGCAATCTGCTTCAGGCCAGAAACGCCGTTCAAGCACCAGTGAAGCGGAGCAGCATGGTTCAAGCAGTAGCAGACACAATCAGCATGCACCAGTTGGTGAGGTTTCAGGCCGGGCCCACACTTCAAAATCTGAGAAGGACTCCCGGCATTCTGGACCAGGTAGCAGGGATCAGTTCACGGATAGCGCAGGGCTGTTCAGGCACCCTACGGATATGTTCATAGTTAAGAAGAAGAGAGATCGAAGGCCGAGCCTGGGGTCTCCATCCAGTTCTGGCCGAGCTGGACCGCTCTCCCCGACCAACGCCGGGCGGATGGGACCTGTGCCATCACCCAGAGGTGCCAGGACGCCCTTCCAAAGGGATCCACACCCTTCTCAGCAGTCTATGCATTCAGCTGGATGGGGTGCTCATTCTGTGCAGCAATCTGATCGTGGGGGGAGTTCATCACCCGGCATTGGAGACATCCGGTGGGCTAAACCTGCCAAGAGATCGAGGACTGACAGTGGCAAAAGACGGCCAAGCCATATGTGAAAATAAAAGAGGGATTGTTATTCTTGGCATTGCGGTGTACATTCCTTAGCACCCTTGAATCTTGATTGACCTCTCTACCCGCTGCTGATTCTGGAGCCCATTGGCCTGGTTTTGACACCCATTTCTAAGTCGCCGTTCCTGCCATCCTTCGAAGAAGTTATCACGACCTTCTGGGACTGACTTGTGTTGTCATGGACATTGTGGGAAATGTGGGTAGGAGTATTCGTTCTTGTATGTTGGTATTTTCTGTAAAGGGCAAACACATTTAGCCTTGTTCTCTGTTGACTGCTAAGTAGCGCTCCGTCCAACTGGAGATGGCGATCTCATGTCATGATGATGTAGTTTAGTAGCGATGGAATGAAATGAAATGAAGCTGAGCCTGTTATAATAGTGATCTTTTTCTCGACTTGCATCATGCCATCATGCTCTGTCTGCTAATGCTACAAAACTTGGACTTACTGATGGCTGTCTGCTAGTATGTTACAAAACGAACCTACGTTTGCTTGCCTTCTGTGACTCAGAATATTATTCTTGTATTACTAATCATCTAATGACGAGTTGGCACCTAACGGCAGAGACATTTGTATGCGTATATATATAGACTAATAGACATGACACTTCCTTCGTCTTACCAAAAAAGGCATTTGTATGCATACAAATAGATTAGTGGGTGTGTTTAAGAGAAGAAGAAAAGATACATAAAATGAGTCATTAACGTATGATTAGTTAACTATTAATTATTTTAAATTCTAAAGATAGATTAATATAATTTTTAAAATATTTTTTTGAATTATTTTAGAAAAAAAATTCCCTCCATAAAAAATAAAAAACAATGTGGGGTTATTTAACCGCTGGAAACCCACTTCTAAGTTTGAATGGACAGATCTAAACTCATAAGTGGATTTTTTGAACAAAAAAGTATTGTTTTCACTTTGGAAAGCGTTTGTGCGGAGAACGAGGTATCTTTTCCCACAATCTACTGGGAAAGAACACACAGGATAGATAGCTGAAAACCAAATCCATTACAGAAAGTAGCATGTCTTGAACAGAACATAGCCATTAGGTAGGCAAATCATCCAGTAGAACATCACCGATCAAAAAATTAAGCAGCTCATGAATCCCCCAATCTCTGCAGTTTGTTTCATATATTTCCCCCTGGAAGCCTGCGTGTTTTTTTCTTCTTTTTTCTTTTTTTATTAGACTCCACGGCACCAGTTCTTACAAGAGTTCCTGTCTCACCTGCATCAAACACACAACAGAAAGGGTTACACCTTTCCTTGCTCCCTAATAATAACTAGGGCAACATACAGTACCCGATCTTTAAACAGAGACTTGCATTCTGACAGTAATAGAAGCATTTTTTACCTAGAAAAACCATATAACCTTCGTTAGTTTTTCTTAATTCTGTTTCACTTGAGGTAAGTTCTGGTCAGCATCTACTAATTACATAACAACTAGAGGAAACTCTTAATCTAAATGGCACTTCTAAATCCTAGGGGTGCTCTCTGAAAAACAATCATGAATGAGCTCTCTGAAAAAACTGTCATGAATCAAGTTTCTAACTTGTCAACTTTGAACAGTACTCAAGATGAACCCTTCTTCAAATGAACTAGTCATGAACAATCCATTAGAAGAACTCGAGTAACAAGTAAAGCAATGGCACATCACATTGTACAGTTATAACAAGTCAAGCAGGATATACCTGTTGCATTGATGAGATAATTGGAGATCTCGCTGGTAATGTAGTAGCGCATGAAGCTGTCATTCTTCCTGTGATCAAGCTCAGTCACACCTTGCACTGTCTTATCCCTCAGATCAACGGAAATAACCCATCCCTTATCATCACTGTAACCAATCTTGGACAGGAAAGAGATGACATTGCCATCCATGCCCAGGGTGGGGTAACCTGTGAGCAGCCTCCGGAATGTCTCCTCTGGATTAGAGCCAATCTTTGGTAGCAGCTCACCGTACTTGACACTGTCGATGGCAATGTCGGTGACATCCACCCTGCACTCCCTGTGCCAATCCTCCCATGGGCCGACCGGTATCGGCATGCTCCAAATGTTGGTCTTCCAGTAGTAAGCAACATCCTCTTCCTCGTCAGAGTCAGAGTCAGAATCAGAGTCATCGGTGTGTTGTGCTGGCCGTAGTCGAGGTGGTGGCTCACCAGGACGGGTCACCATCTCAACGTACTTGATGCAGGAGGGAGCAGAGTCCTGCAGGACGACGGTGATGTCCCGGTAACCATACGGGGAGCCTCTGCAGAAGGATTTGCGGTTGCGCCTTGCTGGCTTGGGCAGCGGCAGGTCGTGGAGCACAGGGTCTTTGTCGAGCACATCGCACAGCAGGATGCCCCTCCAGAGATCAACCCAGCCGACGGTGGCGCGTTCACCGCCGAGCGTGATAACCTTGGTGGTGTAGTGAAAGAGCAGCTCAGTAGCAGTGTCAGGAATGGGGAGCAACCTGTCCCTCTCGACCGGCTCGTTCACGGACACTGTTGTGGAGGTCCAGCGGCCGACGTCGGTGTCATAGCGCTGAAGCTTGAACTCCATGGGGCTGTTGATGGTGGGGGCGAGTCCAGCGATGATGTAGCGGGTACCGGAGCAGCGGACGATGGCGACCGCGTCGCTGCCGAAGGGGCAGGCATGCGGGTTTGGCAGCAGCCGGAGCGACGGGCGGTGGCTGGCCGTGTAGACGAAGTAGTCGTAGGATTTGACGCCCCGGTAGAGCTCGTCGTTGGGGTGCGGGACGCGGAGGAGGGCTAGATCGGAGTGCGTACTGATAACTCGGGGATCGACAGTGAACCGGTAGGCCTCGCCGGCGCCGGGGCGGGGGCAGTGCACGCACAGATAGGAGAGGCGCGGCGGGCGGGCGAGGCAGAATGAGACTTTGATTCTTACGCCGGTGGTGGTGGTGGAGACGGCGGTGGTGGCGTTGGAGACGTCCACAGGGGAGACGTAGGCTGTGTCGTCGAGGTAGACCCAGCTTGGGGTTGGGCTCACGCCGCCGCCTTCGTCGTCGCCGTCGCCGTCGAGGGGAGGCGGAAACAACAAGGGCAGGAGCAGATCTTCATCCACGTCGAGAGGGAAGGGGATGGGCGCATCACTATCTCCATCGACACCACCATCATCCATGGCGAATCAACTGCTGATATCAGCCAAATCGAATCATAATCAACGAGATGGGGGAGAGGAGCTAACCCTAAGGCTGTGTTCTTCCTCCCTTTTTCCTAACTCACCTCTCTCGTTTTTCGCGCGCACGCTTTTTTCAAACTACTAAATGATTTATTTTTTGCAAAAAAATTTCTATACAAAAGTTGTTTAAAAAAATCAAATTAATTCATTTTTGAAAAAAAATTAGCTAATACTTAAGTAATCACGTGCTAATGGATCGTTCCGTTTTCCGTGTTTAATGTGCGTGTTGGGAAGAACGCAGCCTACGGGAGCGAAGAATGGGGCATTTGACTTTTCCATTTATTTTCCCCTCCACCTTATACGTGGGAGTTGGGACGATGTGGATAGTACTACCCTAGTGGTGTCCAAACGAGTGGGCCGTATTGGCATGGCCCGAGGCACGACTGGGAACGGCCCATTCGGCTAGCCCGTTTTAGTCGCTGTAGCTGTTCCTGTAAGTACTAGTGCTGATTTTTTTATTTGTAATAATTAATTATATCTAAATTAAATAATCAGTAATTGGGAAGCTCGGATCCTATCTGACTATAAAGTTAATACCCACTAACTGCTAAAATTCAACATATAAGTGTGTCATACCATCACTCACTAGCAATTATTATTTAAAGCATTTTAAATATCATGTGTCGAGGAAGCGATTCCTCGGACAATTGGTGGGGGGGGGGGGGTTAAGGGGTGCAGGCGCCAACCTAATTGAAGATCCGACCAAGGGGTTTGCTGTGAATGACGATAGGTGATGTCACGCCGGTGATTGAGCTCGCAAAAGAACAAGATGACACAAAGTTCATACATGTTCAGGCCACACGGAGGTATAATACCCTACTCCTGTTCTGTGGTTGTTTGTGTTTGGATCTAGCCAAAATGACAAGCTGGCTCTTTTTACAAAAGTCAATCCCGAGATATTCAACCAACCCTTCCCTAAATGGCATGCTCCCTTCCTTTTATAGTCCAAGGAGGGGCTCACATAGCCATTTCTGAGCTATTTTAAAACTTGTTACTTGTGTTGTCTTGTCGTTGCCAGTTGGTTTCCTTCATCTTCTCCCGAGAAAACTACCGAAATCCTGCTGTCAGACTGCCTCGGGTTCCCCAAGCACCGTCGTGGGCTAGCTGGGCTTCCACGTTGCCCACCATATGTCATGTGGTGGGCCTGGTGGTGCCCCGACCTCACCAAGAGGGTGCCACGGCTCCCCTTTCACCCAGTTGGCGCAAGCGGGTGTTGCTGGGCATGCGCGACATTGTCTAGACGTGCGCTTGTCTCACATGACTCAGTGCTGCCGTCTTTTCCATGTCTTTTCAATCCCGTCGGTTCAGAATATTTTTCCCCAAACTTGTTTCATTTATGGCTGTGACCATTGGACCACAGCTAGCTGGGGTCGGGGCGTTGACCCACGCAGGTCTTGGGCCGTGCCCCGTTGTTGACGATGAAATTTGGCAAGCATATGAATCGGAAACGAAGTCCAATTTGAAGCGGAGTTGAAGATTTGCAGGATTCTGGGAAACAGAGTGCGCATCGGCTGGAAGACCGCATCGGCTGGAAACCGAGTCTGATATGGATAGCCGATATGACCGATATTGCATGTATAATCAATATCGGGTTCAAGGAAGAGTTTTAGACAATGTTGCCAGGCAAGGATGGAGTCAAGAATTAGCAAATGTATCTATTAATAAGGATTATCTGTAATTTCCTTATAGATATTTTCGGTAAGAGTCCGCCTAAGGGACTTGTTTGCTAGTTAGATTTGTATTAGGACAATATGAGTCGTGTCCATCTTGGACAAAGTTTGTACTTTCGGGTATAAATAGAAACCCGAGATCTTATGAATAAAGCAACAACAGTTCAATCAATCTCGGCGCATCGCCAACCTTTTATTCTTTTATTTTCGACAAGTTCTTGCTTTCGAGTCGAGCTGCATCAATTTGATCTTCGGCGAAGAGGTAAGTCTTGTTATGACGTTTTGCATTATCGGAATTAGTGCTTACATCTTTATGACACTCTAATTCTATCCTGTGAATCTCCGAGTTATCATATACATTATATAATTTAGATTGACAATGCTATCTATCGGTCAATCTCTATTTAGGGTTTTGTCGATAACGGTTAGATTGCCTTGTCGGTTTAAATTATATAATGTATCCACCATCCCGAAAAGGCAATCATCGGCTTGATTGTCTAGATATTATACTTCTTTTCATACTTAATGCTGCATCAGTTGAGTTTGATCTATAAAGTCGTGTTTAGAATCATAATCTCTAGCCTGTTTTATGGTTATTAATAAGGATAATATCGGTGTTTCAACCGATTTTATTTGGTATAGTTGTTTTATATAGTTTAATTCTTTGTTTAATATACTATTGTTGACGATGAAATTTGGCAAGCATATGATTCGGAAACAAAGTCCAATTCGAAGTGGAATTTATGCGGAATTCTTGGAGACAAAGTATGCATCGGCTGGAAGACCGTATCGGCAGTTCCTTTCACGATTCGTACAAAATATTAGCATATTGACAAGTTTAATAACTTTACTTTGCGAAACAAGAAGCTGCTGCTGCCACTACTACCCTTCCACGACAAATCAAACTACAGCAGAGACCAAGTCTGACAACATGAAATTCTTTTTTATGAAATAGCATTATCACTCAGAATTTGAACATGCTTGCAAAACAATTTGAGAAAACAATTTAAAATCTGATTCAAGTGCCTTTCCTGCTAAAGGCAAGGGAAGAAACGGAACCTAACATTATGGCACGAACTCTTCAGCTCAAAAGGCAAAATACGAGAAATTCAGAAGAAATCCATCCTAATCCAAAGAGAACGTTGTCTAAATTAATCAAATTCCATTTTTTTCGCAGCCAGTTTGGATAGTTCTACAAGCCTCAAAATCATAAAATTCCAAACTAATTTCCTAAAAAAAACCATCGAGTTGTGATTCGTAGCATCCAGAACCGATATGATATTGGAACCCGGCTGGAAAACCAATAACGAATTTCTCCAAACCACCACAAAGTTGTGCACACACACATGCAAGAAATTTCAGGGAATCGAGAAGGCTTCGAACCTTGCAGCTAGCTGGAGGCTGGAGCAAGAGTCGACGTCAGCAGCGGCCTTGTTCTTGCGCCTCCACCGGTGGTCAAGAAGGCTAGATCCGGCCTCTCCGGTTGGCTAGCTGAACCAAGGAATCAACACCCTTGGTCAGCCCGCTCTCGTGCAGCCACGCTCGAGGTTCTTGATAGCAGAATCAGGATTAGGGGGTAGATTTGTGTCGGGAGGGGTTGCCAGTTGGGGAAACAGTAAAAAAATATCCAAATTTTTTAAGTAGGGATAGATAGGTAGATAGAAATAATTTACATCTTCAGCCTTTACCAACAATTTATAGCCAATAAGATTAACAGTCTGTACGAAGAAGAGAATCATTCGATTTGGAAGGCTCTGCCGGACGACCAATCCGAAGTGTTTTTCCTTTTTTTTTCTCGAAATATTGGATATAAGGCGTAATCACTTTCTTAAATATGCAGTGCCGTGCGCGTATCGTATGATTGGCTGCATAGCATCTGCAACACCCACACTTGCATTCTGCAAATTAAATGTCGATTTGAACAAATTCACTTCAGGTTTTCTCCAACCCTTTTCTATTCTGTTAGTTATGGAAAGAACTTGATTTGTAAGTTTCAACCATGCATGGGCAAGAACTATATTAGGATCATCAGAAATATAATAGGAAACCACAACCGATTAGCAATTTACCAACCATCTGAAAGAAAGAGAAAAAAAAAGATCATCCTAGACCAACCATCAGTAAACAAACATAACCCCCAACAAATTTTCCAAGCAACCTAGCAGTCCTCAGACTTGTTTGATCAACACACTCCATAATCGATCATTCCTAATGTGCACGCCTTCCTTCTTGCTCACCAGCTCCATAAGCCGGTGGTTGAGAGAGTCAGGGGTCCTTACTGGAGCAGCAGGCATGAAACTCAAACCTCAACAAACAAATGAAGTCTACTACCCCCAGCAGGCATGAAAATCAAAAGGAAAACCAATTTTGGAAGCAAAAAGCCACCAGAGATCTTGTTTACAGCACCTTGAATAGAAGATACGTGGTCATGCCTCTCCAACAAATGTCAGTAGTACACCTGCATCAACAGATATACAAGGATCACGTTCAACTATTAACCATATATTGGACCCAGAGGAAAACTATTTATCTCGAGTCTACTCGGCTATATCATGGATTTCCGAAACCTAATATTAGTAGGTTCAAGCCATAGATCCTAATTAGCGGGTTGTCTCTTCTTCAACAACAACAATTGCAACAATAACTAAAAAGGGAAAGTTACACTCGATTCTTGTCTTCTTGTCTAAACAACCACCTTAAGTGCTTCAGAAAAGGAAATGACCAATTCATCACCGTTGTAGGTTTATGTTTTGCAGCCACATGTAAATATTATTAGTTCATCAATAGAGTATTGCCTCCTACGGGCTCTGGGACAGTAAATAGTGCGTGATATCTAAGTTGTTGACTCACATGTATATTGTTAGTAGTGCTCGCCACTATCAACGAAATGCGACAGATTTCCAAATATAATGCAGGTCAAGGTATTGCTGGTGACAGTAGTCATTATGCAACTACTTTGTTATAGTAGTAATAAGAGAGTTGATCCGCCGATGAGAAATATGGATATTGTGAAATTTACTAGAAGATCAAATGGCAGGAAAAGAAGTAAAAATTTACATACATGTCAGGTAGAACTAGAAAACGTGTTCCAAGGATCTACAAACCTGAAATATGAAAAATAATCATTTCAACAAATATAATTCAAGAGAGAAGCAAATAAATATATAAGAGAAGAAAACGCACATTCTATTCAGCATGTCATTCATCACCAATGCCTTGATCAAGTCTATAACAGCATCTGGGATATACCTCGCGATTATCAGATCAACCTCAACCAGGCTTTTGAGTTTCTGTTCCTTGTCATCGTCCTTAAAAGTAAAATTTTCAACAATTGTCAGGAATCCGAGGTTACAAATATAAGAAATGAAGAGACAATTAAGATATCAAGCCATATGCCCATACCTTTGTATGATCAGGTCCATGTTCAGTAACATGCCGGATAAATACAAGCAAATCTGCAAGATGTAGACCATATTGGACTCTTTTCACTGTGTTAGTGGTGTTATGAGCAGATTGTTTCTTCTTTGTTCCACTACTAGCTGCCTGCTTATCCGTGGTACCTTCAGCAGTGCCATACAAAAAAACTTTCCTGAGCATTGGCTGTTTTTTTGCAATCTCCCCCCAATCTTCTTCAGGAAACATGACCGTCAAGAGGGATAGCAGATCCTGCTTTTCATCTTTCCCTAGTGCCTGGTGCACTCGGTACAAATCTAGGAAAAGGTGCCCCTTGACATCGTGGACTTAAGTGCAATATGAGAAACCAAGTTCCTCTGAAATCTCTTGGTCTTATCTGAGTTGTACGACCGAGCTCTCCAATGCACTGCTTCATATCAGTACAAAGCCTCTTAAAGTAGCCAGGGACATGTCCTTCAGCTGTGCAAAAGTATTTCTCCAGGATATTTGCCAATCGTTTCAGATCCTCAGCCATTGTTCTTGGACTTGCATGTGCAGAAGTTATCTTCGCAATTTCAAATGTTGACGAGTTCTTCACTATCAGATCATCAAGAGAAAAATTACCAGACCAACTGCAGCCTTTTTTATGCTCATGAATGATACGCATCAGAAAACCCAAGAATAATCTCCTTCCTAACATAGTAGTATCGGCGACAACTGTAGGCTTGGAATCATAGATCTGAACAGCTTCCACAAGTCTATTCTGTTTTTGTCCCACAAAATATTGAAGCGATGAGATGCTGTGTTAAAATGATACAGTTAGTCTTTACTCAAAAGATAGAGGCGCATAATACTTTTTTTTCTTTTCTATCTCATGTAGAGAGCAAACCTTCCAGCAGGGGGCAAACCATCAATGTGAAGCTTAGGAGGCTCATGTGAGATTTTTTTTTTTTGAACGGAAAACAGCACTAGAGTGCCTTTTCATTGAATAGAGCATGAGAAAATACAATTCCTAGGGGCAAAAATGAAAAAACGAGAGAGACTGTAGCTATACACTATACACAGTACGGGATTAACTCGCGCAGCCGTTTAGCCCCTGCTAAAGCCCAAAGGCTAGCCTCCTCTTTGATTCTTGAGAGGAGGAAACTCGTTGCCACCTCTTTGTGATTAAAGATTCGCTGGTTTCTCTCCTTCCAGATTTCCCAAGCAACTAGTAGGATGAGTGATTGAGGTCCTTTCTTCGGAACATTTGGTGTGTTTGCGATGTTCTCCAACCATTGCTGCACTGACTGTGCCTCCTCCCATTGAGCCGGCTCAATCTGCTGATATCCCACCCATCCAGCAACAAGGCCCCACATCCTTTTAGTGTATCTACAAGTAGCAACGAGGTGCAGCGCCGTCTCAGCCTCACAACGGCATAGAGGATAACATCCGTTGTTTTGCCAACCCATGGTCGCAAGTCGATCTGAGGTCCAGACTCTATTTTGGATGATGAGCCAAGCATGAAATTTACATTTCCCCGGAGCCCAGACTTTCCAGATTAAGCAGTTGAAGCTTGTGCTCGGCGTTCCTTGACATTGCGCATGGTAGGTCGAGGAGACCATGTAGCGTCCGCTACTTGTGAATTTCCAGGTAATCTGGTCCGGTTCTTCAGTGCGTAGGTGAACATTCCGGGCCGCTTCCCACAGGGCAACTAGTTGTTCGACGAGGTGTACTGTAATGGGAGTGTGTGATTCCAGAGCCAGATCCTGAACCCAGGCGTCCTCCTCCTTTCCACTTCGAAGCGATCTCCCTCTGTTTTTGGAGATCGCATAGACCAGCGGCATGAGGTCTTTAGGCCTTTGCCCCTTGATCCAGGCAGAGTCCCAGAAGCGCGTCGTGTTCCCATCTCCAATTGTTATCTTTGTTGAGGCAGCAAACAGGCTCTTGTCGATTTCATCGCAGGGCGTTTCCAGTCCCATCCAAGGCTTGGTCGGGTCCTTCCATTCGTGCCATAACCATCGCAGCCACAAGGCCCTCGTGAATTTCTCCAGATTTAGGACTCCCAATCCTCCCTGACTGGTTGGCAAGCACGTCTTTGTCCAGTTGACTTTACATTTCCCTCCAGTGATGTCTCCCGTGCCGGCCCATAGAAAACGACGGCGTTGCTTGTCTAGCTGCTCTAGGGATTCCTTCGTGGTTTTCAAGGCAGTCAGGAGATAAATAGGCTACGCTGTAAGCACTGATTTGACTAGCGTGGTTCTTCCGGCTGCCGTCATGTTTTTCCCCGTCTAGTTTGTTATCCTTCCTGAGATTTTGTCGAAGACAGGCTGCAAATCCACCTTTCGTAGTCTGCCCAATACCAAGGGGAGGCCCAAGTACTTTATGGGGAAATTTGCCCTTACCGCCGGGACACCCTCAAGAACCTCTGCCAACTCGACGCCGTCACATCTGATGGCCACCACTTGGGATTTCTGAAGGTTGGTGACGAGTCCAGTGGCAGTACCAAAGCGATGCAGAATATTTGCAAAAGCCGTGACATCGGCCCGCGTGGGGTTGATGAAGATGACGGCGTCGTCCGCATACATCGAGATCCTTAGTCGGGTCGTTCTCCCTCGCAACTTTGAGATTGCACCAAGCTCTGTTGCCTTGGAGAGGATTTGTTGCAGAGGGTCAATTGCAAGTATGAATAGCAGTGGCGAGAGGGGGTCCCCTTGTCTAAGTCCTCTGCCGTGCCTGATCCGCTGTCCTGGTAAACCGTTGAGGAGTACTTGAGATGTTGAGGTTGATTAGGTAGCCCCAAGCCAATCTATCCATTTTGTTGGGAAACCCCTTCGCTGCAATAAGGCTAGGAGGTAGTCCCATCGGACTGAGTCAAAGGCCTTAGTTATGTCTAGTTTGAAGAGCAGCATTGCCCGCCTCAGGCAGTGGTATCTTCTGGCCATGTTTCTTACGAAAAGGAAGTTGTCATGAATGCTTCTTCCTTTTATGAAGGCGCTCTGATTGACTGAAACCAAAGAATGCATGTGCGGCCTTAGCCGCAGTGCAAGCATCTTGGAGAAGATCTTGGAGATACTGTGAATGAGGCTAATTGGCCTATAGTCCGCGACCCCCTCGGCCCCTTATTTTTTAGGTATTAGGATGATGTTCGCGGAGTTGAGCAAGTTCAGGTGTGCACATCTGAGGTTATAGATAGAATCGAAGACCAGAAGGATGTCCTCTTTGATGATTTCCCAACAGGCTTTGAAGAAGATCCCTGTGAAGCCGTCCGGCCCCGGGGCTTTGTCGGTGGGCATTTCCTTGACGGCCCTATGCACCTCTTGCTCCGAGAAGGGCTCCCCTAGAATGGCTAGGTCAGTTGGCGAAATATCAAGAGCTTCCCAGTTTAGCTCGTTTGGCCTTGGCTCCGACTGCCCCATTATGTTTGCGAAGTGGTCATGAATTGTTGCCTCTTTCTCCTCATGCGTCACTGCCCAGCCATTCTCCTTTCTCAGCCGCTGAATGGTGTTCTTTCTTCTTCGCGCGTTCACTTTAAGGTGGAAGAACTTTGTGTTTGCGTCGCCTTCGCGGATGTGGGTTATCCTGGAGGCCTGTTTTTTCCTTACCCGCTCTATGGAGGCAAGGCCAAGGATCTTGCGTTTGAGGGCTGCTCTCAGTCTTATTTCCGGGTTAGAGAGGTCTCTGTGCTCTTGGGCTACATCCAGTCTTTGAATGACGTCGAGGGCCATATGAAACTGGAGCTTGGCCTCGGAGCAGATGCCTTGTGCCCACTCTCTAAGACAGATCGCGGTACGTGTGAGCTTATCATTTAAGCGATGCACAGGCTCAGTGTGTGGCGAAGGCTGACTCCATGCTTCCTTGACCTTGTCTTTAAATCCAGGGATCCTTATCCAAAAGTTCTCAAATTTAAAGCTTCTCGGCCTGCGCGGGCATTGTGGGTTGGACAGAATAAGGGGGCAGTGGTTAGAGGGCCCTGTGGGGAGGGCGTGAAGGACTTGACAGGGGAAGGCAAGGTCCCAAGTTTCATTGCAGAAGCAACGGTCCAGCTTGACAAGGGTGGCTCTTTGCCGCTCATTACTCCAAGTGAACCTCCTGTTTTGCAAGGGAATCTCATGCAGCTCACAGCGGTTGATAGTTGAACCGAAGTGTCTCATGCGTGCTAGGTTGATGTTGCTGTTGTTTTTGTCCCTTGCCCGATAGATCATGTTAAAGTCTCCTAGGATGAGCCAACCATCCCCCTCACTGGGTCTTATTCTTCTGATATGCCGGAGGAAGGCGTTCTTCAAATGATGTCTCGTGGGCCCATATACTCCGGTGAGCAGGAACGTGGCTCCTGTAAGAATGACCGTCACTTGCACAGAGATCGAGAAACGACCAACTCGAATTTCTTGGACATCAAAGACTCCACTATTCCAGACTAGGAGGATTCCTCCTCTCGTGCTCCTAGCCGGTTTGAAGGCGAAGCTGTCAAGCTTGTAGCCTCCAAGGAAGCGAGCAAGGCCGCCATCTATATTTTGCATTTTTGTCTCTTGGAAGCACGCTAAGCTGCACTTTGTATCAGCCATGAACTCGTGGACCGCATTGCAGCGCGCTGGTGAATTTAGCCCCCTTACATTCCAGGTTATCAAATCCAGACTTTGCATTATTTTGAAAATTTTGCGCTCTGGAGGCCTGGTCAGCAGCCCACTGCGGCATTGGGCAGCATGGGAGAGGTAAGGCTCGAGTTGGGCCGGCGCAAGATGGGCCGGCCTTTGAACAGCCTCGGCTGCTACGGTCCAGCCTGGGGGGGCAGCCTGTGAAGGATGGTGGGGCGGCCTATGAATGAGAGGGGGGGCAGCCTGGGGCCGAACCCTCGGCCCATTGCTTACCCAGCTCATGTGAGATTTGTTGCCATTGTTCATCAAGCTTATGTTCAGTTATGAATCTTTCTATAGCACTTCGTAAGAAGCTCTCAACCCTGTTTCAAAATGAACGCACAGTTACAGCATTTGCAAAAGATAAAGATCTGTCTATACAACATACGCCGTAAATTTGAGGTACAAACAGTCTTTAACCACACAATCCAAAATAGTCAGATAAATTCCAATCACAGTATTTGACAGCATACATATTACTGAGATTAGTAAGAACATTTTGACCACAATAGGAGTTCCTAAGAAGCATGGGAAATTATTCATACACTTTCAGTTGACATTAAAAGAAAATTACACTCTCCAGTCATTCATATATTCTCCTATCTTCACTCTGCTCTCTATTGAACTACTTTTGCTTCTGATTGTCCAGTGGGACAAGTCCACATGCATGCTCTCTCTCTCTCTGTAGCAAATTGTGTCACCATAAATTAACAAATTCGAAAGGTGATGGCAGGAATTTGTAAAGCGATTCATCAATATTTTCAGCTGATATAACATTTGGAAAAACCCAGGGTAAATAAGTAGCAAGTCGCACCTCATATATGAATAGGATATTTTTGTACCCAGCTTTGCATAGCGTCCTTGGAAGTGCCAATAGTATACACAAAAAGTTTTGTTGTTCTGATATATCATGGACTTTAGTTCGCCGGCATAAAAAGTCCCTTCTCTGTACTCAACGTTGAAGCTGCAGGAGACTATAGTGTCAAAAAACAAATTTATAACATGATATATAAATCATATTGGGCTAGGTAAATTAACCATAGTTGCACATTGGACCATTGGACCAAGGGTTATGCCCATCTTTTCGCATTACACCATGTTTCCGCATTGCTTTACATATTGGATATTTGGACTGGGGTTCATGCATAACAGCATAAGCTGTCACCGGGGCTTTGGCTCACCCACAGGAGTAGGTGACTAGTGATAGGCACCTCCACCGCTGCTTCCCTGGCTCGTGCAACCACTGCTACCTCCGCTTGATCCGCATCAGTATAGGGAGCAACCAATCCAATCTGCTTTTGTCTCTTCTGCTAGTCTCTAACCATCCCCATGATGGAACAAATAGTGCGCGATTAACACTAGAGTTGCAGGGAAACACAAGATAAGTATATAGATGGCCTAGCAAGCTATTGGTCAGCAATGGTGGCAGCGCTCTGCCTGAGTCTGGCAGAAGAATGACGATTGGATATAATTGTTTAGTTATCTCTAGAAAGTTAAAAAAAAAAAGGAACTTCCGAACTTGCAATGGCTGGAACACACGTTAATGTCATCTTCTTAACCTACGGTGCTTCGAGGTGTCCTATGATCATCATCAAAAACTTGTTGGGGCCAACGAGAATTTATTCCGACCGGTTATGTTTCAAGGTGTCCATGATCATCAGCAAACACTTGTAGCCAACGAAAATGAGTTCGTTCCGACTAGTTTATTGGTGAAGGGAGAGGGGAAGTCGAGGGAAACGAAGGAGGGGATCCTAACACACATTGGAAAGCATTGGCTTAGCTAGGAAGAAAGGGGGTGAGGAAGATCAAATCAGCACAGCCTAACGGACTGGAGGAGGTTTGTCCAACCAGTGAAACTGGTCCAATGTGCAAACTATTTTTTAGGGAATACGCAAAAGGATTGCGCACCTTTGTATTAAGAAATAAAATTTACACAGATGGCAAAACAAAAAAGAAGAGGGGGCCTGGGAAGAAAAGAAAGGAAGAAAAGGAAAACAGGGACTTAGACCTATTCTCGCGTTTATAGTGGGACGACCAAAGAACCTAGCACGCTACAAAGGAAGCGTTGGCGACAGGGGATGGGCAAGATGCCAAAGGGTAGCCTCTTGCGCCATGCCTACGGCCACCTCGGACCAGGGCCGGGAACAGTTGTTCAACACGAGGTTGTTCCTTTCCTTCCAAATGGACCACGCGCCAAGGGTCACGACCGTGTCAAACCCACGACGACGCTCCCTCGGAACTTTGAGTCAGCAGGAGCAGTGCCACTCGAGTCCCTCCGTCCTCTCGAGTCTCGGCCTCCCTTATCTCTTCCCCTCTGGTGCTGTCTCTTTCCAATGTGCAAACTATGCAAAGATACGCGGTGTTGTGTGAAAAGATGGCCATAGCTCTGGTCCAATGTGTACGGTCAATTTACCTAGCCCAATATGAAATTTACTTATTTTTCTAAAAAAAGGTGAAATTTACTCTACGATATATCAATCCAAGAAATAGTTTATACCTTCTGAGGAACTGGAGGAACTCCTTGCCAACTACTTGGTCTTGTCTTTCGTTAACTAGTGCAGTGGCATAACTTCGCCGATTTGGTGCCCGTTGAGAGACCTGCTGCTGCCGCTAGCCTTGTTGGGCTGCCTCGACGTCACTGGGCGAGGCCAACGTTCCCGAGCACTGCGGCCCGGCCTCCGTCCCCACCTCCACCTTCGCCTCCATCCCCGCCTCGGCATCCACCTCCGCCGCTGTCTCCACCTCGGTCGCCACCTCCACATCCACGTGGACGGGGGGCGAGCTGTCACCCGACCTAACATTGGCCTCTCCGCGGTCGTCGGTCTTCTTCCGTGGCTTCCCCTTCCTACCTTTCTTCTTCTTCCCACCACCGTGATGAGGCATCGTTAATCGCTTAGTGGGATGCAGCGAGTCGGCGATCGCGGTGGGGGACAAGCCGAGACAGCGGCGGGAGGGGCGCCCGCAACGCGTTCGACAGAATGCGCACAAAAGGTGGGAGGATGGGAGGGGGAAGGGGAGCAGGGTGGGAGGAAGCGCAACGGGTAAAGTAGAAAACCCTCGGCCTCCGCCGCACTAAAGCGTGGCGTGGGTTCTTTTATATAGGACGGACGGGTTGAACCACTAGCTACTAAAAGAGAAAAACCCTTATCTACCCTTAAAATTTTACCTAATTCGCCCTTGAGCTTTACTCATTTTCTCATGTGCCCCCGAATATTAGTTTAGATCTCTTCCATAGCCTTTTCGTTAGTTGATTGTTAAATTTCTATAAAACAATCCCCGCAAAGAAAATACTATAAAACATTATATCTTACCCTTGGTATAAATTTATAAAGTATATTGTTGGAGTGTAAAAATTTATGATATGAAACTATTTTATTATGATTTTTATGCAAGATATTATTTTGGAAAAATTGCAAAACCATCCCATAAATCATGTAAAATTTGATATTTCACCCCATAAGTTATTTTGTTCCAACTGTTCACCCCAACTCAGTTTTGTTGTAAAACCACCCCAGTGTGCATGTTCTTAACCGAATTAGCCTGTTATAGGTGATGTAGAGCTACCACAGGCTAAGATAGCTGAGTCAATCTTATCCAAATGCTTGCATTTTTCATTGAACTTTTTTGTGGATATAGCGAAACTCAGTGCGAGAACATCTAATTTTTTTAAAAAAGTATTAAGACTATATTCTAAAAGTATTTAATTTCGGTGAAGATCGCATTGACGGCTCATAATTTATGAAAACATGTTGATTTGGTTAAACACGTGCGCACTGTGACTTTTTTGCAACAAAACTAGGTATGTGGGTGGGCATTTGCAACAAAATGATTTATATGATTTATGGGGTGAAATGTCAAACTTAAGTGACTTATCGGGTGGATTTTGTAATTTCCCTATTATTTATGATATAATTTATCTGTACATATGACCCAATAAATTATATTTATTTAGTAGTACTTATTAAAAATTATTTATGTAGCATATAAATGGTTTTTCCTATACAAACAATTTTTTGTACTACTATCATAAAAAAATGCTATATATATTTTAATAATTAAAAAATACACATATTCTAAAAATATTTTTTTGAATAATATCTCGCACAACAAACTTATAAATACAAGAATCTCATATTACAAATTTCTGTACTCCATAAATGTATATGTTCTTCATACCAAAAGAGAAAATGAAGTTTTTTCATAAGAATTTAACGATCAACTAATGTAAAAAGCATAGAAGGGATCTAAACTAAAATTTAGGGGTATAAAAGGAATAATCAAAACTCAAAGACATTGAAAGAATTAGGCGAAGTTTTAGGAGTACACATGGGATTTTATCAATAAAATGTACTCCAAAGTACTCCTATGTGTATCGGACTAGCAAGCAGGCGAGTTGGTCCAAACAAAGCACTTCCTTTATATTTACCACGTTTTATTATTGTTTATTATTCTATTTTTCTTCGCCATCAATAATTAGTAACAGAGTTTGCTTTTTCTTTGTACAGCCAGGTGGCTCAATTTGCAAAAAGATCTGAAGGTGATCTCAAATATTAGTTAATCAGCTGTGCGGTAACATATATATTAACTAATTTTTTCTCTATACACTAACATCTTACATATACTTTCGTCCTAGATACAACACTAATTATTATAACATCACCGTATTCTAAAACTCAATATATATACACACATGTCACAACATCGGCCGCACTAAAGCGTGGCGTGGGTTCTTTTATATAGGACAGACGGGTTGAACCACTAGCTACTAAAAGAGGAAAACCCTTATCTACCCTTAAAATTTTACCTAATCCGCCCTTTAGTTTTACTCATTTTCTCATGTAACCCCGAATATTAGTTTAGATCTCTTCCATAACCTTTTCGTTAGTTGATTGTTAAATTCCTACAAAACAATCCCTGCAAAGAAAATACTATAAAACATTATATCTTACCCTTGGTATAAATTTATAAAGTATATTGTTGGAGTGAAAAAATTTATGATATGAAACTATTTTATTATGATTTTTATGCAAGATATTATTTCGGAAAAATTGCAAAACCATCCCATAAATTATGTAAAATTTGATATTTCACCCCATAAGTTATTTTGTTCCAACTGTTCACCCCAACTCAGTTTTGTTGTAAAACCACCCCAGTGTGCATGTTCTTAACCGAATTAGCCTGTTATAGCTGATGTAGAGCTACTACAGGCTAAGATAGCTCAGTCATAGCTGAGTCAATCTTATCCAAATGCTTGCATTAGATTTGTTTTTCATATTTCATTGAACTTTTTTGTGGATATAGCGAAACTCAGTGTGAGAACATCTAAGTTTTTTAAAAAAGTGTTAAGACTATACTCTAAAAGTATTTAATTTCGGTGAAGATCGCATTGACGGCTCATAATTTATGAAAACATGTTGATTTGGTTAAACACGTGCGCACTGTGACTTTTTTGCAATAAAACTAGGTACGTGGGTGGGCATTTGCAACAAAATGATTTATATGATTTATGGGGTGAAATGTCAAACTTAAGTGACTTATCGGGTGAATTTTGTAATTTCCCTATTATTTATGATATAATTTATCTGTACATATGACCCAATAAATTATATTTATTTAGTAGTACTTATTAAAAATTATTTATGTAACATATAAATGGTTTTTCCTATACAAACAATTTTTTGTACTACTATCATAAAAAAATATGCTATATATATTTTAATAATTAAAAAAATACACATATTCTAAAAATATTTTTTTGAATAATATCTCGCACAACAGACTTATAAATACAAGAATCTCATATTATAAATTTCTATACTCCATAAATGTATATGTTCTTCATACCAAAAGAGAAAATGAAGTTTCTTCATAAGAATTTAATGATTAACTGACGATCAACTAATGTAAAAAGCATAGAAGGATCTAAACTAAAATTTAGGGGTATAAAAGGAATAATCAAAACTCAAAGACATTGAAAGAATTAGATGAAGTTTTAGGAGTACACATGGGATTTTATCAATAAAATGTACTCCAAAGTACTCCTATGTGTATCGGACTAGCAAGTAGGCGAGTTGGTCCAAACAAAACACTTCCTTTATTTTTACCACGTTTTATTATTGTTTATTATTCTTATTTTCTTGGCCATCAATAATTAGTAACAGAGTTTGCTTTTTCTTTGTACAGGCAGGTGGCTCAATTTGCAAAAAGATCTGAAGGTGATCTCAAATATTAGCTAATCAGCTGTGCGGTAACATATATATTAACTAATTTTTTCTCTATACACTAACATCTTACATATACTTTCGTCCTAGATACAACACTAATTATTATAACATCACCGTATTCTAAAACTCAATATATATACACACATTCACATTATTGTCTAGCAATTATTATATCTTAAAACACATACAAAGCATAAAATATTTTTTATAATTTATTGTATATTCTAGATTTTAACATTCACACATATCAAATCATCATCACCGTACGTGCATCACCGTATAACCGTACGTGCTAGTGCAAGTAGGAGTATAATTTATGCACGCGCACATGCACATATGGTTTCCCTTTTCAAACACAAAAGCAGGAATTAATTTTAATTACTTGTGGGGCACGACTTAAGTCCTAGCTGCATGCATGCTTAACGACTAACGTGATATGATTAGCAATAATTAATAGAACAGTAAACTTTTGCTACATGCATGTACGGAAAAAAAGATATATACTACTCGAATACATAAAAAAGGATATGATTAACAATAACTAATACAATTCCTTTGTTACAGGTTATAAGTCGTTATGTGATTTGAGTTTCAAATTAAGGAATGAGGTCAATTCCCCTTTATGCCCCTCGTATCCTTTCTTCTTACCCTCCATTGCACACAGTAGCAAGCATTCGCAGGCAGGACGCGAGCGCTGCCTCGCCGGCGGTCGCGGCCACTCACCGATCGAGCTCGGGGTCGTCTCCAACACCAACCTCCTCGTTGTACACTCCCGGCCTCCCGCGGCACGCCCCGGCCGCTCGCTCGCGGGCGGCGACCAGCTTCAGGCCTTGCCTCCTCGACGTCGACGGCGCACGCCCCAATCGATGATGCGCATCCACGTCGACGGATTCGAGCCCATCGATCGACTCCAGCAGCGACCTCGAGCGCCCAAGTTTTAGAGCTCCCTCCATAAGTTTCAGAGATCGCTTTCCACTACCCTAGTTTCTGCTTCGTGGACACACCGCCGGAGACAGGTCGCACCCTCTTGCTCGCCGTTTCATCTGCACAAGCTGCTTCATGGTGATACGCCTCCTTGACCTCAACGCTCTCCTCCTGACGATGATGATGGACTTGGAGGAGTCGATATGTCCCTCAGGATGAAGGTGGAGGAGGTGAAGCGGTAGCTGACGAGGAAGGTGCATGGTAACATTGCTCAGGATGTAGGAGAGGTCACTATGGATGAAGGTTATTCAGAACATTTTATTTGTGGATGAAGGACAAACAATTGTTGAATTTGAGATGTGGCTCTGAATTTTCAGTGTTTTGTTTTGATAAGTGGTTTTGACAGTGAACAAACCATTGTCTGAAGTGTGTTAGAAAATTCTGAAATGTCTGAAATTGTTCACAGTTCACATTTCATTGTTCTGAAATTCTGAAATGGAGTACTCTTCCCTCTGAAATCATTGTTAATCTAGATGTCTGTACTTACTCGACTTCAGAGGCAAATACTCTGCTCCTAAATGTTTGTACTCCACTTCAGACTTCTGAATTTTTTAGAGGACAGTAAATGTCTAAAGATGTTGTTTATTGAACTCCACCTCAGAAATCATGGAGATGTTGCAATCATTCAGCCTATAAAATTTATCAGAAATCAAATGTTCGATTTTGACTGATTTTTTTGATGCCACTGTTGCTTTGGTCAGACGGACTTCTTCGCAGCCGGCTGGTTGCTGCCCTTAACGGATGACCCGACAGATGGGCAGAGCTCTCCTGCGCCGGCGGATGTCCATGGATCCAGCACCGCTTGACGCCCGGACCTCCTCTAGCGCGACGAATACTAGCGATGGAGATGCCAACCATAATGTCCCGCAGAAAAAATGTGATGGCCTATGTCGCTAATGGCGATGATGTCGAGTGAAGCCGTGATGCTTTTTCCACGGATCGCGCGGGCGCCTCGCCGGTGGATGGCCCTCCGCCTCCAGCAGCCCAAGCTCCGGCGCCGTTCCTCGCCGGCCGGCGGATGGTTCTCTAGCAGCCGGAGCTCCAACACGTGTACGGCATGCTGCTGTTTCCTCCTATGCAAATCCATGGATATGGATGGCTCTTAATTGACTTTTGCACAAACGTTCAATTATTTATCTCACTGAAAAATTAACTTAATTATCATTTATTTTATTATAAGTTATTTTATTACTAAAAGTACTTTATATCTTATGCATATACGTACAATTTTTGAATAAGATAAATGATTAAATATATGCTCAAAAGTCAACGATATCATCTATTAAAAAAATAATGTAAGTACGAGTGTTTTTTTAGCAAATAAAATGAGGTATGGCCGGTTATAATAGATGTATGCATATATACTTTCTGGGTTCCGCGTTACGAGACATTTTGACCTCTGCAGCTCTCTATCACTCGTCGAGATTCACTAACATCAATTTCTATACATACTAGCTAAAATGCTTGTGCATTCCAATAGGTAAAGACCATCTTGTGCGTTCCAATAGGTAAAGACTATTTTCATGATTAATAAAAATTCTACCAATTTATACGACAAACCGAAACAAGACAAACAAAACAATGGTAAAATAAAGTCAAAAATCATATATAGTATTGAAACCGGTTGCGCTCGCTTCATGCGTCATCACACGAAAAATCCCTTATGTACACATTTTCATAGCCTCGCAAATCTATCGAGTAATTATTCCACAAGTTGACGCATGTATATTCTGCTATATGTCATCAACCAAAGATTAAAATTTTGATTATTCAATTAGTGAAAAAAATTTACATGTAGATGGAAAGTATTTGCAAAGTAACAAACTTGTCGCATGCACATCTTAATGATAATTTCAAAAGGAAAATATGTATGAAAAGATAAATTTAGAAGAGAAAAAAAAGAGGGAAAAAGAGAAAATGAGGAGAAAAGAGATGAGATTGGAAGGAGAGGGAGATGACGTGATGATTGATAGAAAAGAAAAGGAGAAATAGAAAATAAAAAAGGAGAAAAAAGATGCCGATCAGGGAAGGGGCACGGGGGACGGGTGACGGGATGGTGTGGACCGGTTGGATTTGGTTAGGTTGGATTGGGAGGTTGAGAGGGATGGGTTGGGTTGGGTTGGGACGGAGGTGTATAATAGTTATTCTAAAGTCACATCGAATTGGATACGGGTAACATAAGACCAACTCAAATACAGATTGGATAAGAGTGACATAGAACCAACTCAAATATGGACGACGTACTAAAATTTTGGTGAAAATATCTTCAATTTTTATAAGAGAAAAATCGAAGAAATGCCATTGACAAACACCCAAATACTAGAAATGCCATTGATGAGTACGAGTTCCATGAAATATTATCGTACAAGCGATCCTGTCCTAGAAATACCATCATCGTTAGGGTTCCATCAACCCCACGTCGTTAAATACATTTTTTATCCTATAGCATTTAACGGAGGGATGCTGATCAAGCCCTATTGGCGATGGCATTTCTAGGACAAAGTCACTTGTACGATGGTATTTCATGGAATTCAAACTTGTCAATGACATTTCTTGGAATTAAATGTTTGTCAATGTGTTAACGCCAAAATTTGGTAAGCCCCGAAGTCATCATCGGCTTAGGAATCGTATCGGCTTCAGAGTCCTAGGATGAGCTGATGGACATATCAAGTTGCCAACAGTTGGATTCTTGATGGATTCGGTATTAAAGAAAACTTATCCAGAAGAGATCGAATTCGAGGAGCTAGCAAGTTATCTATTAATTAGGCAGAGTCAATTAGTTTTCTTTAACTTTTAGGAAAGATTGTTCAGAGTCATGGGTATAAATATGTACACCCGGGATCTATGTAAGATATCTCTCGATCAATACAACTCTCAGCGCATCGCCACCCTCTTTCCCAAGGTTTTTACTTATCAACCGGTGGAATTTGGCACCTGACACGGGGTTGCATCGGCTTTCGATCTCCGGCGAAGGGGTAAGTTCTACGTTATGTTGGCCCTACCTATTTATCATATATCTTAGTTAACCTAAATCGATTATTCAATTTAGCTATATCGGCTGAGCTTGCTTTAGAGTATTTGCCGGTATCGGCTAAATTGTTTTGTCGATCTAGATTAGCTAAGGTATCTACTACCCTGAAAATCAGTCGAATAAAGCTTGATTGTCTAGATATTATGTTTATTTTCATACTTTGCGCTGTATCAGCCTTAGTCATACTTAGAATCATAATTTATAGCTTGCTTCTTGACTGTAATAAGGGTTTCATCGGGGTTTCAGCCGATGAGTTATCTGGACGTTACATCAACTCACAAGGATTACATATAAGTTGGATTTAGCCGATGACAACAAAGGTTTCATTGATTATCTAATCGTTTGGATTTAATGACATCGGACCTCCAGCCGATATATGCTTTAACCTTCGGATCAACGCTTATTCTATCATATCACTATTAGCCGATTGATTTATATTGGATTGTATTATTATTTTATTGTACTATTATCGGCCGATTGTCTTTATATCGTTATTTACTCAAACATTAGAATCTATGTAGCCGATTGTTCAAAACCCTATCGATATCGGCTGGAATTACTCCATCGACCTGTCAGCCGATCGGCTCTTTGATCTGCTGTTTATATATCTTATCATTTTCAGGATCAAAGTGACTGGCACGCCTGTATCTCATCAATTTTAGGACCTGCACTGGAGCTAAGCAGATCTCCCAGGCCGTTGTGTGTCACACGCAGAATCTACGTCAACATATTTTTTGGCACACTCGACGGGACAAATTTTGCATCAACACAATGATATTTTTTGAATTTTCTCTTTTTATAATAGTAGAGATATGAAATCACATACATGGATCTATATACGAATCTATTAAAAATTACCGAGGAAGAAGGAAAAGGAAGATGGAAAAATAAAAGGAAGAAATAACTTCTGATTCTTTTTAGATGGCAGATCATATGTTGATTCGGATTTTGTAAGAAAGCCCCAAAACAAACTAAAGGTAAAACACGAACTCTAACGCTGGGGTCGCCAGCTTGACATTTAACAGCATAATAACTGAACAAACGCACGACAGATAGGAAAATGTAGCAGTCGTCCAACATAGCAACAAAACTCCTGAATCCACTTCTGGGCTCAGGCCATTCATTCGGAGATGGGAAGGAAGCAGTTTAACTTAGGATAGATAGGTGAAAATCAAATCCATTACAGAATGTAGCATGTCTTGAACAGAACATCTCTGATCAAAAAAACTAAGCAACTCCTGAATCGCCCAATAATCTCTGCAGCCCGTTTCATTTCTTCAACCCTGGTAGCCTACGTGATTCATTAATTCCTACTTCTTTCTTGAGACACCATCGACCCCAGTTCTTACAAGAGTTCCTGCCTCACCTGCATCAAACACACAACACAGAGAGAGAGGGTTACTCCATAACTAGGGGTCTAAGTGGCACTTCAAAAATCCTAGAAGTGCTCCCTGAAAAACACACTCATGAATCAAGTTTCTAACCTGACAACTTGTAAACAGTAGTCAAAATGAACCCTTCTCCAAATGAACTATCCATTAGATTATCTGAGTATTATTATGGTGCACAGTTATAAAACAAACCTGTAGCCTTGATGAGATATTTGGAGATTTCACTGGTGTTGTAGTAGCGCTTGAAGAGGAAATTCTTCCTCTCATCAAGCTCAGCCACGCCTTGCAGCGTCTTGTTCCTCAGATCAACAGAAATAACCCATCCCTTATCATCCATCCGTTTGATCTTGGACAGGAAAGAAATGACATCGCCATCCATACCCAAGGTGGGGAAACCTGTGACAAGCCTCTTCAATGTCTCCTTTGGATCATTGCCGATCTTTGGCAGCAGCTCACTGTACCTAACGTTGTCGTCGACGGCGATGTCGGTGACATCCACCGTGCACTCCATGTGCCAATCCTCCCATGAACCCACCGGTATCGGCATGCTCCATACTTTGGCCTTCCAGTAGCAAGCAACAACCTCTTCCTCTTCCTCGTCAGAAGAATCTGAATCATCAGTATGTTGCACCGGCCGCCGTTGTCGAGGTGGCGGATCACCGGGGCAGGTCACCATCTCGACGTACTTGATGCCGGAGGGAGCAGAGTCTTGCATGACGACGGTGATGTCCCGGTAATAATGCGGTGGCCCTCTGCAGAAGGATTTCCGGTTTCTTTTCGCTGGCTTGGGCAGCGGCAGGTCGCGGAGCACGGGGTGTTCGTTGAGCACGTCGTCGCACAGCAGGATCCCTCTCCACAGATCCACCCAGCCGATGGTGCTGCCGAGCGTGATGACCTTGCTGGTGCAGTGGAAGAACACCTCGCTGGCCGTGTCGGGGATGGGGAGCACCCTGTCCCTCTCAGCCGGCTCGCTGATGGACACCGCCGTGGATTTCCAGCGGCCGACGTCAGAGTCGAAGCGCTGAACCTTGAACTCCATGGGGCGGCCGATGGTTGGCATGAGGCCGGCGATGATGTAGCGGGTGCCGCCGGAGCAGCGGACGATGGCGACCTCCTCGTTGCGGAAGCGGGAGACGCGCGGGTTCGACAGCAGCCGGAGCGAGGAGGTGCCCGGGCGTGGGCGGGCCGTGTAGACGAAGTAGTCGAAGGATTTGATGCCATGGTTGAGCTCATCGTTGGGGTGCGGGACGCGGAGGAGGGCTACATCGGTGTGCGTGTTGATGACTTGGGGATCGACAGTGAACCGGTAGGCCTCGCCGGCGCCGGGGCGGGGGCAGTGGACGTAGAGGTAGGAGAGGCGCGGCGGGCGGGTGAGGCAGAAGGAGACGTTGATGCGTACGCCGGTGGAGGTGGTGGAGACGGCGGTGGTGGCGTTGGAGACGGCATCGGGGGAGACGTAGGCTTTGGCTTCGAGGTATACCCAGTTTGGGCTCACGCCGCCGTCGTCGGCCGGAAGCGGCGGCGGTAACAGCAAGGGTAGCAGCCAACCCTTCTCCATGGCGAAGGCGGCGAGGGATCCGGTCGATTGCTGGTACCCCGGCCGAATCGAATCCAAATCAGCGATGAGAAGGAGGAGGAGGAGGAGCTAACCCTAAATCGTTGCGCCCTGAGACGAGGAAGAATGGGGAATTTTCTTTTTCCCCCCTCGGCTGCCTCTGGGCGGAGCCGCAACTGGAGAGTGGAGACTAGAGTTGGATTTCACCTAATCTGAACCGTTAGTTTTTTTCTAGGCATAGGATTAAGCCACGTCTCTCTTGTTACTTGGTCTGTCTCCACTCTTCAAGCCAACTCCAAAAGAGTCATAGGGCCTGTTCAGTAAACCCCCGCTGCGCCGGCTGCGGCTGTATGTACGTGGCACTGTTAGTATTGGTTGCGGCGCAACCACAAACCAGCAGCCGAACAAGCCCACAAGTAGTAATGTGCCTAATATTTTACACTAGAAAATTTGAGGGCTAAATTCAAAATAAGTTAGACCTCAACTTTTATACATTTTTAGCCTAAGAATATTTAAGGGCTAGATAGGGTTATGAAAAAACACATGTGATTTGACCCATTCCATTCCACAGCATAGTTATTAGAACCAGACCGGACATCGAACCGATCGTAGTCTTGGTTCAAGGTTTGATTGGTCTAACCAGTTTAACCGTTGGCTCGGTACAGTTCAAATAAGTGAGATACATGGTTCAATCGTAACTCAGTGGTGGTGTTGCTTGAGTCAAATTGGAAGGTTGAGGGTTCGTATTCCCCAACACACCTTTTTCCCTAATTTCTTCTCTCCATCACGTTTTCAACAAGCGTTGGGCCCTTTCTCCCTCACGTTCCCACATGCGCTCGGAAGAGATAAGGAAGGATTACAGATATAAAAGGAGTCCACACAAACCAATCCTATACTAATATGACTAACTACCATGTACTCTAACATCTCACTGAAGTCTAAGCGTGAGCAACGCGGATACTTGGACTGGAGAAGAAACCAACAAGAGTGTTCAATACGGATGATAGCCCTTTATGCCGTAGTCGATGTAGTCGAGATGAAGTTGTCGTAGTTGCAGTAGTCAGTCATTGCTGATATCGATGCAGCAGAAGTCACCAAATAGTGTGTTGTTACGGTTCGTGGTAGGGATCGCGGCGCCAGGCGCGAGAGTGCGCGGGTGCAGGTGAGAAGCCAATAAACACGATGACCAAAAGAAAAGAAAAAGGAAAAAGATATTTTTTAAAAAAACACTATTGTGACCACGGCGCGAAGGCGTTGGTGATGACGAGCAGACGACGATGCCGGACAGTGTCGCTGTAGCCTGGGACAGCAAAACAGTAACACCCTTGATCTTAAGGGAACGACGACGTGGGCGACGCAAACCGATCTCTGATCGGTGAAAGAAAAATTGGCAGCAGTAGCTGTAAAATCAAGGAGTTGATTTAGATTTTGTGATGAAAATATTGGTCATTTGCTAATGTTAATTTGGAGGTTTTTGAGATAGTTGATTTTGTGAAGTGTGCAGTTTCGGTTGACCCTGGCGGTCAGACCGGCTGAGTGCCGCCGGTCAGACCGCAGGTGTTGCAGCGGTCAGACCGGCTGATCGTTGTCGGTTTCGGGTTGTTTTGTTGGATTTGGATATTTTTCCTTCGGGGATTTGGCTTCTAGATAGTTTCTATGCGTATGGATATTGTTGTTATACTAATGTGAGTCAAGTTGGGACGAACTTGGGCTCGGAATATGGTTTCTTGGTTGTTGCATGTGCAGGTGTTGCTTGAGGCCTCGGGAGAGTGTTGCCGGTGATAGATCGGAGTCGACTTGTGAGAAGTTGATGTCCAGGGATCAAGAGATCGTGCAGGATACTAAAAGCTAGAGGATAATGCATGTGGTGATGAAGAAATCCATAAGGTATACAAAAGGGATTGTGTACGTATGGAAAGAGGAGTCGAATTTGGAAGGGAGTCCGAATTTGGGAAGTTTGATTGAGATAAGGAAAGAGATGAGTTGTTTATTTGCAAGAGAGGGTTTCCTACGTGGGTTAGGAGTCCTAATTGTGTTAGATTCGTGGGCTTTGCACAGCCTACTTCATGAATAAATAGAGAGGGAGGGTGAGGCCTTCTAGTATCGGTTTTAGAGAGACAAAAAGTTGAGAGAGTTAGGGTTTCGAATTTAGTTCGAGATTTTGGTGAGGAGTGCTGTTGGTGCACTTTGTAAACACTAGTTGATGAAATAAAGTCGAAAAGTTTCAATCTACATCTTCGAGTTTGTCATCTACCGGTGTTTCTGGGTCCCGACGGTCTAACCGCAGGTGTGCGCGCGGTCTGACCGGCGGGACAGCGGCGGTCTGACCGAGGGTGTCCTGGCGGTCCGACCGGCGAGGCAACGGCGGTCTGACCGGCGGCAGGAGGGCGGTTTGACCGGCGACGATAGGACTTTGTCGACATCTTCGTTCGAGGGTAATCTTTAATTCCGCAAAAGATTTTTGGGTTTTTGGTTTTTCCTACCATTCACCCCCCTCTGGTAGGTTTGCTTGTCTTGTGTGATCCTACAGTAGCAATATATGTCGCCAAAACCAATCTGAACCTCGAGCATGCATGGAGGCTGGAGCTTTGACGCGAACTACGGATGATGCTGCTCGAGGAGAGATTGAGGCCGATTTCCACTCGGCGACTAAACACGAGGCCGCGTCGAGAAGATCATGATTGATCCTTCGGCGGCAAACCATGACGACGAGAAAGAACGAAGAAGGGGCCGCCCCCGGAGATCGGTTCTCCCAGGGGCAGCGGCAGCGGAAGACTTGAGCGGCGCGCTAGATCGTCCACTCTAATACCATATATTAAAAAATATAGGAAAAGAGATATACCGTGTCGTCCACTCTAATATCGTATATTAAAAAATATAGGAAGAGAGATATACCGTGTAACGTAGATAGTCTATTGAGTCTTACAGGATCGGAATATATAGGAGTACATGAGGAAGAGATAAGAAAGGATGACTAATATGAAAGGAGTCCACACAAATCAATCTTATATTAATATCTTAATCTTAATATATATATAACTATTAAAAAATTAACATCTTTCTGATCGTCACATTGGTTTTTCATTGATTTTCCGTCCGTCGGTAGACGCGTTTGCGTTTGCGTTATATCCAATTAATTCTTTCACGCGCCATGTGCTTCCTTCCTCATGCCTGTGTCCAACTAGGAGTTCAGGCCCATCCGGAGCAGACCACCAGGACTGTCCACAAGCAAGCCTGCGGCCCAGTTTCACACCCTCTCAGAAACGCAAGTAAAAAAATGCAATGTGTTCATCCCATGCTACAACCATCAGCCCATACGTTAGAAGCGTCATCCACATCCAAATATAAAGCAGATTAGTTATTAAGAACTCCATGACTTTTTATCACTGTACACATGGTCGATGCTTATGATCGTGCTCAGGTGCTTTGATAAAATCATTAAGATCAAACTTCAGTCACCCCATCATCACCCGGTGCAACGCACGTGTATTATGCTAGTGACTCTAATTACTTATACTCTAACAGGTCCCACGCCTACGCCGTCCAGCCCGTCTCCGCTCGACACTATCACCCCTGCCTTGCCCTCTTTTCGCCAATGTCCGCGCCTCGCCAAAACCACTATATCTGGTGCACCGCCTCGCCTCCCCGTGTTCCATCGCCTACGGTCGAGAGTCCACGCCGAAAGCGTGAGCCGAGCTCACGCCTGCCACACCACCACCGTCCTCGCTCCCCTGTACCACCATGCCCCTTACCTTTGCCTCGAAGCCATCTACGCGACCATCCGTCATGGATATGGAAGCCACCTCGCTCCACCACCCTCCATCTTTCACGACCACCTCCACTGCCATCACCGCTCTCTTCTTGCCGGCCCGAGGCGCGCGGACGCGCACTTCGCGTGCACACGATGTCGCGCCGCCTAGACCCACACGCCATGGCCGCTGCCACCTCTGTGCCATCGCTTCCCGGCTGCGCTCGCCACCAACACCTCCCTCGCCGCCAACCCGGGGCACCGCCGCGTGAGCGCCGCATCCACGACCGCCTGCCGCAGGCGGCAGGCCTGCCGCCTGCGCCATCCCTTCCCCCTGCCACCTGGTCGGAATCCAACTGAAGTTTACTATCAAATTTTGAACAAGCTTATTATCAAATTTTAAAAACTTTAACTATAAATTATCTTAGAAATATGATGACCATATGTATATATTGGTCTTAAAAAGTATTTCAATAAAATCATATATTTATTGATATTTCTACATATATTGTAATTAAAAATAGTGGTTAAAGTTATTTTCTAAAGAGTGTGTCATTGTCCAAAACGACAAGTATTATTAACTCGGAGGGAATACAGTATATAGAACATCACCCACAAACATACGTGCACACACTTTTATTCGATTTTGCTATATATTTATCAATAAATTTTCTTCCAAAAATTTATTAGATATAAATACAATATAATTATAGTACAATATTACATTGTAACTTACATTATAATGTATAACTTTCACACAGACACACACACATATATATATACTGACTCCACGCATACACACACCCTTTATTCTCTCTAATAAATTACACACTTATCATATTTATTACTCAAGTCCCGGGCCCAAACAAGAAGAATACAACCATGTAATCGATCAGAGCAATCGTCGTCTCTTATATCTAACCATCACTTTACCTTTAGGACCTGGAATGAATTTCTCCCATTCTTCCTCTGGGAAAGGGGAGATCAATTCGAGGTCAAAGTTCCTGAGCAAATGGCTCCATATCACCTTAATTTGCGTGTAAGCAAAATCCTCTCCCAAACAAACGTGCCTCCCGGCACTAAACGGTGTGTAGGAGAACTTGCCACCAACTTTGTCCTCCTCTCTACCAGGAGCAAATCTACTTGGGTCAAACACATCAGGGTCCTTATAGATGTACGGCAGTCTGTTGCTGACAGTCGTACAGGTCGCTAAGGTATGTCCTTTGGGGATTTCATACCTGTGGCCTTGTCTTGTTTGTACGCTGAATTTCTTGCTTGCGTGGCGTATCAGCAAGTTCGCTGGAGGGTGCAACCGTAGGGCCTCTTTGATGCAGTGAGTCAATGTGGTCATCTCTAGCAAGATGCCCCAGTTTATGCGTTCCCCATGTTGTTGGATGATTCTTTTCTGCTCTTCGATGGCGGCTTCCAGGTAGCTTCGGTGGCCATGGCTGAGCAGACAAGCTCCTGTCCATGTGCTGGTGCTGGAGCTCGTGTGCTGCGCAGCAAACATCATGCAAATGAGTAGCCCAGCGATCTCATTCTCGGTCATGCACCGGCCGTTGATGTACTTGGAGTCTAGGAATTTCTGTAGCACATCATCCTCAGCTACGCCTGAATTCCTACGTGATCTCACTGCCTCGTGGATCATCTCCCCGAGCATAGCACGGGCTTTGTCGCGTCGACGGTGCTGTGGGGTAGGGAGATATGGTAAGAAGAGGCTGATCAAGTGGAAACCGTTGTCGAACAGCTCATGGACGAGTGTGGATACTTGTTCCAACATGCTCTCCCGGAACTGTTTTCCCAGCAAGCATCGGTTTGCAATCAGCAGGATCAGCTTCCCCATCTCATATTTTATGTCGACTACGCCATGTTGCCCCCACTCTGCAAAGTAGTCCTACAAATTGCAGTGGATCAAAATTCAGACATGGCCTCCTCTATACTAAGTCATAACGTACGCAAAATAAACATATATATGAAAAGCATAACCGACTCTATATTACTAACCAAATTGCAAAATCGCATATAAATATATAGTAAAAGACAAACCTCAAAAGTTAAAAGTATGATATATTGGATAATTGCTCATTTGACCCTATTTAAAAGTCTAACTATTAAACTGATCCAATTTTTATAGGTTTGCTTATTTAACCCTGTCTTTCAAAATCAAAGTTATCCTCTTTTCACACACCGTTAGGGTTCTGAACTGACAAAAATGCCCTTAGTACCCGAACCATATCCCCAAAGTTTCAGTCATGTTAACCAATTGCTCCGTCTCAATCGGGCCTTCTCAGCGGCGCGGCTCTACCGCGGGGGAGCTTGGATGGCTCAGCCGCGGCAGCACGCGACGAGGGCCCAGCTGTGCAGTGCACAGATCCACGCGTGGCCCTCGGCTGGGAGTTCCTCTCTTCCCGTGCGGTCGTGCCAGCCCAGTCCAACACCTTCTCGCCCCTCATCAGCGCTGTTCTCCGCTCGAGCATCAGCATCTTTGTCGGCGGTGACGGTCTCCAGCGTGCTGCCGATGTGCGTGCGTCCTGCTGCAACCGGGTACTTGCGCTTGTGCGGTTGTATGAGGGCGAAGCACGGGCTGGATGATGAATCGTTCGTTTGTAATGCGTTGATCGATTTGTTTGGGAACATGGGGATGCTGGAGGAGGCACGGAAGGTGTTCCATGGAATGTCACCGCGGGATTTGGTGACATGGAATAAAATCATTTCAGGGCATGAACAGGGCGCCATCGAGATGTTCCAGGGACAGTATGTAATTTTGGATGAACAAAAGTAGGATGATATGCAGTCCAAATTTTGCAAAAATTCAGCCATAGTTATTTCAAATTTTGTTAACTTGATTTTATAAAAAAATTGTCAAAATGAAGCCAAATCTATCGAAGCTATACCAAATTCATTACAAATACATAAAAGGATCTGAATAAACAAAAATCTTTTATATAACAGTGTTAAATAAGCAAGAATAAAAAAAATTATATTTTGCCACTTAGTTAACACTATTATCATGCCTTCACGGAATAGGGCCAACCTTAATCTTCAATTTTGAAAAAAGGATCAAATAAACAAACTTAAAAAAGTAGGATCGTATATGTTGGTAGTTAGGCTTCCGAACAGGATCGATCAAATGAGTAATTGCATCTATATATATTGTGGTCTACTACGTACTGTGCTACTTGCACTTGCATTTTGCTAGGAAAATTAAAGATCTATATAGTTACAATACCCATTTTAAATATTGGAAAAAAGGTCTACACTCCATATAGGAATACAATTTACAAATAACGAAAATTTGAAATTAAAAAAAGGAATATTGAAAGAAGATTTAGAGTCCATATGAAAATACAATTTACAAATAACTAAAATTCAGAATTAAGAAAAAGGAATATTGGAAGAGTAGTCTATAGTCTATATAGAAATAAAATTTATAAATAATGAAAATTCAAAATTATAATAATAAGAAATAATGAAAGAGGAGTCTAGGGGTCATATAAAAGGTTATTTTAGAAATAACTAAAATTAAAAATTTTAAAAGATGTAGTACAATATGAATATCATGCATGGATTAGTTTGGTCAAGTTAGTACATAATTTAAAATTATGTTTCCGTTTTAATATATTTAATTATAAAAATTAAAAATATTTAAGCTATTATGCGAGGAAAAAAAGATATAATGATGCTAACCTACGGTTACCAGGCTAGTTAATAATAAAAGGACGACTGTGATCGACTGATTAACATGCATGCATGGAAGAAACTAAAAGACCAACCAGCTAGCTAGAGGATAACATATAGTGTATGTATAGGTTAATTGCATGCATGCTCACCTCCACCTCCTGAACCATAGAATCAACGTGGCCTCTCAAGTTGATTGGCTTTATCGAGTCGGTACAGAAGCTTATCTGCCTGCTCCTGGTAGCCAAGTCCACGTCGTACAGAACCCCTCGGCCGAAAACGGGAACAGTAATTTTGTAGATATTGGACTGCCGGATCTCCGATTCTGAGGCTTGGAAGAAATGAGCCGTCACCTCTGGTCCGACCAGAAGGGTCACCTTCTTCAGCCCCAAAAGGCTTACCGTGAACACGCTGCCCAGTCTCGCGTGTAGGTCATGGATCACAGCCGGTAGACCCTTGGCTATAAGTGTAGGTAGATATGCAGTCAGTGAAACTAAGCTCACCACTGGTGGAAGTACTGAAGCTTCTTCCTTCGACAGCCTCCTTCGTCTTTGGATCATTTTGGAGGTCACAAACAAAACTGCTATGCTCAGACATGCCGCGGCGACACTGCTGATGGTCAGAGTCAGATCCATCGCCACCAAGCCTGACACAAGTGTCAACATATAGGTAAATTAATTCATTCACACCATCATCGTCAGAACTAATATATAATATTGTGGCCCCTCCAAGCCACCATACACATCATGAAAATCACCAGATTTTTGTTAGTGGAAGATTTTAGAATTATGTACCAAACTTTGATAGCGGAGGCAAGTTTTACTAATGTTTAGATTATTTCCTTCCCAAATTTTAGTAAAGCCAAAACTTGGTAGGGTTAATTTTAGCAATTAAGCTGTATACGTACAGTTTGGATGAATGGAATTAGTTCCAGCAAAAATCAGAAAAAGAAAAGAGAGTCCAAGTATAAGTCACTAACCTATTCCTGATATCGATTTTTTTATATACAAAAACTATTGATTATTAATTAATGAGTCCAATTAGATTACAGGATCAGTTCGATATATATATTTACTTCTGCACACATCGTCAGCATGATCCCTTTGCATTCAGAATGGACTTGATAACATGATAGGAAACGACCAAACCTAGCAGAAAATGTTTCATGGTAGCTATAGGATTCACGTTCACTGGAACGAAACAACATAAGGTAGTGTTTCCCACTCGTGTATATACATGTGTGTTCGCGCTACCACATAAACGATTTTTTATACGAGACCCTTAGTAGGTTGCAAACGGAATATAACTGGTCTTATCTGCAAAAATCGAGCGGGTATTTTCGCATATGGCTCCTTAAGGGACCGCATGCAAAAATCGATTTTCGCATGTCATTTTTGCAAGCGGACCTCTTAAGAGACCTGCATGCGAAAATCGATTTTCGCATATGAGCCTCTTAAGGATCCGTCTAGAAGTCTGATTTGCCTCCTCCTGCCCTCTCCACTACTTCAAAAATTTTCACCTAACCTTATCTTCTCATCCTCTCCTCTCAGTCTCTCACATTCTCACCTCCTCTCCTCTCTCTCTCACTGGCGACAGCGAGGACGGTTGTGGCCAGGAGCGGCAACGGCGGCGGGCGGGAGCAGCTGGGCTCGAGAGCGGCAGCGGGCTCGATGGCTGGCACGCTCCCCCTCCGAAATCCGTCAGCCGGCGCGCTTCCCCTCCTAGATCCGGTGGCGGCAGGCACGGGAGAGACCGGTCATGGGCGGGAGCGGCGCGGCGAGCGACGACAGTGGGTGGCTGAGGGCTCGACGGTCGGCGCCCTCCCCCTCCCATATCCGGCGTGGGTGAGCTCGGGATAGGTCAGTCTTGGGCGGGAGCGTTGTGGCGACGGTGGGCGACGGCGGCTAAGGGTGAAGACGGCGGTGGGGGTGGAGGGCTCGACAGCCAGAGCCCTTCCCCTCCCAGATCCAGCGGCAGCGGGCTCGGGAGAGGCCAATCATGGGCGGGAGCGGCGGCTGCGGGCGATGACGGTGGCGGGGGGCTGAGGGCGACGATGGCTGTGGGCCGCGGTGGCGCGGATCAGGCGCAGGCCCCGTGGGCTAGCGGCGGGCGGCGGGTGACCGCGGCCGCACGGATCTAGCACGACCGGTGGTGGGCGGCCACGGATCTAGCACGTCCGACGGCCGACTAGGGTTTCGGCTTCTTTTGAATTTTAATTTTTTTTCGCCAGAAATATATTTTCGCATGCGGTTGGCTTAGGTGACCGCATGCAAAAATCTCGTTTTTGCATGCGGTTGCGCTACCCGCATGGGAAAATGAATGACAATTTTCGCAGACCTTATCATGCATGCGGGCTGGCCAACCGCATGCGAAAATCAATTTTGACCGTTTGGGAAAACCCATTTTGTAGTAGTGGCACGCGCGCATGGAAACTATGAGTCCGCACCCAAAAATAAAGGTACTCCATTATATTCACCCATGGTGATAATTAAAATCAATTTACAAAATTGTTTTTCAAACTCAAAAAATCCTAAAATATGAAGAATACTTTTCAGATATGGATATTAGCTCTTAATTCGTGAAAAAATATTTTCTGCTGGCTATACACTACACATGGTTATATTAATCATTGAATTTCAATGGTTTTAAGAATAAATTAAGATAAAGTCTATGGGAACGGTTCAGAAGTCAATATTAATTATTTGGGGAATAATGATAAAGATCTATGCCATATAACTAATGTCTCATCAAGAGAAGACATGAAGAAACTCAAACAATAGTAATAAAATACTACTCTATCTCAAAAAAATGTACCTCTGTTTACCTAAAACGCCAGAGGTACAATTTTCTCGCGTGGGACATTTAGCTATTTCTAATAGTTCTTCCAATATTATTATTTCTAATAGTTCTTGCTTTTGTTTGTGCATATACCATTTGTTTTAGGTATGTGCAGACGGAAACTACGTACCCTGAAATTTATCTTGCAAGAGGTGAGCAAGAGCTAGGGTACCAATCCCCATCCAGTTGGGCCAGATGTTAGACGTAGGTTTCAGGCCAACATATATTTATTCGGAGCATAATGATTTCACAATATGTGGAGCTGTAATGGATCGAATATTTGGAGCGAAAGAAAGTGCGCTTATATATACATGCACTACTTAATGTTGAAGTAGACATCATAGACAAGAATTATACTAACTACTTACGTACCACATGCGGTGAGCACACAAATTGGGTGATGTGTTGAATGTGTCTAAAAAATCCGTTGAACTTTATATATATTATCTTTTGAATGGTAGTATATTTGGACAAGGCAGTGTCATTTTCAATGTAATGTGATTGTGATTATGAATGTATATGTGTCATTGTTCTGTGATTGGGAATGTACGTAATTGTCGATGCAATGTTGTCACTGCAAAGTTAGTGTGAATGTGTGTTTGTCAGGAGAGCAGTGCGACGTGATTTTGATTGTCTATGCGATTATCACAGGTGGCCATCCTAACTAGCCCGCCTTGAAAAATGTTATCACAAGCGGCCATTTTAGGACAGCTGCCTAGAAAAATCATATCGCATGCGACCCACTTAAGTCAGCTGCATGTCATAACGATTTTCGCACGCTGACCTGTTAGGACGCCTGCCTATGATAATATATTTTGACACGTGGTCCGACTAGCCATCTATAGATATCCCCATCAATTTACACATACACTTATTCCCAGGTGATCAGCCGGCCAGCATGTGAAAACCGATTCTGGCCACTTGTAAAAACCAATTCTATAGCAATTCTATGTACATACAAAATAAAATTTAATTTCTAACATTAGAATGGCGTAATAAGTGTTTATATGTAGGATAAATTTTCAATTTACTATTTCTTTGAACTATGAAAAGTATAACCCAAAATTAAAAGATTGAAAAATAAATAAGTCATAAGTATAAATTAGAAACATGAATTCTTATGTTTGATGTCTGGAATAATATATACTAAAAAAATAATATTCCAAGTTGGTTGCATATGAAAATTTACAATTTTTATTCTTGGGTTATAATGATTTACCTTTTAATTAAATACCTGGAAAAGTTAGATGAATCCAAAATCCGCAAAAATGAGTTTAAGCATAATACTTGCATTATCCTGATGATCTATATTTCTTTGTTAGAAAGAGTCAAGAAAATACAATTAATGGAGCTAAATTCATGTTTGCCTATAGGTTATTATCTATTTCTAAATGGAAACAAGTGATGGTTAAGTAGTTGAAAGAAATGCACTAGCTATCCTATGCAAGAAAGGTTGATAGGATATTCCAAGACGTATGTTAGGATCTTATTGTTACAGCGAGCTAGCATGACATGGATCGGGCTGACCAAAATGTCATAGAATTGTGTGGTCTTAATAATGTAGGGTCAAGTACAACCGCATGGATTCTCAATGGATTATGATCTGACAACACCTTTATTAACGGATAATTTTACCATTTCTGGAAGGTAGTGGAAGGTACTATATTTTCCAATATAAAATATGGTACCTCCATATACTATGTACGTATATACTAGGTACGTCGAGGTACTAAAAATTTTTAGCGTGAAATTAAATCTTGGTACCTCCAGGTACTATCACTTTTTTATTAACATTTCAGTTGAGTATATTAATATCTATGATTAATTACTTTATCATCCACGTTATATACAAATGAATGTCATAATTCAATTATTCATGAATGTTCCCTTTTAAATGATGGAATTTATTCTCTCATTTATTAACTTTACATAAAGTTATAAAAATCAATATTATATATAGAGTTCCATTTATATGAACATACTGCAGCTCCGTCACAATATATATACGTATATATGACGCGGCTGATTTTTCAGATCCTTCATTTTATTTAAAAATTTAATATAAATATGTAAAAGTATAAGTTAAGATTATAATTTCTTTGATGATGAAACAAATCACAACAAAATAAATGATATTTGTATAATTTTTTGAATAAGATGAGTGGTTAAACATTATGTGAAAAAGTAAACAGTATCATACATTTTGGAATGGAGGGAGTATTTTCAATAATCATAAAGAATATGCATTATTTTAAATTTGATAGAATCATGCATCATTCTCCGATCTGATTCTGTATATATATTTTCACTCCTGTCAATAAAAACGTACCTGCCTAAAATCAAAATATTAACAACCTACGTACAGGGGTTAATGGTTAGGATACACTTCCCGTAGTAGTATTACCGAACTAGAATGTGTCAAGTATAAAATGAGAGAGAGAGAGAGAGAGAGAGAGAGAGAGAGAGAGAGTTACACTTGTTTCTACCTTGATTGAAGCAGGCCGGCCTATGCAAGCTAATTAAGATGATCGACTGATCGTGCATGGTATAATGAGCGAGCCACCTTTTTATAGGCGCCAGCGCGCGGATTTAATTCTACGGCTTTCGATCGGTCAAGTACGTAATTTCTGCGGCTACGGTTATTGTAATGCTGCCTTTCAAGAAGGGCAGGTAAATCTTATACGGAACTGGAGTACCTTAATCTTTATCCTTATCTTTACTTACTTAAAAATCTTTATCTTTATTAGAATAATACCCGTACGTTGCAACGGATTCAAAATTACATTCATTAAAATAAATTAAAATCCTAAACGATATCTTATAGTTAAGTATAAATGATAAAGGAAACATAAATGTAGAAATAACAACATGAAACTACAAATATCAGGAAAATTATATAACTAATTCCTATTTTTTCATCTGTATTTTTTATTTAGCTATAAATAATTCAAACAGAGAAAATTATAAGTTCTTAAGTGGATCAAATAGTGCTCAAACTAATAGTGCAAATGGAAAAACAACTCAAATTAGCTATAAATTGAAAAAAAACTAATTTCAGCCCACAGATGAAAATCCGATTATTAATTCTGAATGTGTCCTGTTTCATTAATTTTCATGTTGTATTCATACTCATATGGTCTTAATATTATGTGATTGGCTATAGCAAAAAGGAACAGTGTACAACAGACATTGTTCACCGCTTTCCCTAGCCGAAGGCGAGAAACAAAATAGGAGGGAAGATGGACACCAGTGCTCTGGGGACCAAATGGTAGTAGGAAGGTGTTAGGACATGTCCCACGATGTGACTCGTCCATACATGGTGGAGGTTAGCAATGAAGAAAATCGGATCAGCTGAATCATGGCAACGACGTGGTCCCGATAGAGAGGAACAACAACGATGAGCTCTGATGGTGAATATGATCAGTTGAGTGCATCAAAAACACGTTGCTGGATGAGATGATTCCTTTTTCCTTGAACACGCAGGAAGAACAAAAGATAGAGAAAAACGATTAATATTGTTCATCGTCTTCCCTAGCCAACACTAGAAACAAAAGAGGGGAGATGGACGATGATTCTCCAGCAACCAAACGGCGGCGAATAAGGTGGTCGGACGTGTCCCGTGATGTAACTCGTCCATAGATGGTGGCGGTTGGTAACGAAGAAAACAAGAACAGCAGGAACGTGTCCAGCAATGACATGGTCCCGATAGAGAGAAACAGCAACGATAAACTCTTGTGGTAAACATAACTGGGTGAGTACATCAAAACGTGTTCCCGAACAAGGGGGTTCCGTTTTTCTTGAACGTGCAATAAGGAGAGTATGCAAGGGAGAGAACGGGTGCCAAGGGAAAGAGGGGCTGCGGGGGAGGGGGAGCACGTGCAGCGAGTAAGAGATGGGGGGTGCCGAGAGGGAGGGAGGGAGGCGGGACAGGAGGGCACTAGGGAGAAGAGGATCCACGGGGAGGGTGAGTGGGTGCAGCGAGGGAGAGATAGGGTGCGCCGGGAGGGACGGAGAGAGACGGAAGTGGTGGTGCGTGGGAGGGAGGGGGAGGAGGGCGGCCCGCGGGAGGGAAGGGGGAGGGGGCTGCGCGTGGGAGGGAGTGGGGCCGGACCGACGAAAGAGAAGGAGGAAGCCTTATGTATTTTTTAATTAGGTATATATATAGATATATAGATAAATAGATATAGATCTACTTAAACAAACGAAATCTGCTTTCAACAAAAAAAAAATCGTTCGTCCGTTAGTCCTCTTGGTCCAACTCCTTCTCGTGCTCGAGTCGTCCATGGCTCCACACGAGCACCTAATGCCATCGGCACATCAATCTGCATTAAAATCAATTCTCCACTCCTCCCTTATCCTTATCCCATTATTCCTTCTTTCAATTCGAATTTAATTCACCAGATTTAATCTATGTTTAATGGTTGTCAATAATGGTCAGACAACGATCTTCCCTCGGTCATTTTTATCCTGAGTTTTGCGGATTCACTCCGATTTTGGAAAAAATAAAAGAGGGGATCGAGTGGATCAAAATCCCTTAATCAGTTTTGGGAGATCTTTTATTTGATGGGGATGATTGGCTCCGGTATCGTAGGTGCACAAAACTGTCTTGCAAAAGTTAAGAGAGACATGCCGAGCAAAGGGAGGTAGGTAGGAGGCAACGCCTTTTTCAATTTTTATGTATAGCGATCCTAATGTTTTAATTTATTCATCAGTTCCTAATAGCTATTGTATCACTGGAAAATAGCTAAAACAATGACGATCTCCTTGTCATTATATAATAGCTATTGTTTTGAATTTTAATGTATAACGCTTTTACCCGGTGCAATGTACGGGTATTTTTTCTAATAATTACTAATTAATAATAACTAATCTTAATTAATTACTATAACATCCAACGACTTTCCTCGTACATTGAATAAATGAAAATTTCATATACTCTCTCTATCTAAAAATTATAAGACCTATACTTTTTTATATGATTTTCAATGATATATTTTAAATATTAATTTATTCCATATTATGTTCCCAAAAAATATGAAATTAGTATCATATGAAAGTATTTTAAAATATGAATTTAGTGATATAACATGCATAATATTTAGTATATATGTGGTTAGAGTTTGATACTCCATATAACGGAGGGAGTAATTAATAATGTTGTTTTTAAACCATGGACAACGCTACCAGCCTACCATATTAGAAATTTGTTCACGTATGTACGTGTGCATTTACCGATCACATGTGGTATTTTGACTCCCCAGCTGCCTGCGCTGCCACTTTCGATCAAAGAAAAACTTCTGGGATGATAAGCTATACGAGAGTCAACAAAAGACCAAGGAAGCAAACGGTCTCGGTTCAGGTTTATTTGGTCAAATTAAAAATATGATACATATATAGAGGAATTCAACCCGTCCACGCAAGGTTTGCATGCACGCGCAGGATACGAAAAGGACATGCTTGGCACAACCACGAAGACATCATGTTAGTCATATTGGCATAATGCCATATCCCTCTACTATTTTCTAACTTAAAATATGACATCACCTAATACTATATCTAAATCTAGTTCGGGCTTTTTATATTTTGGAACGAATGGAGTCTTTAAAGATACAGTCATCCTCCTATCTCCTATCGCGCTAATCCAATCCCATAAAAAACCAAACTAGGCCCACCTCTCCATTTGCACATGAGAAAATATGGGTAAAAAACCGAACGGGTCCATCCCGTAACTACTCCATTTGTGACTAGTATAGTGCAGAATGCCGTTGTTGGCTTCATCAATATTTTTGGAAACAGATTATATTCACAATTTCTTCAGCTGTGAATTATATATACCGCTGAAAACCGGTCAAGATATATTGGCTCTCATATTGAAGGAGATTTCATTCACCATTTGCCGCAGTGATCTAGATTTTTTTTGGAGCTACCCTTGTAGAAGAAGATTGTAAATATTAATACATGTAACCTCATCTTTCCTCCTAAAAAATCACTGTAGCTTCAGCCGGGTTTATATCCATTATATCTAGAAAGAAATATATCTCAATTATTTTTCTAAAGTGTATAAGATGTATAATAGAAGTTATCACTGTATGTATTAATGTATGACTGCATTAGTGAAGAGTAGACAGAGAGAAGAAAGTGTTTTGGAATGTGAGAACAGATATTTTGATACAACATTTTAAATGCTTGAACGACCGGTAATATGAAATGGAGGGGGTAGTATGTTTTGGTGGGCTGAATGTTCCGATGGGTGCCTCAAGAAGCATATAGCTAGCTAGGTGCCCTTGTGCGGTGTGCTGTACTGCCGTGTGCCATGTGTGTGTGCAGCTAGCGTAATTAGTTCTCCTCTCCCCCGGGCGCTGTGGGCCTCAGGTCGTGGGTGAGCCGGCGAGCACGCGACAACAGGTTGGGGCTTTAACGCCATGGCTGTGCTGATGCACGGAAGAGGATCCTCTGAAGCTCCAGAATCATTCTTGATCTGAAGTCAGAAATCGTCATCGGTCTAAAATCAATATCAGTTTCAAAAGTCCTAGAATTAACTGATAAAAATTATCAATCACCAGTAATCAAATTCTCAGTGGATTTAGTTAAGTAAGTTAATCATTTACCTTTACTTTATTTTAGAGGCCGATCAGAACTTGTATCTTTACTTTATTTTTAGAAAAGTTTGTGCCGTGTTCAATAATAACTAGTATCTACTCGTGGATATAAATATGTACACGTGGGATCATTGTAAAGGATAATTCATCAATAATACAACTTCTGGCGCATCACCACCCTAGTTTTTCAAGGTTTTTTCTCTTGACGAGTTCTTATTTTCGAGTTTGGCTACATCGGTTTCGATCTCCGATGATAAGGTGAGTTCCGTCAACACGCATGTATCGACGGGGCTAGGGTTTTCATCGCTTGGGTCCAATACTCTGATCTGATCTATATTGTTTAATCTTGTATAATATTATTGTTTAATCTTGGACAATATTATTGTTTACTGCTACCAGCTGATTCATCTTGCGTAAGCCAATATCGTGTAAACTGTTTTGTTGTTATAAATTAATTAATGTATCTTGCGTTTAGATCTATCAATTTCAATTATGATTTGGTGTTGCATCAGTTAGATTTGAATCTACTAAGTTATAATTGAAGTTGTAAGAAATAACGTACTCTATGATTACCGATAAGGATTTTATCAGGGTTTCAGCCGAGCTTACCTAATATAATTATTTTGTTTAAGATTGCTTGTTATCTTTAACTTGATCCGCTATATCCGCTATGTTTAATAGATTTAACTAAATCTAATACTTTCATATAAGGTTGTATCGGAGTTTTAGCCGATACATTATCATCCGCAGCTTAAGTAACCTCATCGACTATTGTCTGAACTCATATAATTATTAATCTATCTGATCTTTGTTACTAACAATTAATATTGTCTCAGTAGGATCTGATCTATAGTAGTTGCTTGTATTAAAGAGAAATATTGGATTATTAATTGCATGCCGCATCACCTCTGAGCCGATCGTAGTTATTTTAGCCCTATTCACATATCTGTACATCGGCTAGTTGTTTAGATCTTATAATCATATGATAATTAACTTTGGTATTGTCAATTTTATACTGCATGAACTGGGTTCGATCTATCATGATTGATTCTACTAAAGAAACTTTTTTATGATTATATTCGATCTAAATCTAGTCAATGCAAAGTATTCTCAAATATAGCCGATTCTTTTAAACATCAGCTCATCGTTACGATCTCTAATTGGCTTTGTGGCCGATTGGTTATCGTTATCTAATGTTTGCATTATCTATTTTATCGATTGCAGAACCAAATCAACTGGCACGTCCTGAACCTGAAAGATTAGGACCTGCACTGAAGTTAAGCAGATTTTCCAAGCCTTCGTTTGTTTGTCCGATTTTTCACATCAACACTCACATTCCTCTAACTTTTAAGTTACTGATATGTGGACCCATTGAGTATAGGATCTATATGTCAGTGACCCACGTTAAGACCCCCTTTGAAACAAACGAAAAACATAGAAATTCCAAAGGATTTATACGTGTAGGAAATAATCCTACGAGACCCTTTGAAATTCCTATGGAATAGACTATTGTAGAGGAATTTTGAAAAAAAATTAGCATGAAGTCTTACCTCATGTTTTCTTCTTCTGGTATCTTGAATTCTTACGTTTTTCCTGTGTAACTATCAAACGATAGTTTTGTGTTTTTAGATTCCGATTTAATGAACATAACATTCTATTCTACGTTTTTCTTATTCCTGTCTTTTGATAATCCTACGTTTGGAAGGTCCTAGAGGGAAGTAAATCAGAGGTTCCCAATCCGATGATGCGCCGGCAGCCCAACAGGTGACAGCCACTAGCGGGTTCGGCGGCAACAGCAAGGATGCACTGATCGCATCAGCAGGCAACATGCCAGCCATATAGGGTCCAACCATCCAGGTAAGAGGTGAAATCAATCAGAGTTCGAACTTAAAAGAAATATTGAATCGATCAAATCAAATATAAGGAGAAACACTTTCTGTCTAACGGATCAGAATCAGATATTCACTTCACATTTATGATGGTGATGGGGTAAACTACAGAATAGAGACAAAGAGTAACTGGAGAAATTAAGTAGAAATAAGTTGCAATTGGTGATGTGTTATTCTTGAATTCTATCAAGTGTTTGATTTGTCTATGTAGAGTACAAGGCGTGCATGGCTACGTGCATTGAATTTGATACAGTCAAAGTCTTGAATTTGAAATAGGAAAAGTCTTGATTTTGGTATAGCCAAAGTCTTTCAATTTGATAATATAGTCAAACTGGTGGGCACACTCAAGAGAAAAATCCTGATCCGCCAACCTGGGGAAATTGAACTATTTGACACACTAAGGAATGGTCACTCTCAAAATACGACTTTTACCAATGCTCCTACAGAATCACTATTGAGGAGAGATTTGTTTCTTAACCATTTACCACTTTTACTGACGTGGTGCACCCTACTAGAAAACTTATTTTCGGTGTCGTAGGGGTTCCATTTTCGCAGACGGGTGTGGTCTTCGGAGCCAAAATCCCGCCGGCGAAGACGATACCCGGGGTTCCATTCGACGAAGACTAACACAGAGGATGTAAGTCTCTATACTATGTACTAGACAGCTTCACATATTTATGCTACTAATATATTGTTTATCTTCAATGCATGCAGTTGTCAAGATTAGAACATCGAACAAGCTTTGACGATACAGGCATCACAAATGTGCAGCGTGATCTGTGCCATTTCATCCACCATGAGTGCTGTCTATTAACGGGTAAATTATTATTAAATTCCAAAAATTTCTACCTATCTTCGCAGGCGGCATCTTCCTATTTTTGCAAGCGGCCCGGACTAGTCAACGTCCGCCTGCGAAAATTATCATTGCAGGCGGACGGCCACCCCGCCTGCGAAGATCGGTGATCTTCACAGTCGTTTGCTTACAGGCAGACGTCCGCCCCGCCTGCGAAGATCGTTTTTGGCCGCTTACGATAATGCTTTTCCTAGTAGTGGCACCAACTCATGCTGCTAGCTTGGATGAGGCGTGTTAATGTCCATTTTACACATCAGCACCTCTCTGCTATCCCTTCCTATCTCTTTTCTCCGTTCCTCCTATTCGGAGATGCATGGAGACCATCGCCGCCTGCTTGTGTACCCTGACCCAGATGACTCGATATGAGGTAATCCACAACTACAGTGTTAATGTACAACTCTTTCCCCACCTTCACCAACGCGATCATGCTCCTACCGTCGCGCGTGATCGAGCTTCAATGGGTATCAGATACTCACATCACTTATCCAACTAGAGATCAAGTAACATGAGATAGAGTATAATTTGATATCTATGTTATCCTGTACCTGTTGATCGATGTGAAAGGCACGAAGGTTTGGAAGATCTACTAAGCCCCAATGCGGATCCTATTTGATGAGATACGAACGTGTCAGTTAGTTTGATCTTGCAACTGATAAGATATATAAATTGATTAATAGTTAAAGACGATATCTAGGTAGTAAAGGTGAAGATAATAATAAGGAAAATTAAGAAGCGGTGCATTTGACAAGTCGAACGTACCGACGGCGACGATCGAGCTGGATGATGTGGATTGGAACAACAAGATAAGATCGGCGGCGGGCGGTGGCTGCACGTAATGCTAGCTACGGTTGGTCAAGGATAACAAGAGGTCGGGGTGCCGTGCACGTTCTAAAATATTTAGAAGTACGTACGTATGACACCTGCAGAGGTCGGGGTACCGTGTACATTGATACTACCTCTATTTTTTAATGTATGATGTTATTAATTTTTTAAGATTATTTATCTTATTAAAAAGTTATGTAATTATTATTTATTTTATTATGATTTGATTTATTATCAAATATTCTTTAAGTATGATTTAAATATTTTTGTATTTGCACAAAAAATTTGATGAAGACGAATGAGCAAACGGTAATAAAAAGTTAATGATATCATATATTAAAAAAGAGTGATGCTCTGTTACTCTCTACTTAGAGTATTATACTACTAGTAATATTAAGGGTAAATTAGTAATTTACGAATACAATGATTACGAGTAACTTTGTCGTTTATTTTTTTCCCCGCTAGATCGATATGTAGATATCCATTATATTGGCATTGCTCATATTCCATCAAAAAATAAAAGTAAAAAAGAAGGAAAGAAAATTTAGTCACTGCATGCTAAATGATAATTATACCCCTATTTTTTGGGACAATAATATCCCTCAACATTTCTACTACCACTAACTAGGGTGGTAGTAGAAAATAATCTGAACCCTTCGATCAAATGAGATTAACAGTTCAGATTGTTTTTTACTATCAGTAGAGAGTACCAAAGCAAAGAGTACCAAAGCAAGACTCATTGAAAAAACGGAGATAGTCTATAATAGTATTACCCGTGTCCTATTGCTACCCACTACTATATATATCCATGCCATCCCCTCGTGTGTTTCTCCGAGAACGATCAGTGCGCCAGACATTATAAGCGAACTTTCATCTTTATATATATTTGCATATGACGACTCCACATGGTCTCCTCCAGTACTCATCAGGTGCCTTCTCTGATCAGGTGCCAGCTGATGACTCTACTGAAGAACATGGGTATGATAAAAAATCGCATGGCTAGCTTAGCTTGAGTGTCAAAACTCTACACGATTTTCCCTTTCATTAGCAACTAGTACTGCAACACTACATTAATTTACACTAGTTTTTTTTTCCTTTTTTGCTGATTTATTTATTTATCCTGTTAGGGATAAGGATCATGCCATGCTTGCACCGTTTACAGCCGCATGGCAGACCGCTATCTCACCACCACTGGTTATTGAGAGATCTGAGGTTTCTAATTTACTCAGTTTAATTTTTAATTTCTCGTGTAATCTTATTTTTACCAACCAGAGGATAAGATAATTTTTAACATACAACTTTAACTATTACTTTTCATATGACTACGAAAAATCTTTATTTTGTTTATATGTTGAGATTACTGTGCAACACCTTTAAAACCATAACGGTATGGTTTCCTTACTGTCTTAATTTCGTGGAAAATGAAATGCATGTGAGTCTTGGCATTTTGGAGAGGCGAGCGTGCTCTTAAGGGGCAGGCCTCTTAGAGGGCCATATGCGATAATGCATTTTTACATACAATCTTTGAACCGTTTTTGGATGAGTGATTTTTGCATGCGGGTACAGTTATGACCACCTGCAACCTAGAGGGACCCTCGTTTCAGAAAAAAAAATCTATAGTAATGGTGGCTTATTTTGTGATGTCTTGAGTGCAACGAAACAATAAGGTGTGTTCTACTGTTATTATATCTATATCCAACAAAAATAAATGGCAGTTCTCGAAAGAATAAAATGGTGGCGGGGTGCTAAAATTAATTGAAGGCAAGACCATTGAGGAAGCTTTTCCTACATTCTACTCTTTCCCTTTTTTTTCTAGTAAGGTAATGGATAGATTTCCAGTGACAGACATCCTATTTCGAGGATTATTATTATTAGAGAAAGTAAACGTGGTTTCAAGGACATGTAATCAAGATATCACAAAGTACCGATCTACACTAAAAAACAAACAAAAAGAAAATAAAAATCTCCAATTATTAGCAGCTTGAATATATAGTCCTCCCGTGGCTTGTTTCGTAATGTCAACTCCAAATGAACCAACTCCGCCTCAACTGGATGGTCTATTTTTGTAATAGGGACTTTGAATAATTAATGTGGCAAACATGTTTCTTCCTCCTCTCTCTATCCGTGTCAATTTTATGTACACGGTGGGGAATAATTGTATCCATAAGAATTTCATTTCTCACGCAAGGAAAGTTTCTTCCATTATGTTAAAATTTTATATACACATATTGGGGTATATACTACATCCGTCCCAAAATATAGCAATCGAATACTAGATGAGACATTATATATAATAATAGTATAAATCTGAGCAGACTCTCTGTCCAGATTCATCGTACTAGCATGTATCTTATCCGAAACTATGTTACTGTATTTTAGGACGAAGAAAGTATTTTGCATGGAAAATATAACGATCATATTTTTCACTGGAGCAACCAAATATATTTTTATGCAAACTAATAATAGTTAAATTTTAATAATGACATTACATTTTTTTAAGACGTACGTCATATAACTGATGTACTAGCCTTCTTTGAAATATTTTGATCTGTACCCTTCCTTTCATTGTAACGTACGTACGTATGTATATATATGTGAAGTAACGTATATATGCGCACAGGAGCTAGGGAGGGGCTGGCAGGGGCCGGGTCCCACCCTTCCCCATAAAGTTAAAATGAAACGCTAAAAAAACTTGCACTGAAATTTATTTAAATTTGTGCCCTGATATCTAACGATATTTTGCATCGTATTGCTTGGACCCCCGTGTTGTTTTAATCTTGGCTTCGTCCCTGATATGCAGGGATGTTATGTTTACGATGTCAACGGGACCAAGTATCTAGATGCACTTGCAGGATTGTTGTCTACAGCTTTAGGTATGTGCATAAGATGTTTTAATAGGAAAATGTCTAATTAACCAGTGGCGGAGCTGGAACCAATCAACAGGAAAGCCTATTAGCATATAAGATGAATTTTACAAGTAAGAGAGGACTATTTGATACAAATGATAACAACACATAGCAGCAGTAAATCATATATTTTATCTGGTAAATGATAAAACATTAGAGGGGCCATGACCCATGTTGGCCCCAATAAAGCTCCGCCACTGTAATTAACTACCCTAACAATCTACTTTGTCTGTTTTAACACCTAAAAAAAATTGCTCCGTTTATTCCCTAATGAGATTGTTGTCCTCTTTTCCCTACGAAAAAGTTAAGTGTTCAGTTCAAAATTCGTGGGGGTAAAAGCGTACACTCTGTTTCAAAAGGCGATGCCTACTCCGCCTAGATGGTGCCTAGGCGCTAGGTGGAGCATCACCGCCTCGCCTAGCAACTACTCCCTTCCTGTAAGAAAACCAACCTAGTATTGTATGTGATACATCTTAATACTATGAATTCGAATATACATCTATTTAGATTCGTTGTATTAGAATGTGTCACATCTAATCCTAGGTTCGTTTTTTTTTGGGGGAACGGAGAAGTAAGCATTTTGTGTATAGGTGTGTTTTTCTCACCTTGAGCATTTTAAGGTTTGGTTTATACATAAAAGTTGGATGGAAGATGATGAATTATGGTCATAGAACTCATGGATGGCCTATAATGTTAAATTCTTTGTTTCAATGTGTCAAATTCTTCTATTAACATGACATTACTCTACCCATCAAGAAAAAAAATTGTCTAGGCGTCGTCTACGCACGCTGGCATGCACTAGGCGAAGCGTGATCGCATGCCTAGCACCTAGCGTTAGAAAAATACCTTAAAATTGCTTCACCATTATTTTTATTTAATTTTGTATACCTAGCTAGGGTTCATCTAGTATATTGATTACCTAACCTATGAAAATATTCATGAAAAAAACTTAAATACAATTTTCAAACATACGCTATATGTATATATATATATACATATATATACATATATACATATATGTATATGTAGATATACATATATATGTACATATGCATATATATGTACATATACATATATACATATATGCTGTTCTCTGCTACCCTGAAAATTCTGAACTTCAAATTCACCTTGTATGGGGAGGAAAAAAAGACAAATCTCATAGAGGTAGATTAAACCGGTTGAAATTTTTTAGTGGAGTAAATCCAGCCGACGTTTTGTCAGGAGGTTTGCTAAGTGGATAAATTGGATTGTTCCAGGTAGTAAATCTAGCCGAAGTTTTAAATATGAATCCAATGTAGTAACAACCATTTTATCTTATAATCGACGTATTGATATTGAACGTACTAATTCCATTATTAAGAAAATGATATTGAACTAATTATTGATCAAGGGTAGAGGGAGCAGTGAAGTGAATAACTGACTGTAAACGCTGATGCATTAACCACTCATGCTATTTTCAGGTGGTAGTGAGCCTCGTTTAGTCAAAGCTGCTACGGAGCAATTAAACAAGTTACCCTTCTACCACTCGTTTTGGAACCATACAACCAGGCCTTCTTTGGTACATATATATCTGCATCTTTAATTCATCAATCGTTGTTTTATTTGTATTCTTTCTTTTTCAGATATTAATACTACATGAGAAAATGTTATAGTGACTGACTTAGTCATTCTGCAAACAAAACAAAACTTGTAAATACTGATGATTGGAGGTTTGCTGCTACTTGCAGGATCTTGCGAAAGAACTTATTAGCATGTTTACCGCCAGGGAAATGGGGAAAGTGTTCTTTACGAACAGTGGTTCAGAAGCAAATGACTCTCAGGTAATATTACTGTTAAAGTACCAGCCATTTCCTGCAGTTTAATTTGCACCGTGAAAATTTATATCAGTTAAAAGAAAGATCATAATACAAGTCGGGTTAAAGTATGATACTTTTGCGGTTCAAATTCGAATTTGTGTGAAAAATATAATCCATATTAGTGTCAAATATATATGGTAGAAATTATGTAGGTTGTTAAGGCTTTGTTCTTTCCCCCCTTTTCCCAACTCATCTCTCTCGTTTTTCGCGTGCACGCTTTTCAAACTGATACACGGTGTGATTTTTGCAAAAAATTTCTATACAAAAGTTGTTTACAAAAATCAAATTAATCCATTTTTAAAAAAATTAGCTAAAACTTAATTAATCGCGCGCTAATGGATCGCTCTATTTTTCGCAATCACTGTGCACTTTCGGAACCATAAGCAGCGAACGCTGCCTAAATATATATGTGAAATAGTAGTTAAAATGTGAGATATGTACCTGTACAAATTTTAATTTAAAATGAACATTAATGTGCAGTTGGCCCAACCAAGTATTTTTAACTGACTTTTTTGTGAGTATTTTTAATTAGCTGGTTTTTTATTATTGCTGAGTTCGATAAGTAAGACCTGTAAACATTGGCATGTAGAAGCACACTTTGGTTTGCACATTACATTATGGACGTGTCTAGGTAGCGCAGCATGTTACTCTTAAACCGAGACCTTTCACTTTTTCAATTTCATCTGTTACTTCACAGACCCCACCTACTTTCTAACATCTAAAAATCAAATAAAATTTTCTCTTAATACAATCCGATTACACCATTATGTTCATTATAATTAAATCTTCCTAATAAGATCTTACATGATTATATTATTATATTATGATGAAAAAATATTTATATTGTAAATTACTTTTGTTATATATGTAAGTTATTTTTATCATATATATAAATTACTTTTAGATTTGATTAAACTACTTTTTAGACATTCAGTGACAGTTATATTATTGGTTAGTTCTATAATATGTTGATTAACTTTAATTTGTAGATAGACTTATGTTTTTAACCCCATAACAGATTTACTTTTAATGTTGTAACAAGTTACATTCTTTTGTTTTAAGTTACTTCTATAATATATGTAAATTACTTTTTGGCTTTAGTGAATTTACTTTTATATGTCTAAGAAGTAATTTAATGAAATCTGAAAGTAATTTAGATATATTATAAAAGTAATTTGTAATTTTTCATCAAAAATATAATCAAGTGAGATCTTGTTATAAAGATTTAATTGTTACGAACACAATGGTGTAATCGGATGGGTAACTTAAGAGAAAATTCTATTTGAAGCATAGGTGGTAGGAGTATATTTTTTACTTCCTTGATGGACTAGTACTATACTTAAGTAAGATTCTTCCAGTTATCCGATATCATCGCTGGTTACGACTAAAACGAGAGGCTCTCGATTTAGATTTTACATTACATTATTGATGGTGTGAACTATTTCTTCCAAAAGTACTACTGATGGTATGTCTCTCTTACTGATACCCGTATACATAAAGTACAAATTGAATAATTGAAAGTTGTTTTTTTTTATGTTCCATACAATTAAATAGGGAATGATGCATGCCTTTGTGATCTCAAGGATTGGAATACACAACAGTAGATAGGGAAGATTGTAAATTAAGTAAATTTTACATGATGTTGCACATATTTCAAACATCATCATGTTTACATGATGGTAATGTTCCCCTCCGGTCATGATAAAGTGATATTTCTGATAGCTCGATATATAGAACTAATTGTCGTAGGTCAATTTGGTTGTCCAAAACGTCGACTAAATCCGGCTGGAGGTAGTATATTAGAAGAGTATCTACTGTGTTATTACTGCTTGGTTAATTTGTTGGTTGCACTTTTTTATTGGATGTCAGTGCATATCTAATTTCTTTCCTTCATCATGTTTATGCCCTTTGTATAGTTGTGTTGGATTGAAGAGACACAACAAACACATAGATTAATCTTGAGTGATATATTTTATTCTTTTTCTTGATTTGTTACTCTTCCGCCATTGTTTTCCACACGCAGAATATAATGTTTATTTCCAATTCTTTTGCAGGTTAAGATAGTATGGTATTATAACAATGCATTGGGGAGGCCAAAGAAGAAAAATATCATTTCACGGACACAATCGTAAGCTACATACTCGTGTTCCTTAAAACAAGAAATGCCTAGCTAGTTTTTTTTATAAAAAAAAGAGACAAAAATTTTGTCTCGTACATATTGATAGAGAAGGGTATGCCTAGCTAGTTTCACCCTATATATCCTGTTGGCATGTTTTTTCCTGTTTACTTTCTTGATGTTACAAATCCATGGATAACTACTTTCAATTAACCCTCTCTAGATAGCAATTTTAATAGACACTAAAGAAATCCATCCTACCAAACTTCTATAAAAGAGTGATTTTACGGTACTTGTATCTATGGTATTAGGAGGTAGGAAAATTTGTACTAAATTTTGGTATACCTTTTATCTGTACAAAATCACTTTTAATGGCATGCTTAATTCTTACTGCAGATATCATGGAACAACATTCATATCAGCTAGTCTATCAGGGTGAGTATAGTCCTATTGAAAAATCAGCCTGCAAATATACCACTGGAAATTTCACTACTAAAATGACTAGTTCATATTTGAAGTCATTTGCTAATCCCATCTGCATCTTTAGTCTTCCTACCTTGCATCAGGACTTTGATCTGCCAGGACGTTTTGTTCTGCACACAGACTGCCCTCACTACTGGCGCTTCCATCTCCCTGGTATACTCAATTCTTTTATTTATGATTAACATAGTGCATTCTTTTGATGAAATTAATGATTTTTGTGGGAGATAGGTGAGACAGAAGAAGAATTTGCAACTAGACTTGCCGATAATTTAGAGAATCTTATCCTCAAAGAAGGATCAGAAACGGTATACCTCTCTTGCCACACCTCAAAACTTATAATATACCGGAGTTTACCGACCTAACCTATTTCCTTTTCCCCTTAGATTGCTGCCTTCATTGCTGAACCTGTGATTGGAGCTGGTGGTGTTATCCTTCCTCCAAAGACATATTTTGAGAAGGTGGATGGATCGGCATACTATAAATCATAGTTGCATTTACATTTAGAAAACCCAACTGTATTCATTTACTTCATGCATTCTGGAATACAATAATATTGAGCTAAGATATATTACCCATATGTGGAACTTTTGATGGTTGCTCGATCACTCTGAAATTTTTGTACTTCATTACACTCTAGCAGTTCCACAAAACTGTTGTTGTTTACTGAGTTACTAGTGTTCATGTATTACTATTCGCTAAACAACAAAATTGTAGTTATGCATGTTCATTGTGTGCTAATTTGTTGTTTGTCAACAGATTCAAGCAGTGGTTAAGAAGTATGACATCCTTTTTATTGTAGATGAGGTATGTTTACATTATTTTTTTATGAGGTATGTTCACATTATCTCTTACCAAGACAAGAAATTTTACGGTACTTGAGAAAGTACCTGTAGGCAAATTTTATACTAAAAGTTTTAGTACTTGGGGTATCTATTACCTGGAGGTAGCAAGTTTTACACTAAAAAATATGGTACCTTCTTAAGGATGATAAAATTACTCCCAAGACAAACATAAGATGGGGAAACAACAATTAACTTTTTAGGGCAAAAGTTTTTGAACTTATCGTCCATTCCAGGTTATTACTGGATTTGGAAGGTTGGGAACCATGTTCGGATCTGATTTGTATAACATCAAACCAGATCTTGTCTCCTTGGCCAAGGTGTGCTATCTAGTACCAAATTACAAGTACTACTTAACATTTGTTACATGATACAAGATGACTGATCATCTTAATTTACCATGATAGGCTCTTTCTTCTGCCTATGCGCCCATTGGAGCAATACTTGTTAGCCCGGAAATATCAGATGTGATTCATTCTCATAGTAACAAGCTCGGTAAGTTAAATGCTATTATATGAACCGATCCTATTGTTTGTGGGTAAAAATTTTGGTACCTACAGCTACTCTCTCATTGTTTGTAGTCGAAAAACAAAGACATGATGAAGTTGTTGTCTTTTGTCACAGGTACATTTGCTCATGGCTTTACATATTCTGGCCATCCTGTTTCCTGTGCTGTTGCTTTAGAGGCGCTCAAAATTTATCGGTACACTCACTTTTCTATTCCTGAAACATTGGTTTTATTTGTTTCGGATGAATGTTTCACAAAATTGCTGGTACCAGGGAAAGAGATATTCCTGGTCATGTCACGCATGTTGCTCAAAGGTTCCAGGAGGGAATCAAGGCCTTTGCAGCTGGAAGTCCAATTGTTGGGGAGGTATTAATCTGTTTAGATTTTTGAAATGTTTCCATGTTTCTCCTGGTGCTCTTGTACCACAGGCACGATTTTGGTCTCTTCTTTGAACACATAAACAGCATGGCTTGTGTGTGCTCTTGTATGCAGACACGTGGTGTAGGATTGCTGATAGCAACTGAGTTCACCGATAACAAATCACCATATGAGTTATTCCCTTTTGAGTGGGGTAAGTAACACTAGTGACTACAAGCACATATAATTAAGTTATTTAATTATCAGCATCACACCAATATATGTTACCCACTGCGCTTTAATTAGCACGACAAAAAACTAGGAACAACTAGTATTAGGGTAGGAAATATGTTATATGTGTTACCCAAAAAATAATCACTCAGGTTGCTTAAGATGACAAGTTAAAACCTAACTGTGTTCTATGTTTTGCAAAAAAAAAAAACAACGTAAATGGCATGGATAAGATGAAAAAGGAGAGTAGGGATGAAAGAGATAGGGGTAATTTGGTCGAAAAAAATAGAAAACGGTTTGAAGGGGTAAGTAGTTGTATATATCGAATGACTGTTAAATTACAATGGCATGGTTTCCAAATAGTTGAATAATAATGGTATATTTCAAAACCATAAATATTATAATAGCATGGATATAATTAACCCTTTATCTTTTGGTATGTGCACATGTATACGATCAATAGCATATTCACTACCATATAACGGTCTATCACTGTCGGTTCTACACTTTCTTGCACCTAATCCCGTCCAAAATCCAAAGAACAATATCATTACCGGCTCGTGTCACGAGCCCGCAATGATACAACAGTGTCGATTCGTGGCACGAACCGGCAGTGATAGTAAGTATCACTGCGGGTTCGTCCCACAAACCGGCAGTGATAAGGGGACCTAAATTATTAGTTTGGGGCCACAGTGATACGGTGATTTCGGAAGTAAGTATCAGTGCTGCTTCATGCCACAAACCATCCGTCCCGTTCTTAGACCACCCGACTGCATTTCTTTTAATTTGTAGGCGAGCTTTCAGTGTCGGTTCTTGACACCCATCGACAGTGATAAGCAGTTTCCGAACGATGCATGGTGGGACTATCAATACCGAACTAACAATGTTATACATTATCACTGCATGTGAAAAAATTGACAGTGTTACTCGCAGGCAACACGGTCGCTGGCCCACTGCCGGTGGGGAATCCGACAGTGATAGGCCCCACGAACCGATAGTGTTAGCCGGTTTTGGGGCAGTGATTGGTGTTACTGTTACCGAATGGAATGGTGGCAGGGGACTCTAAAAGTTATACAGGAGAATAAGGGATCTGTTAGAATGTTTTTTATTTCCTAAAATCCTTTAAAATTGGTTTTGAGGATTAAATAAGAGGACTGTTGGTGATGATCTTATATAGTCCTAATTTCCAATATGCATGCATGAGATTTATAAAATAGTCAGTTTAGTCCCTATAGTAGGGCTAGCACTAGATGCTGCATTTTGTTCATCTGAACACGTGAATGGAAGGTTTCAATTATTAAGGCCGTGATGTACCAATGAGCCTTGCTAGTTGCATTGGGTGGGTTAAGGTATGTGCTGACAATTAAAGTAAGTTCTAATGATTTTTTATGGCGTTTTCAGGTGTTGGTGAAATCTTTGGACAGGAGTGTAAGAAACGTGGCATGATGGTTAAGGTTCTTGGAAACTTGATAGCGATGTCCCCACCACTGATAATAACCCGTGAAGAAATTGATAAAGTAATTAAGAACAAAATTCACAGCATAACCTTTCTCCCTCTTTTCTGGTTGTAGATGAAAGTAACGTTTATGTCATAACTCATAAACCTATCATCCCATATAGTTGGTATCCACTAAGGAAAAATTACTCCTATAAAGCAAGACATACAAAAAGCCACATCATCAATAATTTTAAACCATTGGATCGCATTAGTACAAAGATAATAAATGTTGGATTAAGAAGCTACTTATCCATCTAATTCAATCATTTATTAGTCGTCCATTTATCTCCCTTTGCTCCACTCATAGTCACACACATAGCATTGTTACCTATTTTGCACCTAACATCATGTTTTTCCCTTCCAAGTTCTAAAAAGTAATGCTAACTTTTTTCCTGAACACAACTTAAATTATTGTTTAAGATGTGAATTTTGTTTTATTATGCATGATTAGATAGCATATAATTATTAGGTATCATTCAACCCATTTTTAGAGCAAGCTTGATTGAAGTAGAGAGATGCAAACTATCTAACTACAACGAATGAAAATAATATTCATATATTATAACATATACAATAGCGCTTTGAAAAATAAAGTATGAATTGTATTGTAATACCATAGGGTATGTATAAAGCCACGTTATCGTATATTTGTATATACATAGAGTTGTACCTAACAATTTAAAACTTCGATTTTGTTTGGTGATAAAACTACAAAACCTGCGGTAAGACGTGGGATACCAACTAGTAATACTCTATTGCTTTTCAGCTGGTGAGCATATATGGAGAAGCTCTGAAGGCAACAGAGGAAAGAGTGGCAGAGCTAAAATCCAAGAAGAATTAGTCAACATATGTCATCTATAGTAATGGCGGCAAAGGTTGAAGGCAACAGAGGAAAGAGTGGCAGAGCTAAAATCCAAGAAGAATTAGTCCACATATGTCATCTATAGCAATGACGGCAAAGGTTAAAAGCAATGATGTGGTCCCTGCACCGAATAAATCCCATTGTTGTTTGTTATTTGTTGAAATATTACTCATGTTATGTTCAAAGACAATTAGTAGCTTTCCACTAAATCTTGGAGTATTTGTTATTTCTGATAGCACCAAATCATACTGCCACACCCTAAGTACGTTATGTGTAACCTTTAGCGGCACTCGAAGACGTGCCAATGTAGGGGAGTAATGTAGGGGAGGTAGATACCCCCGAACAATCACCCGGGAGAGACCCTGGCATGATAAATGGTACCGTTCTTGTTTGATGTTGATGCAGATGAGTGACGCTCCAATACATAAACGAGCGGCGTTAATCTCGGCAAAGAGAGGGCAGCACGGGCGAACGACATATATATCGTCATCTTGGCACGGCGTAGAGGAAATTAACATCACGGATGGACGGCATCACATCACCGTTGGTGTAGCGGGGAGAAGGCGCATCACGTCCGGTGTTACGAAGAGCACAGCATTACGAAGAGAGATCGCGCGCGTGACGACTCCGGCGCGAGGACATGTGTAGACGACGACCACACGGCCGCAGCTCAAGCATCCCACCGTGTTTTTGCTCGATTTTATCCATAGGAGTAGCCGATCGATACGTATACGCGGAGCACAGACGGCATACGTGTATGTACGGGTGCTCATGGGTTGGTGGTGGTATACTTTTTTCGTTTTTCTAGTTATGATTTCTCAGGATTTTACTCTTGTAATTTTTTTTATGTTCTATTAATATAATCTCCCACTCATTTAATATATATATAATACGTACATGCATGCATGGGTGTATAGCAAATTTGATGGTCTCATGTACACGGTACACTGCATATGCATGTGTATATAACCGTGCCACACACACATATATTTGCATGGCCCATGAATCACACGTAAACCGACAAAGCTAGCTAGCTTCACATATTAATTAATACATGTGGCTGTCATTTAATTTGCTTGTTTTGGCCAACATCCATGTCATATTAAATCCTTAGTTTTCGTAACTACGCGCTCTCGATCAACCACAGCGCAGATTACCCTGCTACAGGGTAACAGTAGCTGGCTGCACGTACGCCGTCCGATTTGGTGTTCCCACCCGATCAGAGCCGTTCGTGCCCCCCATCACCTCCCCAGGTTATAGGCTCCTCGCCGTTTTCCCCTCCCAAGAAATCCTCCGCCGAGTGGTCTCTACTGTTTGAGCTCACCAATCCGTTTTAAAGCTCGCATGAAGAGATTTTTTTTCCTCTTGGTGCTACCGAGTACGAAGAATTTGTTCATCCATGTGTACCCACTGCCTCTTCCAGTGTGATATGATGTGAATCGAGTGTTCGTGCTCTGTTTTCGGTGCCCATTTCAAATATTTAATTTCTACATTATTTACCTCATCGAGGTATATTTTTTCACATTTATCCCTGAGATACACTTGAGATGGCATTTTAAACTAGTGTGCTCTGTTTGTATTAAACGATTAAGTCAGGTACTCCATATATGAATGTGCGCCACAATTGTTACATTTTTTCATTATATTCATAACAAATATTCTATTGATTAGATTGTTACATTTTTTTCATTATATTCATAGCAAATATTATATTTATTAGAAGAAGATTCTAATAACTTCTCATTTGATTTTTTTTTAGCATGCATGTGTCAACACGTGGTATTATTCCTTTTCGTGCTGTCTTATAACAGTGTGATGTGCTGGTCAATCTTACCTATATTTACATGACCTCTGACTGCTGCCCTGTTTTTAACTTTTTCCCTATATTATGGTGCATTCTCTGGTGTTGTGCTGTGGGCTATGCTTTCTATCATGTACATCAGCCTAGCTCAAATGCCATTTTGCTGATCAGAAGAATGCAAAATAGACTTTGAGGTGATATATGATGAAACAATAGTCATGTGTAGGTGTGCATTGCAAATTAATCATGTCGAGCGATACTTCGGTGCTCTCTAGTGGTAGTATTATACTAATACTACCAGTATTACTAGGGGTAAATTAGTAATTTCCTAGTACAATTAGTATAATGATTAGGTATTACTTTATCATTTATTTTTTTAGGGGGCTAAATCAATCTATGGTTATCCATTGTGCGGGTATCGCTCATATTTCATCGAAAAAGCTAAAAAAGGAAAAAAAAGGTTTAGTCACAGCTAAATAACGATTATACCCTCTGCACCTATTTTTTCTAACAATAATACCCATCCATGTTTCCACTACCGCTAACTGAGGTGGTAGTATAAGTAGATTTGAACCCTTCGATTAAATGAGATTAATGATTCATATTGAATAAAGATAACCGTAGTGAGGGTTTAGGGTGATAGTCATACTCGTTTCGTTCATTTATGAGGCTAGATAACAGTGTAGCCCTACCCAATTTCTTACTGTTATTGTCGAGCGATTTTGCATTTCAGGATTAGCCTATATTATACAAGATTTCTGCCCCATTTGTGACATTTTAGATTTCACAATCAACTTTCCATTGCCATATTAGCTTCAGTGCCTACTGTTCATTGTTTGAATATATCAGAAAATGATTCACATCTACAACCAACATTCCATGTTAGTCAATACACATCTGTGCCATTGTATCAATTAGATTGGTCTTGAAATCTTTCCATGCCAAATCCTTTGTTGTATAGTCCGTGAAAAAAACCTCCAGCTGACGTAATTTTGTTTAACACGGTGGCATTCAGCCCGCGGCAACGCGCGGGATCCCGTCTAGTTCTCTATATGAACAAGATAGCAAAATGCCCTCAAACAACGAGTGCTCCGACGAGATCAATGATGGGCCCTGTACCGCGGCCTACTTTGCAATAGAGTACAACCTTGAAGCCCAGTTTGCCTACACGCTTTGGCCCAAAAATGTATCTGAGCTGCTGTTGTTCATAGCATTTTTTTTCACATAAAAATGAGATTTGCGACTTTTTGAGTCTCCTCCTGCTACCGAGGATGTAACACCTACTCTGCTTATGCAACATTAATTTAAGTGATACTCCCACAATCTCTACTTGTAGTATTATATTATCAGTAATATTAAGAATAAGTTAGTAATTTACTAATATAATAATTACGAGTAACTTTGTTATTTATGTTTTTTCCCGGCTAGATCACATATATCCATTATGTTGGTATTGCTCATATTCCATCCAAAAGCTAAAAAAGAAGAAAAAAAAGTTTAGTCACTACTAAATAACAATTATACCCCTATTTTTTAGAATAATAATGTTCCTCCATATTTTTACTACCACTAACTAGATGATAGTAGAAAGCAATCTAAATCCTTCGATCAAATAAATTTAACGGTTCATATTGTTTTCTACTATCAGTAGAGAGCACCCGTAGTCCGTAGCGAGGCTCTTAATTCAATTGTTATATAAAAACCTTGGAGAATCCATCCCTGTGTCCCCGGAAAAGCCAACACTAACCTTTCAACGGGCCCAAATGGTGCTCCTGCACTAATTAATCACTTTAATTACAGCTAAGCAGAGCATTTTGGCTAACTTGAACTCGTTTAAGAATAAATCTAAAGCAAAAAAAAAAAAAATGTCACCTGTCACTCTTGATGTGTCATATGTACCGCTGGAAGTCAGACACTGCAAGCTCTCTTCAGAAAATGTATTTGCACGGTCAACTCTTTGATGCACATATATAAGTTCTGTATGGACTCTGCTGAAAGCTTGAAATTGCAACAAATTACTACTTTGATTGATAAGGTCTGGTTTATGGCTAGCTTCTCAGATTGGGATAATACTTACATGGATCCTTCTGTGTGCTGATCCAATTAGGCAATTACTGAGCCAAACTATTTCTTTTTTGACTTTTTTTTTTTACAAAACTGAGCCAAAGTATTAGCATCTTCTTTTTAGTTAAGTCAAACTTAATTATGGCCTCTGGGGCAATAGCAACATGCCAACTTGTTAATTTGCATACCAAACCATGAACGATGGGTCGAAAGAAAGCATCAGTGCCAAGTAACCATGCAATTCACACTTCTGAATATTTATGAACCATCATACATTCATTGTATTGACACTTTTAAAAAACCTGCAGGTGCTCTATTTCAACTGAAGGACCAGATTTAGCAATATCTGAATCCTTCAAATAAATTCATCAACTAACAAACTTCAACTGAAGCTATATATAAACAAAAGCAAATGCCGTGATAGAATAACGGTATATATTTGACCAGAACATCGAAAACGAAACATGGAAATGTACAAAATTGGAAAGCAAAAGGGTGAAATAACTTATGGAACATACCAAAGGTTGGGGGTGTTGACATATACACACAATTTAAACTATAATCTGAAGACCTCCAACTCCAAGTTGTCAAGACAAATAACCGAGCACGCGAGCGCGGTTCATATGATGTGTATGGGACTTGGGATGCTGAAAACAAATGCAACTGGACAATATTCTGTCCTATACATGACATCCTGATATGTGGTAAACATGATAAATAACTGGAAAGTTGCCTGAAATCTCTATCAAGGTTAAAGTCGGCGGAAGAATTGCAGGGAGACAGATGAACTGATGAGTAAGAGACAGCAAAGACCTGATGAACACTAGAGGGTCATATGTCCCCTTGCTGTCAGTGTCAGGGTTGGCATATTTGCAAGCCGGTGTGCAAAGTCAGATTGATAACGCATGCAATGGCCGTTGGATCGCTGCAAAAGATGTAGGTTAGATAGAACCGAAGCCGTGAACATGATAGTAGCTAACAAGAGCTTCTGTTGTTGAGATTGACATGCCGTTGCTTTGCTTCAGGCCGACATGGACAAAACCAGTGCATATCTCATGGCAAGAAGAAGTGCAGGTTGTGAACTGAAACTGAAAACATGAAGAGAAAATACAGAAGTTTATGAAGAAGCTCCTACCAATCCAAGCAAAGTATTTTCTTGTTATTAATAGCGCAAAGTTACAATACCAGAGTAAACAGTGCTGAGCCACAATTCTTGGAATCTCATTTTACTCTGAAGGATTCTGTGGACAGAAGAGAACAGAAAAGGAAGAGAAATTAATTAATCCTCAAGCAACATGGCGTGAAACAGATCGATTCTGCGCGACGCATCTATTGGGATATTCTGATCCTTGGTGGATCCCATGGGATAAAGGGCAGTCTTCTCCGGAGATGCGGCGCCGAGGTTATCTCCTTAATCAATTAATTTCAGCTTAATTTAAACAGTTCTTGCTTTCCTCTAATATACATGCAGTGTAGTTTAAAATTCAGAGTCGAGACTGTCAACGCTAGCTAGCTGCCCTTGCTTTGTTGTTTTAAATTCAGACCAATAATGCACCATTGTTAATTCAGAAAGAAATCGGTAAGCCCAGAGAATTCAGACTGCAGAGAGCTGACAGCGTGTTCAGGCCGTTCGATCTCGGTGAGGCCATTGCATCCGCACGAATCACGAGGCAGATATCACAACTTGAGCTCTCTATAAATAGCCCAGCGAAGCGCGATCCAAAGCAAGCAGCAGCAGAAGTGCAGTTTCGCATTCCATTTCCAATCAATCCAAGAGCTAGCAGCTAGCCGCCAAGATCATCGTCACCGGCGGCATGGACTCGTCGACGGTGGGCGCTCCGGGGAGCTCGCTGCACGGCGTGACGGGGCGCGAGCCGGCGTTCGCGTTCTCGACGGAGATGGGCGGCGAGGACGCGGCGGCGGCGAGCAAGTTCGACCTGCCGGTGGACTCGGAGCACAAGGCGAAGACGATCAGGTTGCTGTCGTTCGCGAACCCGCACATGAGGACGTTCCACCTCTCCTGGATCTCCTTCTTCTCCTGCTTCGTCTCCACCTTCGCCGCCGCCCCTCTCGTCCCCATCATCCGCGACAACCTCAACCTCACCAAGGCCGACATCGGCAACGCCGGCGTCGCCTCCGTCTCCGGCTCCATCTTCTCCAGGCTCGCCATGGGCGCCGTCTGCGACATGCTCGGCCCGCGCTACGGCTGCGCCTTCCTCATCATGCTCGCCGCGCCTACCGTCTTCTGCATGTCGCTCATCGACTCCGCCGCCGGCTACATCGCCGTGCGATTCCTCATCGGCTTCTCCCTCGCCACCTTCGTCTCATGCCAGTACTGGATGAGCACCATGTTCAACAGCAAGATCATCGGCCTCGTCAACGGCCTCGCCGCCGGCTGGGGCAACATGGGCGGCGGCGCCACGCAGCTCATCATGCCGCTCGTCTACGACATCATCCGCAAGTGCGGCGCCACGCCGTTCACGGCGTGGCGGCTCGCCTACTTCTTGCCGGGGACGCTGCACATCGTGATGGGCATCCTGGTGCTGACGCTGGGGCAGGACCTCCCCGACGGCAACCTGCGCAGCCTGCAGAAGAAGGGTGACGTCAACAAGGATAGCTTCTCCAGGGTGCTCTGGTACGCCGTCACCAACTACCGCACCTGGATCTTCGTCCTCCTCTACGGCTACTCCATGGGCGTCGAGCTCACCACCGACAACGTCATCGCCGAGTACTTCTACGACCGCTTCGACCTCGACCTCCGCGTCGCCGGCATCATCGCCGCTTCATTCGGCATGGCCAACATTGTCGCGCGCCCCACCGGCGGCGTCCTCTCCGACCTCGGCGCACGCTACTTCGGCATGCGCGCTCGTCTATGGAACATCTGGATCCTCCAGACCGCCGGCGGCGCATTCTGCCTCTTGCTCGGCCGCGCCTCCACCCTCCCCACCTCCGTCGTCTGCATGGTCCTCTTCTCCTTCTGCGCCCAGGCAGCCTGCGGCGCCATCTTCGGCGTCATCCCCTTCGTCTCACGCCGCTCCCTCGGCATCATCTCCGGCATGACCGGCGCCGGCGGCAACTTCGGCGCAGGGCTCACGCAGCTGCTATTCTTCACGTCGTCGAGGTACTCCACGGGCACGGGGCTGGAGTACATGGGCATCATGATCATGGCGTGCACGCTGCCGGTGGTGCTCGTCCATTTCCCGCAGTGGGGCTCCATGCTCCTCCCGCCCAACGCCGGCGCCGAGGAGGAGCACTACTACGGCTCCGAGTGGAGCGACGAGGAGAAGAGCAAGGGCCTCCACGGTGCAAGTCTCAAGTTCGCCGAGAACTCCCGCTCTGAGCGCGGCCGCCGCAATGTCATCAACGCCGCCGCCGCCACGTCGCCGGAGCACGCCTGATTGAGAGGCCAAGTCAATTAATTATGCATGTATAAACTGTTGAACGTTTTGTTACCGTTTTCTTTATACTATCTAGAGTATGTCGTCATGGAGAAAGGCTTTTGTATTACTTGGTTCTAAAAGCGTTTAAATGAAAAGAAAAAAGTTACGAAATTTTATGATAACCCACCCAAACTACCCCAAATTCGCGCACAATTGCGTGGAGTTATTTGAAAGTAAAATTTCATCTAACATACTACAGCAATTCTTGCTTCTAGTTTTATAAATACAATTGTATTTTGTATATGTTTGTGTTGATCAATCTTTACCATTATAAATACAATGCTTTTTTTTCTCTTTTTTTCTTTTAACATGGTAATTTCAAGGACATGAAAGCAAGCGTGGTACCTCCTTCTGGCTCTGTGCTTATTTATAAATAAAACCATATTTGTATACATCTCCGGTGATTAATCTCTACCATTATAATCTTGATCCACCATTGTGACATAAATCGGCAACAATCAAAGCCAAGGGAAAAAACCATGACGGCCGGATCAATGTTCGGGGTGACGAGACCGAATGGTTATTCAGGAGGTGTCTAGGATTATTAGCTGTTCAGCCAGGCTTTTCTTTTCAGTAACGGAAGTGGAACTATCAAAAGAAGGTGTCAACCAGAAGAAGCAATATTTGGAAGAAAAAAAACAGCTAAATACTTGGCAACTTAGCAACAATTTGTGCATGTCCAAAGTTCATGGAAGTGCATTAGACAAACATCAAGGACAGCTCAGGTACCTGTTGGACCTTATTAATGTCTACAACAAATGACTTATCACCATCTGCAAATATATAATTGAGTAAGATTATGACATGAAATGTGCACATCTTTGGAAATGGTCTACTGATCCAATGTCAACTTAGAAAACAATATATTAATTAGATGCACCTGTATAGTTGTGTGTGTGAACTTAATTGGTATTGTGACTTTTGAAGTTTGCTCAAAGAAGGAAAGAAAGGGTGGTCCTTCCTCTCAAAAAAGAAAGAAAGAAAAAAAGTGGCAAGAGTCAGATTAGGCAAACTCCCAAGTGCCAAGTGTGAACTGGAGAAATTTGGACTTTTAGCAAACTTTATAAATTCAAAATTCTGTTGGAACTTTCAAACAAAATATTTGATCAAATTTTAAATATTCCATCTCCCCCTTGCATCATGAGATATTAGGGAGCCATCATATCATTGTTCAACCTAATAGAACAGAAAGGAGAGCAGTGCCGCTGTCGCACTCCTTATCCCGTCAAGGCTCCTTTCAAACGCATGAATTTTATTGGATTTTAATACAATTTAGTTAAATTCTCGTGTAATTCCTTCGCTCCAAAATACATGCACAAAATATGGGATAGGAGCGTACCCTTATTTTGTCCATATCGTTCAGAGTAGCACCACTATAGCCAACTTATATGTGAAAAAATGGAGGTGATTAGTAAAGAGAGATGAGGAGGACGTGGATTTTTTTCTCTCGATGGAACGTACCTTAATTTTGTGCATGTCATCCAAACAGTCGTAGATTTTTTTAAAAAATAACAAGATAAATTCAATTTGTGATATATCACTCAATGAACATGGAAGTTCAAATTCGTCTATATATACACGTAGAAATAAAAGTGATAAATTGATTGTGAATAGTCAATTTTGTTTTTTTTTTCTGCTTGTAAAAAGTTGAATTTAAATTTAAATGTCTGTGAAGTGATATATCAAATATTGACTTGTAAATTGTATTTCAATTTTTTATAACTTTTTAGGCACATCGTAAAAAACTACGGGCCCAGTAAGAGGCAAATAGATTTTCCCCACCAAGAAAGAATAGAAAGGAGCTTAGGACAGGTTAATTTTTTTTTTCCAGAGTTACTGGCCTGGTGACTAACTGGACCCATCGGTAGACCTAAAATTTTGGGTTTAGCTGTTCAAATTTTAAACCCTGATCATAAGATGTAACCAATTTCTCAACTATGTGTTGCTCGCCGCTTTCTTGAAATTTGTATGCAAAACAATTGCCTAGTTCAACCACAGGACAGTACTCCTATTATTTTCAGCTGGAGTGTCAATATGACAAATATCAATATGGAATACACTGTAAATTCAAGAAAATGAAACATTTTTATACGGGTACATAGGTATATATGCCTCTCCCTTATTAAAGCTTTTAGGAGAAAGTCCAAAGGAATTAATTTCAAAGCATTCAATTCCTAAGGAAATATTTCACTCTTAATTTCATCACGGTTTGGAACAAGGACGTGCTCCGGCGTGTTCTCATCGAGGCGAACTCCAGCGTATTGCTGGTCTCGGTCGTAGAATTGTGTACGCCTTAAGCGTGCTCCGGCGAGTTGTTGTCCGGCGACGTGGCGGCGGCGGCGTTGATGACATTGCGGCGGCCGCGCTCAGAGCGGGAGTTCTCGGCGAACTTGAGACTTGCACCGTGGAGGCCCTTGCTCTTCTCCTCGTCGCTCCACTCGGAGCCATAGTAGTGCTCCTCCTCGGCGCCGGCGTTGGGCGGGAGGAGCATGGAGCCCCACTGCGGGAAATGGACGAGCACCACCGGCAGCGTGCACGCCATGATCATGATGCCCATGTACTCCAGCCCCGTGCCCGTGGAGTACCTCGACGACGTGAAGAATAGCAGCTGCGTGAGCCCTGCGCCGAAGTTGCCGCCGGCGCCGGTCATGCCGGAGATGATACCGAGAGAGCGGCGGGAGACGAAAGGGATGACGCCGAAGATGGCGCCGCAGGCTGCCTGGGCGCAGAAGGAGAAGAGGACCATGCAGACGACGGATGTTGGGAGGGTGGAGGCGCGGCCGAGCAAGAGGCAGAACGCGCCGCCGGCGGTCTGGAGGATCCAGATGTTCCAGAGGCGGGCGCGCATGCCGAAGTAGCGTGCGCCGAGGTCGGATAGCAGGCCGCCGGTGGGGCGCGCGACGATGTTGGCCATGCCGAATGAAGCGGCGATGATGCCGGCGACGCGGAGGTCGAGGTCGAAGCGGTCGTAGAAGTACTCGGCGATGACGTTGTCGGTGGTGAGCTCGACGCCCATGGAGTAGCCGTAGAGGAGGACGAAGATCCAGGTGCGGTAGTTGGTGACGGCGTACCAGAGCACCCTGGAGAAGCTGTCCTTGTTGACGTCACCCTTCTTCTGCAGGCTGCGCAGGTTGCCATCGGGGAGGTCCTGCCCCAGCGTCAGCACCAGAATGCCCATCACGACGTGCAGCGTCCCCGGCACGAAGTAGGCGAGCCGCCACGCCGTGAACGGCGTGGCGCCGCACTTGCGGATGACGTCGTAGACGAGCGGCATGATGAGCTGCGTGGCGCCGCCGCCCATGTTGCCCCAGCCAGCGGCGAGGCCGTTGACGAGGCCGATGATCTTGCTGTTGAACATGGTGCTCATCCAGTACTGGCATGAGACGAAGGTGGCGAGGGAGAAGCCGATGAGGAATCGCACGGCGATGTATCCCGCGGCGGAGTCGATGAGCGACATGCAGAAGACGGTGGGCGCGGCGAGCATGATGAGGAAGGCGCAGCCGTAGCGCGGGCCGAGCATGTCGCAGACGGCGCCCATGGCGAGCCTGGAGAAGATGGAGCCGGAGACGGAGGCGACGCCGGCGTTGCCGATGTCGGCCTTGGTGAGGTTGAGGTTGTCGCGGATGATGGGGACGAGAGGGGCGGCGGCGAAGGTGGAGACGAAGCAGGAGAAGAAGGAGATCCAGGAGAGGTGGAACGTCCTCATGTGCGGGTTCGCGAACGACAGCAACCTGATCGTCTTCGCCTTGTGCTCCGAGTCCACCGGCAGGTCGAACTTGCTCGCCGCCGCCGCGTCCTCGCCGCCCATCTCCGTCGAGAACGCGAACGCCGGCTCGCGCCCCGTCACGCCGTGCAGCGAGCTCCCCGGAGCGCCCACCGTCGACGAGTCCATGGCAACTAGCTAGCTAGCTGCTAGGGCTGCTTCTTGGAGATGGAATCGAATCGCTGGTTGCAAGAGAGCAGCTAAGCTGAGCTCGGATGCAATTGCTGGCGTTGCTGCTTGCTTGGGAATTAGGATCACGCATCGCCCAGCTATTTATAGAGCTTCAGGTGCGCGGGAATTGGCACGCTTTCGTTGGCGCCATCCTTCTGATATTTGCCTTAAGATTCGTGCTGGTTCAAAACGGCCTCATCGTCTTAGTTCTCTCACCTCATATCGACCGGCCTGGACATGCGTTCTCTGAACTCTGAAGTTAATTGCTGAATTAACAAGAGTGATTTTTTTAACTATGTGATTATAAACGATAAGGGGGCAGCGAGCGTTGACAATAGTAGCATATGATATAAGAGGAAGTCATGTGAGATTAATTAAGGAGATAACCTCGGCGCCGCATCTCCGGAGCAGAGTGGCCTTTATCCCATGGAATCCTCCAAGGATCAGCATATGCAACGCCAATATGGGACCCACCTGATGCATGCGCAGAATCGATCTGTTCATCTGTTGTTCCTCAGCTGGTTGCCAGTTCACAATTTCACACAGGGAAAAAAAAACAGATATAGCTGTAAACGCAAGTACTCGTAGCCAGGGGGAGTAGAATTATTTAGTGTTAATGCGCACACTGCAGTTCTTTTCAGATTATTCGAAAGAAATAAAAATTAGAGTGATACTACGGTACTCTCTATTTATAATATTATACTACCAGTGATATTAAGGGTAAATCTGTAATTTACTAATATAGTAATTACGGGTAACTTTGTGATTTATTTTTTTCCCGACTAAATCAATATGTGGTTATCCATTATGCTGACATCGCTCATATTCCATAAATATGCCAAAAAAGAAGAAACAAAAATTTAGTCACTGCTAAATAACGATTATACCCCTCCGCACCTATTTTTTAGACAATAATACCCCTCCACATTCCTACTACCGGTAACTAGGGTGGTACAAGAAAACAATCTGAACCATTCGATTAAATGAGATTAACGGTTCAGATTATTTTTTACTACTAGTGTAAAGCACCGTAGTGAGGCTCTAACCTTTGGATTCGATTTGGGTGCGCAACTAGTAGCATTTTCAACTTCAGCTATTTTTTCTACCTAAAAGTGAGATAGAGGGATGACTGAAGGAGGTTATCCGAATTTTGTTAAGATAGAGGGAAAAAAGTTACAAGAAAGTTTTTCATTGATAGTTGGCTATTGAGGAAAGATGTACGAAAATGCGCACGCCCTAAAACTACACGCCAACTACACAAACATAGGGTACAAAGAAGGAAGCCGAGCACCGAACTGACTGCCGCTATGCGAGAGGCCGGTCGCCGCCGGACTTACAACATCATCATAGAGTGGATATTCTAAAAACAACGTCTACATGAAGATTGTGACGCTAAAGGACGTCATCACCACTCGTCCAAAGGAATTGGACGGTTTTCACCCAGAAACCCTTGCCAAGGGGAAGGGGCACCTCGATAGCGCTTATAGCAGGGTTACCACGTTCAAAGGTGTAGCCGCTGATGGTCTAGTAAAACACTGGACTAGATTTTCGCCTGGGACCCTGTGCACCCCTATTAGCTATTGCCATGCTTTATCGCCGCCAACTCTAATACCATCATCCCAACATCGGTAGCATACATGTGACCTCCACCACACCGTACTATCACCCTACACCGGTCGACTTGTAGTCCTGTCACCGACAAAACTAGATGCCATTTACGACATATCTGCTATATGCACCAATTCGATGCTGACCTACAAATCATTGCCTGATCGATACAAATTTCGATGCCGACTTTAATTTTGAATCATTAAGTTTCCCAAGTCGGCCAGCAGAAGTAGATCGAGTAGTAAACATCAGTAGTGACGGACAACAGCGACGTCGAGCCGACGGATGCATGCATTCAGATTGAAGTGTAACCATGAACACGGCTTCGGTTCCTAGTAGTAAATTGCATCTTTTGCAGCAATCGAACGGCCATCGCATTGCGTCATTTGCTCTGACTTTGCAAATCATGTAATTTTATCAACGCTGACACTGACAGGAAGGGACAAATGACCTTAGTGTTCTTCCTCCAGGTCTTTGCTACCTTTTACACGTCTACCAAAGGCATATTTTTTTCCACCAAATTTAATTCTGCAAATACGACTTTGGACTTGGGAGATTATTTCTGCGACTCTGCAAATCGGTTGTTACAATTAACACTATGGTTAACTAATTCGATATTTCGATTGCTGAATTCTTGCTTGCTTGCTTGCTTGCTCCAACACTGTGACGACAGGGGACAGAAAAGCAGTCTAGAATCAATGCTACAACTGATCGAAGGGGACAAATGAAATGAGGTTATTGACGTCTCGGCTGGACAAATAGCATTCAGTTCATCGTTCTGCACCGTCATCCATATATTTTCATTTCTCAATTTAGGGCAATTTTTCGGTTACGGTGACATGGTCTCCTGCTTTGTAGAATCTAACTATTGGAAAATCAATCATGAAGTTGCCATGTGACCGGTCGTCTAGTACAGATATGTGTACCTGTGTACTCCACTTATACTTTGCGTCCTACGTGGTATGTTTAGATTGATCGCTCGATAATTTTCATCTACAAATATATATGTGCATTTTGCGGATGGTTCAAGTTAGAGCATATTGCCAGATTTGTAAATGCAATGAAGAAGAATACATTAAATGTGTAAAATTAGGGAATCTCCACCCGTTTCAGTAAGGCTTTCTTTTCCTTTTCAATGTGTTGTTTGATTACCTTCATCAGTTTTTCTCAATTGAAAAATGCTCAAAGAGACGTGCACATGAAATCTGGCCTTTTGGACTTATCAGGGCTGCGCACCATGCTATATGCATGATAAGTTATTATCAAGGTAGTTAAGTGACATCGATGCATCCCTTGAGTCTTGAGAGGAAAAAAAAAAAGAGAATCGCTTGTAAATTTCAGAGGCATTTGACTTTGTAGAAGCGGGTACAGCAGCCGTACAAGGGCCCACGATCTATACAGACTCTTCTTAATTAACCCCCCAAAAAGGTTATCTTTTATAATCATGCTGAATTGATTTATTTTCCTCGTAATCTTTAATTATCAGATCAATCACAATCAGTACCGATTGTTTGTTCATCCTGCCATGAATCTCCAAACGCTGATTTTTTTTTTCATTTTTTGTTGGGCCGAAAGCTTTCGACCTGGCTAACGTGCTGAACTCTATCATGGGCCTGGAGACATATAGCCGGCCCATGCATGAAATCCTCTCTCCTGGGCCTTGGCCCACTGGCAGTCCTGAACTCTGATGATCTTGTTCTTATCTGCAGAGATCGCCACATCGATCGATCACATGGCCAACTCATCGAGCGGCGCGATGCTAATCAATCTAATAGATATACTACACTAATCATGTGTTGCATTGCGTTTGTTAATCATCATCTTGGTCGTCGTCGTCGTCATCGCTGAGCATCTTTGTATTGTACATTACTGATACGAGCGATCGTGATCAGTAAAAACAACAACGTGTCAGTCCAACCCCCTTGGATTAGTTACACTAATTAATTCTTCCCTCTTCCAGGTGTATACCCAGTAAACGACATAAGCTGCAATTAGCCGAAATCCTTTCCGTATATTTCACCAAGCCCTAACACGGACAAAACCATCCAGATGTGCCTGCAATTTTCTGTGTTACCTGCGTGACGTGTTCGATTCCTCGCCCTCGAATGGACAGTGCCACGTACCAACTTAAGATTCATCCGAGCTTGCAAGCTGCATGCAGATCGAACATGGTCGATCTGTGAATCTATAATTATTCCTCCTCTTCCTTCACATGCGTATGTATGTGGATCAACTGGCGTAATTAAAATGAGTAAATTAACAACAATTAGTATGCAGGCGATGGATTCCATCTTAGCTAGCTAGATTCTCCGATCCCTGCAACAAATCGGCAGCACTGGACAGATCATGCATTGCATGTATATATATGACCAACCATTTCAGTTAACTAGCTATCTATCTAGCATATGTTTGCCTTAGTTTCAGTTCAGTGATCGAGTGAGCGAGCTATAGTAATCAAGGCCTAAGTGAGTAGTAATTAATTGCAGTTGATATGGGGCATAGTGGTGGCGTTGAGGCTGCGTGCAGAGTGCTACCCATCATCGACGAGGAGTCGGAGTCGGAGATGGGAGAGTGGTCGCCGGAGAGGAAGGTCGCCGACGAGCGCCGGAAGGCCATCGTGTCCAGGATGAGGGAGCTGCTCCGGCGAGCGGCCGCTCAGTCGTCGGCGCAGTCCAAGCTCCGCTCCACCGTGCTTGTCAGTGCCAAGAAATGGAAAGTGAGCCAAAATCCATTCGATCTCTGACTAATTTATGCATGAATTCAGTTGCATTTCTGTGTTGATGAATCGCTGAAATTTAACTTGGTTTTTGTTCCAATTGATCTTGGCAGAGGGTGGTGGTGAGCCTGCAAAACAGCAGGAGGAAGAAGGAGCAGCAGCAACTGACGACGACGAGCCGGCAGAGCGACGGCGGCATGAGCTCGTCACCGGTCTCCAGCAAGAGCAACAGCTTCAGCTGGGACATCGCCACAGCAGAGAGCTGCTCGTCTTCGCCAGCACAATCGCCGCTGTGGCCCGCGGCGTTGCGTCACTTCTCGCCGTCGCCGACGACGACGCACGGCATGAGGCTCCCGCGAGACAGCTCGGGGTCAGCAGCTGACGATGACAAGATGAGCAACATGTCGTGCAGTGGCAGCCCGGATGACGACGACGACTATGGCGGCAGCAGCAGGATGTGTCAGTGGATCACCACGGATTCTGACTGTAAGTGATTGCTTATCATCCCGATCTCCAATTGTCGTATAAAGAAAATTAAATTCAGGTAGCTGATGAGCGAATCAATTTTGCAGTTGTGGTGTTGGAGCTGTAGAAGTTGAGATAGCGCGAGTTCTTTGGAGGAAACCGGTCAGAGATTTGGGCTGAAATGGAAGGAAAGCAGCCCAGTAATCTGAATTCTGAAACTCCTGCTCATCGGAGAAATTCAGAGATGAGGCCAACGTTACATTGCTAGCTTCAGAGCTTTGTCTCATTGTCTGTGTACATGTGTGTCAGTGTGTCTGAGAGTTTAGCACTGCAGTGACATCTCTTTCATTGGCAAATCCAGATGATTTTTTTGGTGCCAAATGTTCTCCAGTTCTCCCCATACGTTGAAATTGACGCTTCTTTCGAGGGAGAGAGAGCTTTAGCCTTCAGTTTCAGACAAAGAAAGAGAACAGGGCACTTTTCTGACGAGCTGAACGATCAAGGAAATTAGTTTCAGAATTCAGACACACTAGCTATCTGTTCTAGGACATCACAGAAACTAGGCCTACCCATTAAAATATTTCTTGTTATTGTACACAAAAACAACTCCATCTAAATTTGTAAGTAGGACACTGAATTCGCACAGAACACACAGGCACTGCTACTTGAGAGCCTTGCCTGACACTGAACAAGAGTTGAACTGAAACAGGGGCTCACCAAGGCCACAACTACAAGTATGTACTAGTAATAGATTAATAGTTGTAATACTCCTATCGAAAAAGGAAGTTGTAATACTAGTAGGATTAGAGAAGCCTCAAGTAATAATAGGCCCAATAATAATGATGAGTCTACTAGAAACAGAAGATAAAAATATAATCATCTAAGCATCACTGCAGCATCAGAATATCAGACTGACTGCAAAAAATATTAATGATTAGTGTAAAAATACTAAAATTTCATAGAAGTACATGAATACATCATATCCATAAAAGGATACGCAAATTTTGTTCGGTACTACCATTTGCATTTTGCCGTCCTACATTACAACCAAATATTCGCTGACATTATTTTCCATTCAAGTTCTATTGGCACCTATAACAAACATGTTAGTTGATGCTACATCCAAATATATCTTGTACTAGGTCATTTTCACATCACCTCTGATAACAACCATCGTTGGCTTCAAAATACAAATTCTCATACTGAATTACGCCCTTGAGAAGCAAAATTGCAGCTTCCTTGTCCAAATCCCTATTGTAATCACTGCATGCAAATGATTGGATGCAATTTGGACATCCATCAGAGTTGGCGCAGCTGCATGATGAAACAAGCTCTAAAGCAGCAACCAGAAGCTCACCAAAGAGCAGCTTGGCCTGTGATGCTAAGCCGATGCCACCGGGATGTTTGTCGTACAACAGAATTTTGTCTGAAGTTTCAGAATTTTCTTGAGGCTCTGCACATTGTGTTCCTAGATCAGAACCACTACACATCATGTGCAGAGGTATTATACTTAGGAGCGCATGCGAAGCAGCGTGTACACCACCTCGGAGCTGATATTCCCTTTGCTCCATATTCGTCCTTACTGACTCAGGAATTTGTACCCAAACGGCTTGAGTTTCAAAGGAGTATGGAGGTAGATGATCAAGGCTAATGCTGTCAGATATCTGGTTGCTTGACTTCAATATTCGATCAAAGCCAACCCATCTGGTTGTCACCCTGCAGTCATTTGCTTGAGCTGTTGTCCTCCTGACATCAGGTTTACACTTACTCGCGGGATGTTCATCAACATCACCTCCAACGACACTGATTTCAGTGTAGTCCTGAACTTTGGTGTAGTAGTTCAGATCAAACACCTTGCAGTAAGCTATCCTTGATGTCAGATCAAGCTTATCAACCAAGTAGCTGACACCTTGGTGCATGTAGACAGCACCATCATACACCTGAAAGAAAGCCTTGCTTTCCTCAATCTCCTCGAGAACTCGATTGCTTTTCCTGTCGATCACCTTGTACCTGTGATTCTCAATTGCCCGTATGCTTACACTATGGGAAGGTTTCTTATCAGGTCCAATATACTTCCACACACTTGAATCTCCTCCAGATGGATTGTTCATGAGACAGCCCTTATCTTTCAGTGTCATCATAACACTCTTCATGCAAGAACCAAAGTAGCTCTCATCATGTTCCTGACGCAGTGGATATTCATAAGCGGCGCAAGCAAGATGCTGTTCAAGAACCTTGTGGTTTTGTGAATCAACCTGGCAGTGCTCAATGGGCTTCCCAAACAGCTTGTGTGGTGATCTCATGAAGTACTGATCAAGAGCACCCTCAAAGGCGACATAAACAGCAATGGACTGCTTTGCTCTTCTCCCTGATCTCCCTGCCTGCTGCCAGAAGCTGGCCATGCTTCCAGGAAATCCCAGGTGCAGCGTCGCATCGATGTGCCCGACGTCGATCCCCAGCTCAAGAGCATTGGTAGCCGCGACACCGCGAAGAATTCCACCGAAGAGATCAGCCTCGATCTTCCTCCTGTCACTTGCAACATAGCCACCACGGTAGACACAGATAGAATCTACCAATTCTGCAGCAGTCTCCTTAAGAATCTGACGCGTCTGCATCAGCACCTGCTCACACATCTTCCTCGTCTTGCAGAAGGCGATGCAACGAAGCCCATGCTGAACCATCTCGGCGAACAGATAGGAAACCTCTAGTACTGGGTTTGGTCTTCTGTCTTTCGCATTCGCCAATGGCAATGGTGGATTCCACAGGAGGAAGTTCTTTGAGCCGCAAGGACTCGTGTCATTATCAACAAGCACGACTCGATCAAGATTTGCCAGCTCCATGACATGCTCCCTCGGATTGGCCAATGTCGCGGTGCAGAATATGAATGTCGGATTGCTGCCATAAACATATGAACAGATGCGCTTTAATCTTCTCAGAATCAACGCAACGTGGCAGCCGAATGCGCCCCTGTACGAATGCGCCTCGTCGATGACAATGTACTTGAGGTTGAAGAGGATCCTCTTGAACTGAGCATGGCATGGCAAGATCGACATGTGGAGCATGTCAGGATTGGTGATCAGCAGCCTTGCGTTGTTCCTGATCCTTGTCCGGTCTTTCATGGCGGTGTCGCCGTCGTAGATGCTGACATCGAAGTCGGAGCTGAACGCCGGCTTCATCTCGAGCAATGTCTTGAGCTGGTCTTGGGCCAGAGCCTTGGTGGGGAAGATGTAGAGCGCGCATGGCGTGGAGCTCTGGGAGATGGACTCGAGGACGGGGATGTTGTAGCACAGCGACTTGCCGCTCGACGTCGAGGTGGACACCACGACGTGCTCGCCGGAGACGGCGGATTGCACGGCCTGCGCCTGGTGGGCGTAGAGCTTGGTGACGCCGATGCTTCTCAGCGCGTCCCTCATGGAGGAGGAGAGATGGCCGGGGAGGTCGGCGAACGTCGGCTCCCTGCCCGGGATCTCCTCGACATGGGTGATCTGGTTGGCCTTCCCGAGCCCTTGCCTGAGATGCTCCACCATTTGGGTAGGGTCCAGAGGTTGCGTGCCATGGCAGGAGAGCGGCGGAGGCGGCGGCGCTGAGTTTGTTGGCTTCTTGGCATAGATGTCTTCGCCGCCGCCGTCGTGCCAAGAAAACTTCCGTTTTCTCCATGGATTCGGCGCGCTCGACGACGGTTTCCAAGCGGGAGGGTGCAGCGGCGTTGACTTGGCGTTGACCGGGATGAAAGAGATGGGCTCGCCGGGGCCGACGGGGAGGTTCCCGACCTTGGCGTCGGCGATGAGCTTGGTGCCCTTGAGGAAGAGGTGGAAGTCGGGGGAAACCAGCGCGGGAGCGAAGGATGAACGGAGCGCCGTCCTGAGGTCCTTGACGGTGGAGGAGGCGGCGAGCGTGACGGTGGTGGAGCGCCCGTCGTGGGTGCGCACCCAGATGACTCTCGGCTGCGCCATTGCCGTTGCCGTTGCAGAGGAAGGAAATCAGCCGCGGATTTATAGACATATTACGCGCATTGCCGCATCGGAATCGGATCTGTTGCGATCAGAAGAGGAGAAATTTGGCCTTGTTAGACCCAATCCGATTTATTCGGCCACACGGAAACCTCTTATATGGTGATAAGTGCGTATTACCACCATCGAGATCAATTTACATTACTCAACCGTAAAATCGGGTATAATATATTCCTTAACCATTAAAACCAGTGTAAATCGATTTCTCTCTGACTTTTTTTTTACCGGGTCGGCCAAAGGTCGGCCGACCAATTTCATTAAGCATAGGGAGAAAAGAACAGAGTACAAAGTTGTTTACAACGACATGATGATGTCGAGCTTGGCTACGTTACCACGCAGACAAGGAAGCTAAAACTAGCTAGCCGGGGAAGGCGGACTACTCGCAACAATCGGAGAAGATCCCAGCTTCTCTCCAGGTCATTGCCTCTTCCTTGATGTCCTCCACTAGAGCTTCGGGAGTTTTGCACCACTGCTCAAAGATCCTCGCATTCCTTTCCTTCCAAATTCTCCAACATATTAACATGAACATGTTGTCAAAAGGAGCCCTGTAGTTCGGCCGAAAACGCAGCCTTGCATTTAACCACCAATCCGATAAATTACTATCGTCATCAGCGGGGATCATGAAGTCCACATTGATCCATAGTCTCATCAACCTCCACACTGCAGCAGTAAAAGTGTAACGTACGAACAGATGGTGGCAATCTTCAGACTCCCGTCGGCAGAGTGGACATATATCATCATGAGGCCAATTCCTCTTCTCCAGATTATCAACTGTTAGGCATCTTCCTTTGAGGGCTAGCCACATGAAGAAACGAACTCTTGAAGGTGCTCTTGCATGCCATAGCAGATCCCCATGGGGGCAGTCCTCTCTAGCCATGAAGAGCAACTTGTATGCCGAGGCTGCAGTGTAGTGTCCATCCCGCGTTAGTTTCCATCTAATTTCATCGGGGTGTTGATGGAGTTCAATTTCTTGCATGTCATCCCAAAGCTGGAAAAATTCACCCATGGCTTCATTGGATAGAGCTCCCTGCAGATCTCGCACCCACCGATGATTGACGACCGCCTGAGCCACCGTCAGCTTAGATCGCCTGACATAGGAGTACAGGCACGGCCATCTCCAGGCAATGCATCCCTTCCCGGACCAATCCGTCGTCCAGAATGCCGTGTCTTTCCCGTTGCCAACCACGAAACGCACCGAAACTCTGAATATAGCCAACACATCCTTTTCTTGTTGGAAAGATGCCTTGGTCCAGGACCTGTCGTTTTGTTCGAAACACTTTGCAAGCCACTTTAGTCTCAGGGCTTGGCCGAAAAGGTCTATGTCCTTGATTCCTAATCCTCCTTTCTCCACTGGCGTGCATACATTCCTCCATGACACCAGGCAGTGGCCCCCACTTACTCCCTCTTGTCCCTTCCATAAGAACCCCCTGCACTTGCGTTCGATATCCTTAATCGCCCATTTTGGTAGTTTTAGCACCGAGATGAAGTGAACAGGCAAGGCCGTTAACACTGACTTGATAAGGCGGAGTCTTCCATCAATTGAGAGCATTTTGGGTTTCCACCCAGCAACTTTCTTTGAAAATCTGTTCAAGATCGGCTGGATTTCCGCTTTGGTTGGCCTCCTGGTGGATAGTGGCAGCCCCAGATATACAATCGGGAAATTCTCTCTGACTTTCGGAGTGGTTTTGTTTTACGTGGCTTTGTTGACTCTGTGGCGCTTCGGTGGCAATCCCACGAAGAAAAAAAAAGAAAAAACCTTAGGGCCCACACATCAGTCACACGATGAGAGAAAAAAATCCCACCTCCACTTCAGCTCTCCATCGTCTTCTCGTTATAGGCGGCGGCGGTGGAGTCCTAGTGGTTGGTGGTGGCCCAGCGGGCGGTGGAGCCCGAGCTCCATCGTCGACGAGATGGCCTGACCTTCTCCCCCTTTTCCTCCCTGAGCAACAGCGGCGTCCACATCCACCGCCATCCACGACGACAAGCACCCTTGGGAGCAAAATCGCGGACGACCACACGGCGCGACCTTCTCCTCCGTCGTTGTCGGAGCATGCCCGTATCATGCCCCAAGCCCAAGCAGCGGATGAGGATCGAGGGGGAAGCTGAGCTCGTATTTGTTCTCGGCGAATGCAAAAAAAAAACATTCGCGACTGGGGCCCGTCGAAGCGCCACTGGATCTACTATGCCCTCCCTCGCCCGTGGTCTGGTTAGCCAGGAACGCCGAAAATGGTTGCGGTCGCCATTGACGCCATCTCGAGCTCCACCCCCGTTGATTTCTCTCTGCGGTGAGTTCCTCGCAGAACCTACTACGTCACAACGTGTTCCCCCTGGTTCGTAGTCATTACCCTCAACAATGGCGGTGATTCATGCAGCGGTTCGTCGGCAAGACGAGCTTCTTCTCGTGTACTGTTGTTCGCCTGTGACCGTCGCGTTCCGCGCCAACCAGAGCACCTTCGCCGTCACTGTCTTTGCCGTATGATTCGCGCAGCCGTGGTCTACTTGCATGACATTGCGCCCTCAATCGCCATCGTGCCATACGCGCTACCCGTGCCTCTGCTTGTTGGGGCGCAAGGTGTTTTTACTTTTTACAAATGACAAAGAGAGGGGAAAGAAAGAGGAAGAGAGCCTAGTGCATGGAAGTGCCACATCAAATGACACCATACCACACAAGCGTCACGTTGGACTAAACCACCGTCAAAACCGCTCAAGGAGGCAAAATATACTGGTGTTATGCTATATATCTGGTTTTCTAGTTGAGGGATGCAAATTAAATTAGGCCTAAACTTGAGAGAGGTGAAATAGACTTTTTCCAAAACAAATCGCCGCGCACGTAACTTCCAATCTCGTTCTTGGGCTGCACGAAATCGAAATACCGGTTGTCCTCTATGGCCCAATTTCTATGGGCCTCTCATAAGTCAGAATCCCGTCCCGGCGAATAGATATGGCCCAATATGATCGCTAAGTGCGCGGCAACCCAATCCCGTTGTGGGCCATATATGATTGCTAAGTGCGGGCCCACATATGGCCCAAAGTGAATCTCTAGCATGGGTCACTTGTCCGGGCTCACTAAGTTGATGGGCCAGTAAGAAACGGCCATGTGAGCTCTACCGCCCAGAATGAGTTGTCGTCTACCCGGCCGGCGCCCGGCGGGGCGCCGCCATTCTCAGGAGCCCGCCGGCCGCCGCAGGAGAGCACCCACCGAGACCGAGTCGACGCTAGTGACTAGTGCGTGGATGTCGCCGCCATTCTCAGGAACCAGCTGCCTGCGCCTGGTTCCCTGCAACCGCATCTTCCGCCCGCCACCACCAACAACGAACAACGGCTGCACTCAAGGTGTTCGATCGTGGGTTTGCCCCGTGTGCACAGCGGGAGTGGCCAGCAGCGGCGGCAGCGGCAGTGCGTATGCGTCATCTTGATGCACGCTGATCTCTATCTTCATCTAACCTCGCCTCGCCGGCAATCCACGACGTGGCGGTTCCAATCCGGGAAGCGTTCAAGCGTCTACGATGACAACGCCCGTACCCTTACCTTGTCTTGCCAACGACGCTGTGGCTTCGAGGGTGTCTCTGTACGTGAGTTCATCACGCTCCCGCTGCAATTTCTTTCTTCACTACGATTGATATCTGGTCTCTACACACACCTATGAATATTGGTTTAGTTCCAACTGATTGTGCGCTTAACTCTGACAGAAATTCCAGAATTGTTTTGATTGCAGCTAGCATTTTCTTCTATGTGCTTCAATGTGAAAAAAGTGGTTAGCTTTTTTGTTCTTAGGCTATGTACATAAGTTCAGTTTGCAGTCTGAAATTTGTTCAGAATACTGGGCTCAGTCAGTTAATTCCTCGTCTGTTTTTCATGTCAAAAAAAAAAAATCTCATCTGTTTTTGGACTTAGGATCTATGGCTCAGTAGTCAAGAAAACTTATATTCTGCATTGTTTTCTAAAAATGTATATTCACTAATATCGATCCTAGCTAGCTTCTAGACTACTAGTTTCCCGTTGTTAATGTGCTTAACATTGTAAAGGAGTACATCATTTTGAGAAGAATAACAACAGCACTTGATGGACAGATCATATATACTTTTATTCTTCCATCCGTTATGGTTACCATTGCGTGTTTGCATGTTGCCGGCCACCGCAGCAGAACAAACCAAAATGCTGCAGCCGCCACCTGCCTCTCATGAATGATTAGCTTCCAACTCGATCCCCAACTTCCAAAAGGTACACCAAAATGGCCCTCACATGCTCTCACCGAATGCATCTCTAGAAGAAGAGAAAAAGGATGCAAAACAAAATTACGTCATAAGATTAGATTAGATTCATTGGAGAGAGAATTATATATTAGTACCCTCATTTGCATGACTATTAGTTGAGCTCACCCTCTGTAGTTCATGCTCAATAATGGTGAAATCATCTCCATTATCCTCCACCCTGACACTCTAGGAACCCCTCACTGACTCCTGGGTCCAACCAGTTTGGTCCCACATGGAAGTGGGTGTCATAAGAGGCACTGGAATATCATGTGAAAGAACACTGATAACAAAAGGGTTAACATATACTTTGGAAGCTGCTTAGTAAGAGGGCTTCACATGGCCAGCCTCAGTTTAATGGAGTCTGTCTATCAATGGGCCACATGTGTGCATGTGCCTGCTTAGCTAGGGTGGTGAGGCTGTTTAGCCAACTAAACATATTCCCCTATCCATGATTAATGTGCATGTTTCTCCATGATTAGTTTTGCATGTTAAATGATTCTTTTATTATAAGTTATAAAATATATTTTTCTTGATTTCCTATATTCTCTAATTATTTTCAATTGGTATGTACACTTATACTGCCCTCTAATCCACTCAGTTTCTTTTAGGTTCTCCTTAAGATGTGTACGTGGCAAGAAGTAAACCAAAAACTCACAAATTATTTTCCTTGATGTTTAGGAAATGTTTCTTCAAAATCAAGCCTATGATCTGATCCTTTATTCCTGTATGCTGTAATTTTATCTTGCTTTTACTTATTCATCATTTACTCTTTTTTTTGCTTAAATCTGCATGATATATACGCTATTCAAGATATTTGCAAGTTTTAAAATACCAACTTAACAATAATTTGATATATGCCTCAACTATTATTTATTCAACTTCATTTACCCAATTTCAACTTTGGTATGAAGTAACCTGAACCTGATAAAGTAGACACCAAGGATGGGATGTTAGGTTCCATCCTTCCCTTCTCCTGTATTGAGCAACAAAACATAACATGGGAAGATTCTCAGGGCAAGGCAAGGCTGGGGAAAATGCCACCCAATTGACCCATTTGCAACATGCAACGCAATGTAACCTCACCAATTGTTCATCAGAAATTATTTCTTTATCTTTGTTACGTTAGGTCCGGTGGATCTGCCGGCCTGGAGCTTATGAATGATATGATAGGAGAGATGGACGACAAGAGGAGATAGAAAGTAAGCAAGGTTAAGGAATTCTTCTACTTGTTCTTTGTTTGTGATTTTTTTTCCTATGCTAGGACAGCGGTCGTGCATGTTAGCTTTATTTGTACTGTAGAAGACTGTCACTCAAGTTGAGATAAACCGCTAAAGACAGTGACATCTCAATGGTAGACATTGTTTATTGTCATCTTGTCGGTTAAACAACAAGTTGACGTGTCTGTCAAAACTATTCCATCTAGTTGTAGATAGCAGTACACGTAGTTGCCCTAACGGTGCAGCTTACCTGAAGTTCTTTTAGCAGGATAGGTAGTAACACGACATGGCAACTTCTCGTAATCTGAACACTGAAGCTATGCTACATGGCATTAGTTCAGCAATCTAAGCTTGATGCTTTATGATTCCACAACAAGCTGGAACAGAATGATTGAATGGAAGCGAAGAAAAGGCTAATAATCATCAAGAGAATGTCACAGGCTAGCATAGCTAACTTTGTGTCTTTTTTCTCTATCTTTATATTTCCTACACCAAACTCATGGTTGCATGATTAAGTTTGGTTGGTGCAAACAGTTGCTTAAATAGCACCACACGCCAACATTTGATCATCCCTTGAGTACGTCAGTTCGCAGCCTGCAAAGTTTCTCTGCACAAATTTCGAAACTCTGCTTAGGCTCCTACGAACTAGATTGGCTAGATAGATACAGGTATCAATCGAGGTGCATGTGTTTGTATCCATTTTGTTGTTTGTGGCACATTTGGAGCTTGCTGTTCTGATTTGTGCCAGATACATCAAATTGGACTATAAGCACATATGATTATCATTTGATGCTTCAATGCAATTTCTCTTATTGGTTGTCTTGAATTCATTCTTCACTGAGAAACAGGAGTTTAGGGCTTCATTATGTGCGAGTCCAGTGCAATGCAACTATATGTGCAAGAACCACTACGTAGCATTGCTATTGCATGAAATTGCTCTTGATTGTTCTCATTTTCCCCATTTCCTGACCAAACTTTTGCTTCATATTTTGGCTGCATGCTATGGGTTTTCTTGATATTTTGGTCATTTTCTTGTGTTTATCATCTGATCTGTCTAACTTAGTTGTCAATGACTATGTCAATCATTTTATATAGTTTCGTCAATTTAAGAAAACTATAGCATGCACCATACTTCAATATGTTCTAGAGTTCTATACCCCATGTACATATGTAAACTGTTGCTAGATGGCAATGTGAAATGCAGCAAATTAGCGAAGAACTATAAGGATGGTGTAATATCGTTGTTGGTATAAAGACAATACATCAACTTGGTAGAAAAATTTGAGAGGATTAAGAATTTGTTTTGGTATTCCTACAGTTCATTGTAAGAAATGTTCATCTGCACTTTTCATTATTCAGAACATGCACCACTAAACCTTTCCTCTATATTTGAAGTTCTTTTACTCTGTCAGAAGGCTCTGCAGACTGTCAAGAAGCTTTAGTTGCTACTGGACACTCCCTTATTACCACTTATTTTCTTTATAAATTTTCCCTTTTTAAGAGCAAGGATCACCTCTGTAAAAAAAAAGACAAGGAATCACTCCTGAAATTCTTCTAATGTCAGAGTTTAACTCTAGATTATAGAATGAACTGCTCCTTTCCCTCATGCACCTGATATAGCTTGTAAGCATATGGCAACCCAGCAGTCCAAATTTACTTCTAATCGGTAACCACTAGCAGTTTTTCCTCTTGACAGTTTTGGCAGCCTTAGTTGTGTTAACCCATTTAATTACTTGCTTTTGTTGTCTTCAATCTGATGTGGTACTAGCAGTGACATTCTACTGGGGACATGTGCCAAGCAAAGAACCAATAATCCCCTTGTCAGAACAGAGCAGTAACAGCAGCAGCTACTGCCCACTGTCATAGGAATGATTAGCACAGGTTTTATTTTAACAAGGTCAACTTAGGCAGCCTCAACACATGCAACCACTGTACATATGCCTCACGCAGGGTAAACTTTCTTTAATTTTTATGCAGGACATGTGCACAGATCTTAGGGTGCTAGTTGCATCAGGACAACACCAAGAGGCAAGAACATACCCTCTTGTCTCTCTTTGGGTTAATTTATATTCATTTTCACCTGCAAAGTGCCAAGGTATGTCCTGTTTTACAGACACTTAAACAACAGATTAGCAGTATTTCTTCCCTCAAAATTAGGAGCAGCTCTTCACACCCTTCTAGCTTCCTACATGGAGAAATTCAGCTAGCTTCTAGTACTTAGTTTCTTATCAGATCAATTCAATTGTTGGACTTACACCTACACAAACTGTATGAGTAAATTATTACATATTTTTTTTTGTAGAAAATAAGATGTAGGAGTAAATCTGACGAAAGCAGAAGGTTCCAACGAATAAACCGTACGAACTCCCAATTACAGTAGGTCTCTGTATAGTGGTATTAGTATTTGGGGGTCTAAAAGCTAGAGCTAATCTACTGTCTGCAACTCTGCACAGATAGGGAATGTAAAATAAACATGTAATTAATTAGTCCAATCTAACGTTGGGGGGATAAAGTAAAATAATAAAGAATGGTATATTGCTCAAAAGCAGATTAGAAAAGTCATGACTTTAGAACACATTCCCTCCATGTTCCATGTTCTCATGCATCCCCCTCTCCTTGTTTCTTCCTCCTCTCCTCCAGCTCCCCAAACCAGCCTGTTAAGCCCTTAATCTAATCCTGATTAACACCTCATATTTGCTCACTGTGTTGAGGTGTAGAGTAGAGCTAGTACTAATCTAGATCAAAGTTGCATGTTAAAAAATGCCAAGAAGATTTATATTAGTATATGCTCCTACTCTAACCAATCTTCTCATCACCATCTTATATAGTCTTTTCTGCCTTGTTGTGATCTCTAGCTAGCTAGCTGCTGCTGCCTCTGCTCTTCCTGCAGATGCAATCAGTGCAGTAAACTAAACTAAACAGAGCAGACACTGCACTGACATGGCACAGCACTAGAAGCAGCAGAGGCAGAGCAAGCAGAGGAAGCAGAGCTAGTGCTCTCCAAGCTGCTAAGCCAGCAAAGGTGCTTCCTTTTTTTGTTCCAATTTCCAATGGAAGCTACAGTGCCAGTGCTGCTGCTAGTGACAGTGCTGTGTTTAATCTTGCCATCCGGCATTGGCGCCGCCGGCGACGAGCGGTCGGCGCTGCTCGCCTTGAAGGCGGGCTTCGTCGACACGGTGGGCGCGCTCGCCGACTGGAACGACGGCGGCAAGGCGTCGCCGCATTGCAAGTGGACCGGCGTCGGGTGCAATGCCGCCGGCCTCGTCGATCGGCTCGAGCTCTCCGGCAAGAACCTGAGCGGCAAGGTCGCCGACGACGTGTTCCGGCTGCCGGCGCTCGCCGTCCTCAACATCTCCAACAACGCCTTCGCCACCACGCTGCCCAAGTCCCTGTCGTCGCTGTCCAGTCTCAAGGTGTTCGACGTGAGCCAGAACTCCTTTGAGGGCGGCTTCCCGGCTGGCCTCGGCGGTTGTGCTGACCTCGTCGCCGTCAACGGCTCCGGCAACAACTTCGTCGGACCCCTACCCGAGGACCTCGCCAATGCCACGTCCCTGGAGACCATCGACATGCGTGGCAGCTTCTTCGGCGGTGGCATCCCGGCGGCTTACCGGAGCCTCACCAAGCTCAAGTTCTTGGGACTCTCCGGCAACAACATCACCGGCAAGATCCCGCCGGAGATCGGCGAGATGGAGTCCCTCGAGAGCCTCATCATTGGGTACAATGAGCTCGAGGGTGGCATCCCGCCGGAGCTCGGTAACCTCGCCAACCTCCAGTACCTCGACCTCGCCGTTGGCAACCTCGACGGGCCCATCCCGCCGGAGCTCGGCAAGCTTCCGGCGCTCACCTCCCTCTACCTCTACAAGAACAACCTCGAGGGCAAGATACCACCGGAGCTCGGTAACATCTCGACGCTGGTCTTCCTCGACCTCTCCGACAACGCGTTCACCGGTGCGATACCCGATGAGGTAGCACAGCTGAGCCACCTCCGGCTTCTCAACCTCATGTGCAACCACCTCGACGGCGTTGTGCCGGCGGCCATCGGAGACATGCCGAAGCTGGAGGTGCTCGAGCTGTGGAACAACTCATTGACGGGGCCGCTTCCGGCGTCGCTCGGCCGGAGCTCGCCGTTGCAGTGGGTGGACGTGTCGTCGAACGGCTTCACCGGCCCAGTGCCGGCCGGGATCTGCGACGGCAAGGCGCTCATCAAGCTGATCATGTTCAACAACGGCTTCACCGGCGGCATCCCGGCCGGGCTCGCGTCGTGCGCGTCGCTGGTGCGCGTGCGCATGCACGGCAACCGGCTCAACGGCACGATCCCCATCGGGTTCGGGAAGCTGCCGCTGCTGCAGCGGCTCGAGCTCGCCGGCAACGATCTGTCCGGCGAGATCCCCGGCGACCTCGCGTCGTCGACGTCGCTGTCGTTCATCGACGTGTCGCGCAACCACCTCCAGTACTCGATCCCCTCGAGCCTCTTCACCATCCCAACCTTGCAGAGCTTCCTCGCGTCGGACAACATGATCTCCGGCGATCTCCCCGACCAGTTCCAGGACTGCCCGGCGCTCGCCGCGTTGGACCTGTCGAACAACCGGCTCGCCGGCACGATCCCGTCCAGCCTGGCCTCGTGCCAGAGGCTGGTCAAGCTCAACCTGCGGCGGAACAAGCTCGCCGGCGAGATACCTCGTTCGCTCGCCAACATGCCGGCTCTCGCCATTCTTGATCTATCGAGCAACGTTCTCACCGGCGGCATACCGGAGAATTTCGGGAGCTCGCCGGCGCTCGAGACGCTCAACCTGGCGTACAACAACCTCACCGGGCCCGTGCCGGGCAACGGCGTGCTGCGCTCGATCAACCCCGACGAACTGGCCGGCAATGCCGGGCTGTGCGGAGGCGTGCTCCCGCCGTGCTTCGGCAGCCGTTCCACCGCCGCTGGGCCGCGCTCTCACAGCAGCGCCCGCCTCAGGCACATCGCGGTGGGGTGGCTGGTCGGCATGCTCGCCGTTGTCGCGGCGTTCGCGGCGCTGTTCGGCGGGCACTACGCGTACCGGCGGTGGTACGTGGACGGCGCGGGTTGCTGCGACGACGAGAACATCGGCGGCGAGTCAGGGGCGTGGCCGTGGCGGCTGACGGCGTTCCAGCGACTGGGGTTCACGTGCGCCGAGGTGCTCGCGTGCGTGAAGGAGGCGAACGTGGTGGGCATGGGCGCCACCGGTGTAGTCTACAAGGCCGAGCTCCCCCGCGCGCGCGCCGTGATCGCCGTAAAGAAGCTATGGCGTCCGGCCGCCGCCGATGCCGCCGCGCCGGAGCTGACGGCGGAGGTGCTGAAGGAGGTGGGTCTCCTCGGCCGGCTCCGGCACCGGAACATCGTACGTCTTCTCGGCTACATGCACAACGAAGCCGACGCCATGATGCTGTATGAGTTCATGCCCAACGGCAGCCTGTGGGAGGCGCTGCACGGGCCGCCGGAGCGGAGGACGCTGGTGGACTGGGTGTCACGCTACGACGTGGCCGCCGGCGTGGCGCAGGGGCTCGCCTACCTCCACCACGACTGCCACCCTCCGGTGATCCACCGCGACATCAAGTCGAACAACATCCTCCTCGACGGCAACATGGAGGCGCGCATCGCCGACTTCGGGTTGGCACGGGCGCTGGGGCGCGCCGGCGAGTCGGTGTCGGTGGTGGCCGGGTCGTACGGTTACATCGCGCCGGAGTACGGGTACACGATGAAGGTGGACCAGAAGAGCGACATCTACAGCTACGGTGTGGTGTTGATGGAGCTCATCACCGGGAGGAGGGCGGTGGAGGCGGCGTTCGGCGAGGGGCAGGACATCGTCGGGTGGGTGAGGGACAAGATCCGGAGCAACACGGTGGAGGAGCACCTCGACCCGCTCGTCGGCGGCGGCTGCGCGCACGTCAGGGAGGAGATGCTGCTGGTGCTCCGCATCGCCGTGCTCTGCACCGCCAAGATGCCTCGTGACCGGCCATCCATGCGCGACGTCATCACCATGCTCGGCGAGGCCAAGCCGCGCCGCAAGAGCGGCAGCTCCACCGGCAGCGGCAGCGGCAAAGCCCCCACGGCGGCGGCGGCGGTGGCGGCGGTGGTGGTGGACAAGGACAAGCCGGTGTTCAGCACGACGCCGGACTCCGACTACGCTTAGCTAGGAGCAAGCTAGCTGCGTCCATTTTCTTTCTTCCTTTTTTTTTGCTTCGGTGATTGTTAATGATTTGTTCATGTATGTAGATTATTCTAAAAAATGTAAGAATTTTGAGCTTGTAACAAACCAACCAACCATTTTCTGTAAGGATTAGACATAGATCATGTAGATTAATGTAAGCAATTGAAAGCAGGTGAATAAACCCACTCGGTTAATTACTCTTATTTATCCGAGTAGAAATAATCAGAATGAAAAAGATGAACACGATTAAAACCAAGCTTTCGAATTGGCCATGTGAATATGCATTCTCTATTTCTGGGCCATCAAACTTAAGCATGAGCTTGAAGGCCATGAATAGCTAGCTAGCTAGTGGAGATTGATTCGCGGATGGCCACCCAAATCCTGACAAATCGAATCAGGATATAACAGGCAGGCAAGAAGATCTACTCTACTAGCAGAGAGAAGTAAACAATCGATCGGCAGCAGGCATGTCGAACAACATCCAGCAATCCTTCGACGCCGGGAAGGCACACGCCGAGGGCGAGGTGAATTATATATCAATCACCGTCTAATTAATTACCGCTGTTCCTTTGTTTGTTGATTTGGTCGATGCAGTGCCAGGCGCGACGCGCGGTGGAGGCGCCATCCACCAGGTTACACTACAACACGGCCCATTGGTTATAGACCGAATTTCTTGGCAGTGACAGCCTAGGCCCGTGGGCCGTCTGCTAAGTGCCTATTTTTTTTCTTGTGAAAATGTAGACTGGTCAGCAGGTGACGCAGGCGGCGTAAGTGCCTTCAATCTCAATCCTAACGTGTGTTACAGACGAGCACACGCGTGTGTGCGTGTGCACTGTACCCTTAAAAAAATAAGTTGACGCAGGCGGCACAGAAAGCGGCGACCGGCACTACCACCACCGGTAGCCACTGATGGATCCATCCATCCGAGTAGTGAAACAAAGCCTGGCTGAAGCTGCGTGCCAAACCATACTGCTTGCATTTTCTGCGCCTTCGATCTCTGTTTCATGTTTCTTCGACTAACTTGGTTGTAACAAACATATGCATTTGTGATAACAGTTTATCGCATGACTTGCACTACAATTTTTAGCTTCAGTCAAACTGACTGTATTTTTTGGAGTACATTTTATTCCAAGTCAGTTTTAGCTGATAACTGTATTTCACATGCTAGATGTAGTTGCGTCCTCAGCTAATACTTTCGAATTTCGATTTATCTAATGAACCCAACAGATGCATTTCCCAAAACTGGTTGAATGGCAGCACAAAACAAGCGGAGACAACATGGAACAAAATAAAACTATACCGCTACCATGGACACTTACAGACGTCAATGAACACGGTATGAAACTGACTGAAATTTCAGAGGTCAAGTTTTCAAGCATCATAACAAATAAAACCAGATCAGTGCATCATACTATAGGAAAGAGAGCACAATCCAGGCAAAAGTTCTTAAATTCTAGTTTCATAGCTGCTTTGATAGCAGAACAGGATCTAGTTGGCTGCAGCAGCTCTCTTCCTTGGGGTAGCCTCAGTACCTGAATCGATAGAACAAAAGGAATATAATGAATCCAAACAGTTTTACCTTTTTTATAACACAATTAACATTTCTCATGAAATTTAAAACATCAGAAAAGTTCCAGGCACCTTCTCTGAAGTTGCTCTTGAACCTCCTAGGCACATGTCGCATGTACCTCATCCTTCCGGTTCCTGTGGTCTTGCGCCTAATGGCCTTCACGCTCCAGTTGTCTGAAAAGACATCGCAGAAATTAAAACTAAGCAAATCCAAAAAAAAATTCAACCACAAAGAATCCAACTAGAGATTTTAAAGGCTAACCACAAACAAAATAAATCAAACTAGGAAGGTTTTCATTTAATGTGTATTTGGCGTTAAATGAACCATGCAAGGAAGCAGATGTGCAATGATATGAATTCAACTAAGTACTGCTACCAAACATTAAACAAGGCAGCAGCAGGAGCAGGTAGACATAACGGTGAACAAAATGACAAATAGAATTGCCATATGTTTGAACTGAAGGTTGAAAAAGAGCAAATATTATAAAATTGCCTGATCTCAGAAAAGAAAAGAAACAGAATAAATAAAATCTCAGGTTAGAGGATAACTCAAAAGAAAACTTAAGACAAGGGAAAATAGACTACTTATAGAAAAAACTGTGCATTAGGTACAGAGACTTAAATACTTAGGAATCACAGGAGCTTAACTTCCATCATAATGTTGCAGTTTTTCTCTCATCACTTGAGCCTGCCTTACAGACAGAAGCAGGCAGCACAAAAATATATAATAAACACAATGAAGATACAAAACTTCAGTGTGTTACAAATGTTCAAAAATCTAAACAATCACTGTACAAATCATCTAATCAAATGTGATAGCCTGAATAAAATATAAGCTCAGAAAATGAAAACATCTTCTCATTAATGCCATGGCATCTCTAAAGTCTGACATGCGAAAGTTTTCATGATTCCTCACAGCATTTCTTTTTGTAGGACAGCAAAACCATTTGGGAAATCAACATATTTGTGATCAATAAAGACATATGAGAGCTATCGGTGCTTGAATTTCGTAAGTTAATACTGACAGTTTTCATGAGCCTTTCAAAAGGAAAATATGTTGGAAGGATCATCAGAGACTTAAATACATAGGAATCACAGGAGCAAAGCTCCCATCATATTGTTGCAGTTAAAACCTCATCACTTGACCCTCATAAACAGAATTAAGTTTACAAACAACACATTACATTTTATTCGAATAAAATAAACGCAGCCGAGCAGGTAAATCAGTTCGCAGGATCACAGATCGAACAAGAATGGATAATGCCCAATACATACAATAAAAATGTCAGGGATCAGTTTGGAATACATGGCTATCAGTCACGGGCTATCAGAAACACGGACCAATGTTTTCCTCATCATTTCCATCAAAATGCCAGGCTCTACAAAGAGAGGGTTCGTGTAGGACAACGCATCTCAGCTGAGAACCCCAATTTCTACCCATTACTTGGCAAATCTAGGCGCAGTATAATCATCAAAGCTACATGGCAACCCAAAAGCAGCTACAAATCTAGTGGGGGGAACGGAAGAGGGTTATCATCATTAGGAGGCTTACACTTGCGGATGCGGGCGGCGGGGTAGCCGCAGGAGGAGCAGGTGCTCTTCTGGAGGTGGAAGCTGCGGCGGCCGCAGCGGACGCAGAGCGTGTGCGTCTTGTTCCGGCGCTTGCCGAAGCTGCCCGTACCCTTACCCTGCGAGCCACAACAAGATCAACGCGTTAGCACTAGGAGCAGACGAGGAGGAAGAAGCCATGAGGAGGCCGTAGGTTACCATTGCTTGGTCTGCTCCTCTCGGCTAGGGCTGGAGAATGGGGCGGCGGCGGAGGTGGAGGCATGCGCCAAGTAAAACCCTAGTTATTTATAGGGAGCAGAAATGATGGGCTTTTATGGGCCGTTCAGAACAAACCCAATCGGTTGGGAACAAACCCGGGGTCTCCATCGCGTTGCGCAGTCGACAGCAATCACGAATGGCGCCATCCCCTCCTCTGCCAGTGTCGATCTGCAGCACCTCCTCCTTCCTACCGCGCCTCCCACCGCCCGCAATGCCCTAGATCTGATTGGCGAGGAGGGATTCCCTCGATCCATAGGAGGGACGGGGTGATGGGAGGGAATTTATTTATTGGTGCTCTCTAATCTTTTGAAACCGCGACTATTTTTTTATCTACCTTTTGTCACTCTAGTGTCTGCGAGGGAAAACATTCCTTCCATTCTTTACTGGCATCCTATTTTGCCTCTCTTCTGATTACCTTTCCTCTTTTCCAGGAACATTTCACCTTCAAGGCATGGGTATGTGTGACTCTTTTGTGACTCAAAACTACTGTCTTGTTAGGATCAGCCTAAATGGCATATGCTTTGCATCTTTTGGCATGACCTGATAAGGAACTCTGCAATGCAACCTTGTTTGGTTTGATGGATGATCGTGGGAAGTTCCTATACATGATACATCTACTGAGATGAAGGCTGTCGCCGATTACATCAAGGAGAAACAAGGGAGGGTCAGCATGTCACATTTGGCCAGCAACTCAAATCGATTTATTGATTTGGAGCCAAAGCCCCAATACAATGAGGAGAGCAATCTCGATGAAAGTGCTACAGCAGGCACCGAGCTTTGAGGAGACACCTGAGCTCATTGCTCACAAAGTAGCATACGTAAACTTTATATGATAGATCCGGTGGCCTTGTGGCAACGTCAAAGTTTGCTAACCTCAGTGAAGACTAAGGATTTCTATGAGAGTTGGTTCTCACATGGTAAATATCATGAAGGATGAACAAGTATAACTCTGAAAGAACAGAGTATGGCTCCGCTTTTGCGGACTTATGCTGACTATTTTGGTTCATAGTATGTGTCAATTTAGGAGATGGAGGGGATTTCAACAGTGACATTGATCTAGCCCTACAGGACAAATATAAATGTGTACAGGAGATGTGAAAAGTCCAAAATGGACCTAATATCCTTAACAGTATGTACTATGCAATGCAATAATTTATTACAGGCTTAATGACTTGATATATTTTGTTGTAATATAACTAGACAAGACCAATTAAGTTGATGGTAGCTTTACCCTGAGAGTTGAGATCCAGCTGGAGCAATGCATATGCATGGTAGTTTGAAATAATCCAAACTTTGGGACTGCTGAAAATTGCTGATGGACAAGTAGTGATATTATTGCGCATTGTTAAGTATATTTTTCCTACTGTCCTTGTGACATGATGCCCTTGCACAATGCCTAGGGTTGACTCGGCTAATTGTTGAAATGAATCTTTCCTGAACGACAACTGCAGTGTGACGGGCCCTGTGTTTGATCTTTTCATAAGACAGATGGAGCATATTGATGCTGAAAGAAATTCCCTAAGTTCAAGATCACTTGAACTGTTAAGTTGGCACTACTAAGCTGGTTGGTGCCTTACTTTGTCTTGTGTTGTGTTAGCAGGAACAAGACATCGCAAAATTAAACACAAATATTAACCAAACAGAAATTCATGCCACAAATTTGATCTCAAGGTTTGAGGTAGCTGCTTTCGCTCTCATGTTCTACCTCTGCAATATGTCTCATTAATTAAATGACGAAACGCATATGCTACTGAAGCAAAGTTCTTTTTAATTTATTTATTTTCTGGGAACTACCGAAGAAAAGTTGAAGAACCATAAGTCAGATTCGCTAACTTTGAAAGAACAGATCAGATCAAAGCTCGGTCATGTATGAAGGAAGTTAAATTTTGGAACAAGAAAAAACCATCTTCTGCAGAACCATCTCATACAGTGCAAGAGGTTTGATGAGGCAGACAGGCGGTACAAGGAAGCTAAAAGGAGGCTAAGCGAGAAACATAACTGCATGCCCACAACATATGTATGTTTTGAACAGTACTCGTTTTTCCCAAATGAATATGATACATTCGACCAATAATAACGATTATCTAGCATGTGTTTCAAAGAAGCTAAAGAGAAACATTCAATCAACATCTACCATGTGTTTCAGTCAGTAATATCTAACATGCTGGCCATCGAAGAAATGCTTGCTAGGACATCTATATGGCGCCATTGCCGCCGCGCGTCGGGCACAGTACCACTCGAGGTTGTGGCGGGAGAGATCAAAGGATCTCCTTACGAAAAAGGAACCAGAGAGCGGAAAGGTTCTAAAACACAAGAGAATAAATCAAAGGTTTCCTGGCTGCTTACTTAGTAGTCACGAATAACATCCATCCAAGCTTGATAATTATGAAACAAGTCAAGGATACATCCGATTACCTAATTTAAGGGGGGAGATTTCCTCCTCACAAAAAAGGGTTCCTCGCAACATTAACTACGAGAAGCCAAATCCTAGGTCTGGCCATGAGGCCACTCATCCTTATCCACTTCTTCCCTGCTGAGCACCTTCAGTGCTGAGTGCGTCGGCTGCACGCTTAACCGATTCATTTTCTGAAGAAACAAGATTCACAAAAGAGAAAAGTGAGGGGCAAACTCAGAAATAGAAGAAAAAAAAGAAAGGAGCAAAGTGTTGATGCGACCTGATGCTAAAAAACCAAAAAAGAAAAGGTAGGAAGTACCTCTTCTAAGCAGCGGTTAATATCTGCAGCAAATATCTGTGAGTAGCGACTTCCAAGAGCGGACCACTCCAAGAAGTTTCCACTATACATGTCGATGCTCAGCTCATATAACCCTGTGACTTCCCACTTCCCACGCTGATGCTTCCACTCAAACTCAGTAACAGTCAGGTTAGTGACAGCAAGGTTTTGGCTATTAATGCTAATGACGGGAGAACTGGCAATGTGCAGCAGCTTCTTGCTATCATCCTTGGAGATTGGAAGATTGTCCAAGAGGTCTCCCATGCACAAGGATGGCGCTGAGTGCTTCTGCCATGTCCAGTGGTTCGTGAGTGGGAACTTGAGAGTCCATGTCGTGAGCACTGTATCACCGATGGGGAGGCCTTTGATATAGCCGTCCATGCAGGCAAATAAGATGGTCTCAGGGTCCATGCAGATCATGGTGCGGTACTCCTCCGCCAACCTCTCCCGAGACAGAAGGTCATGCTCCATGGCGCATTCCTTGGGCAATGGGATGAAGCGGAAAACCAGGCGATCATCATCATCGGTGCCAGCGGCGAGCGTGTCGATGTGATCGCAGACCAAGATCCCTGTCCGAAGGTCAACCCAGCAAAGCGAGGTGGTCGAAACAGCGAACACCATGTCTGCGCGGAAGGAGTAGGTGGGCATGTCGTCCTTGCCTTCATCAGAAGCAGGGATGGGGAGTTGTAGCACCTCTTTCTGCACCCACCGGGCCGTCGGCGAGCGGGCCGGGGCCAGGAGACCACCAGAAGAAGAGGGTGGCCCTGTTGGAGGCGAGGTGGGTTCGGGTGTCCTGATGGAGGAAGAGCTCGACGAGGACGTAGTCGCTGGAGTTGTTGTGGCGTAGGACAGCGACCCCGGTCCCAATGCCGCAATGAGACATGGTGGTGATACAGGTGGTGCGCAGAGGCGGGATGATGGCGACCGAGTTGGCGCAGGTGTCGAGCACCAGGTAACACCCCGGCGAACATGGAATCCCAGGACGGTAGGCACCGAGGTAGAGCGCGAGCAAGCTGCCGTGACTGCTTGAGATGAAGCCGGAGAAAGGGTAACTCCACAGGTGATGACCGGGTGGCCAGGAGACCCCAATGGTCAAAGAATTCACGGTGGCGACAGAGCCTGTGAGCTGAGGGAAACGAGGGTCGATGCCGTCCAAAACCTCACGGTAGTAGGAACCTGGAGGCGACCGGCTCCTTGCGCATCGTGCCAGGGGCTGCAGGGCGGTCACGGAGGATGGCGTACGCCGGCTCCTCGACCTCCGCCCGGTACCGTATGATCTCCGCATCGATGGCGTCCTGTTCTTGGTCTTCCCTCTCTTCTTCGTCGCTGCACTCCGGGAGGGCGTCGAGGACGGCCTTCAAGCTCAGATTAAACGACAAACCTCCAGTTTCTTTGATCACCTCTTTTTAAGTCGTCGACGAATCGCACGTAGCGGTCTACCAACACCATGCGTGGTGCTCCTCGTCCAGACGGCATGGGTCCTGGTAGTGTTGGACACGGAATGCCTTGTCGCAGTGGATCCACCGGGCGACGAACAACGAGAGGAGCCGGGATTAATTGGTTTTTTTCCTAGCTAAGGTAGAAAAACATGCGACACATGATCTCTATCTCTGTCTATGTATCTTTTCTCCATCGATCGCATCCTAATCGGTATCGTATTATTCGTGCTTCCATCATACCGGATCGGAGATGGTGTTGATCTCCATGTTTGTCCGCCTTTTCCGCCGATCATGCACTCCGATCCGCCTGATGCTATCGTCGTACGTCAACATTATATTGTCTCACGTCCAAAGAACAGCCGCGTGCTAGGGTCGGTCTTCGATTGAGGTCTATGTGCAGCCTCCTGGCCGGTGGCGGCTAGAGCGCATTATATTAGGTCGCGTATTGCAGGCCACCAACGCATCCACCGCCATCTTGCTCTTCGTGTCCCGGGTATATTAGCATATGCACACTTCTAACCGGAATCTTTGATGGTGATTGTTTCAGTTCTTGTTTATTTTTATTCTTGCTCTCTTTTTTTTCCTTCCTGTTTTTTCTCTTCCTGATGGGAGGGTGTGGTTCATGCGTGCGGTGATTAGATAAAAACCTAACAGTACAGAAGAGGCACGAAAGTTCATAAAAGGAACTATCTTGTTCGATAGTCCATAAAAACCTAACCTTTCATGCCGTGAAAAGTGGAGTTAGAAAAGATGGATGGGACAAAGTTGAAACAACACCTTAATTTCTTGATGTTTTACTTACTAAAAGACCACTAAAGTCATGCATAAACCCTCAGTGATTAGATTTTGTTTCAAAATTCACTTTATTTTAAGCAGAAACCTGAATGATGGATTTTTGGATAGTTCATAAATTGTTCTATCGTCCTCTTCAAACCTGGCCCAGCTTTTAATCTCAATTAAAGTGAAACATGCAAAATTGCCTCAAGTTCTAAGGATTTTCCAGTGCTTATCACTTCTGAAATTTGGTGGTCTAACTTGTACCGAACTTCCAGATTTTGAGGCTTCTGTGATCTTTGTAAAGTGGAGGTCTAAATTGAGACCGAGGGGAAAATTTAAATTAATTGGTAGAGCTTCAACCTTTTCATCTGATTTGGCTATTAACTTTCTATGTCTTCATTTAGAATTAGTTGCAAAATCAGATCACATTGATTGTTTTGAAATACCTGATTTGGTTTGGCAGTTGGAACCCTGTGTTGCCATTGATCTGAGTTGTCTGGAGCAGAGTTTTTGGCCTCGCAATAACGTCCCACTATAATTGTTCCTGAAACATGTTTATTTCCACCAGATGATTTTTATAAGTTCTTAGCCATTGGTCACAAATGACTCTCACTCAATGCGACATTTGATTGCCGGTGGCCTGCTGGTATACCACCCACTGACCTCACCTAATATTAGTAGTATTCCGCGGATCCACCTACTTTGTGGAGTACTCCATTACTAGTACGCAACGCACTGGATAGTACTAATACTAATCTACCCTATAATTCACCAACTACACTCCTACATACCTCATTCATCAAATCTAACGATCTATAATCATCTAATCTAATGGTTCAGATTGTGCCACGTGCCACCTCTCTCCCCTCCGCACGCACCTTTCCCCTCCTCTCTTGATCACGCATCCTCTCCTCCTCTCTCAGATCGCGCACCGCCCTCCTCTCTCGGTCACTCCCATGATCCACGCCACCACCACCGCAGCGCCGATCCACGCCACCGCCGCCGCCGCACCCTCCTCTCACGGTCGCTCCTCCAAAAACCACCGCCGCACTCAGCCACCACGATCCACGTCGTCGCCGCCGCAGCCCTGATCCTCTCCGCGCCTTCTCCTACGCTGGTCGAGATCTCCGTCCCCATCACCTGAGTTGCGGAGGTCCGCGCCGCCAAAACTCCGTCGTGTCGACCTACATTCACCATCCCCGTCGCCGTCGGCCACCTCCTCTACGCCCGTCCCTACCACGAAGACCGCCTTCTCCTCGCCTGCATCGAACACTTGAAGGTCTCTGCCTCCCGATTCCATCCCCGATCTCCCAAATCCCAATCCCTAACTATTTGAATTTCAACGGAGAAGCCCAAATTCGTATATGATGTTTGATTGCTGGATATCCCTAGAAATTCGTTTGTGAGGTTTTGAAGTTGTCAAGTCTTTTGGTAGCCATTCATTTGTGTACCAAGTTTGCAACATTTACTAGGAAGGAGAATTTATTGTGATTGGGCTAGCCTTGCCGCAGCTTGCTTTCAGTGAACATATATAAGTAAGATTGTCTTATCCTTCATAATAACAACCTCTGGCACATGTTCTGCATTTCTGTCTTTAGGTTCTACAAGCAAGCTTAAGTCTGGATGTCTGGAGTAGGCAACCATATCAGCGTTCTACATGTGTTTCGTTCTTCTTAGAAACTTTCCACACTCCAATTTCATCGATATTATATTTTTCTTAATTTATTGAATTCTGAAGATTTAACTTGGTTACTGGCTTACTGCATGCTATGCAAGTTTAGATGATCCTTTTTAATCAAAGACTGCCAGCATATTTATGGGTCAAAGTTCCATGGCGCATACCGTCATCGGTCGTCCACCACACAAAGCTCCCTCCAACGGCGTTCCACCTCTGCTCTTCTGCGCTCTGCTTTCGTTGGCAGCTGCTTCATTATGTAGATGGCTGGCTGGGTTGGCTACTTGGCTGGCTAGATTGGAGATAAGATACTCCTTTTTGGGAGTGGGGCGAGAGGAGGAGAGACGGAGGCCGTCCGCTCCGGTGGCCCACGCGGGGACCCGGACACGCGTACGCTGCCGATGCGGGGTGACGCGGCCAACACTCACCGCGCACATCCCTGCAATCTCTACACGCCCGACACGGAATCGGTTCGCCGCATCCCGTTGACGTTACGGTCCGCATATCCTCCCCCGAGCCCGCTGTTCTTTGCTGCCTTCGATTCTCGAGAATCTTTACGACTGTAGTTACCATGTGCCCATGCGTGTGATGCACGTTGAACTTTTTGCTGTTAAATTTGTTACTGGCTGTGATACCAGGTTTCTACTAGATTACTAGTACTAGTATAAGATGTGATGTGTGTGCTGTGTAATTGAGACAACAAAAGGCCCTAGATGTAAATCATGCTTGATGTATGGTTTCTTTTTCAGGAGAGTATCCTTGTTGTGTTCATCTGCATCTTATCTCTCTCTCCCAAAAGGAAAGGGAAATTATCGAATTAATCACCTCGTAGATAGCTGGAAAAGTGTGTAAACCAGCCTCTTCTTTTGGTTAACTTTCCACCTCTTCCCATGGTATCATCACCACAAATTCCCTTGTAACGGCGGGCTCAAGCTGACCTTTTTAACCAAGTAAACACATGCTGATTCAGTTCTCCTCTTGCACTAATCAGTTTCACTGTTTGAGATAGAGAATCATCCTACGCAGTACACTTTATGTGGAGGATAAGTTCGGTTCGGCACGATCGATTAGCGCATCTCTACTACATGACCGGGCAATCAATGGATCAAATCCCATCTCCACTCCTCTTCTCTTCTCATCCCAAAGAGAGAGACAGAAAAAAAAAAAGCACTGTGCTAATCTCTAGTATTAGTAGTAGGTATTCCTTCCCCAAAATTAGTGGTACTACCCAGTCCCACGGAGATTAGTAACGACGGCGAGGAGGGGCGATGACGTACTCACCGCAGTTGGCGATCTTGACCTCCACCTTAGTGGTGCCGCTGATAGACCCCACCGCCGCTTCGATGGCCTTGACGTTGTGGAAGCCGGAGGTGACCCGGCCGAAGACGACGTGGTTGCCGTCGAGCCAGGGGACGGGCTTGGTGCAGATGAAGAACTGAGAGTTGTTGCTGTTGGCGGACCCGTTGGCCATGGAGAGCAACCCCGCGCGGTCGTGCGGAATCAGGAAGTTCTCGTCGGGGAAGGTCTTGCCGTAGATCGACTCGCCGCCGGTGCCGTTGCCGTTGACGAAGTCGCCGCCCTGCCACATGTACTCTGGGACAATGCTGTGGAAGACGGAGCCCTTGTAGTGGAGCGGCTTCATGTTGACCCCCACGCCCCTCTCGCCGGTGCAGAGGGCGCGGAAGTTTTCCGCGGTGAGGGGGGACCACGTCCGCGTACAGCTCCATCTCGATCCGGGCCCGCCGGCCTGCCGCCGACGGTCAGGTCGAAGAACACGCGAGGGTTTTGTGGTGCCCAGGCCATCTTCCTTGCTAATTGCTTGTGCTTGTAGATGGGTGGTAGTCTCATCACCAAGGAGGAGCAGATAGAAAAGATTAGGCTGCTGGTAACTGCGAGCAGAGCAGCACTTGCCTCACGTCTCACTGACAATGCAGGCCACGACGAGGCCCTCCTTTGGTGGGTCACTCTAGTCTACCCGCCCCGTGCCATACCTCCTTGGATTCTTCTGCAGCTAACTCGGGGTGGACACCCGCGGTAACTACGGTTTGGTTTACCAGTGGACGGATATTTCGGTGGACATGGCTGATTGGCGCATACGCGCTGGAAACGTATCTCGCGCGCACGCAGAAACGCGGGGTGGGGACAGCGTCCGTACCGTACGGGATACGTACGTTGTACGTTGTTCTTTTTCCTTAAAAAAAAGGTTGTTTTCTTTTTTTTCTTCAAAAAGTGTGTCAACTCAATCTTTTTTAAAAAATGACGAAATTCTATTGAAATATTTATAACTTTAAACTTAAAAGTAAAAATAAATTAATTAAATTCTAAAAACTTTCAACTCAAATTTCAAATACTTTCGATTCAAATTTCGAAAACTTTCCACTCAATTTTTGAACAAGCAAAACGAACCGCATACTTATCTCTAAACTTTGCTTGTTTGAGCTCTCATCGCAACATTACACACATGAGCCATTACAGTAATTAATACAGTTAGTGAGACATCAATCGTAGTTTGTACGCATCGACTATGGCGCAGCAGCATCAACAAACCAGCGATATCAAGCGCCTGCACTGCAAGCAGGATCCCAACCAAAGCACTGGAGGAGGGGTGGCGGAACGGCGCGGGGAGGGGCATGTGCGGTTTTATTTCGGTTTCCTTGGTTTTTCTTTCGTTTCTTTTGTTTTTTCAATATATGTTTTTAATATATACAAATACAAACTTTGTATTCGTACATATACTAACTTTGTATACGTGTATATATCTTTCTTTTATACAAATATATATATTTATCGGTGAAATGATAACCGTGGTACCTCTTTCCCCCGGATCTTAACACATATCTTCTTTTAACCAAGAAATAAAGTGATAATTAAGTCATCATTAAGTTAAGTCGCGTATCAATGAACAGGGGTGTGGGGCCCACTTCTAGAGTAAAGTCCAGGGCCCCTGCTTATGTTAAGGAGCCTGTGGGATCGGGGTCCCAGCTCAGCCTGGGATCCTGTCCGGCATCAGAGGTAGTCTGCCGCTACTATGTATGCCGTCAACCTTCTATCAACCAGATGGATGATACAGGCGTCCCCGCTGTCCCCGGTCGGGGCGGCCGGAGTGTTCCACACGGTGATGGTCACGAACACCGACGGCAGCTCGAGCGGCCACTGCGGACAGTGGCTGCGTGAGGCGCCCATGTCGTCCGCGCCTTCTCCACCTCCACTCAACGACAACCACGACATCTCACTGGTTGTGTCGAGCCCGGTGGCCATGAGCACCGCCGACGATTCGGGTAGCCATTCTGGTCCGCCTCCACACAACGAGGTCCTCGGTGCCCACGATGACAACGGCACCCGTGCCGGCGAAGACGAACCTGCGCGAATTGATATGCTCTTCACCAAGCCACAGCCGGCGGTGCTGCCGGCATCGCCGACACTGCACAAGCCAGCAAAAAGCATAAGGAAATCCATGTCTTTCAACTTCTCTAATGTTCGTCGCAGTCGCCGTCTTGCAGGAAAATCAACGGCGCCAACGATGGAGCGATGCCAGCGGGTCCTGTGGAAGCGGTTGGGTCTCCTCAAGGACAACACCTCCCTCGACACCATTCTCACAGAATATGTGGTGATGTTCCAGGGTCCTGCCGGATCACGTCATCACGGCGCTCACCGACATCTTCGACATCAACCTCAACGGCGGCGACGACGACACCAATCGCCACCGCATCGACAACGCCCTCTTGGTGGTAGCCGGGGAAGGGGTCGCCGACCTAAACGAAGAGGTGGCCGAGCCGACCGCGCTGACATGCTAGTGCGGCATTTCGTCGAACAGGGGTCGAGTGCCCACCTTTCGTGTCCACCAGTGGCACTGTATCTTCCTTTTATGTTGTACTACGATAAGACCTTATTCCTCGTGTCGCTGTTATCGTCGAACTCCATGGGAACTACAGTTGTGATGTTATTTGTGTCGTTAATCGGCATGCAACGATTATTGTTTCTCCTCTCCAACGTCTCCCGGAACTGGCTAGCCGCTCGCTTAAGGCAAGATACGACTTCGACAACCATGCTGAGAGCTATGAAACAAAGAGAGGAAACACCTCCTCCAAATGACATTGCGACACCTTGAAATCCTAAGTTGGAACGTTAGAGGCCTAAATCCGCCAGCGTGGGTAGCCACTAAAGGTGTGTTTGGTTGCTAGTATGTAGGTTGGCTCGCACCAGCGGATGCAAGCAACGCGTGTTTGGTTGCTCGCACAGGCTAAGGCGCATGCTTTGAGAGAGAGTATGACAAAAAAAATTTGTCCGTGCTTGTTGACGACCAAATTTGGTAATTCAAACATCGGAGATAAAGATGGAATCGAAGAGGATTGAAGAGATAAGATCGTATCGGAAAACAGAGTGAGAATCGGCTGTAGTCCGAATCGGCTGTGAACTGGATCGGCAGAGTCAGAGTCGGACTAGGTTAGCCGATTGAGCCGATTTCGATGATATGACTCGGTGTACGTCATCGGGTTGTGTTAGTGTGTTTCATATGGATTGCCATGCATGGATAGAGTCCTGAGGAGGCAATTGTATCTATTAGTTAGGATATTTTATGTAATTTCCTTATAGATATTCTCGGTAAGAGTCCGCCTAAGGGACTTGTTCGTTAGTTGGATTTGTAATAGGTTAATATGAATCGTGTCCGCAATGGAAAATGTTTGTATTTTCGGGTATAAATATAATCCCGAGGTCTTGTAAATAATAACAACAGACGTTCAATCAATCTCGGCGCATCGCCACCTTTGTTTCTTATTTTCGACAAGCTTGTGCTCTCGAGTCGTAATGCATCAATTTGATCTTCGGCGAGAAGGTATATCTTGTCATGGCAATTTGCATCATTGGGATTAGTGCTTACATCTTTACGACACTCTAATTCTATCTTGCAAATTCCACGGTTATCATATACGTCATATAGCTTAGATCAATAATGCTATCTTCAATATCGGCTAGATCTGTTTTAGGGTTTCGACAATATCGGCTAGTTTACTTTATTGATTCATGCTATATGATGTATCTACCATCCTGATTTGATACTTATTGATTTGTTACATGTTATGCTTCTTTTATGCTTAATGCTGCATTTGTTCAGTCCAACCTATTAAGTTGTTTTAGAATCATGATCTATAACATGTTTTACGATTGTCAATAGGGATAGCATCGGAGTTTCAGCCGATCTTATCTATTTAGAATGTTTGACATGGTTTTATGCTTTGTTTAATGTTCTGTATCTAATCTTTAATGCTTTATCATGAGTTTATATCGGATTTACGACCGATATACGATTAAATCTAGATGTCGGCTATGACATCAGTCTTATGTGATCGTTATTTCATGTTGCAATAGACTTAAGTAATTTATACTGTCTCGGTTCGGTCCGATCTATACCAATTGCTTATTTCTATAGTAATACTGATCGAATAATTGCATAAAGCTAATATCTACAGCCGATATACTAGCATTAGGGTTATTTTCATGCTTATTCATATACCTTACAGCCGATTCATGCTTTATTGCATCGGCTAGGTCACATACGATACGAAATCGGCCCTATGACCGATTGTCTATCGTTTACTAATATTCTTTGCATATTTCTTGTTGATTGCAGGATCAAATCAACTGGCACGCCCTTGAACCTAAAACCTTAATTTTGGACCTGCACTAGAGTAAAGTAAACCTCTCAGGCCAGTGTGTGTTTTTTGCATCAACAGTGCCGTCACTGCAAGAATCAGAAATTGGTGGTAGATCCTGGTGAAATATTGGGACACATAATGCAGCATGGATTCACCGCCAATTACAACGTTTGGACATATCATGGGGAAATCGTTGATCCCCAAGATGATGATGAAAATTCAAGTTTCGAGATGAATGAGGCCGAGAACTTGGTAATCGAAGACATGTCCTGTGAAAGGATAAATGTAGATGTTTGCACAAATGGTGATGATTTTGAGGGTGGTTTTGATCTGGAGGATATGTTACGCCATGTTGAACCAGAGGATCTAGCTGGCAGATCACGCGGGTTAGACCATTGGCAGGCATTGGAGAAGGCATCGAAGGATCTTCTTTACGATGAAGCGGAGGGATGTGATAAGGATTTCACAGTATTGCGTTCAGTGCTTGAACTTCTGAGATTGAAGGCTAAACACGGATGGTCGGACACAAGTTTTAATGATCTAATGAGTTTGTTGAGTATGTTGCTTCCTAAGCCTAACTTTATACCATCGAACACATATCAAGCGAAGAAACTCATATGTCCTTTAACTCTTGGTGTTGAAAAGATTCATGCTTGTGAGAATCATTGTATATTATACCGTAAAGAATATGCGGACTTGGAGAGCTGCCCAACATGTGGCATAGGTCGGTATAAAACAGGAAATGGGCCCGTTGATAGAGAGTTTATCGAACCAGATTCATCGGAGCATAAGGAAAGAAAGATTCCGTCAATGGTGATGTGGTACCTACCAATTAAGAATCGCTTGAAGCGTCTGTACTCAAACCCGAGTGATGCTGAGTTGATGAGATGGCATCAAGAGAGTCGAAAGACAGATGGTATGATTCGACATCCTGCAGACGCTCGCCAGTGGAAGACATTCGATGCAAAACACCCAGAATTTGCTAAGGATCCAAGAAATGTAAGGTTCGCGTTGAGCACTGATGGAATGAACCCGTTTGGTGATTTAAGTAGCTCACACAACACATGGACAGTTCTTCTCACAATGTATAATCTTCCGACGTGGATATGTCAAAAACGAAAATATATTCTTCTCACTATCCTCATACAAGGTCTGAAGCAACCTGGAATCGATATAGATGTTTTTCTAGAGCCTTTGATGGAGGACATGGAGGAGCTATGGAAGGAGGGGTTACGACTGTGGGATGAGCTATGTTTTTAACATCCTATTTGAATTGTCAAACACATGTTATTATGTAATATTGATGTTTATTATATTTGTTATCTCTATGTAAATTCTTCCTAGATAAATATTGCAGGTTATGATGCTTACCACTTGACCAATATGCATGTGTGAATATGGATGTTATTTCTGTAAAATATATGTGAATGGCATATGTGAATGGGGATGCTGGGATGTGTATATGTGAATGGCGTATCTGTTTCTGTTATTTTGCAGCGGGCATGGCTAGCACAGGTCTAAGGCTAGCCAAAAAACAATATTTATTTTTTTTGTGGTCATACTCATCGGTGACGGGCTATAAGTTAAAGCCCGATTGATTTATAGTCAACCGTGACGGGCTGTAATTTAAGGACCGATTGAGAATATAGTAATATGTGACGGGTTATAGTTGAGGCCCGATTGAGAACAATAGTCATTTGTAACGGGCTTCTGTTTAGGCCCGTTTGAGAGAGACAGTCATCCGTGACGGGCGCTAGTTAGGGCCCGATTGAGATAGGTCATTCGTGATGGGCTCTAGTTTGACTTGTCGTCTAGGTCAAAGCTATCGGTAACGGGCATTAGTTGAGGCCCGATTGAGATAACTTCATCCGTAACGGACCCGTTTTAGATGATTCCTCACATCACTGACCTCTACGCTGTGTCGGGCGCCATACCCGACACAGATGTGGGTTGCAGCCCGACACAGATGAGGGTTACCGTTGTAGTAGGGGTTTCAAGGCGACGTTTCTTTGCTCCATGTCTTCTAGGATTTGTCTCGCTACTTCCTCCGCTGACTGCACACTTCCTCGGAGGGTTCTTGAGTTCCTTTGCATTCAAATATGCGACCAGAATCCTGAAAATCGAGACCCTAACCCTAGAATCCAGAAGCTGCCATTGTCATCGTCATTTTCATCCTCATTGCTTGAAGCCGCCGGCGGATCCTCGCATGGGAGGGGGAGGGGGCGCCAGATCTTCACCTCCCGTCATCGCCGCTGCCGCTCTCGCTTGAGCCCGTCATTGCCTCATCGGGAGAGGGGTGGGAGAAGCCCATCAGGAGGAGAGGAGTAGGATAGTTGGAGAGGGAGTGTGAGGAGTGAGTTGGAGGAATGGATGAGAGACGCTCAAGGGAGTATTTAGTGGGAAAGAGAGGAAGGGAGAAAAAAAGAGTAGGAAGAGAGAGGGGATGTTTTCACATGTGGTTTTTGAACCGTGCTCGGGGGATCGATTTTTTTTGTACGCTGGAGCAGTTATGGTCCTCCAGCGAACTAAAGGGGTTTCGTCCGAAAAAATTGGTTATGTAGTAGTGATGTTTTCAAAACTGCTCCTGTCTCAAAGTTAAATTAGAAAGACAAATATATTTTGGGACTGAGAAAATATGGTTTTAACTTGAACCATAAGAAGTGGAGTTCTATTATATTTACTTTTAAAAAAGGATTACAATGACATGATCATATATGTTAAATATATAGTTAATGTTATTTCTCTCTTTTATAACTAAGTTACATCACCTTAATTGTTTGGAGCTTTTGAATGGTCTAAATTGTCTTCCTTCTTCCTCTTTCCTAATTGAGTCATATCACTTTATTGTAGCCTTGAATAATCATTCACGATCCAAATCATCATCCTTATGTCACAAACTAAATGATCTTAATTTTGCATAGCTTTTTCTAAAATTAACCAAAAGTGCATATTGTACCGTGAACGTAAGATCGCAATGTCTAGTTAGAAAGTAAAACTACCGTATTTCTGCTATTGTCATATAAATATTCCTGCAACGCGGGGTTTCATATTGTTCTAAGCTAAGCTAATCATGCCACCTAAACACGGATAATTCAAACATGCATCATCATTATTGCGGGCTGTAGTGACCACTCCACCATCACCTTACATAAATACTAAACCATTATTCTTACTGTTATTTAAATCGAATACCCGATTACCATTTGAAAGTACTTAAGATAACATTACTTGATGAAAGAGGTAAAGTTTAATTATTTTTAGTCTCCATCCAAGCTCACTCTAATTAATTATGAAAAGGTACCACACATAAGCTGATATGCACGAGAGATGAGATGATGAACCGTACCATGTGCGGTTTCTAAACGTGAAGGAACAAAATCTCTTTGTCATACCAAATAATGCATGTATTTATAGCGATACAGATTAGACATTTTATATTTACATGAGTTGGTAACCCATGGATGCCCATATACAGTGTAGTACTAATCACGATTAATAAGAGCATTTGTTAATTAGTTTAATCGGCGATGGGTGTGGAGTGTGTGAGGGGGCTTGTGTCTCGTTGGGTTGGAGCGGGGAACTGGGGATAACCGAGTTGTACAGGGACCGAATCGCAAAAAGGCCCGCCACATTGGACGATGGATAAGTGAGGAGAGGAAGGCGAGAAGGAAAAAAAAAAAAAAGAAGAAGAAGAAGTCCCCGACGCGAGACGATACGAAGCCATCCCATCCCCACCCGTGTTCCCCCCTCCTCACCGCGTGCGGCGGTGTTGACCCACCCTTCCTCCCTCCCCTCCACCCTCATCAGCGCTGGCGGCGCCGGAAGCGTCCCCTGGATCCCTCGGCGGCGGCGGCGGCGGCGGCGGTGGCGCACGGTTATGCCGAGAGGCACCCAGGTCGATTCCTCGCTCGGTCGTTCCACTTCCATATTCAAATTTGGGCTGCTTCGTCGGCGTGGTTTGGCGCGCTCCGAGATCCGGGGAGGGGGTGGTGATCGGGTGATTCGGAATTTCGGATCCATGCGGGATTTTGGTTAGAATTTCGAGGGAGCTTAGAAGGGCTGTTTTGGGGCGGTGCATCATGCAATCATGCTATGCTTTGTCTGGATTGAATTCTACGGGATTTGGCCTTGTTGGTTCCATGTGTGTGGGATAGGGTTCATTGTGTCGATTCATGCTAGCTTGAATTGCAGTTCCCGCGGATCCATCATGGTCATGCCCGATTCATGCAAAGTTGGACATGAGTACATGACATGTGTGTGATGTTCAATTTCATGGATTGGAAGGGATTGACAACTGATTATACATTTACTCTAGCTCTCGTACCTTTTCTTTTTTCATATCCTATTGCATGACATCATTCTTTTAATTGTGCCAGAAGCGAGAATCCATTTAATCCGTTGTAATCAATAGATATGGTGAGTCAATTTATCATTGTTGAGGTCATTGATTATTTTTTTTTTGGATGCATCGCATGGAATCAAGGTCATACTGTTTCTCGGATGAAAGTTTATATAGACTCTGTGTGCTGTGCTTTCATGCCCCTAGGCGTCATGAATCGACACATACATGTGATGTCTAATTTCATGGGTGCTTTGATGCTCTTAGGTAGCATGAATCGGCACATCACATGATGCCTAATTTCATGGGTGCTTTGATGCTCTTAGGTAGCATGAATCGATAAATGCCCTCTTCTCACTTCTTCACTATATTTTCCCCTGTTACTTCACTGACAAATGTTTTCAACCATGGCTGTGCTGCTTAATTATTTATATTGACTTTGCATACCTTTGCAGGTTCCAACACCGTGCATTGCTGGGGTTATAGCATTCTCAGTAAGGATATGGAGTACAGCCTCTACACCACAGGTTCCTCTGTATCGCACATCTCGCTGCTTGAGGAAGTTCTTGGCTGGAGGTTTTCTCTTTATGGACTCTTCGTCGTTATCTCTTTTGTCAACTGCACCTGAAGATCACACCTCATTTAGCAGCCGTCTTGCCTGGTCCCATGCCATTGCACATTAGAATCGACTAGTGATTGCAATGCAGCTGTAGCACATTTCTTTGAGCATGGTGCATCTCATTTTCTGGCATCTCTCCGGTAATTTTTGTTGTGGCACTGATCAGCCAGCAAAAGTTACCATCAGAACTTCTTTGGACAATCGGATCTGACATTAGATCTTTATTGTCAGACTTAATCTCTAGGTATGTTTTTAATTTGAGAAGCTTATAGCCAGATATTTAAATGGAATGTGTTTTCCTAGTCTTATGCTTATCTTGCTCTCAGCAGGTTCTGGTTTTCTTTGCTTCCGTTTGCTCTCTTCTCCCCTATCACTGCGCGCTTTTTGTTTGATCATCCCAAGATTTGGTGTGCCCTACACAGTTCTTTGTCAGGCTTCGTATTTGATGGCGTAACAACCGGTATGCTTGAAATTTCTACTTAGGCATGTACTTTTACATGGTTCAGTCACAGAAAAAATAATACTAATATATACTGTAATTATTTATGTTAATCAGCCTATTTGTATTTTTTATTTCTTCCAATCTTCTAATCTATTTGTTGTACTTCCAGAGCAAAGTTCAAGTTTTTTGTCTGAGTATGGGTATTGCTTATAGAGCTTTCACAAAAGTGTTGAGTGGCTTTGGTGATCTACCCTACAAAGGCATTTCAGCAATATGCATATGAGTCTTGTTCACAATTATAGGACTCTTCTAGAATAAGACTAGCTTTGCTCTCCAGCTAGTAAAAATGGAGAGGTAAATAACACCTCTTCTTTCAGATGTTCAGTGTGTGTGTGTGTGTGTGTGTGTGAGGGCCCCTCTCAGATGTACAAGAGCTTGTACCTGCTAAGTGCTAACTTCTTTCCTGCATCATGATTCAGGTATAAGATTATTAAGGAAGTTGGTGACGGAACTTTTGGGAGTGTTTGGCGTGCAATCAACAAAGAAAGTGGTGAAGTGGTATGCCACTCTGCTTGCACTAATATTTGTTTGTGTTATATCTTATTCTCTTTGTTTTTTCAGTACGTAGGCAGTTTGGCTGCTTGTTTATTGCTGCACTGGAGTTTAGTGTGCTAGGTGATTACTTTATTTTGTAGCAATTAAATCTGAATTAAGATGGTGCTAACTCCTAAGGATCATGAACTATCTTACGGAAAAGAAGTGACAATGATTTGATAGATGCCTTATCCATGGCATATTTCCTTGACATATTAGTAACATATATCTGGCCTTGGCAGGTTGCAATCAAGAAAATGAAGAAAAAATATTATTCATGGGAGGAGTGCATCAATCTCCGTGAAGTGAAGGTGCTTTATTATGCAACATGTGATCAAGTTGATCGTGATACCTATTACATCATTAATATATTTTTTGTGTGCATGTGTATGCCAGTCCTTGCGAAGGATGAACCATCCAAACATTGTGAAACTCAAGGAAGTCATAAGGGAGAATGATATGCTATTCTTTGTTTTTGAATACATGGTTAGTATTTCTGATTCTGTTGTTTGTGATTTGTTGTTTGTAACCTCTGAAGTGATTGAAGTTTTATTTGTTTTAAATGGTGATTTTAGGAATGCAATCTCTACCAGCTGATGAAGAACAGGGGGAAGCCCTTTTCGGAGACTGAAGTCCGAAATTGGTGCTTTCAGATATTTCAAGCTTTGAGTCACATGCATCAGCGTGGATATTTTCACCGTGACCTTAAGCCTGGTATGACTTATTGGCTGTTATTTTTCAAACCTCGCATGCTTTTTAATGCTTGGACCCAGGAGTTGTTTATGATCTTCTGTTGTGCAATGCAGCATTAAGTGATAATGACGTCAAAACATGTCTTTTACTGTATGGTATTTTGTTTAGCTGAGAGATCAGCTGCTATTGAATATTTGTGGCTGTTATTTTTCAAACCTGGCATGCTTTTTAGTGCTTGGGCCTGGGAGTTGTTTATGATGTTCTGTTGTGCAATGCAACATTAAGCGATGATGATGTCAAAAGCATGTCTTTTACCGTATGGTATTTTATTTAGCTTAAGAGATCAGCTGCTATTGAATATTTGTTGATATAAGCATGAGGTCTTCAGACAACTCAAGAATTCTACTTAATTAGTGCTGTATAATGGGGGACAATGCATTTAGCTGTTGATCAGTTTCACTGACACTGACTGAAACGTTTTTATTTGTTGCAACAATCAATTTTGCATCGATGATGCTTCATGCTTGAAGTGTGTTTCAACAAGCAATTTTGTATTGACTCTGATCTGTATCATCAATCAATTTTGCACCTATGATGCTTGAAGCTTTGCTTTGCTACGTTATATCTTGTATTTCAATTCCCATGCTCCTATTATGCAATATGTGGTATATGCATTTTTTAAGGAAGCACTTTAAGCACAGACCTGTAAAAATGCAAACAAGTTGTCCTAAATAATTAGTACTTCGTTAGGTAACTAGTAACTCAAAGGAGGAGCAGATGAGGTCGAAGAAGCAATGGGGCATCAATCTTTTCTAACTTATCTGCAATATGTTCAGTTTGGGATTGACCACAATTATTGTTATTAGCAAATACCAACTATCTTATTGGTTCTGTAACTTTATGATATTTCAGAAAATTTGCTTGTTACAAAGGAGTTAATCAAGGTAGCAGATTTTGGGCTTGCTCGTGAGATTTCTTCTGAACCACCATACACAGAATATGTGTCAACTCGCTGGTGCGCAATGCAGTTCTTATATTTGTTAAACTGTACACACAGCAACAGAATTTAGATAGGGGTATTCATTATCCTTGTTCACTATCAACATAGGTACCGTGCCCCTGAAGTTCTGCTTCAAGCTTCTGTTTACAACTCAGCAGTTGGTGAGTGAAGATTATTTGTGCCTTTATGAGAGTACAATTTGCTACCATTTACAATATGTTTATTTGCTTATTCCCCTGTTCCAGACATGTGGGCGATGGGTGCCATCATTGCAGAGCTTTTTTCATTGCGACCTCTTTTCCCTGGTTCAAAGTATGAAGTCTTTTCTTACTTAATCACATCTGATTATCTTGTTTCTTTGGTTTAAATGTGCGAAATAATTCGAAAGATCAAAGTTCAATCTTAATCATGACTTGAGGGCTAATATTAACCAAGACATACTGTTATAGGTGAAATAGTCACCATCGATCATTTCATCTCCTACTCTAGAAACTACTTATAATGTGAAACTGAAATCTTATGACTGCTGTGATGTGGCGCTATGTGTTTCCAAGTCATTCCTTGGAGAAAGGCCATTCATAACTTTCTTGTTTTCTGTCCGTCAGTGAAGCAGATGAAATTTACAAAATCTGTAGCATTCTTGGTACTCCGAATCAGCGCACCTGGGCTGAAGGACTGAAGCTTGCAGCATCTATTCATTTTCAGTTTCCTCAGGTAGAATATTTTGGTAACTATATTTATACTCCCTAGTTTATGATAAGAGTTATTGGTGCTTAACTGCTACACCAAATTCTTACAGTCTGGAAGCATACATCTTTCGGAAGTGGTTCCCTCAGCAAGTGAAGATGCGATCAGCCTTATTTCAGTAAACAATTAGCAGCTCCAGTATTTTCTTTGTTGTGTAAAGAAGGCCTTGCCTGAAATTAATGGTAAATAACAAGTTACTATCTGCAACAGTGGCTCTGCTCATGGGACCCACAAAGAAGGCCAACAGCAGTGGAGGTTTTGCAACATTCCTTCTTTCAGGTTATTTTTCTGGTTACTTAACATAGTAGTACGTGATGAACTTATTCGTGACATTGTGATAATTGTATAGGAGTATTTACCTTTTTGAAATATCATAATTGTGTTTTTCTTTTACAGCCATGCTTCTATGTCCCCCCTTCACTTCGATTCAGATCAACAGACGGATATGCAGCAACACCACCATCAGGTTTGTCATTATCCTGGAGATCTAGAAACTCATTTTTCATTATTAGAACACTGCTAATGAAGCAATTTGAATAATGAATCTATAGTTGGGGCTAAAGGAGCTGTGGATCAGAAGAATGCTAGGAGATATTCTGTGGGGCCTTTATTTAGTGGGAGACCACCCGTTAATTACTCATACTTGAGCGCAAACACCCCGGCAAGAGCAGGTATACCCATTTAAGATGTTGCTATCATGCTCAGTTCATAGGGAGGATTTGTGGCTGTTGCACCTGGAATTAACAAACTATAATTAACTCCTTGTAGCTGGTGTGCAAAGGAAACTGGAGTTGGATCACCAGGTGAATATGAATTCTTGTCAGGCTCCAGAGGGTAACCATAAACTGACAAAGGCAGAGGCAATGAATCAGCCTTGGTCCAAAACACCAGCAGCAGCAGTAAGGACCAATGGTGAGTGTTCTTCTAAACACAAGCTATAGTGGGTAGTGTACTATACTTGAAATTATTTTTGTCTCCTTTTCGTTGATATCATGCACGTCTCTATTTAACATCACTTCTTTCATCCTCATGTAGGAAATTACTACAGTCAAGAACAGGGCCCTCGTGCGCCTGACATCGCCGAGAAGTTGTCTCAGTTAACAGTGGGCTCCAACAGGGCTCCAAGCTTGGCTTCAGACAAGTTTGTGGACTTGATGGCAAGAACCCATGGGAATACCATGAAGCGGCCTTTGCCTCCTGTGGGAACCAGGACTTGGCACGCCCCAGCTGACCCCTTCCGGCGCCCATACGAGATGCCAGGCGACAGGGCTTTCCTTCCCAGGAAGCTCGTTAGCTGAAGACGACCATGAAACGGATATGCCGCGGCACTCCCCTTCGCAACCCTTTCACCAATATCCTAGTATCCTGAAAAAAAATAAGTTTCAGTGTTGTGTTGTTTCGGTTGTGATACTCCAATAAAAATGGAGATGTGCCTGCCTGCCTGCTGGTAAGTGTCTTGCATGGCATCCATCCTCGACGATGCTAATCCTCAGTGGCATGCAAGCATGGTCGGGCAAGTCTCCATGGAAACCTTCTGTGTTTCGAGCCGAAACTGTGTTTAATGCTAGTGACTCGACGCTTGAGTTGTTTGTGCTCTGCGTTGGCCTGCCTTCTCCCTCAAAAAAAAAAGAGCTCTAAGAATACCCAAAAACCAAACCATCTTAAAAACCGACATAAAAAAACTGAATTGTATTTTTATCTCAGGATCCCGGGTATGTAACTAGTATTTTTTTACTAATAAGCCGTTAGGATAAACACAAGTATAAACAAAACGATGTGTCTTCACCACTAAATCTTCGTCCGTCTGCTGCCTTTGACCTTAAGATGTCTACTTAGGCTGTGTTCTTCTCCCACTCTTCCCAACTCCTCTCCCTCGTTTTCCACGCGCACGCTTTCAAACTACTAAACGGTGTGTATTTTGCAAAAAGTTTCTATATAAAAGTTGCTTAAAAAAATCAAATTAATCCATTTTTGAAAAAAAAATTAGTAAAACCTTAATTAATCACGTGTTAATGGATTGCTCCGTTTTCCGCAATCACTGTGCGCGCTTTGAACCGGATGCTGCGAACACAGCCTTACTTTTTACCTTAAGAAGACGTCTACCTACATCATGTGAATATGTGATACTCCTATATGATATGATAGTGTAGGTGTCTCTACAGTAAAGTGGGTAGTTGGTATATTAAAGGTAAAAATCCTCATATTAAAGGCAAAAATCTCCAAGGATGGAAAATGCCAGCATCCTATATGATATGATATTGTAGGTGTCCCTACAGTTAAGTGGGTAGTTGGTATATTAAAGGCAAAAATCCTCAAGGATGGAAAATGCCAGCACCCTATATGATATGATAGTGTAGGTGTAGCTATAGTAAAGTGGATAGTTGGTATATTAAAGGCAAAAATCCTCAAGGATGGAAAATGCCAGCATCACAAAAGGTGCAAAGCGTTAAGGTGGTGTTTGGGAAATAGGGACTTATTCCAAGTCTTTGTCACATCGGATGTTTGGACACTAATTTGGAGTATTAAATATACACTAATTACAAAACTCATTCCATAACCTTGGACTAATTCGCGAGATGAATCTTTTGAGTCTAATTACGTCATGATTTAACAACGTGATACTACAGTAAACTTTTCATAATTATGGATTAATTAGGCTTAAAAAATTCGTCTCGCAGATTAGCTCTCATTTATGAAATTAGTTTTTTTATTAGTCTATGTTTAATACTCCAAATTAGCGTCCAAACATCCGATGTGACATGAGCTAAAAAGTTTTAGCCCCATCTAAACACCCCCTTAAATCGGCAAATGATGAGAACAAAAGGCATATCATATACACGCAATTGTATCGGAACCTATCCTCGTTGGCTCCACTTATTTCATGATAATGATTTGAGGCTATCAAATCTCATCCTATTCTAACTTAGAGTTTTTTTTTCAGGAATGGAGTCTCTCATAAAACCCATCAAATTTTTGGAGGAAGGACCTAAGCACTAAATATATTTGGAGTTTCTATCTCACCAATTTAATCGATGATCAACCCTCCGACTCATCTTTTTCATCCATAAACTTTACTTACTCCATCCTAAAATAAAATCACAACTTATAAAATTTATATTAACTTTTTAAAATTGCCCATAAGCTTTATTATAGCCCCAACTAGTCTACTCAATCCTTCACCTATCCCGAGAAGGCAGCCTAGTACCTTTACCTTTTCTTCATAATATCCGTGAAAAAAGACTAAGAGTCTGTTTGGTTCAATTCCGCACTCTATCATGCCAAACGGTAGGCGTGCTATAGTTTTAAGGTGAGCATTTGGTTCATGGCACACTTTTACCCCACATATTATAAAAGGTTAATTGGATCCATGCCATTAAAAAACCATTTTAGATGAATGTCATTACTATTCATCTATTCGTATCCATACCATTTGATGCATAAACTTGGAATCATGCCATCATCGTTATGTTTTCCATCCTCTTCCCCAATTTCTTTTTCTTCTCCTCTTTCTCTCTTCCCCTCCTACTGGCCAGCCATGGTAGCGGCGCTGATGCCATCGCCACGCCTACACACTGGCAATACCACTGGTTGCACAAACTAAATGGTGAAGCAAGAACCCAAACACCTAGAATCAAGAACAAAGGAATCAAACAAAGGTAGACACAATTAACTAATTCAGTTGCAAATCTATCAATACCAAAATTCCCGAACAACTCAAAGATTCCAGATTAATGATTCACCACCAATAATGACTCAGTTTAACTAAACTTATTTTGTTGCTTCCTGGGAACAATTTGATCCAACTCATGAATGCTTGAGAGCTTCCACATTCCACTCCATCCATTGAGCTGGTGGGAAGCGCCATACCTAAGTACCCAAGCAGGGAGGTCATATTCCAAGAACCTGAGCCAAAGAAAACCAAGAACCGCTCGAGATCCTACAATAGCAGGATTAGCAAGATAATAACCATTCACTCTTGCAAAGGCACAGCCAAAGGTGTGACGCGACTGACCTTGGCGGTGAAAACGATGGTTATAGCAGAGGAGACGTTGGAGTTACTGCTGCTGCCACCGCCTAGGCAGGAGCCGAGCGACAAGGAGTGGTGCCATTGCTGTGGCCGAACTCCCTATGTCCTCATGTCTTACCGTCGTCGGTGTGTGGGGGCAGCGATGGTGTTCGTGCCGCTGCTGTGGCCGGCCAACATGAGGGGAAGGGAGAGAGGAGCAGAAGAAATTGGGGAAGATGATAGAAAACGTGATGACGATGATATTGTTCTAATTTTGTATATATTCGAATGGTATGGATACAATTAGATGAATAGTAATGTTATTTTTCTAAAGTATCACATTTATAATGGTATGAGTCCAATTAACCCTATCATAAATCTATTTCTTGCCAAATTTTATTCATTGCGGTACCGTTTTGCAAAGTGTGGATGTCATCTAAATATAGCTTGAAACATAAAATATTATTTTTGAACGACACTTACAATATTATATAACGTAGGAAGTATTTCATAAGTATACGTATTGTAACTTTTCATCCATACACAACACTAAACTAAGGTGAAGTACGAATAACTTTTACTTCAGATATTATGCATCTATAAGTGTGAGGTTGAGTAATGTAGGTGAAGGGACGCTGCTTACAGAAGAAGCTACTACACTGTTTACCCCCACCGGCGCGGTAGAGGGAGCCAGGGAGGGGAAGGAGGGCCCACAGGCGGCGGCGTCTTCTCCTGGGAGTTCGGGGGAGTTGAGAGTTGGGAGGTGGGAGAGCTCCAAAACCACAAACCCCCACGGCCATTCTCCTCCACGGCTACCTTCGATCGCGCAAACCCCTGCCCGCTCCGTCCCCCGCCGGCGCCGCGCTCTCCGCCCGCCCGCCCGCTCCCCGGAGGTACAGCCTCCTCCCGCTTTCCCTTCCCCCACCCACTTCTTTCTCCCGCCTTACACCCTTCCTGGAATGGAATGCTGATGAGGAGTTAGGGTTTGTGCTTTTGGCCTGGATCGCGCGCGGCGGATTTTGGGTGCGCGCGTGTCCTGCGTGCTTGCATTTCTCGGTGTCACCGTTTTTTTTTTTTACCAATTTTGTTTTCTTCTTCTTCTTCTTCCTTTGGCTTGTTCCTCAGTTCGTCGTCGGGTTTTGATTTTGCGGGGCTGTGCAGCTGTGATTTCATTCAACGAATGGTGCTAAACAGGTGGCATGTGGAAGACTCAGCCCGGAGGAACATCCAGAGATGGAAGGGGTGGAAGCAGCACGGCCAGGGCAAACGCAGGCACCGGCTACCCAGCCCGTTCGCGTACTTCTGGAAATCCACCACTCTCTGCACCCACAAACGGCGCGAACCAGAGGGCTATGGCCTCTCTCCGCTCTCCTCTGCGTGGAGGGCCAGACATGCCGACGACCTCCAGGAGATGTTCCCCAAGGTTTTCAGACAGGCAACAAAACGAAGTAGCCGAGGTAGCACGCGTTGGAATGTTAAAAATGGCTAGTAACAATGCTTCAAATTCTTCAACATCAAGAGCTCCCACCAGATCTTCTAGCACCACCACCGCTAGTTCTAAGGAGGGTGCAGAAGTGCATACCAGTGGGATTGGAAGCGTTAGCAGTTTATCAAAGAAGCGGAAAAGAATGACAGCAAAATCCTACAGAGCACTTTTCAAGCGATCCACAAAAGCAAGCTCCACAGGTACTGCTTGCTCTTACAGCTCATGCTTTATCCACTTATGCAGAGTTCGGTATTTTTTTCGCCCAGTGGCAGCGAATGGTTAGGAATAGCTGAAGGTTTTAACGTGAACAAATTAACGGGTCGACACGCATTGCAATTGTAATTTATTGCATGGTGCTTCTTACATTACAAGATGGATGGGATATTTTACCAAAACTTTGTGCTACAACCTACAAACCAGTTGATGTTTTAGGTTCTTAAAGTAAGCCTCTCAGGGGGCATTTCTAAAGCAAACCATTGTACAATCACACCAAACCACTTTATCTAGCATGAAATCAACATGCAAGTTTCCTATCAAGTTTCAGTGAAACATACCGTTGTATTCTACTAGTTTATTAGACATTCCGTTGGATATGCTCTTTGCCATTTAACCTGCATTTGTTTCACCCAAACACACATATCTGAGCTGTTTTCTAACTTTTCCGATGTAGTTGTTACTTCTGACAGAATGGGCAAGGAAAATACTTCCAGTGGGTATGTGGCAGAGAGCAACACTGGTGTGTTATGTGAATTTGGCGGATTGATTGGAAAAGACAAGAAGCACTCAAACGATACTAAAGTTTCCGGAAGTCCTGTTTCTGGTTTACATGAAGCTTCACAACCAAGAGTTGGCAAATCTACCAGACCGCTTTCGGAGGTTTACCTTTCACTTTCCTAGTTCATCACAATCAATATTGATGCTACTTTTTTTTACTGTCTGCTGAATGGGAGTTCTCTGATGATATTTGCATGTCCCGTCTAGAATCTGATAAAGCCATTTGTAATTTTCTGTGATCATCGTAGCAGGACAAACTACTCACTTAAGCTGGATACTCTAATTACCCAATGCAATGGTTCCTTTTTATCATCTAATACGTTTCTTTAATTATCTCAACTGGACAACTTATCCACTTATGGTTCTCTTGGATGTCCCAATATCACATTCCAACCATGTGGATGGACCCATGGATGAAGTTCCCATCCACTTTGGAAAGGGCTAACCTTTTCTCGTCAATCAATATGGCAGGTACAGCAACATATATCTATTGATACATGCCCACAAAACAAAGTTGCTGAGAGTAGACTTGAAGTGGAAGGTAGAGATCGACCTACTGGGCATTCGAGGTGCTTTATTTCTTAGTCATGGATACTTCTTTTATACTGGGCACGCACTTCAAATTATTGCTGTTCTGCTATAATATTTCCATTTGCAGGCAAAATTCTATATCGTCATTGCAAAATGCCCCAATCCCTCCTATTCATTACGAGGAGGTACTCTCTCAAGCTATAGCTGAAATATATGTGCTTTCGCATTTTTACATATCAGCGGAATTAGGGTTATACATTGTTCTCTTATAATATTTTGGTGTTGTGCTAGCCCAAGAGTGGAGTTGGAGATGGTGAACCCCTTAGCATTCAAAAAGAAGTAGCTTCAAGTCAGTTCAAGGTGACCCCATCTGATGAAATGGAGGGCAATTCCAACATATGCGTTGCTTGTGGAACCCCAGGAAATCTTAAGTAAGTTGATTCACATTTGATTTACATCAGCTGTTATTACTCTTCTGTACGACAATCGGTTTGTGAAAATGGACTTATGCCTTTAGGATAGAAAGCAGAGCTGCGAATTTTAAAATAAAACATTCAAACTGCTTTTATGTTACTACATCTGCTTAATAGGGAACACACGTGTTCACTGTTTTAGAACTTTGAGTACTGATATATTCAAAACTATATGGATTTGTCATTTGTCACGTAAAACTGCTCTTAATAGATTCCTAAGTATTTGGATACCACTGTGTACCTTTTCGGAACATGAAATTAGTAAAATAGCAAAACACATGAACTGGAGACCATGTTGATGCCCAAAACAATAAGTAGAAATGTTGCTTCCTTTTCTCCCTTCAAATGGAAGATACTGTGTTCATTCCCTTTCTTACAGTTCCCCATGGGTTCTAGGTGTGGGTCAACCTATCGGTTTCTGACATTCGACTATGCAATCTGGCTGTGCGTGTTATGAGTGCTTCTGTTCATCTATAATTTGCTGATAGGAATATGCTGCTGTACTATGCTCGAGGTTGCATTTTCTGTAGTAAATTTCTCATCCTAATACTCTGTCCGGTCATAAATATTTGACATTTAAGACAAGATTCGGCTGAACTTCTTTGACTAACAATTTTATATTAGAATAAACTATAAATTTTAATGAGTATATGGTACAATGATAGTAATTTTTAAGACAAATATACGCATGACATTTTTTAAACTAAGCATTTGAAAAATTATTAATGGTCAAAGCTTTCAAATGTTCGACCAAATTTTGTCCAAACGTTAAATTTTTATGACCGGAGAGAGTACCATATTCTGTTTTGGCAACTACATTACTAAATCTACTAATTTTTCATCTTGAAGAATTTGCCATTTAAATTATTTGATAGTTCCATTGAGATGCTAAAATATGGTGCTGAGAAGTTTTAATTTAGTGTGCTATTTTATTTCTGGACTGAAAGAATATAGAGTTAGTTATAACTTGTAATGCGTCATATATATGTACAAGAGAGTGAACAATGCTGTTTAGCATGACAGAGTATTAACACAAATCGCCAAAGTTCTTCTCATGCCGATTCCTAAATCTGGTGGCTTCAACCAGTATCCAGTTCCCCATTTATTTTGGGATTTTATAAAAATTGTGCAATCATAAATGCATGAATCTCTACGAAATGTTTGCTTGTTCATAGACATTTATAATAGTCTGATAGGCATCTTGTTTTCTTTGCGATATCTTAAGTGTACATGTATATCTCCTTTCTTCTATGCTGTCTACTTGTGTAGCATGATAAAAGTATTAGTTATTTCTGGTATTTGTCCTTTAGTTGGGTTTGTGGTTCAGGTTGGTGGAGTTCGCTCCTCCGTTGTGGAAGATGACGGTGAGAACTAGACCATTGGCTCTGCTACCATGTTGTATCGTAAAGCCTCAAGGGGCTATATATACATCACACATGAGATACCCACAAACCTTGCATTAAAAGGGGAATACAAGAAATATCCTTCACTAAAAGGAACACTGTTTGTTAAAGTTTTAAATCTCCTCCTGTGCACTACTCCAATCTGTCCCAAAATAAGTTCATTTCTAGCAATGGGGTTCAAATTAGTATGGAGGGAAAAAGATCAAAGTGCCCCTTATTAATAGAAAAGTAGTATTGGTGGGTGGGTAGGTAAGGGTAGTTAAGGGGACAGAAATGAACTTACTTTGGGACAAATGTTATAGGCTACTCTGGGGACTACGATTTTGGTCTTCCAAATATACTTTTGGTTTCTGATACACAATATCACCATGCACAATAATGCATATCATCAATTGATTATAGGTCCTGTGATGGAGAAGGCTGCAAAAGAAGCTACCATATTTCTTGTCTGGATCATTGGCTGGAATATTTGTCTCCTGGTATGTGGTTCTGTGCTGTCTGTACGGAAAAGAGGTTGCTGTTTGGAATACATTCTGTTGCTGATGGAATTGAGTCTCTGTGGAATGTCAAGGAGGGTAAGAAGAAAAAAAAGTTGGCACTAAAGATAATCTTTTTTAGTAATTTATATCCTAACTTCACTACTATTTCTGCCGTGTTTGTAGGAATGCAGAATGGCAAGCAGTACCTTGTGAAGTATAAGAATCTGGCACATGTCCATAATCGCTGGGTTCCGGAAGGTGTTATCAATGACACCCCTGGAGGTCGTGATCTTCTGTCCTTGTTTAATAAGAGGGATCATGAAGAAAAGGTGGCTACTAGTGCGTTGAATTTGATTTCTTTATGCCTTTGAGGGAATGACACTGTTTTTTGCCAAAAGATCTATGCTTATTTTCAGTTACATAATTCCACAGACAAGTTGGAAGAAGGAATGGACTGAGCCACACCGCCTGTTGAGGAAAAGGCCACTTATGCCCCCAAAAGAAGCTGATGATTTTTTTTGTTCAAGTGGTGCTAACATTGAGCATTGTAATGTTGAATGGTTAGTGAAATGGAGGGATCTTGGCTATGAACATGCAACATGGGAACTGGAGACTGCATGCTTTTTGCGTACTCCTCAGGCTGATGAACTTAAAAGGAAGTATGAGAACTGCCGTAAAGCTGCTAAGCAATCATCTATTACCGTAGAAACAAAGGTGTGGCTGAAACTAATTTTAGTTTTATATGTTGTACTAATATTGTCTAGAGTAAATATAATTGTTGATAATATCTTAAATAAATGCAATATAGCATAACCATTTTGATATTTGTGCCATATACATTTTAGTCTTATAGTCCACTGTATGAATACACAGATCACAAAAATGTAATGTATGTTCTCTAAGTTGTATTTATTACCTAGGTTATGTCATGTGAATTTAGATTACTGTTCTATTTGAGATGATCAATCTTGATGCTAGCTATCAAAACATTGAAAACTTAAAATTGGGCTCACTGTTACGTTCATCTATGAATTGTTCCAGACACACTCTTATTTTTTAGGGAAAAAAAAACTATTTGGTGAACCCCAGCCCCTTGTTCTATTTTCCTGGTATTTCTCGAATAAAATATTTTTCATATAGATTTGATGCGTCATGTACCATTCATTACTTGCTTTTGCTTACTGTTCAACTATCCAACACTGGCATTTTATGACCTCGTTTTTCTTTGTTTCATTTTAGTAAGAGTAAATTTCACAAAACTACATGTATTTTGATCAAACTATCGCAAAACTGCAGATTTAAGGCGTTGTATCACAAAACTACAGATTTAGCATCATATTTATCACAAAACTACAGATTTAAGGTTAAGTATCACAAAACTGCATATTTAATATTGAAATTATCACAAAACTACAGCTTTTAGAGTTTAAATCCGTAGCACCATTATTATGCTGGAGCTATAAACATTATTGTTTTATGACTAAATTGGTTCTAAACCTATAGTTTTGTGATAATTTAGTTACTAAACATGTAGTTTTGTGATACTTCATCTTAAATGTGTAGTTTTGTGATAAATTTGGTATTAAATGTGTAGTTTTGTGATGCACCGGGTTAAATCTGTAGTTTTGTGATAGTTTGGCCATAGTATCTATAGTTTTGTGAAATTTACTCTTTTAGTAATACCATCTAGGTTATACCTGTTCTTTACAAACACAGTTATATTTTTTGAACCCTCTCTTTGCAAACACAGACTGTAATAGCTATCACCCTTGCAGGTTAAGCGAAAGACATTTCAGAAACTCCAGAGATTGCCAGACAAGTGGCCTCCTGGTTTTGACAACGATCATTTGTTTTCTATCAATCAACTTCTTGAGTTCTGGTACAAATCTCATGGTGCTGTCCTTGTTGATGATAAGGTAGGAGCTAGGAACTATGCAAGTTATTATCAGCATTACACTGCTACGCCTAAAGTGATATATTTAATATTTTGGGCTGAAAAGCAGCTTCTTGTTCTATTTTCATCCCACATATTCTGGTTTGTTTCTCCATCCAACAAAACAAGCATTGTGGGCATTGCCACTGTCCCCAAAACTCAATTGAGGAATGAGGATTGCTGTCTACTGTATTTTAGTGGACCTAAATGGAGTATAAATTCTGTGCAAACCAGTTAAAATTCATCCGTTCTTTTTTCATATCTTAGAAATGTGTTTCAGTTTATCTTGGGATTTTGCATTTCTATAGAAATATAGAAGAGTAATCTGGGTGTTTTTTTCCATATCTTGACAAGTGAGTGTCCACCTGGGTGAGTGGGCACATGGGGTGTGCATGATCCACCCTTGCAGAAATTTGCAATCCCTAACCCTCAGCAATTACAGCAGCCTCACATGATCCTGTAGAGTGCTCAGTTCGAAAGTTCTTGCACCCACTCACCAAACTTGTTCAACATGGCTGCTTAATATGCAAGTAGTAATAAATCCCACTTTACTCGCCAAGTATAGTTACTCAACAGAGAATACCGCCTTCCCTACATCTACAACATTTTGAGATTTTTCTGCACGTTTCTACACCTGATACCCATGGAGGTTAAACCTAATTTGGTTTCAACAAAATACTCACCCATTTATAGAACCTAGTGAAATTACAATGTTATGAAAGTACTTTTCAAGACAAACCTATACATACCATTTTCACATCTCTAATCGGTTGTCAATAGGGAAGATAATACCCAAAGTTAAAAAAAGTTTGACTGCACAGAGTCCTGCCACTACTTTATTTTTTCACTAGAGAGTAGTTTCTACGTATAGTAAGATTATCTAGTGATTGCCTGATATATTTTGAATTCAATGCTTCTTTCTACATAAAATAAATAACATTTAACTCATGTGTCATGCAGGAGTACGTAACAAAATCTGTCTTGTTCACGTTGACTGTATTACCTGACGTCTGCCAACCTTTACTGATTGTCACGACTCCGGCTTCTCTTTCTGCATGGGAGATTCAGTTCAATCACTTGGCACCATTTATCAATGTTGTTGTGTATGATGGGCAGAAAGATACTCTCAAATTAATTCAAGACCTGGAGTTCTATGACAACAGAAGCTGCATGATGTTACAAGTTCTCTTATCCCATCCTGATGCTATCCTAGAGGTAATTGTTAACAAGGTTTTCTGCTGGTCATGACAAGAAAATGCTGCTTCCCTATCAATGCGCATAACAACACCTCTGTATCACAATGATGTTCCTGTTTTTCATCTAATCATGATCTCTGTTCCATGACACAGGATATTGAAACTATGGAGCGCATTCGCTGGGAAGCTGTTATAGTTGATTATTATGAAAACTCTGCATTCAAATATTTCAAACAACTCAAGAAACTTTCTACCGATTTTAGAATGGTGCTTTTGGGCTCCCCAATCAAGGTTCTTATCAACTCTGGCCTGTACGATTGCTTGTATACCACGAGATAAGCCATGTAATCTCTTTGCTATTTTGCAGGATAATGTTCCTGAGTACATGAACCTGCTAGCTTTTCTTGATTCAAAAGATAAAGGTTATAATGACTATGTCGATGCTGATGATGCCCTTGTGATGTCGAGAGCGAGATTCACACATCATATTGCATACGAGCGTAAAACAGATTCTTCAAAATTTTTGGAGTACTGGGTTCCATCTTGCATTTCGCAACCGCAGTTAGAGATGTACTGTTCCATATTGCTTTCAAAGTCATCCATCCTCTGGTCAGAGATGGAAACTGATAGCGTTGGAGCTCTTCATGACATTTATCTGTCTCTCAAAAAGGTCTACTTTAAAAAAAAATATGGCTGCATGATAATAAGTAGTCAATTTGCATGTATATTTACCTTTTTTTCCTGAAAAGTTGTCGACACTGTTTTCTGACTTTGATCCTTGTCATTATTTAATAGTGCTGCGATCACCCTTACCTCGTTAATGAATTTCTACGAAGCTCACTTAGCAACAATAGCAATGTAACTGAAAATATAGATACGGTGGTGCATGCAAGCGGCAAGCTACTGCTTCTCGACAAAATGCTTAACGAGATCAAGAAGAAGAGTTTAAGGGTTGTTCTTCTTTTCCAGGTCAATACTCATATCCTTCCCCCTTCATTTTACTTCTGCCTTATGCAATGATAAGTTTTACTAGCTAGAAATTAGAATTAATTGCTTTGCGAAAATAATTTAGTATTCTACTCAGTTAATCTATGTTATGAATGATTTATCATCGAAGAAGGTGTCTAGTTATCTGCTGGATGAACTGATGATATTTAGCAATGCTTCTTACCAGTTAGAAGTTGGGTTGTTGTAATTAGCTTTTGAACTGTGAACACCATAAATAGTCCCTTATAGTGAATCTCTCTGCATACTCATTAACTATGGACTTACGGTGTATTCATCATGTCTTGGGCTCTTGGCTATATAAGTAGTATCTACAGAGTCACAACTCACAAGTCATGGCAGCATATGGTGTTGCTATGGCATGCGGAATTGTTTTTCACATAACAAGTACTAGCAAAAAAAGGAACAATATGTGATAATTTCCTCCTGACACATAGGCACTTTTTCTCATCTTGGTTCAAACTTGTTTCCTCAAGTGCCAGTCAGTGTCCCCTTCTCTTATACTTTTCAAATTTTCCCTTGATTTTCTTTGGAGCCTGTGACTTTGATAGCATTTCTATTTTCTTACTTCAGCATGATCTTGAACCTTCTTTTTTTGTACTATGGCAGTCTGATAGAGCAGGTGGAAACAAAATGGGAAATATTTTGGAAGATCTTATGCATCACAGATTTGGCCCAGAGTCATATGAACGTGTTGAATATCGTGCAGTTTTGTCAAGGAAACAGGCAGCAATTGATAAGTTCAACAACAAGACTAATGGTAGATTTGTCTTTCTGATTGAAAATCGTGCGTGCCTCCCAAGCATTAAGCTTTCATCTGTTGATGCCATCATCATATATGGTTCTGACAACAACCCACTAAATGACTTGAAGGCTCTTCAAAAGATCAAGATAGAGTCACAATTTGAGCGTGTGAGCATTTTTCGCTTGTACACTCCTTTTACAGTTGAGGAGAAGAGTCTTGTTCTTGCGAGGCAGGGCATTGTTATTGATAACAACATACAAGGTCTAAGGACTAGTTTAAAACATTCCTTACTCAGATGGGGTGCATCATTTCTCTTCAGTAGACTTGATGAGGTCCAGCAAGATGACCATGCAAGTAAAAGTTCTGAAATGGAGAGACACTTTATCGATGAAGTAATCATTGAGTTCTTAACAAAGTTATCCACAAGTGTTGAAGACAGCATCGAAGTACACAGAAAGTCCATATGCAAAGCTAATATGAGTGGGGAATTATATTCAAGAAATATTACTCTGCTGGGTGAAAAGGAGGGAATCTCTGCGCTTGAGGAAGATCCAGCTGAGTTCTGGTTAAATTTATTGGATGGAAGATCCCCTCCTGTGAGCTGTATATCTGAGCCACTACAATCAAGAGTTACAAAGTCCCAGACCATGGATGAAGTCAATGCTCCGGCTGAAGAAATCAATGAAGCCAGAAAGAAGCGTAGAAAGGTTGGTAAGATTATGGGTTCATCTTCAAAAGTTGTATCTGACAAAAGTAACGACGATGCATTACCTGATATTAGTACTACATCTGGCCCTCCTCTTCAACCAGTTGATGTCACACAGCAAAAATCAGGTATCACTATTTAATAATAATAATAATATTTTCATGTGCTGTGAATATGCCTACTGCATTTTTTGTTTCCTTTTCTTTTGCGGCTGCACATTGTATTTTCTAACACAGTTCAATCTGAAGGGTCGGAAAGCATGATGAGTACACCCAAGAATCTTCATGCTGAACTTAAGCAAGAGTTGTCAAAATTAATTAAGGTGTTAGAACTACCGGTATGGATATCCTAAGCTCTGCCAATTTTTTCCCTTATGATACACTTTAGCATGATGCACTGAAGTCATATCTATCCTATCATATCTTTTGCAAGCATGATGTGTACTAGTTAGGTGCCTATGCATTGCTACGGGCTTCAAATAAACGGAAAATAACATACATTATCCTATGACTATATCAAATATTTTTGAAGAATACAATACAGTTTAATGGAGCGAAAATAGCAGGACAAGTTCTCATTGAAGTAGTTAGTGGATGTTGTCCTTTCCGACTAAACTATCATTTTCCCCAGAGGTAGGAAAATAATGAGTTGTGGAATCTTTCTTTAATCTTTACTAAAAGTTTGAAGTTCATGATGGTGATGGTACGCTCATCCAAGCTTAAGAGTAGCATCAATCATATAAAGAGTAGCGCTTTCAACCTAGATGAAAGGCAGATTCTCCACAACTAAATCCTCAAGATATTCAACCATGAAAAATTTGTAGAGGTGCAGTTATTCATGGACTTAGCTCACTTATGCTATAAGTGAACAGAAAGCCCTCACAACTCAGGCAACAGACTACGGAGGCAAAAGTTCCATTGTAAAGGAGCTCTAACTATTAACACCTTGAATCATGAGACATTAGGGGAAAAAAACTGAAGTAGAAAAGATGGCTGTGTCTGACACTCCAACTGTTCGCAGTTCAGTCACACTTGCTCTTAATGTGGGAAAATAATTTCTGTTAAGTCATTTTTTGGTTTTATCATGTAACTCTTGCCTTTGTTAACACTGATCTCATTATTTGTAATTTTTCTGTTGCTTTGGCTTGTCATCACTATTTAATGCTTTCGCATTAACTACTATTGCAGGACAATGTTAGGTTGCTGGCTGAGCAGTTCTTTGAATATCTTTTGAATAATCATGTAGTTGTTCAGGAGCCAAAGTACATATTTCATGCGATCAACATAGCTTTGGTACGAATAACCACCCCCAATATCGTTGTTCTTTTAATTTTCAGATACATATTGGCCAAAAATGATAATGCTCGTTAATACTTTGCTTCAGTGTTGGCGAGTTGCTTCTATTCATAACTTTAAGGTGGATCATAAAGAGTCGCTTGCCCTTGCTGAAAAAAGGTTAAAATACGAGTGCAATGAGGAGCTGGCAAGGTTGGTCTATGACAGCCTAAAGAGAAAATTTCCACAGAAAGCAGGTGCAACTGGCAGCAATTGTCAATCAACATCAGTAGAAAAGACTAAACCTTCACAGCAGGAGACCTCTAATATCTTGAGAAATGACCACATTTTCCCTAAGCAGAGAATGGATCTTCATGATAATTTCATGAACTGTGCACTTCAAGAAGGCTCATGTGTTGCTGCACAAATGGTTTCAGAAGAGCAGGAACTGATAGCTGTTCCAGGAACTCGCATAAAATGCCATTTGTCAACTGATGAACTTCCTGATATTGTGGAGAACAGAATCAACTTAATTGACAATGTTTTCTCTTTAAGAGAATACCGTATCTTTGATAAACAACGGTCTCAGATTTCAGAGTTAGAGAAACACACACAAAATAAAACTGCCAGACTGAAAACAGTGTGCAATTTAGTTCTGGAACATATTTGTAGAAGTCACGCTGATGTAGAGACGCGAGATGACACAATAAAACGAACTGTTCTGTGGTTCACTATGCTGATGTATGCATTTCGGGAGCACATGAGACTCCAGCATAGCAAACTTGAGTCACTGCAATCTAATACATGGGCCGAAGAGCGACAGCTGAAGGAAAAACTTTGTCTGGAAGCAAAATCAGGCCAATTAGATCACACCTTTGATCAGAAGATTGCTCTACCAGATTCAAACTTTGTTATGCAAGAATTCATCCATTTGAAGGAACAAAATAGCAATTCCCATGTCAGTGGAAGCCCTGTTTCAGATTGTCAGCAGCTTTGTCGTGACAGATTGAAAATGGTAATTACACAGGTAAGGAATGTTGTTCCGTCAGAACCCCTTTCTGCACAGGCAGTGAGAAATGGGTCTGTTGAAGCGGTCATGGTTGCTGGCCAACCAGCATCAGAAGTAGTTGATTTTCCAGAAAACAACACCTCCTATAGTCCTGATGGCATTGGCTTACAAAAAGCTAGTTCACCGAGTACAAAGCCTTCGAATGATGATTCAATTAATCAGGTATTGCATTGATCATTTCCAAAATGTGTGACTTATCATTTGCTTGTATAAGCTTTTCTTTTTCACAATTTATACATCAAGATTTAGTTTCTTATATTCCTGCTGTCTCTGGAACATTTTCTGATTCTGGAACATGGTGCGCATATCTGACCATTGGTAGTGATGATTCTGTAATATTAACAATTTTACTGCAGTGCAATAAATCCTATAGTTAGGAGCCATAGTCTTTATGATTACTAATTTAATGCCCCATATGCCCCTGGTTTTCAAATATGCTACAGCTCTACCTCACACTTGAGTACATGCAACTGTTTTGCTCTTCCGTCCCTGATACATGTGGAAGTACTGAACTGGGGCTGCCATAAGCCCACAACTCAGACGACTTACTTGAGCTGGGTGCTGCAGCAAGATTGCTCAGTTTGGTTATCTCCTAATCTCCTATAGCTAATATGGCACTTGACTAAATGATTATACACCTATTTTGTTCATTCAGTTCATATTGACGTTACATGTTGTCAATCACCATGCTTCCTACCTGTCCTGCATGGTGCACGAGGCATTAAGAGTGGGGCTTATTTGCTGTCTATTCAGGATAGACTGACTCTGTTTGTTTGTAGAAAGCACATCCATCTTGTACCAGTTGATGTAGCTTGTGTAATTCATTGCAGCTTTCAAGACTTGGTACATAATGGCCATATTTTAGCTGCCCATACTTCACTAGTGCTTCATGCTTTGCTTTGTTGTTTCGTGTACCATTGGGTACTGGACTTATTATGGTGTTCATGGTAGTTGTATGTTCTTTGCTAATGTTAGACATATGATAATGATCATCCTTATTTGTCTCAGGAATCTTCGGCCAGTGAATATACAAGTACTGAGAATGTTGAGAGTGACAAAGCCAATCCCAGTACATTGCCGGGAGTTGCAACTTCTCCTGCCATGGGAGTTTATGCAAACAATGATGTAACTGTTCCTGCAGATCATGCCAACTTGGATTCAACAATGTTGGCTTCCACACAAAACCTCACGATCTTCCCAGCTTCTAAGGAAGTGGCTACTCAATCTAATTTATCAACCTTGCCTGTCTCACAGACTGTTGAGACTTCACAGCATCCACCTGCAGAAGCAAAACTGACTGAAAATTTGGGAGTAAAGACTTGGGATGTGCAACCTGAAATGCAAACAGCGACCTCAACATTGAATTCTCCATCTGGAAGGATGTGCCCAGATGATAATAATCAAACAGTTCATCAACCAGATACACCAACTAGCCCATTGCAGGAAGGTTCCACTTCCTGTGATTTAAGCTCAGTTGATGCTAGTGCTGGAGTTACAGCAAAAGTTGATGACACTGCTGCCGCAGATCCACTTGACTCAGAATCACAATCTTATACTGCTGCACACAACCCAGCTGCCTTGCTGGTGGCTAGGGAAGTTGGGACCCAGACTGATCAACCAAGTATGCTTGAACAGCAGAGTATAAGTGTACCACACATACAAAGTTCAGTATCTTCACAACATCCACCCGCAGAAGCAGAACCAGCAAGTACTCTGAGCAGGGAGACAGCCCGAGATGTGCAGCCTGAAAGGCAACAATCAGCCTCGGTGCTGGAGACTTCACTCCAAAGGATGCACCCTGATGACGACAGCCAAACAAAACATCAGCTGGAAACAGTTCCAGGTCTGTCACAGAGAGGTGAAACCTCTGACCATTTAGGAGATGCTCGAGAGATAGTTGATGCTAATAATAGTAACACTGTTTGTGCTGTTCGAGCCCATTTGGAATCTCCAACCTTTGCTACTCCACAAAGTCTGGTTATATGTCAAGGGAGGGAGGTTGGAAGTCAGGGTAATACATCAAATATGTCTTCCCAACAGAGCACAGATCTGTCTGCCCAACAAAATCTAGCACCTTCACCACTTCCACCTGCAGAAGCAGAACGAACAGGTTTGCTTACCACACAGCCGGCTCAGAATTTCCAACCTGAAATGCAACCATCAACCTCATTGTTTGATGCTTCACTTGAAAGTAACAACATAAGTCAAACAGATTGTCAATCAGATCGAGCAGTTGTTTTCTTGCAGGAAGGTGCAACAACTCAACAACATTTACTTGATACCGGAGTTGTAGTTGATGACATTGTTGCCGAAGAGCCTTCACACTCAGAATCTCCAACTTACATCATTCACGAAACAGCTGCCTTGGTAGTTTTTACAGAAGTTGAAACTCAGACTTGTCAATCAAATATACCTATACAACAAAATACAAGCCAGCCTGCCCAACAAAGTCCAGAAACTTCACGACATTCAACTGCAAGTCCTGTAGGCATAGAGGCAACTCAGGAATTTCAGCCTGAAATGCAACCATCAACCTCAGGTCAGGAACAAGAAGGTATGTTGAGCTCTGCAGCAATTCAGGATTTACAGCCAGAAATGCAACCTCCAAACTCAGTGCAGGATCAATATCCAGGAGCTGAACGAGAAGGTATATTGAGCATTGCAGCAGCTGAGGATTTGCAGCCTGTAATGCAATCATCAACCCCAGTGCCAAATCAACTCGCAGAGGCAAATCAAGAAGGTATGTTGAGTGCTGTAGCAGCTCAGAATTTGCAACGTGAGACACAGAGATCAACCTCAACACAGGATGCTCCATTTGAAAGGACTGATCTGTCTGTTATTCCTGTGCCACAAAGTATTACTACTGCCCATCAAAGTGTAGTGCCTTCATGGGATCTGCAGACAGGAGTAGAACCAACAGGTGCTTTGTGCATCGAAACAACACATGAAAGGCAGTCTGAACTACCATCAGGTTCAATGCAAGAGCAATCTGCAGAAATAAGAGCAAACATAGTGCAGCAATCTTGCACGACAGAAGCTTGTGATTTGCAGCCCCAACTGGAGCCATCATTCACAGTACAGACTGTCCAACTCGAAAGAATACGCTCTGAAAACGTGAATCAGATAGGTGTTCAGTCCAACTCTGCACTAAGTTCTGAACAGCCCACCCAGCCTCTTCCAGTGGCACCATTAATGTTTAATTATCAAAGAGTTAGTGACGATCCTCTCAAAATTGAGCTGGAAAGATTACTACATACCAGCAATGTTCTTAGTAAAGCTCATGAACAAAAGGTTTGCACCTTTTTATCTACACCCTCTGTTTTTCTTTAAATTATTTGTGTTATTTGTGTGATTTTTCTTATCTGCCACACATCTTCTTATGTACAGAGAAAACAACTCCTAGTGGAGCATAACCAAGAAATGGAGAAGCTAAAACAGAAATATGACTCCTTACGTCAAAAGGAAGATTCTTCTTACGCTCAGAAGGAGGCAGAACTTGATACTATCTACAGGAAAGTATTTATAAACCAATCACTGGCTGAGAATTTTCGAGGTACACTCCTACGATCATCTGCAGCTCAAGGTATCCAACAATATATTACCATTATATCCCATTGTATTCCATAATAATGTCCTGGTCATAACTAGTCTTTCAGCATGAAACCCTAAGATCCAAGTTTATGGTTTGATAGTTTTTGTATCATAGTATCTGTGTTCCACTTTATCCAAAAGTATTGGGCATGTTCTTCTTACCTCATTCATGTACCTGCATGCTGTATACTTCGTTCTTTTGAATGTCAATTGCTGATACATGTGGCTTCTTGTTCTGGAACACCGCAATGTGCCTTCTGCCTTTAGCTGGTAGCATTACATCGATCTGCAAGCTGAGGCAATTTAATTAAGGATACATGTTGCTGGCTTGTAACACTCCATTTCTTCCTTGTTTATTGCAGGGGGATTCATGAGACCCACAATTGGGCAGCTGGTTCAGTCTTCTCAGCAACCATCTGCAAGGATTTTAGCAGGGCAAGTCACAGCATCACCAGTTTCCTTGTCATCAGCAGTTCGACCACAGGTGCTTCATTCATCAGGACCATATGTCCAACCTTCACTGGTGGTTCAACCATCATCACAGGCTACCCAACCGGAGTCAATCTTACCTGGCAATATCTATAGAGCAATCTCATCACCTTTTAGTAGTACAACAATGCCTATGCCACATGGCACCTACAGAGCTGCTGGAGCACAATCGCATGCTCCCGGTCCTCATCTCCAGCAGCTTAGGATGCCATCACCATACGCCATGAGTCACGGAAATCAGCACCAACGCCCATCTATCCTAGCATCCCTACTGCCATTTGTGCTCCCATCTAGTTCAAATCCTAGCCTCACGGCACCCCCTTCGTTGAACACGGTTGTCCACAGGACCTCAGGTCCACTGAATGCAGCTGCTGGAAGCCAGCACGCTGGATCTCAAATTTCAGGTGTCAATCCCTCAGGGTCTTCTGCATCAGCATCATTGAATACATGGCTAACAGCTAGGCTTGCGCTGCCTAGTGAGGCCAGAGGGACGGTCTCCAGCACAGAGGTTGTGTGCCTTTCTGACGATGAATCGTAGCGAGGAAGGTTCAGTCAAATTGTAGGTTACTAGTAGTGCAATAGTTCATTGATTTGAGTTACAGTCGATCTAACCCCTTTAATATTCTGATAGCAAGAGACGAACATCAATAGAAGGACAGTTGGTCGGAGTTTTTTTTTGGGGAAATGACGGGTGCTATTAACATCAATTTGAATATCCATCTAGTACAATCAGTCTTACCTTTCCTGCAAATATCAAACGTTATTTATACGGGTCTAGAAATGTAGAGGTTACCCCTTTTCCTGCTGAAGATATTATGATGGACTGCCGGTTTTTTTTTTGTTCTGACATGTGGGTATTGTCTCTGCTACCTACTATGGCTTCAAGGGGCTTTACTGTCCATGAGTTGACCTGTTGGCCTTGGATCCACAGTCTGTTAACCTTGTTGTTACAGAAATGTGAGTGTTTTTTTAGTTGGAAATGTGGGTGCATTTTGTATATTGCTTGGTGGCACATGCAGACATGCTGGTGCATGTTATGCTAGGAAGTTTATTTCGAAGACTTTTGGGTGTTGGAACTTGGAAACTGAAGCCTCTGCTTAGTGCTTTCGTTTTATTTTTCTTCGTTTTTCCACCTTGTTGAGACTGGAAGGAGGAATGTCCCAGTGCCACACCTCTTGCCTGGCACTCTGCAAGTGGTCTTCTTTTCTTCTCGAAGGAAGGCAAGGGATTTGCCTTGTGATCACAAGGAGCAGATAGATGGCTTTGCCACTGCTAAACACAAAGAGAGGCACACCATGGCTGCTGGCCTAACTGTACCAAAAAAGAGAGAGTAGTACGTACATGTCTACAAGATGAAGAGGTGTGTGGTGCGTGTTTCTGTTCTTCACTTGGACATGGAGCGGTTTGGCGCGTACGTGGATGATGAGGTGGTGAGGCACATGCGGCGCCATGGATTGGGTTTTGATTCGGAGGCGGTGTCGTGCGTGAGCCGTGAGGCGAGGCGTTGTACGTAGTTGGTGCGCTGCAAATGGAATGCAGACAAAATTAAGGTCGGAGGAGCGGCTGACTTTGTTTCCCCCATCGCCTCATGCTCTCTTCCACGCTAATAATTAATGTAAGGCATCTCACACTCACTTGTCCACAGTGCATTCAAGGCTGCACCTGCTTTGCCTCTGCTCACTGCAAACTCCAAATTAACACAGAGAGGAGCTCTCGCTTTGGACTATTTGGAGGAGATGGAGCTCCATCACCATGGAAGCAGCAGCGTCTGAGGTACTTGCCCTCTTCTGCCCCCTCCCCTGTTAATCTCTAGTATATTAGCCAATGCGCATAAATCTTCTCTTGCCGGAAAGAGTTCCCACTGTGATGATGATGATTTTTGGCCTGAATTTTGGTTTATGTTTCTGTAATTCAATTCTTTCTCATCTCGGTGTGCTTATTTAACGCCCACATTGCTGCTCTTCCCTTCACTAGAATGCCTTGCTTCTTCCGTTTTTCCCCGCTTTGCATTTGAACTGAATCTTGAGGAGTTTGAGCGTATGTAGGAATTCACCCTCCAGAATTCTTACAGAAACTCAAAAAGGATGCAGGTTCTTGCAGCAAATCAATAGAACAGTTCTAGTGAGCTGTGTCTTTGAATTTGTTCTTCAGGCAAACCGCCTTATAAGCCTTCTTTTAAGCCTTCAACTCTGATCTGGTAGCCGCCAATTCTAGGACCCACTCCGCTGATCTTGCCTCATCATGGAGGAAATTGCACAGTACTTTTGCTTCAACTTCGAAATGTCACATCTTTTTTAAAAAAGAAGAGTTCAAATTTCACTTTGAGAATAAATTTCTGATGAATTCCAAACCGCCCGTCTTCTCCAATCATGCTGGATGTTTCAAGGTTCGACCTCTGCTTACAGATTCTTAAAAATGGACGGATTAGATGACTCCCTATCTGCTCAACCGAGGGTTAGATTAAGCCTAACCAACATTGAGATGCCTTCTCCCTCTCTCTCTCTCTCTCCCTTTTTGTTTCTTCTGCTCCTCCCTGACAGAATGATGCCATCCACTGCCTGCTGCCGATCTACCTTGGCCTCTTCCTCGTCGAAGAATCATTCGTCCTGAAGAGTCAAGTAGTTTAATTTCTTCGAGGAAAGGTGGTAACTTTTTTTTTCACCTAGAGAGTTGAACTGTGATCCATTCTTTAGTGGAAATGTCACTGTGCCAGCATAAAGAAAAGGAAGACGATTGGTTAGAATAAAGATGGGTAATTTAGGTCTCCAATGTGATCACAGACTCTCAGGTGACTACATGTTTTTTTACCCCATCCAAGATAGTAGTAGTTTTTTACTCTAGTTTAGGATGAATTCAGTGGTTCTGGATCGAAGAGTTCTCGCTCTGCGATGCAATTCTGCCATGACCAAGCTAGCTCTAGCTAATACCAGTATACTATTATACCAGCAGTTACTAAAAATGAAAGCAAGATGATGTTTCCTCCAATTTAATACAGGATTTGATGCGATTTTAGGAAATAGATACGTTAGCAAGCGACCTGCATGCTGTCATGGATATACTAATTCTGAAAGGTTGAAAGGATACGTGGTAAGCTGGTAGCTACCCGTGTTGATTAGGTGAATGACCTTAAACGCAATGATGTTACATAGCATTACAGGATTAATTAGTACTTACCATATTGTTGGATCTTCGCCTACCGAGCTTAATTGTCACGGCTGCAATTAAGAGAAAATGTAATCAGTTAGAAACAAATTTAAGTCTGTTAATTTAGTGTCGGTGTCAAGAAAAAAGTAACTGGTTTGTGGCATCTGAAGAACAGGTCTTCATGCTGCTTGAAAAGATGTTTTCCTCAACAGGAAAAAAAATGGGCATATTATATTATCACTTCCCAATTCTTTCATTGTAGTATTTAATCCCATTCTTGCCGCTATTTGGTAGCTGGTCAAGTTACCAACCGAATAATTTTATTTTGTCCATGATAGATATTATTATTATATGCCTAGGTATAATGCTATCGATGTGTATCTTGCAACCAATTTAGACATCTAATGATTATTTGGATGAATCACGCAATCAAAAGAACTAGGAAATGGAAGCTAGCTCCTACGCACTTCCAACTTTCCAAGATGAAAACATATTTTAAGCATCAGACTCTAGTGGTAGTTGCAGAAGACACATCCATAAGAGTGCAGGTAGAGTTGAGATGTAACCATCAGATTAAGCAACACTTTGAATGAACAATTAATCTCTTCAAGAAGTCTCCACGTTGTCCTTGGCCGACAGAAACCTATGGCTTTGTGTTTTTTGTGCTGAATGCGCAGAGTCTTCTTTGCTCAGGTGGCTTTCAGGCTCCTGATCACCGATCACCGCCAGACTTGTCCTCCATCACATTCGAGATCTTAGGTCAGATGTCCTTTCATGTTTTTAATCCATAGTTTGAAATCTCTATTCAAACACCACACCTAAGTTCAGGCAATCTCGAGTCTTTGTAGCATGGAAAAAGATGGCTGCTGTTTTACTCGTTCCAGTCCTGTTACTTCTTTTTCCTACTGTGCATAGTGGTGCTGTAGGTTGAGATGTCTCCTGTCTAGGAAGGTGCTGCAGTGAATGTGTTATAATAATGCTATGATTGAAAAATTCCATTTTTTTGGAAACACACATTTGAAAAACTATTGTTGATAGATTCTGTCTCTTTCTTGGAATGCCTTGCCTGCATATAAGCAGCCATCTTTGTTAGTCCAGACTTTAGTCTGAACTCTCAAGTTAGAACTTCATCTCTCCCTGCCTTCCCTGTTTGCTCTCTCTTGTGTTCTATTCTTGGGTCAAGGATACAGTTTGAAGAAACTCAAATTAGTCCTTTCTTGTACTTTTGGCTGGTTCGCATCTTGTGAACCTTTAGAGAGATCATGTCTGTGTCGTACGCTTCGCCTGGATTTGATTAGCGTTAACAAGTCAAGTCAGTTGTAAGTAAACCTCTGACGCCTCTATTTTCCTTCGAGTTGCTACTTATTAATCATGGCTTGGCATCTAATAGGTATTTTTAATTGGTAATAATGTTTTGCACCTCTGTGTAGTAATGCATTACTTTATAAATTATAAGAAGTAAACCCTATTTTTGTTCATATTAATTCTTTTCTGTTTTATATGTTCCTCTAGATGTGTAGTGGTATAATTTGATAGCAATAGACAGTCAACCATGTACCATCTAACAATATTAATATGCATTCGGAATTGTTCTTAGTGCTATGCATGTATCGATGCAATTTTGTCTTCAATATCGGTCAACAGACGATGTATTCAAACATGCCAATTTTGTCTTCAATTTCGGTCAACAGACGATGTATTCAAACATGCCTCTGTCATTTTTCAGAGCATTTCAGATGGGGTCGATCTGATGGTTTCTTCCCCATTCTCCAGCTTATGGATGTACACAAGAAACTTCTCCTGGCCTCCCTCAGCTGTGTACTTCTGATCCAAGTAGCATCCAGTGGTAAGCACCACTTTCTCATGGAACAAAACTTATTTCTCTTTTTAATTTGTTGCATGGTGATGCTTGCAAAGATGAACTGGAATGGCTAGTTATGGGATATAAGATGTGTACACTTGTTATTGTACAGATGGCACTGCAGAGGGAGCTGGAACAACAAGCTGGACATGTGTATGCATAGCTCATCCACTAGGTGAACCAAACTCAAATAGCAGCTTGTCGTCGAATTGTTCGTCTTCCTGCCATTGTCTACAAGGTATGAACGATTGATCATATACTCTACGAACAGTTCACAATTGCATTGCGCCTTAGTCAGATATCTCTGCAGCAGATGATGATGACGGCACAGGATCATGGAACTGCACATGTGCTTCTGACAAAGCCCTTCAAAAAGAACACGCTGCGGTACATGATAGGGGCTGCTTCACTTCCTGTAACTGCACATCTGGTATTACAATTCAGATACATAAATTATATTGTGGACTGAGTGTTCAGATGAACTTTGTGCTTACTGAATGTCTGAATGTTTATGTGCTTATGCTGTCCAGGAATTTCTCAGGAAGGAAAGAAGCATGTCTCTAACAAAACAGTGATAGTTACACTGCTAGTGTGTGTGATCCTCACCACTATTGCTTTCCTTGGCACCACGGTGTACTACCTGCGCCGCAAGGATGCGCTCTCTCCGCATTCGCATGCTTACTCCTTCGATAAGTACACCAGCTGGAGCAGCAGATCAAACCTTGTCAGTCACCGATCTTCTCCTCTTCCCCAGCCAAAGCCAAAACCAAGGATCAGTGTCCTTAAAGGTAAGTCAAGGCAAAGCTTATATCTCTGATTTTTCTTTCTTAGATGTTGTGCCTGACTGAATTTGCTCCAAAATTCAGAGCCTGTTTAATTCAGAACAGTGTATTCAGACTCAGAGAAGCACACTGATCCTTGCTTGTTTCAACTCTGTCGCAGAGTTTTTGTGCATCTGCAATCCCGTATGTGGCAATGAAGGCGGCCCGCTTCCCGGTGTCATCGTCAGGTTCTCCTACTCGGAATTGGAGCAAGCAACCGGGAAATTTTCAGACGAACATCTGATTGGAGTTGGAGGAACAAGCAAGGTGTACCGTGGCCAGCTTAGCGACGCCAAGGTCATTGCCGTGAAGAAGCTCAGGCCCCTCGGAGGCGCAGACGAAGACTTCGAGTTCCTATCCGAGGTAGTACCATCTCATTGACAAATCTCAAGAACGTATCAGATCATCCAATTTGCTTGCATTTGCAATGGCACTCTGAAATTGATTTGCATTTGATCGAACAGGTTGAGCTGCTGTCGCGGCTGAACCACTGCCATGTGGTGCCATTGGTGGGGTACTGCATGGAGAGCCAGAGCCGGCAGCTGGAGCGGCTGCTGGTGTTCGAGTGCATGGCCAATGGCAACCTGCGCGACTGCCTCGACCTCAAGCAGGGGAGGAAGCCCATGGACTGGGCGACGCGCGTCGGCGTGGCGCTCGGCGCGGCGAGGGGGCTGGAGTACCTGCACGAGGCGGCGGCGCCGCGGATCCTCCACCGCGACATCAAGTCCACCAACATCCTGCTCGACAACAAGTTCAGGGCCAAGATCACTGACCTCGGCATGGCCAAGTGCCTGATGAACGACGGCGTGACGAGCTGCTCGAGCTCGCCGGCGAGGATGCTGGGCACGTTCGGGTACTTCGCGCCGGAGTACGCCATCGTGGGGAAGGCGTCGCTCAAGTCGGACGTGTTCAGCTTCGGCGTGGTCATCCTGGAGCTCATCACGGGGCGGCAGCCGATCCACCACCACCGTCCGCCGGCGGCGGCGGGGGAGAGCCTGGTGCTGTGGGCGGCGCCGCGGCTGCGCGACAGCCGGCTGGTGGTGGCGGAGCTGCCGGACCCGGCGCTGCAGGGGAGGTTCCCGCAGGAGGAGATGCAGATCATGGCGCACCTGGCGCGCGAGTGCTTGCAGTGGGAGCCCGAGTCGCGGCCCACCATGAGCGAGGTCGTCCAGATCCTCGCCACCATCGCTCCCTCCTCCCGCAAGCACGCCGCCGCCGCCACCACCACCACCTTGGTCACCCGCATCGGGAGAAGCATCAGCGCCGGCGCCGGCGACACGATGCAGCACACTAGGTTAGCCGTGAGGTGCAGTGTCGGAGAGAGTTGGCGATCGCCGGAGGAGGAGGAGACGGTGGTGGACTTGACGGAGCCACGGCTGGAGCCGGCCATCTTCAATTAGCTACCAAATTAGCTGCATGCAATGTAATGTAATGCTGCTGCTGTACAGACAAATTAACGAAAATCAAATTGACGAATTTTGCCAAACTCACGTATAGGAGTATAGCTTGGGAAATTTGAGGAGGCGGTGACTAATACGATACCGATACCGACTGGTATATATATACACTACGTACATAGAAGAAGTGTTTATACCATATAGTACGTAGGTAGGAAGAGCTTCGGCTTGCGGCGAGGAAGATCGCCGGCGGTGGTGGACGCCGCGCTTCGATGAATATTGATGCGGTGATAGGAGGCGGCTCACCGGTGGCGGAGGGGCAACGGCGGCGGCGGCTCGCCTGTGTCGTCGTCTTCCTCGTATCCTACTTTTGGGCGGTTGATGAGCTCCGATGCAGCTGCCGATCACCCACCACCAACAAAAAACATTCAGTAATCATCCAAATGAATCCCCCTCGATTGATCTGAAAATTATTAGATTCCTCGTCTTATCTAAATTAAATGTGATACACCAAACAAATTAGACTTAGTTGCTCTGTCAGTTTTAATCTTATTTGCATCAAGACAAGCACCTTTGTGCCCACAAGAAACAAGTGGATATGTTTAGTTCCTTAATTCCATGCTCATAAACAAGCTTAATTCGTTTGTACAGTTAAAGCATTCTTGGCGGTGTCTTGTAGAGCCTCCTCCTTATGCTCTTGAGAAAGCTGAGGTGGAGGTCCTTAAGGTGGAGGTTCAGCAGAAGAAGGAAGAGCTTTTCTACAAGCTTTGCTACGCTGAATTGGTAGTACAAGTCACGTAGAAAGGAGGCACAGATTGATGCAGAGCTCATCTGCAAACTCATTGGCCACATCAAACCCAGCCCAGATGACCCCCTATGGTAGTTAATTGACTCCTCGCGAATTACTAAAGATCCTCCATCTTTTAATCCGGTTTAGGTTGATGCTACCAATCTAAATTAAAGATGTATTTTTAATCCCGATTAGTGTTATCAACTGACACTTAAAATATTTTTGGAATTTAAACTTTTAGAAACGGTTACCGGTTTATAATCTAATCAGGAATAAAACATTTTTATGTACCATGAAAAAAAGATCGGTTTTCAGTGAAGCCTCCAACTAGTCGCGACCGCCGCCTTGATCTGGTCAGCTTCCCATCAACGGGGACGTGACTAGCTAGCTAGGTAGCTGCAGCTAACTGCGACGATTTACTGCTACTCATCCATATTTATATTGCTTAATATGAACACCAGTTATGTCATATGACGCTCAGTTCTTTTTAGTGGGAAAAAAGATGCTGTATGAATCGAGTCGGTTTCGCCTTGTTTCTATACTGTCTTGTTGGGCTGGGCTCTAAAAGGCCCATAGTCACAAGTCACTCAGTGGCCCAATTAAATATGGGCCCATCACGGTCTTTTCCATGGGTCTTGAGCCTCGTCCATTTCCTCCTCCTAAACCCTCGTCTCTTCTCCCCCAACCTCCACTCCTCCACCAGCCGCAGCGCAGCCATGTCGCGCCGCCACCACCTCCACCTTCCCCTCCGCCTCCTCTCCCGCAACAACCCCTCTCCCCTCCGCCATGCCTTCTCCACCCTCGACACGCCGGAACCACCTCCCCCGGAGGCCGAGGCTGTGGCGGAGGTGACGGCGGAGGCGGCGGCTGCGGCGGCGGCGACCCCCAACCCGCCCCGCCGCGAGGAGCCCCTCCACGAGACCATCCTCTACATGATCCGCCGCCGCCCGTGGACCACCCGCCTCGAGAACTCCATCCGCCTGCTCTCCCCGACGCTCGCCGCGCCGCTCGTCCACGGCGTCATCTCCGGGGCCGCCGCCGCCGGCCGCGCCGACCTTGCCCTCCAGTTCTTCCGCTTCGCCTACCGCCGCGCGGGCTTCAGCCCCGAGCCCTCGACCTTCGCCCTCCTCATCCCGATCCTCGCCTCCCACCGCATGCTCAACCACGCCCGCTGCCTCCTCCTCGACACCATGCCCTCCTTCTCCATTGCCCCCGAGGAGGCCACCGTCGCCGCCCTCATCGCCGCCTACGGCAAGGCCAACATCCCTCAGGAATCCGTTAAGCTCTTCCGCTTGATGCCCGACCTCGGCATCGCCCGCACCGCGCTCTCCTACAACGCCGTCCTCAAGGCCATCCTCTGCCGCGGCCGAGAGGCCATGGCCAGGCGGATCTACAACGCCATGATCGCCGACGCAGTCACCCCTGACCTGTCCACCTACAACACATTGATCTGGGGGTTCGGCCTATGCAAGAAGATGGAGGCGGCCTTGAGGGTGTTCGGGGACATGAAGGGTCACGGGGTGACACCGGATGTGACGACTTACAACACTCTTCTCAATGCTTGGGTTCGGGCGGGTGATCTGGAGAGTGCCCGCAAAGTGTTCGACGAAATGCCAGGAGCTGGTTTTGCACAAAACTCGGTGTCGTACAATGTCATGATCAAGGGATATGTTGAAGCAGGTAAGGTGGAGGAGGCAGTGGGGCTGTTCTCGGAAATGGGGGAGAAGGGGTTGAGGTTGAGCGAGAAGACGTTTGCTGCTCTGATGCCAGGGCTCTGTGATGATGAGGGAAGGGTTGTGGAGGGCCGGAAGGCAATGGATGACATGGCGGAGCGGCGGCTCACGCCAAAGGACAAATCAGTGTTTTTGAGGCTTGTAACGACGCTATGCCGAGCAGGTGATTTGGATGGTGCATTGGATGTGCACCGGAAGAGTGGGCAGTTCAAACATGTTCTTGTGGATCCAAGACAGTATGGGGTGCTGATTGAGAGCTTGTGCGCAGGTGGAAAGTGTGATGGTGCTGTTGAGGTTATGGATGAGCTTCTTGAGAAGGGAACACTGTTGAGCCCAAAGAGCCCTGTGCTGGAAGGGCCAGCTTATAATCCAGTGATTGAGTATTTGTGCAGCAATGGGAACACCAGCAAGGCTGAGACTTTCTTCAGGCAGCTGATGAAGAAAGGAGTGGATGACAAGGCTGCTTTTAACAGTCTTATCCGTGGGCATGCAAAGGAAGGTGTGCCAGAAGCAGCACAGGAGATTCTTGCCATTATGACACGCCGTGGTGTCCGTACTGACTCTGAATCGCATGCACTCCTTGTTGATAGCTTCCTGAAGAAGAATGAGCCAGCTGATGCAAAGATGGCACTTGACAGTATGATGGAACAAGGTCATGTACCGAGCCCGTCTCTGTTCATGTCTGTCATGGTAGCGCTTTTCAACGGTGGCCGGGTTCAGACTGCTAGCAGGGTTATGAAGAGTATGATTGAGAAGGGGGTTACAGAGAACATGGACATGGCACATAAGATTTTGGAAGCTCTCTTCATGAGGGGCCATGTGGAGGAAGCAATCGGCCGTGTCAATCTGATGGTGGAAAATGGATGCTTGCCTGATCTAGATAAGTTGCTGGTTGCCCTCTGCAAGAATGACAAAGTGATGGAGGCACATAAGTTGGCTGATTATGCATTGGACAGGGACTTTGATGTCAACTTCTCAACCTATGACAGAGTCTTGGAGGTTCTGTACACTGAGGAGAAGACATTGCCTGCATACTCCATGCTTTGCAAGATCAAGAACAAAGGAGGTGTCGTGGACCAAAAGGGTTGTGATGCCCTGATGGAGAGCTTAAAAGCTGGAGGGTACTCAAAGCAAGCAGACATTTTGTCTAGGATATTGGCAGAGAATGCTTCATCAACATCCAAGAGGGGCAAACGGGTTGCCATGGGTGCGTAGGGGTTTATCCATTCATGAGAAGATACTATCTTCCTTTTGACTTGAAGAAAGCAGTGTTTTATTTCTTTTGTTTTTGCTTGCTGAGCTATTGGCCAAGTGGTCTTTTTTAGCTTGGGAGACAACATGGGCAGGTACATTTACCTTTTCTTTTTTAGAAACCCCACATTTAGTTATGTACCATGCCTTAGCAAAAGAAAACATGTTTAATAATCAATGAAGATGTACTTGTCTATGAATTTTTCATTGAGAAATTGAGCCGCCATGACTACAATTTGCTGTACTTGGGTTGGCTATAAGTGGCTCTGCTAAGACCACACAAGAAATTTCAGTTTTTGTATGACAGCTGTTGCTCTGTGCATTTGTGCTTCGTTATTTCGACATGCTCTCTCTGAATTGAGACAGATTGTTGATGGTAATATATTCACAACCTTGTACTTTGCTATGCCTGTATAGCTTACTGACTTGGCAAACTGACCATTTATAAGTTTATCTGTTGCATGATGCGTATCTGTTGTCCTATTTTTGTTAGATATGTAAGTTTTTTAGCTCGACCTGCCTCCATATTCCATGGTAATGATGAGTCATTTTGATGGTATTCTTTCTGCACCCTTTTTTTTCATATCCATCATTTGTTGTGCTCCAGTCAACCAACTTTGGTGTGAACATTCAACTCTAGGAACAGTTACTGCTTTTTTATCATTTAAACTCAGGTGATAAACCTGTTTCAGGTTGGGCTGAAATGCATCATGTAGCTCCTTCTTAAATCCATCTGTCCTCTTTGTAGCTTTTTTGATGTCATTTGGTACATGTTTGTTTCCAATACCCAATTACCCATTGATAATCTCTTCTGCATAGAACTCGCTCCTCTAATATACTCTCTATTCCAACTGCTATTGCTTTTCTCTGTTCCTCTAGTAATTCACAAACATGTCTATGGTACAGAATACAAATTACAAACCATGGCAATCCGTGTACTCAATTCCTACATGTTTGGGCTTTCATTTTCCTTTTTCCTACGCATGTTTGACATGTGAAAGAACTATGGTGACTGTTTGTCGTGTACTGTTTTCCTTGAAAGCCGCAGCTTCTTCTTCTTGATCTTTTTTGGTGCCTTTTTTTTTTCATTTATATTCAGAGTGTGGTCATTTAGTGCCACTGTTCTTAGTTATGAACCAACAAATTCATGTGGCTCAGTTTTGCTGGAACTGCCCTCATTTTTCATCAGCGAGTTGCATATGAGATGTTTGTTTTGGTTCAAACTCTCTATGAGGATTTCTTGCATGAGAACTGAAGTACTAGCCTTGTGCAGCTCACTATATGTTTTGTTTAGCTGTGAGGGAGATGCTCGCACATTTATGTAACTAAGATACTTGTGATAAGTGGTTCTTCTCTCTACTTTGTGATGACTGTTCCCAACGATTTGGCAGTTTAGCTGGCCTTTGGATCGATTTTGCATTTACATGTGCCTTGGGGCGTCTATTCTAGTTGATATGAACTTTTCAATGGCATATTGTTTACACCACAAATTCACAGGATATTTGTAGCTGGGCTCATGTTGTGGTTATAGACGATCATTTTTTGTTGTTTACACGATGAGGTTATAGGCGATCAATTTAATTTTGTGTTTGCGCACTTGACTGAGATGCGTCTACTGTTTTAACCCGTATTTTGCTGTGAAGGCCTTCTGGAAAACGCTTCACGTGAGCTTAGAAGGCATTCCCAAAAAGGCAATCACCTTAGTCTTTTGAGGCGTTTTTGAAAAATGCCTGCACTAAATCCAACGTTTTGTAAAGCGTCTTTGATATCCTTCGGAGGCATTTATTTCCCCATTGGAGGCATTTGAAAACGTCTGCAAACCATGTCCTGTACTGTAGTGGTTGGAGATGGCATGTACAGTGGCACTCCAATATACTCCGTCATTCATTCATTTGAATTAATTTCTTCACTGATCAAAAGCAGTTAGTTGGTCACTGGGAAACACTAAGCAAGCTTAACTGCCGCGACCAGCAGGTCTTAAGAAGTAACACGCTTAATTCTCCTCTCAAAACGAAAATTTGACACACAAGACAAAACACCAATTCTAACTTAGTATAAAGGTACAACTCACTAAATACTGAAACTTGACATGTAAACATGTAAAATACTACATCATCATCCACTAACATAATATTTAAATATATCTCTCTATTATTTTTCATAATATCCTATATACCTATATAGTTTATCCTCACTTACATAATATTATTTCTCTCTTCTTTCATTAAATCATATCACATTAATTGTTTTTAGTCCTTAGATGATTAGTCTATGGTCCAAATTATCTTCTTCCTTTTTCTTCTCTCATTAAGTTATATCGCCTCAATTTTTTTAGCCCATAAATAATTAATCTATGGTTCAATTTATCTTCCTCCTTTTCTTCTCTCATAATACCACGTCACCTTGTTTTTACATTTGAATTGTCACTTTATATACTATTTAAATTACAATAAACCGTATCAACTTATGTAAGCTTATGTTGTTGAGCTATCTTACACATTATTTCTACTTATTATCATCATACTAAACTCCTGCAACAATGCACGGGGTTTCATCTGTATATATAATTACGAGAGCCAGTGAGCCACCTGCATGCATGAATCCAATGCGTTGTTATTTATCAGTATGGGCTGTAGTGCTCTCCCTGTATCAAAGGGGTGCCCAGGAACCCGGTTCATAAAAAAATTTAGCTATACTTTATTTATTTTCACCATATATACACCTTCTCAATTCAAACTTAGGTATTCGTATCAAACTAAACTCGATCCAAAGTATAGAAAAATATGTAAGTGGAATCTCCTAATTTCGTTTTAGCTCCGTCCCACTAGCTCCTGGGCTTAGGGTTGGTAGTTGTTCGCTCTCCTCTATCCAATGAAATGGTGCGTGTTTTTGAATAGTTTCCAGCCCTCCAAGCCAAATCCACACCCAACCTGATCATCTATCTCAGTCGTACTACCAACCATTCTAATTTTGCATCGAACGATAATCTCATTTAGGAAGTCGGCAGTCGAAGAATGTGATATTAATACTGTTGAAGATCTCAGTGCCGATTACATCATGACATAGTCAATATTATAATAATGAACTGACACGATACGATATAGTCCAATTCAAGATAGGATATATAAATAGGAACAGTAATACTCCAGTAGTAGCTTTGATCACAGACGGATAGATAGGGAAAAGTGTTTTCATCACTCGAGAGAATATCTTCTCGTTTTGTACATATCATCTAAATAGTCATAAAAAGTTTTAAAAAAATTAGCAAGATAGATTAATGTGAAATATATCACTACACAAACAAGTAAGTTAAAATTCAACTTCTACAAGTTGTAACAAAAATAATAAATATAGCTGCAAATGTGCTATATCTATTTTTAATTTAATTTGTTCTTTTTTATTTAACTTGTAGAAGTTGAATTTGGTCTTACATATTTGTGGAGTGATATATTTCACATTAATCTGTATTATTTTTTTTAAAAAAATAATAATTATTTAGATAACATACAAACAATAAGGGAATATTACCTCGAAAAATAAAAATCCATATCCGATAGATAGACAGACAATTGCTAGCTATTCCTCATCTTCCTCTTGCTCTCTGCTTCTTGCTTCTTCTTCTTCTTCTTCTTCTTCTTGCTGCTGCTGGCGTCTTCTTCCTTCCTCTTCCTCTTCCTTTTGGGGAGGCCCATATATAACATAGTAACATTGGTATACAATTAAGTTAATTGACATATCAGTAGTATATCATCATAATTCATAAACTGTAGTACTCATAATAATTCATAAACTCAGGATGGATATATGATAGATAGATAGTAGCTGGATCGGATCATCCATCGGTGGTACAGATATATTAATACTAAATACACATACAGCTGCTGGCTGGTCTTCTTCACCTGCTCTTCCGTCTCCTTGCCGTCTGCTTCTTTAGTCTTAGCGTTTCTCTTGATGCTGCTGCTGCTGCCGCCGCCATCTGCATCTTGTCGACCTCCTGCGCCTCCCAATCCCAACCCTGTGCTCGCTTCTCCTTCTTCCTGCAGATGAGAATACCCAACAGCTCATCCACCCCATCCAACCGCTTCTCCACCTCATCCAACCGCTTCAACACCAACTGCATCGCCTTACCATTCTCCATCGACGATCGTCTCTCTCGCTCCATGGAAGTGGAACCCTAATCTAAGTTCTCTTCTCCCGGCGGCTGTTTGCTTTGTGCTTAAGGCCAGGGGAGCCCGCTCCCGCAACCCTAGAACGTTTCTCTAGCTAGTTGGGCCAAATGGGCTTACGTACGACATGCCTAACACATACCACGAGAATTTGCCAGCCCTCTACACCTCCTTTTTTTTCTTTCTTTTTTCTTTTCTTTTCTTTTTACAACTCTCTATTTCAACACCTCACCTCACCTCATCTCTAATATATACTCCTATCTATTCTTGAACTGCTTTTGGTTCTCTATTCTTCACTGGCCATAGTAAATGGCTAAATGCAATGCCTATGGTATAGAGTACAAATTATTATTATTTTTGAACGAAACGATGACAGGAGCTCTACCGGATATATTAAGAGCATTACCAACAGAATATGATTAATCCACCCTAAAAATTTTGTTATTGGGTTTTCTAAATTGAAAAAAGAAAGTGAAAATACTCATCTCTCCGAGAGAAAGCCTAAATTTCATTCCCAAAAATTAAAAGGTTGCCCTTCTGTTAAACTACAAGCCGAAATCTTTGTTTTTCCACCGTCCCCACGCGGAAAAAATATCGCTCCTCCACCCAGCCCGTGCGCGATATCCCTCCACATGGAAAAAAAAGTTCACGAGAAAGAGTGATTGGGAACAGGAGATGCGGCATCGCTTCCCCTCAAATGAAGAGAGCGATGGACGCGATCATGGGGTTTCCAACAAAATAGGATAAGAATAGGATATTTGTTGGATGTATTTTTTTCACAAAATCCCAAAACATTAATATTTGGGATGGAATAAGGGCACTGTTGGTGATTGTAAGGACCCCCGTTTTGCAACAGGAATCGCTCGTGTATTCTGTGCCATTTCCCTGGATCAAGTAGTTTGGCACACACGATACATAGTTGAATTACCAAAAGTGCATACATATGCGTCGAGTACGAATCATTACATCATAGGCCCGAAGGTATTGTCTTAGAACAAAGGACCAAACGGTCCGAAATACAGTCCAAAAGCAGAATGTAGATAAGTAGCGGAGCGAAGGCAGCAGCATCGCCATTGCCATAGGCAACGACCGTATCTAGACCTAGTGAGCGCCCTCATCTTCCGCATCCTCTTCGTAGTAGGCGTATGGATCCTCCGCGGTGTCATCTTCGGCTTCTGATGAAGTTTATAATTGCAAGAGTGAGTACCAACCGTACTCAGCAAGTCACCACGGCAACAATGCATATGAAGGGTTTTATTCAAGGCAAGGCAAAGGCTCAGTTGCATAAAGCTAGTTTTGCAGTCATTTTCACAAACCTAAGACCTAACATAACTGATCAAGTTTTAATACCAGAGTTCAAATTAAACAACAACGGTTCTGTCCACCATCCATTGTGATCCCAAGGATGGCTTCCCGCCATTGGTCGTCATGGCTTTCTGTGGACGTCCACCTTCCCTGCTCTCAGGAAGTGGCTCCAACAGCATAAAATTCATCATGCAATATCCCATCCCACACAGGTTAAGAATTTAGAGTCTAGCCAAGTGTAATGCACGTCCCGGTGCTCAATATCCGCAAGCACGGCTATTCGAATAGATTGTTTTACTCACACTGCAGTGGATGTACACTTTACCCGTACTCCGCGACTGCCCAACACATGAGCCTCGTCCCAACACATGAGACGCGTCACGGCAAAGCCTTTCGATAACCTTACATTGGCAGTACCCGCTCCATGAACTATCATCCTCGTGCACTCTCGGCGTATCTGTTTCTAGCAGTGAGAGGAGTTCTGGCGCTCCCGGGGAAAGGAGTCTCACACACGCGCAAGTTTATAACTTAAGTTTAGATTCTCACTCTCACACACGTGGCAGTCCTACCAACGGTGACACCGATGTAGGGTACGCATCGCGTCCCCACCTCAACGGCTGCCCCGTCGTAGCGAACCTGCCTCACACACTGGGGTGAACCATCTATGCAAGGATACTGCCACTGCTCGGCTATCTAGTCAGCTAGGTCTATACCCATCCGAGAAGTACGGTTGTACTGGGGTCGTTTCATGCTTAACTTCATGGCTCGGTCCTTAACTGACCGGGGACGGAACTAGCCTTTTCCGGATACCACCCAAATCCACCATCCGCCCCAGTCGAAAACACTTGTTTGGTTTTATTTCTCCTTCCCCAAATCATGTCATCATATCATGGCAATGTGGCGCTCATGTCTCCACATGCCGCATCTCAATTACCTTCCCCAAGGTAATTGCCCAAGCATAAAGCATTTGATAAATATGAGTATGCATGATTCTAGAATAGCATCACTAAGCATTTGTCATAATTGACTAGGGACTCGTGGATAAGCATGGTTACAAAGGAATATAGAGGAATAAACAATAATCAAGGTATGGCATAATAACAAGTAGGTTATTCATCATCGCATGCAACTTTATTTGTAAATAAAATATTTTCGCAACTTGGGATCAACATGTTCAAGGATAGTGATGACTTGCCTTGCTCGAAGTCCTGTGGTTCTTGATCTTCGGTCGGACTCACCACTCCCTCGGTGTCTAGAATTACGTGCGAAAGAAATTGAATTCGCTTAGAATTCAATTAAAATCCGACAAAATCCAATTTAAAGAAATAGATCGAACGTGAGTGTCGAATGTTGGCTTCGCTTCTATTATTATTTATAAAATAGTTCCATTCCGATTGTTAATACCTTTGTCCCCAAAATTTTAACGTTAGCCAATTAGAACGTTTATCCGGTTTAATTTACGCGACTCGCCTAGGTTAGATCCGATAATAATATTCAACCTTTGGTGATCAGTAATTTACTAGATAATTGCAATGGCTACTTAAGCGTATAACCTAATCGACGAGCAAAACTAAATAGCGATTAGATGGATATTGCAATAAATATTAAATGACAACGATTGATATAGAAGTTTTAGAATTAACTAGTCAGTATACACGCGAGCTGGTAAAACATAGAAATGGAAATCTAAATATTTAACTAAACATCCCGCAAAAGAATAATCATTAAACGGATTATTTAGTTAAGTGAATATTTGCATTTAAATAATCCTATTTAATTCCTTGTATGAGTTTCTAAAATAATCGGCGGGTTTTATCCTAAATTTATTTCTTCCAATTTATTCTCTATTCTAAATTTTCTTTCTAGGTCTAGATTTTATTTTTCCCCATTTTTCTTCCCTCTCCTATTTTCTTTTTCTTTCTCCTCTCTATTCTTTTCCCTTTTTCTTTTTTTTCTTTTTCTTTCCTTCTTTCCTTTTCTCTCTCTTCTCTCTCTTCCTTCCTGCTTCTTCTTCCTCATTCTCCTTTCTTCTCCCTCTCTGCTCACCGGCGCCACTCCCTCTCTCTCTCTTGCGGCCGACATAAGGGGAGGAGGGGGTAAGGGGGGCTTACCGGCGGCGGTTCCCGGGCGCGCGGCGGTCGGCGAGGCGCGGCGGCGGCGAGGAAGGCTTGGGGAGGTAGGGAGAATGGGGAAAAAGGGGAGGAGGAGGGATGGCCGGCGGTGTGAGGGGGGTGGATGGTTTTTATAGCGCGGGGGGGGGGGGGCAACGGCAGCGTGCGGCGCGGGCGGCATGGCGCGGCAGCGTGGGCGCGTACGGCGGCATGGCGCGGGCGGGGTACGGCCGACGTGGCCGCGTACGGCCGGCGTGGCGCGGTACGGCCGGCACGGGCGGCAAGGCGCGCGCGGCACGGGCGGGCGGCGTCATGCGGGCGCACGGCGCGGGGGCGCGAGGGCGCGGCGGCTGCGGCGTGTCCGGGCGCGCGTGCGCGTGCGGTAGGCGGCGGCGGGCGGCGCGCGTGGCGCATGCGGGGCGCGAGCGCGCGGCGGCGGCGGGTCCGGGCGCGCGTGCGCGTGCGGCAGGTGGCGGTGGGCGGCACGCGTGGGGGGGACTCGGCCGAACACCTGGCGCACGGTGAACAGTGCCGCCAGGTGGTTTTTTTGTCTTTTGGCTAATTTCACTACTAAAATTCGGTTTAAAAATTTTGTAAGGTCATCCAAATTGATGTGATCAATATCATCTAATATTTGTGATAATTTATTTTATATATATATATATATATTTTATTCTCTCTTTCCTTTTACCCATTAGACTCGTATATTCCTACGTATGTCCATATATATTGATACCCAGGGTTTATACCTGGCTCCCTATATATATATATTTATATATTGGCAAAATATAACCGCTTGAATTCGTGTCACCATATTTCTTATATATTTATTATAGTTCCTCCTAAAATTATATTATTTACTAGGTGTGATATTCGTTTAAACCCTGCATAGAACATTGTATTTTAATTATATCCTTCGCCAAATTATCTTCTAGAGTGTATCTCGATTAATCCTTTGGCCAATCGCTTCGGGGCTATTCCGATTTACCTCCTTATAATACACAATTGATTAACCCACCGTGAAATCCAATAAAACGTGCGAATAAATCCGGCATGATGCAATTCATTTTAAAAAGTTTTTGAAGGTCCATATTTTAGGGTTTTGATTTTGTTGGTCTAATTTTTAGGGCGTTACAAACCTACCCCCCTTAAATAAATCCCGTCCCGAGATTTCTTACCGGTTGTCGAATAGATGCGGGTACTCGGTCATCAAGAATTCCTCGCTTTCCCATGTAGCTTCATCCTCTGTGTGATTACTCCACTGCACTTTGTACATACGCCACACCTTGGTTCGGGTTCCTTTTTCAGCCTCATCCAAGATTTTCACAGGGTGTTCCGGATAAGTGAGGTCGTTTGCGATGTGGATTTCCTCCAACGGGGCTTGCTCCTCTGGTACCCTCAAGCACTTCTTTAACTGGGAGACGTGAAAAACTGGGTGCACGTCGGAAATGTTCTCTGGTAGCTGAAGCTGGTAGGCAACTTCGCCTCGTCTAGCGATTATTTGGAACGGTCCTACGTACCTTGGCGCTAGCTTTCCTTTGACTTTAAACCTTTTTGTACCTCTCAGCGGGGAGACCTTCAGGTATACGTAATCTCCTTCCTTAAATTCTAGGTCCCTCCTTCGAGTGTCCGCGTAACTCTTTTGGCGTGACTGTGCCACCTTTAGTCGATCACAGATTAGGCGAACCTTCTCTTCAGCTTCTGTGATTATATCCGGTCCGAATACGGCACGTTCTCCGGTTTCAGACCACATCAAGGGGGTACAACACCGTCGCCCAAACAATGCTTCGTTTGGTGACATCTTTAGGCTAGCTTGGTAACTGTTGTTGTAGGAGAACTCAGCGTACGGTAGACACCTTTCCCAGTCCTTGCTAAAGTCCAGTGCACACGCTCTCAACATGTCTTCTAAGACCTGGTTCGTCCTTTCAGTCTGGCCATCAGTCTGGGGGTGATACGCCGTACTAAATGCGAGGTAGCTTCCGAGGGCCTCATGCACTTTATTCCAGAAGTGTGAGGTAAACTGGGTACCTCGGTCGGATATAATCCTTTTAGGCACGCCGTGAAGGCACACGATCCTGGACATGTATAACTCGGCTAGCTTGGCACCGCTATAGTTTGTCTTTACAGGGATAAATCTCGCAGTTTTGGTGAGTCGATCCACGATCACCCAAATGGAATCATAACCTGTTGCGGTCTTAGGTAACCCAACAATAAAATCCATACCGATCTCATCCCATTTCCACTCGGGGATTTTGAGAGGTTGTAGCAAACCTGCCGGTCGCTGGTGTTCGGCCTTCACTTTCTGGCATACGTCGCAGAGCGCCACGTACTCTGCCACATCTCGTTTCATGTTGGGCCACCAGTATTCCTCCTTCAAATCCTGGTACATTTTCGTGCCCCCCGGGTGTAGGGAATAAGTCAATTCATGTGCTTCCTTTAGGATTAACTTCCTCAATCCTCCTTGCTCCGGCACGTAGATCCTCTTTTTATACCGTAATATTCCCTCCTCGTTAACCGAGAACTCCTTCGCATGTCCTGCGGCCATGCGCTTCTTTACTTCCCGAGTTTCTTCGTTATCCTTCTAAGCTCCTTCTATTTGTTTCCTCAGTAGGGGCTGTATTTCCAGGGTATTTATCTGTCCTTGCGGAATTAGGTGCAAGTTCAGGTGGGCTATTTCCTCCCTAAACTCAGGGGCCATGCCTTCCATGCCCAGGTGATTGCAATGGCTTTTGCGGCTTAGTGCGTCGGCTACGACGTTTGCCTTCCCTGGATGGTAGTGAACCTCCAAGTCGTAATCCTTGATCAGTTCTAACCACCGTCTCTGTCTTAGGTTCAGGTCGGGTTGCGTGAAGATATATTTCAGACTCTTGTGATCCGTGTAGATATCGCAATGATTCCCAATCAAATAATGCCTCCAAATCTTCAGCACGTGAACCACTGCGGCCAATTCAAGGTCACGTGCGGGTGGCCCAACTGCACGGAAAAATCCATCTTCCTGTGCGGTCTGGTTAACTGGACCGCGCGGGATAATCGATTATCCTGTGCGGTCCATTTATATCGACCGCACGGGAAGATGGATTATCCCGTGCGGTCTATTTATACCGACCGCACGGGATAATAGATTCTTGCAGGCGCCCTAGCACATGCTAGCCGTTTGGGAAGATCTACGCACTTGTACTTTTTTTATATGAGCCATGGTCAATTATTTATATTATAATAGTTGTTGCTCAAATGTTTCTAAAGTTGAATCTTGGGATAGAGGGACTATCACATATCCTAATATCTCACACATTACAAATTTTACATATACACCACTTATCCTAAGTCCCAAAATTCACAAAATTGATATATAAAAAAATTGCATCACATTTTCGCATATCATCTAATCTCGCACATCACAAATTTTACATATATATACCACATATCCTAAGTTCTAAAATTCACAAAATTGACATATAAAAAAATTGCATCTACATTTTTTGCATATAAATTCACATCTCACAAATTTCACAATTGGTCATCTCACAAATTTCACAAATTGGTCATCTCACAGAATTGACATATCATCTAAGTTCCAAAATTCATATTAAACAATTCCACATCTAAATTCACATCTCATAAATTTCACATCACACAATCACACAATTTCACAATCTCACATCTCACAAAATCACAATTTTCACAATTGGTCATCTCACTAATTGAACAATTAAAAAAAATACTTACCAGCGGCGGCGGTGGTGCGGAGGACTTGGAGGCGGTGACGTCGGGGAGGCCAGTGGCGTGGAGGACTTGGAGGCGGCGGGGAGGAGGAGGCCAGCGGTAGGGAGGCGGCAACAATGGCGTGGAGGAGGCGGGGGTGTCAAGGAGGACTTGGAGGCCGCCGGCGGCGGTGATGACGTGGAGGATGCGGGAGCAACGGGGAGGAGGCAGCGTCGTGGAGGAGGCGATGGCATCGGGGAGAAGGAGGTGGCGTCGAGGGGGAGCAGGTGGCCGGCGACGAGGGGATGCAGGCGGCGGCATCGAGGGGAGCAGGCGGCCGGTGGTGAGGGCGATGAGGAGGTCGAAGGCGACGAGGAGAGGAGGCGGCGGCAGTCGGCAAGGAGGCGGCAATGGTGGATCTCGGCACGCCGTGGAGGATTTTAGCAGCCTGGCGGCGGGCTTAGAAAATTTCTCCGGGACTTAGAAATTTTCGGAGCCCACTCATACCTTATATAGGGGGCGGCCATCGCCTGCGGGTGGCTTAAGCCGACCGCACGCAAAAATATCTTCCCATGCGGGCGACTTAAGACACGCGCACGAAAATAAGATCTTTGTGTGCGGGCGACTTAAGCCACATTCATTCTCAAGACCATAAGTTTGATACATTCGTTTGCAAAACAAATTGTACACAAAACCAAACTAATGTTTCACAATTTTCACAACACCGTCCTTCCGCATGGACGAAAACTTCTCTTCGTCAAGGGTTGTCTCAATTCGCTTGATCCGGTTAGGAAGATCTGTGAATAACGGTACGTTGTTGTATTGGTTGCAATCTGACACGTCTCCAATGTTATCAATGCCAACGATGTGTTGCTTTCTCGGTACAGTAATGTCCATCCGCTCATCGGATGGGTCCTTCACATAGAAAACCTGTGCAACACGCTCAGCGGGAACCCACAGATCATCTTTGTGGCCTAGTTTACTGCGTTCCACAACCGTAAGGTAGTAATCGATAGATACGCCTGTTGTGTCTTTGACCCATTGGCATCGAAGCACCAGGATCTGGATGTTAAGGCCGTAGTCAAGCTCCCAAATATCTTGTATGATCCTGTAGTCTGACTTCTTCTCGCCTGTTGCGTCCAATGCCTCCACACGAACTCCACTATTCTGAGTTGCGCTTCTCTTGTCCTTGCCTATCGTGTAAAACGTATATCCATCGATGTCGTACCCTTGCCATGAGGTCACGAGGCTAGTTGGGCCAGTTGCCAGCCTTTGTAATGTTTTTTCCTCGAGCGATTCACCGAATGGCAGGTTTTGATCCTTCAACCATTCAGGAAATTTGCGCTTTTGTTCCTTTGAGATACAAGTCGCTGGTCTTCTGGGGTTGCAGGCTCTAATCTCGTTCATGTGTTTCTCAATGTACGGCTCGAGGATGGCGAACTGATGCAGCACACTGCTATGTGCTTCCACTACAGCTTTGTAGTCGTTATCATAGAATCTTTTCTTGCCTACGGTTCCCTTCCCAATTAACCGACCCTCGTGAAGAGCGGGGGGTATCCCAATGGGTGTGGCATCCTTCATGTAATCTATATAGCACTCAACAACCTCCTCAGTTGTGTACCCTTCTATCATTGATCCCTCCGGATGAGCTTGGTTACGGACATACCCTTTCAAAACCAACATGTACCTCTCATACGCCCACATCTAATGTAGGTATAGGGGACCAATTTCGATAATCTGAGGGACGATGTGGACAATCAGATGCTCCATCATATCGAAGTAAGATGGAGGGAAAAACATCTCAAGCTAGCATGTTGTCTCGATTACGAATGTTTGAAGGGGGCCTATCTCTTCAGGATCAAAAACCTTCTGTGATATTCGATTGAAAAAGTAGCACAACTTTGTTATCACTACCTTAGTGTGAATTGGCTTGACCGCTCTTACAGCAATAGGTAGGAATACAGTTAACATCTTGTGACAGTCATGAGCATTGTACCCAGAGATGGTCAAATCTTTCATTGATACAAGTTTTCTGATGTTCGATGAGAAACTAGTCGGGACTTTCAAACTATGCAAGCATCTACAGAAAGCCTTTTTCTCTTCTAGTGTCAGTGAGTAGCATGTCGGAGGAATATCGATCTTCCCATTTGCCAACTCTTTTGGGTGAAGGTCATGCCTTATGTCCATATTTACTAGGTCGGTACGTGACTCCAGCCCATCTTTCGTCTTACTCGGGATGTCTAGTAAAGTGCCAATGGTGCAGTCGAACACATTCTTCTCAAGTTGCATTACGTCAATGGCATGACAAATCTCCAGGTCTTTCTAATATTCCAGATACCTAAAAAGTATTGAGTGCTTCTTGAAAGGCAACATATTTTCCTGATCTGTTGCTTTCTTCCTCTTGCCGATGATGACACATGTACACTACCTTACTTGAGGAGGTGAGGTACTTGTACAACGTGTTGTCGATACATATAAGACATCTAAACTTCCCCTTAAGCTGACCTGAGTGAAATGTTCATCGGCAGGTCGTTGATGGTAACGAATATGATGGCACGCAGAGTAAAATGTTCCCTGCAGTATTCATCCCACACTCGTAACCCTTCTTTCCACATTCCTTGCATGTCCTCCATCAATGGTTCAAGAAACACATCTATGTCAATCCTAGACTGTTTTTGGCCCTTGTATAAGGATAATCAACCAAATGTACTTTCGCTTCTAGCAAATCTATGTAGGCAAGCTATACATGGTGAGCAGCACTGGCCAAGTGTTGTTTGAGTTGCTTAAGGCTGTGTTCTTCCCCCCTTTTCCCAACTCACCTCTCTCGTTTTCCGCGCGCACGCTTTTCAAACTACTAAACGGTGTGTTTTTTGCAAAAAGTTTCTATACAAAAGTTGCTTAAAAAATCAAATTAATCCATTTTCAAAAAAAATTAGCTAATACTTAATTAATCACGCGCTAATGGATCGCTCCGTTTCCCATATTCACTGTGCAGATTGGGAACAAGCCGAAACGAACGAAGCCTAAGTCACCTAACGGGTTCATTCCGTTCGTGCTCAAGGCAAACCTTACATTTCTCGGGTCCTTTGCAAATTGCAGGTGTAGTGCATCAAAGTTTTTCCGCTGTCGAGCATCGACGAGGTGTCAAATCATACCATTTGTTTTCCGACCCTCTTGATGCCATCTCATCAACTCGGCATCGGTACGGTTTAAAAACAGCTGCTTCATGTGATCTTTCACTGGCAGGTACCACATCACCATAGCCGGAATCTTTTTCTTTGCATCCATCGATGAATGTTGGTCGACCACCTCTCCATCTAAGGCTCCGTTGCCCATCTTGTACCGACTAGTCCCACATGTTGGGCAATACTCTAAATCCACGTATTCCTTGTGGTACAGTATACATGATTTACACATGCATGAATCTTTTGAACACCTAGAGATATGGACATATCAGTTTCTTGGCTTGATATATGTTGGTCGGCAACAAGTTCGGCTTAGGAAGCATAACTCTTAACAGATCCATCAAATCGTTGAAACTAGTGTCCGACCATCCATCTCTAGCCTTCAATCTGAGAAGTTCAAGCACAGAGTGCAACACCATATAATTCCTGTCACATCCTTTCGATTCGTTGTAAAGAAGGTCCTTTGCTGCTTTTTCCAACGCTTCCCAATTGTCCAACCCTCATTTTGTACAAGTTAGGACCTCTGGTTCAACGTGCCGCAACATATCCTCGAGATCAAAGTCAATATCCGCATCATCTATACCAAAGCCACCAAATTCCGGGATCATTCCCTGGGACATGTCTTCGAATATAAAATTCTCTCGCATCAAAGCAAAAAACATCAGCCTATTCACTACGAACGACGACTTCCCCGTGACAAGTCCATATCTTGTAATCATCCTTAAATCCACGCTCTACAATGTGCCCCAAAATTTTCTTCGGGTCTTGCAGCATCTTTTCGTTCTTGCAATCAAAGCATGGAGAAAAAATATCCCCCCTGTTCTCCCTCAAAGCATGTGCCTTTACCTGATTAATAAATTTGGATGCTTCCTTCAAGAACACCGGATAAGTTCTTCTTGTGTCGTATATCCATGCCCCATCCATCTCCTAAAAAACATCTCTGATGAGTCGAATCGTACTTTATTAAATCATATAAAAAGATACAACTTAAACAGACATTATATTACTCTTCATGCACTAGTGATTCCAATAACATTAATTTAAAATAGAAAAATTAATTATAATTACTAGATTTGCAAAACTGGTATATTCGTCGCATTCCACTGAACAAATTTGAAACAAATGGAGGAAACTAAACAAAGAATAAATTAAAGTACTGCGCACTACTAAATACTATTCAAATTTATACATACAAACAATATATTTAATCAATAAAAAATTATCCATTTCCAAAAATGAAAAAATTCTTCGCTTTTATCCGATGAAAATTGAAATAAATGGAGGCAAACCTAACCAAGAATCCATTAAAAAGGTATGGACTATTAAATACTTTTAAAAACATGCCATACAAACAATATATGTTAACTAAAAATAAAAAAGTGCCTACACTACTTCATTTAAAAAAGTGCAAATTTCATCGCATTGCACCGATAAAAATTGAAATAACTGGAAGCAAATGAAGGAGGACAACAAGCATGCCACCTTTTATATGAATCCCAAGTAAAGATTTGAGGTTGAAAACATTCTTCTCTAATTTGTGTCAAGTTTAGGAGAGAGAAAACGTCGGGCTTGAATGGGGCAAGCTTGGGCTGGGAGCAATATATGGCATGCATCATCGCGTGCAGTTGCGTTAAGCGGCCCGCACGAGATAATCTATTATCCCGTGCGGGCTACTTAATCTGACCGCACGCGATAATGGAGATTATCACGTGCGATCGTATTAAGACGCCTGCAAGGGATAATAGATTATCCCGTGCGGGCGATGACCGGGCCTCGATGGACCGGTTTTTCCAGGCGGCGCCACTTACGGCCCGCCTGGAATCTACCAGGGGCCTCGTAAAAAAAAAGCTTTTCGGTAGTAGTGTGTTATGATCCAACAAATTCATTTTTTAAAAACTAAACTACTAGGAGAACTGCCAATTATATTTCACTTAAGTAGGAGTAAAAACCCAGACGGGTTAGAGAAAAAGAAAAAAAACTCCCAGCGAGAATAGACTCGCCAAGTCCCTCATCCGTTGTCGGTACAACCACACAGCACATGGAGCACCACACAACTCTAGCCAAACAACAACGAAAAAACAACAGCGGAATCCAAAGGCGAACATCGATGTCGAGATGCTGAAGAAGTGACACAAAGCTTTGACATCGCAAGGCACGTGCCATCGTTGCCGAGCTGATCTCTTGCACGAAGAACAAGCCTTCTTCAGCTCACTATCTGTTTTTTTTTACTTGCAAGGAAGGCGCATTTATGTATACTTTGTAATGACTGTTCCAAACGATTTGGCAGTTTAGCTGGCCTTTGGATCAATTTTGCCTATCCAGGAGCTAGCATTTACATGTATGTGCCTTGGTGTGCGTCTATTCTGGTTAATCTGGACTTATGAATGGCAAGTTGTTAGCACCACAAATTGACAGGATATTTGTCGCTGTTGTGGTTGGAACAACACGGGATCAACAGTACTGTATTTGTTGCCAATCAACACAGCCATACAGGGATATGTTTGGCATAACTGTACGTCTTGTTGTTTACGCGCCACGGTTATATATAGACGATCATTTTTTGTGTTTGCACTTGCACACTTGATTGAAATGCGTCTGCTGTTTGAACCTATGCTAACATGTACTTTTTCGCCAGTAATCCTGTGTCAGCCGTGTTCAACCTCCCAAAAGGAGAAGAAAGTTAGTAGTAAGAAGTCGCTGTCCATGCAGTTTCCATCGAGCAAGATACAAGCAGATACCCATCAAACCATTCCGTCCATGCATTTGGCATCAGAACAAGCACACCCTGAATGTCTTCTCTTCTTCACTCGTTTTTGCGTTTCTTACTTTCTTGTCTTCTCGGCCTGAAATCCAGGATTATTCTATCGATCGGCAGTTTTATACTACTAGAATATGTCAGTAAGTATATTAAATTCTCATATCTACGTGCTTATATATATGTCGACGCTGTAAAAGAAAAAGTGAATCGTGAATATAGTTGATCGTCCCTATACAAATCTTGTATACTCTGGATCCCTGTACATATATATCCACATAAAACAGTGGAAACAGTTTTTACTTGTACACTCTGATTGCTTTATTAATTATTGGCTTATTGCACACAGAAGAATAGAGATTTTTTTTTTTTTGGTTTACCAGCAGCTCAAAGAGAAAAAATGGAGCTAGCAACTTGAATTTAATTTCTACATGCATATGTGCATGGAGATCAAGTGAGAATGGCGGCAGCATAACTTAGCTGGGAGTGAGCTCCCTCTTGTCAAGCTTGGTGAAGGACGTGCCATCGCATTCGAAGTCGTCGTATCGCCGGAAAAGCTCGGCGACGAGCATGCACGCGGTGGCGACGACCACCTCCTTGGCGGCGCACTGCTTGTTCCCCGGCGACGGCTCGCCGGTCTCCGGCCCGTTCGACCAGTATACGTACTGCAGCAACGCCTCGCCGTCGTCGCCGAGGAACCTCTCCGGCACGAACTCCTCCGGCCGCTCGAACACCGCCGGGTCGCGCATCGCCAGCGGCTGGTACCCACACAGCAGCTCGCCCTTGCCCACCTCGTACGCCGCGCCGCCGTGCGACCGCAGCACGAAGTCTCGCCGCGCCCGGCCGAACTGCAGCGGCACCGGCGGCTGCATCCGGAGCACCTCGTACACCGTCGAACGCACCAGCGCCATCTCCCGCACCGCCGTGAACCCGGCCTCGCCGCCGCCGTCGCCCAGCACGCGCCGCACCTCCTCCCGTAGCCGCCTCCGCAGGTCGTCCCGGCCGGGCTTGCCGACCTCCATGACCAGGAACGGCAGGAACACCGAGAAGCCGCCGAACGCGTTGAAGCCAAGCACGAAGAGGATGTTGTTGATGGCGTCCTCCTTGCTAATGCCGTGCTCCTTCTCGGCGATGGAGACGGCGGCGGCGCCGTGCTTCTCCACGAAGCGGTAGAGCAGGTCGTACCCAGGCTTGACGACGAACGACGGCAGCGGGAAGGAGTGGAGGAGCAGCTCCTCCAGCGGCTGCGGGATGACGCCGAGCTTCTGCGTGGGCACCAGCTGCAAGGCCAGCCACACGTCGAGGATGTAGAAGCCGAACCGGTCGACGAGGCCGTCCGCCGCCGGGTCGGCGCCGACGAGCGCCTTGCAGAGGAAGCGGAAGATGCAGTTCTGGAGCGGGATCAAGTAGCTGGCGGAGGCGGCGGCGGGGTCAGGCGCCTTGTTGAGGTCTTCCTCGACGGCGGCGAGCATGTCGTCAACGGCGGCGCGGAGCTCGGTGGCCCAGTTGCGCGCGGCGCGGCGGAGGAGGTCGATGCTGAAGGCCTTGGTGCGCGCGTGGTCGGGGTCGTGGGTGTCGAGGTAGACGCCGACGCGGGTGCCGCCGGTGAAGGCGACGCTGGGGACGTAGGGGCCGATGAGGACGTCGCGCTTGTCGACGAGTGCCGGGTCGAAGAGCGCGGTGAAGGCGGCGGCGTCGACGACGGCGACGACGCGCGGGTCGACGCCGAGGAAGAAGGGGAAGGTGGGCGGGATGTTGGCGCGGAAGACGGTGCTCTTGTGGTCGGCGGCGCGGCGGCGGAAGAAGTCGTCGGGGCCCTGGAACCAGAAGTAGTCGAGGCGGTCGCGGAGCGGGCCGAGCAACGGCAGGCCGTAGCTTCCCGGAATCGGGCGCGTCGCCGCCGCAGCGGTGGCCGGCTGCGGGAACGACGGCAGCATGGCGAATCCAAGTTGATCAGCTACGTGTGGTAGCTGACACTGACTACGATTGAGTGGACGATCGACCACACTCACTCCCCAACAAGTATGTCAGTGTGCAACCAAATCAGATTACGTGGGGTCATCATCACCGTCTACGATTGGTTCCTGCCGTTTCGGGAACTTTTGAATTTCTAACATGTTTTTATAAATCACTCGAATGTTTCAATGAATTTTGTTTTTCACTATGTCAACGGGATCAAACGATCATTTGACCTTAGCGTGGAACCATTCCTTATATATGATTGGGGTTTTTCTCCATTAGGCTTTGATTAATCTCTCGCGCGCACGAGGGGATCAAAAGGATTTAGAGGGATTTATTTCACACATATTATGGTGTGGGATTATTCACCCTCAATCTCACCAATCTCTCCCTCTTGCGATTAACCAAACCAGGACTTAATATCGTAAAAATTAGAAAAAGAAAGAAAAATCAGATAAAACTGAATCCCGTAAATCATTCATCCGTACTACTGATTACTTTGCAATCCATAGTCATGGCACGCATGGGGTTTTTCTCTAATATTTAAATTCATAAAAACTTTTAAAAGAACAAAATTCGACCGTACGTATTACTCCAGATTCAGTTGCAACGTGCAAAGAGACCGCCTGACTTTGTGTTTAAGTTATATAACTGACATGTGGGCCATACATATCGGTGCTACAACTGTAAACTATCTGTTTCCAAACAGAAAGATATCAAATCGAAAATCAAATAAAACTGAACCCGGAAAACCATTCGTCCGTCTTTCTCTCGACGTCGGTTGCAAAGGGGACGCTCTCCTATGATTGGGAACTGATCGTGTCTAAACGTATTATTACGTACGTACGTACTACGAAATACGTAGTAATAAATAAAGGTACGTATCCGCGTCGTCCACTGTCACGTATATATATTTTTGAGTCGGTGGATAACCCGATCCGTACGTCGGTCTGTTAATTCTGTTGCTAAATAGTAATTAACTTGCTGGCGCTTAACTATCCAATACTACTATATTTAACACTCCACTCCAATTCATTCACCCCAATCGATCTATATATATCTAGCTAGTAGCTACTAGGAGGTCCAACGATCCCATCCAACGATCGCTGCGGCCACCCTCTCCCGCCACAGTAATATTCTCACCTCGCCGCCGCCGCCGCCGCCGCCCGCCGTGCACGCATGCACCGGCCGGCCAGTACATATAGATGCGTGTGCTACTGACAACGTACGTCATCGTCGTCGTCGTCACGATATACGTCGTGATGGACGCCGGCGATGTCGCCGTCCCCTCCTGCGACTCGTGCCGCAACGAGCGCGCCGTCGTGCACTGCGCCCAGCACGGCGGCGCGCGCCTCTGCCTGGTCTGCGACCTCGCCGCCCACCACGCCGCGCGCTCGCACCAGCGCGCGCCGCTCTGCGACGCCTGCCACGCCGCGCCCGCCGTGGCGCGCTCCGATCACCACACCGAGGCGTTCTGCGCCTCGTGCGCGCGCGACGCCTCGCCGTCGCGCCACTGCCACCGCCCGGCCGCCGCCTACACCGGTATCCCCGGCCCCGCCGAGATGGCTCGCATCTTCTCTATCGACGTGCCACCGCCGCCGCCACCGCCGGCGGATGAGCCGTGGATCACCGACACTGTACTCCCTTTCGCCCCATACGACAACAGTCACATCCATATGAACTATACGAATTATTATTATCCCGAGGTATTAAAAGAAGCCAATGGTAAACTCATTCTTTCCTTAAATCTCTAAGTGATCTGCCTTCTTAAACAAGAGTGAGTTGCATTTCTTTTCCTTATCTAATGCATCCCTTGATCAATACCATTAACATCTAGCATTCCATTATACTAACTAACATCTCATCTTATTACCATTATTCAATTAACATAAACATACTAATATAGTATATATACATGTCTCAACCTCGTTTGAGATGTTTGAAGATGCGAATCCCGACATTAGTAAAGAGATGACGACAATAGGGGAAGAAGATTTACTTGTTGACAATGCGAATCAGCAAGGTTACTTTCAAGCCTGGACAAACTCGTTTGATTCAGTCGCACTAATGGAACCAGGAGCATTGCAAGTAAACGATGGTTCTGCTTATTTCACCCCCTTTCAAATTCATCAAAATTATCATACAGTTTGATGCCGCCTCACGAACTTCTTTTCTTCAATTGATCGCAGGAACCTTCTTATCTGGATTTGGATCCTTCTTATTTGGATTTGGGATCCTATTTGGGTCCTGATCATCAGCAAATGGCATCCTCATCATGTTCAGACATCGCAATGTTATCAGATACTAGCTTTCTGCAACCTCTGAACATGAGCAACGCACCTTATGTTCAGTTACCGATGATGGACGCGAACATCAACAACGAGATAGGTGCAGCATCTTCATCTTCAGACCTCGCACAGTTCATACCGCAATCATCAGATCATAGTCTTCTGCAACCACTGAACATAAACGACGAAACGGCATATGATCAGTTACCGGTGATAGACACAAACACTAGCAACAACAACACAAGTTCAGAGTTTCCCTGTGTGAATTTTCAGAGCTCCAACACGGGCTCGCTGCTGGGTGGGAGCTCAAGCATGTTTGACGGCCAAGATCAACAGGCCTCGCATGTCCTGTTGCCCGAGAAATCTTGCCCTGATCCGGAGAAGAGACAGCGAGCTGTGCAGAGATACAAGGAGAAAAAGAACAACAGGAGGTACGTATCAATACTCATTTTCATCTCACTTAGTAGCTTACACTGAATATTAGTCTTCAGAAAAAGTTTAAGAATTCAGCAGTTTGTTGTTACTTCTAAATATGGTGCATCAGGTACTGAAGAAACAGTTATAATTCTCAAATGTGCATCTGAAATATTATTTAGTTGCCTAGGAATAATATTTTGTTCAGTACGAGCTTTTTGAAACAAAGATTACAATTTACAAGTTGCTGTACACATTTGAATTTTCAGGTTTGTCAAGCAGATAATGTATGCCTCCCGCAAGGCAACAGCAGACACGCGAAGGCGTGTCAGAGGCAGATTTGTGAAGGCCTCATTGGAGCAGGGCACCAGCTCTAATGACAATAAGCAGCCGAAGCACGAGGGAAATTGATCCTCATTATTTATTTATTTATTTATTTATTTTGATCATCTTTCTTAGGTTTTAGAGTGCATGACATGATACCAAAAGATCATACAGTATACAACAAAGATCATATTAGAATTTAGAGGTAGGAAGAATTCAATTATTTTTTGAATGTTTATATCCCTACAGGCCTACAGGTGGACAGACCGGATTCCAACGTGAAGAAGTTGAGTATTTGTTTTTCAGTCATTTCCAAGGTTAGGATAGGATAGACATTTAGAAGAGTTTTTTTTTTCCTTTGAATTTTGTGGTAGAATAAATGTAGGACTCTCTTTTGTAAATGTCAATTTTGTCTAGCTGAGGCCCTTTGGCATAATAAATGGAATTTCCTTGCGAGTAATCCCTTATGAGTAAATAATAGGGTGTATTGGTGTGACATGTCTATTTGTTCTTTACTTGTTTCAAGAGGAATATGGATTTGCGAGTACTAGTTTTGATGCAGATGATGCCATGATGGTGAGAATTGTTATCAAAAGAAAACTCTGCTGCTATTATTTTCAGTATTTACCTTCTGTTTACAATGACCTGGTGCAGGAAGAAAATCAATTTCATGGCTAAGGTATTTTATAAAATCTACACATGTATCATTTTTATGAGATTACGAAAGTTTTTTTTTCATGACAAATCTACATGTACCATTTTTATATTTTCAAAATTTATTGATAATCAAAATTTTAAAAGTTTGAACTGAAAAATGTCAAAACGTTGTATTTCTTTTACCGGAGGGAGAATACGTATTTTGACATCTGTTGTTGACTATAGAAGAAGAGAGGAAATACAAAATCACAGTACCTTTTTCGCTGGTAAAAAAAAATTGAAAAATGTTCTAGAAGAGCGAAGTTGCATGGCAGACGCAAAGATCACAAACCACCGAACCAGCCACCACCTGCTCTTCTTTGCAATTTTGTAATATATGACTCTTTGGTTTTTCCGATCTCATTTTTTTCTTTACAAGAATCTCCATAATTGTTATTAAGCATATAGTAGTAGTATTATTCAGCGCCTGCCCGATTTAATCTCCCACTGGCCACTGACGAGTGGGTGATTTCACTGAAAATGTCTTCTAAATTTAGTCATGTCACACAAAGCAACCTCGAACTCTAAGCAAATTAGTAGCTTCCTTACCTACATGGCACCAAGCCACCTTGCAGATCACACATCACAGGACACTGCTGACTTAGCTGAGCATTTATACATGCATGCAACTCTTGTCTTTGGATCTTGACAAGGTAGCACACAACTGAACTGAGCAAAGCAACTCAGCAGTCCCATGAGGAGGCTGGCGGTGGCTGCGGCGGCGCTGCTCGTCGTCGCATGGCACTTCTCCCTGATAACAATGGCGGCGGCGCAGCTTTCACCGCCACAGCCACCGGACGACCAATACGACGACCCGCCCATGACTGGGCTCCCGGTGTCACCACCGTCGCCAGGGGATTTTGATTCACCAGAGCCGCCGCTGCCGGATTCCCCGCCGTCACAGGAACCTGACACGCCGGAGCCAGCACCACCAACGCCGCCCCAGCAGCAGCAGCAGCCGCGGCAGTCTCCATTGCCACCAAGGAGGGAGCCGGCACCGCCACGGACAGTGGTGCCGCCGCAGGAGCCTGGCTGGTCTTCAGTGCCGCAGGAGCCAGGCTGGTCTTCAGTGCCACCACCGCCGGCGAGTGTGATCAACTACACCACCACCGGCTGTACCACCATGCTGGTGTTCGGTGACTCGACGGTGGATCCCGGCAACAATAACCGGCTGCAGACGGCGATGAAGGCCAACTTCTTGCCGTACGGCACCGACTTCCTTGGAGGCAGACCCACCGGCCGGTTCAGCAACGGCCGGCTCATCACTGACATACTCGGTACAGACACAAATACACCCGTTGCCTTGCATCTCCATTCGTATAAATATTTCGAGTTCAGCAGATGTTCTGAATTAGTAGTTGTTCAGGAAGATATTTGAGGCTCAGTTTTGTGGTTATGCAGCGGAAAAACTAGGTATAGCGAGGAGTATTCCAGGTTTCCGCGACCCAAGGTTGAGATCAGGACAGCTCAGGAGGGGTGTGAGTTTTGCATCAGCAGGTTCCGGGTACGACGAGGCCACCGCCAGAAGTTCGGTAAGCATAACCTGCAAAATACAAATATTTCACCGTCAGAATACAGAAAGGAAATGCTATTAAATCAATCTGCCAGGGACAGAATTAGAAGCTACAAAAGAATTAGTAGTTAAAATTGGATAACCAAGCAGGCAATGCATGTACCTAGTTTGATATGTGAATAATGATTAGTTAGTAGTCCAAGTTAATTTGGTTATTGAGGGCCAGCACTGGGTACTGACTAGCCAGGTTTTCTTTCTTTTTCATGATAGAATGCACTGTCATTTCCCAACCAAATAGAGGACCTTTGGCGTTACAAAAGAAACCTGCAGAGGTTAGTTGGACGAAGAAGAGCAGAAGAACTAGTCAGGAGGGCTACATTTGTCGTAAGTGCTGGAACAACAGATCTGCTTTTTCACTATCTTGCCTCAAACCAATCAGCAGCAGAGAGTGGCCCACGGTATGAAAACCAGCTGATATCACGCGTTGCTAACTACACCCAGGTAAGCACTTGTCAAAAAAGAGTTATATCAACTTTGGCTCAAGACCTAATCATTGTCATGTTACTCAGGTGATGGCAACACTTGGAGGAAGGAGATTTGTCTTTGTTGGAGTGCCCCCAATTGGGTGTTTACCTATTGTTAGAACTTTGCTAGGCACAGGTACAACCAGATGCCATGAAAACATGAACTTGCTGGCAACCTCATTTAATGAGAGGCTAGTTGAAGTGGTGCGTCTTCTAAAGAATCAACCAAATATCAGGGCCACATTTGTTGATACATATACAACCATCGGCATGGCAACAATAAGCCCCAATAACTATGGTATGTTGTGCCATATTTCAGAGCATCCTTATTAAGTGTGCACTTATTGGTATTATACCTTAAAAGTACTTTCTTCTGAACTACAGGCCTGACAGAAACATCAAGAGGTTGTTGTGGAACAGGAGTTATTGAAGTTGCGCAAACATGCAGAGGCCGAAGAACATGCGCACATCCCAGCAAGTACATGTACTGGGATGCTGCCCACCACACAGAGAGAATGAACCAAATTATCACAGATGAAGTGATAATGAACTCAATCGGAGAAATTTATGCCTAGCTCACGATTGTGAATTCAGATTTGTGGCCCAACAAATCAATTTAGCATCCTAATTTACTGCGGTGCATACGAGCATATCGAACAATAGTTCAGTAGAAGAGATAGATTATATAATATTTTTCATACAAATATATGCTGTGTGCGCAAGAGTGTTACATCATAGATGCCTGAGACCTATGATTTCAACTGAAGTGGTTACCATCCATTCTACTTTCACTTTGTTATATAATTGTACACTTGACAACTCTTACAGGGTGTATGTTAGTTTGCAAAGTTGTCTAGCAGGTGATATCTTGGGTAATTACACAAAATGAAATCGCTTCCAGCCTTCTTTAGAAACTGAAAAATGGGCTTGAGGCAATTTCTTCCCCCAAAAAAAAAGCAAAATGAACAACCTGGTACCAATGATGAAGAGCTATCATTGCTACTACTGATAAATAGAACTAAACCAGAAAGTTCGAGGTTAATTACCTGAGACTTCAGAAACAGAAAACCAATGATAAACTCCAACACGAGCAGAACAGACAGCTATCGTCACAAATAACTGTAGTGCAATCTGGCATGGTGCTGATATTCCACAAAGGGACTCTATCCATCCATCGTGTCATCTGGATTGGAGTCATTAAGAAGTAATAACTGATAACTTCTACATGTGGATCGATACAACCATGCTTTAACCACATAGAGAACCCCAACGTGAGAGCCTGTGCTGCAATGATTCATGGTCCATAGTTTGCAATACCTACTTGAAGTTCTATTTGATTCGCATACGCATGCAAGGCAAAGATTAAAGCTACTATTTAGAGAGTTTATAATTCCAAACCCTTTACTATAAAATACATCCACTAAACAACAAGAAAACTGCCTAGTCTTCTATGATTAAAAAGTTCATGAATCTGTACAGCACCATGTAATGGCAAAGCATGTTTAAATCCTGTTTAAGGGTAAGACAAACATAGATTGGGTGACAACAAATGACACAAAGCCCTTTAACTAGGTCAGCAACTACAGAACTCTGGGTTAAGTAATTGCGACTATAGAATTAAACAAAAGAGAGAGGAAGGGGGTGTTGCTAGATGGAGAACAACTGGAGGAGAAATGAAAAGTACCTCCATTAGCATGGATCTTGAACAGGCCTCACCAAAGCAAAAAAGGATTCTGGATTCACCGACATCAGCAACTCAAGTGGGACAACCTTAGCTGGGCGAGAAATTCTAAGCCTAGGCTCCAGAAAGGCTGACAATATCCATACCATAGTATTATACAAAGACAATATACAGCTTTAGCACAGATATGAAGAATAAAATTCCATGATTTGATACTTCAATCATGGTACCTGGAGAGATCTTTCGCCCCTCGTACAGGAGCTTCGTTAATGGATTTGTTGCCCAATGGTTCACAGCTAGGCGGCTTGTTGGCTGAAATCCAACTACTTTACCTCTTTCTGACATAACCACCTGCAAGTGTATATTAAAAAAAGGTGATATAGTGTAAGTTTGAATTTAAGTCAAGGAAATGAACAATAGAACAATAGTTTCCATCATAAAGTTAAGTATAATCTTTTACCATCATATAGTTTCAAAAGTATAAGACGATGGCATTGGGTGACTCATGCAACCCAACTTGCAGGAAAAGTTAACAGATGCTGCAAACAACTTATTAAAAAGAACAGAAACATTTTTTTTTTGCAGTCTTATTGTGCTATCTTGTAACACTCAAGGTAAACGATTAATTTCATTGTGGTCACAGTATTAAACAAAATAGAAAGAGAAAGTATAATCTCTTTCTTTTGAGTCATGACTGCTAAAGAACAAATGATTATATGCCAAACAAGGTATTATAAAACATTATCCACTCTAGACCAAGATAGCAGGGATATATGCTGCTGAAAATAAGAAAACCAGGAAATTAATGTCAAGAACAGCAAAACTTAAATCAATCAATTGTGTTAGCATAATAAAGATGGCAAAACAAGTGCATTTTGCTACCAAGCATGAAAGGAAATTGAACAATAAAAACAGGAACATAAAGAAATGACATAGTAACTTAAAATTACTGAAAATGTGTGGTGATAGTGCATCATAAACAGATGTGCGGTAAACCTGTTAGCATGAATATTTTGGGGAAATTTGCAATTTAAAATAGACAGACAAAATCTCACACAGTGATATTGTTATGTGCATAACTGCATATGGCCATGAGGTTGGTCGCTGGCCCATCAGGGCTGGTGTGAGATGGCAGTTACAATAGGTATCTGCAACACATTGCTTAGCTAGCAAGTTAGGTTTAATTGGAGATAGGATATGATCTTATCCGATGGGGTAGAATTATTATGTTTAAAAGGAAAGGTTTGAATGGATTGTTAGATGCTGTCCCTATATAAGCGGGACCATATAAGTTAGCACCAAGTCCATCTCACCCATATGTTGGGTCTATCCTCCCTAGCCAAGTTCCTCAGCCTGCCAACCCTCTACCCCTAGGTGCAGTTCTACTTCCAAATCATCGTCATCAATCTCTTTTATGGTGATTAACCCTCTTCATGAACTAAGTTAATGGCCCATACACATTTGAGTTGGTAGGCACATCATTTTACCAAAAATACGAAGTTCTTCATCTGATACAAAGAGATTTTTTATGCAGGAAATGAGCATACCTGAAAACTAGCAATATTCTGCAGAGTTTCTTGAGTGTCATCATTTTGTTCCAGATGAGAAGACATCTTAATAGGACTTGACACCAATGGGGGTTGCTCTTCTTGGCTAATAGCACCAGTACTCTGAATATCGACAGAATCATCATGACTGTCACAGTTGATGCCCTTGAAGAAGTCAGGCAGTTTTCCAACCCAAGCACCAATATTTGCATCAACCATTACATCACCAGTACAACCAAATGAGTCTTTAATTTTCTCAACAACAGATACACAGTAAGCCTGTAACTGCCCAGGGGTAAATAGGTTGCATACAACAGATATGTTAGAAAACCAACAAAGCAGTTATGATACATTTGTCACCAGATATGCCCTTAATTAAATTTAAATAGCAACTTGGTTTGCTGGCAAAAGGGTAATAATTCAAAAAAGAGGCATGCTACATGATGTTCCTAATGAGAACACACATCATGAAGCCATAACAAGTTGATAAAATGACTCCTACATGAATCATGCAGAGTTTCAGACCATTTCTTAGAGATACTTTATTTTTAAAGCAGCAGTTTTTTACATGCTAAGTTGCATGAGATAATGCAGACAATCAAAATATCCCAGAGCAACTAAAAATCGAGGTAGCTTGTTTTCTTTTCTTTGATTTGGACGTAGAGAACAATATTGCACTATCGAAAGGTTTGGAACACTTCCGATTAGGTGAGTAGTTATTTCTAAATTACAATACAATGACGATCAATGTCTTGTGAATGGGTTATCAAGTAAAAAAATCCAGAAAATAGTATAAAACGCCAAAGTGTTTCCACACTTAAAAATAAGCAAGATTCTCCCTGGGCAAGCAACAACGTTACAAGAACTAGAAAGCATACCTCGCTACTATCTAGAGAGTGGATATCAGAACAATAGCTCTGTGATGATGAGACACACGAACTGACAGTGGCCAATCTTTTATCTTTAAGAGACTGAGGCCAGCATAACTGAGCAATGGCGCCAACAAGAAAAACAACAGAGCTACCAGCCAACAAAGCAAAAAGGTTGTTCAAATAACTCTGCACCAAAGAAATGCTTGATGAACATAAATAAAAACACAAGTAAGCTCTGAAACAAAAAAAAAAAACCAGCATACATTGTTCTTTTTAATCTTTGATGGTTCTGAATTCCAGTTGGAATAGAAGGATTTTCCAGGTAATGTGAACTGATCTTCAAAATACATGTCCAGAATATTTGCTAGCTCCACCTACAGGTTTATAGCATACAATGAATAAGAATGACAAGAAGTAATGTATACATCAAGGACAAAATGGGAATAATAATGTACCATTTGGGAGTGGGATAAGAGAACTTCCCCCTTATTATTTGCTAATTCATGATGACCTCCAAGCTTTGTATTCTTGAATGCTTTGGCGTCAATTTGTAGTTTATATGTGTACACAAACTCACTGGCCCAAAGCATAAAATCAGGGCCACCGATCTTCGCCAACCTTTCAGACTTTGGAGCTGGCCACCATCCATTCTTTGCTTTACCCGCTACATGGGAAGACTGTACAAGATCAAAACTATCTAAGCGCCACCTAGCACTATTCACTACTTCTGACTCAGAAATTCTGTGTATGCAAACAGAAGAATCCAATGAGCAGTTTGACTTCCACTTATGAAACAAACCACCAGTGCCCCCTAGGTAATTATTTCTGGCATCCTCAATAACACAGGAGAAAATGGCTTCCGCAAGAGCAGCTAGAAGTTTTTCATCTGATGATCTGATACTATAATCCGCAGGCACCTGGTGTGCATCCACAAATTAGCAACAAGCAAACAAACAAAACAAAACAATATCTAATATCAAGTCCCAAACTTTACAGAGGAACACCTTTCGGGGTTTGCTCAAATCTTGGAGATCTATCTCTGATATTGGGGAGAAGACTTCAAGCCGAAAGTTTGTGAGCTGATCCATTACAACTTGCTTAAAGGCCATTGCCAAAACACTCTCTGCATCAGGTTCGTTTTCAGAGAAAAAATCAGCACCAAGGTCTTTCTTTAGCTTACTGGCCTTCTCTGTAACTTCATTTGCTTGCAAAATCTACAACAAAATGCCAGAACTTCCTCATAATCCAACAAGGAAAGACATTCCTATCAAAATTAAAGCATCTAACCATGTTTGATATATACAAAACTGGCAATAAGTTCTCTTCCTAGAGACAGCATGATAGAAAAGCACAGATACTGATTTGTTGTTAAGCTACAAGAACAAGCACCTCTATTGTATCATAAAATTCCCAGCCGGCCACTTGCGTTGAGACACTGAGTCACCAATACAGTTAGACTCTAGTACCAACCAATAGTTCCAAGAGATTGGTTCTACATGGTGAACTTAGCATGTACAGTTAGTGGTTTCACCCTGTACTGGTTCTTAAAAATCATGTGTACTACCGTGTGGTGACTAGGCTGTGCACATTCAAACGAATGTTTCACGTAATACGCATGAAACGACGAAATCCAAAGCAATCAATACTCCTAATTTAGCGCAGAATAAAGCATCAAAGCTTAGAGTAAATAGATATAGGTGCGTTACACTAATTCTGATGGGATGCTGAGTGAGTGGAATTTAGGACGCAACATCGAGCATCACACTAAGCAGAAGCAGTAAACAATTAAGGGAACAAATAAATACATTGGTCTCATCATCATCAACCAGGTAGTGGAGCAAAGGGAAGATATGGGGACAGTGGGGAGTGGAACCCCGAAACGCTCACCAGTCGTGTGGACATGGCGCTGCGTCGGGCGCCATCGGGTCCAGGGAGGAAGGCCTCCATGACCATGGCGTCGGCGCCAGCGGCGAGGTGAGCCTCCGCAGCCGCGCCTCCATCGGCCGCCGCCGCCGCCGCGACCGCCTGCTCCCGCCGTGCGGCTCCGGAGAGGTCGAGGCGCGCGAGGGCGGCCTCGTAGCACCGAGCGATCGGGATGGACCGCGCGCCGTCGTCATGGTCCCGTATGTCGACCCCGCCGCCGCGGGCGCTGGCACGGAGGCGGAGGCGGAGGCGGAGGGGAGGAGCGGGGGCCAGGGCCAGCGATAGGGTTCTGGAGGAGGGGGAGAGGGAGGGGACGAAGCGAGGGGAGAGGCGGTGGTGGTGGAGGAGGAGGACAGACGGAGATGGCATTTTTGGTTTTGGGTGGCCGGCGACGAGGAGACGACGGCGACGGCGAGTAGCAGCGGCAGTTCGTCATCCCCTTGCTGCCTTTGTACTATTGTTGATAAGTGGGCCTCAACCTAAATCTAAGCCCACACAGCTCCACCACCAGGCTCAAGGCCCACCAACCTGTTGACAACTACTTCAGATTTTGCAGCGTTCGTAGCAACTTAGGCCGGCCGGGTTTGTTCGCAGGGATTTATTTCTAGTACATGTTACATTAAATGTTTGTACACTAATTAAAAGTATTAAACGTAGATTAAAAATAAAATTCATTTCGTAACCCTAGACTAATTTGTGAGATGAATCTATTGAGCCTAATTAGTCCATGATTAGCCTATGTGATGCTACAGTAAACATGTGTTAATTACGGATTAACTAGGCTTAAAAAATTTGTCTCGTGAATTAGCTCTCATTTATGTAATTAGTTTTATTATTAGTATATGTTTAATACTCTTAATTAGCGTTCAAACATCCAATGTGATATAAACTAAAAATAAGGGGTGTTTGTTTCCATGGACTTATTTTTAATTCATGTCACATCGGATGTTTGAGTGCTAATTAAGAGTATTAAACATATGCTAATAATAAAACTAATTGTATAAATAAGAGCTAATTCACAAGACAAATTTTTTAAACCTAATTAATCCATAATTAACACATATTTACTGTAACATCACATAGACTAATCATGGATTAATTAGGCTCAATAGAGTCGTCTCGTAAATTAGTCCAGATTATGAAGTCTACATTTAATACTTCTAATTAGTGTACAAACATTCGATGTGACATGGACTTAAAAAAAGTCCCTGGAAACTGGAAACAACCACCCCCTTAATTTTTCGGAACACCGACAGGTTTCACGGAGGAGTAATTAATCAGCGCGGCGCTCTCCTCGCCGGCTGTGAAGAATCCCAAGCCACATCTCGGAGGCAGTCACGTGCTGCTCATGACGCCTTTCTTTGACTCAGAACAGCAACGCAAGGCCGAAAATTTAATCTTGGAACTTAATTTAGATTTGAATTTGGGATTTTTTTTACATCATAGTTTATTTTTCACAATTAACCTTTAAATCGTTAATGATGCAGTTATATATAAAAAAATGTTCTTTACTGCTACATTTCCTTATTCACAATTTATTAGGCATAGCTCAAACGACCGTAGTCAAATGATACATGGGAAGAGAACAAAAGGGTTACTGAGGGTATGTTTGGTTCCTTGTATGTCCATAGCCAGGCACGTATGGCTCATCCTGGATGAGATTGGCCAAGATAGAGTGGTACAAACTGATTTGTTTGGTTATCATATCAGCTTAGCTCAGATAACATGAGATGAGATGAGATGTTGTTTGGTTGCTTGGATGAGAAAGTGCGGTACGTGGTCAATTTTATTTGGTTTGTTGCATGAAACTGAGCTTGGTTAACTTTTTTCTTCAAGGTGAGATTACTTCCTCTCATTTTATAAATAAACTATAGTTAGATTATCTCATTTAAATTTGTGAAAAATTAGATAATTTCTTGCATTCCTCTCGGCCCAGGCTGTGGAGGGAATCTTGCACCTAGAGGGTCTGGCTGAGATATCGGAACAAGCAACCAAACAAACCCAAAGTTGTATAGGTGGGTGCGAGTAAGACATATGCAGCTAACCAAACACACCCTAAAAACTTCTGATCATATAAAGGAATAAAGGAGTAATTTAACTGTCACCCATGAGCGTGCGCTTGTTTATATGAGCATATACGTCAGTCCAGTGTTTATTGGAAAAAAGGAAACGAATTGGATGGGATTAAAAAATTTTAGTTTATGTTACATATTGTACACCAACTAGAAATATAAAACGTAGATTAAGGATAAAACTCATTTTATAATTATGGACTAATTCGCGAGATGAATCTATTGAGCTTAATTAATCTATGATTAGTCTATTGATGCTACCGTAAACATATGTTAATATGGATTAATTAGGCTTAAAAAATTATCTCATGAATTAGCTCTCATTCATACAATTAATTTTATTATTAGTCTATGTTTAATATTTTCAATTAGCATCAAATATCCGATGTGACAAGAACTAAAATTTAATCCCTGAATTCAAACACCACCCTATGGGCCGGATATACAGGGATCTCAAATGGCAATGAAAATGTCGGACCTAGTGAGGCATGCACGAGCAATAATTCTCCTTTCTGTGTTCACACTCGAGTAATGGCAGCAGCAATATGGCCCTATATTACTACTAGTATAATACTGTCAGCAATTGGTGTCTGAAAAGAACATCCATGTACGAAACCAGCGTTGGGATGGGCTGTGTTTAAAGATCTGTCAGGATAATTCGGATGGATCCGAAAACAATGATTAGGACACACAGTGTGATGATCGAGCTAATTAGTTCGTGACAGGGTGTGCATGCCAGGGAAGCATTACAGCTCTGTGATCCTCACTGATCCATTGCATCATTCTGTTGTGTCTCTTCTTCTGATGGTGGTTGCAAGAAGGCATGCATGCGTAATGCATTCCTTCCTTAATCCTTCCTCCTACTCTACTTAATTGTAATGGTTCTCATACAATGTATCTAATTAAACTACATACATATGTATAAGCAGATATCATAGCATCAGTGTCAATACGACCAAGCGAATTCAGAGTTTCAGTCAAAAGTGATTCACTTTCAGATATCCAGGCTGGAGTAGGAGTGCTTGTCAAGAACGATGGGAGGACTGAATTTGACTGTGGGAACTTTCAGAGTTTCAGTAAAAAAAAAAAAGGAATCACCTTCAGATATCAGAGCTGGGTAGTGATTGTGGTTGTGGGTAATGTATACTTAATTAATTATACATTGATGAATTGTTGTGTCTTCCAAGCCACGACCAGCTGAACCGAATCAGCCCGGTCGAATGAGGGCTCAATATTGTGAGGTGCTTAGAATGTGCATCCGTGTGCTCGTAAGAATAAGTGTACGATGCAATATTTGTAATGTGTTTAAAAAAATGTTTACACCGTGTACAAAACATAAGTAATAGAAATGATTATATTTGGACTGTGAAAATTAATTAGTGAAGCTACGGATGAAGCCTCGACCATTTGTCACCTTAATCCCAAGCTAACTACGCATTCTGAGAGAAGTCAACACAATCAACCATAATCAAAGCCCATTACCGTTCACTACACTGTAGCCGAAGCACAGTACTACATAAACGGGTACACAACGAGAGACTTGGGAGGCACAGAGAGAGAGAGAGAGGTCAATCAGCCTTAATTGCCTACCTCGATATTAATCCACCCGACCTTAATTAATTAATTAACACTAACTTGGCCATCAACCGCTGCCTAATTAACTCTCCTCGTTATGACGCCACCCAAACCCCCGCGCCGCGCCTCCTTCTTCTTCTCTTCCATTGCAAGCAAAGGGAAGGAGAGCAGAGGGAAGCAGACCTAGGCCTAGCTAGCTACCATGCCGGGCCTCGCCGCCGCCGACAACTCGCCACCGGTGGCGGCCCCGCCGCCGAGGCGTCTGTCGTCGCCGCTGCCCAGGACCCGGGCGCCGCCGTCGCCGTCGCCCTCCACCTCGTCGCGGGCCAAGCCCAGGAAGGTGGCGGCGCAGCCGGAGACGGACGAGGCGGCGCTCGACAACCCGGATCTGGGGCCCTTCCTGCTCAAGCAGGCACGCGACGCCATGGTCTCCGGCGAGGGGGGTGGCGCCGCGCGCGCGCTCGAGTTCGCCGAGAGGGCCGCACGCGCGCTCGAGCGGCGCGGCGAGGGGGCCGAGCTCGAGCTCGCCATGAGCCTCCACGTCGCCGCCGCCATCCACTGCGGCCTGGGTAGGCACGCCGACGCCATCCCAGTCCTCGAACGCGCCGTCGCCGTCGTCACGCCGCCGCCGCCTGAGGGTGAGAGCTCGGAGGAGCAGCCGGCCGAGGACCAGCAGAAGGGGGAGGAGTGGGCCCTCGCGGCCTTCTCCGGCTGGATGCAGCTCGGCGACACGCACGCCATGCTCGGCCGCATGGATGAGTCCATCGCCTGCTACGGCAAGGGCCTCGAGATCCAGATGGCCGCGCTCAGCGAGCGCGATCCCCGCGTCGCCGAGACCTGCAGGTCAAAAACCCTTCTCGCCCGTTTCTCGATCTAGATCTCTTCTCTCTTAGTAAAAGTTACAAACGCTACTGTTCTTTTCAACTCCAATCTAGCTCTTCAAAAGCGAGATCTTTTTTTCGTTTCCCTGCAATTTTCTGATTGCCGCCGATCTCGCCATAAATTTCATCAAGTCCACCGCGTCATTATGCAAAAAATGCAAAATAAGTAGAGATAGAAGTAATAATCTATAAGACCACTTGACCAACACATTTCTTTTGCACTATGAGCAGGTATTTGGCGGAAGCGCATGTGCAAGCCCTGCAGTTCGATGAAGCAGAGAAGTTGTGCCGCAAAGCCCTCGAGATCCACCGGGAGCACAGCGCTCCCGCGTCGCTTGAGGAGGCCTCTGACCGCCGCCTGATGGCACTCATCCTTGACGCCAAGGGTGACTATGATGGTGCCCTGGAGCACCTAGTGCTTGCCTCCATGACCATGGTTGCTAATGGACGTGATATTGAGGTTGCGACGATTGATGTCGCGATAGGCAACACCTACCTTGCCCTTGCTCGGTTCGATGAGGCTGTCTTCTCCTACCAGAAGGCGTTGACAGTACTCAAATCTGCCCGTGGCGATGACCACCCTTCGGTTGCATCTGTCTTTGTCCGCCTCGCAGACCTTTACCACCGAACAGGGAGGCTCCGCGAGTCCAAATCCTACTGTGAGAATGCACTCCGTGTCTATGCAAAGCCCGCGCCTGGTGCTGCCCCTGATGAGGTTGCTGGAGGCCTAATGGAGATTGCAGCCATCTATGAGGCGCTTGGAGACCTTGATGAGGCACTGAAGCTTTTGCAAAGGGCACTAAAGTTGCTTGAGGACTCACCAGGACAGTGGAGCACTGTTGCTGGCATCGAGGCACAAATGGGTGTGCTGTACTACATGGTAGGGAGGTATGCCGATTCAAGGAACTCATTTGACAGTGCGGTTGCCAAATTGAGAGCTAGCGGGGAGAGGAAGTCAGCATTTTTTGGAGTTCTGTTGAACCAGATGGGGCTAGCTTGTGTGCAATTATTCAAGATTGATGAAGCTGCGCAGTTGTTTGAAGAGGCAAGGGCAGTTCTAGAACAGGAGTGTGGTGCCTCTCATCCAGATACTCTCGGTGTCTACAGTAATTTGGCTGCAATCTACGATGCTATGGGCAGGTATGTGTTCATACCAGAGACTATTTTTTTTCTCAACCAACAGCTGTTTCATATAGAATTAGGATCAAATCACATCTTGGTAGCAATCCCTTGATGGTTATGGAGAAAATCCAAGAAATGACATCGACAAGCACCTGAATATGCTTATTGAGTTATGTTGGCATCTACCCTTATCATTTACAGCTGTAGAAGTAATGTCTCTGAACTTGTTTTGCTATCTGAAGGTGTCAGCTTATGGGTTTCCTCTTCTAATAATCCGTGAAATTTTGAATGTTGGTTAGTTCGTGTGTAGAATTATTTGGATGGATAGGCAAGAACGGTTGATCAATTAGATTATCATCCTATGCAAGGTTGCATAATTTCGATTGCATTAACAAAGAGATTGCAATCAACAAATAAATGAAAGCATCATTTAGTTTAGTGGTCCACCATCAAATTGCCCACATGTTGCTGCATGCCAATGCATGATTACAACTGTCCAATTATTTATAAAGTTGCCTGATATAAACTATTCATTGAAATGCTATTAACTTGCGGTGATTTGCATCAACGTTAGTCGATTTCCAAACTTACAGGTGTGCTGTTTTTTCCCCTTTTTTTGGAGAGGGTGTATTGATTGCTTATATCCCTGTGAGGCTGCATCTATAAATTTATGAATTGGCACACCTTGTTTTTCCCTGTGCAAAAAGAAAAACATGTGCGATTTGTTCGTGTTAGATTTCCAATATTTTTACTTGATGCATGAGTGCCATTTCCATATTTTCACTTCGGACATGAGTAAGTGCATTTCTCTTCTGCCGTCAGGGTTGAGGACGCCATTGAAATACTGGAACACGTACTCAAGGTGAGGGAAGAGAAGCTCGGCACAGCAAACCCCGACGTCGAGGATGAGAAGCTGAGGCTCGCGGAACTTCTGAAAGAGGCAGGGCGGTCCCGGAACAGGAAGCAGAAATCACTGGAGAACCTTTTCGTGACCAACTCGCAGCGGGTTAAGAAAGATGCTGGGAGGAGGTGGTCCAACTTTGGCTTCAGGAGTTGAGAAACATACCTTCCTCACCTGGTGATGGACGGTGGCCTTTGTAACATAAAGGGAAGAAGAAGAAAAACCACATGTGTAAAGCTGTTGTAGACTAGGAAGAAGATGATGATTGTGTTTGCCGTTTGAGATTCTAAAATACCATTGTTGTGAATTACAGTTCGCTATTATCTCGAGTATTTTTTTCTCCCTCCCCCACAGTTTTAACTGGTTCTTCGTGTTGTATTTGGATAATGTATTGATTTGTGCTGGTGGTTGATGATGAATTAATACTACTACTACTACTACCACTATTACCTGTGATGTGATTTGTTTGTCAATAGATTGATTCATTTATTGATCCCTGGAGTTGATATGCTCTCCCTTGTTCCCTTGTCTTGTAAGAAATGTTTCTGGTACAAGAGTGGATGATGAATGAATATTCAGGGTATATGATATCTGAGCTGTTGTGTTGTATACCAGCTGTGTGATTTTGCTTGTGCTGTGGCTTTCATCAGCTGGTGGGGGTGGGTGGGTGAGGTGAGGTGATGACTGTCTGATGACCTTATTACTCCATGGATCAATTTCAGAGGAGGATGTATGTGTTCGATGGCCATCTTTCGTCCACTTCTCCTGTTTTATAATTGACAGATTGATATCCATAGGGATGAGTTCGCGTGTGGAGTGCTAGGATTCGTGTCCTTTCTCGATCGGTTTGGTTGTGCATTTTTCTTGCCATGCGATGGTTTTTTCTCCACGGAGATCTCCTTTTTTTTTTTTTTTTGATAATTGACAGGACGATAGAATACATACTTCGTGCCGAGCATTAGCAATTTGTAGCAGATATTAGAATCATAGTAGTAGCAGCTGGGAAATGGGTTGGTGCAACCGGGATATGTTGAGACAGGTGTTTGGCAGCTCATTGCAAAAGTTGTTGCAACTTCCAAATATACCGTACACTCTTGCAGGCTTTGCAGCAACTAGGCCCACGGCATGTGGCAGCCCATTGCTTATGTTCTCAGGCCTGATCCAAAACTGCAGCTTCTTCTTTTCATCGATCATCACGGTAATAATCCCAATTTCCTGTCAATTAGTAAGTACTTGTATAAACCGGTGTATCCTGTATCCGATACGTATGTATATACATGGGTGTATACATATATATATATATTAAATTTATTTGGTGCTCCATGGTGTCCGGACTCCATGATTTAAATTGAGTATATACCGAATTCAAATGAGTATGAATTTTTTTAAAATGTTTAGGTATTAACATTAATTGTTTTACTACCAGTTCAAAACAAGTTTGAACTGAATTTGAACATGTTTTCGTTAGATTTTGATTCAAAGTATATAACATCCAAATATATATATAGTTAGTTAGGTATGTAATAATGGATTGTAAAATAAATTTGAATTTGAATTGTTTTATTGGTAGGTACAGGTATGAATCGAATTTTTATAACTAGGTTTATACTCATAATTTAAAAATTTTGAAATAGTACCACATATATATATATATATATATATATATATATATATATATATAGAGAGAGAGAGAGAGAGAGAGAGAGAGAGAGAGAGAGAGAGAGAGATATCCAGCGTGATTGTGCGGTTGTGCTCAAGAAAAAGAAAAACTCAGCGTAATTCAATTGGACCCAAAATCATTGTGCGGTGCCTCGCCTCGAGTATCTTTCGCCGTCATCCATCTTCTGCTTCCGCCGCATCCTGGTGAGCATCCATCCCTCTTCTTCTCACCTCTCTACATTCACTCGATGGAATTCTTCTCCAATTTGCGTTAACCCGGGAAGCTTTTCTCTTAATTTAATTTCCTTAGTATTAATAGTAATAATACTCTGTTTTCACCCCAAAAAAGTTTGGGGCTTCAACTGTTCAACTGAACCCCAATGTCCCACGTTTGCTCCAATCTTGGATGCGAAAAAGCGTTTCTTTCCGAAATGAGGCGAAATTCATCATCTAATAATACTCCAAAATGAATCCGCTATTCTCACGATTATAGGCCTTTTCGGTTAATCTATATCTATATCTATATGGGTTATATATACTGACTGACCCCGCTTAAGAACTCGACATCGATCTAACGACTTTTCTGACGTACTTTTTTTTTCAGTGAATTTTTGAGGTGACATGCAGATGATGTGGCACAAGAGGAGGAAGGTTGCACTTGCACTACCGGTGATATTAATGATGGAGGTGCTCCAGTGGCTGCCTGTCAAATCTAACCTACGATTTCGAGCTGTTTGCTGCTCCTGGGCCGTGAGAGCAATTCTGCAACCTTCACACGGCCAGGACCAAGACCAGATCATTGCCACCTATGCTGTTCTTCGTCTCGCGGACTGCAGGATTTGAATCCACATCTGTGCGCATATCCTCATCGTCGTCAGGCGATCCTGATCTGCTCTTCACTCTGGATAATGTAAACTTTTGCCAGTGTTCGTGAATGGATTTCTTCATTGGCTTACTAGCCCTATGTTTAGTTCCTTGAGGCCACATGCTGCCATCTTATCCTTCTCCGTGACAGAAGAGACATTTAGATTGGTCAAGTCACCACCCTTTGCGGTATCAGGAGTGCACTTGGTTGAGCTCTCTGCTGGCAAGCTATGCATGGTCCGGGACCTTCGTAGTATCTCGTCTATGCTGGAGATTTGGAAGCTTAATGATCTTTATTCTAGTGATTGGTCATCGGAGCATTGCATTGATTTGTCAACAGAGCATGTTGCCCGAGATTTAATGAAGCCAGATCTTATCAAAGCTATTGGTTATCAAGGGAGAAGAAGAAGAAGGTAATCATTGCCACATCCAATCGCAAGGTGATTGATTACCTATGATCCCACATCTGAAACACTAGAAACAATACTTGCAATCAAGGAAACTCATTTGCCTTACCAACCGCACATTCTACTCTTGGAATGATCGGTTTATTTGAAGAGAGTCTTGCTCCTGTGTGTAAAACCAATGAAGAGATAGCCTTGTCATCTCCCCTGGCCAAGGTGATAAAAGGAGATTCTATTCCGGCTTCCGGGTGATTTTGCCGTGCAGTTCAAACTTGTCTCTAAGCCGTGGCATAGATTTATTGAGAGTGAGAGCTTTCAATCGTGCATACAATATTTATAACATGGACGGGAGGCCAGAGATCAGGCTTTAGTTTTGCTACCATAAAGAATTTGCTTCAAGAGTCTCCTAGTAAAGGTACATGGCTTGATGCAAAGTTAATTGGTTTTCTCCAAGCAATACATTTACACAAGAAGACCATGTTTTTACTGTCGGCCTGGGGTTCGATCCACTTATGCAATGCAAGAGCACGTACTTCATTGTGGAGATTTTCTATCGGTGGAGGAACTTCAAAACCTGTCATTACCACATGACATGCTCTGCTTTTACCTGTAAAACTCGTCGCACGCATGATGTTAAACAACCGCCTATTCCTGTGAGTGACATGCCTCCAGCCTATTTGGCCGGATTTCTGTACTGGATGAGTGAGCCAGAGTAAAACGAGGGCCATTGTCTCGTTCCAGATTGCAACCAGGACAACAGAAGCCCTTGCCAATCATTTGAGGGAATTCTCGCTGAACAAGAATTGGATATTTGGAAGCTGGAGCATGGTCAATGGGATAGAGCTTACAAAGTGTATCTGAAAGGTTGCCCTGGCTTATTCCCTTGGTGGTGCCATTGCTGTGGTTCCAATGGCTGTTGATCCAAAGGATGGTAGGATCTTGCTCAACACTGGGAGGAAATTGCGTCTTTATCATCCAACAAAGCGGGTTATCGAAAACTTGTATGATCTTGATGAGGTGCTGCGTATCAAACGTACATAGAGACCTTCGCAGATAAAAATCCATGAATGTTACTAGTTAAAATGTCAACATTCTGTCTGGAAGTTTCGAATATGGACGTCACCTTTAGAGCATGACAGGTTCTTTTACGAGCCTCCACCCGCTTTATTTAGGAAAATTTCTGCTTGCTTCAGCGACACGAGTTCTTCCAAGGAAGTAAATCCGTTAGACAATGACATTATTCCATTGGTTCCTATTATGTATGAGGATAGTCTTGTGAGTTATCCCCTTCCTATCAAACCAAGGTGCTTAATTCGATAAGCTATCACTCGTTAAAAATGTAATCTAGTGAGCTCTGTTGCAGCCAGTACATTTGCGGCAGTTTGTTGTTAGACCATGTTTGTTTCCAGAGACTTATTTTCAGTTCCTGTCACATCGAATGTTTGTACACTAATTAGAAATATTAAATGTAGACTAAAAATAAAACCCATTTCATAACCTGGACTAATTTGCGAGACGAATCTATTGAGCCTAATTAATCCATGATCAACCTATATAATGCTACAGTAAACATGTGTTAATTATGGATCAATTAGGCTTAAAAAATTTATCTCATGAATTAGCTCTCATTTATGCAATTAGTTTTATTATTAGTATATATTTAATACTCTTAATTAGCGCTCAAACATCCGATGTAATATGAACTAAAAATAAGTCTCCGAAAACAAACGTCCCTTTACTTTTTCAACATAGCTTGGAGTACTACCACATTGCACTGCATCAAAGATATCACCGTATTTTTCGAGACCATATCTTGTCAAATTCGCGATTTTTTTCTGTTTGTTTTCGAGAGGCCCGTCAACTATTGTAACTTAACGCCGTTTTTTTTGCCTCGAAAAAAAAAAACACCTTCTTCCGCCGCGCGATTCAAACTCGCACCGCTATCCGCGAAAACCAAAATCATGAACAAACCATTCCTACCTGTACTCCTCGGCACACGTGCGCGGCGCCCACGACACCTGTCGCTGAAACTGGGACCCAGATGCGCACCAGGCTGGCCCACGGAACCCTCTACGGTCACTGACCAGTGGGCCCTCACGCAAAAATCGTGGGCCCCGTTGCTTGATATATAGATATATATATATATATTCCCTCCTCTTCCACTCCGAATCCCCTACCGCCCACAGATCGACCCGCGCCGCAATTTCCTTCTTCTCCGCCGCCGACCTCGCCACCGGCCGGTCGCCTTGGGGTCTAGCCGGGGATGCCGCCCAAGAGGAAGCGCGGGGGCGGGAGGCTGCGCAAGGCCCCAATGGACGCCGCCACCACCGCCATGGTAAGCGAAGCGAAGCGAAGCTGCTGCTTCGATTAGGTCTCGGTCTTTTCCTCTCTCTTTTTTCCTTGGGGCAACGCCTCGGAAAACACGGGGAGTTGCTTTGATGTGTCGCGTCTTCTTCGCGCCGTTGTCGTCGACGGGGATATTGAGACGTTAAACCCTAGGGGATGGATTCGTGCTAGTATCTCCGAGCAACACCGGATGCTTCATGCTGCTTCTGTGCTGTAGCGCTGTTCCCTTTGGTGTATTTTGCCGCTTTGAGTTTTTCCCTTTTCTTTCTGTATGTGTTTGTTCTTCTGGTCGGGATGTGAAGTGAGCAATATCCTTGAATTCCTGTTCGCGCTTGTAATGGATAATCGATTGCTTTGCTCCCTTTTCTTCAAATCTAGTACTATATTGTTATTTGGATTATCGAGCATCTCCCTGATTTTGCTTGCCCAAGCTACATAGTTGTCAAATTTCATTGGATATTTATCAATCTATTGGATTTCTTAGCCTGGGTTGCTCATGGAATGTGAAGCACTGAAGAGTACCTCTGCAATTGCACTGAATTTTCCCTCCACTTCTTTATTAGACGAGCTTAATATGTTTTTTGTATACGAAATGCTTGACCAGTTATTGGGTGCGGTTGCAGGAAAACGGTGAGAAGACAAACAAGGAGGAGGGAACACGGGCTTCTCCTGAGGTTAGTGTTTTCTTTTCATGCGGGGGACTGGAAATGCGAACCTTTATCATGTTCCGCATGTGTCGTGATAGGTCTCCTTTTGGTTCTAGGAGAATGGCGCAGGGCAGACTCAGGCCTCAAGAACTTCAAGAAAGCGCAGGAAGGATCCTGTTGCTGACCCCTCTTCTACTGAACCTCCACCCAGGCAGCTCAGGGACAGGCGGAACGTTCCAGCGGTAAACTACAAGGAGAATAAGGTGGAAATCACAATCTTTTATACAGCATATTCTCAAGGGTGTATTTGCTGGCTGTATGTCAGCAATTCATTGCTAAGTCCATGTATCATGATTTCCTTGATTTTTGCAGAACACAGTAAAGATGGATGGAACTTCAAACATGTGCCATCAGTGCCAGAGGAATGACAGTGGAAGAGTTGTGAGGTGCCGGAATGGTACTGAATATAACAAGAGGCACAGATATTGTGTCAAGTGCATCAAACGCTGGTTTCTGCCCTTCTAAAAGCACTCAATGTTGATTCACCTTAGTCGTGTCATCCTTTCAGTTCTTATTGTGTTAGTGCATGCGCCAACTTACATTTATACCTTAGCTACTAATATGGATCTGTTGCTTGTGTTTGTGGCATGATCTAAGCAGGTACCCGCATCTAACAGAGGACGATTTTGAGAATTGCTGTCCAGTTTGTCGCAACAACTGCAATTGTAAGACTTGCCTGCGGGCAAATATAAGAAACAAGGTACACCACTTTTTTTGTTGTCCCATTGCTAGTTTATTACCTGGCTTCACTGCTTCAGTTTGTTTGACATTTTCTGTTATGAGTTTGTCAGGATGTTGAAAGGTTTAAGTTTGATGATGGTAAGAATAAAATTAAATACTCTCTGCGTATTGCACGCTTTTTGCTCCCTTGGTTGAAACAGCTTCACCAAGAGCAGATGCTAGAGAAAAGTGTTGAGGCTGCAATTGGAGGTATTATCATTAGCTCAACACGGTTTCTTTTGAGTACTACTAAATTTCTTTTGTTGGTTCCTAATCTTAATTTTGCAACAGAGATTGATGTAAGCGACTTGGAGGTTCCTCAAGCTCAGTTTAATGATGATGAGCGGTTGTACTGGTTGGTATTGCTTTATTTGTAAAGCATGTGGTATATATGTTCTTTCAAGTGTGAACTGTCTAATTGTAGTTTTATTTCAAACAGTGATAACTGCAGAACATCCATTGTTGACTTCCACAGAAGTTGTAAAAATGGTCACTATGATCTCTGCCTCAGCTGCTGCCAGGAGTTGCGTCAAGGTCTTACTCCTGGTACTGTTGTCACTTGTGACACAGCTGTTGATGTACCTGAAATAGAAGAAGGCAAGGAAGGTTTGCAAGAGGGAAGTAGTCATAACAATGCTGTAGGTCAAGGGGCTTCTGATCAACAGAATGACATGCTGATAGGTAGTGCAGCTCCTCCAGAGGATTGCACTCCTAGTTTGCTATGGAGGGCAAAAAGCAACGGAAGCATACCATGCCCACCTAATGCAGGTGGTTGCGGGGATTGTCTTCTCGAACTTAGGTGCTTGTTTAAGGGTAACTTTATTTCTGATTTACTGGATAAAGTCAATTCAGTGGTCAATAAGGAAACAGAGCAGGAGTTGGGAGGTTCTAGATGTTCCTGCTTCACTGAATCCAGTGAAGTGAACAATGGAACATCACGGAAATCAGCTTGCAGAGAGGACTCCAATGATAACTACATATATTGTCCAGCTGCTAGAGAAGTTCAAAGTGGAGCTTTAGATCATTTTCAGCAGCACTGGTTGAAGGGTCAGCCAGTCATTGTTCGTGACGTGCTTGAGCTAACTTCTGGACTGAGCTGGGAGCCAATGGTTATGTGGCGGGCCTTACGAGAAAAGAGAGACAAGAAAGAGCATGAACGGCTCTCAGTTATAGCTCTTGATTGTCTGACATGGTTTGAGGTAAGTAACATTATGTAAATAGCATTGCAATAAGCTGCCTCTTGTAAAGCTGACACTAGGGATTGTTAGTCACATAATGTACACGAGTACAGTTATAAATGTGTGGAGTTGAAACAATGATCATCGTGATTTCTTGAGGTGTGTAGATGTGCCAGTGGAATCCCTGCTACCATGAAAATGTACACACAACAAAAGAAAAAAAATGTATATCTACCTAATGTCAGCTCAGCTTATGTGCCTGGTAGTGGTAGATCTTATGAACTCCACATATCAATATATTACTTCATGTACCACCAGGATGTGTTTTTTGGTGCCAGTTTCATATCTGGGGTTCAACAGCATGATCTGTGGTTACCTTCTTTTTTACACTTCCAAATGATTTCGAATTTATAGTTGGTCAACTTGTTTAGATAATTAACAGACAATTGCATTGTTGCAGACAAATCATATAGCACCTTATAAATACCAGGAGGCAGTACCATTGAAACTACTTTATATTTCAAACTGGTAACTTCCTAATACCATTGCTTTCATTTAACCATAATGCAGGTTGATATAAATATTCACATGTTTTTTGAGGGGTATTCCCGTGGAGCTGTTGGTTCGGAGGATTTGCCTGTGCTACTTAAGCTTAAAGATTGGCCACAACATAGTTCCTTTGAGGAGCGCCTGCCGCGGCATGGTGCTGAGTTCATGTCTGCACTACCATTTCGTGAGTACACGGATCCAAAATCTGGTCCACTTAATCTGGCAGTGAAGCTTCCAGAACGTGTTAAAAAGCCAGATCTTGGTCCAAAGACATACATTGCTTATGGTGTCGCCCAAGAGTTGGGAATAGGTGATTCTGTTACAAAGATCCATTGCGACATGTCTGATGCGGTAAATAATTGTTTCTTGTGATTTCTGGCATTTGTACATGTAGATTTATGCATTGAAATCTTGTTTCCTTTTAATTCATATTGATTGTACATATTGTTATCCTTGGATGATATTATATGTTATGGATAGAAAGTATCAGAGGCGTAAACATGGAAATGAAGGGGCTGCTGGGAACTCAAAATTAGCAGGGCCTCCTGCAGTAGTCTGGGAGGATATACATTCCTAGTATTTATATATCAAATATAGTACCTATTTCCTAGTATTCAGGCCAAGTTTGTATGTTGTACTACCATATGTCCTTATCTCACTTCTTCCTAGTTTAAGAGATACCCCTGTTATATAAAGGGACCAATTTTGTACTAGCAGCAATCAGTCAATAAAGCTGAAGGTCTTCACCCAACCATAAATCCTTGCCAACCGAGCCTCTAGCTGAGCAGGACAACCCTGCTTGGCCTGAGAGTGCTGGTTCTTACCCACCTGTGTTTCTCTTCCTGATCTTCTTCCTCCTCTTTACTACATTATTTCGTATCAGAGCAATCTCCGCCTCCAGCAGCCCTAGCCCTCCGACCACCCCATCCCCGCCTTCCACCATATCTGACTCCAAAGCCCTGCGAGAGCTCTTCAAACAGCTGGGTAAAGACCTGGGAAAGAAGATTTATATCCTCATTTCTAGGCAGGATGCCATGAACACAAATGGGCCATAGCATGATACCCTGGCCCTCATGGCCTCATGTCAAGCAGCACTAGCCGCAGCAGCAAGGTCTTGTCTTCAGCACTAGGGCAGGATGAAGATGCGCGTGGTGCACCATTCTACCACAAATTGACCTTATCAACATTTGATGGCAAAGAAAACCCGCTCCGATGGTTTAATCGTTGTGAGCAATTTTTCAAGGACCGTGATCTCTTGAAGAGGGGAAGGAATGGCTCGTGTCAGACCACATGATGGGTGAGGCACAGAAGTGCTATATGCAGTTTTGAACGATATGAAGGCGTTATCTTGTGGAAAAAAAACTGCATACTTTGTCAACATGCACTATGGCCCTCCAATGCGCAGCAATGCCTTGGGCCAATTATCTCTATTACACCATACTAGGATAGTGGCAGAGTACCACAAAAATTCTTTGCTCTCTTGTACCAGGTTTAACCATCTCTTCTGAAAGAGCATCAAGTCAACTTGTTCACTGCCGCTAATCATTGCATATTGATGTGGAGTTGTAGAATCTTACAGACCTTCAGCACCCCATGAGCCTAACTCGTGCTGTTGAACAGTGGCTGGAAGACAACTACGGTGACACTACAAGCATTGAATATATAGAAGCTATGTCCTAGTTTAACTTTAGATTGTAGTCATGTCAAGTTTGCAACTAGTTATACTACTAATATTTAGCTCCGTCCTAGTTTAAGAGTGAGCCCTGTTATAAAGGGACATTTTTTGTACTAGTATGAATCAACCTATAAAGTTTGAAGGGCTTCGCAGACCCGAGCAGGAAAAGCTTGCTCAACCTCAGGGCACTGGGTTCTACCTGCCTGTTTTTGGCTATCTCAAATATGCTTCTGTTTGCATGTTGGAAATTGCTTATTTAGACTTTTATTTTTTCAGTTCTCTTTATAGTTGATTACCAATGCGAACATCTAGTCAAGTTTTTAAACACAGCATAAATATATAGAATCATCTATAAAAGAATATGTATATTTGCTTGTGTTATCTCGTTACTTGCTGCTGAAAGTTGCACCCCTTAGTTCAATTCTTGTTATGGTGGCTGACAATTGCTGGATAGTTGGTTGATCATGTCATGAATTATATGGGAAAAACCAATGGAACAAAAATTTTAATTATGAAAATGTATTTGATGCATACTGTACCCAGCTATATCATTGTGTTTTTTTAATAAAAAGCTGTATCATCATGTTATTTTCCTGATTTCAGGTCTTTCCATTTGTTATCCACCTGTTTACTTTGTTCAGTTTTGACTAATAAAGTAATAATCACATGTTTCCTATTGTGTAAACAGGTTAATATTCTCATGCATACTGATGAGTTAAAACTCAAAGCTGAAAGGATAACAGCAATAGAGAAAAAGAAAGAGAGGTTATGGAAGGAAGATAGCAAGAATCTTCATATTCCGCGACCGGATCGTGACGATGGTATGTCAATAGCTCTCAGTGAATCAACTGAAGTGCCAAGACCTCAAGGACTTGAAAATGGCTCAAGCATTAAGCAGCCAGCACCAAATGTTGCTGTAATGGACCAGGGAGGTGTTCATACAGATATGGTAGCTGATGACGCTAAGGGAAACTTGAGTCTGTCTAATCGGCAATCACCCAATCAAACTGATGCACATAATATGGATATTACTTCTTCCAAGGGGAAATCAGACCATTCTATCTGCGCAATTAATGGGGGAGAGGAGGTGGGCAATGGCTTTGGGAGGGAAGATAAATGTAAATCTTCTAACAGTGTAGGATCATCTGAATTTGCTGATTGCCAAAGACGCAGTAGGTGGCGTGATGCTCACTCTTCCAGTGCAACAGGGGAAATAAACAAAACCAGCACAGAGACTAACACATTTACCATATCTATTGAGCCCAAAGATGATCACTCATTTGTTGAGGGAAATCAGACAGAGGGTGGTGCATTGTGGGATATCTTCCGACGTGAAGATGTCAGCAAATTGCATGATTATCTGATTAAGCATGCAGAAGAGTTTAGACATTATAATTATGAAACAGTCAAAGAGGTGACTAGTTATTCTACCACTTGTCCATGGAATGTCATCTGTCATGTTTCTCATCTCACACAACTGCCCTATGCTGTCAGGTTTCTCATCCTATACACGATCAATGCTTTTATCTAACAAATGAACACAAGAGAAAGCTCAAGGAAGAACATGGTCAGTTAAAAATACTGATGTCTTTTGTAACTTGAATTCTTGCTTACTGATATCTATTGTTCATTGCATATGCAGGAATTGAGCCTTGGACATTTGAACAGAAACTTGGTGAGGCTGTGTTTATCCCAGCAGGATGTCCCCACCAGGTCAGAAATTTGAAGGTATGCTATGACAGACATGGAAGAAGTTTCCAACTGTACATTACTGTTGCTGTTAGTACCATGTGTTGAATTAAAATGAACCAATATTATATGTGGTATTACTCTTTTTACCAACCTGCTTATTTTCTTTTATTGGGCAGTCCTGCATAAAGGTTGCACTTGACTTTGTTTCTCCGGAAAATGTGCAAGAGTGCATCAGGCTGACAGAAGAATTTCGCTTGCTTCCGAAGGGTCATAGGGTGAATGAAGATAAACTAGAGGTTAGCTAATCTTTTTATCCGCAGTTCTGTACTCTTCTGCAAATATATTTGGATAATTTGCCAATTGTGATAGCTCTAGAACTATGTTCTATAGTTTCTCCCCTTTTGACATTCATAACTAGAGGTTAGCTAATCTTTTTACCCGCAGTTCCATACTCTTCTGCAAATATATTTGGATAATTTGCCAATTGTGATAGCTCTAGCACTATGTTCTATAGTTTCTCCCCTTTTGACATTCATATCTAATTGAACCCTGTGAATCTGCATCACCAGGTTAAGAAGATAGCTCTATATGCACTCAATCAGGCCATTAAGGATATCACAGGCGAAAGTTGCAATGAAAGGTTAGTGGGAACAACTTTGCATATTGTATCAACTTAGGTCTTGTTACAGAATATATTTCTACTATCACCCCCCACCCACCACAAACCACACACACAATGAGAACCAAAAAAACATATATATTTCTGTTGATTGTAACAATTATCCATGGGTAGTGATTCACTTTGATTATGCTGAGTCAAGTATTCAAGTATCAAACTTTTTTCTGTCATCTATTAGTTTACTCAGTTTATGTGTGCCCGCTTAAGGTTTCAATTGTTAGTAATGTTCTGTACTGCTATTCCATGTATCAAAACTGTCTCAAGAAGTCAAGGGAAATTCAATGCAATGCCCCATTATTCTGCAGGCCAAAACTGTTTGCCCACAGAACATTTCTGTTACAATAAGATTGCTGTTCTATCGTGTAAATTGTCATATGTTCTGAAAGAACAGCTTCTGTACCGCTAGGTGCTGTAGAAAAGTAGGATCTGCTTAGATATTAGACAAGCTTGGTCTCCCAAATTCACCATATTTACGTAAATGAAACACCATTTCCTGGTTCTGTAATCAGGCTAGGCTTATTGAAACCTTTGGTTGGGTAAAATGATATATATTTGTCTAGATGTGACTGGATGTTGCAATGACAATAATCTTGCATTTTACCAGGACAAAGGGTGAAGAGAAAGATGAGGCATCTGCCTCAAGGGTTAGTTAACCTGCAGAGGAAAAGAACCAAAAGTAGCCTGCACAAGGCCATGTGCTGGAAGTTTGGCTGTCCAGTATACATGATTTCTGCGGCGGCATGTTTGTAGTTTAGAAACGGTTCTTCTCGTGATAGGGTGATAGCAAGTGATTTTTTTTGGAGCAGGTTTATGTAGCTAGTAAACTGTTCAGCTCTGTACCATCATATACAGAGACGATAGCTTTAACTACAGGACCGTTGATTTTGTACTTCACCACTGAGTTGTTATGGAGTTTACCCTTAATTTGATAGCAGAGATGGATGGGGGTGCATCCTTGATGTTTTTTTTTTTTTTTTGCTTGCTAGTCGACGAGTAACAATCACTTATGCTAGTTTATAACTTTGTATTACCTTGTGTACAATGGGCATTTCATGGTCATTAAAGGCTCAAAGCAATTGTATTGTGGAATCAGTCAGATGGCTGTTGAAGTATGTCTCTCAAATTTGTACATGGTGATGAGAAAGCTGATGTCTACAAGAGCACAAATATCTAATGTACTTCAATGATATATCATCTGATAAATTACATGCGTATTACTTGATGGAAGGAATGAAAGCTTGAAACCATCGTGATGTTACGGGACTGTTTCCTGCTTGATGCCTTAGATTGCCGCTAGCTCCGTGTGCCTTTTATAAAATGCCAATGGAGCACGTTGTATTATATTTCAATCGAAGGGATTGACAACGATAATACTTGGGCATATAACATAGGATAATATAATTAGGGATTGATAGATAGATGAACCTTCTTCTGAGCCTCAGTGAGAGTCCAGAGGAGATACCCCCAATTAGCCAGCGTCCAGATAATGTCTCCGTCTTATCCCGCGCGCCAACTCGAGTGCTGCCGGCCTCTTCCTCCTCCAATTCCTTTCCTTGCTCGATCGTCATGTCGCCGTCGCGTCGATCGATTGATTTCCTCTTGGTTTTTTTTTAAACACGGTATAAATATTGGAGCTCATAAGACATAACACCCGCACCCGCGCATGATTACCTCTATGAATGTATAAATGTACACCGTTCTCTTGTAAGCACATCTGAAAAACATATTTAAAATTGATGGAATCAGCACAAACATCTGGAAGATGACTAGGGATCGGACGTTCAATCCCAATCAAAGACGATGTTTCACCGTATATAAAATAATGTTTCAGATGTTTCATAACTCGGTAAAAAATGTTCAACAAAAATGGTTTCAGATGTTTCATTACTTGATAAAAAAATGTTTCATTGCTTGGTGAAAAATGTTTCAGTCAGACGCAAACAGATTGAAACATCAAGATCTTACTATGTGCAATATCGAAGAAACATTGTGTGTGTCATATGCAACATTCGAATACAAGAGGATGAAATACTCGAATGCAATAAAACGCAACAAAGATATACAATAGATAGCAACAAACCTATAGTCCGTCTTCTTCCTTTTACTTTGGTGGCCAGATCCACCACCTTTCTCTACTACGGAGTCTGGATCCACCTTCTTCCTCGACGCCAGTGGCCGGATCCATCTTCTTCCTCTACTTTGTTGGCAGGATCTGTTTCTTCCTCTATTCTACTGCTTGCCGGTCATATCCTGAACGCACTCATATACACAACTAGCAATCAAATCATGGGAGCTGAGAACAAATTAAGGAAGAAGCTCATGAATGTAGAATCAATAGTATGTCAAAAGCTTGCCGCCCGCGGAGGAAGACACAGTGGAGTTCTAGCTAGAGGAAGCCACCGGCTCACCGCTCGGTGGCATTATGGTAGAATCCCCGTGTCGCTGCCAGGCCAAACGCCGTCGAGATGCGACGCGCGGGCTCCGACAGGACCACGGAACCGGCGACCTCCTCGTCAGTAGCGGCAGACCTCCTCGTCGGGGAGCCGTGGCTAAGGAATATCAAGTCGACCTCCTCGTGGCGGTGGCAACCTCCTCGTCGGGACTATGGCTAGGGAATATCAGGTGGGAGAGAGAAGAGATGGGGGAATAGAGTGAGGAAGACGATGGGTTTGCGGAGCGCGTGAGGTAGAGCGTCCGATATTTGTTTTCGCGTCGGATGTTCGGTCTAAGGCGTTTTCCGAAACATCTCGCACGAAGCAGGCCCAAGTTAATGCAGCCCATCGAGGATCCCTGTTTTCAGCCCAGCCTTTCTGCAGCCCAAAACTGTTTCCGCTTTTTTTTAAAAAAGAAAATGAAAACTGTTTCTGTTTGTCCACAAAAACAAACATTCCGATGTGCCTATGTGATAATAAGCTAGCTAGTTACTCCTTCTATCGTGTAAATAAATGTTCGGAAACAAACAACAAACAGCTTCTGTAATATGTCCCTCCGTCCCTCTAGGTGCTAGCTGTTGGCATGTTTAATTATTTAGATACCCAAAGTTTCACCGTTATTTCATTTTCTCTCCATGAAAGAAGCACCATGCATTTCCTGATTCTGAGACCTTCTTCTTCCATGACAACCAGACTTCTGGACTAGTTTTGAGTTTAACTTTTGTTTCGTCGCTGATCGAAAACGGTTGTAATTTATTCCGTGTTATTTACTGAAATCCGTTTTCCCCGCAGGGAAAAAAAATCGCACATGTGGCTGCACATGTATGTGTCTTAACTTGTAACAGATGCATACATGATAGCAAAGCTGATAATAATACACCAAAAATCTAATGTAACACTGTAATACACTATATTTTAAAATATAAGCGATTTTAAAATGTAAGTACCTTACATCTGAGAGGGGCCAAGGTGTGCTGGGGCTACTACTCCAATACTATTACTAACATGTAGCAAGCTATAAGTACTACTAACATGTAGCAATCCATGGCTCCGTTGTTATCACTATGGTAATTAATATGGTCGGTGAGAGTGCGTGTTGATTAACCAGTTACATCGGAGACTGACTAATTATAATTAGCCAGCTAGTTAGCTTTGCATCTGGCTGACCAGCTGCATTTCTTCTCTTATTACTCTGCTTGACCTAGCTACCAGATCAGAGGCGACGGCCGTGATGGTGATGTCCATATTGCCAGAATGCAGCCACCCGGCCGGATATATAACTCGATCCTGACCATCCATACACACGAATCAACCATAATAAGATCATACTACTCTCTCTATTATACGACACTTTTCTTTCGAAGTCAAATTTCTTTATATTTAATCAAAATTATATAAAAACATAAAACATAGTAATATCTTTTATACCAAACAAAAATACTATCAATTATATTAAATGTAAGATTTAATGGACCTAATTTGGTATTGTAATAGTTATTGTATTTTCTTTTAAACTTATTAAACTTACAAAAATTGGCTTAGAAAAAATAGAGCAAAACAGAGCGAGTAGTAAATATATGGTAAGGAATACTACATTTTAACTATCTGAAATTAGTGGTGGTGAGTGCCTACGTATACATCTATCATCCCAGGAGATGGTGATGTATATGCATGCCAGGCTGGTTCTGGGTAAAAGACGTGTTTACTACTGCAGTAGCATCTATCTCACCTCCGTTTTAAAGTCTAACTACCGATTTATCTTACTTTTTTAGGCTACATTCTTTGCATCCTCTTCCCAACTTCTCTCCCTCGTTTTTCACGCGCACGCTTTTCAAACTGCTAAACGGTGTGTTTTTTGCAAAAAGTTTCTATATAAAAGTTGCTTAAAAAAATCAAATTAATCTATTTTTGAAAAAAATTAGCAAAAACTTAATTAATCATGCGCTAATGGACCGCTCCGTTTTCCGTGAACACTGTGCAGGCTGGGAGTTCGTTCTTGCGAACGCAGCCTTAGTTTGCTTATTTGATCCTACTTTTTAAAAACGAACCTACTATCTACTATCTGACCCTATTCATCTAACTACCAATTTGATCTTACTTTTTTAGTTTGCTTATTTGATCCTACTTTTTAAAAACGAACCTACTATCTGACCCTATTCCGTTAAGGTGAGTTAACGGTGTTAAGTTAGGGGTAAATAGTCTATTTTGCCCTTGCTTATTTGACCCTGTATATATTACTTGTTTGACCCTATTATATCATTGTTCGAATATTTTGACATATTTTTAATAACTTTTTACATTGGTTTCACATTGAAGATAAGTTTGATAGATTTACCATAAAATTGATAATTTTGAATCATTTTGATAAATTTGACTTCAATTTGACAGAATTTTGACAAAATGAATTGAACAAAATTTACACAATTATGGCAGATTTTGTACAAAATTTCGACAGCATGACATCTTATTTTTGTGGATCCCAAATTACATTCAATGAAGCATAAACACATATATAGCAAAGCCAACAAGGTCATATCCAACAACATGTGACAACATATATCAGTCTAACATAAGCACATCAATAGGACTAACGAAAGCACAACAAAAGTACACCATCAGGTCCAACCGGCACAGCATCAGGTCCAATATCACACAAACATACATAAAACAGTAGTAGGCACCTATTACATGATCAACCAAAAAATACACAATCAACCAAACAAAGTAACTAGCCTCCCTCTAGCTCTTCCCCTACCCCTGCCACCTCCACCACCATCACCTCCAGCTCTTCCCACCCCTGCCACCTTCAGATCTTCCCCTACCCCTGCCACCTCCACCTCCACCTCCACCATCACCACCACCACCACCACTTGAGTCAATCCATGAACTTGCCCTCCCTCCAGCTCTTCCCCTTCCCCTACCCCTGTCACCTGCACGTCCACCTCCACCTGCGTCGTGACCTTGACCTTGACCTTCACCTTCAGCTCCACCTCCACCTCCACTTGCACTTCATATGGTAGCATAAAAAAGTTAGTTAGTGCAAAAGTTATTGCTGAACTAAAGTGAGAAGAAATTCACTTACTTAGATGCGTGTGCATTACTGCTACCCTCTTCAGAGGCTTTTTTCCTCTTTTGACTAGCTGCAAGGCCTCCTTGGCAATACTTAGCTGTATGACCCAATTCATGACACTGAGCATTTTATTTTTTTTCCTTTGGCCGACCTCATCAGAAGCCTTCATCCTAGAGACTCTTGTCTCCAAGGTTTCCTACTCAATTTGGGCTTCTTGATTTTGTAACCTAGATCAAGCACGGGCCACAGATGCTTCGATTCAGTTTCGGAATATGAGCCCTCCTCATCAACTCCGACTGTCTCATCACTAACCCTTTTCCTTGCGGCTCTTTTGGTATGCTTAGCCTTTGATATAGGTGGTTGTCGGAGGATGAACTTCGCAGCGGGGGATTGTGCAGACCCCCTTTTTGGGTTCGGCCCAGGACGCGAAAAGGAGGCTTTTCCAGGTCCGATCCCGGTGGCACCGGGGAGGATCGAAGGTCGCAAGAGAGAGGGCGGTGACACACAAGCAAGTATACAGGTTCAGACCACCGATGAGGCGTAATACCCTACTTCTGTGGGGTGGACTATCTGTGTGAGCTCTAGCTCCCAAGAGTTGAACTCAGCTAGAAGTAAGCCAAGGGGAAGAATCCAGGGAGCCGAATCCCCCTTTCCTCTAGGCCTGGGCCTCCTTTTATATCTCAAGGGGACACCACATGAGTGAGACAGGCTATAATCTAGAGAAAAGGTGAAAGTTACTTTACAATTAAGAGCCACACTGTGGCCTGTGTCTTGTGACCGAAGCCTTCAGTTCCATCCCGTAGCACCGGCGTGGCTCCTGCCAGGGCGCCTATTGCGAAGAATGACGCCGCATGTCATTCTTCATTAAATGGTCTTGCTTGTTCGACCATAGGAAGCGCGATGTGCCGGATGATTAGACTTGACGCACCAACTCCGGCGAGACATGTGAGCCGGAACGGCTCACATAATCCTGATGTGACCCGACGGGAGGCGCAACGTACCTACCCGGCGTGCGCCGGCGTGCTCGGCACTGCGCGCTGTTCCATCGGTCATTCGGATCGATCGCAGGCCGGTCAGGCGACTACGACTGATGTCAGGTGCAGGCGTGCACGTCATTCCGCATTAACTGCGGCACGCGCGCGCGCGGTGCAGGCGCACTACGCCCGCGCCGTCATTAATGAAGGTAGGTGAGCGCTGGGAGCGCTTACCTACCTCGTTCCACGTGGCAGCAGCCCGAGGGGGTCGGGGGAGCCCGACCCTCGCCGAGCTATCCCCCGAGGGGGTAGCGTGTCATGAGAGGGCGGTCGCCACGTCGTCTTTGGGCCCGTCCCTCCTCGGGGATGGCCACGTGGGCAGACGGGGCCGCCGCAAACCCTAAGTCAGCATACCCCTGGGCCCATGACACCGACAACGGTTCTACCACATCTTCTGTGGGTTGGGTTAGATCAGTAGGAGGATAAAGAAATAAGTGGAATACTTGGGCTTTGCAGCTGGACAGTATTTCTGAAATTTGGATGGACCTTCCTTTTGTGGGGGAGCATTGCAATGGATCTGTAAAATCATCAACTTGGGCTTCGGTATGCACTACTTCATTAGCAATGTTCAGTGATAACCACTCATGCAATTGCCCATCAGTTCTAATCTCAACAAATGCATCATCAATAGCACGCCAGAAAGAAATATATTGTCTAGAACCCCACACAGTTTTAGAACCGATGAAATCAACTAACTGCAACAATGTGAACCTAGCTATGTCCACATCTATTGGAAAATGTCTACTTGTGAAATAGGCCTTTGGCCCCTATCCGGCAAACTGAAATGCGATCTTACTCTAACGTCGACAGTCAGATTACATGGATCAGACCTACAAACGGGAGCAACACATAACACATACTGCAATTTGAACTTGCTAGCGAATCAACTCCAATCAAACACTAAGTTGCAACCTAAACCTACTGATTCATCACCAAGAGAAGATAATAGAGGGAGATTACCTTTCCATGGTGGGAATCCCTTCTATGCTAGCAGCTCGGGTTGAGGAAGCAAAGGGTCGAGGTCGACAGAAGCCGCTATCTCCGCGCACCGGCCCTCCCACCGCCGCCGCCGCCGACGGCGCGCGCAGCTCCACCGCGCGTCGCCGCCGCAGGGGAACCGTGGCCACCATCGCAGAGGCTCGGTGCCACCGCCGCCGAGTCGATGCGGGCGCGGATCTCTCTGTCCGCTTCCTACCGCCACCGCTCCTTCCCTTCACGAGCGGGTGCCGGCGCAGTTCCCCTCCGCACGCATCCCGTCGCCACTGCCTCGACCTCCACGAGCGGGCGCCGACGCGGTTCCCCTCCGCGCGCTTCCCGCCACCACCGCCCCCTACCTCCACGAGCCGGCGCCGCCGTTGGTTCCCTTCCGACACCGAGCGCCATCGCCGCAAATCGCTGGCACGAGAGAGAGAGACAGAGACGTGTGGATAGGGTTAGGGATGGATAGGGTTTTCTCGAGGATATTTTGGGCATTATAAATTTTAATTATATTTCTTTTTTAAAAAATCAAACCGTTTAACGGTGTAATGGAAACAGGGTCAGACGGGAAGTTCATTTTTAAAAAGCAGGATCAAATAAGTAAACTAAAAAGTAGGGTTAAATTGATAGTTACACTTCAAAACAGGATCAAATAAGCAATTATCTTTGACGAAAGATTACAATTATTACTACCTAGCTACCTAGGGACGTCACGATTGATATTCACTTGTTTATTTAATTTATTTTTCTCGTGATCATTAGCTTTAGCTTGTTGTTTTGGTTTTAGCGATCGATATATTGATCCATTGATTCATGGAACTCAACATCAGATGTTCATCAGAGGTAACGTATGTACGGTATAAGATGGAATTAAGGAGGTCGAATTGACAGTCACTCTCCCTGAGTTCATATATACATGCATAGACAGACACGTGTAAGTGCTCAGTTTTTTCATCAGCTTAATTCTTCTTGCATCATTGAAACACAAAAAATATATCATGAATCTCATAAGTCATGAGAGGCTGCTCTGTTCCGAAACATCACTGTCGAAATAGCAGCAGCCGGCCGGTTCGTCGATCAGTTGCATGAGTGACAGCACGCATCTGGATGAATTTTGTTCGATTTTATACTGCATAAAACACGTGAGTTAAAATCTTGGTATCATTTGAACCACAAGCAAGCTAGGCACTCACATGGATATTTATTCTGATATATGTATGGATGGCCCTTGATTGGCTGACCTGGTACGATCTGGGCAGCCTGCGCTGAAGAAGAAATTAATGATGCCTAGTAGATAGCTTGCTTGCTAATCCGTGTTACATGTGTTGTTAATTATATCCATGACTTGAAATGAAACTAGGAACACGAGCTACTAGCTGATAAACCCTGAGCTGCACTCGATGCGCTCAAGGATATGATTTGGCCCGATCTTTCGGTGAATTGAGATAACTACGATTTGGGAGACACGTTGATGATCCGACTACAACCGTACGAGACGTTGTGTTGCGCCTTAGCGATCGATACACCTCTCCGTGGGTTGTTGATCTTATCGATGCAGATCAACCATATTCCTGCAAGCAAATCGAAGAAACTAGCAAGAACAAGATAAAAGCAATTTGAATTGCAAATAGGAATTAAATACAAATGATAAGTTGGGGTTCCGAAGAACAAGCAGACGGACGGTCTAGCCGACACGCGCGCTGCAAGCAAGTAGCAATGGCTAAACTTTAATCTAACAAAACCCCAAGAAACCCTAAAGGGGTACCTAGCTATTTATGGAGGTGGGAGGACGACCTAGGGAGCCCTAGGGTCGTGCTCCACCTGTTTGGGGCGCACCCCACATGGGCCCCTCATGGGCCGGGGTCCCAGATGAAGTTACAAGCCCATAGGCCCATTATAGGTGACGTAGCACCTTGTTTCTGTAATTGCGGCCAACTGAGATGGAATTTGGCAATGAGGCTAGATCCATTGGAAAGAGGACTCCGAGACCTTTCCATCAAGTACTCACGGGCCGAAAACGGAGCTCGTATGCAGATTTGGCGGCCGTTTGAATTCAACGTTGCTGCAGGTGGCCGAATTGGATTCCAGCACCTGGAGGATTTGATCTTGATGTCTTCTTATTGATCCATGATGTGAACAACGGTTGTATCCATATGAGCCATGGTCACATCACTAGCTTACAAGTGACTTGGTCTAGCTTGCTAGCTGCAGCCGATCGATCGATCGATCGAACCCAGTGTGTTAATTAACATGCTTATTAATTACAGAAAGTGCAACTGCAAGCTAACTACTATACTATAAATTGGATATATACTACTCCATCTGTTTCAAAATATAGGGTACAACTACTTTTTAAAGTTATTTTATAATATAAAACGTGCATGTGTGTAATTAATTAGCACATCCTATCCCTAAATTATTGTTTTTTTAAATCCTACACTTTTAAAATCTCTAATGTCGTTGGTGCATGTATTGTATTAGTTAGGGTGATTGAAACAATGAGATAATAATAATTGTTTCTTGGTTTTTAGGTTAAGGGTGACTGTGATTTATATTTTGGAATAGAGGGAATAGTAACAATTAAGCTCGTATTACCCTTAAAACTGTCAGATTTTTCACTTTTTTATTAGCGGCTAAAATGTAATGAATTTAAATATGAGACTTTGCATATATATGTAATACTATTAGGAGTAATTGTCTAATTTTTGGTAGAATTTTTCGTGATATTTGTTAGTTGGTGTGTATGGAGTGTGCAAAGAAAACTTTTATGTGTATACGATATGTTTCCTAATTATTATTAGTAGGCAGTTAGTTTGCATATTTACTGTGAAAATTACATCAAATTAAGTTAAAAGAAGAATTAGCTAGCTAGCTAAGAGACTTGGTCTATGCAAGCACGCAGCACAACTCCAAGCCTACGCGACGCTCGGCCGGCTCTCATCTGACTTGGTCCAAGCTTAATTAGCTTGAGTATTTTCTCGTATCTTCTAAAAAAGTAGTACTAGTAATCATTATTGGGTTTTAATTTTCCTTTTCGTTAATTATAAGTGCAGGGTCACTGTCCTGACGTACTACTATTCAGTGGCGCAGATCATCCTGGAACAACACGTGGGCAGAGAGATCGACGGTGGAGATGTGTTCTCGCGTCAAAATGGACCTGGTCAAACTACTCTAGTTATTACTAGTACTTCAGAGAAGAGATCAAAAGAGAGAGAGAAGATGATTGGTGCTAATGTTTTATTTTAGTACTAGTGTTTTGTAGTGGCATGACACTGTCTTATTTCCTTTTTTTTTTTTGTAAGATGAATTAAGATACTGCTCGCCTTACTGAAATGGAGCATTTGTTGTAACATACCTGTGCTGTGTTGGTGTGTGTCCTATGCGTTTGGCTTCTCACTGTCACATGATACAAGCTTGCATGCGTCCTTTTCTAGTATGGTTCTATCACACCGTATCTGTTTTGGCTTTAATTAAATTAACTCCATCTGGCCTGCCCTGTCATACCTTAAGCCTTTAAGAGCTCATGACTTTTCATTCCCTGCCAGCCATCAAACCTTCAAGGTATAATTTGTCCTAAGCTGAAAGCTGCAACTAAATAAAACAACAAATACTACTAGTACTAAACATTACTCAACTGATAATTAAATGACATGAGGAAGCGAAAACTTCTCTGCAGAAAAGAAAAGATAAAACACCTATAATCACACGGACTATACATGAAAATGAAAATAAGTAAATAACAAAATACTGCTACCTCATTTTTAAAATTTATAACACCGTTAAATTTTTTTCATAATATTTAACCATTCGTCCGATTCGAAAATATAGTGTACATATGTAAAAGTATAAGTTAAAGTTATATTTTATTAAATAATAAAATAAGTCATCACAAAATAAATAATATTTATATAATTTATTTAATAAGATGAATGATCAAAACTATTATACGAAAAATCAGCGGTATGGTACATTTAAAATGGAGGGAGTATTTAAGGAAACGAGAGTGAATGAGAAAAAGTAGTATGAGTACTGGGTGCTGTACACCGGGTCCACACAGTTAGTGGGAGGCAACCAAGTCAGCTCCAAGAACCAGTCCACCTTTCCCAATCCTCTCTGCCCACCACCCCCTCTTCCTCTCCACCCCACTGACGCGTGGGCCCCACTTACCACTTGACCCCACCTGGCAGTCAAAGGTAGCTCTTGCGCGCGCGAGACGTGGTCGGAGCCGGCGCGAGTGCGTATATGAGGGCGCGCCACCACCTCCCGCTCCCCCCCTCCACTCGACGACGAACCACCAAGCCCAAAGCCCAAGCCCAAGCCCACTCACAGCCCCGGGCTGAAGCCCCGCCGACGACGATGGCCGCCGCCGAGCCGCCGCCGCCCACCGGGATGGGCTTCCTCGGCCTCCTCAGCTTCCGCCGCAGCGCCACCGCCGTCGCCTCCTTTGACCCCGCGCAGGACGACGAGCTGCAGGTCCTCGACGCCCTCCAGGCCCACGTCGCCGACCGCCTCGCCGCGCTCTCCCACCAGCCGCCGCTCCTCTCCCTCGCCTTCCTCTCCAAGCTACTCGACGCGCTCCTCTCCTCCGACGACGCCTTCCGCGACGTCCTCGGGATCGGCCCCGTCGCCGCCGCGCTCTCCAGGCCGCCCGCCGACCGCCTCGCTGCTGACCTCCTCGACCGCACCGTCAAGACGCTCGATATACTCAACGCCGTATCCCTCACGCTCGCTTCGCTCCGGGGCTCGCACCGCGCCGCGCTCACCGCCGCCTCGTGCCTCCTCGCCCCGCCGCTGCACCGCGCCCACTTCGGACGCGCGCGCCGGGCCATCTCCAGGCTGTTCCCCGACGCCGCCAAGCTCGCCGCCGCGCCGTCCCCCTCGTACCGGACCGGCCCCGCGCGCGTGCTGTCTTTCAGCGTCTCGAGGAACTGGTCCTCCGGACGCCACGTCCACGCCATGGCGGCGCACCTCGCGCCGCCGCCGCAGTCGCCCACGTCCGCCTCCCCCGGCGCGGGTTGCGGGCTGGGGCTGGCGCTCTACACCATGAGCTCGGTGCTCGTCTTCTCCATGTGGGCGCTGGTGGCGGCGGTGCCGTGCCAGGACCGGGCGTCCGCGGCCACCAACCCCCCGGTGGCGCCGCCGAAGCAGGTGCAGTGGGCGGCCCCGATGTCTGCTCTCCAGGAGCGGATCTCCGACGAGTGGAGGAAAAAAGACAAGAAGGGGTCGTCGTCCGGGTCAGCGGCGACGGGGCTCCTCGCCGAGATGCAGGCTGTGGAGCGCGCCGCACGGGAGCTGAGCAGTGTCCTTGAGGAAGTCGCCGAGGAGGAGGAGGAGGAGCAGCTGGTGATGGGGGTGAGCGCTGAGCGCGCGCACGACGTGGTCGAGCGCGCCGAGGCGCTCGCCGCCGCGTGCCGAGCTCTGGAGGAGGGCCTCGCGCCGCTGGAGCGGCAGGTGCGCACCGTGTTCCACCGCGTGGTCGCCAGCCGCGGCGAGGTGGTGCGCATCATGGAGCACAGCACACGCAGCAACAGCAGCGCCACGGCCAACGCGGCGGCGGCGTCCGGCTCCGGCGCGCCGCCTCACCACCATTCCTTCTGAGGTTTCCTTCCGTGGAGGGAAACCCAGGATGGTAGTTGGCTGTTCATTTGATTTAATTAGGAGGATGATAAAAAAATCTCTCCTTTTACCTTTCTGTACCCTACCATTCTTTGATTTTTATGTGCTGCTGCTGCTGCCTTTGTAATCCTGTGAAGTGTACATTTGCTTGTAAAAACTAACTTTTGTTGGGTTAGTGTGTATTGCTGTTCAATCTTTGTGCTGAAGAGCAACAAAACAAAAATGTTGTTGAAACTAGTGAAGGAATGCAGAAATTGTAAATTTCAGACGAGGATTTCGATTCTTGCTCTTGATTCTGAATCTCTTATCGTCACTAGCTATATGTTCGTGTTATATGAAGCCTGATACTGTGCTGCACTTGCTTTGATTTCTGCAGGACTGCAACTGCAATCCAAACAGTTTGTTTCAGTCTCCCAGATGATCAGCTTGCAATTGACCAATCATTCAACCAACCGTGTGTGCTGATTCTGATCATCAGAATATATATTCATATCAAATTTGTGCTGCGCTTTGTTTCTAATCCCGAAAGATCAACGTTCTGTGATCTCTGCAAGACCGCAACCGCAAATCCAAACGGTTTTGTTTGAGTCTCTCAGATGAACAGCTTGCAATTGACCAACCATTCAACCAACCGTGTAAGCTGATGACCGAATGAAATCCAACCGTTCAGGACACAGCAAGTTGGGGAAGAAACTTAGCAGAATTGGATAAAGGGGCATTGATACTAGTATACCTTTGCTTGATGCAATCAAAGGGTTGACTCAAATCGGGCTGCACCTAACTCTTGACAGCCAGAGGATGGTGCTGACCAAAGATTTCAATTGGCAGAGATGTGCAGGCCATCAAGGGGGCAGCAGGCAGCTGAGCTGGGGACTAGCTGTGAGACCTTGGCACTTTGTCAATTGACAATTTGTCACCGCTTCACAGCACAACTGTATCAGCTGTATGTACTCCTAGTTCAACTAATTTTGTCCTGGACCCCATGGATGGTAGTAAGATGATATGATACTAGTACTAGTAGTATTTTATGACTAATCTTGCAGCAATCCTTAAGCTGTACTACTGTCTGAATATTCTAATCCGTCATTATATCCTTTCTGGAAAGGAAAAAGGATGTGTGTGCTTAGCTGCTGCTGCTCTTGTAGGAAATAGGATCTTCTTTACTTATGTTATCCATATGATCAAAAGTTGACTCCAGTGGCCAAAGGACTTGTGGTATCAGAACACTACTGCACGTCCACTATGTCTCTGAGGGCAATTAGTATCTTGTTTTTGCTTCTTGACAGGATCATATCTGCAACTGTTCATTCAGCATTTAGAATTGGATATTGATACAATTACAGCAGTGCTAGTCAATGTGCAAATCTTGTTTTCTTCCAGCAGATGATCCTCGTGGTCCTGATCAGTAGAGTGATCTGGATGCAGCTGCCTTGGGCAGAATAGAGAAGAAGAACAACACTGCTTTACATCTGAAGACTGTAATGAGCAATGCTCAGTCAGTATTTATGAGCCCTGGAGCCTTATCACCCATCCATCTTTCCTTCCATCACATGCTGGCTAGCATTGAAGAAGTCATGTAATAACTCATTCATCAACAAAAGTAAGACGAGATGTACTGGTCGCCGTGCTGTTTGACCCTTGCACAGTTGCAAGGTCACAGAGATACACCGATGTGCCAGCCAAAACAGCTGCACTCCAATTGTATTCTGCATTTTTCTGATGGATCGTCCGGTCCAGATTGTCAAGAAATTGGATGCATAAGACTGGAATAGATTCTCCACAGTTTGTCAAGCAGTAGAACTGACCGGATCAAATCAGGGCCGAAAGCTCCAAGCCAGGAAGTATATATCAGAAGAATCAGTCAATCCACCCCCCTGTAAATTATCTCGCTCTTCAAAATCCAATCGGAATCCTGCATCTTCAGAGTCATCTCATCGATGTTGATCGCAACCTGTGCATGCAGATTTCACTTGGTAGATGCTGAAGGAAGGATCAGCCGAGTCTTGAAGGAGGAAGAAGTAGCCGAGTCGTCAGATTAGCAGTTTAGGAGTAAATTTATTTTGGAACACCTTTCATTACTGATATTTCATTTTGGATTACTCATAAACCCATGATTTCACTTTAAACCGAGTATTTTTATCTATCTACTTTCAACTTATCATATACGAAAGAAATTAACTTACATATAGCGGTGGGATTTCATTGACAGAATAGGACTGACATACTTAAGATCATTCGAGAGAGTTGGGGTGATCCAAAGTAAAACAAACACAAGTTTACCCGATCCAATATGAAAGCATTGATTAAAATGTGATTCAAGCTGAAGTACCGGTAATAAAAGTTGATCAAATTGAAATTTACTCTATTATTATTGAGGGGCTCTGTGCAAAAAAACAAAATAAGATGCTGAGGGGTTTTTGTGAAAAAAAATACTAGGAGGGGATAGATAAATCGGCACCGTTGGATCTAGCACCAAGATTCGGTCTCACTCTGGTCTTCGTCTTCCTCGGTGTCTCCGCCCCGCCTCAGCTTCACCACCCCGTCTCCGATCTCCCGCCCTCCCGGCGCCGGCGCCGGCGCCCGCTCCCCGTCGTTGCTTCTGTTCCGGTAAGCTGCCTGGGACTGTACCCAGTCTATGCTAGTCTGAATCTCTTCTGGGCGGCAGCAGATCGATTTCCTTCCATGGCGGCGGAGGAAGGGCAGTGGGTGCTCATGGCCACCGGCCGATCTCCCACCAACATCGCCGTCATCAAGTACTGGGGGAAGCGGGACGAGGCGCTCATCCTCCCCGTCAACGATAGCATCAGCGTCACCCTCGACCCCGACCACCTCTCCGCCACCACCACTGTCGCCGTCAGCCCTTCCTTCCCCTCCGACCGGATGTGGCTCAACGGCAAGGTCCTCCTCTCTACTCTTTCATCTCTCTGCTGCTTCCTAGTTTTGAGTTTTTTTTTTGTTGCTTCTCATTGATGCATATGCTTTGATGTCTGAATAATGGACTCTGTTGATCAAACTGATGACAACTGCTGCTTAGATCTGAATAATGGGAATCTGTTTCAGTGTTCCTTCCATCTACAAATGCTACAGGCAGTGGAGCTCTAATGTTGATTATTTTATTATAAAAGAAATATCACATTTCTGATTTCATATGCACTAGCATCTAGTATGTGTTCTATCTTTGTTTCTATTATAATCACTGATCCTATCTAACTACAAACTTTAGGATCCTAGATTTACACCACGCTAGACCTTAAGGGATGATCCTTTTACTTTTCAATGGTAGTATCTCTTAAGCTGGCTTTTGGTTTGGAATTGTGCAGGAGATCTCCTTGTCAGGAGGGAGGTTTCAGAGCTGCCTGAGGGAGATCCGGAAGCGTGCTCAAAATGTCGAGGATGAGAAGAAAGGGATCAGGATCAAGAAAGAGGACTGGGGGAAGCTACATGTACACATTGCATCGTACAACAACTTCCCCACTGCTGCTGGTTTGGCCTCTTCGGCTGCTGGCTTGGCTTGTTTTGGTAAAGTCTCTTTACTGATATCAATGATATTTCCCTACTTCTTTTGTCTAAAATATTTTGAAATTTGATAATGCCACCCAAGATGAGACAATGGTTCTATCATCTTATTGGTGATTTGTTTTTTTTTAAAAAATATAAATAGGGTGAATGGAAGCACATATTTATCACCTGATTGCTTTTTGTAGTTTTCACCCTTGGAAAGCTAATGAATGTGAAAGAAGATTGTGGTGAACTTTCTTCCATAGCAAGGTATTTTGTTGCTTGTACTCCATCCTTACTGATCAATATGCTATGGAACTGCTCCTTTTCTCCTTCTGGTGTAACTGACAAATTCAAATGCAGGCAAGGGTCTGGAAGTGCATGCCGCAGTATATATGGGGGATTTGTGAAATGGTGTATGGGAAAAGTGAGTTATCTGATGCTATGGCAGAGGAACAGCCTTGGTGAAATTTATCGCATATCCTTTCTAGCGAGTAATGATAAATTTTATACTATACTTACAGAATAATGATGGAAGCGACAGCATAGCTGTACAACTTGCTGATGAGACACACTGGAATGATCTTGTTATTATCATAGCAGTGGTATGTGATGTGCATTTAACATACCTCTTACTGCGTATAATCTGTTGTAGCATCACTACTCCTGGTGTTGTGGCTTCACAACCAGTAAATTTGAATCAGATAGTAACTCTAGTATTTTATCATGCTTTTTAACACCATTTACTAATTATGTCATGTCTGTCACCTTCAAAATAATTGAATCTTCCCTGTGTAAAATAGGTCAGTTCAAAGCAGAAGGAAACAAGTAGCACTAGTGGGATGCGAGATAGTGTTGAAACAAGTCCCCTTTTGCAATATAGGGCCCAGGTGATTGTTTTGACCGTTTAAAATTTTGTGATTAAATTTCTCATGATTAATAGAGGAAGTAGAGTTGGGCAGTTTTATACTTCAGTAAAACATTAATTGAGATTTTCTATCAATTTAGCTGTTACTTATTTTTTCTTAATGTCCACTGAATTGCTTGTTCTTGTATTGCAGACCGTAGTTCCAGAACGGGTGTTGAAAATGGAAGAGGCTATCAAGTCTCGTAATTTTGAGTCCTTTGCGAGGTTAACTTGTGCAGATAGCAACCAGTTTCATGCTGTATGTTTGGACACGAGCCCTCCCATCTTCTATATGAATGATACATCACACAGGTGATCTTTTATTTAGAGGTGCTCTGTTTTGGGCTTCTGTTGCTAGTGACGTAGCTTTGACATTGCTATCTGAATTAATCACAGGATAATTAGCCTTGTGGAGAAGTGGAACCAGTCAGAAGGAACCCCACAGGTATACTCTCCTTTCCTCTTTTTTTTTTCGCAAAAAACTGTCGCGGTTACATGCTGAGTTCATTACAAGGGTATAAAGGACCATAAGCTCATATGGTGGCACAAACAATTCGTACCGCACTAACCAAAACATGTACGAATCGCATTGCTCAATGATCTTTGTAGAAACAGCACATGTATGACTCTAAGCTCATCTCCATACCCTTTACTAATTGTCATCAGTCCATTGGTGTTAATGCTACGGAGGATCATATTTAATAAGTACTTATATTGGATATGATATATATACCAATTTATTACTTTGTAAAGATGGAAAGAAAAACCCAAGGAATGCACAAGAAAATCTGGCTGTACATAATATGGCTTTGTGATAAGGAAGTTCTTTCATTGAAAATCCTTGTCTAGGACTTATTTGTACTGTTTATGTTTTCTAGTATGCATTTTTCTTCTATACTGCAAAATAATTGGTACTGCTGTGGTTGATGGGATTGGTATGATGCTAAAATCATTTGAGTATGGAGCTAGTAGACAGTTGTGCTATCGACTCTTCTCATTCTACAAGAGCTTTTTTGATGGCAGGTTGCTTACACCTTCGATGCTGGGCCCAATGCTGTCCTAATCGCACCGAACCGCAAAAATGCAACCCTTCTCCTTCAGAAGCTCTTGTATTATTTCCCTCCTCAAGATAATGATCTCAGAAGGTGCGTTAATATTATCATGAGTATAACATACCAATCTATCCAAGGATCTATTTGACAAACAAAATGATTCAGCTATATGGTTGGGGACAAGTCGATTCTAAGCGACGCTGGACTGAAATCGATAGAAGATGTGGAGGCCCTCCCAGCTCCTGCAGAGATGAAGACGCCGAGCCAAAAATTCAAGGGGGATGTGAGCTACTTCATCTGTAGCAGGCTTGGAGCTGGCCCAAAAGTTGTCACTGACGAAAGCCTAGCGTTGATCGATTCGGTCACGGGGCTTCCCAAGGGAGTGTAGCTGAAACTATTCATTCGGAGAGTTTGTACTGAGAAAGCAGGCGAATTCAACTTTTGTATGGTGATAAACTTGGCTTTGGTAATGTAATATTTTTCCTCCCGTTGACATTGGCTGTTTATTGCTGCTCCAAGGACAATCCTGGTAATATGAAAATGATGAAATAAATTGATCAAGTCCTGTTGTTATATACGAGTATATGAGCCCGTGGCCATGTATGGCGACAGAAGTATTGCAGTTATTGTCAGCAACTACTAGATTGACCTATGCCATTAGCATTTCGATTTCTTCTCAAAATACTTGCGAAATTTATATTTTTTCCAAAGCAAGAACTAACAAAGTAAGTTGCCCATGGAGACGAGAGCCTCGTTGATGTGGCCGGTGGCCGCTACCTCTGAATCTTTTGGCTTTTGCCGTCACATTGGCCAGTTTTAGGTGTTCAGTTTCGTCTGAAACTCTGAAAAGCATGGAACTCCCCTTAATTATACCACATTTGGACATGTACTCTTTTGGAAAGAACAGGGAGACTTGAAATTAATTTATTTATGCTCTGCATGCGATCTGCCTGGGCGGTGGTTAGTTGGTTGTGATTGAGTTGTCATTTGCTTGGTCTTCACAAATTCTGTCCCAGCTTCGAAATAGCATGCATTATCTCCAAATGTTGTGTATCGAACACGACATGCAAATTAATTAATTCTGTTGTCACACCAATTAAGCAGATGGCACATCATTCATATGCAAAATTTGTCCATCTATCACCTATATCAGGTATCGGTATATATGTCAAGATAAGTGCTTGATTTGTTCGATGATATAATCGAGCTGAGATTAAGAGCAATTGACTCATTGAGGCAGATTAAGAGGAATGACATAGACATTTACCAGATCGATTTGCAGGAGATCAGTACTGATGATCGAACTGGATATCTCGATCTCAATTAAGATAGTAGTCGCACAATAGTATTGATCGCATTACTTAAAGCAGGGGATATAATATAACTTGCAAGCACGAGGAGACGACAGCTAGCTACCCCAGCAAGACGATGTTAATTAACTCTTGAGCATAATTTGCGGGCTGCCATGTCAAAAGCTAGACGCGCCGCAGGCTTGCAACGAGTTGTATATAAGAGGCGAATTCCAGGCAGCTGTGAGCACTGAGCACTGAGGCGTACGAGTGGGATGATTGTGAAGATGAAGCCGGTGGTGGCGCTGTTCCTAGTGACCGTCCTCATCGCCTCGCGTGAGTCATCTTAATTACTAATTAGCTAGTTTAATTATATATATAGCCTGCTCAATGCTTAACTATCAGTTAGCATGCAATGAATTAAAAGAAGAAGAAGAAGAGTATAGCTAGAGCTAGAAATGAAATGAAATGGATTTGGGATATGGAAATGCATGCAGATGGTGCGATGATGCAGTGGGCGGCGGAGGCGGAGACGTGCAACTATCCAATCTACAAGTGCGAGGGGGTGTGCTACAAGAGAGGCAAGTGCAACGCCTGCTGCAAGCAGCTCGGCTTCCTGGGCGGCAAATGCAACCTCCTCCGCGGCATGCTCTGCCTCTGCTGCCACGAGGACGACGACCAGCCGCCGCCCTCTTCCACTCACCTCGCCGTCGCCGCCATGCCATGATCATCCTTCTATATATATTGCTCATTTGCTTGCGTCCTATATATATGGCTGCTACCTGCACTGCCGCACATACCAATCTGCACTGCCGCACATATATGGAGTATGTTGGTTGGATCATGAGCCACCGGATGTGATGTGAGCAATCAATAATAGTCATGGATTATTCATCATGCAAATGATATTTTTCTGCTCTGCTGCAACTCTGATTTAATTTTGAGATACAGTAAATAACACATCAGGCAGGCGCAGGCGCGCGATGAGATGGAACTATTATAGTTGAATCATTTGTAGAGATAATCTATTTGGAATGTTGTAGGTGCATCACTCCGGTCAAGAACATTTCACCTTTGCCTTTGGGATGTTGTTGCTGTGCTAACTGCTAAGGAAGATATATCATCTTATTATGCCCAAATTTTACAACATTTTGCTTTCTTAACTTTCAAAATACCTACAGCCATATTGTAGTACTGTAAGAGAGGAAATCATCATTAGAAGGAAGCAGGATTTTTTTTTTTTTTGGCAATGTGATTAGTTGGCCCCCTGCTCTGTTTCTTTTTTTCTTTTCGGGTGATGACCGGTTTGGTTGTCGCTCTGCTTTGACAGCTTAATGCCGATGCTGTAACCCCTTTTCCCTCTTAATAAAATTTGATCGGTCAATCCTTTAGTCGAACTGGCAAAAGAATTTTTTTTTTCCAAAATCAAGAACGAGCATGTATAATAAGAGGACAGCCTCTTAAGGCCGTGAATTCCTTTGTCCGTTTGTAATATAAACAAATGGAGTAAAAAAGAACCATTCATATACCGCATCATCATCATCATCATCATTATTATTATTATAAACGAAGAACGTTATTATTGTAATCTCGCTCGAAATGAAGAAGAAAAAGGATATGTGTATGACATGCTGCCGGCAGCGCCGGAGAGGGGCAAGAAATCGAGGTTGCCAGAGCCGGCCGACGAGGAGGGGTGGAAGGTGATGGCCGGAGGAGGCAAGGCCGCCGGCGTCGTCCACGTCATCTGGATCTAGTACGTTGGCTGCTTGCCGACGTGCTGGAGATGAAAAGAGGTATAGCTTGTACGCCATCGTGTCACCGGCGGCGGTGTCCACCACCAAATTCACAAACCGCCGCATCTACTTGTAGAATTTTCTTTTTCTTCTCTTTACACAAACAGAGTTCAGGGAAAAAAAAAACAGATAAAACACAACCGACTGAACGAAAACAAAAAAAAAAAAAAAACAAGGGCCCATCTAAGCCCAAAGTTTTTCCTGCAGGCAATTATTTCATCTATATATTTTCTTCTACAATGAATTATTATTTCACCGTTCAATTTTCAAAGATAGTATTATAAATGGTTTTTTTCTGAATTATAGTACAAACCCAAACATACTCTTCTTTATGAATGCAGATATGCATATCCTACCCTTATGATCAGTTGATCACCATTGAAAACTTAACCGATATATGGGATTCACAAAGTTACCATAGACACCCCACTACGGTTAACTCATATGAAGTTGTTTTCACCATTGATTTTTATTAAAAAAAACTATGCAAGTGTCATTCATTTATTATGACTTGTTTTATTATTAAACATACTTTACACATTTAAATATGAACCATTAATCTCATTTGATCGAAGAGTTTAAATCTATTTATACTACCACCTAGTTAGTGTTGGTAGAAATGTGGAGGGACATTATTATAGAAAAATAGTTACATATGGATATAATCGTTATTTAGTAGTGACTAATTTTTTTCTTCTTTTCTAGCTTTTTCGATGGAGTATGAGCGATGCCAACACAATGGATGATCATAGATCAATTTAACTGGATAAAAACATAAATGACAGATACTCCTAATCATAGTATTATTAAATTACTAATTTACCCATAACAATACTGGTAGTATAATAGTACCAGTATAGAGCACCGGAGCATCGCTCTAAATTCTATAGTTTTGTATATAAATTGGTGTTATATCTTCAATTTGTGATACTTTTCTCATCAAATTAGTAGTTTTCTGATACTTCATAGTTCTATAATAAATTTAATGTTAACACGTAGTTATGTGATACACCAACTTAAAATTTTGAAAGTGTATCTAGTTTTTACAAAATTTACTCTTAAAAAAAGAAGGCTGGAGTAATATTTTATTGTGAAATCCTTAACGGAACGGTACATACTGGGATCTTCGCCAGGACAGGATCCCCTTGTCCCTTTGCCTATCCAAAGAGGAGCGAGAGCAGTGCGGGCTGAGGAAGAGGACCTGCTCGGTCAGAGTAGGCCGAGGAAGAGGACCTACTCGGTCAAAGGAGGACGCGGCCGCCGGCGACGAGCTCCAGTGTGGGCGTGGACGGTGGAGCTCTCGACGGCGAGTTGTGTGGTAGGCGACGATAGTGATGGCTGCTTCTTCCCCGAATCACCATGGCTGCACGCGAAGGTCGTTGCCACCATCGCCATTGTCACCGGATCCAACAGAGGGAGGATGGGCAGCGCCACTATCGTCGCGCCGAGTGAGGACAACTTTATCCTTCTCCCTTGACCTCGGTCTACCATGGCGGCAACAAGGACGAGCTCCGACGTGGTGTGGATGGTGGAGGATGCGGCCGTCGGTGACAAGCTCTGGCGTGAGGCGTGGATGACGGAGAACGCGACCGCCGGCGATGAGCTCCGACGTGGCATGGGCGGTGGAGGATGCGGCAGCCGCCGACGAGCTCCGGCATGGGACGTGGACGATGGGACCACCGGCGAAGATGCCTTGGTGCCCGGCTCCTGATACCTCACAAGTATCACCTAATATGTGATAGAAATTGCCTGATACTTGATAGGTATTACCTGATACTTCGCAAGTATCACCTGATACGTGATCGGAATCAGCTGATACCTTATAGGTATCATCTGAAACCTCACAAGTATTGCCTGATACCGCAGAGGTATCAGGACATGATACCTAACCGGTATTATCTCGTCTCAACGGAATTCTGTTGTATAGCAACCCTCGATCCTTAATCGTTACAAGATGGAATACACTATAATTTTATCCGAATCGATTTGCAAAGTACTACAAGTTACCACGATAAAGCATAATAATTCCTGAGGTTAATTAATAGTATATATTTGGTTACAACATGGGCGGCCTTGGGACGACGCGAGCACGGAGCGGGTGCTTCATGACGGTGGTGAAATCCAGCTCCTCCGCCATGTCCGCCGCCTCCCCCTCCGTCTCCGGCAGCCACTCCAGCTCCCTCACGAGGCTCCCCACCAGGTACTCCGCGTGCACCATCCCCACCGTGTACCCGGGGCACATCCGCCGCCCCACGCCGAACGGCATCATCTTTATCTCCCTGCTCCCCGTCACGTCCACCTCCACCTCCACGAACCTCTCCGGCATGAACTCCCTCGCCGCCGTCCACACCTCCTCGTCCCTCCCCAACTCCGCCACCTCCACGTTCACCTCCGCGCCCTTGGGCACCGTGTAGCCGCCGATCTCGGCGTCGCTCTGCACGCCGTGCGGCAGCAGGAACTGCGCCGGCGGGTGCAGCCGGAGTCCCTCGAGCACCACCGCCTTGAGGTACGGCATCGCCTGCAGGTCGGCCTCGGTCAGCTCCGGCCGCCGTCTCACCTCGTCGTGGACCTTGGACTGGACGTCGGGGCGGTTCACCAGCTCGGCCATGATCCACTCCACCAACGTCACCGTGGTGTCGGTGCCGGCGTTGAGGAACTCGGAGCAGAGCGCGATGATCTCCGCGTCCGTCAGCGGCCGGTCGCCTTCCTCGGCCACTCGCAGCTGGAGGAGGGAGTCCACGTAGCAGGGTGGGTCGTCGCCGTCTCCGGCTCCGGCGCGCCTGGCGTTGATCAGCGGGACGTAGATCTCGTCCACCCTCCGGCGAATGGCCACGTGAGCGGCCCACCGGTTACGGAAGAGCCTCTTGGTGAGCGCCGGGAAGAAGGAGAAGACGGGGAAGCTGGTGAAGGCGCGGAGCATCCACAGCTCCAGCCGCTCGACCTCCTCGAGCGCCTCCGGGCCAAGCCTGACGCCGAGGCTCATGTACAGGAGCAGCTCGAACATGGCGCGCCGGAGCAACGGCCTCAGCTCGACGGGGCGGGAGCCGTCGCCGCCACGGTCGCGGAGGTCGCGGACGAGCATGTCACGCGCACGCCGCCTCGCCGGCGCGAAGAGCGCGACGCGGGCCGGGCTGAGCGCCTCGGCGGCGAGGTTGCGGCGGACGAGGCGCCAGTAGGGGCCGTAGGGGGAGGAGTTGACGTCGCGGGCGTCGGAGGTGAAGAGGCGGCCGAGCTCCGGGAGCGGCGGGCGGTCGGCGAAGGTGGAGCCGCCCTGGACGAGTGCGCGGTGGGCGAGGCGGCGGTCGGAGACGAAGACGAGGATGGTGCCGAAGAGGCGGATGGAGATGACGGGGCCGTAGCGCGCGTGCAGGTCGCGGAGGAGTGGGCCGAGGTCGAAGATGGAGCGGCGGAGGAGGATGAACTTGGCGAGGAAGAGCAGCGGCGACGGGCCGGGAGGGAGGAGCGCCTTGCTGCTGCTTCTAGGGCGGCGGCGAGCGGTGGCGAGCAAGACGGCGACGAGCGAGATGGAGAAGAGGAGGAAGAGGCAGGTGCTTGACATCTCCTCCATTGCTGCTGGTCTCCTTGCTTGACTGACTTTATGCTTGAGGTATTATTCCATGTAATTTTATTCATCATCTAGTTTGGTTGCTATTGGATGCCAAGTTATGTCAGCTCGATCTTATTTTTAAATCCACGAGATCCGGAAGCGTGCTCAAGATGTCGAGGATGAGAAGAAAGGGATCAGGATCAAGAATAATGATAAATTTTATACTATACTTACAGAATAATGATGGAAGCTGTACAACTTGCTGATGAGACACACTGGAATGATCTTGTTATTATCATAGCAGTGGTATGAGATGTGCATTTAACATACCTCTTACTGCGTATAATCTGTTGTAGCATCACTACTCCTGGTGTTGTGGCTTCACAACCAGTAAATTTTGAATCAGATAGTAACCCTAGTATTTTATCATGCTTTTTAACACCATTTACTAATTATGTCATGTCTGTCACCTTCAAAATAATTGAATCTTCCCTGTGTAAAATAGGTCAGTTCAAAGCAGAAGAAACAAGTAGCACTAGTGGGATGCGAGACCGTATATAGGGCCCAGGTGATTGTTTTGACTTGTACTTTAGTTTTGATTGTTTTGATGGGATTGATATATATGATGCTATCAACTCTTCTCATTCTACAAGAGCTTTTTTGATGGCAGGTTGCTGGGCCCAATGCTGTCCTAATCGCACCGAACCGCAAAAATGCAACCCTTCTCCTTCAGAAGCTCTTGTATTATTTCCCTCCTCAAGATAATGATCTCAGCAGGTGCGTTAATATTGTCATGAGTATGACATACCAATCTATCCAAGAATCTATTTGACAAACAAAATATATATATATTTATTTATTTATTTGATGATTCACCGGAGGGATAAGACGTCCCACCTGAATTATATTAGTAAACCAAATATAAAGGTAACGGTTACATAAGCGAACATGAAAAAACTCAGCATAAGAGAAGAGAAAAGAGGAGGAGAAAGAGAGAGAGATAGAGACGAGAAAGGGGAGGAGAGGTGAAGGTAGTTAAAGATTACATATTCTTCATCTAGCTAAAGAGTGCTAGGTAGAGAAAAGAGAGGAGAGAGGTTAAAGATTGCATTAATTTAGCCAGAGAGAGATATTAAAGCGTTATTGAATATATCCTTCCATGTTTGCAGAAGTTCCTTGTCTGACGGCTTCATTCTGTGCGCCCAAAGGATAGCCTCATCGTAGCAGCTTCTTAGCAGTCTTTGACATGACGGGGTCTTTGATTCAAAGATAACCTCATTCCTGTGGTTCCAAATTCGCCAAAAACATAGAAGATAAAAGCTTCGAGTTAACTTAATCCGCGTTTGCTGAGGAGGACATATAGAACCAAGTTGCGTGATTGCTGAAATCTGTGGCTTTGCCTGTATCATGTTCCAGAATGAATTAGGATATTGGCAGTGTAGAAACAGATGTTCAGCTGTTTCCGGAAGCAGACCACATAAGGCACATAGGTCAGTATCGATGATGTTCTTTTTTTGTAAATTGCATTTTGTCGGCAGCCTGTCTTTCGCCAGTAGCCACGCAAAGAACTGAATTTTTGGAGGCGCCTTATTCTTCTAGACAAATTTCCAGTTGGGACAGTGGGTCGGGCGAGTGTTATTGAGTTGATAAAATTTTGAGCAGGAGAAACGTCCGCTCCTTGTCTGAAAGAGTAACTTCCTGTCATCTTGCTGTTGTGAAAGTTGGATCTCATTGATCAGCTGGGAGAGGGAATTTAGCTCGTCAGATGCTTGAGAGGAAAAACGAGGTTGCCAAGCGATGTTGTTGTTGAGCATATCAAAGATCGAGCAGGATTGATTTTTGCAATGGGAATATAGTGCTGGGAAAGAAATAGATAAAGGATCATTGAGCAGCCATCTGTCGTGCCAGAAAGAAGTTCTATTTCCAGAAGCAATTTTAACTGTTGTATTCTGTTGATATTGGGGCAGAAGATTCATTAAGTTTTTGTAGTGGCTTCCTAGGTTTCCTTCTCCCAAGTGCCATCTGTGTTGTTGTAGTTCTTGCCAGATCCATGTAGCCCAAGGATTGGACGTAGTGTGTAAAGTATGAATATTTTTCATTTGGAGAGCAACGTTCTGTTTTGAGAGGTCTTTAACTCCTAGACCTCCATACTTCTCTTCCACACACACATCATTTCAGGAAACAAGGCATTTTGCTCCTGAGCAGGAGTCATTCCCAGATCACAGGAAAGCTCTTCTTCTCTTGTCTATAGCCGCAAGAACACCTTTTGGGATCTCCATAGCCGACATTGCGTAGGTTGGCAAGGCTGATAGCACAACATTTATCAGAACAAGTCTGTCAGAATAGGATAGTAACGATGCCTGCCAGGAAGCCAGGAATTTGTCCACCCTAGAGATTATCGGTGTGAAGTATTCAATTCTAAGTTTTGTTACTGACAGAGGTAGACCAAGATAAGTTTGAGGGAAGTGTTCAAGTGTGCATCCCAAGATTTCGGCCATAGTCTGCTGTTCAATGTGATCCACCTCAATACAAACCAATGTACTCTTAGAGTAGTTTATTTTCAGTCCAGTAGCAGAGCTAAAGCTAGTGAGGATATCTTTGATGATGTGTACACTAGATACCGAGGCTTTACAGATAATCAGGGTGTCATCCGCATATTGCAAAATTGCAGGTGGTAAAGAAAGGTTGAGAGGGTGCTTTAGTATGCTTTTCTTGAACATTGTCTGAAGCACATCAGCAGCAATGATGAAAAGGTAGGGAGAGAGAGGGTCTCCCTGTCGAAGACCCCTCTTGCAAGGTATCCATCTCCCTGGTACACCATTTAGCAGTACCGCTGATTTCGCTGAAGAGAGCAAGCTGGAAATCCAAGAGATCCACAGACTGTTAAAACCTCAGCAGCGGAGAATTTTTTGCAAGCTATCCCATTGTATGGAGCCAAATGCCTTTGCAAAATCCAGCTTTAAGACCACGGTTGGAGCTTTTCTTTGGTGGCAACACTGTACCAGTTCAGCAGCATGTATGAAGGTTTCCGAAATATTTCTGCCACGAAGGAAGCCTGTTTGTTCTAGCTGGATCAAATTCCCAATTTCCTGCTGAAGTCTATTTGCAAGAACTTTTGATATTATCTTTATTGAGCAGTTTTGCAGTGCAATAGGCCGGAAGTTCTCCGGATTGGGAGGCTTGTTAGCCTTATGGATGAGACATATAAAGGACCTGTTGATCTTTTCCAGATTAGCTTTACCATGGAAGAAATGATCTAGCAGATTCGATAGGTTAGGGTGAATTATGTGCCATGCAGCCTGGTAAAAGCTTGGTCCGAGGCCGTCTGGTCCTGGGGCACTGTCCATATTCATTTTTGAGATGCTCTGCTTTATCTCATCCAAAGAAAACGGTTGTGAGATGGATTCCATGGAGATAGAAGCTTGATCAAAGTAGATTTCATGGAGATCGAAGTTCCAAGAAGTACTTGAGGAACTGCCCAAGGAGGAGGAGAAGTAATCAAACAGCAACTGAGCTTTAGTGTTATGATCATAGTAATAGTATCCAAGAAGCTTGATGCAGCTATATGGTTGGCGACAAGTCGATTCTAAGCGACGCTGGACTGAAATCGATAGAAGATGTGTTGGCCCTCCCAGCTCCTGCAGAGACGAAGATACCGAACCAAAAATTCACTGACGAAAGCCTAGCGTTGATCGATTCGGTCACGGGGCTCCCCAAGGGAGTGTAGCTGAAACTATTCATTCGGAGAGTTTGTACGGAGAGCGCAAAGCAAATGACAAGGGAGTTGTCATTTGCTTGGTCTTCGCAAATTCTGTCCCAGCTTCGAAATCGCATGCATCATCTCCAAATGTTGTGGATCGAACACGACATGCAAATTAATTAATTCTGTTGTCACACCAATCAAGCAGATGACACATGATTCATATGCAAAATTTGTCCATCTATCACCTACCAGGTCTCGGTATATATGGCAAGATAAGTGCGCGATGACATAATCGAGCTGAGATTAAGAGCCATATGTATGACTCATTGAGGCAGATTAAGAGCAATGACATAGACATGAACCAGATCGATTAGCAAGAGCCCTCTCCACTCACCTCGCCGTCGCCGCCATGCCATGATCATCCATCTATATATATTGCTCATTTGCTTGCGTCCTATATATATGGCTGCTACCTGCACTGCCGCACATACCAATCTGGAGTATACTGTATAGTAGGAGTACATATATGGAGTATGTTGGTTGGATCATGAGCCACCGGATGTGATGTGAGCAATTAATAATAACTATGGATTATTCATCATGCAAATGATATTTTTTTCTGCTCTGCTGCAACTATGATTTAATTTTGAGATACAATGAACAACACATCGGGCAGGCGCGCAATGAGATGGAACTAGTTGAAAATTTAATTTTGTAGAGAGAATCTATTTGGAATGTTGCAGGTGCATCACTCCGGTCAAAAACATTTCACCTCTGGGATGTAAGGATGTTGTTGCTGTGCTAACTGCTAAGGAAGATATATTATCTTATTATGCCCAAATTTTACAACACTTTGCTTTCTTAATTGTCAAAATAGCTGCAGCCAAATTGTAATACTGTAAAGAGGAAATCATCATTAGAAGGAAGCAGGAATATTTTTGGCAACGTGATTAGTTGGTAATATAAACGAATGGAGTACCCAAAAAGAACCATTCATATAAAGCATTTCTATTACTCTATTACAAACGAAGAAGATTATTATTGTAATCTCAAAAGGAAAAGGGAAATATAGCTAGTTTTACCGGAGAGAGGTGTAAATAAATTAGGGGTGAAACTAAAAGACTCGAGAGTAACCACGAACGAAATCGCCGTTTTGGAATGTGTAGCGTATAGATTTGTGCACGACGGCGGCGCCGTCACTGCCCACCACATCAACGCCGGTGAGCAGCAAGAACCTGTCGTTCTTGTTTTTTACGCCGGCGACGCGGAAGAATGGATGAACTGAGATGTCCTCCTCCTCCTCCATGAACCTGGCGATGCAGAACCTACCGGAGCCGAGGTGCACGGCGTAGGCTTCCATCAGAAAGGATTGCTTGGGCGGCGCCGCCGCCGGCAGCCGGTCTAGGCCATCCAACCAGCACCTGACCACCGGCACATCGTAGGAACAGCAGAGATGGGAGAGATCGCATGAACAGAGGTACAGCCCCAGCCCCGGCGTGGCGCCGGAGCGGGAGGAGAGCCCAAACCATTCGCCGTGCTCCTCCACGTACTCGCCCCGCCCCTTGAACGGCATCCGCCATTCGCCGCGCCTCCTCCACTCCCCAACCTGCGTGTCGAACGAAAAGGTCCCGGCTCCGTGCGCCGTCACCCAGAGCTCCGTCTCGTCCAACTGCACCACCGCGGAGGCGGTAATGTTGTACTCTCGGCGCTGGCGGTGGCGCCGGAGGTCGCCGTCGTAGCCAACCTTGGCGAAAGGAGGCGGTGGAAGAGAGCGCCAGTACCAGCCCATCCTGGACCTGGAGAAGGACAGTGATCGTTGGTCGTCGGGGAGTAAGCCGTAGGTGAGAGCCTCGAAGCAGCCGGGGTTACCGGAGAAGGGCACCCTCTCGATGACGTAGAGGCGGCTATCGCCGGCGGTGAAGGAGATGGGCTCGATCTTGGGCTTGCACGGGTCGGGCATGTAACGGACGGCGGCGGAGTCGGCGCTGTAGAGCAGACCGCGGCCGTCGACGTCGAGGGCGAGAAGGCTGTCGTCGCCGGAGAGGTGCAAGAAATCGACGTTGCCAGGGCCGGACAATGAGGAGGGGTGGAAGGTGATGGCCGGAGGAGGCAGGCCGCCGGCGTCCTCCACGTCATCTGGATCTAGTACTTTGGCTGCTTGCCGACGTGCTGGAGATGAAAAGAGGGCCGGTGCAGCGACGCGGTACAGCTTGCACGCCGTCGCGTCGCCGCCGCCGCCGGCGGTGTCCACCACCAAATTCACAAACCGCCGCATCATCGTCTCTGTTGATATTCTTCTACTCAAACCTTTTCTTTTCTATATTTTTTTTCTTTTGACAAAGAGTATCTTCGATCCGGAAGAAATCACGCAACTTCTGGAGGATGCTGATAGAAAAAACCTGTAACGCACGCGAACGTGGACGCGAGAGAGAAGAACAGCAATCAACAGAACACAAGTGTTTTTGGCGCTGCGAATAACTGAGCAGCATTTTCTCTGTTTCTTCTTCCTTTTATTAAGAACGTGGGCACGCAGGCCCGGCATGCGCGGCCACGAACCCTTCGCGCTCCGTGCGGACTAAGCACACGTCAAGCACTTGACTGAAAAACTGGGGGAGAGGAAACTAACAAACAGAAACAAGCACAGAACAAAAACAGAGCTAGCACAAGTTTACAGCTAACAGATGCAGTCTCGCGATAGGCGGACCGCCGAACCTCCTCTCCTCGGTGGCGCGGGATCTCGACGGCGGGGCGGGAGCTCGGGGAGAAGCTTTTCTTTTTTTTTTTGTTGGGCAATTTACAGATATATACGGCCATACGGGACAGTTATCTCATCGGAGCAGATCGAGATGTTGTGTGGGGCCCATCGCCCGCCGAATGACTTTAGGCAAAATTTGGCGTAGATAACTGTTAATACTTATACAACAGAGATCGAGTTTGAGAAGGAGTCTTTTATCTTTACCAAAATTTGTATCGTATCTAAATAGAACTCTTATCGATCTATGTGTATAAATACATATACCCAGAATCCCTGTAATTTATGTTACAGATAAATACAATTACTCTCGGCGCATTGCTATCATTCTTTCCGAGGTTTCTATTTATCACCGGTAAAACCTGGTACCTAATACGGGGTTGCATCGACTTTGATGAGTTGCAACTCACTTTTTTGAGAGCCGCACAATGCGATGCTCCATTTGTTGTTGGATTGAAGGAATGATCTACTCCATTCGTTTTATATTTTAAGTCGTTTGATTTTTTTTCTTAATTAAACTGAAAGAAGTTTGATCGAGTTTGTAGAAAAATGTAGTGACATTTTCAATACAAAACAAACATATTATTAAAATATACTCAATGATAAATTTAATGGAACTAATTTGATGTTATAGATGTTGCTAATTTTTTACTTAAATTTAATCAAACCTAAAGAATTTTGATTAGAAAAAAATTAAACGACTTATAATATAAAAATAGATGGAGGAACAAATTGTATTATTGATGGTTTGAAATTCGAGGATATTATTGATGTTTACAGAAACTGTACAATACTCGTATATCTGTCGGTCGTTTTATATTTTCAGATGATTAAAGTCTCTTTGCGGACTATTTTTCTTGATGATGGGAACCTTCATATATGCATACATTGGGCCTAATTGGACTGGTCCATCTGCACTTCCCCACGGCGAAAATAATGGCCCATCACCAAATCTGCGCGTCGAAGCCGCGTGTGCTTTCTAGTTTCTTGCTATTCTCCGTCCGTTTATGGTTTTAAATTGGCAATGAATAACCAGCCATTACTAGTAATATACTCGTATTAAACGCTACAGTGTAATTCTATTTATCTTTAATAATATTTAAAATTTTATGTTGGTAAAAAAAAATTAGCATAAGAACGTGAATATAAGCTCAATAAAATGAAAATTTCATGTTAACAAAAAAAATTTTTTGTTAGTAAAAGGTCGTGAACTCATGATATGGTACATATATTAAATTAATAGTTTTACCATATAAAATAATCTGGTAAAACTATTAATTTGAGGAGTGGGCCGAGGTTAAAGATGGAGCAGTGGAGGAGGAGGAACTTGGTGAGGAAGAGCAGCGGCGGCGGATCGGGAGGGAGGAGCGCCTTGCTGCTGCTGCTAGGGCGGCGGCGAGCGGTGGCGAGCTAAGACGGCGACGAGCGAGATGGAGAAGAGGAGGAAGAGGCAGGTGCTTGACATCTCCTCCATTATTGGCGTTGCTGCTGGTCTAGCTCCTTGCTTGCAAATGCACCTAGCTAGCTTAATTGTAACTTTTCCTGTGACTGACTGACCGATACTACGTACTAACTTTACCTTCTAGACATCTATCTACTACTTTACTAAGTATATACGTAAGGAGTAATGACTTTTTATGCTTGAGGTATTATTCCATGTAATTTTATTCATCATCTATAGAAAGATCCATCATGTGTTTTTGTCAAGGATGTTTACGAAAAGCAAACAAAACAAGTGTGCGTTGAGCTTTTGCTCTCTGGGCTCTGGCTTATCTTTGGTGGTTTCGATAAGTCTCTAGTATTGACTATATATTCACACAGTTAGCCATGGCCTTTGTTTGGTTGCTATTGGATGCCACGTTATCTCAGCTCGATCTTATTTTTAAATCCAGTTACTAGTATATATTATCCTCCCTACCCTACGCAAACAACAAGAGTTTGAGTTTGACAGTTTGTATTTATGCATGCAGTCGTGTCTCTCACTGAATTCAAAAGGTCGATGTTAGCAACAGTGGATGGATTGATGATGTTAATCACGTCCTATATCACTACTACCACTCCTTGTTTCCAAAACAAATCCGCTGCAAGATTGCTCAACAGTAATACATTCTGCAGCATGTCTCAAGCATTGCCTGGAGAGGCTGGAGCAAATCTACCAGCATATGAGATACTCCCTCTCTCCCAAAATAAATCAAATCCTACGAATAAATCTAGACACATGTGTATTTATCCGTAGGATTAGATTTATCTATATTTATTTGTAGGATTGGATTTATTTTGGGATAGAGAAAGTACAACAATTAATACGACCACGCACGACCAAACCAAAATTATGATCAAATGATGTAAATAGAATCAGAACACCAACGACTTGCTTAGATGAAACAGGAAGACAAAAACACAATATATATGAAGGATGATCACAAGAAGCACATCCATATAGGCCAATAAAGCTAACCAAGTAGTAACTATAGCTGGTCATATGGTCCAAGGCCCGACCCATAACACGGGATTTTGGCACGGCTCAAGCACGACACGGCCCGACTGAGATTGGACCCGTACCAGCCCGACCCGATAGTTGGGTCGTGCCTGGGCCGCTACCTCGGCACGATGGGCCAGCCCGGCACAGCACGAACCAAGGAAAAATATATTAGGAAGGCAAAATAGAATTATTCAGCCATATAAATGCACGGTCCAAAGAGTGAGGGATACAAAATTGACTTATTTCCAGCCATATAAGATATTGCCCAACGAGTTGAGGGAGGAAAAATAGACTTATTCCAAGAGGAGCACGGTGGGCTTTCGTGCCTTCGGTCCGGCCCGGCATGGCCCGAGTCTTACTGGGCCGTTGGTGCAGCAGGTGGGCGGGCCCCGCTGACCGGGCCGGGCCGAGCCGTGCCAACTACTCTTGGGCCTGAGCACGACCGTGCCTGGGCGGTGCCGGTTGGCCATTCATAGTAGCAGCACAAGTGCGCATCAGTTACACTGAGAAAATGACTAGTGTGGATATGATATTAGTGTTTAAAGTTGATATCATCTAGGAATTGCTACAAGCGTACAAGCAATCACCCAGTTTCACACACCCTAGCGTTTAAAATGAGATAACTTTACATTCCTCATTGATGCTTTCTTCCTAGAATCATATATTGATCACATTGATAAACCTTATACATATGTTGCTTGCTATCATTTTGAGTTTTATCAAATGGTTATGACCCTTGTTAGATTCTCTTCATATTCTCATGATCAAAGTCTTGTGCATACACTAAATATATTGTTCTCCCTCTACACTGAATGATTAGCAAAATTTTCCCATCCACCTACCATTTGCTAAACTTCTACTCCGGAAATCGGCAACCACCATATCCATCCACAAATAAAGACTTCATATATATATATATATATATTATATATATATATATGGTCTCTCCTCCAATGATCCATGCAAAATGAGACATGAGCTAAAAAAATGCTAAAGGAACAGAATGAGACAAAATGTTATTGAGCATGATGAAAAAAAGAAAGAAGAGATAGAAAAATAGTTATGTTCTCTAAAATAAAGTGTAAGGAGGAGGATCATACAAAAATGAGTCATCATCTCATTTTGCACTTTTCCACATCCACATATAAGTGCCCAAGCTTGATCATGGTTATATGATTGGTTATATTCTTGGATCCTCTCGTTGACTTTATAATATATCTAATGCAAGTACACCATTTCTTATTCTATACCCTGAGCTCCACATAAGTCTTAAAGGTACGATAAGAAAAAACAACTTCAATGCATTGGTGAGGATTAAACACTTTGAGTGATTCGAGAGCATCAATTGAGGAGTATAGTAAAAGCTACTCCCTCTGTTTCATATTATAAGTCGTTTAACTTTTTTCCTAGTCAAACTTTGTTAAGTTTCACCAAGTTTATAGAAAAATTTAGCAACATCTAAAATATTAAATTAGTTTTATTGAATCTAACATTCAATATCTTTTAATAATATGTTTGTTTTGTCTTGAAAGTATTAATATTTTTCCATAGACTTGGTCAAACAAAAATGAGTTTAACTAGAAAAAAAGTCAAACGACTTATAATATGAAACGGTGGGAGTATGTTTTTATGAGTAACAAAAAAACCCCAAGGTAGTTTTTCTAGGGAAAACACTGCAGGGGAAGCCCCCAAAGATATATAATATAAGGCAAAGAAATATCTCTCTCAAGTAAATATCTCTCACAAGTAATATCTCTCTCAAGTAATATCTCCTCAAACAAATATAATTACAACAAGTTTATCCAATGTTTTAGAATATCTCTCTCAAGTAAATTAAGTCTAAAAACTAGTAGGGAGAGATCGGCCTTAAAGAGAACTCTCCAAGAAGAAATAGAAGGGGACACATTGTTAAAAATTAGGCCATTCCTTTGTTTCCAGATGTTCCAAGAAGCATAAAGGACTTTCTCAACAAAATGTGAGGATCTGTAGGAGCTTTTAGCCTGGAGCAGCATTTCACCAAAAGCCAAAGATAAGTCCCAAACAATACCAAATTGCGCCCAACATTCAGAGCTGAATGGGCATTCGAAGAAGAGGTGCAAAGATGTCTCTCTTATCCCTACTGAGCATAATACACATGTCAAAGCAGCATTCTCAGGAGAACAGTGCCTTCTATCCAACATATCATAGGTGTTTAGCTGATCAATTAAAAGGATCCAACCAAAAATCTTGACCTTCATAGTGCATTTACTCTTCCAAATCCAATATATACACCGAGGCACTTGGATATGCATAAAATTAATGGCATAGATTTTCTCAGAAGAAAATAGACCATTTCCCCAAGCATAAGTCCAAAGATCCCTATCCTCACTGAGTTGATCTAGTGGATCAGCAATTGACATAGACAAATATTCTTGGAAAGCTTGTTCAGATAAAGGAAGTGCAAAGAGATGTGAAAGATCTTTTAAAGAGACCATATTAACTGAGTCCTTTAAATTCCTAGCATATAAATAAATCCTCGGATATGTAACTGATCTAACCTTATTATTCCACAAGTCATCCTAGAACAAGCATGATTTTCCATCTCCCACTGTGCAGGTTGAAAGACCTCTAAAAATGTCTACAAGTTGCAAGACATCCCTCCACTAGAAGGATCCTTTAGGAGAAACAACATGTGGAACCTTACCAAAATAATAAGAATTCCAAATCAATTTAATCCAAGGTATAAAATGTTTGTTATAAAATTTATGCAAGTTCTTCATTAGCAGAGCATTATTCTGAAGTATGAGGTCTATTACTCCTAATCCACCTCTATTTTTTGGCTGACAAACCCTATCGATGTTCTAGATCACGACTATAGTATTTGCATGGTATGGGGATCGTTGGTACCAGGATATACGTCAGATTGAGGCAAAAGAGATAGGAGACAGGGATTTTTATACAGGTTTGGGCCCCCTCAACTGACAGGTGATAGCCCTACTCCTGCTGGCTGAAGCTGGTGTTGCTCTTATTCATCAGAATCACACAAGTACCATTTTGGGATAACCTATCTAGTCATCGTTGACATGGCGGCATGGACCACCATCCGTAGTTGTCGACAGGGTAGTCTTCATCCTTGAATACGAACTCGGCGAGATTACAGAAAGTGTTAGATCCTCTTGTCGGCCTCTGCAGCACCAGATTGGGTATATATAGGCTTATCTCTGATGTCGATGTCTGGCGGCGTGTATTGGTATCTATTTTGACTATTCCGTGTCCCCTGCGGGCACCAGATTATCCCTCCCCTCCTAGGGGATCTTGTATTTATACCCATAGATGTCCCCTTATCCAAGTAGAACTAGGGAGATAAATATGGATACGATCTGAGTAGTTCTTGTAGTTTCCATATAGAACTCTGCTTCTCCTTTCTTATCCGGAATACCTTCTGTATATGAGGCATGATTCCGTATAAGACTTGGTATATGATGGGCCCTACCGAGCTTAACCCCTGATTAAGGGGTATGCCTTATCTATAACCTTGACAAACCCTGTCCCAAAAAACCAAAGATTTTTTGCTAGAATTAATGTCAGATCCTCTCCATAGATAGTGCCTTCTAGCTCTATGATTGGAGTTAAGTGACTTGAGTCGAGGCCATTTCATCCTTCAATTACCAAAGATGACATGGTAGACACATCAAAGTTCACAAGTATAGGTATGTTTGGAATAACATGTCTGTCGGAGTCATTATACAAGGGGTCATTTCTCTATTAGATCCATGAGCTTTACTCAGTGATGAGTAAAGGATAAGTGTGGGGGTGTTGTTGATGGTCGTCAAGTACCAAATTTACCCGTCAACTCCTGCATATAAATAATACAAAATATAATATCAAAGTTAGTGGTAGGAGTTTATTACTAACCATTTCCACTAGTCTTGGTAAATATTTTTTTGAATAAAATACTACCAGGGCTTTGCCTAGTAGTATATTTTCATTCAATCAAGCAAAGTTATTTACAACGAAACAGGGGAATATTACAAAGGTTGTAGCCAATTAAAGAAAGAACTTCTTTCTTGAACAAAGATCTCGAGGCTTCAAAGGACGGATTAATACCCTGAAAAATTAGCCTATTTCTCTGCTTCCAAATGTGCCAAGATGCAATGAAGAAAATCTCAAGAATACCTTTCTGACCAAAGCGCAATTGAGCCAACACAATCATTTGGTAAAATTCTATGCTTGTGTTCCAGATAATACCAAGATGCCGCCAACATCTGCTGCTGAAAGGACATGTGAAGAAAAGATGTAACCTAGTTTCTCTATGTCCTCCTTGGCACAACACACATGTGAGGTCATCGTTTTCCCTTTTACAATGCCTACGGTCAAGCATATCCCTTGTGTTGAGTCTATCATTGAGTAGTAACCAAGCAAACACTTTGATTTTCATGACACATTTAGTCTTCCAGATCCACAGGGGCCTTGGAGGTTGCAGTGACAAGAAATTTATCTTGTAAAACCTCTTTGCTATAAAAAATTCAGAATTCCAAATGAAACTCCACGTATCCCCATTGTTCAATTGCAAATCAATCATAGAGAGCTCATCTGACAATAGTTGGTATTCATCATAAGCCTGATCAGTTAAAAGCAAGGTCTGGAACACACCGTCTTAACTATTTCATCTTTATTTATGGCCAAACTGAAGAGATTGGGATACTTTGAACTTCTATGTTCCCCATTCCATTGATCTTCCCAAAAAAGTTCTGATGTTCCTGAAAACACAGTGCACTTTGTTATGCCTCTGTAAATATCAAACAATTCTATCACATCACGCCACCAGAAAGATCCCTTGTTCAAAATCATATGAGGTTCCTTCGTATGATAATAAGAGTTTCAGATAAGGTGCACCCAAGGGAGATCAGCCCCTTTATAAAATTTCACCCAATGCTTCATCAGCAAAGCCATGTTCTGTAATTTGATATTGATGACTCCTAGACCACCTTTGTTTTTTTTATACAAAACATTTCCCAAGAAGCAAGTGATTTCCTTGTAGAAGTGGGATTGTTACCCCTCCACAAACAATTTCTTCGTGCAGTATCTAATTCTTTGACAACATTATGGGCAGTTGCAAGGAGCACATATAATATGTAGGTATCGAATGAAGTACTAAGTTAATCAGAGTTAATCTTCCTCCTTGTGGTGGATACATGGAGCTCCTTGTGCCAGATACACGGAGCTGGCAGTTAGTCTTCTTTCCATTCTGTCCACCAAAGGCGCAAAATCAATAACTCGTGGTTTTGTTGTTCCCATGGGTAATCCCATATATGTAAAAGGCAAAGTGCCAATGGTGCAACCAAGCAAATCAGCTAACATTTCTACTTTATCCTGAGAAAGATTCAAAGGGTAAAGGCTGGACTTATAAAAATTTACTTTAAGCCCTGTGGACTATGCAAAAGTGTTTAACAAAGCCTTAAAATAAAACACTTCTTTTTGTGATGCTTTAAGAAGAACCAATGTGTCATCAGCATATTGTACTACTCGGAATCCTTTAGCATCAAGTTCATTAATAGGTTTGGACAAAATACCCAGCTGAAAGCTTTGTTAACAACTCTCTGCAGCAGCTTTGCCCCTAAAACAAACAAAAGAGGGGACAAAGGATCACCTTATCTTGCCCCTCTTTTACATTTGAAAAAGATACCAGGGACACCATTCAAAAGCACAGAAGAAGATGTTGATGAGAAAACATTTTGCACCCAGATAAGACATTGTTCATGAAAGCCCTTGTGTTGCATGATAGAGATGAGAGTTGAATGTTCAATGGTGTCAAAAGTATTTTCAAAGTCCAATTTGAGAAGGATAATCTCTATCTTTGGCTGCTAGTATTGATGAATGTACTCAAAAGACCAAGCAAGACAATCCTGAATAGTTCTACCTTATAAAATCATATTGATTTTCATGAACCAAATTCATTATAACTCCTTGCAGTTGATTTGCCATCAACTTCGTCAAGAACTTCAAGTTACTCCCATCAAAGAAATGGGCCTATAATCATTCACTGTTTCTGGGGAGGATTTCTTGGGAACCAGTGTTATGTAAGAAGTATTAATAGGCTGCAAATCCATACATCCTGCATGGAAATGAGCTGCAAGCCTATAGAAATCCTGAGCAATGATTGGCCAACATTTTTCAGAAAGAAACCATTGAAACCATCTGGACTAGGGGCTTTGTCAGTATGGATTATTATGATTAGGATATCAATCTCCTGGGTAGAGAAGGAATCCACAAGACTATCTAAATTTACCTGCTCAGGGAGCAAGTCCTTCAGATCAAACACCATTAAAGGGAAAGTGGAGACACCCATTCTCTTTTTGAAGCTCTGGAGGAACAACTCTGCTTTCTTCTCATGTAAAACCACTGTTTGGCCATTTGAGTCATTGATTTGTGAAACAGTGTTTATCCTCAACCTTTCAGTAGCAATTGACTGAAAGAATTTTGTGTTTTCCTCTCCCAATAACATCCATGTATTTGTACATCTTTTCTTCCAGTAAAGTTTTCTAAACTTCAAAAGCTTTAAAGTTTCCAACTTTAAAATTTCCCTGAAATTTCACTCTTCTGTGATAAGAGTTCTAGATTCCTCAATAAGGTCTAGAAAATCAAGCACTTTATTATAGTTTACTAAGATAAGAGCAAGCCAGGAAAGACTTCTCCAATTTAAAAGTTTTTTTCCTGGAAGTCTTCAACTTGAAAGAGATGCACTTAGTTGGATCAAGAAAACCTGGGTCCAGAGACCAAACCATGGCAACAATATCAAAAAAAGCCTTCCATTTGAACCCAATAATTCTCAAAACGAAACATGGAAGACTTTGGGATTTTGGTGTCTATCTTTACAACGCAGGGCACATGATCTGAAATGTTCCTAGTCATAGGAATCACTGTGGTATTTGGAAAAGCCAAAGTCCACGAAGGACTAGTAAACACCCAATCCAATCTCTCCAGCAAAGGACAATGTTGCATGTTGCTCCAGGTGAAAGCTCTACCTTTTAATGGGATTTCTAGCAATCCCAAAGTGCTAGTATGCAGGTGATTTCTGTATGAAAACACACCCGCCATACGACAAAATGAACCTCCGACCAATCATACACAAGTATAAGGATTGAAAGGCCCACATGACAGTCCAAACCAAACTTGGCAGCCCCCCTGCACATCGCACTTGCTCGTTGGATGCTGATAGCGGTTGTGGATGAATCGACCTCCACATCCGTCATTGGTACACTGTAAAAGGAAGTAGGAGCTCAAAACACTTACAACTAGTACAACAAAGTATTGTACAACTCACTTTCATATCTTAGGCTTTGTTTTAGTATGTGGGATTACGAAGAGAGTGAGGGGAAGCTCCGGAAGGAGTGCCCCAAATAATCGGAGTTTTCTCCGAGAATTTTCGGAAGAGTGTCGGACTTGTCGACATTCTTCTATCAGAGTTCCAGAGAAGCGTCAGGATTGTTGACCTTCTTATGCCTGTACCTCGGCGGATACTTCTTTTATAGAGTAAGTATTCGAGATTTCCTTTATGTTATTTAATTAGTTTATTTTAAGTGAGATATATCCTCATCGGTGCGGGTCTGTCGCTTAGTTTATAATTAAGTACTAGAACTCTGGATAAAGAAGGAAGTTCCTGTGCAAGGCTAAGTAGTAGTCAATAGCTTAGGCGTGGTGTCTAGGTTGACGATTACCTTTGTTTGTTGTGTGCCTCACAGAGAGTGAAGTAGGCGGCAGGTGGTGATAGTCATGTCCGTTCTTTGCATCCCTCCACATTCAAGTACATCATAGAGCTCAAGGCCGGACTCAGCCTAGCAGACTAGGGGAGGGTCGGTGCCTAAAGCATTTGATAGAGATTTATCTTTACCTTAATTCGGCTAATTAAATCCATAGGAATCCTCTCTATCCTATCCTATCATCAGTTGTTGTCCTTAGATAAAATCATGTTCTTAGATAGTTCACACACGTTCCATGTGATTCGATACCCTTGGAATACTCTGAATGAAGTGCTACATCGGTATCTGTGCACTTGCAGATTTATCTGTGTGCGTAGCAAATACCAACAAGTATACCGTCACCCTAGTTTAATTCTCAACGAGTTCTTGATTTCGTGTTGGGCTACATCGGTTTCGATATCCGACAAGAAGTAAGTTCTGCCAAATTCACTTGTTTCGGCGTAATTAGTATTTTCTCAATTAAGTCCAAGTTGCATAAAACCACAGAGACTCTGATACATGGCACATAACCACGGGTATTATGGTCATAAAGTTTCACAAAACCACACTGTTAGCCATTTTGACATACTCCTATATCAAAATTTATAAAAGTGGATAACAATTATATGATGGATAAAATCATCATAAATTTGAGATATTATTGTAAAACTTAAAAGTGTCATAGATCAAAGTCAAAATGATCAATAGTGAGGTTTTGTGAAACTTTAAAACCACCTTTGGTTATATGCCACATGTTAAAATCTTTGTGGTTTTGTGCAACTTGTGCCTATAAAATCAACTCACATATCAATCATTTTAAATAGAGTTTCTCGGCTCGTTTAGATCTACCGGACTTGTCATTATTCTTTTACTAGATTTGTTAAATATATTTGCTCAAGTTCATTAAATTTTATCTAAGGTTTCATCAGATTTATAGTTGATGAGTTGTCTATTTGTTACTTATCAAATCACTACATATGTTAATATCCAAAGTCATATAATTGTTTATTGAAATCTATCTTATTAGTTTCAGTTTTACACTGTCTCGGTTTAGTCCAACTTATTAAGATTGTTCTTTAGTAAAGAAAGGTGATAAACAATTATATTTTACTTAGTTTCAACCGATGATAGTATAATATCCTTTCTTTTATCCATCGGTAACATAATTGTTGATTCGAAATCCATCGGAATCGGCTAGACACGCGATTTTATATTTGTCCCTTAACCGAACGACCTGAGCCCGATATTGTATGACCTGCACTAGAGCTGAGCAGATCCTACAAGTACTCCAGCGGGTGCACAAATGGACTAGCAAAACGGGATGATAGAAGACTGTTGTTGTATCATCTGCAAAACGGGATGGACTAGCACAAATGGACATTTTCCTTAAAGAAGCATAACAAAAGTTTCCTCTAAAAAGGATTGGGCGAACACACCTCCTCTGCCTGTGAACATAATCTGTGGCTTTGGTAAATGAGTTTCACCCACAAGCTGCACGTCCCTAGGAATATTAAAGAAGATAGAATGACTCTGCAAATACTCCAGTGGATGCATAAATGGAGTGGCACAACGGGATGATAGTATACTGCTATCATATTGTCTGCAAAATGAATGAACTGTTTTCAGTTCAATATAAACCTGAAGCACTTCCATTCATACACATTGGCAAGCAATACGTGTACTATTCACATCTAAAAACATGAATGCATACAAGCAAGCAGTCAACACAAAGCAGAATTGCAAGCAATACGTGTACTATTCACATCTAATAAGATGAATCCATACAAGCAAGCACTCAACACAAAGTAGAATTGCAAGCAATATGTGTACTATTCGCATCTAATAAGATGAATTCATACAAGCAAGCATTCAATACAAAGCAGAATTGCAAGCAATAGGTGTACTATTCACATCTAATAAGATGAATCCATTCAAGCAAGCAGTGAACCCAAAGCAGAATTGCAAAATGAAGCTCACACTGAAAACTTACATCACTTCTGTCTGTTCATCTTGTGGTGGTACATTGCTGCAATACGACTTCCTCTGGAGCCGCATGGGCGACATTGGCTTCCTCTGGAGCCGCATGGGCGACATGGGGGTCATCGATGATGAGAACACAGGAAGCACGCGGTTCGGTTGCGGAGTCAGCGGCCATGACGACGTCCAGGTCAGTGAAGAGGCCGAGAGGAGGGAGGCGGGTGACGTCACCGACGAGGAGGCGCTGGTGGTGAGAATCGCCGTTGTAGAGAGCGTGGTGGTGACGACAGAGACGAGGAAGGCGGGAGGGGTCGCCGCGGACGTCACCGACGAGGAGGCGCTGGTGGTGAGAGTCGTCGCTCGCGAGTTGGTGACGATGGAGACGAGGGAGGCGGGGGAGGTCGTCGACGAGGAGGCGCTGGCAGTGAGAGTCGCCGCTGTAGAAGACGAGGTGGTGACGGTGGAGGCGAGGGAGGTCACCACGGAGGTCGCCAACGAGGAGGCGCTGGCGGTGAGAGTCGCCGCTGTAGAGGGCGAGGTGGTGACGACGAAGATGATGGAGGAAGTAGGTGTTGCCACGGACGTCGCCGACGAAGAGGCGCTGGGGAGAGTCCGGGCGTGAGGGAACGAGGAGACCACCAACCGACGAATCAGCCCGAGTACGGCCATGTCTGCAGCGGCAACGAGGACGTATGCTTGGAGAAGCCAACGGCGCGCGGCGAGGATGGCGGCGCTAGCTGCTGCGGGTTGAAGAAGACGGCGGCGGAGGCGGCGTCGACGCGAGCAAGCGATCGTCGCCTCGTCGGAGACCCCCTCACCCTCACCGCCTCGCCCTCACGTTGGCGAGGACCACGGAGCAGCGCGGGACCCACCCACTGCCCTGGCAACCGCAACGCGAATTAAAACTCTCTGCAAAGCAATGCAGGTGAGGAGATCACATACGGCAACAGTGGATGTATTCACAAATGGACCCGGTAAATTTACCAGTATGCGATTTGGCTCCAAAGGGAGTCGAGCAGTGATTTATTTTCACCACCACTATTTACGGACGGTTGCAAGATTGCTCAACAATAATACGCTCTACAGCAGGCTGGACTGGAGCAATCTATGAGCAGAGTATCATATGAGATGTAACAATTAATACGGCCAAACCAACAGCATGATAAAATGATATAGATAGAATCAAAACATTAGTGACTTGCTTTGATGAAACAGGAAGACAAAAACACAATAAGAAGGATGATGACAAGAAGCACAGCCATAAGCTAGCTAATAAAGATCCCCAAAGATGAGCACAGGTAGCAGCAGAGGTGCGCATCAGTTACACTGAGAAAATGGCTCAAGATAAAACGAGTACAAACAAATTAAGTGTGGATATGATATCATCTAGGAATTGCTACGAGCGTACAAGCAACCACCCAGTTTCATACACACCTGGGGGCTGGGCATAGCTATCATCCTCTTTCCTGCCTTGGGATCAATCCCCTCCAGCATCCTTGACATCGACGGTGAACTCGTACTCCTGATCGCAGCCCAGATAAGAATCGGACATCAGGTAGATCATGTACTCCTTTCTCCCAGGTTCTGAAGCAGCGGTGAACTCAAGCTTCACTCGAGCCCTCTTCTGGAGTGCAACCCTCTTGATCGCAAGCAACTGATTGGTAGAGCTATCACCAATTACCAGCCACCAGCCTTCTTCCTTGGGCTTTGGGTACCTGGGGGCATGAACTGGCCCGACCTCAGAAGGCAAGTTCGTCATGTCTCGCTCCAGGGTCACCTGTACCGTTACATTGTCACCAGCCCTGATATCATCACCCTCGCGAACTTCATAAGCCATATCGACATTGGGGAACCGCTTGAAGAATTCAATGATATCCTGCAGCTGAGGGTTTGATAGCTGCAACAGATCCCGCATCTCGTCGACGCTCATCTCAGCCAGATCAAAGATGTTCTCAATGGGCCTCCCTTCATTCTCCTGGCATCTCCGCGCCAACTCCTTGGTGAAGTGTGGAAGCTGTAAAAGAACAGAATCACGATCCCACATGCCTTGTGTCACCATTTGACTCAACTCCATTGCGTTAAGAGCAAGCGTAAGCCATCCATTGCTGGAGATAACATCAACCATTGCCTGGAGCAATCTATGAGCAGAAAGGAGTATCTCCCGCTGGTCGGCTGCCAGGTTCCCTAAGATAGTGTGCCTTGAAAAATGAGCTTGCAGCAGCGCGTTGGCCTTGACATGTGGATCACCATACTTGGGCTTCTCAATGGAAAATCTCTGGTGGCGAACAAGCTTCTCAATGAAATCCTCCTCACCAGGGCGACTGGGAAGCTCAGCATATTCTGAAGCAGAGGCTAGGATCTCCAGGAGTCCCTTCATCTTAGTCTTTTGAGTTAGCATCGAACTGAACCTCTCAATAGTTGTGTAGCTAATGTAGTAGTACGAAGCAATGAGACCAAGGTTGAGGGGCTTCAGGTACATATCCTCCTCTATAGCCACGCACTTGCTTGATTCTAGGTCATTCAATACAGTCTCAACCAACTCAGATAGATGGTCTGACAAATGCCTGTGGCTCACACCTTGCAGATTGTAGTAGTTAGGGTTCTTGGTCAGCCGCCGGTACATGAAGGTCCAAGTAAGGTAATCCACAGCATCTTGCTTGTTTTCTATGACACCAACCACCACCTCAGCGTTCATATGATCATGCAAGAAGTGGTGAAGATGGCTCTCAACAGGGAAGGCCTCAAAAAGGAACTTCTTGTAGTATTCCTTGCGAGGCGCATGACACAATATAACACATTTCCCTGAGTTATCTTGAAGAGGCCTGCTAGCATGACCCATCATTTGTAGTAGATCAGTGATTGGATAATCAGTATGAGCATTCTCCCGGCCATCATAATACTGGGTTCCCATCACAACCACCAGATGGGCAGGCAATGATCTTCCCCAGCAAACAGTGCTACTCGCAACACACACTTGGATCCTCCCACCGAGAAACAGCTGAGTTACAACTTCCTGTTCCAGATCACTTAAACCCTCATGCAAGTAGCCTACACCGCATTTCAGAGTATATTTAAGAGTTTCATCATTGATACCACCAGTGAAAGCATCCATCTCATCTTCTGAACCAAGAAGGAAAGGTGCTCCACCACCCTCAGCACTGGAGTACGCACACAAGTCCAATGCAGTCAACCTTGCGTGTTTCCGTGTCGGCACAAATACCAGGGCAGGTTTACCATTTTTTGCATGCTGGGTAATAGCAGTGTACGTCGGCTTCGTCATTGCCTGCATCCTTGCCTCAAAATTTGCTATATCCACACCCTGAATGTGTATTTCTAATGGCACCGGCCGGACAGCTGGAGGAAAGTTGAAAAGGCCATGAGAGGTAGCGCCAATCCATTCTCCAAGATCTTTAGCATTTGCAAGTGAAGCTGAAAGAGCCACAATCCGGATGTTACTGCCGATATGACTTGCAATACGCCTCATCCTAGAGACAATGACTTCTAGAACATGTCCCTTTTCAGATCCAATCAGATGAAGCTCATCAACAATGAATAGGCTGACCTGTTGGACTTGTTTCCGCTGTTTCCAACGGCGAGAGAGTGCATCCCACTTCTCAGGAGTACTAATTATAATCTCCCCTTTATCCAGAAGCTTCAAGTCAGCAGCAGTTTCACCTGTTAGCTCAACCACCCGAGCAAATTCTCCAAATTTCTGCTCCCAATCCCTGTACCTTTCTTTTGCAAGAGCTTCAATAGGAGCTATATACACAACTCGCATGTTGCTCTCACCAGATACAGCCTTCTGATGGTTTCTTAGTATAGCAAACTCTGCACAGATGGTCTTTCCACTGCCTGTTGGCGCAGCAACCAACACACTGTCATCAGTGTTGTACAGAACAGTGAACACTTGAGTCTGAATTGGGTTGAAATGTTTGAAGGCACTATAAAGGCCTTCGTATCGTGCATTTCTCAATGCGGTAACAGGCAGTGGCTGCAGATCAAGCAATTCAGTTGGTGGAGCATATTTTTCTGGAAGAATTAGGTGCCTAAAACAGACAGGAAGAATTGTCTGAGAACCAAGCCACTTATCAGATACAACACGAATAAAGTACTGAGGGGGCAGTGGCTCGTATATTGGCACTGTGAAGTTGAGTGTATGATCTTCATCCACGTATTGTTTCTTAAGCATGAAGTACTCATGGTGAAGAATGTTCTCGCCATCGTTGTCCTCAACTATTACCCAGAAAGGCTCCACATATCCATGTACCTTATCATCCCATTGGAAATCAGGTGTTATCGTCAACTCAAAACCCAAAACCGTACGAGTAATTGGCTGAACATGGGCTGAAAGATTCAACTTTGGTAACTGGTGGATGCACTTGTGCAGTTGCCTGCCCATCTTCGGGAACCGAATTAGTTCACCAATTTCCTGAGATGATAGGTCATAGTACCTCTCCCAAGCCAATTCTTTTTTCTCCAGTTTCATTAGGATTTCCTTTGGAATACCAGGGAATTGGCGCAGGGGAGTTTGGACATTCCACATCTGCTTATCTATCATCTTACAAAGATTCAAAGCTTTCTCTGCTAGTTGGGCCCAACCTCTCTTCAGAACTATCTCAAACAATGCTCGTAAGAGACGGCCAGCACTCTGCGTCATAAAACAGATAACAATAAGCAATCAATTCAAATTCAGGAAGTGTATTCAGCAGGGGGAACATGTTACCTGACGGATGTAGACCATATCAGAGCTAAGGGAAAGACCCTCCAATTTCAGCCTAGAAATATATGCTTGCAGCAGAACATTGATCTTTGCACTGGGCTCCTCCAAGCTTTCTTTCACAGGAATAGGCACACGATCCAAAAGCTTAGCCAGCTCCATTTTCTCATCTTGTCTAACACTGACATACTTAAATTCTTCACTGAGCGAAAAGAGCCGACATAGCTCAATATCACCCATTGTAGGCTTCAGGTACTCATTGTAAGTTGAAATGGTCCCGTGGCTAATATAGTAATAACTAGCAATCCTTCCTAGGTCAGTAACCTGGAAGTATCCTGTTTTCCTGTCATACTTTATCAAATTGTTCCTATCGAGCAGATTTGCAGCAGAGTGCACCTGCAGAAGCACAGAAGTACAAGAATCAAAAGTTGATTGAGCATGGACTAGAAGGGGTAAAACAAGCAGTTAAACATCAACAGAGCATATAGAGAACCATACAATATGAACAACACAAGCATGAATCAATTGTCAACTAGATTACCATCAATACTTCAGGTATGGAATTCACCCAACAAAAATAATGAGTGCATTTTTTACGCATTTTTTTACATGCTACCTTACTCTGTAGTTCGAGTGCTAAATTGATGTATGATGCTACATCGGTAGTCAAAGATGTGCATACATTTCAATAAGGGAGACTGGGTTGTATCATGTTGCTATTAGTCAAAGAGAGCAAATATACAACTATTAAGTGTCCGGCAACAAAATATAAAGCTACGCTGCAAAGAGCATTCAAACAAATAAAATCCAAGGCCATTATCCTATTTCTATTATACACTAGTACATGCTAATGAGTCTATGATGCTAGTGACTAGTGATGATTAAAAATACCCTATTCCAGTGTGAGGGAATTAACTTTTGGTAAACAGCATTTCGATACTGATAAATGAGTACCTCATTAAATGCTATATTAGATCCATTTAACACTTGAAAACCAAGATTCAGATAGAGTTAAAGAAAACTTGGACAATGAATTAGAGAACATTGTGGCAATTAGTGCATATGTACAAGGATAATATCTGAACAAACACTAAGGGTGAAGGGATAAGTATAACACAACTATAGAAGATAGAACATAAGTTTGGTATCCACTTACCAAGTCAGCTCTCCTTTCATCTAGTGTTTTGTCAGTCTCCATGATATCTGCTGGTAGACCATACAATGTTGGATTCCGGAGCATCCGGATGTAGAGGTAGGTGTAGCCAAGCCATGAGCATGCCTCTCGAGCATTCTGAATAGTCCCAAGAACAATCTCTGCATTTAATTGGTCAGCCAATCTGGATATGAACTGACTCTCAATAGGCAATTGTTGATTCATTAGGGACAGGTAATATTGCAATTCACTGTGGCCAGTTAGGATTATTCCCTCTCCATGTGTATCATACTGTGGCCTGCCAGCACGGCCAAGCATCTGCATGACATCTAGAGGACTCAGCTCTGTCCATGCACCCTTTTCAGGATTGTAAATCTGGGTACCCTTTATAATAACAGTGTGTGCAGGCAAATTGACACCCCATGCAAGTGTGGCTGTCGAGACAAGGACCTGTATATGCTTATCGGCAAAAAGCTCCTCTACGAGCTCACGGTCTACCCTTGCCAACCCAGCATGATGAATAGCAAACCCATACGGCAAAAGGTCTTTAAGGTCACTGCTTTTTACAAGTTCTGCCTGACTCCCAAGAATCTCTTGGCTTGCACTATCATCCTTCAGAAAGCGGTTTAACGTGTCATTAGCCAATGCAGTATCTCTGATGGCACGGGCAGTTTTCGCTGTCTCCTTCCTCGAGTGCACGAATATAAGCACTTGATGCTTTCCAGCAGAAGCCATAACCTTCTCGTAGCAAATCTCATTCATCAGCTGAAACCTCTGTAGTGGCTTCCTCACGGTGATCCCAATGTATTGCTGAGCAAGGGGGCAAGGTCTGTAACTGTTATCGAAATGGAAGAGGCCATCAGAGCGAACACGCAGGAAAACCGCGACGTCTTCATAGTTCGGAAGAGTTGCTGAGAGGCCAACTAGACGGATATGTTCTTTGGTCGTCTCAATCTGCCGGACAGTTCTAGAAACAATGCTCTCCAGAACAGGCCCTCTGTTGTCATGAAGTAGATGGATCTCGTCGATGATTAGAAGCTTTACCATTTGAGTATAGGTTCTGTCACCTGATTTTCTTGTGACAATGTCCCATTTCTCAGGTGTGGTGACAATTATCTGTGTTTCATCAATCTGCTGTTTGGTCAGGTTCTGGTCTCCACTGAGCTCTCTTACAGTAACATCGTACGCACTCAAACGAGCCGACAAATTTCCAACAACTTCAGCAACCAAAGCTTTCATTGGGGCCACGTAGACAATTTTGTACTTGGTATTGTCAAACACTCCATCCTTCATGTGCAAGCCAATCTGCTGAAGGATTGTGAGCACAGCCACGTTGGTTTTACCAGCACCTGTTGGAGCACAGAGAAGAATATTGTCTGGTTTGAAAAGGGCAGTCTCATAAACCTTGCTCTGAACCCTGTTCAGCTGTGTCATCTTAGCAAAAGCTGGTTGAGCCCACTCTGGCATATCAGATATCTTGACAATCTTCTCTCCAGATTCATATGGCTTAGCTTTTAGCGCCGGCACATGGACTTCCTCATACCCCTTATGAGGGGTTCTGAATGATCCTGGAGGAAGCTCACATTTCTTGTTGGCCATCAAGAGACCACCTTGGTGGAAGGACAGGCTGTCAAGATCAAGCAGCTGCCGCTGGCCTTTCAACCATCCACTCTCCATATCCCGGTCAACTGCCCTACGATCCCTCGCACCATCAATGCCAGTGTTTTCGCTTTTAGTAAGCCTCTTGGCCTCATCCCTTATACTCTTCTCTAGATTCTTCTGCCTCTCCTTTGCAGATGCCCTCGTTGCATGTAGCTGCTCCAATATCGGAGTTAAAGTTGGGTTACCCATCATATCTTCCTCGATCTTCTTCCGTTGTTCCTGATCTTCAGCCCTAGCTAAACGAGTACACCAAACTATCTTGAGTCGGTTGCGGAGTAGAAGTTTAATGAGATCAAACTTTTCATAGTCCAACAGCATGACAAGCCGATTCTCGACATCTCTGTCATCACCCTCAGCAATTATCTTCAAGATCTCCTCAGCAAGCTTCTGACTGTGCTGTGGATCAATATCTTCATATGCTTGCGAGACCTTCCTCTGAAGCCAGTAAGCATCAATGTCTTGTACATTTATGGTCAGCCCCTCGTTGGAGTTCTGCATATCATCATCATCTAACTCACCACCCATTTGCATAGCACCAGGGGCATTCGACTCAGGCAAGTCATCGTCTTCATCCTCATCCAAATCATCTTGCACCTGACGGAGAGAAATAATGAAGGCCATGTAAGTAAACACTAGCATAATAACATGCTTTGGCCATGTGCAGGAAAAGAATTGTAAAGAGAAACATCAGTTAGACATATGTACCTGATCAAAATCGCTCTCCTCGTCGTCTTCGTTCTCTTCAAACTCAACAGCAACGCCGATGTCATCATCCAGCGCTGTTTCCATGCCATCAGCAGATGGTGCGGCAGCGGAATCACCGGCCGAGGCATCATGGAAATCCGTGATGAGCTTTCCTATGGAGACGAGCTGGTCGAACATCTGGTTGGAGATAGGGTTGAGGAGCTTCTCGATCTCCTTCTTCTTGTCAGGGCTCTTGATCTTGTCATTCTTGAGGACGGCGAGCACCTCGTCGGCAGCGCCGCCGAGCACATCGAGCGGCTGTCCGCCAAACTGCTGCTGGATGACGCTGAGCAGGGCCTCGTAGGCGGCGCGCGTCTCCTTGGTCTGGGGCTTGTAGACGACGTCGTCGGTGAGCGAGAGGACGCTGACCTCACGCTGGGCGGCGGCGGCGCGGCGCCTGCGCTTAGCGTCGCGGCGGTGGAGGTCGTCGGGGTCAGCGGCGGCCTTCTTCTTGCGGGACTTGGTGAGCTTCTCCTCGAGCTCGGGGGGCTTGGCCTGGACAGCGCGGTCGCCAAAGCTCCTGGGGTCGATCCTGCCCCAGAGCGTCTCGGGCTCGCCGGTGGGCTCGTGGGTGTCGCGGGGGCGCGAGTCGGTGGTGAGGACGAGGCTGGAGTTGGCGCGGTACTCGTACTGCTTGAAGCGCGCGTGCGCCTCGGCGCCGCCGCCCAGGTTCGCCATGGCTGCAGATCGATCGGGTTTTTCGGTTGGTTTTTTCATTGGGAAGCGGAAGCAGGAGGGGGTAGGAGAGGGATGGCTGGGTTGTTACCTTTGGGCGAGCCGACGGAGGGTCGGCGCCTCCGGTGTTGTCGCCGCCGCGCCGGAGAAGGGGGAGAAGAGGAGGTTGGATTTGGAGGAAAGGAAAAGGCGGCGCTATGCCGCTCGCGATGGGAGGGAGTAGATTTGCGGAACGAATCGAGCGAGCCCTAACTCTAAAAGATGACGACGACATTTGCAAGCTCAGGTCGGTTCGTTCGAGAGACCACGGTTTGGGCCCACAAGCCCATCCACAAAATAGTACGTGTGCTGGGCTGCTGGATTCATGTCGGTTTCGGCCCATCAAATTGTACCCCTCAGGCTCTCTCGAAAGGAAAATAATTTGGCCAAGTGGGCTCAATTACCGCTCAAAAAATTAGGCCCATCTTTCACCCCGTTTCTTTGGGCCACATACTTTGCAGAAGCACGCTACTAATTTCCATCATTAGATTCCTGGAAATGCAAAAGAGTGAATCCATTATATGCCACTGAGTTTACCATAGATTTACGATTTACCATTGACTTATCACATTTTACAATATGATATCGACTTTTGGTTAACTTCTACGATTTACCATCGCCGTCCGGTTAGCCTCCGTTAGGACGGTACAATTTCATCCAAATGACCAAAATACCCCTGGGATAAAAACTTTCAAATTTTGAATAATAATTCTGAAATATCATATTTTAAGTTTTTGGCCAAATTTTTTATGTTTAAACTCTTATGTTTATAATATGATATTTCGGAATTTTGTTTAAGTTTTGGAAGTTTTTTTCTCAGGGGTATTTTGGTCATTTGGATAAAATGTATAGTACTAACGGAGGCTACCCGGACGGCGATGGTAAATCATAGAAATTAAGCAAAAGTCGATGTATATTATAAAACGTGATAAAATTAGTGGCAAATCGTAGACATGTGATAAACTCAGTGGCATATAATAGATTCTATCAATATAAAATGGCATATATCAACAAAATAAAGTTTTGGAGTGGTATTTTAGTAAGGTTTTGTTTTAGGGTACTGCTTTTTGAAGAGGCAAGTTTTCCCATGAAAAGGACCTCGAGATACTCTAATCAAATAAGAAAAAGAACAGTATCATTTTTCAGGGTGGAGCAGAAATGATCACTCAAAATTGTTACTCCTCTATGGAAGACTATGTAGGGGGTATTCCTTTCAGTGAAAATGTGCATTGCATTTCATGAACAAGACTTTTCAATACAAAAGAGTTTGAAAAAAGAAATTAAAGTCAGTATGCCATTCCTACAATTAAACTCAAGAAAATTATTCTATTGTCAACAACTACTGAAAGACAATTGACTTTACTTTTTGGGATTGCTTCCAACTAATCCTTGAGATATGGGGGGGGGGGGGGGGGGGGGGTTGTGTGCTTCCAATATTTTGAGCTAGATTAGGTTCTTCATAACAATTTATTATTTGGTTGCATTGCTCTAAAGCAGGTAGGTTTGGAAGAGTGTCACTTTAAATTAGCCGTCTCTTTTTTCCTTATTAATATTGCCTAATTTTGATGGTGTGATGTTAGCATCAATAAATCAAATAATATCATGAAAGGGAAGGCGAGTAATTAAGCGGTAGAAAACTTGTACCAGGTTGGTGTCGTCTTTTGAGTAACCTCCTTTTTCTCTTATCTTACTATTTCAATTAATTAATTAGTTCAGTTTGGTTTTCTATCTGCTTTATCAAGGACTTGTTTTTCTTTTTGTTTATGCATGATGAAGTATGACTATTGCAATTCTTTCTGTTGGCATTATTACTTGGGTCCTAGAATTTTAGTTGGGCACTGACTTTTTCTCCCCTTTTGAATATAGGGAGGTAATAGCTATGTACTAACTAGAACAAGAACCTGAAGGTGTGTGTATTGATCTTGATCTTTTTGGAAAGATACAGTGCAGCTACTATGACAGTGAGAGTAGTAGGAAGTAGGAACGAATCAATCAACTGATTCTTAATTAATTTGATTTAGCGTTAATTACTCCGTTCCAAACATGAATGACTTATTAATTTGATTTAGCGTTAATCTGATTGGCGGATTTAAAAAATTTAAAAAAAATAAAAAAACAGAACTGAAGATGTACACCAATTAGCGTTAATTACTCCGTTCCAAACATGAATGACTTATTAATTTGATTTACCGTTAATCTGATTTGCGGATTTAAAAAATTTTAAAAAATAAAAAAGCAGAACTGAATATGTACACCAAGTCAAAAAAAAATATGTGGAATGTGAGATTCAAACTCAAAATCTCTCACCCCAGCCCTCACGCACGTTACCATCCAGCCTACTACACACATCTAACTTGGATAGAGATGTTTTCTTTTTAAACTAACCATGGAAACATTTTTAGTCCCGGTTACCAACCGAGACTAAAGATCGTTGGGATCTGACACGGTTTGACAGCTATTGAACCTGGCTAAAAATGATCTTTAGTCTCGGTTGGTAACACCAACCGAGACTAAAGATCATAAATCTTTAATCAGGACCAAAAATGATCTTTAGTCCCGGTTTCTATTCGAACCGGAACGACTAATGTGATTTTTATCATCTGGGCAAAAATCACTTCTCCAGTAGTGTGTGGACCCTATCGCTTATTAATTTTTTATACCGATTGGACTGTTACGTGAGTACCACGTAGGACCAAAACCGTTCTAGAGCAAGTTAGGTGGGTAATTCGTCCGATATAAAAAGTTGAGTGTGAAGGATGTTCGGTTTTACGAGGAATGGTTCAGGAGGGTAATTCGGATTTTTCCTTACAAATATACTATTCTATTTTTTTTCATTTGTAAGAAGTTTGAGCCACTAGAAACTCCATTGAATCAACTAGCTAGCTAGTTGTACTGTGAGCAAAATGGATCATCAATTTGTCAGCCTAGCTCGTGTTGCTTATGAATGACTTTGTCAGTATGAAACCAAGAAAGCGACGCTTCACCAAAAGTCCATAAAGATGAAGCATGCAATGCGTTTTTTTCCCTTGTCCACACGCATGCAATGCAGCATTTGAACATGCAAATCCAGAGAGAAATTGAAGCAGCCAGCCTGAAGGCTGAAGCTGACAAATCCACAGATAAATCCAACCTAACCTCTTTGCTTGCATTGCGTAAGTGAATAACTAACACAACAATATATATATGGAGTATACACATGAGCAAATTAAACCTTAATTAATTGATTGGCTCCAGCTTTAATTACGACAAGCTAAAACATATCAACCTTAATCAATCGTACGTTGGGTTTTCTTTGCTGGCTACTCAGGGTGGCTACTCAGGGTTTGTTTGGCACAGCTTCAGCTTCAGTTTCATCTAAACTGGGAGTGAAGCTGGGTGAAACTTTCTCACAAAATGAATCAGAGAGGTGGAGCTAGGTTTAGGTAGCTCCACAACTTTACTACCGATCCAATTTTTAGAGTTAAATTTAAAAGTTAGAGCTGTACTAACCTTGCCCTCAAATATATGGAATAGTATATCGATCGTACTACTAGGTGAAGAGCGACATGAGTTAGTTCGAGCTGGATAGATAGAGTTCATCAATGATATGATGCATAATTAAGTACTACTCCTGCTTAGCTAGCTAGACATATCGATCACAGTTGCCTCACTCACACGGCTAAATTAAATCAAGGCAGTACCACTCTACACTTGCTGTACGCCGTTAATTAGTCGGTTTGTGATTCTCTTGCGTTAATTAGGCTAATACTAATTAATTGATTATCTGGTAGTACTAGTTAGTAGGTCGTTAGATTTGTTTGTTTTCTGTCTCTTGTCACGATTTATGCCTAGTACCTCTAGCTTGTGTACAAAGATATATGCATGGTTTAAATTTCCCTGAAAGTTAAAAATCGTGTTTAATTAGCTAGCTTGGAAAAGCATATCAATAAGCCTGTTATTAGCACTTTCATCAAATGATGAACACATCATAAAATTTAAACTCTTGATACACGTGTGCATGGAAATCAAAATGATTCAGACACTATTGTTGGCTGGCAGAAGAACAGTACAGTCGCAGGTGAAGAAGTAATTACTCCTAACACAGTAGATTAACTGAAGTGCATGGAAGAACCCACCACTCATTAACTCATTGGTCGTAAGCTGTCTTCCTCGTGAGTACGTTAAACTGATCGTCGCTAAAATACTCCAAAATCAACTCAAAATTTAAATTCGCGATTACTTGAGCTGTCCAAATTAACAACCCTAGTATTTGGAGGAGTACTATATATTATAATGCGCCGTCCACGCAAACCGAGTACAAAAGCATGCTGGTAATGACAGGATCGAACAACATTAACTGGAAGCGCTGTTCATTCTCGGCAAATCACAAATTGATTAACTCGTGGGGATTTGATCCAACTAACTGCGTATACGGTATGTATAACACTTTTAAACTTGTTACGCGTGCATACGTGTCGGCGCGCATATATCTATACGTACTCCTAAAATTTAAATCTCATATATGCATGCCTCCGTACATCGTAAGGAGCCCAAAGATTTTCAAAATGCTGTACTGCAAAATTGTTTAATGCGTACTACTATCTCTCTCTTTAATTTTCATGTGATGCTGTTGACTCTATATTAATTCACCGTATGGGAAGGTACTACTCCTGCTGTAGTACTCCTAAATAAACTAAAAGAGACAGTAATTCACATTATGAATAAAAACAATTTTTAACAGCAACCATGTATATACAGAGACCAGATGAGACCATGTTGTTAATATAATCATTCGTTGACCAGAACTAAGGAGCTAGCTTAATATTAATTTTCCACAGGGGAATCAAGATTAGGAATTAATAAATCATCAAAGATGTGGTTGAGTAAAACTGCCACCTGCACATTAATTTGGCAATGCATACTTATGACCCTTTTCTGCTATGCTCTTGCTTGCTTGCATTTCTTTCCCCCCCACACACCAAACAAACACAGGTAAGCTTGGCGTTGGCAGCGCGGCGCCATGGACGTGGCCATGGCGCTCGCCATCCTCTTCTTCTGCTTCCTCCTCCTCTCCTCCGCCGCCATCACCTTCCTCCTCCTCCGCCACTTCCTCTCCGGGCTCCGGCGCCACCGGGCTGCCGACGCCGAGGCCGCAGGACATCTGCCACCGCCGTGTTCTCCTCCTCAGCAAGAGCTGCCCTTGTTGCCGGCGAAGGAGCTGTCGGTGGGAGGAGAGAAGGATGGGGAGCCTCGGAAGCTGACGTGGCGGGAGGTGGAGGCGCTGACCGGCGGCTTCGACGAGGCGGCGGTGGTCGGGCGAGGCGGCTCCAGCACGGTCTACCTGGCCATGGCCAGGGTCGAGGCGCCGGCGCCGCCCGTGGCGGTGAAGGTCCACCGGTGGTGCGGCGGCGAGCGGTGGCTGCGTGCGTTCCGGCAGGAGCTCGACCTGCTCCGCCGCCTCCGCCACCCGCACATCGTCGCCCTCCTCGCCTACTCCGACGACCACGGTACACGTCACTCTCCTACCACTCGAACTGCTTGTGTGTGTGTGTTTTTTTTCTTGCAGAAATTATTGAAGCTTTGACTCTAAGCTTACGTTACCTCGTCTTGGTGTGGTTAAAGTCTTAAAGGGAATATCTTTTTTCTGTTCTTCCCTTGTTTTACACTGCATGCAAATGCAACTTTGATGCTAGCTTGCTGCTTGTTATAGTTTTTTTCCCCTTATTTATTTACTTTGCTTAATTTATTTCTCCTATTAAGATTTGTTATCAAATTAGTTCAATATGAGAATACTGTGATGTTACATTTCACCTCACAAAATTTCAAATCGAACGAATAAAACATGTGTAGCGAATTGCATGCGTACGTCGTACGGGGGAAACAATAAGAAGAAGAAATGGAGATTACCTCCTACCTACCGATCGATTGAGAACAAACGTCACTTCACTGTTGCCTATTTATTTCGAGTAACGACCTGTTATTTTCGTCCCGTTTCGTCGTCCAAAACTTAACTCAACACGGTCGCTTTCGATCGATCGTATATATCATTTTAATCCTAATTCTATTTCAATTTTGATCCCCAAATGAAATTGCATATGTTTTTGTACTTCACCTAATTAACCTAGCTAAGCTAAGAGAGAGAGCATTTTTGTTAATTGAAGAGATTAATTAAAAATAATTTTGTTACTGCGCGCAGAGGAGGGAGGTGCACTGGTCCTCGAGTACCTCTCCGGCGGCACCCTCGCCGACCGCCTCCACGGCGGCGCATCGCCGCCTCTGCCATGGCGCCACCGCATGCGCGTCGTCCACGACGTCGCCGGCGCGCTCGAGCACCTCCACGACGGCCCCGGCGGCGCGCCTCCCGTGGTGCACGGCGACGTGTCGGCATCCAACGTGCTCCTCGACGGCCGTGGCCTTGGCGCGCGGCTCTGCGACCTGGGCTCCGCCTGCGAGGGGTTCTCCGCCGCCGTTGCGCCCACCAGGGCGGCCGTCGGCTCGCCGGGCTACGTCGACCCCTTCTTCCTCCGCACCGGCATCGTCTCCAAGAAGTCCGACGTCTACAGCTTCGGTGTGCTTCTGCTCGAGGCCATCACGGGCTCGCCGGCCGCCGGGATACCAGGGCCGGACGGCGACGGCGGGGGCAACCTGACGGCGCGGTTGCTGCCGCGTGTCAGGACGGAGGGGGTGGACGGGCTCGCGGACCGTCGGCTAGGCGACGACTACGACGTGGTGGAGGCCGGTGACGTGGCGAGGATCGCCGTCGAGTGCCTGGCGGCGCAGCCGGGCCTCCGGCCGACGATGGCGCAGGTGCGCGCGGCCATCGCGGAGAAGGCGGCGAGGTCCATCTCCATTGCTCATCACGAGTTGCATGGCTCGGACTCCACATGATGGATATTGGATTGCATTTTATTTTGTTTTCGTTTTTTGTAGATGATTTACTTAGCCTTTTTTTTGTGTGTGCTTTATTATTGGCAAGGTAATTAATTAATTGTAGGAAACGATGAACACTGCTTAGAAAAGTACTCAATTGATTAGAGTGAAATACTGGAATGTAAATATTGATTTCTTAATTAAGAGTGCAGCCTGTGCATTTGGATGCTATGATCTTGGGTTTCAGGTGCGGAACTGACAGACAAAAACTAATCATACAGAGATGAGATGGGCTCAATGATTCAATCATGATGGTGCATGTCTTTGGATGGATTGCATATGATTAGATATAGTAGTTGAAAGAATTTGAGGTACTAGCACAGAGGCTACTGCAATCAGAGTGATACAGTAGCGAGCTCCGTTGCCTTTTGCTTTGTCTCAAGCACTGATGATTGGCAGGTCTGCAAACTTGCAAAGGTTTCTTGCTGGACCACAACATGGAAGATATTGCCATATGCAAGCTGACAAATGCAGAATGTATTTCCAATTGGTACAAAAGTAAATCCAAAACAAAATTCCATTGTCTAAAAGAGGGGGAACAAAATGCGTTATCACACACTCCTGACTTTCAACCAACAGGTAAAGGGTTTACAAGCTGCCAATTCTTCTATGTTAGTTCTATGAATTAAAGACCAACCAGAAGTTGTAAGAAAACAGATAATAATGATGTTTCTCTATATCACTGGGTGTTCTGCATGGAACCCTTCTAACACAAAGATAAGAGGGAACACAATTCTGGTGGCACTACAAAAAAAAAAAAAAAAAAAAAAAAAAAAAAAAAAAACCCTCTGAAAACATTCAAACTCTGGACACGACTCTGAACACAATTCTAATGCCACTAAATAGAGCCGCAGAAGCATTTATATGGTCTGAGCTGTGGACTGTCCATTTTCAGCATGTTACTAGTAGTTCTCTGCAATTAGAGCCACGAAATCTACTGACTATTGACATAATACATTGTATTTCTCTGCAATTTTAGACAAGCGCTGTTAGCACATACAAATCACATACATTTAGCGTTCCCATCTGTGGTAAAGTTAACAGTGTTTTTAATCGTGCATTGACCATAGAATATGAACTTCAATGTGAAACAATTACCAAAACACAAAATCATGGGCAGCCAAAACAGTTTATGGATTGAGGGATTTACAAGAGAGATGGTGTGTCAGCATTGCTGTTTCCAAGCATGGAGTCACCATTCTGGGTCACTTTTATCAATTTTGGTGTTGGCGACTGAGATCCTGCCTGCTCTTTGCTCTTTTCATTTTAGCTTTGAACCTCAATTTTAACATCAAAGTCTCCATCGTGTTGACAAAGTTGCCGACTGCCATTACCACCAGCAAGATCCCACAAACTACAACCTGGTAAGTGAAAAATGACAGTGTTATAAATTATCAGTTGAGGATAATCAGCAACTCAAGGATGCTTTGGGATTGTTTAGCTTATCGCTTCATCAGCACATTACATTTTCTAAAAAGGTTTTTTTTTTCCTTCCAAACATCATGGAAATGCATTTTATGCAGATGACTGAGCAAAAAGGCCAAACAGTAAATTTGAACAAGGAAGCAATCTAAGTCTCATGAGAATCTGATTAACTACCAACTGCAAAAACTACATTGTTGATAATTCTTGCCTGCCATTCCGATGCAAGCCCGTGCAAAGCCGTCTGAAGAAGTAATACTCCAACATATCCTTCGAAAACCTGACAGCACATAGCATCCAAGATGAAGCGCATTAGTGCAGCATATGAAAGATATAATGGTTAATTAGCCATCTTTGTGCTAACATCCAGAATTCGGAAGCACACTTCAGCAAGGAAAAGAAACAGGTGACTAAAATATCAAGAACCAACAACATGAGACAACATATACTGGATGGGGGGCTACAATTACTAACTACTTGGATCTGCTATGCTTTCAGCTCACATGACACATTTACACATACCTGTAATGTGAAAAGGACCGGGTAAAGTAGCAAGAGCTGCCCTTCCACACCAGCTGTTTCTCCAGCAACAACATCCATTCTTTTAGCCTGCATGCAATCAAATATGAAACAGAATAAATAACACCACAGATAGAACTTGAGAAAGGTACGTAGATGATACAATATACAGCATCATTTCAACAGTCTATTGAGTTGTATGAACGACCATTGCCCATAAGACTTAAATGATTAAAAGGCCAGAGCATCTTCTCTTACTTAGGTTCAGTGATATTCCGAACTCTTAGTTGATATGCAAATATCAACAAACATCAAGCAAATTAGTGCATTAAATTACTTTTGATAAGCATCTGCATTGTATGCATATCATTTGAAGATGATACTCGTTTGAATCTTATTCTTGGAACATGTTATACACCTTCACTTGACACCAAAAGAAAGTACTGTCTTGAAGCAAGACATGAACCACAGAACCTTACCTTTCCTAGAGCTATCCGGGTGCGCAATCTTTGACGCTGGTACCTATTCTGTAGATGCATTGCAATTCCCTGCATGATTGCCCACCGCAGGAAAAGTTGTACCCCCCTCTGAAAAAAAAGGTCATAGTGTCTGAGTTCAGCGTTCCAATATTTGAAGGTTTGATGCCAAAGTGAGCGCCAGTTTCCTCTGTAAAATGATATATACCTGCTTGCTGGAACAATCAGGCTGTCCCTTTATCTCCCATGTAAGGCTAACAAGAGCCATTAGCATTGCTAAATAGTGGTGGTATATCCACCTGAAAAGATGAATGCATTCTAAAATAGTGCTTTGGAAGGAAATTGATTTTGCTAGATTAAGTGAACAAACTAAACATGGGTTTTACGAATATCATTAAATGTTGTTTTGATATAAGATCATTCCCGTACCAGCAAATTAACTGACATATAGTAAAAAATCAAGCACTTTTTTCTGTCCGTGCATTAAAAATGGGTATTTGCCACAAAATTGTTGAGTGCTGCAGTTGACAGTTTCCGTAAGCAATGAAATTCAGACACATACCAAGGACGAATATCACTTCCATTTACAATCAACACATTCTCCCGCAGAGCAAAACTTGTGTAAAGAAATAGTAGCCAAGCCTGTTAAGTGGAACAAATAAACTTTTAGATCGTTTCTGATGGACAGCAAAGTCATAAATAGAGAAAATATATTCAGGGTCAATCACTGCACGGCACTAAATACCTGGTACATCTGAACTGCCAAGGCTGGAAGGCATCCATCCCATATCCACCATCTAAGTAGGAGGAGAATGGATGGGAACAATAGAAACATATAGGCAGCCCTATCCTGCAAATAAATGAAACCATCAATACTGTCAGGCACGACATAAAAAATTATAGTAGCGAAAAGTATACCAAGTATACTCTACCAGTTAAGCCACTATGTTCAATTTAGAAAGGATTGCTTGAATTCGACATGAAAAAGAATACTTACATAACCTTTCAACATAATTTCCAGAGTATTAGTCCAGAATTGCATGTATCCCGTATTAACTAATCAAACCATATGACATATAAAACAGGTTTGAGGTTTTATCAGCATGCTTTCTGAGGATTGAATACACACCATATTCGTTGACCTTGAAAATCTGAAATTTACTTAGATTTTTGTAGAAAATGGTAGTACTTCTCTTCAATAGTGATTCTTATCACAGAACAAAATTTAAAGAATACACCAATTGGAGTAATCATTGGAAATTTAGAATGCTTAAGTCATCAAAAAACCAATCAACAATACAGATAACTTTATTAAATTGGTCCAAGCAATCATATCCAAAGTAAATGCATAAGCTTTCTAAAAGAAAAATATCGAAGAAGCATCTAAAGTTTACCCTGTAATTGTTGTACTCGTCCTTCACTCTGAGCTTATCTTCTTTTCTCGCCACCCGCACATTTACAGGGCCAAGAAATGTCTTGAGGAACTTCCCTAAATTTCAAGGAGAAGTGAATTCCATAAATAACAGTTATATTTCGGCGAGACGGGCATGGGGGGTGAGATAAATCATAGCATACCATTCCGCTTGCTTGGGAGAAATGCAGCCACGTCACTATCTGAGATTGTTACCCTGGCACGCTCCAGTTCCTCCTCAACCTATATAGATAAATGGCAGAATGAGACAATTCTCACAGAAGACACAACAGAAGTACAGAAGAAAACTATATATTAGAAAAGAGGTACAAAAGGTAAGTAGAAAATCTAAAAAGGCGTGCGATAAACTTGGACATGCGGAAGGAGACACTTATAACAATTTAGAAACAGGTCAAATTTTGTCACTTGTGCGTGCTAAAGAAATGGATGGGAGACAGTAGAGATTAAATCTGGATAGGTTGTAATAATCCTCTAGGTTCAGATTAACCAACAACGGAGCAGTGGACAATGTTGCCATGGACTGAGAAAGAATCCAGGGTACGCAAATGTTGCCATGGACACTCAGCAACCTAGTGGATGCATTACAAATTTGCACAAGCGTGAGGGAGAGCGAATATTCCAAGGGATCTCTAAACGGAACAGTATAGGATGGGGACAAATTTCTGACGGAACCTATAGTTTGCCTAAACTGCCTCGAGATTTCAATACAAAAAAACAACAATAATAATCGTTGGCCATGGCCAGCATCCAGGTCGATGCACACGCCTCAAATTCCTAACTTTGAGAACCAATAGGAAACATGTAATTCGGGACATCTCCAGGGAGATGGCGCAACAAATCCAGTGTTGAGGAGCACCAGATCGCGGGCGTGCAAACTTTACATCTCAAGCCTATAGGCGAAAGCGTGAAGCGCGTACGCGTAGGAGCAACCCCACCGTTCTGCTTTGCGAGCTAATCACGAAACGAATCACGATCTAACGAACTAGTAGCTCGTAGTAGGTTTCAATTCCAAGCCGCCGTACGGGGCGACGCGTGAGAGAGAGAGAGAGAGAGAGAGAGAGAGAGAGATCGAATTGGAAGCAAGCGCGGGGAGAGGGAGAGGGAGAGGAGATGAGTAGATAGAAGAGATGAACGGGATGCAGTTACCTTGTCGAGCGTGGCGGGGGCGAGGGTGGAGAGGGAGGCCTGGAGGCGGCGGAGGTTGGCGTCGAGCGCCGTGGCGCGGCGGCGGAGCGCGTCCTCGTCGGCGGAGCGGCGGGCGACGAGGGAGGCGGCGGCCTCGCGCAGCTCCCGCGCCGCCTCGGCCGCCGACGCCGCCTGGGACTCGAGGGCGTCGCCGTCGGTCGCCATTGCCTCAACTTTTTTGGGTTTCGCGGCGGTGGACGAGCGGTGGTCGTCTTCTCTCTTTCTTCTTGTAAAGAAGAGACGGACTTCTTCTCTCCCGTGACGATGACGCGTGGGCCCATGTCTCCCTATCCCCACTGACCAACGGGGTCCACAAAGACAAACCACGGTAGCCTCTCTTTTTCTTCCTTCTGTCATCACCTGCTAATCTCAACATAAAACATTATTGTCGTCGCTCGTTATTTGTTTCACGTCTTTAAAATTATATATTTTCTAAAATCAATCTATTGTTTGCTTAGATTTATTGATCTAAGCTATTTATTAAGTTTATTTATCAAAATAATTAATTTGTGTATATGATCGTGTAGATAATTTAGTATAAATAAACTGATCAATGATCTGTTTTAAACTGCCCAGAAGAAGAGGAATATTACACTAGTGCTAAATTGCTGGTAAATATAGTACACTGCTGTCTCTAGTACCACGGTTTGAGTAGTTAACTACCGCTATCACCATTAATTAATTAGTAACAATCCTCGTCAGGGTTTTAGTTTCAACGGCTACATTATGCGTACAGGAGGAATTGGACGTGCAACTAAATTGCTCTTCTTTTCAAACCAGAAAAATACTAAATGCTTTCTAGTTACACACGTGTGCCCGGCTCCTTTAATTCGATCGAAATTCCAAATATAGAACATGTTCGTTTCAGTAGAGAACCATATAATTTTCAGAGATTTTCTGTGTACCACACAACATGGATAAAGCTATAATGATGCTAAGGATTTTTTTTTTTAAAAAAAAAAAGAGAATGAAGCTGACAGTCTCTTTAAAAATGAGAAAGAAGGCTGAGTATAGGCGTGCCTAGATAGTGCAGCGCATCCTGTTCGTTTGTGGAGGCTGGTCTAAAGAGTGCAAATTATTTTCTTCTGAATTAAATATGTTTACCTCTTAATCTAATGACACAGGTAACTGAGCTTATGCTGGGACGCTACAAAGACAGCCTGCTTAAAAATATACCAAAGCCCAATAATGTTGCCCAGATGACATGGTCAATCGAATCGGGCTCCAATAGCAGCCAGAGTTATTTGTTGGCACTCAATTTACTTTCTGCCAAGTCAAACGCTGAACTAATGTGAATTAGACTTCAAAATGGATCTGAATTTTGTCAGCAGTTCTGCATGTACCACTGTAGAAAATAGTACATATCGGCTATCTGGAAACTGTTTTACTACTAATAATTGACAGCAATAAAGTTTAGTTTACTATGCTCCGCCCAATTTGACGAAATGTCGGTACAAAATAGTGCCGTTCTATGCACCAGTATTAGTGGAAACTGCATGGTCTCCCAACGTATTTCAGACAGGGAAAAAAGAAGATTCCAAAAGGTAGACGGCAAATTGTAAGCACCGAAGATGAAAAGGCGCTGAGAGAACATATGGAGAATGGAATATTACCAAAGTCACGTTCAAATGTTCTGTTTCACGTAATAAAAGAGCTATCTGCCAAGGAATATTTACCAAGACGGCATACATTCTAACAGAAACGATAACTACAGATCTTGTCAAGGTTCAGATGACCTGACCAGTTTCAGACAATCTATTGGGGCCGATCACCTCTTGATTTGCCAATGGAACCTGATCTTGTAACTAAAAGCAACCCAAGTGTTCAGAATCAGATGCATTATGGAAGTCGTCCACTTCAGTTGAACTGGTTGTGACTTCTGAGGGTCTCCAAGAAGGCATCTATAAAATAAAGGCAAGACTCATGCAGATCAATTCACAACTTCAGATACATGGTAAATCACAGAACAAGATGCAAGAGCTATGCACTGGAATAAAGCAATCTGAAGACAGTCAGCCTACTTTGCGGATACTGTAAGCAACAGCATAGCAGAAGCAATCCTGACAAAGCATTTCTACGTAAACTGCATCTATACCACAGTAAACAGTTCCAGAATTGGCATAGTAAGGTTCATGGTAAACAGATAATGCTCATGTAGTCAGTTTTGCCAGCTTCAACTACCAGAACCATACAGATATAGACCCATGACAACCAGGATGCACTAAGGAATATTCAACATTAAAGTTAAGAAGTTATATATAGGCACATAATACATGTACTGGGTATTAAAAATTCCAGAATCCAGATGGAAATGATACTGACAAGAATGCCAGTTGAATCCACATAAAAAGTAAAGAATAATGTAAAATTGTAAATAGAGGTGCAGGATTGTAATAACAATAGTGCTTGACCAATTATCTTCTTAAAGTTCATTGATTCTCATATTTATACTCCTACTTCTTAGATATACTGAAATACTGTATCAAAATTCTACTACTGTTGCTGATTTTCTAATATTTTCACCATGCTACTTGAATAGATAAATTAATTACAATCCTAAAATACAAGAAAGAAACCAAATAATCAATGGAACTAAAAGAGAGAGAACAACCATAGATGAAACAAAACTCTAAAGGAAATAATATACATAAAGCTATAAAAACACACACTAAGACTTCAAGGGCATCAATGCTCAGTGTCCGTGTTACAGACCGGCGTTATGGAATCAAATACCATAGGCATAGGAATAATCAGTAGATATATCTAATTCTAGTTGGTTTAGGATTCTGTTTCCTATTCCTAGTTTGTCTTATATTTCCTAAATATCAGATTGGCACCTAGTATATAAAGGGGGGCTGCTATTGTATTAGGGACTTAAGCAATAAACATATTAAAGGGCCTTGCCCACCAAGTCAATCAGATCAGAGCCTCGGTCTTCTGGAGAAGCCGGCGACTTGAGGACGATCTACCCTATCGATCCTCTATTCCCAGCCATAATAGTCCGAATACCGTTTAAATAAGTAGGAACAAAGCAAAAGGAAATTATTTGAGTTTTGTATAGAGATAAGCATGACAGGCCATACATACATTATACAACCCAATGCAGAGCTCAGCAATGCATCAACGGTCCATGTTTCTCCAAGCAGGGAACTGGGAAGAGCATCCCAAGCCTTGTAGTGTATGTAATCCCCTGCCTCCTACATTTAACAAATGTTTGCATAATTAGATAAAGACACTTGAGAGTTGAGACGACCAATGTTGAATGCTAACAAATAGACCAAAATTACTAATTCGTATGAAGCAACCAAATAAAGGTATATAAATCCATTATTATTTTTGCATAAACCTTTCATCAAGTACATCACTGATTATCTTTTGACTTTTCATAAACATGACCGAGCAAACTGTATCATTTTCCTCTATTAGCATGTGAACAAAGTAAGACACGATTAATCATTGTACGCACCAGCATTCTAGAACCTGACCAGGATACTATCAATAGTTTTGAGCTGCTCCATTTCTTCTGAACTAGCAATTCCAGGATCCACATAGCACAACTGAAAACATCGAAGGCATATCAGAATTCTATGAACTGCACAACCCTTTCAGAATTCATAAATTTGGGGTGATTTGATGTACCTGATACTGTGGCTTCCTAAGAGTGTGGACACCTCTCTTCACTAGACGCTGCCATCCTGTCTTGCTTCGAAGAGCCCTCTCCAAATCTGACGTTCTCTGTAACCGTTAGAGCAAAGCTTATATCTTAATTTGGCAGAGAAATGTAGAACAAATTTTCTGAATGTGTACAGAAGATTGAATAACAACAAATATGCACGATTGAACACAAATTAAGAGGAGTAATAATTACCATAAGTCAAACATCCATGTGGGCCACGAATTTAACATTTATAATTTAAATAAATGAAGAAATGAATGGATAACAGGATATACTACAAAAGGAATACTAACAACTTTCTTTTTCTTTTTTTTAAAAAAAAGGAATAGTAGCCACAGCTTACATGGCCAGGGTCCAAAATCAAAAGGGTGAATCGATCTTGATTCCCACGTTGACCATTTTGCTTTTGGATACCAACTATGGTTCTGGAATGACCTTGATGTTGGAAATACAGTGGGCTGTGAATAACACCACACTAGTCAGTCTACAACATTCTTAAGTGTAGCGTTAACATGCACTTATGAAAGCTGCAAGCATTTAAGATGGTGAGATTGAACATTTCTGAGAACAGGAGATCCCTTACGTTTTATTACTCACAAGCACACGCCTTGAATTGTCCGACTTATCAGAATGCCTGCTAGCGAAGTAGTTCCAGATCCAGTCAACAAGAACCTGCTGGCCTCTCATGTTTTCAGCATCTTCTCGACAAAGTTCAGAAGATGTAGATGTTGGAGAAACATTCTTTATCAAGAACTTGTCCATTGGCCCTTGTACTCTTTTCGGTACATGTTTTCCATTCTTACTGCGAGGACCTGATGATTCTGTGCTATCAAAATCTACCACCCTTGCGCGCAAACCAAAAGAGCGAAGAAGGGCAGCACATTCCGTAGTGCCTATCCACTTCTTCGCACCATAAACTTTGCTATGAAAATGGCTTGAGCCAAGAGTATCAAACTTCTTACCCCAAGCAATCTCAAGCCACCTCTGAAGGGAAGGGATGTCTGGAACAAATCCAGCACCACCAAATAAAGCCTCCCTTGCTTCTGGGCTTTGCTTCAGCAAATGAGAGCTCAGCATCTGGATATTTCTCCACCCACATCCCCACCCCTTGTCTTCTGATGAAAGGCTCTGATGATGATCAACATGTCCTGATATTATACTTGTCGATGAACCTGCTTCTGATTCCAGGCAGGCTCTCAACAAGTTCATAAGGCCGCCTTGTATTTCCTGAACATTGCTTCGAAGTTGCGCTTGGAGCAAGCAAGATACTTGCTCATCCAAAACACTTCCCTGAAGAGATGAGCATCCGGTGATGCTTGAGGAGGCTCCTTGAGCATGAGGATCACCAGCAAATGGATCGATACATTCTTTAGGAGTGTCCTGCAAAAGAGGACAGCTACATGGGATTTTTTTTCAAAAAAAAAAGACTTGTCTCGAGAAAGAATATAAACTTAACCACGACATAAAGGCCATCATTAATTCACTCCTTATAGGGGAAACAAATTTAGGAGTAGGACAATGAGAGCAATATTTTAGCTAGTAGCGTAATTGGCGGGACAGGAGTGTAATTGTTAGTACGAAATGTTTGCGGCATAGGTTTATAAGTTAAAGAATGAGAAGGCGAGCAGAGCAGCGGAAGAAGAGTAGTGGAGTACAAACCAGCAGGAGGGGATTGGGCGTGGATTGAGTGAGGGCGATTTGGTGGGCGAATTCCATGTCGGTTTGGAGTTGGTCATCGTCAAAGTGGGTATTTGCATGCCTAGCAAGGAATCAGTTTGGTTAAGCACAGACCAGAATCGCAGCAGTAGCATATTGCAACAGTGTAGAGACTAAAGAGGAGGAGAAGAAAGAGGAAGAGTTATACCATTGGAGCTCAGCCGTAAGGACCTGGACGTTGCAAATGGGGCAAAATGAGATCATTTCCTCACCTCTCCTCTCCTCTCCTCTCAACGGGCGGCCGAATTGCTGCAGGCTAAACTGCAGTAGATCGAGAAGGTCCGCTCCGGTCGGCGGCGGCGCGACCTGGTTGGTAATCGGAGACGTACGTACGGGGGAGGGGAGGGCAACAAACAATAGAAGATCGGAGTGAGTCCCTCCTCCGTATCTATCGCGGAGAGGAGAGGAGGCGGCGGCCGCGACGAGGCGGGCGGCGAGGTGACGGCGTCGGAGGACGGCCGGAGACGGGGAGGGGAGGGGTTTGGTTTCTTTAGTCCGGGCCTTGTCGATCGTATCAAGTAGGTGGGCTTCTTTTATGTGGGCTTCCATGTTTATCTTCTGGAGTAACAAGCCCATTTAGCTAAGGTCCAATTTCTGTGGTGGGCTGGGTAATTAAGAGGGCAAAACAGGCTGATGATTAATAGGGCCCATATCGAAGCAGAGCAGACGGTAAACGCGTATGTGATATCCAAATCTGTAGCGTCAAATCCGATACTGAGTTGTTATAACTTAGCAGCTGAAGCAGGATCGGTATGACTGCTGGAACATAGTATATACCATTAATTATTGCCAGCAACGGATGCGTAGCATTTAGGTAGATAGCTGCCTGCATCCATCAGCTGCAGACGATTGACGATATATAGATTTGCTGGTCCATCATACATTCGAACATACAGATACAGCAGTTACAGTAGTGGATGGGTCGGGTAACAGCTAGCTAACAGTGCGAAGCAAACTTCCCTCATCCATACGGCAACCAACCCAACGAACGAACGAACGCCCATGCATAGACATACATATCTATCAGCGAGCGATAGATAGCAGTTTGAGTGGCGTAGCCCAACCTTGTCTTCTCTCTCTTATCTTTGTTTTTCTCCTCCTCTGGGCCGGGCACTCCATTCAATACTCCCACACTCAGGCCGGCCCCTTGCTTGCATATAGGCCATGGAGTATGATTGCTTCAATGCCTGCAGACCAACCATCGATGAAACCCCGTACGTGGTTGTAGAAGTTTAGCGTGATAACACTAAGTAAAAATAATATTTAAAATAGCTAGGTAATATAAACTTACCTAAGTAAACGTGGTTTATGATAATTTAAATTTAAATAGTATATAGAATGATAATTTAAATGTAAAAATAAGTTGATGTGGCTTTATGAGAGAAGGAAATAAGGGAAATAATTTGGATCATAGATTAATCATATAAGGGCTAAAAATAATTGAGATGATATAACTTAATAAGAAAATAAAAGGAGGAAGATAATTTGGATCATCTAAGGATAAAAAGATGATGTGATATGGCTTAATGAGATAAGAGAGAGTGTGTGTGAGCACATTTTAATTAAGTTAGGAGTTACAATAAGCTATATAGGTATATAAGATGTTATAAAAAATAATGAAGAGACGTATTAAAATATTATGTGAATTATGTGATATAATGATTTAACATGTTTGCATTTAAAAAACTATAAAATTTAATAAATCATAAAATTATAGATAATGTAATATGCTTGTATCATGCTTAAATATAATAATTGTTACTGGATGATGATGTGGCATCTTTGCATGTTAAGCTTTAGAATTTTAGTGGACTCTAACTTTATAGTAAGAGAGGATTAGTGATTTTGTAATTCGCATTCATGTACTTTCTCTAACATAGTTATAGTTTATTTAAAGCTAATACCAAAATAAATTTTATTATCTTAAAAAAGGCAGGACGCGGTGATGAATTCGCCAATCAAGTTCATAAAAAAACCGAAAAATGGTAAGATTTATGCGCTTTTGCTTGGTAACCACGTAGATACTAGGTTTATCCGGCCGTCTGTAAGAGAAATCTTGATCTCGGCTATGTACATCTAATAATTTGGATGTAGATGTCGGGTTTTAATCCATTTTTTTTAAAAAAAAAACCTTGGTCCTACCTTATACCGATCCATCTGTTTTATATATTATATGGTTGTGTTCAATACTACGGTTAGGGCTTGGCTACTTTCTCGTCAATCATGAGCATGCTTTCAGAATTGATGAACAATGTATTTCGTGTGAAAACTTTTTTATATAAATTTCTTTGAAAAATCAAATAAATTTATTTTTTAAGTTTTTAATAATTAATTCTTAATCAATCATATGCTAATCGCCTACCTCAATTTCGGTGCCATAACTAGCCAAGCCAAAATCATTATTTTCAGATTTTGATCGAGTTTTATAAAAAATATACCAATATTTATAATATTGGGTTTCACTGAAATCATCAAGAAGTATGTCTTGATAGTCCATTCATTTGTTATCATAAATGTTGGTCCATACACTAGGTCAAATTGTTAAATAAGTTTGATTTCGGATAAAAAAAACTTAAATAATTTACACTACGAAACAAATGAAGTATTTATTATATATACCGAGTACATGATAGTATTATTAATATATATTTGTACTATTTTATGAAGATAATTACTCCAAGAAAGAAAAACCGCTTGGGCAGAAATTCTGTGGTCGCCGCGAAATAGCTAGATACTAATAAGATAGGCATGTCGTTAGTTGGAACAATGAATGGATAGCCCCGGCAGGTGGTCTCCTCTGTGCTCGATGCATGCATCCATCGTCTATACTCACTCAAGTCTATCTTTGATGAATGATGATGGTCTGATGGATGGATAGATGGATGATTGCTGCTGAAATTGCAGTCCATGCCAATCATGCGTGTACACACACTCTACCACTCCTGTAGATACTCCAGCTATTTCAAAATATACATGGGACAAGATAAAATTTTAACCAATAATCATTCTATTAGAGTATTATTTATATGATACGAAAGTATTATAATCACATACTTTTGAATAATAACATAATAAAATTATCTTTTTATAAAAGTTATATACTCTTAGAGTATAATTGTTATTTCGTTCAAACAATTAGACATACTCCGATCCCTTGTTAGTGATTTCTTACTTCCTTGCTTCATTTCGTTCCTTCCAGCTGCTCCTGGCCCGATCGATCTAGCTAGAACAATCGATCAGGCAATCAATCTCGTTCGTCAGCTAGCTAGCCACGTTGCCATCAGGGTGTACGGCGTCTTCGTCGTCCTTGTTCCAGTACGATCGACCAACGCAAAAAGAAGAAAACAAATCATAAAGGGCAATGTTGATTCATCGAGTAATTAGGCGATTTAAGTCCGGACTACATACACAACCAAATCACACACTAATGAAAACGTACGATTCATTCTTTTGTTCGCCCATTGGATCGATTTTGCTGCCTGGTAGGACTTTACTATCATATTATCATACAAATATATATAGGGTCCACTCCCCCATACCCCTCTTCTTTTAGACCCCTTTAATTTAAAGAAAAATATAGAATTTTTCCTATACAATCCTTTAAATCAAAGAAATGGACACTATATAGTCCTATGAAATTTCTCATTCTATACAAGTTTTGAAGGAAATTTAACATGAGGTAGAAACTCATGAAAAAAATTCTGACTTTATTATTTCTCCTCAAATTCTCTTGTTTTCCTATGGTTCAATATTTTTTTTATTTTATAATTCTTTGTTTTAGACTTGTTTTTATCAAATTCCGATGTTTTCCCCATCTCTTGATTTTTCTCAATCCAAAGGGTCCCCTTATTCTCTCTTAATTTCTTGGTCTGTTCTTTTATCTCTCTCTCTCTCTTTTTCCCCAATGTTGTATAGTCTCCTTGTTTTCATTACAAGTTTACAACTAATTAAATATCGTATACTTCATTAACCTTGCATATAACTCAGACAATACAAGTAGCTCTAGTTGATCCATGTATATGAATTATGTTCCGTAGAAAATCCTCCACCACCAGGTACCATAACGTCGACGCATAATATTTCTCAAAAAGAAATGTGAAATGCAGGACACCAAAAAGCAGTAGGCCCCAATGTTTATCTGTAGCAGTCAGTCTAGTGTCCCCCATCTGAAAGAAACAGATCTAATAAAAAGGTGCATATAAATATATACATGTGTGTGTTTGTGGGTTAGGCAGCTTTACCCATTTGGAACCTTTCTTTCTATCCCAAGAACAATTAACCTAGCATATATATTTTTCGTTCCATTTTTCTCTGTTTTTCATCATCAGGAATCTCATATTCAGATATACGTGGGGGTACTGTAGCTGTAGCCGACAACAGAAGAGAAGAGAGCACAGAGATACTTACAAGCTGCCTGATAGCTACAGCGTTGCATTGCGCCATACCGGCCGTAACCTTAGCTGATATGATATAGATCTCAGATGATACTCATTCAGAAAAAAGCAAACGCTACGTCTGCTTCATTCAGCTGTCCGTCCTTGGGTTCAGTTCAGACCAGCTGCAGGTTGCATGCATTTTGCCACTTGCTGAATGCGTGAGAATATCGTCTACTAGTATCTACTAGCTCCTAAATGCATCCTTAATTAACTGTATACTCCAAATGAGTATCATCTATCTGATTCAGAAATCAGAATTTCAGATCACCAAGAGCTTAATCATATATCCTTCCTGACCTTATCTGAGCAATCGAGCTGACTGCCGACCAACCGGCAGCTTATACAGAAACAGTAAGAGCCTGCAAATTGTAGCAGTGCAGTTCTAGTAGCTAAAAAGACTTGAATTTTCTTAATTAGCCAATATATGTATATGTTTTCGGATGTATATAAATTCTCCTCCTCCCTGCCAGATCGATGAATGCACAGTTTGAAGATAGATAGGGGATGTATAGGACAAGAGAGAACACATGCATTGAAGTGACAAATTAAAAGGAAGGACGCAGCAATCATCAGATGATACTACAAGCAAAGGAACACTCCACATGTAAAAGGCTGCATGCCACATCACCCCCTCTGCCTGCTCTTGGCTCTTGCTGCATCTGCATGTCTCCAAATCAACCGGTTTACTAATAACATTCACCAAACTGAACAAGAATTTACTAATAGGACCGGTGCTTGATTTTTATGAAAATGGATTATCCGGTCTCTATATTCAAACCGGATGTACGTTACGTAGCTAAAGGATTTGTGCTTCACATTCTTTATAATCAAGCTTGTTTCCATTGGACTATTTACTGCTTTATGATCTGATAAACAAGAGCTATAATATTGTAATAAGTAACGGCTACGTGGGATTTTTATTCCATTGTCAAAAAAAAATTAAAATTCTATTCCACGAATATTTCCACCGGTTTCACCTCACTAGATAAGCTATAGCTATCTTAATCAGCAGCAGAGGCTGAGCTGAGCAGAGCACAACACATCTCCCCTTGAGTAGTTGAGTACTACAAAGCTACTGACTGCACTAAGCTTAAACCTCACTCGACCACACCACCACAAATCTTCTTCGCTAGAGCCTAGAGGAGAGGACGCCACCATGGCGATGGCGCCGCACGACCAGCACGACCGCGACCCGGACCACGTCCACAGCTCGCCGTCCAACGCCACGGCACCGACCACCACCATCGCCACCAACAGATGGGGGCCCTACTCTGGCGCCGGCGACTTCGCCAGCAACATGGCCGTCATCCTCGCCGCCCTGCTCGCCGCGCTCGCCCTCGCCCTCGCGCTCAACGCCGCCGTCAGGTACCTGCTCCGCCGCCACCGCCGGGCCAGGCAACAACCAGGTGCAGGCGCCACCGCCGCGGCCGAGGACCCGGAGAAGCCGCCTGTGCAGGAGGCCGATCCGCCGCCGCCGCCTCCGGCTCTGGTGTACTCCGCGGCGGGCACCAAGCTGGCCGGCGCCGCGGAGTGCGCCATCTGCCTCGCCGAGTTCGTCGACGGGGACACCGTGCGCGTCATGCCGGTGTGCGGCCACGGCTTCCACGCGCGCTGCATCGAGCGATGGCTCGCCGGAGGCAGGCGCTCCTCGTGCCCAACCTGCCGCGCGCCGGCCGCGACGCCGCCCGGGGCCCCAGCTAGCGAGCCTGCGGCGGTGGCGCCTTGATGCATGCGGCCAATTGATATGGCACTTGTTCTTGGCAAGTTCTCCTCTCTCTTTCTTCGTTTCTACTCTTCTTTCTTGATTGCTTTCATGTGTAAATATTCGTCAAGAGATGGATTTGATCCAACTGGATGGATCATTTGGTGTCTCTCTGTTTTGTTTGGCTGTTCAAGGAGATGTATGAACCGAGAGTTTAGAGTAGGCTGAAAAAATGAAAATGATTCATTACTCTCCTGTTCGATTATACTTTCTTGCCCTTCTTTTATCACAACATCTGTTCAGTTATTGGATTCTTTTTTCCCATGTGAACTAGTGTTGGTGCCAAGAAATTCCTCTTGAATCTGGACTCAGATTTGCATAGATAAGGTTTATCAGACTGGGCCTTTCTAAAGGCTGCAAATTTGCTTCAATCTCGGGAATTTGCAGAAGCTGCAGATTTGTTTATGGGGAAGGGTTGAAACATCCTTCTTTTTTTTTTTTTCATTTTAAGATGAAGGAGAGACATCATATAGCTTGTTTAGTGAAGGAAAAAAGAACAGGTAGGTGGCCATTCAATTTCGAGTAATCAATATGGTGTTTATATCGTTGGTTTTGTGGTCACTCAATGTGTGGTGTGCCTCTTGAATGACTGGAAATCGGCAATATAATTCAGCATGCTTAATTCTGACGGCAAGTTTAGTATAAGTGGCATGATTCCGGCAAACTTTGGTAATATCTAGATTGACAATGCATGGTAATCAGTGCTACTTTACTCCACTGGATATTATACAGAAGCTTAGGTTGTGCTTAGCCTACGCCTAACCTGACAAAGTGGATTAGAGGAAAAATCTTGTTATCCAACAACAGTGAGCTCTACAGTGTTTCCACTCACATCGATTGATTTAGAGTGTAGCTGCCTTTGATGCCTTCAGTCATTCAGAAAAAATGACAATTACTATCTCTGTTTCAGTGTGGTTAATTCTCCACCCAAACGATAATGCTTCCGGTTCCAGATTGTTTGATTGCGTGAAAAAAAGTTAGCACTAATTAGTGGTGGTGTTGTGCATGAGTCAAACAGTAGTCAAATTGTTGTGCATGAGCAGCGATTGTCATCACCCATCAGAAACCTGATGATTAATCTCGAGTTACATGCATTATTGTTTGAGGTTCCAGCATTCACAAATCTAACTGAACTTTGTAACGTGGGGGTGCTTATGGTCACCTCATCTGACAACAATCCATTCGGACAGACACGTTTACTCCTAGTCCTAGGCGGCTAGGCCTGCTGTGTGTTTTGACCATATAAATACTCTTCACTACAGCGATAAACAATAGTTTCTGAATAGTTTTGTTCAAACAAAACTAAACTACAGGTGATCAGAAGAATTGTGTTTTCATACTCCAGTCCAGTCTCTCTTTTTTTCTGAATGGAGTCAACAGTATATGGCCCGCGCGTAAACCGCGATTCCTCTCCGGCCCATACAGAATCGCTTCCTTCCTTCCTCTAATAGGTCCACAGTGGGCCAACGGTCAATATGGGTCAAAATTTACCGTCTCCACAAAATATATATGGGCTTCGCTCAGGCGCCCAATATGTATGGGCCCTGTGGGCCCAAATTTTTCTACGTCGATTGGGCCCATGACAATACTCGGAAAATTGGACAAATGTTAGCGATCAGAGCTGGGCCGGATTTTAACTGATAGGCCTGAATTCCAGGCCTATTACCTGCAGGCGCGCTAACCTGAGTGGAGTGGGAAGCCCACGCTGTTTCCCGCGATGAGCCACGCCGCCCACGCGCTATGCAACCACTACGCCGCCATCCTCTCCTCCTCCGCCGCCGCCGGCGGCGGCCGGACCGGGGCTTGCGTGGCCGGCGCTGTGCACTGCCTCATTCTCAAGACATTTCCCCAGGCTCCCCCAACCTTCCTCCTCAACCACCTCCTCACTGCCTACGCCAAGTCCGGCCGCCTCGCCCACGCCCGCCGAGTGTTCGACGCAATGCCCGACCCCAACCTCTTCACCCGCAACGCCCTCCTCTCGGCGCTCGCCCACGCAAGGCTCGTCCCGGACATGGAGCGCCTCTTCACCTCGATGCCCGAGCGGGACACCGTCTCCTACAACGCGCTCATCACCGGCTTCTCCAGCAGCGGCTCTCCTGCCCGGTCGGTCGAGGTGTACCGCGCGCTGCTCCGGGAGGAGAACGTCAGGCCAACCAGGATTACTCTGTCGGCGATGATCATGGTCGCTTCGGCTCTCTCCGACCGCGCTCTTGGTCTTTTGGTGCATTGCCAGGTACTGCGGCTTGGGTTCGGGGCATATGCTTTCGTTGGGAGCCCGTTGGTCGATATGTATGCCAAGATGGGCCTCATTAGGGATGCCAGGCGGGTGTTTCAAGAAATGGAGAGCAAGACTGTGGTCATGTATAATACCTTGATCACAGGGCTGCTCCGATGCAAGATGGTTGAGGATGCAAAGGGTTTGTTTGAGCTGATGATGGAAAGAGATTCCATTACTTGGACTACGATGGTTACAGGGCTGACCCAGAACGGTTTGCAGTCAGAGGCTCTTGATGTTTTCAGGAGAATGAGGGCAGAGGGTGTTGGCATTGATCAGTACACTTTCGGAAGCATCCTTACAGCCTGCGGTGCCCTTGCTGCCTTGGAAGAAGGGAAGCAGATACATGCCTACATAACTCGGACTTGGTATGAAGATAATGTCTTTGTCGGGAGTGCGCTTGTTGACATGTACTCCAAGTGCAGGAGCATCAGATTGGCAGAGGCTGTTTTCAGGAGGATGACATGCAGAAACATCATATCATGGACTGCGATGATTGTTGGATATGGACAGAATGCTTGCAGTGAGGAGGCTGTCCGGGCATTCTCAGAGATGCAAAGGGCCGGCATTAAGCCTGATGACTTCACTCTAGGTAGTGTTATAAGTTCTTGTGCTAATTTAGCAAGTCTGGAAGAGGGTGCACAGTTCCACTGCCTAGCACTTCTCTCAGGGTTGATGCGGTACATTACAGTGTCCAATGCACTAGTTACCTTGTATGGGAAGTGTGGCAGCATTGAGGATGCACACCGCTTATTTGATGAGATGTCATTTCACGATCAAGTCTCATGGACTGCTCTTGTGACAGGGTATGCTCAATTTGGGAAGGCAAAAGAAACTATAGATTTGTTTGAGAAGATGTTGGCAAATGGCTTGAAGCCTGATGGGGTAACATTTATCGGTGTCCTTTCTGCTTGTAGCCGTGCAGGACTTGTAGAGAAAGGGCTTGATTACTTTGATTCCATGCAGAAGGACCACGGTATTGTTCCTATAGATGATCACTACACTTGTATGATTGACTTGTATAGTAGATCAGGGAGGTTCAAAGAGGCTGAGGAATTCATAAAGCAGATGCCACACAGTCCTGATGCTTTTGGATGGGCAACATTGCTTAGCTCGTGTAGGCTGCGTGGGAACATGGAGATTGGCAAATGGGCAGCTGAGAATCTCTTGGAAACCGACCCACAAAACCCTGCCAGCTATGTGTTGTTGTGCAGCATGCATGCTGCTAAAGGTCAATGGACTGAAGTCGCTCAGCTTAGACGTGGAATGAGGGATAGACAGGTGAAGAAGGAACCAGGCTGCAGTTGGATCAAGTACAAGAACAAAGTTCACATATTTTCAGCCGATGACCAATCCCACCCCTTCTCCAGTAGAATTTACGAAAAGCTTGAGTGGCTCAACTCAAAGATGGCTGAAGAAGGATACAAGCCTGATGTCAGCTCGGTGCTGCATGATGTGGCAGATGCTGATAAGGTTCACATGATTAGCCATCACAGCGAGAAGCTAGCAATTGCCTTTGGCTTAATCGTTGTTCCACAGGAAATGCCAATTCGGATTGTCAAGAATCTACGGGTATGTGTGGATTGTCACAATGCTACCAAGTTCATTTCTAAGATAACTGGCCGTGATATTCTTGTGAGGGATGCTGTCAGATTTCACAAGTTTAGCAATGGCACGTGTTCTTGCGGAGACTTCTGGTAATCATCCTGTCAATCCAGCTAACACCCCACATCCTTCTAGTATGAAATATGAACCAGAGTTTTCAGCCTACTTGAAGGAAGGAAAAGGGTTAATCAAGGTCAAACTGGGAGCAGATTCTTTGGCTTTCCTGAAAGTCTGCACCTGAAAGTAAGAAACCTCATGTTCCCTGCAGGTGCAGGGTTGAAAAGAGGTGTGTTTATGAAATCATAATTCTGTGCTTCAGGAATGTTGTTCTGATTAGCCTTTGCTAAATCAGTTACATTGTGGTTGTCTGGTTGGGAGGTAAGTTTCAACAGCAGAAGTGCCAATCCACATTTTCTAGCATCAATTTGAGATGAAGAAGAGTATGCAGGAGGTCCTGTATCCTTATTGGTCGCTGCCTCATGTTCAAATCCCTGTTGAGAAAACTGTTCAATTTTCTGCTGGGAGAAAGCTGAAGGAGAATGGCAAACCAAATAATTGAAAAATTCGTGTACTATCTAGAAAACTGGACACATTGACATGCAGATGCAGCACTACCCTTTTGCTTTATAGCAGTTTGTGTTGACAATAATGTCTTCTGGATATAAAGATGGAAGTTTGTGTTGAACCATCTCACAATGCAGTTTTATGACAGTAGGATCACAGAACTGGCAATGGAAAATAAGTACAATATCTAATAAAATGCCACAGAGGACAAGAACATACGCCATTGAGATGAAGATATCTTGTGACTTGTGAAGTGACCTTGTCAGAAATAACTGTCTTTTTTTTTTACACCATGGTGCTGGTCCCAAATCCTTCATTTTTGTGGTGAAGTGGTGATAGCCCAGGATATGTGTTTTCTTTGCTTTGGATCACCTGTGGATGGTAAGGAGCATTTCTTTGGTTGAAAGTTGTGACTCTCCAGAGGGCTTGGTACATCTCCGTCTCTGGCCTTGTTCCACTGACGGCTGCTTCATGATTGAACTAAAAGAATTGTTGGCTGCTTAAATTCAATGAATTGTTTTCACTCTATCGTTATTTTTTGTGAGCAACATGCTGCTTACCTTTTTGCAGCTTATGTCTCTTTAGAATATTCCAGTTCAGGCAGTCTTGATTGAAATTGGAATTGCAAAAACTCATTTAGAATGTATATTATGTGCGTGCATTTTTTTAAAAGGCAAATGGGCCATGTGTAGTTATGAACACACCACACTCTGATATGGTCAGATAAGTGATTGCGATTCAAGTGGACCAGTTTCAAATTTCATTTATTCCCAGTGGTTGCAGTAGTTCCTGTGGGGCTTGCATATTGATCTTGACAGCAGATGTGAAGTACTGATAAGCTGATCATTTTTTGTTTCTTAGTGCAAATCATTGATATATCTATATGAACATTTGAGGTTGGTTACAAATTGTAAAAATGCACAGGTTATATGCGGCTATCCGATTGAACAGGCTCTGCACTTGTGAATTTGAGATCTGCCTTTGAGTTTGTTGAACGAAGATGCCAATGAGAACAGTGTGTTTGATGTAATAAAGTGATTCAAATCATTGATCTAACATCTGCAGAGTTATTATCGGTTTGACTTGTTCCAGTGACTTACGATATCTGGAGATTACTCGGCACCGGTCTTGGCAGGAAACTAATCCATGCTTTGTTCTGTTTGTCAGAAAGTGCAACCTGATAATGTTTGTCTGTCTCTGATGAGGTGCTTTCATCTAATTTCTTTGTCACCTGATTCTTAAAGAAAAGCTAATTGTAACTGGAAATTCTTAATTCTCATCTAATATGGTCATCAGCTGATCCTTACAGAAAATGGAAGAAAGAATGCACGAATGGTCGGCGTGTTCAAATGGTTTAATGCAAAATCGTTTCTGCAATTGCAACGTGACTGTTCCCTTATTCCCTTTGTGAGCATGCGCAGTGTCAGGCTGAACTGTTGTTCATTGAATGTATGTGTCCACAGTTCATTGAAATGTATTTCTCTGATATACTACTGATGATACTCATGCTGAGCTGCTAACCAATCTAGCTAGCTGCTTCCCCAGTTCCCTTAGTATGTTGCAAATAGCAGCTTTGGGCATTAGCAGTTCCAGCGGCAGTTTGTTTGTATTTTGGCTCGTCAAGAACATGATATTAAACCCATCACGGTGTAGAAAAGCAGAAAGCAGAAGACAAATTAAAATCCGATCCATGCATGTATTTTTTTGTAGCTGTATAAGCATGTACTGTACTACATTTGCCACGCTCCCAGGCTTTGCATCCATGTGAATATAAGCATATGTATTTCTTTTTGCGGGATGATAACAAATACGGAGTAGAAAGAAAAGGGCAAACAGCCCACACCTGTCTATCACGGGGCGGGAAACTCTTTTGTGTTTGTATGTATCTTTGTGCAAAGACTGGATTCGTCATTTGGATACTTGTTTGCAAAGAGGGAGAGAGAAATATATAACCCTGCATAAATTTCGACTCATGTGAAACATTTACAGATTGACCATGGCATCTTTCTTCCCCTAGGTACAGTTGGATCGAAGGGAGCGATCCATCCATGATCCATGCATTTCTTCATGGAGATAATAATTAATCGATCGGTCGAGATCGAGATACAAAATTAAAGCAGAGGCAAAAAGAAGCAAGAGAAATAAAATTCTGAAGGCCAGCAGCAGGCGGCGGCGGCGTCAAAAATGATTTACAAGTAAGTAGTAATAATAATGTAAGAAATAGAGAAGAGAGTCTAGGCCACGTAGGCTTGGTTGTAGGAGGAGTCCATCTCGTGGACGACGAGCTTCTTGGCCGTGACGCGCGCGCTGGTGGCGTTGTTGAACAGGAACACGCCGGCGTTGGCGTAGATGGCCTCCGTCGGGTACACCCGCGACGTCGCCGTCGACCTGCCGCCCTGCGCGAAGCTCTCGACGATGGAGTGGTCGACGAGCACCCTGAGGGAGAACGTCTCGCCGTCGAGTACCGGGACGACGTTGCCGACGACCCTCTTGACGATGTCGTTGGCGTGCGACGACCTCGACTCGTCCTGGCAGAAGTGCGTCGTGAGGCCGCCGTCGGTCCCCTTGGCGACGTAGAAGTAGACGGCGGTCTGCTCCCCGCGCTGGCGCTTGTCGGCGAGCACGAGCAGGCCGAAGGGGCCGAGGGCTCCGCGGGCGGCGGCGCCGCCGCTGGTGCTGCAGTTGTAGCCGACGTCGGCCTCGAGGACGGCGTCGATGGCGAGAGTGTCGAGCTCGAACTCGGCGAGGATGTCGAGCTGCGTGGCGCGGTGGAGGTTGAGCGGGAAGACGGAGGCGTAGTCGATGGTGATGCCGCCAAAGTCGGTGGAGTTGGTGCGCAGCGTCTCCACCTCCTCCACCGGCCATTGCAGCAGGTTGCTCCCCGTCTTGGTGTCCAGCTCCACCGTCCGAGGGATCGACTGCCAATTTTTTCATTGCACTAATTAATTAGCTACTACTACTAGCTAGTAGTTTACACATGTTGATTAATTAATTACTAGGGCTTGAGATGAACAAGTCATTATTGTTTTTTTCCCTGCTGTTGCGTTAATAATACAGTGACAGCAAAGGAAATGATCGAGAGCGGTGGAATGGAAAAGCAAGCAAAAAAGAACAACACTTTTTTTCTCGTGAATCCCAGTTAAGTTGTGAATGCAAATGATTTCAGTTAGGCAAAGCAGCAGCTACACCACATGGTTGCACATGAGTTATGGGCAAGGACAGCTACACTCCTCTATCTAGTAACAGTTGCTTCCATCCATGAACCAATAATAATACCGTTTGTTTATTGTAAAAGGGTATCTCAACAGTTACTCCGGTGGGTAGCTGAGCAATGGGCCCCAACCGGATATCCGCATTAATTCGTGGATGAAGCTAAGCGACATTTTGACAAAGCAAGCATTTTTGTTCGTTGGCGTCATGCATCTCGCTCTTCACAAGTGGCTGCAATTATTTGATATATTGCTGCGCTACAGTCCGGCAGGCATATGCATACGTACATGCTGTTTATCCTACGTGTCAATGGAGCCCAGTAAAAGCGCATGTACGTAGCTTAGCTGGATTAATAGTAAGAAGTAGGAGGTTAATAAATAAAAAATAATAGATAATTTAGGTACCTGGAGGGATGCCCATCCCTTGGCGACGTCGGCGCGCTCGGAGTCGGTCTCGCCGACCCAACCCCAGAGGACGCGGCGGCGCTTGGCCGGATCGTAGAAGGTCTTGGAGGCGTAGAACTTGCCCCAGTCGTAGCGGAGGCCGATGCCGACGTCGGCGCCGGGGTCCATGGGCGTCCACGCGTTCCTCGCCGGGTCGTACCTCCCCAGCGCGTAGTAGTCATGGCGGTCGTCGTCCATGCTCGCCTTCATCACGTGCACCACGTCCTTGTTCCGGGAGTACATGGCCTCCGTCATGTCCACGCCCTCGCCGCCGGCCACCGGGTAGAAGTCGATGCACTCCCACATCCCCGTCGCCTCCACGCGGTGGAGGAGGCCCGGGAGGAGCTCGTAGCGGACAAAGTCGGCGGTGCGGTAGACGACGGCGATGCCGGCGTGGTGTTCGTCCTTGGAGCCGATGACGATCCGCCAGTCGCCGTCGGAGGGGTCTCGCCAGGCGGTGGTGGGGTCGCGGAAGTCGTGGTCGGCGATGTTGCGGGGAGGGTAGAGGACGGGGTTGGCGTGGTGCTTGGTCCAGTTGGTGAGGAGAGGGTCGTCGGGGTCGGAGGGGACGGCGAGGCACTGGACCTGGACGGAGGCGTTGGTTGAGCCGGTGTAGAGCATGGCGAGGCGGCCGTCGGGGAGGGTGGTGGCGGAGCCGGTCCAGACGCCGTTGACGTCGTACCACTGGTCGGGAACCATGGCGAGGGGGAGGTGGCGCCAGTGGACGAGGTCGCGGGACACGGCGTGCCCCCACGCGATCTTGTTGCCCCACACCGCCCCCTCCGGGTTGTACTGGTAGAACAGGTGGTACCAACCCTTGTAGTACACCGGACCTGCATTGCATTTATTTAATGATTCTTCTCATTTCACATGCATGCTATGCCTAGCTAGCCTGCTCGGTTGGTGTTGCGGTTGGAATCCTAATGGGATCTCGGTTTTTCTTTTCAAAAATATATATAAAAACAAGAATCTTAACCATGCATAACTTTCCTCCAAAATGGGAATTTAACAGCATTGTCAGATACGAACAGATATCTACGCACCGTTGGGATCGTTCATCCAGTTCCTCTCGGGCTGGAAATGGAATCCGGTGCGCTGCCATTGCAGCATGGCGTTGCTCCACGGGAACGCGTTGTCCCCCGCGCCGCCCATCAGCCTCACCATCTCCTCCGCTCCCGACGTCTTCTCCGACACGCCGGCCTCGGGCCCCCTGCTCCCGCTCGCCGCCATCTCCACCACCCCCGGGACCATCGCTGGTCGCCCGGCGAGCCTGACGCCCGAGAGGACCGCCACGGCGAGGATCACCGCGACGGAGGCGAGGAACAGGGCGACGCAGAGTGGCCGCCTCCGGGAACGGCCGGCGGAGGCGGCCTCCCCGGCGGGGAGCGGCGAGTAGGAATAGGGAAGCGGCGAGGCGGCGACGTCGTCTCGGGTCTCCATGATCGCCGCGAAAGAAGAGGAAAATAAACGGATCGATCTCGATCTCTAGAGAGATTAGTTTGCGTTGTGTGCGGGATTGACGAGGGCTCGGAGGACGTATTTATAGTCCTTCCTTGCTATTCCTGTTTCTTAATTGTGTTGCTAATTAATACTATTTACTTATTATTATGTGGTGGATTGATGCTGGACGCACGTGGCGCTGGTCCATTGGTAATCTGGCCCACTTAATTACCACCCTCCCTAATTAACCGATCGATCATCGAGCCGCCCCTGCTCACATACAAATTTCATGGTGTTTTTGTTAGAAATACCAAGTTAATGTTAGATGTAAGTACAAAATGAGTACCTATATACGTACATTTCCGCACTCTAGCACTCAAAATTACAACTATTTTAATAGAAACATTCTGTATCGGCGGATATTTGTCCGTATAGTTGTATATATACACTAGTCGTATTTTTAGAAATTGATATTATTGTTATATGTCAAATACCATTTTTAATTTTTGAATTTAGCGCGCAATTTTACGCGGGAAAATCCACTAGTTCATTACAAGTAAAATAAGCATGTGCTCCAACTTTATAATAAATCATATTTGCTAACAAGTCTTGGAAGCGGGAGGAGGGATTTCTAGGGGTGCCTACTCAATCGATCCTCCCACTCCGCTAACTAGCGGTGGCTCGATTAGTTAGGGTTTAGGTTTCAGGGGCTGAGGGGACCAGCTAGGGAAGGGGAAAGGAAAAGTTCGTGGGGTTTGAGGGAATGGCCAGGACTCACGGATGACGAGGCAGCATCCACACCACTGAAGCCACGGGTTAGCGGCAGGGTGAAGGATAGGGCTCACAGTGAGGGTGAGAGAACCCAGCCAGCCATGAGACGGTCATGATGTGGGAGATATTGGAGACGAGGAAGACAACGGGGTGGCACCCTGTTTGTGGAGGAGGGGGAGGAGGTTGGTCTAGGGGAGGAGGAAGATAACGGGATTGAGAAAGCTTAGTGTCAAAAATGGTGCGAGCTCAAACAAAGTGAGAGGTGAAGGGGGATAAGTTTGAGTTATTGTAGCTGTACGAATCTAAAGTTATCTAACGGTCTAGAATTCATACGATTTTAGGTATTTTTTTTGTCAAGAGATGGCTTGTTAGGCAGTCCTTTCTATAATTACATGCGGCGTCGACGGCATGCTATGATTAGTAGTGTTGATAGATGCACTAGTTTGAGCTAAGCTGGAGCACATGTATGCAGCTATCCCACCATGGATGGAGGTGATGCTGTCTAAGCTAGCTAGTTTAATACTATACTACTAATTACTACCCGTGTTTGATTAACGTGCAGAGAAAATTAAGTAACGCATAATTCGATCGAGCGAGCTAGTAGTCCATATATATGCATCATATCATATCGATCGATCTACAGCTGGCTGACATGTGGGCTGGCTTTGGATGCCATATATTACATGACACTACCGTGATGACAGTTATACAAGAGGTTCATGCATCGATCAAACCCCAGCTGCATGCAGACTCAGCTGTGAAATCTGTATAATTATAATAATTAATACATACTAAATTTCTTCTCTGCATGCTGTTCATGTACTACACATACATACTACATATGCATGAGAGTTTCAATGCCCTGCCAAATTAGAACATGCATACCATTATACCATGGCAAGTCAGGCATGCTTTAATTTGCATCTCCGACAGAGAATCGGTCATGTGCATCCATCTATATACTATGGCTTATTATATATTGCAGTTAGCAGGTATGTATATATGCAGAGACAAACTTGCATGGTTAACTTGTGCAACTCAGCAACATGCGTGTATAATAATTATATATAACATGCGATTTGTCCGGATCTAGCTTCGATATTTATATATCGATCCCTTCCAAAATCCTGGATCAATCTATTGCAATTTGCAAGTTCTAATATGCTACTAGTAATGTATATGCATGATATATTGTTCTTCTTTAATTTTATTATCCAGCTGTGTGGTCGGCGGTGCTACCAAACTTTATTGGAGTAACATAGATAGAAGGAGCAAAAACACGAATTGATTACCTATATTGTGGCTTGATTAATTAAGAGGAAAAAAGGCTAGCTGCATACTTACTTAACATAATAAGTAGAAGATTGAATAAAAATAAATTTCATAAAACCTCACACATTACAATCTAAGTTACACAAGACCATAGATCATAGCTTTTTAACATGTGACTGTGACATATAACCTTGAGTATTATAGGTTGACCCTCAACATTTAGACATATCCCTATATCCAAATTTTAAAAAGCGGATACAACATCTATATGATATGGATAAAAAACTTATAAATTTAACATGTGATTTTAGAACAAAAAATATACATGGTAGATCAAAGTCAAAATAGTTAATGGTGTAGTTTGTGAAACTTTAGGATCATATATAATACCTGAAATTATGTGTTACGTGTTAAAATTATTGTGGTTTTGTGCAATTTAGACTATAATTCGTGAGGTTTTATTAAATTTTCTCATTAATTAATTATCAGCACAAGAGACACCGTGCTATATGTAAGTCAAACTCTGTAAATTTTGATCAATTAGACAAAACTAGCTACAAGTATATTTATTTGGTGCATAAAAGTTATACCAACAGATTCATCTTTCAAAAAGCTTTCATAAAACATTAATTGGTTCCATAAATATTATAAACATACTTATGCACAGCAAATAGTTAAATGATGATACCTTTTCCAAATAAAAATGCTCTGTAATTTTGTATGGAGGGAGCATCACGTTTACTGTACGCCTTGCATCAACCGCTCGTCACACCTTTGGTTCCTTTGCGTCCATTGATGAATCGGAATCCTTATTAGCTAGCTAGGAGATGTTGATGAGTCAGGACGTACTAGCACTAATTCAATTCAGTCCCCATCAAAGTTAGGTACTGTTCTAGCTTATCAATTATTTTCCAGTAAAAAATAAAGTGACGCCATAAATATACCTACTCTTTTATAATTACCATAGATATAATTTCCATATTATTTTAAAAAAAACTCCTCATCAGTTCTTAGCTAGAGAACTTTTTACATTATGTAAAAAAGAACTTTTTAAAAAAATGACCTATTAACTTTCTAATCCTCTATTTTATATTGTAAATCATTTTGGCCTTTTAAAAGTCAACTTTTGTTAAGTTTGATTAAGTTTATAGATAAATTTAGTAATTTCTAAAATACCGAATTAGTTTTATATATTCAATCTAACATGAAATATATTTTAATGATATGTTTGTTTTGTGTTGAATTAAAATAATACTACATTTTCTATAAACTTGGCTATACTTAAAGAAGTTTTAAAAAAATCAAAATGACTTATAATATAAAACAGAGAGAGTAATATTTAACACAATCATATTTTTTTAAAAGAAGCATGAGATTCACAATTTCATTACTGCATTCATTTAAATCATCAAATAACTATCATAAACTCAGTTTTATCCCTCAGTAATAAAAACCTAACTGGAAAGTTTAAACCAATAATCCTAAATCTTAACAAAGAGGCACTAAATCATCCAGAACAATTCAATCGGTGGCCAATGTGCGTAGATGATGAATGTAAGGGCAGACCAGCCACGTGGAGGGAAGGTGACACTTAATGGTGGAGAAGTTTTCAGCTCTCTTCTCCCCCTGAATTTTGCACAACGTCACAGTTATTGGATTCTCTTCACTCTCTGTCTCTCTCTCTCAAAGAGAAGAGGAAGAAGAGATGGACAAGAGAAAGAAAGCGAATTATTGTTGTCGAGATGCACCAATGATTCCATGGCCCACAAATAATTTATCGGCGTTTTCTTAACTTGCGAATCGACGACGCCGATCGATGGCTTCCAGTTAAGTCTATATATCTTGTGCTCTTCTGTCGATCGCTTGCTCTGTCAGCATGTCGTCGATCTGCATGTGGCCATATATACATATAGCTGGTTCATTAGTCACTAATAAACCCTTCATTTCCTCTCTCTCTCTCTCTCAATTTCGTTGCCTTGCATGGGTAGCTTGTTTATTTCAGCAAGCAAATGAAATGATCGAAAGGCTACAAGCAAAACACACATTGGTGAAATTTGACAAAATGTGGCCTGATCGTGCCTACATGCTCTTACGTTAGAGACTGAAAACAACACAACACAAATAGTAAAGACTAAGAAAGGGCAACGACTACCATTTATTTCCAGCCACTATTTATATCCGTTATCTAAGAAGAAGAAAAAAGTAATAGTAATTGCCAACTTCGTACTCAGCTAACTTGAGAAAGCGATGGATTGATTGATGACTAGCCTGTTTAAGCCATGGCCATGGATATATGGTGATTTATCTGCATCGTTCTTGTTATGCCAAGTGGCACTAGCTATGTAGCTAGCATTATTATATTGATTCGCTGCTTCGTCGTCAGTTAGCTATAGCTATAGCTCTGAGACTGATAGCAGACGGAATCCTTGTTCGGTGATCAGATCGCCATACATGTGCCTTCAGCCGACTGGATCGATCGATCGCAGATGCAGTGCAGACTCCGGCCTAGCTTGGATGGATGATACTCTCGATCGATCTCTACCACCAGCTAGCAGCAGCGAGCAGATGTCATGTCTGTTTCATTCGTTAATTTGCAACATTCTGGATACATCTGGATATATGGAGTAGATTAAGGCAGCGTTCGCTGCTCTGTGTTCCAAACCTGCACAGTGGTTACGGAAAACGGAACGATCCATTAATTAACGCGTGATTAATTAAGTTTTTGTTAATTTTTTTTAAAAATGAATTAATTTGATTTTTTAAGCAACTTTTGTATAGAAACTTTTTGCAAAATATACACCGTTTAGTAGTTTGAAAAAAAGCGTGCGCGCGAAAAGTGAGAAATATAAGTTGGGAAGAGGATGAAAAGAACGCAGCCTAACTTGTGACTTTCACACACACAATCTTCAGAAAGACAGATTCAGAAAAAGAACTGTACGTATTGCTGCTGATAGATTATGTATGGATCAGTAACATAGTCTACAAATTATGCGCGTTATCTCACCATACGATCGAGTTCATTGCATTGGTCACGAAAGATGCCAGTAATGATATATCTATAGTTACCTGCCTCACACGACACAAATACAAGTTCAGCTGATATATAGAATGATTTGATTCATTTGTATGACGGGGAAGCGGCGGCTTGAAATGTTAATTTAGCTAGCGGACGTGTGATATGGATATGAAATGGCATTAAATCAACCAAGTACAATAATGCATGCGTACGATTGTAAGAGAGGACTACTGAATGCATATATTGGAGCCATCAAAACTCACGCTATGCATGGACCACGTCCACGACGATGGTGGAGTGACTGTGCTTCACTCCACAATTGCCACATGAAAACACAATTAATTAATTAATGATTTATACAACAGTCATATGTATAAGCCATTTTTACTCTCTTTATGAAATAATTAATTAAGGACATGAACAATAATGAGACGATGTAAGTTGTCTTTTCGCTAGGTCAGCTGAGCAAAGTTCAGCCCTTTATTAATTTTCTTTTCAGCTATCTTATCAAATTATTTTCCCGAATTATTTGCGCCAAGCCTCTGAAAAGATTTCTACTTCATTGTTTACACCACTTATACTAAGCTACAACTTGTTTGGTTTATTTCTCAAAGTACGTATTTAATTTATCTCATAATCAAGTATATAATCCACGATGATAATCTAGTGAATAATGCTTATTGTTTAGTTTAGGATAAGGTGTCTACATCGTGTTTATGACCATTTCTTAAATTAGTGTTGTTTTTATCTTATTTATCTATATATAAAATAAACCTTTGCCTTTCTTTATAAAGAGTAATAGTGGTAAACTGGTAATTCATCAGCCAGTCGATCGCCGGCCAATCCAAAATAAATTAGCTGGTGGCATGTAAGATTAGACCAGATCAACCACGTGGAATATGTGCCAAGTCACTACATTATCGGATTCTCTCTTACACAACCACACGGTCTCTTTCTCCCTCTTTCCCTAGTAATGAAGTGAATCTGCTATTGTTCAGATGATTCAGTGGCCCACAAACAATGCATGTGCATCTGGTGTTAATTGTTTCTGAATTGATGGCGATGGTTTCCAACAGATTAATTGGCCCACACGAGCAATTAATCAATTAGTAAAACGTTTACATTTTCTTCCTTCCTAATTTATTTCTTTCTTCGACCTTCCTTTTGTATTCGCAAGAAAATGAAAAGCCTTATTTCGTTGTAGTAACGAATTATCCACAAATTTCAAAAATGACCAATGTTGACTAGTAAGGAATGCCCGCAGGCCTCTCACCGGTAAAGAGCAAAAACACCACAAACACAAACCGTAAGTTCTGAAATTTGTGACAAAATTTTAGTGATGCAGAGTTGGCTGTTAGCTTCAGTGATGTGGATTGACAAATACTCCTTTAATCCTAATTTAATCATCACTTAAAATTTTCGAGGTTTTATCAATATAATCATCATATATTAGGTGTCTCTTCATTTATTTATGAAAAGAGTAAATGAGCATATTTAAAGTGACATAGCACTTTGATTGATGAGAATTACTTTTAGGAAAATGCTACACATACTAACTTTTTCATACTAAATTTGTACTAACGATGATGTGCCATGCTATGATTGCATATAGATTTTTTTATAACTTCTATAAACCTAAATCAAACGGTTGAAATGATTGTTAGTACAGATGTAGTATGAAAAGTTTAGTACGTGTAGCAATGCTCTTAATTATAGAAATATGGATTTAGCGCCTTTTGTTTAGGTGATGATAGAGGGGGTAAAATGGTATTTATTAATTCAAACAAGTTGCAGTAGTGCACAACACATTATATAGGATTATGTAGTACTCCCTTCGGATGTTTTTTGAGAGTTTATCCAAATTCATTGTAAGAAAAATCCTACCTATTTAAAGGCTTTTATATTTTAGGATAGAAGTGCGTGTATATATATATATATATATATATATATATATATATATATATATATATATATATATATATATATATATATATATATATATATATATATATATGCGTGCTTACGTAGGATGAGAATTATATACCGTAAGAGAGAGATGTGAGAAATGACTTGATAACATGTATTGTTATACTTTTATAAGAGAGAGTAGCATTGTTATTTTATATATTTTCAAATAGGTAGGAGTAATTGTTGAGGAAGAGTTGATACCAGAAGACGTACATCATCCGATTGATGATCGATGGGGAAGTGGAAAATGGTGGTTGTGATTGCTTCCGGACATCGTCGTGAGGTGGGAGCCACTCATTAGGCGATTCCAACGCGACACGTGTGTGTTCTTTGGTCGATGCTGACTAGGCGCGATCCGTTCCGACACCGACTGGTTGGCGTGCGCTACAAACTTCCAATCGACCCATCTTGTCATCGATCGCTCATAATACACATACTAATATATTTGACTTTTTTTTGTTACTAATATAATAATATCGTTAGCCTTTTTTTCGAAAGATTTTAAGAAAAGAGCAGCGCTATAAGTAATGAAAAAATGTTATACCAATAGAGATTAGTCTTTTGATCTAATCAAGTTGGTAGTTATGAAAAGTCAAGATATAATCATTTCTAAGCTGCCACATCGTGTTTTATAAAAGAGTTTTCTTTAACGAATCGAAGAGAGCCAATTTTTTTGAATAGAGCAGTTGAGTTTTTATAAAAGAGTTTGAAACCGAGTTTTAATTGTGTGTTTATAAGTTTTGTTTGTACCTGTATCATTATATTTTCATGAAAGAAACATGGAAATAAAACGAAACATGGTACATACATGCATGGTAGAAATGCACGCGTAAAACAAAGACCGGAAATTAATTGTCATATGAACGAAGATTTGGAGGGTTGAGGGAAAAACAGAGAAATGTGGAGTAGTGTTAGGCATGGTTAGGCTAACAGCCTAACAGTACATCGAATTGGATCGATCGGTTTTGTAATCCGTCCATCTTGAGGCCAATAGGTAGACACGACAACATGCATGGTGCTTCGCCGCAGGAGAACATGCGCTCAATCTGCTATGTCGGTCAGTTTGTTATGAGTCTCTCTCTGTTCAGTTAATTTTCCAGTACTACATGCATACATGTAATCATGTATGATTACTCTCTCTAGCTAATAATCACTATCACCGCTCCTATATATGTAGAAATTAAACGTGATTTGCTATACATTATATCATCAGACATTGAAGTAGTAGATGTTGTGACTTGTGGCAGCAATTCAATGCACATATATGTGGTGAGATGAAGGGCAAAGTGCTGGCATACGGCATGGGTGCTGACAGTTACATATGCACCTAACTAACGGACGTCGTGTTGCAATAATGCAAACTCGATCCGGTCTCCACGTGGCATCAAAAAACACGATTAATTCATTTTATTAACCGGAGTGAGTAAGTATTACTTTGTTGCGAGCTGCTCTAGCTAGCCTGCCAATTAGTCATTTAATATGAATGTGATTATGATGATCGATCTGGCTCAAGGGTCGCTTATTGCAGCTAGACATCACATCAGCCCCTCATCTTCTCCAAACTTGTTGCTAATAATGTTACCTTCATACCTGTTGAAAAGTTTGCCGCATTATTCAACACATGTGGATTAGTATAATAATAATAATAATAATAATAATAATAATAATAATAATAATAATAATAATAATAATAATAATAATAATAATAATGATGTTAAAGAGTGAGATTCACAGCATCTTGGCAGGTAGAACGATACGATTAATTCCCATTTGAACGGTCTCTTCTCAAATAAGGATGTCCTCTTGTGTGATGAAAGCGTCGTTGGCTTTTTACTCCACGTGGATGGTTCATCATGTTTCTAATCCTGACTGGCTTTTTTTTCCTTCAAGAAATTGTGGCCTCTCGCATGACAACAAGCAACCCTAGCCAGTAGACCAACAGTGCATGGCGCCAATAGATCGAGGTAGGCAATTCAGAGCTAGCATTATTGAGCTACCTAGCTGCTCGATCTTCCGGTTCATGAACATTATTGCAAAACAACACTGTCACTGATAGAGAGAATAGCAGTACAGCACACCATCAGCAATCTCTCCTCATCACATGTTGAGTTTGAGGCTGATCTGAAGTTGGCGCCATAATATTGTACTGTATTGTAGATGCCATGTCAGCTAGCCAATGGTGGGTGGGGCCCAAAAGTGACACTGTAGGCCCCAGGAAATAATTCTATCTGGTGTGGCTGTGCTCAGCCCCACCACTCATGGAGATCCGGAATCTCCTCCTCATCTCACCTCATCCCATCACTGGCTCACTCATGGTCATGGACTCATGGAGCTAGCTAGCACACTGATTTGAGCTAGTAGCTGCTTTGAGTTCTTGGCATAGACTGATGATTGACACATGCTCTTGCCAGGTGCCAGCTAGTAGCCCAAATGGACTAATCAATTTCTTAATCAGCTCGAGCAAACTGAAGAGCATGATTTGTCACTAGCTTTACCAGGCAGCTGAGGGCAAGGAAGTTAAGCTGAGTGTCTGTCCGAGTCATCAGAGAGTCGAGATGCTGCTGGATGTTTCTGTTTGACACTTGTTGTGCATTGTCAGCAGCTTAGCTATGAGTTTGTATCTCCAATAATTCTCTTTCTCTAATGCAATTCGGATATGCAGATTCTCGCAGACATGGGGCCCAAATAATTGATCCCAATAATGCAATTGTTTAAAGAACGATCGATCGATACCTGTGTGCCCGGTCGATCGATCGATCTTAAGTGCAAGATAACATAACATGCAATGATTGCAGAAAACAACAAGGAACACCAACGTCTCGATTTTCAGGGCACATGCAGTTGTGTTGTGACCTGGAGGGCAAGAAATGGACCAAGAACAATGTCTTTCGGCTCAATATCCTTCAACGCAACCCCTACTGCCAGTCTGTAGTTGCTCAAAATCAGCTCCACAAATTGCACTGAATTTTGAGCTGACAAAAGTATTGCCCCCGCTGTTAAGTTGTAACAAAACCTATAAGGACCTACCTAGTTGAACCGCCTGAATCAAAGGTGAACCAAGTGTTGTAGATAACTAGATATGCAGGTTGCATTGTCATTTTCAGATGGCATGAGAAAAACGAGTTTGTTATACTCACAACTCACGGCAGTCGGCAGGAGCTCCTTTCAAAAAATAAAATCAAAAGTGATGTATTTGTAGAAGAGACAACAACTACTTTGGAGTTGAGAGATTTTAGTTTCTGCTTTCTTCGGTTGAGGTCTGGGCCTTTGTGCTGCTCTGTACTATTTCATCAGGCTTGTAATCTTAATGCAATTATTACAGCACAAAAAGCCTTTTGTGTATTCCATTCCCGAAAGAACAAGCTGCAATCCTGTACTTCGGCCCATGCTCTTAATTGCGTTACATGGTCCCATTTATTGGGCAAAATCTGTCACTTCACCTAAGCTGCACGCATACAGCCCACAATGCATCATGGCCATGCAAGAGTCTAATGGGCCGAGAAGCACATGATCCAGCAACCCGGGACCAAACTAGGCCCGGTCTAACTACTTGGGCCATGAATTCAGCCATGCGGTGGGGTCTTTAAAATGGGCCAAAAAATCGTGGAAGCCTATTAGGGGAGCGGGAGGGCAAACTCGTAAATCAGGTGAACTAAAACCCTACACCAACCAGTATATATAGCCTCTCCAACCCTCGCTCTCCCACTCTTGTCATCTCGGCGGCGGCGCGGCGCGGAGCAGAGCAGAGGAAGCAGCAGGCGACCTAGCCCGACCTCGCAACCATGGTGAGCCCCCTCCCCCGTCCTATCTTCCCCCCCGCGCGCGCGCGCGCTCTCTCTCTCGTCTACGGATCTGGATGATCTGTGGCCGCCTCCTCGTTCGTTGCTTCGGTGGGATTAGTTCCATTCCCCGCCTCTCCCGGAGTGGGAGTTCGTGTGCGGCGCGTGGATTCACGGCCCGCTAGGTTGTAGCTTAGTAGCTTACTTGGTTATTTTGCTCTTGGTCCATGAGATTTCTTTGTCATGTGTAGGATTCGTATGTTGAATAGATAGTTTTGTACCACGCTACAGCCTGTTGGGATCTAACCGCATGTTATGTTGAATTTGTATTCGCTGGCTTCCTGGCTTCTGATTGGTGGATCAGCTTCCAGTGGTTATGTTTCAGCGTTGCGCAAGAATGAACAGCTATGCACAATGTTGGCCTTCTAGGAGTAGAGTCTAGGAGTGGCAGTTTGCAGCCTTGACCATGGTTGGGCCATTCGTGTAATGTAAACTTTCATGCTTTGTGGATGTCGCCCATTTGTGTGATCTGTGGTGACTTAGACAGCTTGTTGTTTTCAAGATGCTTCTGTGTAATTGTAGTGTCAATTCTATATAGTTTGATGGTTTAGCTTGTCCTTTTTGGTGCATTGTTGTTCTATGCTACAATGATGTTACTCTACACCTTTTTTTTATTTTACGTGGCCAAAGTTCAACTGTTATATCTGATTGGCTCGAAGGATTATAGGTTCTAGTGTTGTCAACACAGATTACTTAGAACATGCTGCACCAGCGCCATGAGCAATGTTAGGGCTGTTCATAGCCTTATGATTTCATTATGCCATTGTATTTTTCATGTGCTACTCTGCAGTTACTTTTGTTGTTATTTGTGCTGATCATTTCCTTCATTGTTACCTAATACCAGGCAAGGGGTTTGAAGAAGCATCTGAAGAGGCTCAATGCGCCCAAGCATTGGATGCTCGACAAGCTTGGTGGAGCTTTTGTAAGTTTGTCATTCTGGTTTACATGCTTGAAGCTTATCTTTTGTTGTTACCTGATAGCTAATATTTCTAACTACTATTTACCATAGGCCCCCAAGCCATCTTCTGGTCCTCACAAGTCCAGGGAGTGCCTGCCTCTGATCCTCATTATCAGGAACAGGCTCAAGTATGCTCTGACATACCGTGAGGTTATTTCTATCCTCATGCAACGCCATGTCTTGGTTGATGGCAAGGTCAGGACTGACAAGACCTACCCAGCTGGTTTCATGGGTATGCTCGATTGTTCTTGCAATCACTATACATTTCAGCGTCTGATGTAAAACACTAGGTGCTTTGTGCTAAACATATTATTTTCTGGCAGATGTCATTTCCATCCCCAAGACTGGTGAGAACTACAGGCTTCTGTACGATACCAAGGGACGTTTCCGCCTTCAGTCTGTCAAGGATGAGGATGCTAAGGTTAGGACATGTTCATTTTCAGTATTGTTCTTGTTGAACACACTCTTGTTATATGAAAGTACCGCGTGTTTGAAATAATGAAATTTATATTGCGCGGAGAAAGATATTTGCTTTGATTGAACTGTTGTTGAGAAGTGCTTCTTGAGTTTTACCTCTAGAGAAGAACTGATTTAGCATTGTACATTCAGTATCTTATGAGTGTTTTAATTCAAGTTAGAATGTTGGCTGATTCTGCTTTTTCTGTGCACAGTTCAAGCTTTGCAAGGTTCGGTCAGTGCAGTTTGGCCAGAAGGGCATCCCCTACCTGAACACCTATGATGGTCGCACCATCCGCTACCCTGACCCGATCATCAAGGCAAACGACACCATCAAGATCGATCTGGAGACCAACAAGATTGTCGACTTCATCAAGTTTGATGTTGGCAATGTTGTCATGGTTACTGGTGGAAGGAACACAGGGCGTGTTGGTGTGATCAAGAACAGGGAGAAGCATAAGGGCAGCTTTGAGACCATCCACGTTGAGGATGCCCTGGGCCACCAATTCGCCACCCGTCTGGGCAACGTGTTCACCATTGGCAAGGGCAACAAGCCTTGGGTGAGCCTGCCCAAGGGCAAGGGCATCAAGCTCAGCATCATCGAGGAGCAAAGGAAGCGGGATGCTGCCGCCCAGGCTGCTGCCAATGCTTAAAATCTGCTGCTGCGTCTGCCTTGAGTTTTGCTATAGCGAGTTGTTTGAAAGGATATAGAACTATCTGCCCCAGACTATCCTTTTTAAGTTTTTGCCTGATGTTATGTTGATTCGCGAACTCATGTTTGCTGCTAGCTGTAATGCGACTGTTTACCCCTTGTTCAAGGCGCCTTTTAAGAACCTCCAATCCAGATTATCTTGCCTGTGATGTTATAATCGCATTGCTTCCGTTTGTCCGTTGCATCATTGGTCTCTGATTGATCTCTATTCATAGCTAGCTCATACTCGAGCTTAATCAGTGGGCGTCGGTTGTTCACCACTGAGGATGATGGAGTAGCATGCCGTTTGTCTTGGTGCTGGTCATGGTATCATCTCTAGCAATTCTTCATCGTGCCGAATTCATCTTGTGTGGTGGTACTTTTAATAAAGTAATACTATAAAACAGGATCCGTTTGTACGGGACAACTTAATATAAAGCAGTATCTTGTTTGAACGGGATAACTTAATATAAACCAGTATCCTGTTTGTACGGGACAAATTATGTGTTTTTTTTTCAAAAAGTTTATATATAAAAGTTGCTTAAAAATCAAATTAATCCATTTTTTAAAAAAAATTAGCTAAAACTTAATTAATCACACGCTAATGGATCGCTCCGTTTTTCGTGTTCACTGTGCAGGTTGGGAACAAGCCCAAACGAACAAAGCCTTAATAATCATACTGCTAGACATCTTATCTACACCAGTACATCATCTGTTCTTATCCTTCCTCTCCACTCTCTCTCCTCTCTTTTCCTCTCTCACTCTCTATCATGGATCAACAACCGAGAGCACCATCTCCACTCTCTCTCCTTCTCTTTCCCCTCTTCCATCTCCACTCTCTCTCCTTCTCCTTCTCTTTCCCCTCTTTCCTTCGACATGGATCAGCAACCGACAGTTACAGGCTCCATACTATTGTGGAAGGCCAACTCCACTCAAAGTGGAGGGATTGTAGGGGGAGATTCATGAGGTTTCTTCTATTGGAGGAGGTAAATCGAATCAGCAAAATTTTTGTTGGTTTTTGTGTGGCTTTGAAGCATATTGGAAGGTGATTTCTTGGGATAGTTTTGCTCGTTGATTTAAGCTAAATATATTGAAGTTTTTTGTGCACTTTTTTCTACAATCTGCTGCTTGTTTTTAGGGAACATGCAATAACTTTTTTTGGTCATGAGGTGGTTTGTTGTTGATTAGACTTTTTTCCTTCAATTGTTTTTTACTGATTTGTCTTGAGTTTTCTCTTGATACATGGATGTTTTTATAGGTATCTTAGTGATACTCCAATAATTCATGATAGTCTAATGTATCACATCGATGGTATCATGATACTTAGTGATAACTACTGGTATCAGGTCTGATATGTAGTAATATCACAACTGATACCTACCAGGTACCATGGTCTGGTATCAGGTATCTAATACTTGACACCGTAGTACCAAGGTTTGGTACCACGTACGTATCTGATACCTGACGCCCTGGTACCAGGTTTGGTACCACGGTACACGGTACCCGATACCGAGATACCAAGTATTGGGTCGGATACCTATAGGGATAAAGTCTGGTACCCTAAGTACTTGCTACCAAATCGCGGAGAGGGAGGTGCGTGTAGTTGCCTCTTGGGCGATCGTGGAGTGACCTGTCACCGACTCCTCTTCTCCCTTCCTCTCCTCCACGCCTCCCTCCTTTGCTGTTGCTATGGCCGAGCGAGGGAGCCAAGAAGGAGCCCTTATGTTTCACTGTGTTTTTACACGTGGGGGCTCGAGCAGGAGAGGAAAAAAACGATTCGTTAAATTGTATCGTTCTAACGGTATACCGTGTTGTAGCAATCCTCCTTTTAATAGTAGTTTCTATTTCAACATTAGTTTTTTTGAAGTCGTTAAGGACTCATAGAATTATTTTTTATTACTAATAATCCGCATTGATAGGCTTTTGGCCAATCGAATAAAAAACGAGTTGGTCTCATACTACAAGCGCTATACAGATAGGAGAGTCTGAGATCTAACTCTAAGGAGGGGAGAGAGAGTCATCTGCCATGTCCTCCGTGGCCGTGCAACGCGAGCAGCGCGTCAAACCCTAGGGAGGCTGCTACAGATCGGACGTCCGATATTTAGCAGAAAATCGGATGCAGTCCACTCACCTGCCTAGCTACGTGCATAGAAAACCATCGCAGTGTATCTGCTATACTACAAGCCTATACGCTTCCCTCCTGCATGCCTACATGCAATCTCTCTCTCCATCTTCTCTACTAATAAAATTTTAAACTATTTTTCCTTCTAAAGTACTTATCCGATCTGCCATCCGATTTCACCATTATGTTTGTTACAATTAAATCTTTATAATAAGATCTCATTTTATTATATTTCTGATAAAATTTATAAATATGATTATATTGCTAATTGAAATATCTTTATATTATACGTGAAAAAACAACTTATAATTATTGAAACATTAGAAAATATTCATTGAAACATCCCAAACAACACGTGCAACATTTATAAATTAATTAGTGAAACATTAGAAAATATTTACTCAAACATCCAATAATACCGCGTGCAACATTCGCAAATAAACTTGTGAAACGTTGGAAAAATATTTATTGAAACATCGAAATAATGCCATGTGCAACATTTTTAAAAGATCTATGACAACATAAAATTTAAAATGTGCAACATAATCAAATTCTGATTGAAACATTTTTTTCTCACACATGAAACATCCAATTCCACCGGTTGAAACATATGTATTTTTTTCATCGGAATATAATCATGTCATATCTTGTCATAGATATTTAGTTCCAATGAATACAATGGTGCAATCGGAACATAAATCGGATAAATAGTTTTCGAAGAAAAATCCTTTGAAGCTTAGAACTAAAATCTTATGCATGCACATATTCTAGACTACACTGAACCTAATAGATTCTAGCTGCATGCAAGGAATATATGCGTGTCTAATAAAAGGACTCATGCAGAGTCAGAGCCATCAGTTGGACGTTCAATTTTTGTGTTGTGTGTCGGACGCTCGATCACGGGTATTCCCGAAACCCTAGCCCTAGCCCTGCCCATGAGTAAGCCTCAATTCCCTTTGCCTCTCTGATTCGTCTCACCCGGTTCCACTTACTGTTCTTGTTTGCTAATCGATTCATGTTGACTAATGTTAGATAGATACCGAATTTTAATTTACACAACATTCAACTGTTGCTGCTTTGCTAGGTTAGGTCACCGATTCAGCTCCCTTGATCCCCATAATATGTGCATTTATTCGTTGAAAAATACTTGATCTTTGTATCCCGATAAACCGTTGGTTAGTAGCCCCCTCCGTTGTTCGTCTCTCTAATGTGTTGTTCAGTCAGATGGGCTATTATAAGTATAACCGTGCTTGTTCAGCTGCAGTTAAATCGACTGGTATAGTGAGTAGTACTAATGACTCCCCATTTGAACATGGCGATTCACTCCCGTACCTTCCTGAGGTATGCTAACAGCACTATAAAATTCTGACGGAAGCTTAGATTGTAAGCTTGACTGCTTTAATCACGCTAATTCTCCCCACTACTCTAGCTGATTATTATTTATAGTCACAAAATATATATTTTTTAGTCGTGCGATCGGTAAACTCCTAGTGAATTATCATTTATGGTCATTGTTTAAAGGCTAGTAATATCTTCATCCACTACTGGAGAAACCATCTTTCGTGGGTTAGCCAAAAACCACAATAGTTCCGGTTCAACCAAAAACCGGGACTAAAAATCATTTGTAGTCTCGGTTTAAAAGTGCAACGGAACTGTATGATTTTTAGTCCCGATTCCATTTGTGTTAGACGATGTCAGGATTCCAGGGATTTTTAGTCCCAGTTGGTGTTACCAACCGGAACTAAAGATCTTTAGTCCCGATGGATATCACCAACCAGGAATAAAAATCTCTCTCCCATGTCCTACCTCGCCTTTAAATTATCTCTCGAGAGACCAAGAGGCCTCTATCTCTATCTCTGTTTGCTCTCTCTCTCGATCGATCCAGACCTCTCTCGCCTCTTTCTCTTCGCTCTCTCTCTCGATCAATCCTCTCCTCTCTCGCCTCTCTCTCTCGTAGAGGCCGGCCAGGCAGGAGAAGCGGCGACCGGGCGGCCGCGGCGGCTGAGCGGGGGCAGTGGCGGTGGAGATGACGGCTCAACCGGAGGAGAATTTGTTTTTTTTTGAGGATTTGTGATGTATTTAATCTGTGATGTGAATAGGTGATGTTATCTGTGATGTTCTTTTAGAATTTGTGATGTAATTTTTATGAGAATTTAGGATGTATTTGATCTATGATTTGGGGATTTCACGATTTGGGGATGTAGTGAAATCAATATGCAAGCAGTTAAAAACAAAACCAACCGAGATTAAAAATGGATCTTTAGTTCCGGTTATTTCAACCGGGATTAAAGATGAATATCTTTGGTCTCGGATTCGTAGTCTCGGTTGTATAACTGGGACTATAGAGGGTTACGAACCGTGATTGAAGGTTCTTTCTCCAGCAGTGATCGCGTTCTTATTATCCTCCAGACCAGAGCCTGAGCATATCTACTGATAATGAGACATATGCCTACTGATATCAAGATCCCTCACATCCTTTTATTATTGGGGGTGATTTTAACATTTATAGATTTGCTAGTGAGAAATCTAATAGCAATTTGGATTTTAGATCTATGACCTTGTTCAATTCATTCAGGACTTAGATGTGAGTGAGTTCTATAGGAGTGGACCTAAATTTACTTGGACCAATAAACAGGACTGTCCCACCCTAGAGGTATTAGACAGAGTTCTAGTGAGTCATGACTGGGAGTCCATCTACCCTGTTTCTTTCCTCTATTCCATTACTAGGATTGGTTCTGACCATGCTATGGTTGGCTATTGGTGATATTATCAATTCCATTGAGTTATCTAATGATCCTGATGTGCTGCTTTGGGGTCTGAATAAGAATAAGACATACACTACTCAATCCCTGTACAGAGCTGTTCTTTTTAAGGTGTGAAAGATACTAGAATGCAAGAGATTTGGAAATGTCCTTGCCCTGTAAACATTTCATGTGGCTTGCTCTGAAAAACAGGATCCAATCTGCTGAACAGTTAAAGAAGAAAGGGTGGAATGGTTCTGAATTTTGTATGCTGTGTGGAGTGATTGAATCCACTAACCATATTCTCTTCCAGTGCCCAATGGCTTCCCTAGTGTGGTGTATCTGTAGATATGCTTTTGGCTGGAACATTATACCCAGAACGTTTGAGGAATTTTTCTTGATAAATGGCTCTTTGGCTGCTTCTGATTTTAGAGCTTTTCTTGTCTTACTAGCTGCTGTCTGTTGGGTGCTGTGGTCCACTAGAAATAATATGATTTTCAGAGAGAGATTGGTCTACTCCCCACTAACCTTGATTTTTCAAATTAATTCCTTTTTGCAGCAATGGAAGGTCCTTAGTTGCAAGGATGCTGACAGAATCGACAGGCTTGCTGGGAAATTGTTGATTGCTACATCAACTTTGGGGCATCCAAGAGCTGGAGTTGAACGAATTTTAGGAAATCTGATCTTTTGTGCTTCTTTCCTTCCTGTGTCTGGTTAGAGAGTTTGCTTTAGAGTTGTTTAGAACTACCCTTGTTTGGTTCCCCAGTGATGTCAAACTTGTCTATGTTCTTCCTGGATCCTGAAAATTTCTTTTCGGGTTTTTATTTGCTTGATGTAAAATGGGTAACCCCCATAACTACGTGTTTGGCTTTCTATAGAATCCGGGCCTGAAGGCCTCAGTTCTAAAAAAAAAATAAAAAAAATAATGAGACATATGACTGTTAATGCTGTTTCATGGTAATGGTAGTCGATACGGTTTTACATGTGCTGTTCCTGATAAAAATATACAGTATAATCATACACCCTAGGATCTCTCACTTGTGGGCTGTTTATGGGACTCATGTTACTAGCCTTTGCAGATGAACCATTATTGTAGCAGCTGCGTCTAAGTCTTTCAGGAAGCGATTTCCACTCATGCCAAAGCCAACGCAGCCATAAGGCTCTTGCGAATTTCTCTAGATTTAGTATGCCCAGGCCTCCGGAAACGGTGGGAGATTTAGTATGCCCAGTCCTCCGGAAGCGGTGGAGAGGTAGGTTCGCGTCCAATTGATTTTACATTTCCCCCCGGTCAAAGCTTCTCCCGTCGAAAGGGACTCCTTGGATTTACATGGTCATTTCAATATGTTATATCTTTCATTGTATTTAGAAAGGTTTATGTCTATCTTACACTAAACATGTAAAGACTTCTAGTTTCATGAGACTGCTTACACCCTGTGCTGAAGTTACATATTTATTTATGTTTCTTTGCTATCCTGACCTATTTATAAATGCTATTGCACAATAAACTAATCATCGATGTGCATTTTGGTTGACACAAATGCACATAAGCCTATATCATGGATTACAGTCAATTGCACCATCTTGCACCCTGCGCAATCATGTAGAGAGCTACCTGGGCAGAGATACTCCATTTGGTTCTCCTTTTTTTTTTCTCTTGTTGAAATTCCATTTGGCCTTAATTTGAAGTTTTATCCCATGCTTGTCCATGCAGGACATCTGGTGTCATATACATTTCTTAATGCCAATGAGTGCTGCTGCTCGTGCCGCTTTCCTTTTCTCATGCAGGAAAACACTTTGCACGAGGGCATGTAGGGGAAATTTCAAGTGCAAAATTGACAGCATTCTGAGAAACCACTCGGGCACTGTTAAGATATTGAAGCTTAATGTAGCTGATGAGGACAGTACATATCCTTACATTGACAGATGGCTCCAGGTTGCTGTGACACCAGGGATCGAAGAGCTCACTCTTACGCTATATAAAAAGTACATCTTTGCATGCCCAGTTTTATCTGATGGGGTTCGAGACTCGATTCGCTGTCTTGAGCTTAACTTGTGTGCCTTCCATCCCATGGCTGAACTTGGCCCCTTGAGAAGCCTAACAAAACTGCATCTGCGTGGTGTGCATATTACTATACGGGTGATGAGTTAGAGTGCCTTCTTTCCAACTCCCTTGTTTTGGAGCAGTTGACACTTTATGAATGCAACAACATAAGTTTCCTGAAGATACCGTGCGTGCTGCAGCATCTCAGCTGCTTGAGTGTTATTGCATGCCTCAGGCTGCAAGTGATAGTGTGTGAAGCTCCGATTTTGTCTAGTATTTTCCTTTGTGGAGAGACCAAACTCTCACTTGGAGAAGCACTAACAATGAAGGCCTTGTGCATGCGCCGACCGAACTTCGTGTGCTATGCTCGTGCTCAGCTTCCGTCCACTATGCCAAATCTTGAGACTATGGAATTAGGTTCGGACTCTGAGGTATATTCTAAGACTCTGCATAGTAGCTATACATATGCATAGTAATTATAGGAGTTGCAGGGAGAGCATTGATAAGCACTGGCCTGGTACTGTTAGCAATGCTGTGCTCAAGGAAGCCTCAAGAGCAGTCGTTGCTGTACGAAGCTACATCGAGGATAAAGTTAAGCCTGCAACTATATATGCTCACTCTTCTGGGGCTTGCCTTGAATGATCCTATGCTGCTGGATGGTGGAGGATGATGTCATAAGTAATCTTATTAGCTGCGATGTGTATTTTAATAAGTAAATGGTATATGTTTTTGTCATAAGGTCATTACAATTTTCATCTTAAATGTGTAGTGTGTTTTTAGACTGCAGATAACAGAGTGCATTACAACCAAAAGTGGAAATAGAAACTGAAAGAAAGTAAAATGTGAATTGTTTATTAGACTATCTGATAAGCTATCTTAAATGCAGAATGTTGCTTTAATCCTATTATATAGATAAACGGTGCTTTGTTTTTTGGACTATTTGAACCTTTTCGTTTGCTGAAGAAATGGTTTTCTCCCCCAGTTGAGCAGGTTCTTGCATTGGTGTGTTCATATACTCGATACATATGAATGTGGCGTTGGAGGTACGATATGCTAGTGCTAGGGATATGGATGGAAACTACTTGTATCACTTTTAGGATTCGAAAACCGATACCTTTGGATGCGAAAACATATACCATCGCCTATTACAATGTGGAGGACACCCGGACTTTACGTTATATTTGCAAAATGAAGTGAACATATCAAATCAATTTACAAGCATAAAGTAAACTCCGAAGCCTCGAGTAAAGGATATTGGAGACATGTCAAAATGCAAATTTTAGGTTCACAAAAAATGGAAAGATAACTTTCCAACTAATTTAGATGAGAAATTTTGAAACCCTAGACTTTGGGTATGTTACATACGATGGGCTTCTGAACCCAATGTAGAGGTAAAACTTGATATTGTATATCAAAGAATGTGTCAATAAAAATGAGTGAAGGGTAGGACGAAGGGAAGGACAAGTTTGTTTGAAGCCAACATGTATTCGCGTAACCAAATTGTTAGCATTTCAAATACTATGATTTGGCAAGATTTGGTTTGATGCCAAAAATTATCAATAAGATGGATACATCATCGGAATATTGGTAGTTTTGATATTACTATTTTATTATTGCCAACGGAATTAAGAGCTTGTTTAGTTTGGTGCCAAAATCAATCTTAACAAAATTTGACATTACCAAACGTTGACATATTTTGACATTACTAATTTTTGATAGTGTTGTATGTGTTTAGTTTGTAGTCCGAAAATACTAAGATGTCAATGATAATAGAATGTTTTCTATTTGGTTTGTCACCTACCAAAACTTGGTAACATGAAACTTGATAAGGTTAAAAAGTGTGACAAACGGAACAACCTCTAAACCAAAGCAACCGGAAGTGAGGGTAATGGACGTGTAGGATACAAATGTTTCCTCTAGATGAGTTGTGTGGCGTTGAGCCAGTAGTGGTTCCGTTTTTTTTAAAAAAAAAAGAAAAGGAAAAGGTTATATGTGTAATTTATAAGGTAAAATGTGCCTAAGCTCTCGATTCATAGTATTAGGGACAATGTGAAACCAACCAACCAACCTTTTCATTTTCATGTGAACCTTCTCTATATAGTAGTATGCATTTGTAAAATGCAGGTGGAGTTTATACAATTTAAGAAAACAATCTGAATCCAATGAAATGCTTAGTACTACTACTATCACTACTACCGTTCATCCGATCACTGTTCATCCTATCGTTGTTCATCCTATAGCTGTTCATCCTATCACTTGAGTGACTTGGGTACCTCATCCATCACAGCAAGAATCACGGACCAAAGACGGTTTGGATGACAGTTAGAAGCAAGATAAAAAATATATTAAAAATTAAAATAAAATATGTGGGACCCATATGTTAGTGAAATAAAAAAAGATGGGACCACTTCCTCCATCTAACCCTCTCTCCTCTGTGTCTCCTTTGGTGGTGGTGGTTGTTGCCTTGTTGGTGCAGATGAGCTGAAGAAGCTGACATATGTCACGTCAACGCCACGTGAGACGAGGACCAAGTCAAACATGCCACGTAAGGCGTCACGTCAACCAAAACCGCATCGAAACCTCATTTGCACTATTTTCGGGAGTTGAGGGACGCGTTATATTTGGTACTGCAGTTCAAGGACATGAATCAAACTCGACGTCAAAGATAAGGGACCTAAAATGAACTTACTCCTTAGGCAAAACGTCGGTAGCAGCAAACCCCCGTCCCGGGCCATCTCGTCTCACCCACCGGGGCAGCCTGGTCCCGTGGCGCGTGGCGCGTGGCCCGTGTTCTCTTCTCACCACCGCACGCACGGACCAATCAGAGCGGTCTGCTCTTGCAGCCACGGATCGCGCCTCCCCCATGCAAAATAAGGATGGTTCGTTCCTCAACCACACGGATCACGCTTACGTGTGGGGCAATTGCAACCGTTCATTTGTTTTGCCACGGATTGTGCTTTCGTCCCTTTTCCTCCAAAATATTTTCAGAAATGGTGCCTTTGCCACTCGAAATTTCCCTCCAAAATTTTCAGAAATCACGCTTGAAATTTGTTACCACTCCACTATAAATTTCCGGCACCACTGTTCCCAATTCAATTTCATCATCACACAAATACTAAGCACTTCATTGGATTTGGATTGTTTTCTTCGTCTATAATCTTCTATCGGTGAGTTGATAGACCACAAATTGTATAAACTCCACCTGCATTTTACAAATGCATACTACTATATAGAGAAGGTTCACATGAAAATGAAAAGGTTGGTTGGTTAGTTCCAAATTGTCCCTAATACTATGAATCGAGAGCTTAGGCACATTATATTGCGTCTGCTGCTTTTGTTGTCGGATACAAGTTTTTGATTTTCTTGTGCTACATCATACTGAGATCGAAAAGGTGATAATATGTTAGTACATTACATCTGTTGTTTAAAGAGGTCCCCAAACATATGATAGGTGTGCCTCCTGATTCACAGTACTATATTTAGCAAGATCTCGATAATGTAGGAGAGTTTCTTTGTGTTTACTTGATGAGGGGCCGGAAAATTTCTTAGATTCCTAGTTGGGATGTGGATTTCTATTGTATTCAGTTTTACTACTATAAGATTTAGTTGTCACCACTCACCAGGGCAGTTGCAAGGGAGGTTATGGCACGAAATTGATTTTGACAACTTGTAACTGTTCTGTAACTATAATTTATTTTTCTCGAAAAATTTAGTGAGATGGAAATTTTTTGTTTTCATGGAAAATTTAGAACAACATTTGGGGTAGACAAGAAATTGGTATAGGAACTTAAAATTTGGCTTTATATTACTCTCTTTTTGATTGATGGGACATATATTACAAATCTGGACAGATAAAACTCTTTATATTTTGGGATATGAGACGGAGGAAGTATAATTTAGTATTTGAATTACCACAAAGCCAAGCGAAATCAAATACCTGGTTAAATTATCCACGAAAGAAGTTAAAAAGCACAAGACATACTGAAACACCAGGAATTGCTATAGGGGGGTGAATATAGAAATTCAAGACCTGCCCTCGAAAGTACTCATCAAAAGAGTTTCTCGATATTCTTACTTAAATCGCAGCTATTAGAGAAGCCGAAACTAAGAAAGATGTGAGAAGAAAAGTCGGAACTAGAGGAGAGGTGAGAGGGAGAAAGCAAAACCCTTCATCGCAAAATCCAAATCGCAAAAAAAGAAAAACGGAATTTAAAATGCGAAATTTAACTTGCGGAATTTAAATGAAAAGACAAAGACAAAGACAAGATGAAATTCTCAAATTATTTTATTCATAGGTGTAGTAAAAAAAACACCGCTCAACGAGGAGCAAATATACACCTTAAATTGAAATTAAATTCAAACACAAAGCCCCTCGAGCAAACACACTCTAAACTCACACCAAAACTCTCACATAGCATCTCTAAAAATTACAAAATGGACACAAGGAACACGGTATCTCTACCCTCTATTTATAGCCTCAAGGTGGCTGAAATCCTCATGCAAAATCCCTAAACTACCCTTGAAACTTGACCCTTACTCTGCCTCTTCGCGGCCATTAGATCAAGATCCGAAGCTCCAGGAAGTGCCATGTCGTCGCCACACAGAGATCCGCCGCAACCTCCAGCTGCCACAGAAGATCCGACGCGTTATCACCTCGGGATCCCGCTCCACGTCGCATGCACCTCCGGCCGGGCCCACATGCCAGCGCGCGAGGTCCAGCCCGAGGCCGCCGCGTGGCCGCGCCTCTCTTCCTCCGCGAGACCGCGCGCTCCGCGTGGGCCCCGCACGGGAGCGCGCCGCTGAATCCGTGGACGAGGTCGCGCACCAACCAGACGAAGCCACGCATCCCGCGATTTGGCGCTCCCCCACGTGATCGCGCGCGCCTCCGCCTTGGGCCTGCTTGCTCCGACATCGCCTTGGGCCTGCTCGGCCTTGGCATTCTTGCCAACCAATCCGAGCCACCAAGCCAGCAAAGCTTGGCCCACGTGCACGCAAGCACTTCCCAAGCCCATGTACACACATTGCAGTGCATGTCTTGGCTGCAACAGTGAGCCATGCATGTGTATGCTGACCACGACACATGCATGCTGCACATTCTTTCTCTCTTCCAGTTTCTTCGCGAATTCTGGCTCTTGCACATCCGACCTTGTGAAGCCCGTTACGAAACTCCTCCCGATATGGTGTCCGTCCATCGTGCATCGTCTTGTATTCAACTTTGTCGTCCGGTAATCTTGACTGTTCTGGACCTCAACTCCTCCCTAAATCCTGTACACACATAAACAAACCACCGTTGTTTAGCCACAGATATCACAATCTGACCAACATTAATCACACACACCGCACACATAACAATTTTCAGCACTCGCTAATTTTTCCATCACAAATATAACAAATCCACACATGGTTTCACACATACCATACAGTGATGTTCTTATATTTATTAAGGGGCGCATGCCGATCGCCGCACATCATCGTTCCATAAGACCATTACACATTATGAAACAGTTCTACAAGAAGCTTCCTCAAACACCAAGTGTTTAAAAGAAGCTCCAACTAGTCTAGCAACACATAAATACTAGGTTCAGGCATAAGACTAGAGTTACAGGCACAACACTCCAGAAAACAGATTCAGAAAGGTCCCCCATCAAAACATTTTCATACGCCGCACGACGAAACAGAATCGAAGGTGCCTTTCACTTGCCCTCCTCGACAATCTTGACAACATTCTTGACACAAGTCCTCATATCATTGGAGATGGCTCTACCTTCAGGAAGGTCAAACTTTCTGCGGCTGAGAGTCCTTGGCTTCCCTGGTGGCTGAGGGTCTACGATCTCCAGCATCCCCTCCAGCTCCTCGAGCATAGACCTCTTTGCATTGCGAACCATATGGTCTGGTCCCTGTAAGCACAAAGCTTTGACATATGAATCGTACTGGCAAAAGATCAAAGCAATTCATGGCACTTAATCTTCCAATTTATAGAGCCCATGATAAAACAATATATCTGTACCGTATTCTTTGTTTCTTTATGGCTGCCAGATGCTTTTTTTTATTTTGCTTTTTAAAAAAACTACCTTAAGTAGCAGATATGTCAAGTTGTGAGGCATTTTACTTTCTTTCAGTTTCTATTTCCACTTTTGGTTGTAATGCACTCTATTATCTGCAGTCTAAAAACACACTACACATTTAAGATGAAAATTGTAATGACCTTATGACAAAAACATATACCAATTACTTATTAAAATACACATCGCAGCTAATAAGATTACTTATGACATCATCCTCCACCATCCAGCAACATAGGATCATTCAAGGCACTGGAATGACAGCATGTGCACGGCCCCAGAAGAGTGAGCTTATATAGTTGCAGGCTTAACTTTATCCTCGATGTAGCTTCGTACAGCAACGACTGCTCTTGAGGCTTCCTTGAGCACAGCATTGCTAACAGTACCAGGCCAGTGCTTATCACTGCTCTCCCTGCAACTCCTATAACTACTATGCATCTGTATAGCTACTATGCAGAGTCTTAGAATATACCTCAGAGTCCAAACCTAATTCCATAGTCTCAAGATTTGGCATAATGGACGGAAGCTGAGCACGAGCATAACACACGACGTTCGGTCGGCGCATGCACAGACGCTGTTGTCAATCGACAACAAGATTCAAGGGAGACCTTTTCTTAAGAAATTTTGTTTTTTAATAAGTTTCTATCATGATGAAGTTTAAATAAATTTGTGTGTGTGTGGGGAGGGGGGAGGAATAGAGGGTAGAGGGGAGGGTTTTAAATATGGGTTCATAAATTTCTGAGGTTCCAATGAGAATATACTAACATGGGAATATTTTTATTTGAATGGAAATTTTTAGGACAAAATTTTGGGTTTTGGGTAGAGAAGAAATTGGATCAAGGAATAGGAATTTGAAATTCTGGTTTAGATTATAATTTTGTATTTGAATTAACACAGTGTCAAGCGAAATCAAATACTGAGTTAAATCATCCACGAAAGAAGTTGAAAAGCACCATACATACCATATGGTGATGGTCTTACTATTTATTAAGGGGCAAAAGCCGCACATCATTCCATGAAAGATTATGAAACAGTTCTACAAGAAGCTTCCTCAAACACCAAGGGGTTAAAACGAAGCTCCAACTATTCTAGCAAACACATAAGTACCAGGTTCAAGCAGAAGATGGATCATACAACTAGAGTTACATGCACAACACTCCAGAAAACACATTCAGAAAGGCCCCCCATCAAGCATCTTCATACGCCGCACGACGAAATAGAATCGAAAGTGCCTTTCACTTTCCCTCCTCCACAATCTTGACAACATTGTTGACACCAGTCCTCATATCATTGGAGATGGCTCTACCTTCAGGAAGGTCAAACTTTCTCCGGCTCAGAGTCCTTGGCTTCCCTGGTGGCTGAGGGTCTACGATCTCCAGCATTCCCTCCAGCTCCTCGAGCATAGACCTCTTTGCATTGCGAACCATATAGTCTGGTCCCTGTAAGCACAAAGCGTTGACATATGAATCGTACAAAGCATATCTGTACCGTATTATTTGTTTCTTTATGGCTGCCTGATGCTTTTTTTGTTTGCTTTTTAAAAAACTACCCTTAAGTAGCAGATATGTTAAGTTTAGAGTTTATTTTGATGAAGAATTCAAGGGAGAAGAAAGCTAGAAATTATTTTTCTGGCGGTTTCATCCTTCTTCAGTTCACATCTAGATTATCACATCTAGATTATCTTACAGGGAAGTACTGTATGAGAGCCATGTTGTTGCAGGTATTGATATCCATAAATTCAGTCAGGACCCAAAACTATCAGAAGAAACTTGGGTGTGGTTTGCAGTCATTTCTACGCTGATGATTTCATCAACCAAATAACGCTTGATAGTAAACAACAGTGCTAACAACACATGCATTGCCATGGTTACCAATCGTCACCCATACTGAGAAAAATAACTGTACAAGAAGAAGAAGTTGTCTGGAATGCAAAATTTTGATGGGGCCACTTGTTAATGAAAAATGGCATGATCATAAAGGATGATGAGCTTACTACCTCAAGGGCATCAACGGTGAGGAGCAGGACAATGATTTTCTCGGCAAACCTCTGACGCTCTTCAGAGTCGTGTGAAATGCGGCGGCGGTAAGAGATGTTGTAGAACAAGGACCTAATCTCCTTGAGCTTGGCCTTGGCTACAGCGACATCACGGAGGCAGCGCAACACTTGCGAGCGGTGGGCTAGGTGAGCCCTGTAGTTCATCTGGATCAACAATGCAGCATCTTGCGGGGACAGCTGCTTTCTCTTGCCCTTGCCGTAGCTGCTTGCAAACGCCTTGAGAAAAGGAGCAGTGTTGTGTTGTCAGCACACATCAAAATTGACGACCTACGATCTGTTACTTACTGGTAGTTGCTAATCACATTTATGGGTATGGTTTCCCTTACAAAATGCCATCCTAAATAATACTAGAAGTATATTAGACCTTTGCATTTCAGAAACATCACGGATTTGTGTGCGCGAACCTCACCTCGCAAGCTTGAGATAACAAGCTGCTACTCCTAGATCTGATACTCTGAATATATAGGAGGTGGCCTAAAAATGTAACCTTTTGGAGGAGCAAGTCCATTCGCGTTCCAATTCAATAAATAGATAATAAATTAATGCAGAGAAGATGTGACCTTGTTGATGGCGACGCATCCGGCAGTGTTGTCGTCGATCTCAACGATATGCACATTACACTTGTTCTTCTTCTCCTTGTTGGCAGAAGTATCCTTGATCTTGTTTTCCGCCGGCTTGTCTGGCTTGTGGTGGTCGTCGTCCCCGAAGACCTCCTCGACGTAGTAGGCGTGCGACCATGGGTGGAGGAAGCCCTTCCCCTTGACCTCCTTGGCCCACTTGAGCTTGGTGGCGCCGGTGGCGGAGGCCTTGGACTCCCACTTCCACTTGCGGTCGAAGCCATCGTGGTTGGGTGTGTCGATCTGTGCCTCCCACTTGAAGGTCCGGTCGCCGTCGGGCTTGTCGTGGGTGGTCCACTTGATCTTGGTGCCGGCGGATTCGGCCTCGTAGGTGTACTTGCGGCGTGGGGCGGCGAGGGAGAGGGAGTGGAGGGCGGTGGTTACAGGGGTCGGGGTTGGGAGGAAGAGGTGGTGGTGGAAGGCGGCGTCGAGCGGGCAAGAGGAGAATGGGTGGGTGTCGTCGAGGTCGAGGAGGAAGGAGGAGGTTGGGAAGGGGAAGGAAGGGTGGAGTTCATCCTCGACGGCGTGGAGGCGGAAGAGGTGGTGGTGGCTGCCCATGGCTGATGGCTGTGCAGTGTGGAACGAATGAGGAGGACCGCAACTTGATCATGTCATGTGTACTCCAGTTCAGGGTTTGCAATACCGTTTTCGGGTGGTTATCACCCCAGCGGTTCAGCGGTTACCGCTAAAACCCACGATAAATTTAGATCTCATTATTTGCGCTATGACTTATAAGTCTAAGCTAAAATTTAATTTTTAAAACCTGATTTTGATGATTTTTCAACATAGTGTTTTTTCAACTTTGACTTTTCAATCACCAAGAAAATATATACATAAATTTTACTCACATATCATTTTTTAACCGCTAATAAGCCGTTATGACCTATAATAAGTCATATAATAAGAGTAGGACCACATGTCTGCCTGTGACCAGCACGCCACGCAGAGAGGAGAGGAGAGGAATCCCGATGCGCGGATGTTTGCGATGCTGTGGACGCCATGTGCGTGCAGCAGACGCAGAGATGAGCGATTTGTCCGTTCGATGCCCACGGTTTCTTCTTCGCTCGCTACGCTACATTCCTCGTGTTGCCTTGCCCGTTGCCGTTTCCGGCCCAGCCCATCGTAAAATAAACCACAACCTTACCGTCCTGGCCCAGCTACTTCCCTTCCACTGCACTTCTCATGAAATTTTGGGCCAAAAGAGTGACTCTTGTTCGTCCGCCCACACACAGCCCATTAATTTAATTTAACCAATGCGCGGCTCGTTCGTCCACCCCAACAAAGTTTGTGTTTACTCCGCAATGTCACTATGGCAGGGACCCTCACATTATATAGTTCAAAGAGCCCTTACAATCCCTCTTTCTTTTTCTTTTCTTTTTGCCAAAGTTAATCTTACCAATTTCGAATTTTACTCACATTTGACAATGCAACAATCCAAATATCACCAAAACTTGTCTCCAATATCAAAGTTTGGTACTTCTAGAATATTTCTCTCATAAAAACTCAGCAAAGATAATATCTAAACCTTACTAAATATTGACAATGTTAAGATATGACACAATCAAAATTTGGTAAGATTGATCTGGACATCAAAGTGGCCAGCCCTGAAACACAATCACAGTGTTGTTCAATAGTACTACTTGACATTACTAGTAGTTCAATAGTAGTTCCCTTGGTTCGAAAAATGACAATACCAGTACTTGTTGATAGACAGCATATTGCACGCACATACTACAGTCGATCACTTTGGTAATGATCAATGAATTATTATTCTAGGTACGTAGTTAAGTTTAATTCCGTGACGAGGATGTATCATCTAATTGATGAATTACCAGCAGAGCAGGCTGATATAGATTTAGAGGTCGAGCAGCTGGCAGTTCTCCCAGAGCGTCTTGGCGGAGCGGCGGAGGCGACGGGCTTCCTCCTCGGTGAGCTCCATCTCGGCGACGCCCAGGACGCCGGCGCGGCCGAGGCGGGCGGGGAGGCTGAGGAAGACCTCGTGATCGGCGGGGATGCCGTGGAAGCCGGAGGCGAGGACGGAGACGGGGTGGATGCGGTGCTGGTCGCGGAGGAGGGAGGCGGCGAGGCTGGCGACGGAGTAGCCGATGGCCCAGGAGGTGTAGCCCTTGAGGCTGATCACCTCGTAGGCGCTGTCCACGACGGCTCGCCGGATTCCCTCCAGCGCCTCCTCGTCGAAGCTCTGGTGGCTCTCCCGCAGCGACTTGAGCACCGGCATCCCGGCGACGCTCATGCTCGACCATATCGCCACCGAGCTGTCCCCGTGCTCCCCCACCATGTACGCCTGCATTTGTTTTTCTTTATATTATATATACCCATTCATCCATTATTTCTGATTAAATTAGCATTTTGGCTCAGCTAATCCACACCACAGAATATTATAAACCTATAAGTTGTTTTTTTAAAAAAAACTTCTATATGGATCGAATCATTTAGCAATTTAAGAGATATGCATGCTCACGGAGAATCAGGACTAAATAGAACTCAACCTAATTGTATTATATGTAGTTAAGTGCTAATAATACTAATTACTAGCAATGCCTAATTGTTCAACTCAACCTTAGTTAAGTATCACCACTAAATATGGAGGAATGAAATGTTTAGGCTCATTTCAAAATGATTTTTTTTATTTTGTTATTAGTCAATTTTAATCACTGGCTTATCTTTGTAGTATCGTGACGGCGTGACATGGTTCTAATAGTAAAATACAACCTACCTGATTTCACGAATAGTAACAATACATCTCTAATTGATAAATTTGTAATGACATCGATTCAAAGCCTTAGACTTTTTGGTTGGTGGAATACCATAATAAACGATGTATTCTTCGGTACAATTGAATAGATTGGACTAGTCTTTGTGATGGTGATGATTCTAAAAATCCATTCTCTCAATGTGTTCAGTGTTGGGCCATACTAAGACCCTGTTTAGTTTCAGGGGTGAAAAATTTTAGCGTGACATATCGGATATACGAACACATTTGAAGTATTAAACGTAGATTAATAATAAAACAAATTACAGATTCCGCCGGTAAACTGCTAAATGAATTTATTAAGTCTAATTAATTCGTCATTAGTAAATATTTACTGTAGCACCACATTGTCAAATCATGGAGTAATTAGGTTTAAAAGATTTATCTCACAATTTACACGTAATATGTGTAATTAGTTTTTTTTATATTTAATATTTTTTGCATATGTTCAAACATTCGATGTTTATCAGGAGAAAAGTTTTTGTTTGGGAACTAAACAAGACCTAATTTGTATTTATTCCATAGTGGACCAACCCAAGGCATTCGATTGTGATGCTCGGCACTAACTAAACATCTTTTGGCTTTTATCAAGTTGTCAGAAGCAGTGTTGTCACATGTGTGCAGGAAGCTAGGCATCGATGGAGACGGGATAAAGGCTAAGGCTGCCAAGTCATCATCTGAGTGTTAGTGGGTGGGCACTGGGCAGTGAGCTAGGCCCCACACCACATGTCACACAGAGAGAGAGAGAGACAGCAATGGCCAATGGAGGAGGAGAGAGGCAAAGGTGTTGACCTGAACATCCTGGGCGTTGACCTGGAGGTGCTCGGCGAGGAGGAAGCGGAACCTGGAGGAGTCGAGGTTGGTGCCGGAGCCGATGACGCGGCTCGCCGGGAACCCCGACAGCTTCCACGCCACGTACGTCAGCACGTCGACGGGGTTGGAGACGATGAGCAGCAGCGCCTCCGGCGACTGCTCCGCCAGCGCCGGCACGATCTTCCTGAACAGCGCCACGTTCCGCTGCAGCAGGTTCAGCCGACTCTCCCCTGGGATCTGCCGCGCCCCGGCCGTCACGATGGCCAGGTCGGACCCGCGCGTCACGGCCAGGTCGGTGTCGGAGACGAGCCGGACGCGGGGCAGGAACGCCGCCGCGTGCTGCAGGTCAAGCATCTCCCCGCGCAGCTTGTCCGCCACCGCGTCCACCAGCGCGATCTCGTCGGCCATGTCCCGGGTCAGGATGGTCTGCGCGATCGCCATCCCCACGTTGCCCGCGCCGATCACCGAGATCTTCGTCAGCCGACGCCGGTGCGACGTCGGCGTCGACCCGCCGTCCGCCACCGGACGGAAGAACCCCGACGACGCGCCGTCCGCGTCGAACCCGAGCTCCGACAGAGACGACGCCTTCTTCATCTCGCGAGATCGATCTGAGTACCTATGGGCCAATGGTGATGTGGATCTCTCCTGAAAATGGAAATGATCGATGGTGGTTTTATAATAAGCGGTCGCTAAAACCGCTTGTCACTGTACAGTCCAGACGCCGGTTTTCCAAACAGCTGGTGCTGATTTGACTCTACACAAGATCTAATGATGCTGACAACAATGCCTTATTTCTTCAAATTCAAAAACTAAGGCGTTGATGGTTTTGTCACCGGCCCTAATTTATGTACGAAGTACAAGGTCTAACAATATCATCACATATTTTAAACTCATACACTGCATTTATACATGGTGACATGCTTGCTCATCCTGAACCTTTCCCTGTTGTTACACTGTTGATCAAAAACCCAAAAACATATGCTGCTGCACCCGCGTAGTCTATATATCTCTCCCTTGTAAAATTGACAACGGTCTAAAAAGATTGCTAAGTTGATTCCATCAATTTATGCCCTACTACTACTGTATTTGTGAAGATCTCACTGCCTATCATCATATCACGTGTTTCTTTTTATTTACAAAAGGTGCCGGCCCGCTTATCGGTAAAAAGTGCGCCAATTACTTGTCTATTCTTTGGATCTGCTAGCTATCCTATCTAGCACTAATATATTTTCTTCAAACAAAGGGTTACATTTCCTTTACCGATACAGTAGTAGTAAGTCATTAGTACTACTTTCCGCAACGAATGACCGATCCAAATCTGGCACGCTGTCAAAGAATGACTTAATTTGGTACGGATGTTGATGGAAAACTGTGCATCTTTCCCGGAAGCAACCCTGTCCTGGAACCGGTGGCAGTTTGCTGGTTTTGCTCTTGCATCCGGCGTTTCTCGGAGAATAATTATGCTATGCTATCAAAAATTATCAAAAGCGTAGCTATGAAAAGCTCAACTCCTTATGAAATCGGCTCCATTTTTCATTTCCCCCTTTTCCAAGTTTTGACCTTCTAGTCGCCTTCGCTTTCAAGCATTCCATTCCATTTGACGTTCAGGATTGCGTGTTGGATTTGGGATTACTGGAGGGATTCCTTTCCTTTTGATTGGAAGCTTCTTCCATAAGAACGCTGCATAACGCATACTGCGAGGGACAAGATTCCAACCAATCAACGCACTCGTGCCAACCCACGTGTAAGAAAATAACAATGCACGATCAAACTTCCCACGGTCACCCAAAATGAAAATCGATGACTTGGAGGAGGAAACACAAGCATATGCTTTCTTAACAACCTTACTTTTTTTTATTTGTACTCCATCGAGGGCCCAAAATTAAACCAGCACATCAAGCATGAAAGTGAAATAAGCAAATGCATGATTTACTATGACCAATAATCCACTTCTCGTTAGAATTCTACACAGAAGCTTAAGAAACAGTACAAGCCACACTCCCCAAGATTGCCAATTTATTCAGACAGATCCTTATGCGCCTCTTGGTTTTGCACTATGGAAAAAAAAAAGACAAATCGTATACAGGCTATACTGCATTGTTTCCCGGGAATTTACTCTCTCCTGTTATCACACTTGCCTAGGGTAAACCCACAAAAACGAGCTAAAAAATGCTTGTAAGTTGATCCACCTAATTCCCAGTATAACTGGAACGAAACAAACAAGAAAAAAAACAAACAGAAAAAGTTCTAATCCAAAAACCAGGTCATTCTGTCTGTGGTTCTGTGCTCTTGGTTTTCAGGTCCTCCTGGACACCGTGCCAGGATTATACAAAATGAGATAGTACCACTCTGTGCGTTATTCGAGCACATGGGAAGAATAGTTTTACTGATCTTTAACTTCACAGTAACATTGAGTTTGGATTCTCGATATAGCCCTTGAATGCTTTTAGAAATTCTGCGCCGATAGCACCTAGAGAAAGCACACATGAACAAAGTTATTTCTAGCCTATGGTCCGTGGAACTATCATGTATTCAGATAAGGCTTAAGAGTATACCATCAATAACCCTGTGATCACAGCTCATTGTTGCCGACATGAAGGAACCAAACTCGTACTGGCCGTCTACGCTGCCAGGTAACACCCTCTTCTCAGCTGTCCAAACAAAAAAAGGCCATTGAGTAAACAATGACACCCTATGTAAGCATCACAAGAATACTGCAACGTGAATGGACCTTCTTAGCAGAAGTTTATCTAGAATGTAGAAATGTAGAATACAGAAGCGAAAGGATACTACTCTACTACACCTTGAATTCTATGTGTAAGCCCTGTTTATAAAAAGCTAAATGCTAAGCAGTTGGCACTGTGTAGATTCTAGGATGAAGAGTAAACATCATGCAAAATTTCTGAGTAGAAGCCCGACTTAAAAATAATAGGATGGGGCAACAAAGATAATATGCTTCTCAAAAGATACTAGAAAGATATGCAGATAATACAGGATGCTAAAGTTATTATTACGCAGACATATTAACAGCGACAAAGTAGTGCTACATGACTTACCAGAAGCAATGGCCAAGATTGCTGACTGAGGAGGATTTATGATGGCACAGAATTGTTTAATTCCGAAAGGACCTCCTAGGTTTGATATGGTGAATGTGCCTCCCTGAAAACACAGCACCAGAATTTTCAAGGAAAAAAGATATCGTCTCATGCTTATATTAGCTACCATGCGATCCATATACCTCATAATCTTCGGGTTTTAAGCTGTTATCCCTTGCTCTTTGAGCCACCTGCTTCACCTCCTCAGCAATTGTACCAAGTCCCTTCTTGTCTGCATCCTGAAACATAGGTACAAGTTAGAAAACAATGTTTTTTTTTTCCAATAAACTAGACAGGTTTAGATCACTAACCCTAATTACTGGAACAAACAACCCATGCTCAGTCTGTACAGCAACATTGATGTTCACGTTGTGGTATCTGCATGAAAAATAAATTTACCATAATCACATTCTTGCCAATAGAATTCTAATCCAAGGATACATGCTCCGTGACAACTTACTGGCGGATAAAATCACTCATCCAGGAGCTATTACACTGAGGGACCTTTCGAAGAGCCAGAGCTGCAGCCTGCACATCAAATTAAGATAAATTCAGATCTGGAGGTCAGGATAAAATTAACAGTCTGCGAACATCAATACATCATACACCCAATCTGCAATAACTCAATGGTTGGTAGACATAAGAAACAAGACACCGGCAATTACCTTTATAACAAGATCGTTAATAGATATCTTCTTACCACCAAATGACTCTTGCAATGGATTCAGTTCCCCTCGCAACCTGGATTAGATTGAAATAAAGAACTGTTTTAAAAAAAGAGCTACAAAAGCAGCAGCATGGAATTTGAATCATTACATAGGCTTCCTACATAATATATAGGATTGCTTTAAATTACAAAGTTAGGCTTCAACATACTTGATAAGATTATCAACACGGGCGTCAACTGTCAAGTAATAATGAGGAATTGTTTGCTTAGAGCTTAGCAGGCGGGAAGCAGTAACCTGTACAGAATAGAACATAATACACTATCAGACCAATAACATCGGCTAAAAACAACCTAACAAGATTCCGTATCATTGAAATTTACCTTTCTTATCTGAGTATTAGGAACATCAGTGTAACTTAACCCTGGAGCCGCAAGAGCTTCCTTTTTGCCACCCTTTGCTACAGAAGCTTTGTTAATAAAAAATGATAGTTAGATGCTGATTGAATTCTCATACAGAATAAAAGCACAGCAAATTTGACATACATAACAGGCTAGCGACACAAACACACACTTAACTTGAACCTTGGCAAGCTCAAGCAAATTACATTACTATTACTTTGGATCAAACTAGTGGCGCTACTAACACAGTGTACACAAATAAGCAAAAGTGCAAAACTGAGTCAGATAATAGCCTTTTTTTTTCTTCTGAAAACTCTATATACCGGTCCAGTGGATATTCGAATTAAATGATCAAATAGTATCAGAATACGGTTATCTTAGAAAGTTAGACCGGATACGATAGCCAACCACAAAGATATTTGAGTGATACAGCTTGTTTTCTTGTAATTGACCCTTACAGATTGAACAAGAAGACAACTAGCAAGGGGAGGGCACCCCAATAAAATTCGACATTATGAGTCCATCATTCAGAATTAGCATGAGATGTGTCCAGGAGCACACATGACTAGCTACAAAATGAGGGCTTCCCCAGCGGTTTCTCTAAAAAAGCTAGAAAACGATATAGTTGAAAATAAATTAATCTACAGTCATTGGTAAATATATATAACTAGTTAATTATATATTTCTACACAGATTTCATCATTAAGGGGGAGAGAGAGAGAGAGAGAGAACAGTGGTGGGGGGGTACAGGAGAAAGGGCATACCCAAGTAATCTTCAATGTCCGCCTTCAAAATACGCCCATCAGGACCAGTTCCCTTTACGCTTGACAGTGGAACCTGTTTTAGGCAGCAGAATCTTGTGTTTATTAAGTATGATTCAATAATAGCTACCAATTAATAGCCTAGATAGCTAACACAAGAAAAAAAATTACATTGTTATCTTCTGCCAATTTTCTTGCAAGAGGGCTGGAGAATATTCGATCCCCTGGTTGAGAAGCTTCTTCAGTCTTCGGGGCTTTCGGCTCAGGAGTCCTGGAAGCCTCTTTCTCCTCCACCTTTGGCTCTGCAGGCTCAGGCTGAGCCTTCGGTTCAGAAGGGACTGCAGGTGCAGCTGAAGTTGAGGGTTTATAATCCTTAAACTTCTCAAGGTCACCCTCTTCTTCCACAGTTACAGCAATGATCTAAAAGGAACAGTAGGGGCCATAAATCAACCAAGACTATGTCAGCAAAATTTGTAGGCTGATACATTTGCAATAATCATATTAGTAAAATGAGAGTCAAAAATTGGTTGTTCTTTGATCAGTAAATTTTTACCTCACCAACTTTGATCTCTTTGGCACCATCTCCATGAATGATCTTGGCGAGATAGCCCTCTTCCATGCACTCCATCTCTACAGTGGCTTTATCCTAGTCAGCAGGAATGCATTCAAAGGATATTTAGCTTCTACTGCAGCTTAATAGAAGTAACTGCATAAACTAAAAATAAATCTAAACAATATATGACATGTAGCCTTACATATTAGAAAACTTACCGTCTCCACCTCACAGAGAACTTCACCAGGTGAGATCTTATCTCCTTCCTTCTTCAGCCACCTTGCAATGTTCCCCTATAGACAAAACAAGTGTAAGGTGTAATACTTCTTTTAGGGTGTTAAAGGTGTAACACCGATGCATGCAATTCAAGAAATACAGATAAGGAGCAATGCTATTCATTTTGTTGCATAACAGATACCTCAGTCATTGTAGGAGAGAGTGACGGCATCCCGATTTCCTGATGCGGTGGCAGGTCTGGAATAAGCAAATTGTGTCAATAATTAAGAGAGCTAACAGAGGACCTTACTTTACTTGTTCTGTATGGAACCATTGATTGGAGTTACACAGACAATTTTAACATAGTAACCAAAACAATGGGGAGATGTGGTGCGAGATTGAGATATACTTATTTTGAAGCAAATAACCTAAATGCTTAGATAACACATACAAAAAGCACTTCTGAAAATTCAACGGAGAAACAGATGTGGAGAAAAATATCCAAAAAGAAGTAGCAGAATAGAGGACCACATGCATGAAACAATGGGTACATGGGAAGACAGTATAAAGTAAAGCAAATAAATAGAACAAAAAGAAGAATGGAAAAAAAACATTGTACATAAGTGCAAAAAAGATCAACAAAAAACTGAGGAGCTGCTATGCGGTATCCTGTTTTTTTATTCAAAAACACAGGAGAACTGCGCTTCATTTCATTAAGAAGAGAGAAATATTTACAAAGAAAGGGTCAAGGAACCCCTCCCACCAAGAAAACTTGAAGCGTCACACATAAGTGAGGCCCAACCAACAAACCCACTGTCGGGATAAGTACCTGCACTGCTTGAGAAAGGTCTTGCTGAAGCCACCTGTCCACTGGAAAAAAAAAGAAACAGGAAAAAGAGGAGTATTACCAAGATGCAATGGAAATTAGAACTATTGTGGGGTCATTTCTGGTTAAAAAAAGCACTAAAGAGCGGAGAGGCATATCTCAGGGGCCTTACAGAAGATGTCAGTAATTTTTTGATGGTTTGTCTTAGCTCAATGTTCAAGTAGTGGTTCTCTAATTCAATATATTCCTACACAGCCATATAGGCTAACAATAGTATAGCAGAAAACAAAACATACCATGACAATGAACTGTTGAGACCAGTAATAATGGTTGGGATACAGTTGTTAGGTCCTCTTCTGCAAGCGTATTTTCCATTTAGTCCTCCTAGTGACACCTGAAAGATAAAATGACAAACTAGAAAATCAGGACATTGTCAAAATAAGGATTATTTTTCAAGAACATAACCTTGAAGGTCTCAAGATCTTTCCCAGGTTGCTTGCACCGAGGAAATCTGGCACCACCAATTCTTTTCTCAACACCTGCAGAAACCAAAAGCACAGGTGACAATGACTTAATGAGGAGATCTCATGGAGAACATGAACTTCTCACTGTAAAAATAAGTTGCCAGATGGCAAAAGCTGCTGCCTTGCTGTCTGCACTAGAAAATATGAAAGTAGTTAAACTAAGTTAACAGCACATGACGCCTTAATAAAGGAAAATGATCATATTGGCTCAAGAAGCCCAAACATGGTTGGTCGAAGGTACGTAATGGAGTGGGAGAGGTAAAAAAGATGAAAAAGCATAGTACTTGTGTTAAAATAGTTTCTTTGTACAGAGTTTAGTGTAAACAACTGATAATTTGCCTATATTAAGTAGAGTACAGTCCAGCAATACATAATTTATGAATGCCCCATATCCTTGTGAAACTGATAATATATGTAGGTGCAAAAACAAGAAGCATAGATGGTCCTCTTGGAGGATCCAGGAAAACTGATACATGTGAAAGTGAGTCGCAAAAGTTGTATTCTGAATTGATTGAATTGAGCATGCAAGGCGCCACATCAGTTTGAAGGATGATGATAATACAGGACTTATAAGAAGTTACCAACACCGCAGCAGAATTCCATAGATTACAAACAGAAGAGACAATTAAAGAAGAGAAATAAATAATGAGAACAGCAAATTAGTTATGTGAAAGGGCATGTCCAGTTTGGTTGAACAAACAAACAAACAGATTGCGCGCATATAATACTCCAGTAAATCAGTTGAGAGATACTAACTAGTCCAGGCAGCATGATGAGAAGAAAAAGAGAAAAAGGCTACTGGTATAGCACATACCAGCAGCAGCATTTCCGTTTGGCTTTGTGGGAAAGGAGGCAGAAGCAGCGGAGAAGTAGCGCATAAGAGCAGAACGGTCATAATCTTGAGCATTTTTATTTTGTAGAGTCCGCAGCTGCAGTACATGTGAGAAAGTCAGTGGGGAGTAATGCATAACAAGATAAGTGAAGTGTAGTACTGTAGTAAGAAACAGGTGGATGGCTGCGGCTGAACTGAATCTATGTGCAGTATGAATTAGATTGGAAATCTGAAAGCAATCTGGCGATGTGTCCGATCGAGGCGGCATGGAATTGGAACGGCACAAGCGACAGATCGGAACAAGACACGTTGGGATGATACATGATAGCCGCCGGCCGAATGCTCCGCAGACATGGCTGCGCAGAAACAAGAGAGAGAGGAAGGAACCTTGCGGGAGTGGCGGAGGAGGAGGTGCGCGGCGGACATGGCTGGCGAAGGGGCAATGGAGGTCGGTGGCGGCTGGCTAGGGTTTGTGTTCTCCTCCTCGCGGACGATCGGGTTCGGGGTCGGCAGCTGGGACGTGGAGGGACGACTACTTGGCCCGAATTAGCACTCATCATCATGTTTTTAGACTTGACTTGCCTACATCCTCACCTCACTATTTTTTTGATTTTCTTAATTATTTTATTAAAATATATTTTTTCTAAAAATCATTTTAAATATTTACAAATCTAAACACCTCACGCTCTTTGAGAAAACTTTTTTTATGTAGCAGATGGTCGTTGTTCCGTCTAAATGCCGCCTACCGAATGGAGGATGTTTTTGTAGGCGCTCTTTTACCACCCTTCCAGAAGTATCTTTTTTTTTTGGAGGGAGCCGCTCTAAACACAGTCAGCGAAGGTCGCCTGGTATTTTTGCAAGCGACCTGCAAAACATCGATGAGAGCGGTCTAGATTTTTCTGTTCTACTAAGCAAATTTGTTAGTAGCCCCTCCTAGAAAAAACACCCTCTGAGAGAACGGCAAGGGGTCACCTGCGATTTTACCACCCCCTCGGTTGGCGGTTGTTAGTTGGAGCCAACAGTTATCTATCATGTTATAAAAAAGTTCTCTAGGAGGACGTCTTTTAAAGCCTCTTTTAGAAAACGCTCTCCCAAAGAAAGATCATGAGGTGTTCTAAATCTGTAACTTTTTGAAACAAATAATATTTTAATAAAAATTTGCCTCAACTTCTTGGTTGATTCCTGCTACCCAATCTCCTGGTACTCAACTTTATTCAAAAACTCATATGATGCGATATATTTTAGGACAACGAATTTATAAAAAAACTTATCCAGATTAGTTATCCACATGTTCTATTTGGATTGAATTTTTTGGAACGTATAATAATCTAGGTTGATTTTTTTTGAAACGGATGAAGTCTCCTCTTCCTCTCTGGCCTTAGGGCTTTATTCTTTACCCAGAGTTAGGAAGATAGCTGCTCCGCACGGAAAACGGAGCGGTTCATTAACGCGTGATTAATTAAGTATTAGTTATTTTTTTTTCAAAAATGAATTAATTTGATTTTTTAAACAACTTTTGTATAGAAACTTTGTAGAAAAGTGTGCGCGCGAAAAATGAGAAAGAGGGGTTGGGAAGAAGCTGAAATGAACGCAGCCTTAGAGAGTCTTGGTTACCAACACACAGCACAAATTAAACTACCAGATGAATCACATCAAACCAAACCACCACATGGTATTGACCTCTTTCATCACGCATGCTGGGAAACAAAACAAAAAGGATGCTACTTACTCCAGTATTGATTGATCCATTGGTCGACTCCAAAGAATAATATTATCATCATGGTATATGAACATTACAGTATGTATAACAACACTCTACGCAGTCAAAAGCTTTCTTCTTTCTTACACTAGAATATCCAGACAGATCTTGACCTCTCCCTCTCTTCTATCCTTCTCCAAAATTATGAAGAAAAAAAATGATAATAATACAATGACAAAAAAGGGTGGGGGCGGGGGTGAATTCCCATTTCTCTGCGTCTTCAATGAATTATAATATGGGGGCAGGGCTGGGCTGGGCTGGGGTGGATTATCTGTACAATGGTGTCCACATGCTCTCTGCTTCTCACATGTAAAAAAGGACACCCGACTCTTTCTCCCCTTCTCTCTAAACCCTTAATAACCAACAATACCTACAAAATCTCCAAAAAAAACCAACTGTGTACGAGTACAGGCGGGCACACCTCGCTTTACTCCCCCATCCCACAACTTTGTGCAAGATAGGAGATATCCATTTCACTTGTGGCATTCCCTTCATTTACTGTAAAACATTTCCTCTCTCTTTTTCCCTCCCTCCCTCCCTCCTCTAGGGGGTTTGCTGAGAGGATCATGGTTTTTTACCCAGGTCGTTTCTCTGAAATCATGGGAGCAGTCGCAGCATATCAGAGCTCGACCTCATGAAGATCCTCTGTCAAACTGTTGAACTGAACAGATGAGTTGCTGTTGGAACGACTATGCGGCTGCTTCCCAGGCATGAGGGGCGATGGCATGGTCTGCCGGTCAGGTGATCTAGCACCTGCCACAGCATTAATTTGTTCAGAGTAAGTTCCACTCCACGATGCTGCTCGTGATCTTGAGAATGAACTGCTGTTACTTCCTGATGACAACCCGGATCCATGGTTCGGGGTAGTGATGTTATCCATGCTCGGATACCGCTGAATGGTAGGCACCATCGGTGGTGCTGAAAATTGTGTTGCTGGTGGGGGTGAAGAAAATGACGTTTCAGCTGGGGGTGAGGATGAACGCTCATCTGGACGGAAGGTTTCACCATGTGATTCCGCTGTTTGGTTAGGCATCTGCTCTGCAGCAACAACAGCTGCAGTGGGCACAAAGAATTTGGCCCCACTGGGTGGTGTCACAGATGCAACAGCTGGCTTGTTATAGGATGGGACTGCTCCTCCTCCTCCACCCTTGTTGAATGTGTCCACATATCTAAAAATAAACATAACTTTCCCCTGGTTAATATTTTTACAGAAATATAGAGAAAGACGAGCAAATGGCAGAATTATTAGATTACCTGGACCGGACACCCATCCGTCCACGGGCAGAAAACTGGTTCTGACTTGGCGGAATTGGTGGCATTCCCGAACCATGCTCTGAAGAAGTTGAAGATTTCCCTTCCATGAATCCATTGGGAGTATGACTTGCACTCATGGGGCCATTTAATTTATAGTCTACCACACCATTCTGGAATGAGGGTTTTGATGGAGGTGGAGGGAGAGGAGGCTCCTCGGCAGGAATCTCAGCACCTTCCTCCACCCACCGCTTCAGCTTTTCGTCATAGTAAAACTTGTTTTGTTGCCCTAATTTAGCCTTCAAGACATAGGAAGGATCTCAGTATTAGCTTTACTATGTGGAAGAGAAACTGGATAAAGTGGAGGAGTGGCTCCAATTCAATAGCTCAGTTAAGTACCTGCCGGTGGGATTTTGAAACAAATCCCATTGTCTTCTGTAGTGTGGAGCCTAACCAACCAAAGCGTGAACTACCAGATCCTGGAGCAGTACTCTGTGTGCTGTCCGATCCAGCACCCTGTTATTTTTCAAACAAACGGAAGAATTAGATTTTTATCACTCCGCATTCACTAATCAGAACCTGCTGCCTTTCTAAGTGTCTACCTCAGCCGAGGGCATAATTACCTGTTTCGGGGTTCTGCCGAAGTCCGGTTCAGAAACACTTCTGTTGTGTGCAATCTTCCTGCCACTATCTGCCATCTCACTCATAGACTGCACTGATGCAGATGGCATTAACGATGACATGGTCATTACTGATTGGCTATTTGCAAACTTTGTAGCCCCAGGTGCAGTGTAACTCTCCCTATCACTAACAGCACCCTGTGGCAATGGCGGAAGTGGAGCAGAAGGTGTACCCATCATGCGCGATATAGATTTATCGAGCGAGGTGATAATCTTTCCAACTAATTTTGCAGGGGCAAGGTTTGTGCCATATCCACCCTAAACAATAGCAATCAACACAAGTGCATTAATCGAGGGAGAAATTCAGCTACAATGCAAAACAAGTTGTAAGGATTTACCTGCTGGTGAGTGCGTATCCTGTCCTCCAGGGTGGAAAATAATTGCTTCCATGCTTCCAATTCTGGTGCACGGCCAGAGGCTTTCAGCACCTTCATAGATGCTTGACAGTACCTTTTAGGAGATTCAAATCGGTCATAATGTGAAAGCAGGAGTCTAGGTATAGCATTGAAATCATTTGCTGGTCATGCACAAATCAACAACATACCTCAAAGAATCAGCAACCCTTCCCACTTCCGCAAGCATGTATGCATATATCAGCTTATATGGCTGAAAGGGTAGCAGGATATACTGAGAATTACCAAGCACCTTCGCATATTCATATATCTCTGTCCTCTGTTATTGCATTTCAAAATATTAGTTCAGAACAGTGGATGGCAGAGTGAAAAAAAATGAAGCGACAGGTTAAGGGTTACACACAATCTTGCATTTCCAGTCTATGTATATATGCAATAATTGCTTATAATACACTGTACGGTATGCTTGCATTAACTAATCATTAAAAAGCAAAAGATAAAGAGCTTCGAGGGAAAATTGGACTAAGATTCAATATATTTACAGGTAATGGCTAGCAGTAATATACCTGAATGGCTTCAGGGCTGGCAAAAGTTCGAGGGCATTTCAGGTGGTCTGCACCAAGGAGACATAACCTAGCACTTTCAGAGTACGAGTCAATATTTAACTCAGCAACTAAATAGCACGAATGTGCAGCTGCAACCTGTATCAAAAGGCATATAAGGTACTTTGACCACAAAAAAAAGTTTAAATCTGCAAATACATATCATACAGACCTCATTTTTCTCTTTCCAAAGGCAATCTCCAAGATGGGTAATAACTAGGTCGTCACCTTTTGTCCTATTTGCAGTTATGATAGCCAAATTCTCCTCCCAGTCATCCAACATGCCATTAGGACTAGGCTGTGTGACAAAAACAATGAATTATAAAGTGAGCCACTATTTAAACAGAAAGCCAATAATGAGGTGGTAGAATAGTAGAATGCATTATCAATGGAGCAAAACATTTTTTTCAAGAAGAAAAATTAAAGCACCATGACACTACAGTAACAAAGAAATGAAAAGCCATTATTGTACAACAATATGGGACAGGCAAGTGCTATGAAAAGTTAAGAACAATTATTACTATTGCTTCTAACTACAGAATAATCCTATGACCAATGTATCACGCATCTAGGAAGTGAAAAATAATTAACTATGTATTACCTCCATAGGCTGTTGAGAACCATAGTTGCTACTAATGTTGTTGTCTGCATTAAAAACATCTGCAGGTTGTCCAGCAATGAGAAGGCACAGTGTTCGCAAAGGTGACCCAGATAGAAAATGGCAGTGGGCCATTTTCTTCACAGTATCGACATAAAACTGCACCACCGGTGGAAAAAAAAGATAAATAAAAATAAATTAAGGAAAAGAAACCTCATTGAAAATCAAGCAAACTATTCAAATGCAAACAAGAGAAGGCTATATTAAGTCAAACAAACCTTATCACCAAGTTGCAAAGCAAGTATAATTGCAGGCCCCCACAGTTGACCTTCTTGGGCACACTGAAGGGCCTCTTTTCTTCTCCCAGAAACTAGAAGATTTTGGACCTCTTGTGCAACAGCCTACAAGCAAAGTAGCTGCCTCAACTGCGGACATTTAGGATTAGCTAAATTTCACGTCCATATAATATAAATGGCAATCACCTGCATCTGATTTTCAGAGGGAATATTCTTCATGCAATGGACATGGGATCCGAAATCGCCCATTTGAAAGCTACTTCTCTTACAAGATGAAAAAAGCTTAGTTACTGCCATTTCTGGACCATCTGTGTCCTATTATTGAGAATTCAAATGAGAGTCAGAGATACAAAGGTGAAAGAACAAACAATGAAACAAGTACTCAAATTATCACACACGATGAGCTAAAAGATAAACTGTTAATTCAGACATGTTCATCATATTAAAAGGTATTAAAAGCTTGCCCTCTACGCCGTTATTACACACTAAGAGTTGATTAAGTGGAGCATTCATTATATCAGCCTCTGTTTTGGTAAATACAAGTATAGATGCAACAAAAAAGAGCATGAGAGGCAGAAAATACCTCATGTGATGGGTCAGAAGCAAAAGGTGAACGCAGTTTCCCATAGTTGTGGCATAGTATCTTCAGCAAAGAAATAAGCAACTTGCGAGGATCACCCCTCTGGAATTCACTAGTCGATGATTCATACAGTGCAATCATGTCATCAAGCCATTTGTTCACATCCTTTGATGCAGCACTTCCCCCAACAAGAGGGCCAGGAACAGGTTGACGACATAAAGCATGGAAGTAACTAAGCACGCTACCGTTACTGGCGCTTAAAGCATCAGCTTTGTCCGTGACCACCTCTGATAAATTAAGAACTGATACCGTGCCACTAGAATTCCCCTAGAATTGCAAAATTAAAATAGAATATTTTAGTTACTTTAACATATACCATAATTTTGTTTGATGACTAAAAGTATCACACAAGGAACTCTTAGTATACCTGATTTCCAGTGTCATAATTTGTGGCCATTGAGTTGGTTTCTTTCATAAGTATAAGCTTCCCTCCAAACCCAAAAGCAACCAGAGCGTGTGGTGGACGTCCAGCTGATGACCTCTCTTCATGTGGGGACTGCCCAAATTGCAAGTGTGAAGCATTTGGACCAAGAAATTGTTGCTGAGAGAAATTCTTGGAGTTATCAGCACTGAGATAACTGTTTGACAAAGGCACTTGGGGGTTTGCATGGGCTTGATTATGGCTTCCATACATGCTCTCCATTGGAGCGAAGCCTTGACTATTTGCAACATTGTTGGCATCACCATAACCCTGGTTTGAAGAAGTCTCAAACCCCATGTAACTAGACTGGTGGCCTGTAGAAGGTAGGGATCCCGTGTAACCAGCCTGTTGACCTGAGTAAGGTTCAAATACCTTGAAATTAGTTTGAAGGCCTGTAGAAGCTTCAAATCCCTTGTAACCAGACTGCTGAACTGTGGAAGGACTGAATCCCTTGTAACCACCCTGGTTATGTGTGGATGGCTCAAATGCCTTGTAATCACCCTGGTGATTTGTGGAAGGCTCAAACCCCTTGTAACCACCCTGGTGGTGATCAGTGGAAGGTTCAAATGGCTTGTAACTGCTTTGGTTACCTGCTGATGGTTCAAATAACTTATGACTTGTCTGGTGGCCTGTAGAAGGTTCAAACCCCTTGTAACCAGCCTGCTGACCTGTGAAAGGTTCGAAGCCCTTGTAACCGGTTTGTTGACCACCACTTGCGCTGTAGCCACCCTGCGTACTTGACGATTCTAAGTTCACGTTGCCATAATGGCTTGTAGCGGTTTCAGCTGTGTTAAAACTAACTTGACTATTTGTAGAGGAATTGAAAGATTCAGAAATAGCATGCTGACCAGGGCTCTGGAAACTATCTGGCAGACTAGCTGTTGCACTTTCAGGTTGCATAGAGTTACTAAATGAATTTGTCTGCCACTGGCTCTGATAACTATAGCTGTTAGAGAAAGAGTTATGTTGGGCCACCTGATTGTGGGCAGGAAGATCTTCGGTTTGTTTGACGCTATAATTTGTCTCAGCAGAAGAGGCAACAACACCATTGTTTGCTCCATCCTGAACAGCACTAGCTGTCACTGCCTGCTGGTACGACTCAAGCGATTGCCACTGCTGTGTGTTGGTATCAAAGTACCAGCCTGGGTACTCCGCGTAAAATACCATGTTTGGTGGGTACTCCGAGGTGCCACCCTGTCCCCATGTCGATACACTCCCTGTCGTGGTACCCTCCTCCGCAATTGTCTCTAGCGATGACTGTGTTGGATTGTGCATGTAAGAAGCCGCAAGCTGCTGCTGCTGGATATTCTCAGTGTTGTTGTCCACCTGGGTGGCGTTACCGTGCGTATCAGAATTGTCAACTTGGTACCACTGCTGTGTCGCCTCGTCGTATTTCCACCCAGGATAAATGCTCTCCAGAAACTTGGGATCTGTGGAGTTGAAAGCACCACTTCCGCTCTGCTCCAACTGCTGCTGCTGGGTATCAGCGTTCTGATCGGAGGTAGCACCGAAAAAATCCTGATCTGTCACCTCGGCAGCCAAGCTCTGGCTCCCGCCGAAGATCCCGTGATCTGATGCCCCCACGCTCCCAATGACGGAGGTCTGGAAGCTCTGGTTCCCAGCCATGCTCCCGAGAAATCCCTCATCAGCGGCGCCTCCAGACAGATCACTGAAGGGATCAGCCCCATCGTCGGCGGCGCCTCCAAATGAAGCCCACTGGACCTGCTTGACCGTTGTGTGGACGGCGCCCTTCCCCAACTCCGGTGAGGCAGCCTCCGGCGGGGCCTCGACGGCAGGAGGCGCCGGGGAAGGGTCTGTGTTTTGGTCGGCGAGGCTGAGGCCGGAAAGAGCTGGAAGCAAGGCCGCCTGTTGGGCGTCGTCGGTGGGAACAGGGACAGGGACAGGAAGAGTAGCAGGGGCGGGGGAGAGGTCGTCGTCGTCGTCGACGAGCTTGTCGAAGAAGTCGGCGTCGGTCTGGTCGTCGGCGACGAAGGGGTCGGCCATGTCGGCGTGGAATCGCGGAGGGGATCGGGGAGATCTCGGGAGGGCGGGGCGGAGAGGAGGGTGGATCTAGGGTTTGGGCGGGGGAGAAATGGCGCCGGGGGAGGGGGAGGGGGAGGCGGAGGTGGAGGCTTACCGGCGGGGAGCTGGATCGGGAGGGAAGGTTGCTCACCACCGCACCCGACGTCGCATCGCCATCGCCATCTTCTTCTTCTCTTTGTTGTCGAGATCGCTCAGTTTTTTCCCCTTCCCTCCTCGCTTGATGTCTCTCTCCTCTCCCTCCCCCCTGTTTTCTTTTCCTCACCTTATTTTCCTTTGTCTTGGAATTTTATTTACATGTATACAAGGCATTTTATCTCCTATTTTTTGAAAATTCACTTAATATAAATATTGTCATGGTACGTCTATCATGGAGACTTAATAGCAACCACCTTTTTTATTTATGTAAATCTCATGGTAACCGCTTTCCCACACAACAATTACTAACCAATAAGTCGTTACGTCTATGGTTATCAGCAACTTTGTTTGTACATTGTGAGAGATGTGGTCTTCTATTACTTTTATACTTTCCGGATTTAATTAATTTTTTATAAGATGTTGGGTAAGGAAACAATCCGATTAAAAAAACACACTTATCATTTTGCCTTTATTATACATTATTCATTTCCCCTCTTTCCAGTTTCGTCTCTTCTATTTCTACATGTTTATCCCTCATTTTCCATTTTGATATTCCCAATGGTTTGTTTGACCTCAATAAACGATACTTATATAGTCTCTACGTCACAAACTATAGTAACTTTTGTCTATGTGTAGTTAGAAATTGCTATATTTTGAAACGGAGATAGTAGCATGTACATAGCCATTACAATACATGTCTTAATATTATATCTAGATTTAAGTGGCATCGCCTATTGATATATGATTGTTTGATGCTCAAGGTCCACACTGGGAGCAAGTGCAATAATAAAGCCAACTGTTGACTATAGTTTAAGTCCATATTAGTATAGTAGCTAGCATCGGGAGAATGGGAATAACGATCTTTTATATGATATGGAAAGCGAAGAGAATAGACTGCTACATACAAAGTTGGTTATTCGTAGATTTTTACCTTATTGGAAAATAGGATCTGCACAATAGTTATCTGTTACAAATTTATTTAGGCACACCACTATCTATGCTCCGTAGCTAATACTAGAAGACGACAAATTATTGTTTCTCTTTTTGCATGCTATAGCCTAGCTATAAATCTACAATCGACTACACCCTCTTTTGTTCTCGATGACCCTCTTTTGTTCTCAATGCTCCAATTAGGATTGTATTGACGTGGATCTCCTTGTATCCTATTGAGTCATCTCTACTGTACTTGCTCTTAGCATATACATAGGCATCAGAATCCGACTCAAACGTAAGTTAGGAAAAAAAATGGATACGGGTGGTTAGGGAATTTCAAAAATCTGACTAAATTTTGTCTTAGACGAATACAATTTATGACCGAATGGAGTATATGTAAGCTATCTATTACATCTGATCAGCAGATGTCTTTTTCTCCTATACCAGACCATGAAATTCTTCATGCCATAACACATATGTCACAACCTCATAGGAATCATTTGAGATCCAAATGGAATAACTGCAGAGATAAATCAGTATACCAACAGAACACGATGTTTCAAATATAAACTGTTCAAAAGAAAGGTGGACTTTTCACGAAGAGAAATGTTCTCATCAAACATGACATTAACCCATGTCAAAAAACATGATACTAACATTACTTCCGCAAAAAACCTAAAAGGGGATACTTTTACAACTGAGTGAGAATATAGACAGCATTTATAGCATTATAGTACACTTTTTCTGCCAATTATAAAACCTACTACAAGAAAGTAGATGAAGAAAAAATGCATGTTCTGCACCATCCCATGATATCAAATTCGTCTACGGTTATCGGTCCTTGGTTTCTTGGATGCAACTTTAGCACTGGAATTGTCGCTGCTGGATTGTATCTGAAAATTTTAAAATGGAACCTTTAGCTTATCCACAAATGTACATATTGCAATGAATATGATAATACACATAACACAGATACTCTTACCTTATCAAGCTTCTCCCTGACTAGGTTTACTGTTGCATTCATCGACTTGGATGGAAAATAATCCTACAGAGAAGTATTTTCTCCACAAATTGGTAAAAGTACTAAGTTCAATAATATGGCAGGATATACAAAATTCCAAATTATTGCAGAATTTTCCTTTCCAGGTACTATGCATGACCCAATGCATTAATTCCCCTGTTTCTTTTTTTTTTCTGAAAAGAAAGTTGGCTTACACCATTATATGCTCTGCTAATTTAATGTCATACTTTTCTCAAACATTATATTACTTTGTTGTACCGCATACCTTATTAGAGGATACATGACTGAAACGAGGATCTTCAAATTGAGAAGCATGAAGTGTTTTTGTGTATTCCCTGAAGATGGCAAAACGGAACTTCAGAAGATAAGTCATATACAGTGTTTACCCTTTTAATCAGAGAAGAGTCAGATGGGCTTTTGGGTTAGCATCTTAGTTCCACACCATCCAATATTACTTATAACAGTTTGAAAAGATTATATAAAAGGCGAGAGTATGTAATTGTATCATAATGAAGTCCATTCCTTAAAATGAACCAAATCTTGGTTGATACATGGTAGTGCTGAGTCTGAAATATACAAACTGATGCACAAAAGCTAAAAAGCAAACCAAACACAAAACTAGAAGAAGTATATCAGTCTTCTGATTAAGGAATAAGGATTGCCGATTTTTCTTTCAACATTATTGTGCCAAGATCTCAGTTTTGTTCAGCAAACCCACTAAAGCTGCTAAGCTATCCCTAAAGATTGTGTATCCATCTTCAAATATTCAAACCAGATGTCATATATCAATAAAGATAAAGATATGATATGAGGGTCACTTCCAAGTCCAAACAGTATGGTTAACAGGGATAGAATTTAGTTGAAGACTGGGATGATCAATGAGTAACTGATGGCCAACTTTCTCCTTAGCAATGTTTACACACACACACACGCACACACAAACTGATAGCAGTACGCAATATGCTAACCTTTTATTAGAGCTCATCTGACGGTGTGAGTTCGCAGCAGATGATCCCTGACCTGGAGAATGATGAGATAGCCCTTCAGGTCTTCCCGAAGATGCTGGAGAAATGAAAGCAAACATTTAGATCTAACTGTCCAAGCAAGATAAACTAGCAACGCGTAGTCGTAGAAAAAAAATGGTTACATATTGAAATAACGAAGGCTAAACAGCATAGAATCAGGGGGAAAAGAAGAACATGGAAGCACACACACATTTCATTCGGCCAAGAACTTCCTTTCTCCTGACTTCCAGTTTCTCCTTAGTGTCCAAAAGACTCTCAAACTGAGGGGCATATGACACCTGCAGCCGGTTGCCAAGAAATACAGACTCATCCAATTTCCTCTTTGCAAACCTGCAACATCAATGCCGTTTCTTGCTTTCATTGAGAAAATAAATAAATTTGCGATTTGGCAAATAGTAGGTCCAGATTTGTTCCCAATTGCTAACAAACTAAACCAAAGCTGTAATCCCAAGCACACTGCTCAAAACTGGGATAAAAAAGGGAGAGAAATTTTGTATTAGGAAAGACTAGCAAATACATTTAATAGTTGGAATTGATGGTGGCTAGTAACATTTTTGAGTCATTGTGTGAAGTGGAAAAAGGACTGAGAAAGAAAGTAGTAATTTGGTTACTCACCTGGCATTGCTGACGTGCGAGAACTTGATGAAGAAAACGTCGGTGTAGGGGTCACAGTCCTCGGCATCCATGGGCGTGCACCTGAATAAGCAAGCATTCAGGTATGGGATAGGTGGTAGGAGGAAGAAAAGAAAAAGAAGAGACAGACTCGTCTAGTGGGCCGTAGGTGGCGAAGAGATTGGCGAGGTCATCGCCGCAGCCGAGAGACGGCACGTTCCGCACGATGAGGAACCTGAATCATCAAGAGCAAGTGAGGAATTCGATGTGTTGGAAGAGGAGAGGGAGAGGTAGGGTTTGTGATGCGCGCACTTGGACTCGTCGCAGACCGTGTAGACGCGCACGGCGGCCGCCTCCCGCGGCATCCTCCCCCACCCCCGACGCGGTGGCCTCCCGCTCCAGGCGAAAGGGGAGAGGAGATGAAGAGCGAAGAGCAATTGCACAAAACACTACTCCTTACTAGTATATATGAGTAAAATAATGATTGTTAATTTTAGGAAACATAATTTTCGTGCTTCCTGTGGTATTTATTAGCACTCTTAAAATTTTATGCTATCGTTTCAAATTTATTCATCTTTCTGCTACAGATGATATTTACTCTGAAATGCAACTCAATTAAATTACAAAATTCTCTCTATCTAACCTGTCGCATCTCTGACTCCAGGCGTTCATCCAAATACAAACTCAGATTGCATACTGTCTTATATAAGCATATCCATTTGAAGAATTTGTAATCACTTCATCAGATCTGATTAAAAAAATTGAATCAACTTTAACGCTCTGAAGCACATAAAGACTCGCACCCATTACACTTAAAAAAACATAATTTGATTAATTGCAGGGAAGGTCGACACAATATTATATGTCCATTTCACATCATGGACAATGCAACAGAGAATGTCATATGATGCAAAACACTACAAAATGTCATGTTGCTGCTGCAGCACCAGCGGCACATTTACATCTCTTCAAGACTGATAAAAAACATACGTATTATTTTCTTTCCCCTCCGCAAACAAAAGTAGTATCCACCCATATCTTCAGAATCTCTTCATTGATAAAAACTACAGGAAATGAAGCTGCGTTTGGACGGTCAGATAGGGACACCATAGTTCACAATCTTCGAGAGGGTGTTGTTAAGTACTCTCTTCTCCTTCTTCACCTGAGAAGCTAGACCAGATATCTGCAATAAAAAAATAACCTTGCTATAAATTAACATTACAGAACTCCCATCTTCAAAATACTATCTTCTCTTAATTTAAAACTGGTTTATGATAAAATAATGTAATGCTGCAATTATCAGATATGAAACCATGAATAATAATTTCTGCACACTAGTTATAAAATCGATGCCGACAATGACTGAATAAAACTTCTATACCCTTTCCTTTTGGCAAAGAAATTAGCCAACAGATTTGCACAACATGAAAAAAAAAACAAATTGCAGTGACAGCTTCAACATCACCTAATCGTTTCAGTAAACATCATAGTGTTCAGATACCAGAAAAATATGCTGACCTCTGATCGAAACTCAGATGCATGTGCTCTGGGAAGCTGATCGAGAATGCTCTTGAGACCTAATAGGACACGGCTCATTATATGACAAATTCAAGATGGGCAATTTCAGCTCTAAAAAAATCATATTGACATGGAAAAAGGAGATAGCGCAAGAAATTGTTACACACCTACTGCTTGCTTTTCAATATCACTTATTTGGTTCAGCTCACTTTGAATGGCACGTCCTTCTTCCCTGAAACAAGTAGACAGCAAGTCCAAACACTGTATTAGATAAGGGAAGACAAAAAATAAATGGTATAATGTTTTAAAAAACAGGCTTGCCTGAGTGTATTCCATCCTTTCTGAAATCTTTTTTCAGCAGTTGCTGCTCTATCCTGGAATGCGTATGCAATAAATCAGACGTAAAGAATATTTGAACTTGAAATGGCCAATTTGATAACAAATGTTTCAGTTTTCAACAAAATAAAGAAATATACCAGCAACTTTTGGCTTTCATTGGACACAAGATTGACAGTTTGTCTCATGTGATTCACCTCAGCTTGGATGCCAGAAAGTAGGGTCTGCAATTTGGATACTTATGTAATACAATCAACATAAGTTGTATTCATTCTAAAGAAAATCAACCCTGCATATATTTTTTTAAAGAATGTAGGTAGCATGCATGAATTTCATTAAAGTATTTTTTATGCTGGTTTTAGACGAATTCATGTTCTGCTCTGTTTCAGAACAAAGAATTGTATCACAACATGTTCATGACAGTAATAATCAGCACTAAAGCATTACATCTGATAGGTGTGAACTGTGAAGCTAGTCAGCGAGTAGTAAGGAGGTGACAATCTGTAAACAAGAAGGTGTATGCAACTTTCGAGACATGGAGGTAGGCAGGTAGCAAGTAGCAATGTCAAGAATTCATAAAAATGTTATAGCTAGACAGGCAGTCAGTGCTTACCTCCTTGCTTACAAATATGCGCCGCACCCGTTGGATCAGGTATCTCCTTGGCCCTGCAACGAATTTGACCACACTAAAGTTAGTGATAATAAGAAAAGGCTCAGCATTTTAGCTTCTTGAAACAATCATAGACCAAACTTCAATTTCATCAACATCCTTGTCGCACCAGATGCTAGGCAACTAGATCTACAGTATAGAGGCTGATAATTTGAAACTGAACTTCACAACACTCTTATGGAATTAATGAAATCCAATTATTAGAATAATGTGATGATTACAATAAGGCAGGTTGAAATGAATCTGCTTGTGATGTCTAAGTTGGATCTAATCAATTAGCTCAAGGAGGTCTCAGTACATTTCAATCAACTGTAAGTAGAATGATAAGAAATCAATTCCAATAGCATATCTTTGCTCCTTTTTAACATATGGTACCGACATGTACCCTCTTCATATCATCTAAAGTGCACCATGTGTAAAGCATTCCAGAAGCAGGTATTTTTTTTGTGAATGTAACAAATAAGAAGCAAGCCACCGAGCAAAGTCTAGTAGAAGCAGCTGAAGCTTATCCAGTATAGCACCACAAAGCAAATGACTTCCAGGAGATGGTATTTACTTTTGAACAGCACGATTCCAGCAATTGCTGTGGAGCCTGCAGCAATTCCCGGATGCTCGATGGCCATGATGGCACCCTCTGCAAACACGGTAACTGAAAACTCAATAATTGATCGAACATCAAAAGCACGGAACCATGTTAGACAACACGATCTATAAGTAATCGAAAATCAATCATTAGACATAATAAAACAGACCAACATTACAAATCAATCTGTAAATTTCTGGGTTTTGGGTTACGGAAGTAACAGGAAAAGGCACCTTTGATCTTGCCGAACACCACCTGCTCGTGAGCCGTGTACTCCTTCTTTATCCATTCCAGCTCCTCCTAACATTAGAGATTAGAGGGGGAAAGGCCAAAGAATTCGAGCTTTAGCAAATTTGCTGAGATCGGAGCGAGTGGAGAATGGGGGGCAAGAAGGCGGTACCTTTGCGATGAGCGTGAGGCCGGGGAATGCGGCGAGGGCGTTGGCCTTGGCCGAGGAGGCAGCTTCTGCGGCGGCGATGGCGGTTGACTGAGAGTGGGCGATGGCGGTGTCCATGGCAGCTCTAGCGGCGGCGGCTATATCGGCGCCGAAGGCCTCGCCACGGCGGGTGAAGTCCGCGGCCGCAGCCGCAGCGGAGGCGGCAGAGGAGGCAACCATGGAGGAGATGGAGCCGCTCTCCGGGTGCGGCGGCGGCGGTGAATCGCCGGTGGTCGCGGGCCCGTCGGTCATGGTGGTGCGGGTTTCTCGTGTGAATCCAATGTGCCGAATCAAAATCTACCAAGAACTTTTGCGTAGTGCTTACAACGCGCTTTCTGAATTTGAACACGTATTTTGGTTACACGTATTCTGTGTAAGTCTTTTTTCTTACCTCTTCTTTTCTTTTGCTGAATTCTACATATAGCTCCACAAGGTTGAGTACACACGTTGCGAATGCTAAGCTAGAAAATACTACCTCCGTCCCCTCCGTCCCAAAATAACTAGAATTCTAAGTTGTTTAGTAAATATTAAGGTTTGAGAAAAAAAACTATAGTACCACTCACTAAATGGTGTATAGGTAAAAGTGAAAGGATAGTTAAGGATAGAATAAAGAAAAAAATGAATGAGAAGTGATTAATGAGATTAGTACTGATAATTATTTTAGGGTAAATTTGAATCCTAAAAATACAATTATTATGAGCGGAGGTAATAATAAAGAAGGCTTTGGCCTAATATGAAATATTCATACAGGAGTAGTACGTAGTAATTTGTTGCCTCTAACTATATATTCAAGTATTCGTTACGACACTCGCTTTAAGCGTCACACATAGTGTTGCAAAGGAAAATTGATAAAGTATATGTGGTAGGAAGATCTTAGAAACAAGAGTAACCGCAACAGCTTCACTTGTCGATGTCTTCATCCAAAATTCCCTTCTTAAATCATTGGAGTAACTTCAAGCAGCTGGTCCTAAAACTGTCATCCCTATCACATCATCTCTGAGAACATATATAATTGTATGTGCTCTATTTGGAGTTTTGGACTACGCAATGCTGTTATCGTAACTAAAATAGCTAAGCATCAGTAATGCCATTTAGGTCTCAACTCTTCTTCTTCCTCGGTCAACTCCTGGTATCTGTACCATTGCGATGCTTCTTTACCAACAGGCAATGGAGGTCGGACAAAAATTTCCACCGGCTTGGGAACGTGTACTCCCAAATGCAGTTCGCCACTTCCATTGTCTTCTTCCTCAGCACTCTCATCTGGGTTGCTTGATGGCACACCAAGTGGCTCAACCGCAATCCACCCGAGCCCAGAAATTGCAATGTCACAAGCAGGTCTGCACAACGAAGATATCCTCAAATGTCAGTAACATATGAAAGCGGATGCTTGGAGATAACACACACCATATTCTTCATGAAACATGAGATCTGAATTACCCAACCATTAACTGTCTGATCCTAAACCCCCCTGGTACTTGTCTTTACAAGTTGCATCTTGCAAAGAGTTACCTATCAGACTCTTCGTATTTTATCTGCAACTCACGAACACCCTGCAGACCAACCCATCCTTCAGCCTTCTCTTTGCCAGCTGGGGGAGTCAATGTAACTCCAACTTCTCTCTGGAAAGGTGGAATAGACAACTCGTAAAAAAAACATTTTGAACCCCGCCCTGATCAGCAGAACACATACTATTATTATTTACCTGATTCACCTAGCACACAGAACAGAAGCTGGTTTAATTAGCGGCTATTTTACATGTTATGGTCTTCAGTTTTCTTAGATGAACAGAAATATAGAAATCATGAACTACGGTAAATAGAAGCAGTTATTATACCATCCATAGAGATTTCAAGCGAGCATCAGTGTGGAAGGCATGGAAGTTATATGAGCATATATATTTGAAGGAAGAGGCGTGTATGCGGGCTGCAAATACTAATCTAAATATGATAGAATTTCGAGAACAAACCATTTTGCCAGTAGCTTGATGCTTTCTAAGTAGCACAACCTAGCAACAAATGATTAGCTGCGTACTGTTGTCTGATTAGCAAACACAGGTGTACCTCATAAAATTCATCTGCTTCTGCGGTTGGGACCATATTAATCTTTAGCTTCTTGGGTCCATAGAACGTCAGTCGTGTGCGTGGAAGAGCCTAGATTGATTGATTGATTGACAATCAGTGGTAACTACTAAAGAATGGAAAAAATAGAGGTGGTAGAAAACTTTTGGAATTGAAATTGGGCACAACTAGGCACCTTGACAACATCAATACGGACTAGTCCACCCCAGAATAATGAATTCCCACTCAACCCAACATCTGTATCATTAGCCTGAACATAACATTATATTCTGAAGAAAAGATTAGCGTGCATGTTTTGAGAAAGAAACATGTGTGCCACTGAATAAAAATACATACAGGAAAACACCGCGCCCTTAGACGACTTTGTGGTGCAAGAGAAGGAAGATCATCAGCATGGATAACTGCTGCTTGCCGGTGGTGAAGATGGACTCCAGGTGTATCATATAATTTCTGCATGTATTCAAGATTATTATAGTCCTTCATGTGTCATAGAAGTATACTAATTGGTTGAGCATGTTAGCAATATACAAGACAACATTTAAGTTCATTCTCTAACTACATAGACAAAGTTGGTACAGCAGGTCAACGAGAAAATTTAGCATATAGTAGTGTATCTTAAAACTAAAGTGTACAGAGAGTAGAAGATGGAACGGTACCCCGCCTCCTAAAAATGCTTCAATTTGAATAGGACCAAGGGTCGTTCCAGGAACAGCAGATTGTATCGGCTTGTATTTTTGAGCTGCAGCTGCCACTGGATCCTTATATGCCATCGTCCCTACAAATTATGGTCTCTAACTATTAGTCTAATAACGAAGAATAGAATGAGCAAACAAAACAAGTAATAGTTTGAAAAGGGGAGACAACAATAGTAGTCAAGAATGGCAAGAACATACTTAGCATAGCACTTATAAATGCAGATTTCCCAACATTTGCTGAACCCTGTAATGGTGTACTAGATTCATTAGGCATAAATAAATTACCCATGTCATTTAAAGCATTATGAATTGCAAGGTTCTATCATTCTGTGTACATACTGAAAAAACGAAGGAGAGAACCTGAGATGGGTCTATGTATGTTAATTAGTGGGTAACGTCCAATTCTGAACCTTTCTATAATATTACTAACATAATGATCAGGTATTCAATAGAACATTATAAGCATCAAGCTACCAACATTTATTGATATATGAATGCAGCTTGTTAGGTTTGTACAAATGGCAGCAAGCTTAGTGTCAAATAAAGTTCGCCAAACAATAATACAATGATATGCCTGTAAACTCTGTATGACAAGAGTTCATAAATAATTGAAAAAAGGAAATGGAGAGTGCTTAGTGCTTACCAGTATATATACATCTCGGCCCTAACAAGAAAGAAAGAACAAAATTACGATCAGTATTATGAAATGTATAACAGCCAGGGAAGTCAAGAAATAAGTGTACATATGACAGAATAAAAACTACCATTCAATTGTGAAAGGCAACTATGGGAAAAGGATTACAAGGGGACAGGTTTGCACAATATAACTGGGAAAGCAAATAGATTGCATGCTGACCTTCTTTTCCTGCTGAATCTCTGATATAACCCCAGTGATGCCAACGAGTGACTTTGAGCTTGTCAAATGGACACTAAGTACGCTACAGATGCCAAGAAGCACACTTAATTTCCAATTAATGAAATGGAAAACCTGATGCAATAATTACTAGAACAGAAAGAGGGGGAAAAATGTCTTACTTGAGCTTCTTCTTGACAACTGCCTCCACAACCCAGTCGCCAATGCAATTCAAATCTGTATCTCTAGGAAGGAGATCGACCTACAATTACAAAATAATGAGCTTTACTTACTCCTTCAGAAAAAGAAGCATCTTTTAACACGAGTATACATGCAGTTTGTAGAACAATCACCTTGGTGATCACTAGTATAATAGGATTAGCACCAGCAAAATCGCGCACACGTGCCAGGAAGCTTCCATTGAAGTCAACTATGTCAACCTGCATGTAACGGCGAAAATGAGAGCCAAGAAGCAGACGCAGAGAAGATGTGAAGGATTTGCATCAGCCATTGCGTTACACTATAGGGCAGGGAATGTTTTGATTACCAGCTTGACAATCAAAGCTTTCTGATGACGAAGGTAGGAGAGCTTGTCCCTGAGTTGCTCTGCAGAAACAAACTGCTTCCCTCCAGGATAGCCGCCATGGCCACCAACGGCAGTGACCATGTGTCCATGAGACAAGAGCTTGCATCTCCCACATAGCACGGTTCTGAGCTGATGGTGTCTCTTCTTCTGCTCGCAAGCACAGAGTACATGGCTATGTCTTATGCTCGAATTCTGATATATATATACTCCTACTAAACTCGTAATAGTAATCATCTCATCGGTGGAGAAGGAAGAAAGAGTAGGAGTAGGAGTAGTAGTTTACCAGGTCGTAGGTGGCGGGGTGGACGTAGCCGGGCGCGGCCTCCTCGGCCGTCTGCAGCGGCGCGCCGCAGCCGTAGCAGGCGGCGGCGGAGGGCTTCCGCGCGAGGGCCTTGCGCTTCTCCCGGCGGCGGCGGCGCCTCTCGGCATCCTCCGGCGCGAGGACGCGGGCGGCGGCCTCGGCGGCGAGCTGGGTGCCGAGGAAGCGGTCCCCGCGGGATGGCGCGGCGGGCCCCGCGCCGTCCGGAGGTGGCTGGGCGCTGGAGGCGGCGCGCGCGGGGGAGAAAGAGGAGGCCTTGGGGGGGAGCCTCGTTGTCGGGAGGGAGAGGGAGAGCAGGGGAGGCGCCGCCATTGCCGCCGCCGCCGCTGCTGCTCTTGCTTTCTTCTCCCTTATCCACTCCTCCCTCCGTCACGGCTATACAATCTACTACACTTTTATACTTATTACTGTATATATACTGTCTGTATAATACTAAGTAGAATAGTCAACTCAACTGATAATTACTACTACTATTATATATGCGTCATATTAATTCCAATATTCTGTATCAACAAAATCAGTTCAAATAAACCATGCATGTCGTCGTATGTACTGAAATATATATCTACCTAAACCAGGGAGGATATATGTGTGTGTGTTGATGGGCTTTTTTTACACGGACTCGCCGCGCGCCAGATGGGATGAACGGACGAACTTGACGATATGAATGACTATGGGTGCATTAGTTGGGCTGTGTGGAGAGTTAACCCTCTAGCACTTAAAACGAAATAATTCATTAGTGGATAATTAATTAAGTATTTACTGTTTTTCTAAAAAAATAATTAATATGATTTTTTAAAACAGGTTTCGTATAGAAACTTCTTGAAAAACGTACACGCGGTAAAAGAGAGTGATGAGTTGGGAAAATATGGGGTAAGAACACACCCTAAAAGATATATGGATCACATGTCAATATATAGTAAAATTTCTCTTTTTTTCATACCTATGATAGATCTAGAGTTCGAGATCTTGATATGATTCTAGCTTGAGTATCAAAACGAATAACACAACACGAGTCATCTTAAAATCATCTTGCGATATACTCCTATATGGTTTTTTCTAGCACAAAATTGAACATTCGATTTTCAAGAGAGAGATAGCAGAAACATGCTAGAGAGAGTAGCAAGAGGAATCATATTGGATTGATCAGTTTCCAGCTAGCTGAGCGTTTAGTTTAGCTAGCGATATTTCATCTGACCTTATATTATGCAACACAAAATTGGTTTTGGAGCTATGCATTCATGGTCGAATCTACTGCTAACATCAAATGTGTGTTTAATTGCGTCAGTGAGAGACACCCGTGCAAACCATCGCAGGCAGTGCCATACTACTAAATAGCTCAAATTAAATCTGTGAATTGGTCGCAGTCGGATTCATCTAGTAATTAACACACGGGACGGCAACATGCATGTTCACTTCCTTCCCGTGTTCAAAAATCACAATTAATTCAGACCACATTAATCTGAACATTATGCAAGATACTTTGAAGCTAGAAACAACGTAAACAGGAAAAGAAAAAAACTATGCATTTTGTGTAAACATGCATGAAACGCTCAAGCATTGTCTTGTATGCTGCCTTTGCTGATCACAGATACTCCTGAGAGTATAACAATAGCTTATACACACACACACAATAGCATACTAACAACCAGACATCGATCATTCGCCTAATTGTACTCTTTTTTTTTTTGAAACGATGCCTACTTGTACTAATTAACCTCGATCAACGCATGAGGCATGGGCGGATGGCCCTGCATCATTTTTTTTAAACACCCTGCACCACTTAAAACTTGTTTTTTTTACCAGTTTCATCTACCCAATATTCTGAAAAATCTGAATTACAAAAGCAAGGAAGATACTCCCTTCATTATTTAATATATAACATTATTATTCAGTTTACACTCTATTCCAAACAAACTAGTAATCCGTCCCATGTCATACCTGAGAGTGATACAGGCGGCAACCCTCACCCGCGCCACCACCCCATCCCTTCCTCCCTTAGCGCTACTGAAGAAGGCCACCAAAAACCGCGCGGCTGCAACGATGGCGGTGGGGCGACCTTCTTTTCCTTGAGCTCGCAGAGATTGACATGGATCTAGCTAAGTTGGTTGCAACGGCAACAGCCACCCAGATCCAGGGGGCCATGGCGTCCAGGTGGTCTCTCGCCGCTGCCGACCTAGCTGTCGTGGCTGCGCGAGCATGATGCTGCTTCGGCGCAGTTGTGACTAGGGTGGCCTCGACTATAGTGACGATGGGGGTGTCGGGGATGGCCTCAACGGTGAGTTTTGGTAGCTATGGTGCCATTGGTGCCACCGCCCCAACCTATGCTCCGTCTTCGCCGCTGTAACCGCCGGCTGTACATAGTTGTGACGAGATTGTCTTCGCTGCCAACACCACGATGTGGCGGATTGGAGAGATCGACACCAAGTAAGGTTTGCAAGAAGTTCGGTCAGTTGTGTGCCCATGCTCCCCATGGTTGTCCGAGGAGTTGAATCGGTGTTTCCTTCACCGCCGATCCTCTCTTCCAACCGATGAAGTGCTTTGTTTGGGTCGACAATTAAGTGATTCGAAGGCTATCGTGTTAATCCAAACAAGATCCAAGAAGGGAGAATTGACCTACCTGATGAAGGGCGTTGTGGCACCCTCCCATCTGGTTGAGCCAACGAGTTCCATTCTCAATCATATATTAGGCAAGGCACTTGGATATATTCATCCATAGTTTTTCCTTTTTCCAAGAGTTCGGCTCAACGATGCCCGGTGGTGGTGGATAGAGGAGGCTAGCACTTCGTCCCGGGTGGTTGCACATCGTACATCATGCTCATTTCATCCAGACAGTGGCACAGAGTACTGGCGATGACTTCGGGGTGAAAACCCTAATCTAGTTTATCTGAATTCAATGCCAACGCTTGTTTGTCATTTCCTTATTGAAGGTATCATCTCGGGTTTCGGATAAAAATCTTGTGTTGTTTCCTATGGTAGTGGCACACAAAACATTAGGTCCTTCTTGGAGGTGTTTTTTTTAGAAAATGCCTAGGATTTTATATTATTGTCATGGCCGTATTTGAGTGAGTTGCTATAAGATAACATGATATGTTTATGTTTAGCTCTGGTTTCTTTTGTCCTATCCTAGGTTGTGTGTTCCCCTCGTTGATGCAAAAGTTAGGTGTATTTCGTTTCTAATGAAATTCTTCTCGTTATTAAAAACTATGATGATGTTGATTTTAAGGTATGTTTGATAATTAGTTTTATTAAAAAAGTTATGTAATTATCATTTATTTTGTTATGACTTTATTAATGAATTGCTAAAAGTTCTTAAGTATAACTTACAATCCTATTTGTGTATGTATTTAAATAAAATATAATAAAATAAATGATTAAATAAATGTTTAAAACTTAAGGACTACCGAGGTACTACGGTAACATAATTTCGACAGGTACTGTATGCACTGAAACTTTTGCAACAATGTACTATGCGATGGAAATAAAAAAAACAGTAGACAAAATATTGTGCAAATGGATTTATTAACTTGTACATGTCGGGACGAAGGACAATTAATTAATTATTAAATGGCGTACGTATACGAGTATGTAGCAGGAAATTAATCAAAACTTAGAGTAACGAAAAAGAAAAGAAAAACACTAGCTAGGAGCCAAATCTGCCAATATAAGTGCGTCCAGGCGTGCGTAGGGGCCAGTAAGCTGCAGTAGCTAGCTAGGCAGTAGCCACCCAGCCTATTGTAAAAACGACATTCCCCCGTTTTAAAATTTAAATATTTTTAGTATTTTAAATTTATACATAAATAACCTCTCTTCTTTAATTTCTTATCACAATCGATTATAATCATCTCTCAATTTGTTTTCATCTACTTTCTTATCTTAAGTATTTTTTTCATATTTTTAATAATAAAAATGATTTACCTCTCCGACTTTTCTAGCCTAAGGTACATAGTCATAAGTAACAAATAAAAAATAGACGATAGATGATAGAACAAACCCTAAACTCCCATTTATTATTAATTAGTGTTAAACCAAATAAATTCAATCTGCAATTCCAATGGAACTACACCAACTATAGTGGAATAAGAGACGATAGCACCGTTATGTATAGTATCCTGATCTTTTTATGGTAGCAAGTATTTTTTTCATATTAGTTTTTCTTAAAACTTTAAACATATCTATATTTTAAAATGGAAGAAGTAGATAGGACAGTAGAGATACAGAGGAAGAGGAGGGGACAGGAGTGCAATGTGGCAATATATTGCTACTGTCCGATGCAGGAGGACAATGGTCGGGGCGGAGCAGCACACTTGATTTTATTATTGTCCGGCCGGTCCATTCCATAGCTAATTTAGCTTCCTCCCTTCCTCGCTCGATCCTGAAATATCGGATCACGAGTATATCTACTTTCATCCATGTATCTGTATACTCAACACACACACTACTACTAAAAAATCGACATTCATTAGCGGCAAAAATCACACACCGCTACTACAAAATCCACGGCACAGCCAGCAGCTGAAGATTGGTGAAAAATATTATATAAGTAGTGTATGCGTGTGTTACGCATTATCAATTTTTAAGAGGTTGTTGTCTAAGTTGGTATTTCGCAAAAGTGCAATCATAAAAATGTTGGTCACAAATATAACATGCATAAACTTAAAATTAGGCAAACGGCATGTGGACACGCTACACCTCCATAAAAGTGCAGAAAGCAAAAGTTACGATGGTAAATCAAACAACGTACCACTGCGTGAAAAATCATGACATGATTAAAATGTAGTGTGATAATCACGGGCTCCATAGTGTTGCGTATAGATTAGTCCCGTAGGAAGAGAATTTAGATGGGCCAGGATCAACCTATCTCCATAACACTTTTGTATAATTAACTCTTTCGTTTATATGAAATGATAATGAGGTACCCTCAATAGCTATACTAATTAATGCGACTTTAGGATAAACTAATAATCCGACAGCGTAAGTCCAAAAGAAAGGCCGGGCGACGTAGTATGATTATATTGAACGGAAGTTAACATGGTTGAAAATACAAGATGTGTTAACGTTATACTTGACCTTTAGTTCATTTTAAGACATATTATCAATAATTCTAAAGCTAACACTGTACAAATTTAATACGATAGTCTCTAACTCTATACACATTTTGTTATAGTTACTAAGCATCTATGTTTTGAAACGTATGGAGTAATCGAAAATGGATCGAGATCGGGGGTATAGGAATGAGCAAACAAAATGACAATGAACAATGAATTAGTAGCAGAGGAGGGATGGGGTGACGTACAGTGGGCCCGGGGGTGGTGACAGTAACGGGTCAGGGCTGTCGGTGGGCCAAACCCACCTTCAAGCCCACTGGGCCCCACCCGCAATAGTATCGATCCTCCTCTCTGTAGCAATTTTTGTCACTTGTGCATGCCGTCGTCCTCTCCATCTGCCCACGGCCCCGCCCCACTCCTTCCTTTTCTTTTTTCCTCATACATATACAACCCGTATACATTATTGTTATACATGATACGTACACATATACTTGCATACGGTGCATTTGTACACATTATATACATGGTATGTGCACACTATATATATAAGCTAGTTGTTCGAGAAAATTAAGTAGAAAGAAATATACTCGTATATAGCTGTAGCAGCCATTGGGGGTGACCGAGATATTCACATGGTGAGTGATGGTTGTCATTTTGAGTGGTACCAAAGACGGTGGGATGGGCTAGTTCTTATCTCCTTTTTCGCTCACGGTATTATGATAAGGTTTAGAACCTCAGTGTTGCTTCGGTAGTTCTCGTGTAAGGTTTCGAGCCTGTCGGTTTGGTGCAGGTTATTTTGATTTGTGTAATGGTGTGAGTCTCATTACTCTTGTTTTATTGTCTTAACTATGTACATCCATTTGGATGTAGAGGTCGATTCAATATAAACCATTATCTAAAATATTACTCACATATAGCTAGGTAGCCTAGTTAAGCTCATAAAAAATGATATGCTAATTGCATAGCTAATTGAATTAATTATGCATCAAGTCCAAGTATATTTATGCATGCATTTGATCACACTACTTGAAAAACGATTTGCGCAGATGAAGGGCTTCTATCTTATCAGGCAGGCACATTTTTTACTACCATCGGTCCGCATGCGAAATGAGGGAGGGGGGCAAGGATAGGTTTAATTTGTATCAGGTGTACTTGCTGCGTACATGTATATAATATATATAGAGATATGACTGATCGATCGATCTACATTAATCAGGCATTTAAATTGTTGAGACAAGCTAAGCTAGCTAGCAAAATTAAGGCGGTGGTTACTAACTACAGTATACTTGCGTGCTACACGCACACATTATGCATGCGATATGTACACTATATATATGCATGACAATGTGCTTTGATTAATTGCAGAGACATTAATTACCCGTGTATGTGTGTATATACATATAAACACACACGCTGCCACTCCCTGTGCATTGAACCAGGCCACCTCTGGACTTGTCGAATCCAACCCAAGAGAACCCGAACAAAGGACACCATCGTCTTGACACCATTCCCTTGTAGATCGGCCATCGCCTCCATCCTACCTATAAAGCTCCCCATAAAGGAGGGAAGGAGCTCCTCTAATAGAATGGAGCCCAACTAGCCTCAAGGGAGATGACCTTGCTGCCAGTGCCCTCTACCCCACCGTCACTCCTCTATGCACTGTCCTAGGCCTCCTCCGCCCTATCGCCTACTGGTCTTCTCGTCGGATCCGATCAAGGAAAGCCTTAACTTAGGTATCAGTTTCTTGACAGTCAAGTCCGATCTACTCATGTTATCTAGCTGTCTCCTCCGCCATACCTATGGAGCTCCTCGCTCCTTGCAAAATAAGGGAACTCCAGAAGTAAGGGAAGTGCCCAGCCAACATCCACGAAGAAGGCTCACCGTCAAACTTCCAACCAACAGTACTCTTGACCGCTATCTCGGCAATGAGAGGGAGCTCTGCCTGATAATTCTTCTTCGACGGATCAATACATACAACATATATCGATCTTATAATCTTGAGGCAACCTGCATGTAGCTAGGCACATGTGAATTTATTTAGGGTAAGCACGTATGAACATAGATCTAAAAATTTCTCCGTCTCAAACGGGGACATGTGTGTCATTTCTTAATGGTCTGTTTGGTACAGCTCCAACTCCTAAATTTAACTCTAGGAGTTGAGTCTGGAATAGAGTTGTGGAGCTGCCTAAACCCAGCTCCATCTCTCTAGTTCATTTTGTGAGAGAGCTCCACCCAGCTCCACTCCCAGTTTAGGTGGAGCTGAAACTATTTAACTGAGCTCCAGCTCCAAGAGAGGTGGAGTTGGAGCTGGAGCTCTGCTAAACAGACCCTAAAATCCATGTAAAGTCTTCAATATATATATCTATCTATGCGCGCATGCTTGTGGCAGCTGGTAAAGATGACAGATCATACTACTACACGTTCAGGACAAATTCTCTGCTCGAGCGCTGCAATAGTATATGTAGTATGCTGTCAAATACGGGCAGATCGATCGAGCAGCAAGGGATCGATGACAAATTGACAATACTGTCTCGATCGGTAGGTCAGGTCAAGCTTGCTATACCTCAAATCAGTACACATAGGATATCAATAGTTAATTAACATCGATTGTGCTTTTCATTGTTAATTACTTCTTTCCCTAATTAATCCCCAAATGAACACTCCTATCTCCTGTGTGTACATGTGGCCGGCAAATCCTCTTTAGGTGGGGGTCGTAAATGTACAGGAAAGTATAGTAATATTAATTTTCAATACAAAACAAATATATTATCGAAATATATTCAATATTACATCTAATAAAACTGATTTGGTGTTTAAATTTTCTATAAACTTAATCAAACGTAAAGAAAATTCGATTAAGAAGAAAATCAAAACGACTTATAATATAAGATGGATGGAGTAGAAATTAAATTTGAATTTGCATGTTTGTAAAGAGATATATTTCATACTAATCTATCTTTTATCATTTTTTAAAAAAGGTATTACAATTATATATTTAAGTGACACATAAGGGACCAGATGATATTCAATCTAGATCGAGACGAAAATATTTTTCTTGGATGTTGCACCTTTAATTTAATTCGGTTGGTAGAGGTTGACTGATCAGTCCTTTCTTGGTTTCTACAGGTACGTATACGTGTAGGTAGGTATAGGCACCTTGGTTTGTGAGGCACGGAGGCCAAGAGCTCGATCGATCATCAGCTAGCGACGTATAGCATGCAGCTATATATGTATATAGCCTTTACTGTGTTTTTTTTTCCTCCTTTTCGTTGGACTCTACTGTACTGTAGAGCGCCGTTCGTGGTCTATTCGGTTTTGTTGGAGCTGATCATCATCGATGGCCTCTAGCTAGCTGCAAACTGGAATTTGAACCTTGATTTCTAAAGATCAGGTGTGTCTCTCTCACGGTTCCACGTTAACAGCGAAGGAGAGGGAGAGAGTATATCAATTAAGCTACTATTCAATGGGGTGACGTCGGTCGGATCCAGAGGGGAAGAAAATGCTAGTGTCCCAAGCGGCTTTTGTTCGTTGTTGGGAGTTCTCAACACGCATATAGTAAATACGGAAAAACAGAACGATCTATTAGCGTCTGATTAATTAAGTATTAGCTAATTTTTTTAAAAATGAATTAATTTGATTTTTTTAAACAACTTTTACATATACACTTTTTAAAAAAACGCACAGTTTAGCAGTTTGAAAAACGTGCGCACGAAAAACGAGTGTGGTGAGTTGGGAAAAGGGAGAAAGAACACAACCGTAATGTACACCGTATGGCTTTGGCTCATGATGCCTACCACTAATATAAGGCCTGTTTGGTAGAGCTTCAACACCTAAATTTAACTCCAGGAGTTGGGTCTGGAGTGAAGTTGTGGAGCTGCCTAAACCCAGCTTCACCTCTCTAATTCATTTTGTGAGAGAGCTTCACCCAACTCCACTCCCAGTTTAGGTGGAGCTGAAACTATTTAACTGAGCTCTAGCTCCAGAAGAGGTGAAGCTGGAGCTGGATCTGTGCCAAACAGACCCATAATAGAAGCTAGCTAGTCCATCACCATTCCACTCAAAATATCCCCTACTCATATATGACGACGAGATCGACTTAATCGATCTTTTTCCTTAAAAAATTATTCAGCCACCGGGTAAGCTGTTTCCATTTTATTCTAACTCAGACTTCTTTAATTTTGATTGAATTATAGAGAAAATATATACCCCACTAATATTTACACCATCGAATTAGTTTCATCAAAATTCACCGTAAATATGTCCTGATAATGTATTTATTTTGTACTATAAAATGTTAATTGACTTTTCATTAACTTATTTAAAGTTTCAAGTATTATTATATATCAACCATTTGTAATTTGGGCTAGTGAGACCCACATGTTATTAGCTGCTAAACTCTTCTTTCTCCTCGTTGTCGTCTCTTCTTTCTACAACATCACGCGCTCTCTGGGGGTAAAAGGCAGCGTGCGTGCAATATAGAGATAGGGAAGGATCTCTGCATATAAATGCTACATATTATATAAATAACTAATTCAAATCTCCTAGTAATCTTAAAATACAGTATGGCTTTGCTCATACACACATTTTTACTAACCAGATTTAATTAAAGTTTCTTATGGGATTTGTAAATAATTTTCCCTTTGTGTTCAAAATGGTTTTTAGTACTCCTCTCCAAACTGTTATGCGTAATTCATCGAATCATTGAGCCAAACCAATTATACGATGATGAGGTGGTGCATGCAGACAAGCAAGCAGATGATTCAAGAAGATCATTAGAGTTCGGCAGACAAGGATCATCAATTTCTAAGAAGCAGAGCGATTAGTAGCGGTGGTTTTATAATAAAACTGCAGTGCCCTAGGCATACTCATGCAGCAATACATTACGAAATCGTCCTTTGTCTTCACACGTGCATGGCACGTGTGTGGTGCCGGTGAGGATGACGTCACCTGGTGCCCCTCTGTAGCCTGTACTAAAAACCTTTTTTTTTCTTCTCTACTTTTCTTTCCCTTTTTCCTTTTTATGGACAGGTCCTTTTCACTTTACTCCCCTTGTTCATGCATTATTTAAATATTTCAGAGTTCATAGAATACTGCTGTTTTTTTGTGTGAAAATCATCATCTTGATTTGGAATGGTAGTGACACTAACATTCAGTTTGAACAAATAATTTTAGCAGTAATACAGCTGTTGTTTTTCTTAAAAAAACATCATCTCCATTTGGAATTGTTGTGGCATTAACATTGATGGCTCGTTGGGATCATGGGATTCTCACGGGATTTTTGGGGGAGTATTGTTCGTAGGAATTTTTGTACCGTTCGGATCGTAAAAACCAAGCTAAAGGAAAATCCCTTGGTTGTTCATTCCATGGGAAAACCGTTGGAAAGAAGGCAACCTTAATTTTCCGTTTCCTTCGCATCCAAAGGAGACAATCAAGCAATATTAGTGAAGCACATCTCACAGGTCAATGATGCAGCGACTACGGGCATCGTGCTGGTATGCACGCGGAGGCAGTGGTCTATCCTCTATTCCGAATGCTCCCATCTTCTATATTATTTCTTTAGTTTTCAATCCTCTATTTTATTTCCTAATTTACGTTTTTCCTATCATATCATATGATCCGAACAAAACAAGAATTGATAATTGTTGGAGCAGCATGATAAAAAGAAAAGATGATAGTAGTAGTAGATAGCAACATAGGAATTGAAAAAAAAAAAGAGTCGCCCCAAAACCCGGACAGGATTGTAAAGGAAAAGAGGGGAGGGGTTTCCTGAAAGAGCAACAGTCCATTCAAACCGGGACAAGGACCTGAAGGAGAATCATAATGAGCACCCTGGATACAAATATGGGCATTTGCAGGGGCCCCTTTCGAAAACCGACAGGAGATAAAGCTGAGCACAACACCAGAGATGCAAAATGGAAACCAAACCTCTCCATCTTCTTCTTCCACCTCCAGCTCAGGCCCAATTCGACTTGCGAGTGAGAATTTTGGCTGCCTAGCTCGCTCATGAGGTCAAACCTCCTTAATTACATTACCCGCCCGCCTGCGCCTGCCATGTAAAACCACTGCTCTAGCAGCGACACACAAGGCAAGCAAAGACTAGTCTCGCCGCCGCCATGCAGTCCGGCTACGGCGGCGTCTCCGAGTTCCAGCAGTACATCATGGACCCGGGCGCCTTCGCCATGTCCGCCCCGCCGCAGCAGGCCCAGCCCGCCTCCGCTGCTGCCGCGGCGGCCGGGGGACAGGAGCTGGGCGCGCCGTTCAGGTACCAGCCGCTGCACCACCACGCCCTGCCGCAGCACCACCACCACCACCACCACCCGCCGCCTCAGATGCCGCCGCACTTCGCGCACTTCGGCGGTGGTGTCCCCGCGGCCTCCGCCGGTGGGATTCCGTTCACGCAGCAGCTGCTCCACCAGGCGGCCGCCGCTGGCCACCACCACCACCTCCAGCTCTTCCACGAGCAGCACCACCACCAGAAGCACCAGCAGCCACCGCCGCCGGCCAGGTGGGCCCCGCAGCACCACCACCACCCGCATCACCATCTCGGTCTCGACGTCGAGGCGGCCGTTCCGGAGAGCTCCGGTGCTGGCGCCGGGAGCACGGCCTCCGGCGCCAACGCCCCTCCGGGCGTCCCGCCGTTCCTGGCAGCCGCCATGAGCTTCAAGCTGGGGGTCGACGGCGGCGGCGGCAGCGGCGCCACGGACGACGCGCTCAACGACGGGGGCGGCGCGGGCAGCGGCATGATGCTCCACGGAGGAGGAGGTGGTGGTGGCGGGGATGACGAGGCGGCCACAGAGAGCCGGCTCCGGCGGTGGCCGGGTGACGAGGAAGCGTCCATCAAAGAACCGACCTGGTACGTCATCCTGTGCGTAAAATTGAGTTGAAATTCATTCATCCATGGCGGATGGGCATGGTGGTGAGGAAAAAGGAAGAGAGCTTTTTTTGCTTAGGATGCTCGGCTCGGCTTGGGAGAGGGGAGCAGAGGACGAGCAATAATAGTGCCATGATTGAGAAAGGAGGACCTCCTCTCATCATCTTCTTCTCCATCACAGCCACAATTCACATCGCAAAGGCAAAGCTACCACCTTTTCGTCTCCATCTCCACCTTTTCAACTTGATGATTACCTCACCAAAAAGCGCCAAACAATGCAACCTTCGCCAATGCATTGCATTTGCATTGCTTGCACCCATCGTTTCTTCTTCCATTTTCTTCTTTCCTATCAATTAGAAGCAGACATTCATCTCGTTTTGTTGTGCGTGCAGGCGGCCACTCGACATCGACTACATACACAGCAGCAGCAGCAAGAGGGCGGCGGGCAAGGACAAGCCCGCCACGCCGGAGTCGCCTGCGCCGCCGCCTCCAGCGAATTACTTCAAGAATAAGGCCGACGACAATGCCGCCGCCGCATCCGCGTCCGCTGGCGCCGTCAACTACAAGCTCTTCAGCGAGCTGGAGGCCATCTACAAGCCCGGCAGCGGCGGCGCCCAGACCGGCTCCGGCTCCGGACTCACCGGGGACGACAATGCCATGCTCGCGCCGCCCTTGGCTGACCTCCCCGACGCGGGCGCCGCCGACCCGCCGCAGCTCAACACGTCGGAGACGTCTGCGGGGGAGGACGCGCACGCCGTGGTGCAGCCGCAGCCGCAGCCTCAACCGTCGGGGGCGGACGCAGCTCGGCGCAAGCGCAAGCGGCGGCGGCAGGAGCAGCTCAGCGCGTCGGCCTCCTTCTTCGAGCGCCTGGTGCAGCGCCTCATGGAGCACCAGGAGAGCCTCCACCGCCAGTTCCTCGACACCATGGAGCGCCGGGAGCGGGAGCGCGCCGCCCGCGACGAGGCGTGGCGCCGCCAGGAGGCCGACAAGTTCGCGCGCGAGGCCGCCGCGCGCGCGCAGGACCGCGCCAGCGCCGCCGCACGCGAGTCCGCCATCATCGCCTACCTCGAGAAGATCTCCGGCGAGACCATCACGCTCCCGCCACCCGCCGCGAACCCCGCGCCGGGCGCCGAGGACATGAGCCAGGACGGCGTCGGAAAGGAGCTGGTGGCGTACGACGGCGAGGGAGCGGAGCGTGGCGCGCTGCAGCTGAGCTCGTCGCGGTGGCCGAAGCACGAGGTGGAGGCGCTGATCCGGGTGCGCACGGGACTGGAGGATAGGTTCCAGGAGCCAGGGCTGAAGGGCCCCCTGTGGGAGGAGGTGAGCGCGCGCATGGCGGCGGCGGGCTACCGGCGGAACGCGAAGCGGTGCAAGGAGAAGTGGGAGAACATCAACAAGTACTTCCGCAAGGCGAAGGAGAGCGGCAAGAAGCGGCCGGCGCACGCCAAGACGTGCCCCTACTTCGACGAGCTCGACCGCCTCTACTCCCGCTCCGGCGGTGGTGGGTCGTCGTCGGCGGGAGGCAATGGCGGGGCGGGGGAGGAGGCGAAGGGCAGCTCGGAGCTCCTGGACGCGGTGGTGAAGTACCCAGACGTGCGGTGCGGGCCGCCGGGGTTCCCATTCGACGGGGAGCAGAACGAGGAAGGGAGGAAGGAGGATGGCGACGAGGCGCACGATGACGGCGATGGCGAAGGCGACGAGGAAGACGTCGGCGTTGGCGTTGGGAGAGCGACCGGTGATCGTGAGGACCCAGTGGATGAGAGCCATGACGACCATTAATTAATTACTTAGTTTAGTGCATATTGCTCTCTCCTTCTCATCATTAGCCATGCAATTATGCTGCTTACTTAGCTCTCTCGTCTCATCTCATTCTCGTCTGCACAAAGAGAAAGAGAGAGACAGAGATAGTGAGAGCTTGGCTGGCCTCACAACATTTTCTTCTTCTTTTGTTGCTTCTGTTGGGTCTCTCTTAGCTATATCCATTATTCCTTAATCCTTACATGTTAAATTAGTACTGTTCTTTCGCTTATATATGATCATCTACAAGAGATTAGCTTATTAATCACCTTCTACTCATCATCTCTCACTGTTCAACAAGGAGGATTATTATGGTTTATAATTTGTCCCTGTTAGCTGTAGGTGTGATCAGGAGGCCTTCCAATAGTCAAATGTCAGAAGATGTGTCGGTAGATGATGCATGTTTTAATCATTTACTACTACCTTCTAACTATACACATTTCAATTTTCTTCTCTTTTTTAATTGAAACAAATCAGGTACTACTAGCTAGTCGTCGTCTTTGACTGTCTGCCTGTGCGTGTGGTCCTCATGGTAGAATTATCACAGCCTACTTAATATGTTAATTATCATAATGATGAGTAACACTATCAACTGGGATTCACTAACAACGGATCCTTGTTTCAATTGCATTGATCAGAGATATCCTAACAATTCACCGATTTAATTCGGTATAGCTATAAAATTCAGTGTGAATTTTCATAGACAAAAAGTACATCTTTAAAGAGTAGTACTAAAGTACTCCTACTAACAATGCACACAAGAGAAGAAGATATCAAGGACAAGAATTTCAGGATGGTAAGCAAAGTTCATCGCCATCAGTTGGGCGTGTCAAGATTATGGAAGAAGAAGAAGCCATTTTTCGCAGGCACGTGTGTGAAGTAGAAAGGCAGCCAGCGCTGTCAGTAAGTCAGACGCATCACTCTGAATGAATGAATATGCAGAGAGTGAGGTCACAGTATCGCCAGCCAGCGGCTAGCCGGTACAGGAGGAGTAGCATCTTTCTATACACTCCTAGTTCTAGGCAATCCACAAGCACAACTCCATCCTTGCCTTCCAAAGGAGCTCCTAGAGCCTCATTCATATGTCAGAGATACAATGTTCCTAGAGCCTCATATCGGCTTCCTCCTACCGGTCATTGTGCACTCAATCTTCTCTCTTCCATTGCTGCCGAGCTTATCATTTCGTTGCCAACATCGTAGCGAGGTTTACCCTCTTGTCACTGTTGAGCTCACCATTGTCATCATCAACATGGACTTGAGCTAGATCCGGCGAGTTCGCGAGAGGAAGGAGGGCTTGAGAATGCGGGAGAAGGAGATCAAGCTGCACCGCTGCCGTGAACACCGGAGGCCATCAACGTCGGCTGCGAGGAAACGACATTCATTATTGTTTTAAAAAATAAATCGTAAAGACTTGAAATGATACTAATATTATTGGAGTAACTTTTAGTATCTATCATACGCTAACTATTTAAAAATTATTAGCAGTTAAAGTTTAAATGATACTAGTCAATAGTGTCATCAATAAAGTAACGGAGGGAGTATGCAGTGTTTACATGAATATTTGTACTACTAGCTAGCACTATAGTTTAATAGAGCAGTCAGCTGTGGTGCAGTATATTTTAGTGGGGCGATTCCTTTTTGGGAACTTGTGAGTGATCGGTGTAACTAAAATCTTGTGAGCAATATACAATTACGTGCGAGCATGTGTAGAGGTATAAAAAAAGTGTCAGGTGATGGGCCATGCTGATGCTGTCTGTCTCTAATCACACACCACAGGGGTCTCTTAAATACTACTATTAAATAAATAAAGTGACTAATTAATTCTGCACTCCGTATCAATCTAAACATATCATAATAATGTTGCCCTGCACACGGATTACTACCACTATTTCTTTCGTCCCACATCTCGATGAATTTGATTAAGGGATTTGTGCCACATGTTCAGGGAGAGGTCAGCACAGCGTCTTCTTTTCTTCTTTTGAGTTCATGCATGGAAGCAGCAGGTCAGGTCAGTGAGGTGGCTAGAGAGATGCATGCTGGTGTGTGTGCATTCTCCAGCCCAATTATGTGTTTTTGTTTTCAAATAGCTGGATATATATATCTAGATGGTTTGTGATATTTATTAAAAGCTACAATAAAATATCACAAACCATAGGTGTTTTTTTTAACTTGGTTGTTTGGAATATATAGTATTGAAGGCTACAAAATTACTTTGGATCGCATTCTTATGCTTCATTTTATATTATTAACCTCATCTTATTTTTTCTTGGAGAAGTCTAATACTTATTCTCTCTTTTTTCTCCCTAGAGTACAACCAAATTGATGTGTTATTTTCTTGCCAGCAATTCGAACACATTATTATCCTTCAAATTCTCTAGTTACAGCTAGTTTCTGTGAGATTCGCTACGATGGGACTGTCCCATAATAAAAAAAGATTTTATGCATATAGTTATATTGTTAAAATCTTTTACAATATTTTTTTATAACGAATGTATTAGTATCAGTTCAATTACTTTCCTTGTCCCAAAATATGATATACGGATCCAGATTCAAGATGTATCTCATCCACCTAAAAAATATTATATTTTGGGTGGAAGGATATTGCATTTTTCCTGCTACTATAATCATAAAATTTTGTTCCAGGTAGTCCTGAATCTAATGATACGCCATCGGTAGAGAGAGTGTGTGTGACGTCAGCGGAAGGACGGTAGGGGCCCCCACCGTTGGACATGTCAGGACACGACAAGGAAGGACCGTCAGCTATCCATCAGTCCGTTCGTCCTCTCCTTTTCTTTTCTCTTCTTCATTTCTTTTCTGCTTCTCTCTCTTCTCTGATGGAGTCACCTCCTGTGACAGTGAGGCTGCGATGAATGAATTATTGAAGATATCAAGCACAAATCAACGCCGGCCTTCTCCATTTTTGGCTCTTCTGTATCTACTAATTTTTTCTTTTCCAATAGAAATATAGTACACTACCACCATTCACGCACATGGAAAAAGGGGAAATTTCATTACTCCTTCCCTCCGTCACTAATATTTTACCTATTCAAGTTGTCCTTCTAGTATACTACCTATCGTATCCATCAATTCTAATTTAAATTTATACTACATATTTTAGCCTCAACTACCCACTCAAACACAACCTAAGAATCCGTTTGGTAGAGTTTCAACTCCTAAATTCAACTTCAGAAGTTGAGTTTGGAATAAAGTTGTTGAGCTAACTAAATCCAGCTCCACATCTCTAATTCATCCTGCGAGAGCACTCTAGTCAATTCCACTTTCTTTGTACGTGCACTTGAAACCGTTTGATTAGGCTCTAGCTATCGAAAAGGTGCGGCTAGAGTTGAGTTGTGCTAAATGGGCCCCAAATCTCATTTATAGGGGTACTCTAATATTTTCTTGGTATTCTTAATCTTACCTAAACATGAATAATCCCTTATATTAGGGCATGTACAACGGGTTCTCTTTGTTGCCATGCAAGTAAATTTGTTGATGTGGAAGATAGAGAGGTGAGGAATAGAAACATGGTTTTTCCACGTGACGACGGCTCAGAGTTGACTTTTAGAATTTATTAGAATAAATTTTGTTGCATGGAGGTGGAGAAAAGAAAATAAGGGTAATACAAAATATTTTGGTGCATTAGTGGCTGTAAGAGATCCCGTTATCTCAACAATTGAGGATATATCTTTAATTTAAACTACGAGGTTGTACTTAAGATGAAGGAAGTATGTATTAACTAAGAGCTCATACGAGACGGAGTACTATCTACTACTCTATAGGATGGACACACGACTACTGTAGTATATAGTATGCTCCTCTTGCAAAGAATTGTAGTATCCTATCATCAATCATCAACATGTGCAATAATATTTAGAAATAATAAAATAGCATGACTTGTTACATCATCAAAATAAACTATAATCTTAACTTATAATTTTACATATTTATATTGATTTTTTGAAAAATAATAATGATCAATTATGTGAAAAGTTAAGGTTGCTTTGATACGTACTGTACTATACAGTATGTACTAGCTAGCTGCTAACGCACGTATAGCGCACGATGAATACGTGATTCAATTGATGCATACGTGCGTAGCATAGATAGGATTAATTGATGGATGCATGCGCGCGTATATGCTACTGTGCGCATGTCGGGATTTAAATTGGGGTTACATGTGCATGCATGGCTCGATCGGTTGCTACATAATCCCTCTGATTCCATAATTTTTATCATCTTAAACAAAATTAAGGTTAAACTTTGATAACTTTCAATATCAGTATGTTTAAAAATATTTACTTTAAAAACACTAGAATAACATAGACATATGTCTTACAAATAACTATACTAAAAATAAAAATGTATTTATTGAATATATTATAATAGAAAAATATAGTTAAAGTTATATTTTAGAAACCGCGTTATTGTCCAAAATATTAAGGGCTTATTTGGTTTGGAGGAATTTCAATCCATATGAATAGGAAAAATGGAGGAATATGAGGTTTGCACACATCAATCCATAGGAATTTTTAAGAGTTTTAAGTGAATGGGAGAATTCCTATATTTCTTCTATACAACTTGTAGGAAAGGAAATTTTCCTTTAGTTCTCCTATACTTCAATCCTACAAACTGAATGATACTAGTAGGAATTAATCCTTAGGAATCCAATCCAAAACGAATAAACCCTTAGAATTATGAAACCGAAAGGGTATACTAGTAGTAGCTACTACTTAATTAGAGCTTAATTTTAATTGTACTATGTATGTACGGTTCCAACCATGTCCACATTGACTCCCCACTCTCAAACAGGCAGTACGACTCTCTCCACCCTCTTAAATATTAAAATATATAAGATGTAACTATGTTTTTCTTTAATTTTATAATACAAAACACACATGCATGTATACAATTAACTAATATATTTTCTTTCTCTAAATTTGTTTTTATCGAATCCTTCACTCTTAGGATCTCTGATTTTATTGAATACTTATATACATCCTATTTATTGGAATAATTCAAACAATAAAATGATAATAATATTTTATTGGTTTTTAGATAGTGATAATTACGTCTTAGTATATTTTAGGATGGAAGAAGCAGTGATATTTCTATGTTACCTTTCCTAATTAAGGTCATAGGACCCTGTATAAATTATCTAATTTTAACTAATTTATATTAAATTAAATAAGTATATCAGTTAATAATTAGATAATTAGAGAAAAATACACGTGCGTTGCAACGGGTAATAACATTTTTGGATCGCTATAATTATACCCCTTCCTTGGTTTTAGATCGACAGTCCATTTCTTCCTTCCTTTTCAGCCTTTTTCAGCCCAAGCCCATTTTGCTACCTCCCTCCGCTCGACCTGCCTCTCTTCGGCTCAGCCCACTACTGGAGTTTTAGGCCTAGCTCGCTCAGCTAACTGCCATCTTCAACCTCCGAAAGACAGTCCCAGCTCGCACAACCCACTATCGTATTCAACTTTCGGAAGATAGTCCCGTGCCCGTATGATGCCGGAGTCGATTCTCCCATCGAATCCGATCGAATCTTTCACGATCTTCGAAAAATGGTTAGGGCTTTTCATCCACTCGATCTTCTGTTTCCATTTTATCAAATCAGGAGCAATCCTAAATCCGGTGAATTAAAGTCGAATTGAAAGGAGAAATCAAGGGGAAAAATGAGAGAGTAGCAGGGAATCAATTTTTGTAATTAATTGGAGAAGGAAACACATAGGGAGACAGATCGACATGGTGGCGACGCTAGGGTTCGGCCGACGGCGGGAAAAAACCAAGCGGGTAAAAAACCCGAATCCCAACCGCGTACGAAAAAACGCGACTTAAAAAAATAGCAACGAAAAAAGCAGATGAAGAAACCGAAAAAACCACAACTTAATAAGAAACAGTGAAAAAAATAAAACGGACAAAACAACCCCAAAAATCTTATGTATTTTTTATTAGGTCCTTCCACATGACAAAAAAGCGACCAAAAATAGCAACGAAAAAAGCGGATGAAAAAACCAGAAAAAAGAAAAAAAGGGCACAAAGAAAAAACCACAATGACAAAAATAGCTGATGGAGAAAACCGGATAGAGGGGAAAAAGGCAAAAAAAGAAAAAGCGGCAACATAAAAGAAAAAAGGGTGAAAAAATAGAATGGAAACACATGAAAAATGGGCGATGTGAACTGAAAGAAAGGAAAAAGGGCGAAAAAAACTACGGACAGAGAAAGCGAAAAAAGAGAGATGGACGAAAAAAAGAACCGGAATCTTTACATATTTTTTTACTAGGTATAGATATAATATAGATTTGTAAGTATTAGATTTGGATATTGTTTTAGTTCGTCACTTGGAGGAATTAAGTATAAAGGAGAGAGATAGGAGTCATATAAGCATATCCGATATCATGGATGGATCGAGATGTGGCAATAAGTGCAATGCATGCATGCGTATGCATTGAATAATACTATATATAAATGAATATATATATGTTGGGGCCGGGCCAGACCGGGATGGTCACGCACAAATTGCCAAAACATTAATGGCTATCTTAGCTACTAGCATACAAACCCAGATTTAAACATGCATGCACGCTCTCTTTCTCTCTCCTTTCTTGCTTGCGTATGTGTATGTATGTATGGTCCATGCATGATATAGAGAGAGAGAGGATGCATGTGGTGGCTAGCTATGCTAATCTCTATCGATATATATACATGTATATATATATATATATATATGTGTATGTATATATATATCCGGCCCAACAACATGTAGACACCCACACTGCATCTGCATATATATCTCCATCGGACGACACGCATTCAAAAACCCGACATGTACGACACGATGGAGTACATCCCAAACAAATGACATGTCCATCTCAAACCCCGCCCCCATTATCGATGTCTCACCTAGCTAGCTACATACATGGAGATAACATAGGACATAATATAAACGCTTTTTCATGGCAGTTAATTAGAGAAGAGAGGTAAAATAGATTATTGTAATTAATTAGTTAGGATGAGTAAGTGCATGTAGCTAGAGATATTAAATGAAACATGGTTGTGGTTGCTTAAGATGAGAAGAAGCGCGGGTGGATAAGTTTATATGTTTTATATGTTTATTTTGAGACGAAGAGTTTAGTCTTCAAACCCGATTACGTTTACATGGCATATTTAAGGGCTCCGGCTTATAAAAAGAAAAAATATTATTAACATTAAAAGAACACTTATAGTAAAACTTTTATACTTATATTTTTAGCGGCACAAATGTTAAGGTTAAGTGATGAAAATGATAAAAAAACAAAATTATGTTTCTGAAATTCATAATTGAATATGGCTTATAAGCTGCAGCTTAAAAAAGAAGAAGCAATACTCCATCTGAGAAGATGAATATTAAATATAAACCTCCATAGTGGCTTGTTAGAGGTGTGGTGGTTGTTTGCCTACAGCTTTTATAAGATCAAGTAGCTAGTTGGTCAGAGTAGTAAGTTAAGTGTTCGGACAGACAAGAATCTAATGCACGAATGAGGTGGTCAAGGAGGTCAAAGGCAGGCCGGGACTTATCAATTGTCATGGGAAAGTGGGAAATATAACCATCAAAAGAGTAGTTTGTAAACAATGGATGTTTCCCTCTCTTCTTTTTAACTTCTATTTGATAGAGGCATCCAAGATATAATACTTGCTCCGTTCCTATTTATCATCATATAGTAATTTTTTTCACTAAAGATCAAGGAAGGCTTAACGTCATATATTTCATTTAATGTGAGTATACGGTGGAAAAGGATCAAGAAACATACAGACTTTAACTCCACATACACAAGAAACGAGCCAATTGTAAGAAACGAGCTAGGGTTATGTGATATCAATTTTAAAAGTTCTATTTGTTTATTATGTAATGAGCTGATGGACAGAGTAGTTTGAAGTGATATCATCCATCCACTGGTGAGAATGTACTTCATCTATTCTAATTCTAAAATAAGTTCATTTTCCATCCATCCCACATGTACCAATAAAAAACAAAAAAACTAGAATATTTTCACTATATCAAATCTCAATGCAATTATTCACTATTTTATCTAGTCCCAATGTATTTATTCTCTACTTTCATAAACTCTCATATAATGATTATTAAAAAATTATTTTTAAACAAATGGGAGGAGAAAAAAGTAAACTTAATGGAAGGGGGTACCAATGTTCTTAAACTTAAGGGTAAATTTGATCTATGCCATTACAAATATATCATTTTAGATAAATGTTATTACTATTTATCTATTTGTAACGATGCCATTATAATACCTCTAAAATTAGATTCATGCCATTTTATACACATCAAACATATTTTGAATCGTTTTTCTTTCTACCGTATTTTTTATCGACCAAAACACCCAACCTACATGTGGGATCCACCCATAAGTTTCATATTCTTATTCTACCCTCCCTTTCATCTCCATTCCCCTTCTTTTCCTTCCATTGCTTTTCTTTTTGTTTGTTTTTAACAATTAGCATCATACAGTACGATGATTCATTGATAGAGCATAAAAAAATTACAAGTTTAGAGCCCTAGAAGGCAATAGCCGGGAAAGAGGAAAAAAAATCCACCACCACACATGGACTTCACCTACACACAGCCAAGGAGAAGGCTTAGCACCGGATCGACCGCCGCTAAGCGTGATCGGCCACCGCTAAAGCAATAAGGGAACTACAACCGAGATCGCCCAAGACCAAGCCCTAACAGCGAGCATTGAACTCAACTCTAGCCACATTTTTGGGATTGATGGGGAGAGGGTGAGAGAGAAGAATGGAGGTCCTTGGGAGAGAGCGGTGCAACCTCCAACGTGGTCAACTTGCTTAAGCTAGGGCGCCGCCACAAGAGGACGAGACATCTAGAGAGAGGTTGCACCGGTTGTCTAGGAGAAGTTTTGGCAAGGAGGCTTCCTAGACTGTCTCCAGGGAGAGGAGCGAGGATGACACTGCCGCCATAGTCTGTCAAGGTCTCAAGGAGAACAAGGATAGGGTTTTCAACCGGCAGTCCGACGAGAGGAGAGGGGACGGCTCGACAACGCCCCCAAGAGGGAAGAAGACACTCGAAGCGTTGTCGTTGCCGGCCCGACCAAGACTGGGTTGGGTTTACACCCACCATCCTGCCACCTACCGATCAAAAGCTAACGCTTTAATGCTCCAACCACCATACATCCTCCATCGGCGCGTAGACACCGCTGCACTGACACCCCTACCCCCCTCCCGAGCTAGCCAGCCTCGCACGCGACCTTCCACTCTCCGCACTGGACAACCGTCGGGCCTCCACTGGCCATGCCTCCTCGCGCCGTGCCATCTCCTCCGACCGCTAGATCTGACAGCGGCGACGCCGCATCCAGCTGCCAGGGGGAGGGGAGGGGCAGATTTGGCCGCGGCGGCGCCAGAGACGATGCCTCAAGCTGCGGCGCTGCACGGCCTTACCCGCGCGCGTCGCCTCCTCGCGGTGAAGGGGGAGAGAGGGAGGTTGCGGCGGGGACTAGGGTTTCACCCCTCGTGTCGTCCGCGCGTGTATGATGCGGGTCCTTTGCACTACTCCTGCTCCTCCCCAAGACGGGGACGATGACAGTGGCGAGGTTGAGCCCCCATGAAGCGGTCCCGTCAGGTGACGATTGGTGGTGGGGCCTTGGCGGTCGACGTAGATGGTGAAGGGACCCCGGACACGGTGAGGTGACCGAGAGTGGAGGTGTGGTGGAAGCGGGTGTGTTCCCGACGTCACCTAAGGAGTGCGTAGGCGAGGCGGGACCAAACGAAGACAATGAAGAGGACACTGACATTAAACCCCAGTAGCGTCAGCACCATGCTCCTCGACACCCTCGATGCCATCTCGCCACTGCCACGGCGATGAAGCAACAACATCGCCTTCTCCTCCTTAGCTCGAGTCCACTACTACTCACTCTCTCTCGTACGCGCGCTCGCCCACAAGGGCAAAGCGAGGCTACATGGATGGGGTCACGTCACGATTGGATTCGTTGTGGTGGATTTTGATGAGGGATGGTGATGTTGGAGGCGGTGGAAGGAGATGCAATTTTGCAATGTCAATCGTCATCATGGATGAGTGATTGTGTTTTCGATCGGGCGATGCTACTGTTGTTGGTAGCTTTCACGGCTGCGGCTGCGAAGATCCACTGTGACAGGAGGGCTCCGTGTCGCCGGGGAGCAGCTCAGCAATGCTCATGTTAGCAAGGATCAGCTTGGGCTTTCCTAGCAGGGGGGAGTCGGCTTAGGGAGATTGGGCTCGCTGAGGAGTAGCTCGACGATGCCCGTGAGGTCGCCGGCGTCGAGAGAGGAGGAGATATCATGGTCGGGGAAGATGCTAGAGGAAGATGATAGGATGGGGAAGAAGAAGATAAGGCTAGAGGCAATTTCGTCCGTACGGAAATACAAATAAAAATTAGTCGAAATGAACCTTCAATGTACTGCATGGCATATAATCAATTATTTGTGTATTCAGATGATATTGTTTCGAATAGACGAATGATAATGATATTTATATAAAATGATATATTTGTAATAGCATAAATTAAATTTACTCTAAACTTAAATACTACTACTAATTATCTGTAATTATAATTGACGAGGCAAAACAAAACCTTGGTGTTACATCTATCTAATGGAGCAGTACTAGATAGGTATAGGTGGATGGTGGTCCAGGTGATGCGTGGAATGAGTGGTTGCCGCCTGCAATTGATGATATTTGTTTTGTTTGTTTGCAATTGAATTGAATTGGAAGGGCAGGGTTGGTGGTAATGATAATGACAGTGGCCGGCCGACATGTGGGCCCGTGTAGGATTAGGGTCCCCTATTAATATATTGTACGCTGCTGCATTGCGGTGCCCATTCTGGTCGACCGTCTCCTCCTCTTGTGCATATCTATTGTTTTCTTTCTAGTACTGCTGCATGCTACTAGTTTCTTTTCTCAATTATAATTTATTTGTTAGATATAATTAATGGATATGCACCTAAGTTACCGATGATTGCTAACTCCTAGGAGATCCTTTATATTATGGGTACGTTCAACCGAACAAACATGTCACATCGAATGTTTGACGCTAATTTAGAGTATTAAATATAGACTAATAAAAAAACTAATTTCATAAATAAGAGCTAATCTACTACACGAAATTTTTAAGCCTAATTAATCCATAATTACAAAAAGTTTACTGTAGCATCACATTGTTAAATCATGGTGTAATTAGACTCAAAAGATTAATCTCGCGAATTAGTCCAAGGTTATGAAATGAGTTTTGTAATTAATATATGTTTAATACTCCAAATTAATGTCCAAACATCCGATGTGACAGGGACTTGGAATAAATCCCTGTTTCCCAAACAGGCCCTGACAGGCAGCAGCACGTACGGCATATGGCAAGATTATACAAGCTAGCAACCTCCATTTTCTGATTCATTGTAGTACTACCCCTCTGTTTTAGCTTCATATGTAAGAATTAGGAAAATAGCTCAAGTAATTTTGGTGCAATTTGTTTCAAATATAGCATTCGAAAAATACTATATACTAGTTACGACTAACTTTGTGAGCAAGATTACATTTAGTATTTGACAATTTGAACAATCAGAAACAAAGACAACAAAGTGACTAGAAGTTCTGAAATGATTTGTATTCAGAAAAACGATATGTCAAAGCTAAAACTGGAGTACATTGAGATTGGAGAGAGTATGTACTTACTTGAGTGTGAATGCTCGGCCACAGAGTGCAGCTGATGCGCACAGTAATAAAAGGGATGAGGCTGCAAAGAGAAAAGAAGCTACTCCAGTAAATGTAGAATACTAAGTATAACTTAAAAGAATTTCCAGGACAAGATACTTGTAGCTCCAAGTGATGAAGTCAAAATTAAGGGTGGGCACTGAGCAGTATATGCATATGCTGCCGATTGATCCATCGATGCGTCTTTATCAGTCAAGCACCTGGCTGTATGTAACGTACTACTGCTGTGCGTCGCGTCCTCTTTCACAGAGCTGCAAGCACTGCCCTGCCAGTTTGCCACCACCAGCAAGCTCTCTCTCTCTCTCTGCTGCAGAAGGAAGAAGAAACTGCATCCAAAAGGAGGTCTAGACATAGAAAGATCTGGAGAGTAAAAATGGAAGGAAATTTTTGTACCTATAGCTATTGCTCTGCTATTGTAGATAAAGTAAACCAATGCAACTCATTAAATATTGAATTAGGAGCTGATAGGAACTGGGAAAAGTTTATTTTACACTTCTTGAATATACCCAACTATTAAAACCATTCACTTCAGTTTGAACCTTAATTTGAATCACAAGTAGTTTTGAGTAATCTATCAATGACTTGGCAAAGTAGCCAAAGGCCGAAACCATTTATTTTTTTTTAAATATAGTAGAAAGACTCATAAGACCTATAAGAAATTGCATTTCCACTATCAAGTGCTTATAATCTACGACTGACATAAAGCATAGATAGTCAAAAAAAAATCTTTACTACTTAAAAAGACAAGACTCTAGTGGTGGTGGTTATTCCTTCGGCAAAAAAGTTAGAAATGAGACATAAAACTTATTGTTGGGCAGCCCACTTTCCCCATCTTTACCAACTCTAACTGTTCTACGCGCACGTTTTTCAAATTATTAAACGATGTGTTTTTTGAAAAAAAATTATAGAAAAGTTGTTTTAAAAAATCATATTAATTCATTTTTTTAAAAAATAGTAAATGCTTAATTAATCATAAGAAAATGCGTCGCTCCATTTTGCGTGCATAGGAAGTGAGTTCCCAACCTCACCTCCCAAACACAGCCTAAACTTATTCACTTCCCACAAAAATTATCAAGTTTGGAGTATCCAATCTTGTGGAATGACAGAAACTTAACTGTATGATGTTGCCAAATTCTTTATTTAAATCTTCTGCAACAATTTGCACTGCAGTTGAAGAGTGGAAGCATGCAGCCATGCAGGGGGCATCAGGTCTGGAGGGCCAAAACGGATTGACAACACATACATATTATTATCGGGTTCCATTATTTGACAATACTGAACGGAACAACGGCCTATGCTGATGCCAGCGTTAAGCAGTGTTAGCAGACACGGTTATACTGTTTAGCTTCACTAAAGTGCTAGCGGATGCACTGGAGTTAAACAGACTTGGGGTACATGTGCGCTATTCAACCAGGAAAAGCTAGCTAGCAAACAATATTGTTGCAACAGGAAAATTAATAATGCGGTCGAACCCCATAGTACAGCTAGTAGGTCAGTAATTTAGTCAAGCATGACACGCTTGGCAGACAAGAACTGCAGGTGTTGAGTTTTTTTAAGGGAGGAAAATGTACCACACAAGTCACAACTCACCAGGACAGGAGATATCATCATCTACTACGGTTACAATCACCCAAAGTATCAGTAGGCAGCACCATTTCTGGCATTGCAACTCCCCTGCAAATCAAAAGGTTGAACAAAGTTTGTGCAAGCCAATTACCACAAAACTACCAAACTGTAGTAAACAACAATGAATTCCTCCTACTAGTTAACAATGATGCAAGTTTAAGCTAGGTAAATCGCTCCATCTTACGTAGCCCTTTGGCTCTTTGCACGTACCTTAATGACATTACCGAACCGAGGAGGATTTTAGCTGACTTGACCTGCTGATTAGTTGCGACGTTGCTTGGGTTCGACATTTTGTTTGCTCACCCAAAAGAAGTTTATTTCCTGACCTGACCATCCAGTTTTAATATTACATTCTGGGCAGCTGCCCTTCTCTGTTAAACTGACATGTAACAGTAGCTTCTAACACGAGGCAGGCTATCACAGCTGCTACTGTTCTCTGGGCCTTCAGGTCAGCACCTACAGTGCCAATCTGAATCAAAAGTTGATCAACTTTTTATCAAGATCGTACAACCATATAGACAGAAAGCAAAAGGAATGACAACTCAAGTTATATACAGTAGTAGTTGTAAAAGAAAGCACAAGAGCACTGTACTGAACATCGAGTCGACACAGGATGAATTCCAAGAAAATCAACAGGGAATCAAAACAATATGTTCATTACAATACCAATTTGACTGATATAAGATATCCTTTTAGACTCACAAAAACAGTAAACAAGGTGTTCTGTCCAATTCTTCTTTGGTTATGAGACATAATGCAGGCAAAGTAGTCAACACAAGTTTGATGACTATATACAATAATATCGTGAAGTGTATGTTTTTATATCTCTCTGTAAAGGTTGAGCCTGTTGGTGCCAGCAAGCATCCTATTAACGACAGTCGCTCCTTGGCTCGGAGAGGTAATATCTGACGAATCTCCTCCGATTTGCAAGGAGGAGACCGCTTGAGCTGCTATGAAGCCTGGGCATGTAACTGACTGGTGGAACATTCCTTGGTAGCACGGCGCCTGCAACTGCAAGTCCTTCACCTCTCCCCAAGATGGCAATGGCTGGCCAATCCCCCAATCAATACACCTCCCTTTGGGATCAGCGCACTGTATCAGTCCATCAGGAGGGTAAATATCAGCGCCTTGTGCATCCACGGCGAAATCAAAACCAGCAATTGCCTCGTGATCCCAATTGTTGCATCTTCTGTGCTTGTTTAGCATCAAATGGCAGGGTTCATCGGAGTCCTCACCAATGAGGACATGAAGAGCAACTGCTTCAGCTATTGCAGCACCTTCCTCATCCAGCCTTTGCTGTTCTTCCCTCTTCTTCTGCTTCTTCTTTTCCAGCTCAGAGATAATGGCAGCGGAGTTTGCAAGGGCTTTCTCCAGCCGCCGTCTCTTCTTCTCAGCCTGCTTCTGGCGATCTAATTCATCCTTGGCTTGTTTCTTCTTACCTTTCTTCAAGACTTTGGGCGCCTGATTGACCGCGGCCTTTTCCATGACAAACCGTGCTCGCTATGGACTAATTTCAGCTAAACTCCACTAGTAACTGTAATTATAATTACGGGAAAGCAAAAGCTTCAAAGTTCATTGCTTGGAGTGAGGCAGAAAGCAAAGCAACAGGCTACACCCACTCAGGTCTGAATGAGTATCTTATCTTGCGGAAGATGCAGTCCCAAAAGGAGACAACAGGTGAGAGGAGGAGGGAGAAACGGTAGGCGGTTGCTATTTCATCCGTTGGTAAGAGGGTCTTGTTTCTGGTGAGCTCCTGACCCATCTTAGTAGCACCAGAATCCAGGGAAAACCACAGCCGACCAGCTCATAAGAATCTTATACTGCAGCAGGAAGGAGGCAAAATAAAATCAATCAATCAGCTTAGTAGAGTTTATTGTTGTTGTTCATCGGTGATGATTTAAAGCAAATCAGGAAATTGAGGTATAATTGGTGATGACGGGCGGGCACAGAGATATGAGTCAATTCGAGGGTTCATAAGATCCCTAAGATATAATTAAGTAAAGAGCGGGTAATTCCCGAGATGAAGAAGAGATGGAAGCAGGTGAATTGAATTACCTGGCACGCAGGGGCCGGAGGAGATCGATCGAATTGGGGAACGAATCACTTCTTTCCCCTTCGCCCTCGCCTCAAATTTCGATCGATTCGATTTGGGGATTTTCTCTCTCTCTCTCTTCTCCTCTTCCTTAATTAACACGTACTACTGTACTACCGTCTGATCTGATCTGGAGCACGTGCGCACAACGTGTCTGATGGACTGTGGGCCGTGGTGGGTTGGGCCAATTCCACTTTTGGATATGTTTCCTCTGCTCTACTCCGTGTTGCACCTTAATTTTGCTTCACACTCAAAAATGGTATCTAAACCCTGTGTTTATGCTCCATGCATACTAACCCCATATACACCACAAGCAAACAACATCCATCGGTCCATCTTAATTTAGCTTTACTTGCTACTTTTCCATGCGCGCAACATACAGCTGATTCGGTTTAGTTCACCATACATATCCGCACATATACGCATGCACAGAATCAATATATAGGGTTTAATTAAACACACATGCATACGCATGTCGATCAATCGATTTCATCATACATGTAGTTTTAATTAATAATTATCACCACTGCATCCATTATATAGTTTGTTCAAACCTTTCGAAAATACTCATATGGATATGGATAAGATGTGCGGGTATGTATTTATAGGATGAGTGAGCGTGTTCTAAGTTCCTGCATTTCTAATGTGCTTCTAGAAAAATAAACTATAACTGTTACGTTATTCAGTTGTAGCTTATTAGCTGCCAGCCGGACTACGCATACACAGATTTCTTGATTGATTGACGAAGAAATAGCTAGCGCTGCTTGTTCATCGATCCCGGCCGTCCGATGACCAGGTCCGTCTCCACGTCGTCGTCGCGGACGCCGCCGTTGGAACAATAATAATCCTCCTCGTAACGACGATGATCATCCGCAAGCTGCTTATTCTTCAGCTCCACCACAGACGACCAAGGCGATGACAGAGCCTTCCACTGCATATATGAATATATGCGCTTAATTACATATATAATCCATCGCTTAATTCATCGTGTGCGTGACTCGATCGATCTGTTTGTACATATATATGCGCATTTGGAGTTTTTCGATCAGATCAAAGCATATACATGTACATATATGCACACCTGATCACGGAGTACCATATTCTCCTTCAAGAGGTTCATCTCCTGCATGCATGTTTTGTGTATATGTTTGCAAACAAATTAAACACACATTAGTAATACACGCATGGACATATACAGTATTGATCTGTTCCAAATATTAATTGTATGTGCATATATGATGGGTATTGAGTACTACAGTTTCTAGATGAATTAACCTCATGTTTCTTCTCCAGTATTCTAGGATATATCAGGTATATACTCTGATACTCAGGTAGTAAAATATGTTTGTGTCAGCTAGGTGGAGATTATTTCACAATAATATAATACTCCATCCACTTCATATTAATTTTTTCCTAATTAAATTTATAATTTAATTAGGAAAAAAGTTAAACGAGTTATAACATAAAACGGAGAAAAGGAAGTACATATTAGGCATATATATATACAGATTCAGGAACGCGGACACGTACCTTCTCCCTGAGCTCCAAAATCTGATCCATCAGCATCTTTTGCTGCTCACAATTGTTCACATATCAAAGCAAAATGGATAGGAAATTTCAGAGTTTTTTTTTATGAAATATAAGCTCGGAGATCGATCGATCATGTCCTTATAATTATAACTTGAATCGATACATACACGAGCCAAAAGCATACTATATCTATATGTAAGCGATCGAGATGAGATCCAACATATTTGTATATACCTTCTTTTGCCTGATGCTGCATAAGCTCTTCTCCAGCTGCACTTCAAGCTCTTGTAACTCCTGCACTGAACACGACCCCAGGCCTTCCCCCAACAGCTTACTGCATGCATTTATGTACGCACTCAAGGTTTATTTCCCAAAATCACCTTAATTATTATATGATGACCACTTATATATAAATTTCTGATAATTAAAATTCATTATCAACTACCACAATATATATAATAGCTTAAAATATCTAAATATAATTAATCATTTGTACTATATATAGCTAGTCACCTCTTGTAGCCCTCAATTGCTTCTATCTTCTTTCCCAGGGTTGTAGCCTCCGTTCTCCACTTCTGTGAAAATAACGCGCGCACACCCAAACACAATTAACTAATTCAGGTGTTATATATGTGTGTATATATATATATAGGAAAATTATAACCTACCACCGGGAGTAGCTACTCCCAAGTTGATGTTCTACTTTCGTGTTGATATTCTGCTATATAACTAGTTGATTTTCTGCTCCATTTCAAGTTGAATAATTTTCTGCACATTTTGGTTTCATGTCATATTTATATATATTAAATTTGTTTGGTGCTCCATGGTGTCCGGGCTTCATATTTCAAATTGAGTATATACCCAATTCAAATGAGTATAAATTTTTCTTAGTGTTTAGGTATTAACATTAACTACTTTACTAACTAGTTCAAAACAAGTTTGAACTGAATTTGAACTTGTTTTGGTTAGATTTTGATTCTAGGTATATAACATCCAAACATATAATTAGTTAGGTATGTTATATATATATATATATATATATATATATATATGTATATATATATATGTATATATATATATGTATATATATATATAGTAAATTTCTTTGGTGCTCCATGGTGCCCGGGCTCCATATTTCAAATTGAGTATATACCCAATTAACATGAGTATGAATATTTTTAAATTTTTAGGTATTAACATTAACTACTTTACTAACTAGTTCAAAAAAAGTTTGAACTTGTTTTGGTTAGATTTTGATCCTAGATATATAACATCCAAACATATAATTATTTAGTTATGTAATAATGTATAATCAAATAAAGTTGAATTTGAGTTGTTTTATGGGTAGGTATGAGTTTGAATCAAATTCTTATACTTAGGTATATACTCACAATTTGAAAATTTTGAAAAATTTGAATGAACTTGTGCATTTCACACCATGGTGCCCCATATGAGTGTCTTATACACACACACATTTCGTGCATTAACATACTCAATCATGCATCTTGTGCTAATCGATCGATCTGCCTTGCATTATATCTAATTACGGCTATATATAACTATATAGAATAATCTGATGTTTCATGCTCACAGTTCATGATATATGGTATCCTAATTAATATGCATGTGTGATATTTGCGTACTTAAATAGGACGAATTAAATTTGAACCTGGATGCATGATTCATCTCCTTTTTCATGTGCAGATGAGTTTTTTGTGTGGTTCAGGTAGCGATCGATTGTCCTCTGCAAGCTGGCGATTGAAAATTATCAGTCAGTTTGGTGAAATGTGTAATAACAGAGACGCGTGCATAATCTCTTAACAGCTGATGAAATCAGCATCTAAAATGATGAAGACGTTTCAAATAGGATGGTAACTATAAGAGCATAAATAACACCCATTGATCATTTGCAAAAAAAAAAGCGTCACGAATGCCTTTGTTCAAAATTCCAAAATATGCATGATTTCATATGTTCTGTGATCACATATATAATGCGCCCAGCAGTTATATATAGGACATTTGTTTTCAATAGTGCATGGAAACAAATGAAGGGATTGCTTAATAAAAATGTCTTTTATTCACAAAGAATTCAGTTAACGAAAAAAAATGATGAAATGACTTATGCAACCTCAGGATATATATCGTGGTATAGTTATTCATGTTGATCTTCGTATATAATTAAGTAATACTCCCCCTGTTTTCAAATATAATTAACAGTATTGACGTTTCATACCTCTAATTACTCGTAAATAATTATTATATGATTAATGAAAGTTTTTTCTTATATTTAGGATGTTATATATACTTATACCCTTCAATAATATGATATCTTTTTTAGTATTTGCAAATATTTTGCTGGAAAGACGAGTGGCCAAAGTACAAAAATTGTTCAAATTGTTCAATAACAAAAAATTGTTAATTATATATAATGCACGAGTAAACAGATCGGTTTTGAATGAATTCTTGAATAAAGAGAAGTGATGCGTTATCGAGTACATATTTAGTTATAGATAAAATCATTTGCTGATAAATCTTTTTAGGTGTTATACAGTGGTGGAGCATCAGCGGGCCCAGGCCGGCTTACTTGGCTCCAAAAGAAGCTATGTGATCTTAATGAAGTTAGATATGATAAAAGGCACTAGATATTTTATATGTTTATTTTATCTATATAATGTCAACATTAAACCGTTAGTTCAAGCTTAAATATTGATCAGTTATGCAGATCTCTAGCTATATCGATCGAGGCAAAACTATGTATAAGTACTTTTATTGGTTTAATTAGATCGATCTATTTAAAATTATCAAGATTAATTATATAAAAATACTGTAGTATAATTATTAGTAAATATATCTTAATGCGAGAATATATAAGAGAAGTAGCTAGCCATCAATTGAAGACACATGTCCCGTATATATATGGTCCATGCATGAGAAGTACTACTTAAAAGCCAAAAAATAAGAAAAGAGGAAGCGTGAGATTATCAAATCACCCTCTAAAGTGAAGATAACTGGAATTTTCCCATTAATTAGTCAAGCTCTCGAATATAGATCACCAAAGGATAATTATAAATTATAGTTAGTTATTAGCAGGATATGCAAATCATGCCATCATATCCTACACATTTAGGAGTACTATTCTAGACTAACTGTATAAATATCATGCACAGACTATGAATATTGTACTCCCCATTTCAAAATAAACCAACCTAAACAACGATGTGATATAACCACATCGAGATTTGTTTGTTTTGGGGCGAAGGGAGTATATATGAAGATAGCTAGTTAATGCAAAAGGGAATAAGATACTCAGCATGTACTCATGTTCACTGTATTTCATGTACTATATGTATGCATATTTATGTATGTATATGCTATTAATTACCTGCAAAGACAAGTTTCTTTTGTTACTTTCCCGGTTCCAAAATGTAAGAATTTATAGGTTCAAATTTTGTATCACAATATAAGATTTCCACACTGATTTTTATAATTTCCATCATTTAATGATTACACAGATAATCAGATGGTTCTAAAGGGAATCTAAGCTAGCAGTTTAAAATTTGATAATGAATGAAAAATAATCTTTTGACCTAATATTATTATTTACTTAAACAACTTAAAAATTCTTATATTTATATTTTGAAACGGAATGTGTAGTTTAATTTGTTTTTAACAAAAGACAATCGGACTTTAACTTCAACAAAAGTTCACTTATATACAGAGTTCATCTTATTATAACACGGAAGCTTAAAGTGTGTGTCGTTTTAATTGTGGTTGAGGGTTTGCAGACATTGCTGACAAGTAACCACCATATATATATATATATATATATATATATATATATATATACTGCTGACACGCCGGTGTACGTATAGTTCTACATAAATACATTAATTGGAACAAAATCGTACAGTATTTCCTTAAAAAATCGTACAGTACAGGAATAATGAAACCATGCATTAATTTCTGACTTGTGAGCGTGTGGAGACAAGTACACAATTAAAGCTAGTGTGTGCATAATATATATGCACACGCCATCTACTTGAGTACATCCATGCATGGATGTTAGTGTTGAGTCGTATATATACGGCGCACAACATTAGAAATACAGATAATATATATTTCACGTCATAAATATATATATATATATATATCATCATTATAGACACAATTAGTATTTCACGTCATAAATATGTGTCATACTTTTTGTTTCTACGTATAGGCGGCTGATTTAATTAAGCTGCAGTTCGGACTAATTTTTTTTAAAAAAAAAACACATCTGGATATTTTGGGGAACCTTTTGGGTTGATTTGAAGAATAAATCAAAAGTTACTGCATAAACTGTAGAAAGAAAGCGCTAACTAATTTGGATTGTTAATTAACTTGCTATATACTACTCCATATCCAAACCAAAATATAAACACTAATATTAAAGAATTATTATTACCTCTTTGTTTCGATCATACATGCGCTCAACTAGATTGGAAATTCTAAGGGTAGAGGATTTAAAAATAAACAAATTTTTGAGATCTTCTTGCTAGCTCCATAAGGTAGTGAGCTGGTCGGCCTGAGTTCACGAAGCTTCACCCCTTCTATTTATTTAATATTAGATCTTTTTTTAATATTAGTGTTTTTAAATCGAAAAGAATAAAGAGATACATTTCATGCTCGCATGCATGCATGTATAGGAGTATTAGTAGTTAATCGCAGTAGCCACGCTAATACACGAGTACAGAGGGGTCGATCATTAAATTGGTAGTAGAACGAACAGCTAGCACAGTAGTTGTAGATGAGCGAGCAAGTACAAAGTGGAGTGGAGTAATTAAGAATGGAAGAAGCATAGTTAATTACTCGGAGGAGGCAGAAGCGAACTCGTAGAGGCGGCCGCGAGGGGAGAAGACGATGAGGGCAACCTCGGCGTCGCAGAGCACCGACAGCTCGAACGCCTTCTTCAGCAGCCCGCTCCGCCGCTTCGAGAACGTCACCTGCCTGCTCGTCGCGTCCTCGATCCGCCGCATCTCCCGCCGCCCGCGCCGCCCTCTCACTCTCACCTCCATCTGCTTCTCATCTTCACTCCCCGCCGTCTCCTGCTGCTGCATGCCTCCTCCGGCCATGAGCATGAGCTTCAATGGATGGATCGATTGATAGATGAATGGGATTCAATTTGTGGGGGAGGAAACGCACGGGGCAGACAAATCAGATCAGGTTTGTCTCAATAAAAGGTAGGAGTAGATGAGAGGAAGAAAGAGGAGAGAGAGGTTAATTTGTTACTTAGAAAGGAAAGGCTCGGAGGATGGGTCGGGACCACAATTGGCAACACTTGGCTGCCATCATCACCCTCACCCCCATTCAATTCATGCCACTTTTCCTATTTTTGTTTTTCCATTTTTGGTTGCACCAGTATGACTTCCTCGTGGTACACCTCAGATTTATGGTTTTCTCTCAAGAGACATTGTCAAGAATTTTTACAACGCAGTGGATGGACACGATCATCCTAAGGCCATTCACAGTACGCCCATGTGGCGTTTAGCCTGAGCAGAGGGAACTGAATATTCAGTGCCACCTCCTCCACCAACGGAGCTTTGCTAAGACCGAGTAGCTAAAGTATGCCAGCGGTTTCTCGTCAGTTTTTGCAGGTGTGTCCCACACTAGTGCTCTGTGCCGCCAAGGGGGAGAGAGAGGAGAGGAGAGGGATGCGTCGTCTTTCTTGTGCTTCACGCCGCCGAGCTCGCCGCCCAGGGGAGGAGGGCGACCGAGCGTCGTCCTCGTCGGAGAAGCTTGTCGGCTCGATGGGGAAAGCGACGGAGAAGTATTGGAGCTCGAGGCCGAGGAGGAGAGAATGGATTTGGTGCCGGCAAACTCAAGAGAGAGGGGAGATCCGGCGAGGCATCGTTGTCACCGCTCGAGGCCAGATCCGGCAAGCCCAAGCTGGATCTAGCCGCCACTCCGCCCGACGCTGCTTGGGCCACCGCTCCGCCCGGCTCCGCGAGGAAGACAAGGTCACGCGGCAACCTCCGTGAGGACAACCATGCCGCCGCTCCGCCCAGCTCCGTGAGGAAGACGAGGTCGCGCAGCTCCGGTCGACGGCGACCTCCACAAGGATGACCACGCCTTGAGAAAAGGGGGGGTCAAGTCCACCACCGCTCGAGCTCCACGTTCGTTGTCGCCTGAGCGTCAAGTCTATCACCACCGGAGCTCCATGTTTGTTGGAAGTAGTGGAGAGGGAGGCATCGATTGGGGTCTTGGGGGAGGGGTGGATTTGGAAAGCATAAAGAGAGAGAGAAAAATGAAAAAGTATTTGGTGGTGGGACCCATTAGTAGCTTGCACTGTGGAGTGAGTTGCTTTATAGGAGTTTCATCCGATGTGGTACCTCAGGTCGGGCAAAACTCCAGAACACACTGCTAATGCCCTAATTATGTAGAGTGGATCCCTTCTTTTTTCTCTTCGTTCTAGTGAAGCCTAGCTTGCAAAGCTTAGCTGTATGGAGCCCTCAAGTGGTCGTTGGAGATTAGTAGGTAGCCTGAAAATTAGTACCTTACATATGGACATAATACTATGGCGATGAGTTAAAACTAAGTGGAGTGGCGCTGCACCAAGATGTATTTAACAATACAAACAACCTTATTTTATATATTTTAATATTCAACTAATTCATTCTTATTTATTTTGTTTACCACAAAACAAATTTAAAAGGTTAACTGTAGTAATAATTAATCAAGGCAATTAGACAAGACATGCATGAAGCATGCATGGTAAATGCAACGGTCATGGGTCCAAGGACGTGAGTACGTGCAAAATAAATTGTCCTATATAAATGAAATGCCCATACCATTAGCTCAGTTCAGGTACATATATATGTGAAAGGTCAAAGTTAAACACTAGGTAAGTTGTAACCTACCTTTTTAATTTATAAGTTATAGTGTGAATTCTTAATACTAATTGAACAATTGCTCTATTTCTTATTTTACATACAAGTTGCTGTGGGACGAGCTTACTTGCCACACCACTCTAACTATATATAACTCAGCCGATAGTATTTGTCGACTTGTTGCAATCAAATTAAACAATCTAAGAGTGGCATGGAGCATGTATGTATGATAGCGGAGCCAATTATGACATGGAGCCCATATAGTAAAATATCCATATTAATTGTTGGTGGATTTTATAGCGGTTTTCACCAATAAACCCAATGAAAACATAGGTGGCGTGTCGTGAGGAAAGGGTTACTGAAACTAGCATTGACACGTAACTAAGTGGTTGTAAAAAAAATAGAGATATTAACGTGATAATCAAGTGGTATTGGTGAGATTGGTTACCACCAACCATGGTAACCAAGGGGTATTACAGACATTGTGTGTCATATGCAGGGGTGTTTTCTAGAAGAATTTTATAGTTATTTTAACTATATTATTAGTTAAAAAATTAGAGTATTATATGTGTTATAACATGTTAAGGATCCTGATAATTTTTATTCTGGTTCACTGGAAATAATGTAATCAAATGTCTCAAAAGAAGTATATATGGTAATGTTATATGTCGAGATGTGCATCAATGACAACTAGTTTGGGGGCACCGATCGATGTGCAAGTGAGCTGAGCTAGCTGCTTAATTTGAGTGAGAAGTGAAGGGAACACAACGCTTGTGTTTCTACCACTGGCTGTCGACTCCGATCGGTGTTGGATGAGTCCACGTGTCGGCTCACTACTTGCTTGCGGTTGCCCGTTCGTACGAGGACCAGGTGGGCTCGTACGGACACATCCACTCATGCTCCGACACGTGGAAGACCTGGCCCACCGCCATCAAAAGCCGAGGTGGGGACCTCCACGTGGACCATCTTGCAGACCGAGCCTCGTACGAGCCAACCAAAATCTGATTTTTCTTTCCAACCTTTTTATTATTTTCAAAGAAAAAAATCACACATCTGCCTGACTTGTCAGATTCCACACCTATCCTACTTCAAACTATCAATAATATCCATCCTTGTTCTGCTTTCCTGCTTGCAAGTTGATCCTGTTTCAGTTTTCTATCTCCATAAAACTATACAAACCAACTCTTGTTATTAGCTTTATCACCGAATTAATCAAGTAAGGCCTAAGTCGAGATTCAATGGTTTTGATAAGCGCGTCGTGGCGTCCGAAGGAAAAATGACGTGTCCATTACATTAACCATTCATGCTTCCTTGTCCCTTTAGTGAAACAAGGGGCAAGAAGACGAGGGAGATGGGAAAAAGGAGGTGTGGTCCTTGTCATAAAAAAATCATATTGGAAACTCACCTACCCTAACTAACCTATGATAACGCAAGTAGGTTTCTTTAAAAGCCGATCACGAGGTTAGAAACTATTTCTTTTAAAAGTAGGGAGGATCCACTTAGTTCAGTTGGATCCCTTAAAAAAACTATACTACTAGACAATAAACTTTTGGAGATGAAATACTAGATATGCACCCAATAACCTTACTTCAAGCTTCCACGGTGCAAGTTTCCTAGATCCCACAAACCAATTTGATGCATATATAGGTTTTGTTCTTTCCCCCTTTTCCCAACTCATCTCTCTCGTTTTTCGCGCGCACACTTTTCAAACTGCTAAACGGTGTGTTTTTTGCAAAAAGTTTCTATACAAAAGTTGCTTAAAAAAAATCAAATTAATCCATTTTTGAAAAAATTTAGCTAAAACTTAATTAATCACGTGCTAATGAAACGCTCCGTTTTCCGTGACACTGTGCAGGGTTGGGAAGAGCTTGCTGCGAACGCAGCCATAGTGTTTATCTCATACTAACGGTATCCTACAATATAAGAGATTTTAACAAAAAATGCATCGTCAAAATTTCTTATATTATGAGACATAAGTAGTAGGTACCTAGCATCGATACATATTACTAGATGTTTACACCTAGAGGACACATAGAGAGCACACATTTTTGTGGAGGAATATGTAGGATGTAGGATGCAAATTCTATAGGACTTTATCCTATTTGGTCATTTGAAACAAATGGATTAGAGCTTTCCAAATGCTATAAAATTCCTAAGAAATGGCTCAATTCATATAAGGTTTGGAGGAAAGTTAGAAAGAACTCGAACGTGCTTTCTTTGAGTCTATCTCTCTCATCCTTTTTTTTTCTTCTGCGGTTTATTCAAACTATCATTCATGTATTTTTTTCCATATTTTGCAATTACAATTCTATCAAGATTTGTCTTTTTCTTATTCTTTTGTTTTCTCAACCCCGCGTATAAAATGAGTTGTAAATGTTGTTATAACCATCTAAAGGGAGTAAATACCAACAGATTGTACTACTTCGATAAGATAAAATGATTGATTTGTGTGAAAATACCCTGTCCTTAAGTATCTTTATTTCCTAGACACTCTGTAGGCTAGCAATCAATATTTTTTATTTTTTCCCTTATCACTTATATGTGAGTCTCACATCTATTTTTTTAATTTTCTTTGATAACTGGTTGCCACATGAACATCACGTTAGCCAAAACCACCAAAAAAACAGCCGTGGAGTTGTTTTGTATTAGTTTTAATATACTTGGGAAAGCCCAAAACCACCCGCGAAACAAACGTGCAGTTGTTTTGTACTCATTAGTTTTAATACTTGGGAAAGTGAACTGCGGGATATCCGGTATTGTGGTGAAGGTGTACAAGTCACATTCGGTCAACAGTTGAGGGACTGTAAATAGACTTTGTTTTTCTAATGACCTGCACGTACGCTACAGTCTGTTTATGGCCCAGTATTAGACGGCCCCGTTCGTAAGCAACATTCCAGTTCTGGCCGAACAAATTTATAGGCCGCACGTTCCGGGAAGGCCTAGCCTAGCCCATGTAGAAGAATAGAAGTGACATCTTCCTTAGCTTCCTCCTCCCTCGCGGCGGCTCACACTTCTCAATCCGGCTCCGCTGCGCCGCAAAAACCCTAAAACCCTAGTCTACCCTTCCCCGCCGCCGGCAACTGGGACATCACCATGGCGGACGCTGTGCAGTACCGCCTCGAGCGGATGTCCGACGAGCTCGACGACCTCGAGCGCCGGGGCCTCTTCACCCGCGCCGAGCTCGCCGAGGTCGTCCGCCGCCGCCGCGACTTCGAGTTCCGCCTCCGACGCCGCTCCCCGCTCCGCTCCGATTTCCTCGACTACATCGCCTACGAGCTCCGCCTCGACGCCCTCCGCGACCTCCGCAAACGCGCTATCATACGCGCCACCCCTGACACCAGCGACCACGATGCTGACGCCACCGACAACGACAGCAGCAAGAAGAAGAAGAAGAGGAAGAAGGGCAAGGCCAAGAAGTGGAAGAAGTCCGTCTCCGACATCGCAGGCGTCCTCCGCGTCCTCGACATCTACAGGATCGCCACCGTCAGGTACAAGGGGGACCTCGACCTCTGGTTCCGTTACCTCGAGTTCTGCCGCGACAAGCGCCATGGTCGGATGAAGCAGGCAAGTCTCCCCCGAACCTTCCGACCTTGCTGTCCGATCCACTCCATTACTTCTTTCTCCATATTATGAAACTGATGATACTGCGGCATTGCCTTGTTGAATCAATTTTATTAGCTTTTCTACATGCGGCTCTTGATTTAGCAATGGTGTCGTACGGCCTACTATCTGTCACCCTTTCGTTTCTTGGGCACATCGTAGTGAGGGACACGGACAGCCATCTTTAGTCACTTCTTTATGAATTCATAGGTTCATTTCATCTCTTTGTTTCTGTTTGACCGATAAAAATTTTATTACGGTTGAAACCTTTTTGTGCTCTGAATTTTAGTTTGGTATTGAGTGAAGTTGCATGCCTCACATTATAATTATTGGGCAGCAAGTTGTTAGGCCATACGTGTTGCTGATAGAAATTTATGTATTATATTCAGAATTTCACTCGCACTTCTGGTTGTGCATCAGAAATAATACGCTATAAATAGTTGGGTACTGAAGGTGATAAAGTCATCACCCCACTTATCGTTGAAATTGAAAAAAAGGGTTTTATTTCCTGAGCTTTTCACACCCAATAACCATTGTCTGGTTCATGGTAGATTACCACGCAATCCTGAATATGACATAGGCTGCGCTGGTGTCACTGGCTATGCGTCACGGAAATGGCATGAGATTACAGTGCTGCCACTAAACAACAGACCCCACATCCAGCTATCACTGGAGCTGTTGTGTTGTGCACTGTTTGTTAAAGGCGGTGGCTGGGACAGGGTAGGCCGTAGAAAAAGAAATTGTTCAATGCTCACCGGTCCAGATCCGGTAAACGTTAAACTACCAGGCATTCACCTATTGAAGGGTAAGACAGAAAAGCTGTAGTGTAAGCGGTTGGTTTTATGTTTCATATGGAATTCATTGTTTAAGTTTTCACAACATTCGAGCTAAGAAAGACTAAGGACCTCCCCAGTCCAGTGTGTACTTGATTGCGACCTGATGTGTTCCGAAGACTACTCAGTATGCATAGAAATATAGTCATAACTGGCAAAACGTTGGAGCTTTTGAAGTTTCTGAAATTGTTTTTTTTTCCTTTTGCGAATATGGAATGTGGATTAACACATTGGCCAGAGCTTGAAAGCTATTTAGAGTTGGAACTTTTCCTTTTTTTTAATCTAGTATGAGTTTCCTGTTTGTCCTTCTTTTGTTGTGTATTTATGTGCCCTGTTTCATGCGTTTTTTGTTTGAACTTCTCCTCTGATGATATGTAAACATGCGAAGGCTAACATGTTCATTGTATTATTTTTTAGGTCTTGGCACAAGCTATTCGTTACCACCCCAAGGTTCCTGGGCTCTGGATCTATGCAGCAGCATGGGAATTCGATCAGAACTTGAATGTTGCTGCAGCACGTGCTCTTATGCAGACTGGTCTTAGATCTTGTCCAGAATCAGAGGATATGTGGATTGAGTATCTTCGCATGGAGCTTACCTATCTTAACAAGCTTAAGGCTCGAAAAGTTGCTCTTGGAGAGGATGTGAAGACACTGCAAAAGAAGAATAATGATGCAAGCGCTTGGAAAGAGGAAAATAAAGAACTGTTCATGTCACTGAATGAACAAGATGAAGGTCCTGAGGAATCTGGCTCACGGGGAGTTGCTTTGGAGGGGAAGGAAGACCTATTCTGGCAGCAAGGGCTGCTAATCATTCAAACCATATACCATGGTGCTACGGAAGCTCTTCCTTCAAGCTTAACCTTGCGGAAGAAATTCTTAGAGATATTGAATAGTGTTGACCTAGCACATTCTGATGAACTGAAAGTAGAGGTCATGGATGACCTGAAGAAAGACTTCTCTGACAGTGAGGACTACTGGGATTGGCTTGCTAGGCTTCAGCTTAGTGACTCAACTAGTTCCAGTAATTTTAATAGAAAGGAAGCTTTATCAAATAAATTGAACAAATCCATACAGGTAAAAGCTCATCATTTGTTTTTTTTTTGTCTCACTCTTATCTTGCCTGCTTTCTTTGGGAGAAAAAAAGGTTGTCGATTAATGCAATCTGCCCCAGACTTACTGCAGCACATAATAATCAAAATCAATATTTAAACATTTCAAACTATGTTTTTGTATTGTAGGTGTATGATGAAGCTGTCAGGAGGTTGCCAACTTCCAGAATGTATTCCCTGTATGCAAAATTTTGGATGGGTGTTCTGTTTGCTGATACAGAAGATTCCATCTCACTGTTTCATGGTGGTGAATTTGATGCTTCAGGGTTCACTTCATGTATACTGGAAGTCTATCAAAATGCTGAATCAAGTGGTTGTCTTACTGAAGATCTTGCTTGCCAATATGTCTCTCTTTATTTGAGACTTGGAGGATTGGAGGAGGCACCGGGAAGATTAGAGGAAGCTAGGAATCTTGCCAAAAAGCTCTGCAATGGTCCTCTTTCACATGCTGCGGATCTGTGGAACCTGAGAGCATCTATTGAAATGAAGTCACTTGCTACTTCTACTGGCAGTTCTTCGTTCAGCAAGGAGGACTTGAGTTCTCTATTTGATCTATTTAATGTTGCACTTCCAAAGTTACCCATACCTGAGGCTGAGGAATTGTGGCACACGGTATAGACCCAAATCGATCTTTTTCACTGACCATTGTCCCCTAATTTCAGTTTTTTGTACCCATCTGTTATCTCTGAATTCGTTTCACAAATTTTACTCTGCTCCTCTATTTTCATTGTGATTATGGTTCATTTCTTTTGGTGATATGTTTCTTTTACCTTTAACTAGCCAAATACCTGTGCTTTTCTATGGATTAAAACAAATTAATAGTGAGGTTTTTGGGACAATTTTTGTACCTATAGATGATTGTACAGGTGAAATATGATAGACTCATATACGTAGATGGATTATTTTATAACATTAAAGTACATGGGGTAGTTGGTAGAAAACATGATGGAGTAGGTGGTAAATAAAAAAAATTACTATACTTGGTGAGGTCCATTGGCTTCTTTTAAAAAGAGTTGGATGTTGCAATGTATTTATATAATAGTTGCATGGATGTATTAATATGTTTGACTGCTCGTACTAATTTCTGCTATCTGTAATGGGCACAATGCATTACTTCGTTGCATATTTGTTCAAAAGCTTGTCGTAATTCATTTCAGGCCATGAAATTGTTTTCTCATGAGAAGGTTTATTTTGAAAAGCTGGTGAAGTGTGCAATGTTATCATTAAGTTGTGCTGGTGGTAGTGATTGTGGAGCTTCGGTTTCTTCTGCTATTGTTGGATGGATTTTACAAAGAGATGGTATCAAACAAGCTAGAAAGATGTATAAGAGGTATGAACTTTATGGTCCTTGAATGAAATATCACTGTAATATTGTTCATTGCATGAATTGAATGTGCTTTGCTGCAAGATGTGGAGTCTTGTCCATTAGGCAAGTAGGGTTATCTTTGAAACTGAGCCAAGTATGCTATGAATTTTCATTGCACACGCCATGTTTCAAGATTCTGCTTTTTGTTTATGAATTATAAGTGCACATGGATTGTTGTAGAAACATGTGTTGGAGTCAATTCATATGTATTGGCATATTCCTGCATTGATGCAGATTTCTGGCTTTACCACGTCCAAGCTTCAAGTTCTTCCAGTACTGCATAGAGTTGGAAACAAACCTTGCATCAATCGGAAACCAAGACAGCCTTGTGAATGCGCGTAAGCTGTACGATTCAGCACTCGATCTCTATCCCCAGGAAAGAGAACTTTGGAGGAACTACTACAACGTGGAGCTGAAGGTGAGATCCGATATCGCTTTTTGTTTGCAGATTCGATTGCTCTTTTAATCGTGATTAATTCCTTATCTGTATTTTTGCTGACATTACATTGAAAATGCGCATGGACAGGTGGGAACATCGGAAACAGCAAATGCTATATACTGGCGCGCTCGTAAGGTGCTTGGTGATTCCACTGCCCTGGACATTCCCCACAGCTAGCACTTGTGTGACTTGTGATCTGATTTAATTATTTTGTTGTTTAAACGTATCAAGTCAGGTTGGGTGGTGGAAGAAAAATTTTGGCTAGTCTGCCTGTTGGATTTGTGTTATGAGCCCCTAACTAGGGTGAAAATTTACATGATCTGTATGATTACCAATTAAAAGCTTGTACAGATACGGCGATAGTGGCCGATCTTTGTGTCATTTTAGTCTGTGCCAAGCTTGCCTTGGCAAAAAGAATTTATCATCTACTCCAGTAGAATGAATGGTTATGGGCATTTCCTTGTCTCTTATTCAATCCTTGGAAGAATATCGACAGCCGAGACTTTGCGTTAGACAGACGTAGTGAGTGCATCTGATGGGTGATGCATAGCGCTGTGTTGACCGATTGATTCAGAGTGTCTGGAAATGTACAGCAAAACGATTTGTTAATTGTCACGTGTCTATATTTTTTTTTTTAAAAAAATGAAAAATCCCAATGGAAGTAGACAGAAGAGGCCCATAAACAAAAGGCTGGTAGGCTGAAATTGGGTGGCCCATGAGGATGAGGAGTCGATGCACGGGCACCACAAGCTCGTCACCTGCTCTCTCTTCCACTCAATCCAATCCTTTTCGCCTCTTTCCTCAAATCCTCTCCTCGTGGCGAGTCACAGACAGACATGGCCTCCGTGACCACAGTGTCGTCGCTGCCCTGCAGCAAGGCCGCCGCCGTAGCCGGAGCTCCGAGGCCGTCCACCTGCTCCGTATTCTACCCTCGCTGGTCCAAGCGCAGCAGCAATGGCGTGCGGGCGCAGGCATCGACGACGGAGACCACCGCTGCGCCGGCGGCGGAGGTGAAGGTCGAGAAGGTGTCCAAGAAGCAGGTGGATGGCGTGGTGACGAACAAGTACAGGCCCAAGGAGCCCTACACGGGGCGCTGCCTCCTCAACACCAGGATCACCGGCGACGACGCCCCCGGCGAGACCTGGCACATGGTGTTCAGCACCGACGGCGAGATCCCCTACCGCGAGGGGCAGTCCATCGGAGTCATCCCCGACGGCATCGACAAGAACGGCAAGCCCCACAAGCTCCGACTCTACTCCATCGCCAGCAGCGCCATCGGGGACTTCGGGGACTCCAAGACGGTAACCATACGTCTTTCTTCTGCATCTAAATAGGAGTAATGAGAGCTAGCTTTAACACATCCGATCCTTCAGGTATCGCTGTGCGTGAAGCGGCTGGTGTACACCAACGATCAGGGAGAGATCGTGAAAGGAGTCTGCTCCAACTTCCTGTGTAAGTTGTTGATCAGTCTGTAGTACATGTGATGATCCAACTAGCTAACAAACTAATGGTGCAGGTGACCTGAAGCCTGGTTCTGACGTGAAGATCACAGGGCCGGTGGGGAAGGAGATGCTGATGCCCAAGGATCCCAACGCCACCATCATCATGCTGGGCACCGGCACCGGCATCGCGCCCTTCAGGTCGTTCCTGTGGAAGATGTTCTTCGAGGAGCACGACGACTACAAGTTCAATGGGCTGGCATGGCTGTTCCTCGGGGTGCCCACCAGCAGCACGCTGCTGTACAGGGAGGAGTTCGAGCGGATGAAGGAGATCGCGCCGGAGAGGTTCCGGCTGGATTTCGCGGTGAGCCGGGAGCAGACCAACGCCGCCGGTGAGAAGATGTACATCCAGACGCGGATGGCGGAGTACAAGGACGAGCTGTGGGAGCTGCTCAAGAAGGACAACACCTACGTCTACATGTGCGGTCTCAAGGGCATGGAGAAGGGCATCGACGACATCATGATCGACCTCGCTGCAAAAGACGGTACATACTACTAATCTCTCTTCTATTCTTATATGCATTTAATCATTAATTATTGTGTTCAACCATATGTAGGCATCGACTGGCTGGACTACAAGAAGCAGCTGAAGAAGGCGGAGCAATGGAATGTGGAAGTCTACTGATCTGATCAATCATGCAATTGCAAGCACTGGAACACATATACATCATATGCAGCATGGATGCTGATAATTATTAATTCCTTATGATCTCGATCGATTTCCATGCATGGGCACCCTGCTTCTTCTCCATACGTACGTCATCCTGTTGTACTCGATCCATCCATGTAGATATTATACTGACGACTCGTCGACTATAAGTGGTGTTCCATTTTCTTTCTGCTGTATTTTGACAACTTTGGTGCGCAAGTGAATGAAAAAGTCGGCGAGCGTGTTAATTGGGCCCATCGATCACCATTTAGCGGCCCACCAGAAAGACTAGGCCCAATATCGCATAAACCCTAACTAAGGCCGTGTGTGTCACCTATATAAAGCGGAAAACGCCACTCGATCGCCTCCTTCTTCCACCCGCATCGCCGCCGCCGCCGGAGAGCAAGAGAGAGAGAGAGCGATGAAGACGATCTTGGCTTCTGAGACGATGGAGATCCCCGATGGGGTGACGGTGCATGTGGCGGCGAAGGTTGTGACGGTGGAGGGTCCCCGCGGGAAGCTGACACGCGACTTCAAGCACCTGAACCTGGACTTCCAGCTGCTGGAGGTGGATGGGGTGCGGAAGCTGCAGGTGGACGCGTGGTTCGGCACCCGGCGCACCATGGCCGCCATCCGCACCGCCATCTCTCACGTCCAGAACCTCATCACCGGCGTCACCAAGGGCTACCGCTACAAGATGCGCTTCGTCTACGCCCATTTCCCCATCAACGCCTCCATCACCAACTCCAACACCGCCATCGAGATCAGGAACTTCCTCGGCGAGAAGAAGGTCCCTCAACCCTGCCCTCCTTTCCCTTTCTCTTTCTTTTCTATTACTACTACCATTTACCACCACATGATTTCATGGAACGCGCAATGTATTTTCTCCACTCTACGATCTGAATGCTCCATTACTTTAGACAATGAATTGATCTCAGCTCGTTGCTGCAAAGATTTGGTTATTGCCTCCGAGATTAGCTGATTAGTGTACATCCAACTCAGGATTGCTGACGTCGATAGTTTTGCAACAGAAAAGGGAACATTGTGACTCAATGCTGATTATGTAAAAAAAGAAGACATTTAGAGGGATCACTTGCATATTGATGTTGTGATGGCAGATAGATCATCTGTGCCATGCTGTATACGCTTTTTATTTGCTTTGTCATGCAATATTGTCATATTCATTATTACACAATATAGATATGTGGTTTAGACTCTAGAAAGGCAAATCTCTGGCCTTCAACTGTTGCTTGTTAGCAATGTGCTGTCACATCCAGTATATAGTTTTGAGATCATAGATAATTGTCATGACATCCTTCCTTTCCTTGAATAGGTGCGGAAAGTTGACATGCTTGAGGGTGTGACAATTTTGCGTTCTGAGAAGGTCAAGGATGAGCTGGTCCTTGATGGCAATGATATTGAGCTTGTCTCCCGTTCTGCGGCACTGATTAACCAGGTTAGATTTCTTGCACCTCTGTATTTCTTTGCTTTGTGAATGTCTGCTATGATGAATCTGTAAATCATAAGACTTCGTTATGTCAGATTGTACTACTTTCTTTTGCTGCTGTATAATAGGGTAGGTGTTCTGTGTGCATATGCTTATATTTGTTAGAGTTTGTTCATGCTTCTCAAATTGGATGTATAACGGTGTTAGGATTCTGCTCCTACTTGACTATCACCAATAGGTGGGGTGATATCTGTGCTACTCTGTTCTGCACAAGTCTCATCTTGTTAGGTGTCTTAACTACCTGATGCTTAGTTGATCTCTGTCCTAAACCATGTCTGTTTCCTTTTTGCTCCCAACAGAAATGCCACGTCAAGAACAAGGATATCAGGAAGTTCCTGGATGGTATCTATGTCAGTGACAAGGGCACCATCACTGAGGACCAGTGAGCTGCATTTCCTTACTAGCTGTAGCAAAACCTGTCCTAGAGAGATTGCACAAGAACCTTTTTCTGCTATGTTTTTGAGTCAAATCACAAGTTCATTGGACACTGAAATTTTGTACTACTGGGTTAGGATGTTATGTAATTGGAGCACGTGCTCCTCTATGGTATCCTTATTGTTTGTGAGAATGTTTCTGTGTTTAGTTCTCTTGATGGATCTTTCTTACACCGTTGAAAGAACCTGCAAGTTGGGTTATTATCTCGTCTTCGTTGGTTCTGCTGCAGTCTGAGTTCCTAATGTTCCATGGCTTGCCTTGCCAGTTCTGTGCTCGGTCTAGCTGTAAAATCGTTTGTTTTAACTGTAGTAGCACTTTTAAGTGTGCAGCTGGAACATGACAGCAGCACTTGCTGGGACTCTTGTGTTCTTCACCTGGCAACATAGTTGATGCTTTGCCTGAGACATAGTGTACGTACATGAAGACGAAGCATGCGAAGGAAATCCATGAGATCACATGTAAATCCGTGATTGTCATGTCAAGACGCAAAAGAAAGAGCAATACGACAATCTCAACCCGAGATTGCAGAATCATCAGGGCGATTTGTTGTGCAGAACTGGATGGACGAACGGAATGCCGTTCGTACATCAGTGATACGTAGCAGCATAGGACAACATATATAGGTAGATATATGATCTGATACTGGCATGTATTCCCTTGTCTGGAAAACATACAATATCGACTACTTATTCTTGACTAGATCGCTGGCATCTCTATCACTAACAGTCTTCTTCTTCCCTCCTTTGCTGCAGGTAGGGAGCGATACAAAAAGAGAGCGTACCTGACGATGTCAATTGACAGACTTGATTGAGTAGCTGCTATGCTAGACCATGTAATTCTTCAGCAATGGCTACAGGTTAGCATCTAATGCTCATGCTCTCAAGGAACAATTCATTGCCCTTTGTTCTTACCCCAACATCAGCTGAATGACACTAGAACCAGTCAGTAGTCAAGCACTTTGTACCAATATTCCTCAGCTCACGCAATCCGATCATGCATATATAGCTTGCTTGTTCGGTTTTTCCACTGTTCCATGAGGGGGCTTCTGTTGCTGCATCAACAAAGTGAGGCTCTGCTTGCCAACCTATTGCATTGCTACCTCATTTGTACATATGTTTGTATATGAATTAGCTACCTAATGACCTGACACCGAATCAAAATGTTCCATTCAAGATAGCTACATGTGTGGCATTGCCTTGTTCCACCTGCAGCCAAACTGTGTATATAACCAAGCTAGCTATAGGGGGACTAGGCACTCTAGGCTTACCTACCCCACCCCTTCAGGCTTCAGCTGTTCAGTGCAGACACAGAGAATGAAGTGGGTGGAGTTTCTGAAGCCAGTAGTCGCAATGCTGGTGTTTGACACACTCTTCGCGCTGATGACAGCATTGGTTAAGAAGGCATTGGCTGATGGGTTAAACCACGTTGTCTTTATCACCCTACGCCAATTTGTAGCGGCAGTCCTGCTCGCTCCAATTGCTTATTTCAAAGAAAGGTTTGTGACAAGTAGCCTCATATGATCTCAAGTGTCTTACCAGGTTCTGAATTTCTTGTGCAAAGTTTGTTTATGATGATGTTTAGCACCTGGTAACAATATGCATGCAAGTGCCTGAAATATGAGAGATACCGCTTGTTATATCATTCACATTTGTAGTAGAGTTACTAATCCAAAGTATTTGAAACTCCGATGGTGATACATCGTTCAATCTTTCAGTTACTCTTCAACTTTTTCCAAGAGCTGTTGCCAATCCAATGTGGGGTTAGTGTGTACGTGTGATATTTTCGAACTTCAAAACTATCTCGTTCTTCATGTTTCAAATGGCTTGTTATATAGGGTGTTACAATAGTTCTTAAGGTATGAAGCTTGGAGGTTGCGTGATTGGTTGTTATGGAGCTGAGCTGCATCTCAGCTATATTTTCCTGGTATACTGGTCTAGTTGGCTGGACCGCTGGTGCGTTCGTTCCAGTCTTCAAAATGTCTAGCTGGACCTTAGGTTTTAGTACGAGTCTTTTGCATTTTTCTAAGTGAAAAATGTGGTGGGGGCCCTCCGGTGCCTTTTATATAAATGTAAGAAACTGTTCCATTACCTGCAAAGATGTCACTCTAAGTTGTCTTGCATAATTTTTTTTGTATAAATGATTTCAGGAATACAAGACCAAGATTTACAAAAGAGATCTTTGCCTACATGTTCATGAGCTCATTGCTTGGGTAAACTTGCTTTCTTTGTTCTTTCCCCTGTTAATATCATGTTCTCTTGCTCAGTGCAATGAAAATAAAAAAACTGAACAAAACGAGTTGAAAGGCTATATGCACTTGTGGTTGTGTTCTTTTGTCTTATCATGTTGTATATAGGGGATTATGTGCTCAGTATCTGTTCTTTCTGGGGTTGAGCTACACTACAGCAACACTGACTGCAACATTCTCCAACATGACTCCGGTTTTCACCTTTTTGATTGCTATCCCTCTCCAGTAAGTTCTTCTATCCCCCACTTCTTTATTTCCTTCTTCCTTACAATCTATTAACAAGACCGAAACTATTGTCAGACTACAAGGAACCACAACAGTTAAATAAAGATTTTATTGAAACAAAAGTGTTAAGAAAATAGATGCACAACGGAGTCACGAATTTAACGTGGAAAACCCTTACGGATAAAAACCACGGGTGCCAACCGGCAATGATCACTATAGAAGAGTTGATTATAAACGTAGGGAATAACAATGGGAACGTTACCCCTTCCCGTACGGCTTACAAGAGTATATATGGGGGATATAAGGAAAGACACCTAATAGAAAATGACATTAAGTCTTATTAGGAAACTAATCTGAATATATTGTAGGTCTAAATTCGGATCACATATTTAACAATCTTCACCTTGAGACGAATTTCCTCTTGTAGCATAAAAATCATCAATCACCAAAAAAATACCTCATGTAGGTAAAATCACCGCGTGCCAAATAGTCTAGGACTAAACTGTAACACCAACCAAACTTGAGAAAAGCTCAAACTTAGTAGCATGAACTAACTTTGTCATTATATCAATTGGATTATTATGAGTACTTATCTTGCATACCTTGATATCACCTTCAGCAATCACACCTCAAATAAAGTGATATCTCACATCAATGTGCTTTGTTCTCTTATGGAAGATCTGATCCTTTGTAAGACATACTGTACTTTGACTATCACAAAATATATTAATGCAAGATGTAACTCCACAAAGCTCAGTGTACAAACCTCTAAGCCAAATAGCTTCTTTACAAGCTTCAGAAATAGCCATATACTCAACTTCAGTAGTAGATAAGCCAACAGTTGCTTGCAAACTTACCTTCCAACTAACAGCACATCCGCCAATAGTGAAAACATAACCTGTGAGCGATCTTCTTCTATTCAAATCTCCAGCAAAATTTGAATCAACATAACCAACAAGTCCATCTCTAGATCTCCCAAACTGCAAACAAGCACTATAAGTACCACGTAGGTATCTGAAAATCCACTGAACTGCTTTCCAATGCTCTTTGCCAGGATTAGCCATGTATCTACTGACAACACTCAAAGCATGTGATAAGTCAGGATGAGAACATACCATGGCATACATAAGTGAACCAACTGCACTTGAATATGGAACTCTAGACATGTACTCAACATCATAATCTGACTGTGGACATAAATCTAAAATAATCTGAAATGTGCAGGTAAAGGAATACTTACTGGTTTTGCATCATGCATATTGAAACGACGAAAAACCTTTTCAATTTAACCTTTCTGACTAAGATATAACTTGCCAGACTGTCTTTCTCTAGTAATTTCCATACCGAGAATTTTCTTTGTTGCACTCAAATCCTTCATCTCAAATTCACTACTCAATTATGCCTTCAACTTTGCTATCTCTGCTTTGTCTTTTGCAGCAATCAACATATCATCGACATAAAGAAGCAAATATATAGCTGAACCATCAACAACTTTGAGATAAACACAGTTATCATAATTGGATCTTCTAAACTTCTGAGAAAGTATGAAAGCGTCAAATCTCTTATACCACTGTCTAGTTGATTGCTTCAACCCATAAAGAGATTTCTTCAACCTACAAACTAGGTTCTCTTTTCCAGGAACAATAAAACCTTCAGGTTGCTCCATATAAATGTCCTCTTCTAACTTCCCATGTAAAAATTCAATTTTAGCATCCATTTGCTCTAGTTCATAATCATGCATTGCAACAATACTGAGTAATGTGCATATTGAACTATGCTTCACAACTGGGAAAAAACATCATTGAAATCAATACCTGGAATCTGGCTATAACATTTAGCAACTAACCTTGCTTTGTACCTTGCCTCATCAGTTGGAGATATACCTTTCTTTCTTTTGAAGATCCACTTGCAACTGATATGTTTCTTCTCTTTTAGCAACTTCACCAATTCCCAAGTACGATTCCTTTCAAGTGACTCTATCTCATCATGCATAGCAGTTATCCATCTATTGCAATCATCAGAAACAATAGCCTCAGAATATGAAGAAGGTTCTGCATTACCTTCAATTTCCTTTGCCACACTCAAAGCATAAGCAACTATGTTCGCTTCTTCAATATATCTTCAAGGAGGTTTAGTATTTCTTTTGGGCTTATCTTTTGCAATAGAATATTTTGGAGACTGCTCAACAGTAGAAGAATCTGAATCTTCACTAACAGGTGCATCTTGATTAATAGCAACAACTTCTTTTTCTGGTGTATGCCCTGAACTGATCAAGTGCTCCACATACACACTTGCTTTCTGCTTACTCTCAATAGGAACATTAGGTTTGTCATGTAACATAACTGATTCATGGAAGACAACATTTCTACTAATCATAACCTTTTTTGTTTCAGGACACCATAACTTATAGCCTTTTACACCAGACGGATAACCAAGAAAAATTCACTTAATAGCTCTAGGCTCCAATTTACCATTATCAACATGAGCATAAGCAGTACAACCAAATACTCTTAAGTCTGAATAATTTGCTGGGGAAGTAGACCATACCTCAATAGGAATCTTATTATCAATAGTATAACTGGGTGATCGATTAATAAGATAACAAGCAGTGGAAACGACTTCTGCCCAAAACTGTTTAGGCAAACCTGCATTAGACGACATACAACGGGCCTTTGATATAATTGTCCTATTCATACGCTCAACTACGCCGTTTTGTTGAGGCGTATGAGAAACGGTGTAGTGACGCACAATGCCTTCAGACTTGCAATATGATTTAAATATCTTAGAACAGAACTCCATCCAATTGTCAGTACGAAGTATTTTAACCTTCCTTTCAGTTTGTCTTTCAACCATAGTCTTCCACTCTTTAAACGCATCAAAAGCTTAATATTTGTGCTTCAAAAAATAAGGCCAAACTTTTCGCAAATAATCATCAACGATAGTCATCATATAACGAGCAACTCCAAAAGATGTCTTACGAGCAAGCCCCCATAATCAGAATGAACATAATCAAGAATACCTTTAGTAGTATGTGTAGATGTATTAAACTTCACCCTCTTATGTTTGCCAAAGATGCAATACTCACAAAATTTGAGCTTCCCGATGCTTTGTCCATCTAGCAATCCTCGCTTGCTCAATTCTGCCAAACCAATTTCACTCATATGCCCAAGACGCATATGCCAAAGATTAGTAGCATCGGAATTAGATAATGAATCTGAAACTGCAGCAATATTACCTAATATAGTTGTACCTCGCAGATGGTACAAGTCGACAGTTTTAATATCAGCTTTCATCACAACAAGAGATCCTTTGGTTACCTTTAAAATTCCGTCTCCACCGAAATATTTGTACCCTTTGCGATCAAGAGTACATAAAGAGATGAGACTCCTCTTCAAATTTGGAATATGCCGTACATCTGACAATGTTCTGATACAGCCATCAAACATCTTGATCTGAATTGTTCCAATACCTACAACCTTGCATGGTGTATTATCATCCATCAAAATAGTACCACCTTGCACAACTTCATAGGTGGCAAACCAATCCCTATTCGGGCACATATGATAGGTGCATGCAGTATCAATAATCCACTGGTCACTAGTTTGTGCACAACCAGCATAAGCAACAAGCAATTCTGCACCAGATTTATCATCAGTAACAACTGCGACTTTACCTTACTCTTCTTTATTACCTTTTGGTCTATAACTTCCGGTTCCCTTGTCTTTATTCTGTAGTTTTCTACACTCAGAGATATCATGTCCATCTCTCTTATAGTATTTGCATGACTTTTACCTGCCTTTGGACTTTGATCTTCCACGTTAGCTATTTGAACTTTTATCTTTTGACTGGTTCTTTGTGTTCTTCTCCTGTTGCCTGCCCTGAACAACTAAGCCTTCTGCTTGTTAACTTGAACCTTCAGATGGTACCATCTTCTTCATCTTTTATTTATTATGCAAAGCATCATAAACTTCTTTCAAAGTTAGAGTATCACGGCTATAAAGGATAGTATCCCTGAAGTTTGCATATGAACTAGGCAATGAACACAATAGAATAAGGCCTAAATCCTCTTCATCATACTTTACCTCCATAAACTCAAGGTCAGCAACAATTTTCTTGAAAGTGAAGAGATGATCCATCACAGACTCATCTTCTTACAACTTGTGCAAAAATAACTTTTGCTTCATATGCATTTTACTGGTCAAATCCTTAGTCATGCATATATGTTCCAGCTTCAACCACAACCCAGCGGCTGTCTTCTCCTTAAGCACCTCCTGTAAAATATTGTTAGATAGATGAAGATGAATATATGACACAGCCTTACGATCCCTTTTCTTCTCATCATTGGACCAATCCGTAGTCCTCTTGTCAAATCCAGATAGCGCATCATCGAGATCTTGCTGTGCAAGAACGACTCGCATCTTCACTTGCCATAGTGATAATCTTGTGTCTCGGTCCAGAAGCAGTAGATCATACTTCAAACTCGCCATGAGAATTAATCCTGAATCTGCTGGTAAATTAGGGTAAACCTAGCAGAAACGCGAACCTTTGGGTACACTTTCTGTGTGCACGTAGCAATGATCGGAAACCTCCTGGTACACAAGCTTAGGTGCGCTTAGCAAAATTCGCCAATAAATCACCGCTATATGGTGACAGAAGCAAAGCAGTGAATTAATTTTGCTTGGTCTTCTTGGGAACCTAGCGCTGCAGCCTTTCAACTGTAGATGGATTTATGTTGCTTTTCCTATGCGTGACTCTAGTAGATGGTGGGCTGTGGTTCTACTGCTTGCGCTCCGCTTCGGAGTTGACGAGAAAAATCAATTCGACGAGAACGATGAACGGAACAACGCGACGACACGCGCCCGCTGCCTGTCGATCAGATCAATTTTTCAATCTGAATAATCGCATCGGTGGAGGAGAAAATAGTAGATCGAATCTACCGGATGAGGAACGCACGCGACAGCATGATAGTAGATCGGATCTCCAATACTCTGGTACCACTTGTTAAGAAAATAGATGCATAACGGAGACACGAATTTAACGTGGAAAACCCTTACGGGAAAAAACCATGGGTGTCAACCGGCAATGATCACTATAGAGGAGTTGATTATAAACTAGGGAATAACAAGGGGAACTTCACCTCTTCCCGTACGGTTTACAAGAGTATATACAGGGGATATAAGGAAAGATACCTAATAGGAAATGACAGGGAGTTTTACTAGAAAACTAATCCGAATATATTGTAGATCTAAATTCGGATCACATATTTATCGAAAAGAAAGATTGTCAAAATAAGGGCAAGAAGTAAATACCCGTTTATCAGGGAAAATAAGTTTAAATCGCAGACTGTAGTTGTTAGGAAACTTGGTCAAACCAAACGCATAATGGATAAGTACCCGGGGCTTAGTTTGTGCAGCCGTGCCCCCAAATCCAGTCCAATCAGTGTATGAAGCAGACGGACACCATTTCAGAGCTTTGTTTACATTCTTTTTACCAATAAAGAGGAATTGCAATGCTGCACAGTAACTACCAAACTTGCAAAAATTTGTACTTAATTGAAACACCATCCAGATAAATTTTCCACTATGCAGACTGGAAACAGTTGATGTGAAGAGCAAGGCAGGGCTAGCAAAAATCATAGGAACGCTCATATCTGTTGGTGGCGCGACGTTATTGAGCCTGTACAAGGGAGCTGCCTTGACTCACACGACATCGTCAGTCCAAGAGCACAGTGCAAAGGGCATTACCTCCAGCAGCAGCAAGGGGCGATGGATGCTAGGCTCGGTCTTACTGGTTTTAAACTGCATCAGCTTCTCGTTATGGATGCTTCTGCAGGGGAAGCTCACAAAGAAATACCCTGCAGTCTTCTCCAGCACTGCATTCATGACCTTGTTCAGCTCAATGCAAGCAGGAGTTGTGGCACTCACAACACAAAGGCGCCTTTCGGTGTGGTTGATTCGAGGAAACATACAGATCATTGCTGTTGTTTTTGCAGTAAGAGAACTCTCCCTATCACCAATCTTTCCCTCTTGTCTGTCTTTTATCAATCGCGGTTCTATAATGCCCTGGACTTACTGCAAAATTTTATTCTAAACATGAACCAAAATGTTTTGACACAAAATCGTGTTAACTTAATCATCCTCACTATAAAAAACTCGATCCTATACCACTGAATTTGGGATGCAAAAGAATCTGATTCTGGTAAAAATGGTAAAGAGGGTATTATTCGACACAGTAAAACAGTACCGGCCATTGCTGGAGCACAAACTTTTGTGGGCATTAATTCAAAGATAGTTGTCACGCGCAAGAAGCACTCGACAGTCGACACTACTACAAGATAGGATTACATATATGGACCCGAGCAAAGAATTTCTGAATTCGGGAAGGGACAGGACAGTTCCCAACTGGGAGTGATTCAGATTCAGTGCAAGGTCCTGGTGTTCCACTGAGAAAATTTTTTTTGCACTTTTTTTGGTGCGCAGGGAGTGGGAGTATCAGGTATAGGGTATGTGCTGATGACCTGGTGCATCGAGAAGAAGGGCCCAGTGTTCACTGCAGGCTTCATGCCTCTCATCCAGATCATGGCTGCAGTCATTGATCTTTTCTTCCTTCATGAACAGCTTTGTCTTGGAAGGTACTCTCGGCCTTTCCTAGTAACTATTTTTTGTTCTAAAAACGTTCTGAAAACTATATGGCAAAGAATGATAAAGGGAAACCTTCACACGAATAAGCACAAGTGCTAGATAATTTTGGAACTTGACAACTACACTCGACATAGTTTATGATAGCACTGGGTTTGAAAGCTCATGCTTACAAATCGAGCGATTACTTCTTTGAAAGTATCTAGAATTGATATCATTGTGCTATCAACTAGTATCACTTAAACTATTGACGTGTTGCTAAAAAGTTACAAATTCAAAGAACTATCGGCCAGAAGACAACTTTATCACACATATGGACACATCAAAAGTCGCACTTTTGTTTTTCTTTTTGTCTTTGCAGTGTGCTAGGTGCTGCTCTTGTGATTGGAGGCCTCTATCTTCTCCTCTGGGGTAAGAGCAATGAAGCATCAGCTACTGCTTTATTGGCAAAAGCAGTGGAACGAGACGGGGAGAAAAAGGCAAATTTGGAAGCATAAAATGGGCAATTGTACTCCACTAGTTAGTCTTTGTGATGTAAAAGATCATCCTAAATAACTCCAGAGTCACAATTGTAGTATATCATTGTCTTCCTTTTAGTACTATAAGATTTTTCTTTTGTTGCAGTGCTCTTGTATGCACATGTGCAGTGACTGCACCAAGCACTGACCTTTTAGATTTTCTAATCGTGATTTGCCACTGAAAGTGACACTTGAGGAGCACATTAACTAGTCTGAAATCCTACTGCTGAAACATGAAAAGGGGTCTTTTATACTTAGGTAGCAGCAGCAGAGACCCGTTCATCATGGATAGCATCGAGTGTGAACTCTAGTTTTATAGGAACAGATAGATGCATATGGTTGCGATATACTCCAGTAATGTACAACTAGCTTGGTAGTCCACGCAATTGCGTGACTAACACCTATACAAAATTATTTATTTTTTATATACGATTTTACAAAAAATTTGTTAAATATCTCATTGTATTAGGATTTTGAAAGACCAAATTTTATCATCCGCGTGTTTCTAATTTTATAGTTTTTAAAAGTCGCTTCGGTCGCTACCCCTTACTCATTTATCAGGCCTTTATTCGCTTCCCCTCTTTATTATCATTGAGATTTTAAAAATTGAACATGATTATCATTGTGGTTTATTTTTTTACTTTCTAGAATCCAGCCAATTACCGTAACCGTGCTGCTTAATGGCTTGTCCGTTGTCCCTCCTCTTAATCATCATTGAGATTCTATTTGGATTTTGTTTATACGTTTATAGTTTTTATATATCACATCAACTACCACCACTTTACTCCTTTACAGATCTATGATTTTTCCCCTCTTTATTATCATTTGATATCATTGTGTTCTAGATGAATTATTTATTTCGAAAAATCCATATTTTTTATTTTAATATTTTTTATTTGTAAATTGTATTCCTACTTGAACACTTATAATTATTTTTCTGTTTTTAAAATTTATTTTATTTGTTATTCCGAATTTTAATTAATCTCGTCATATGTTCTAGATGGTCTATTCCTTCAATAGCCTTTATTTTTATTAAGAATTTTATTTATTTATAAATTATATTTTTAGTTGAACTCTTATTTTTATTTTTATAATTTCTGAATTTATTTTATGTTTTATTCTGATTCTAATTAATCTCGTGTTATATTATATATGGATCAATTGTTGTTTAAATATTTTTCTATTCTAAATTTTAGTTATTTCAAAATTGTATTACTACTTGAACTCTTCTTTTTCTTTAGAAATTTATTTATTTTTTATTCCGAATTTTAATTAATCACGCATTGGGTTCTTATATGGACTTCTCTTTCAATATTTTTTATTTTTAATTCCGAATTTCAGTTATTTTTTAATTGTATTTTTACTTGAACTCTTCTTTTCTTTTTCTTCGATTAATGTGCGAATTTCTAGCCTGCACAACAAATGTGATACCTTCTTTTCGAGCTGTTTTAATAATATAATAGATGGAGAAGTGGTAGTAGGGGGTGAGGGTGAATATATAGAGCTGTCACAAACAAAGGTGAGCATTCCTTTCATAGCATTCCTCAACTCCAGGATTATGGATTAACTTCGAACATACCATATTTGCTCACATGCTCAACTGTCACTAAAAACAAAGCAGTATTGCTTGGCCAATGCTAATAGAATAGCACAGTCACAACTTCCACACTTGAATTCATGCAAGAGACATGTGGAGAGCATTAGAGCAATTGAGCAAGAGGTTTATGATCTAGATTAACTAGATGACACCCTGCGCTTTAACGTGGAACATATGGGTATATATACGTTAAATGTTGTAGAAACGATGGTTGAATATAGGTGTTAAATAATAAAAAAAACTAATATATGGATATAATTGAAATATTGTGAAAATAAAGTATGCTTATATGTTGAATTTTAGGATGTGACATATTCCAATATAAGCTTTAGGATATGCTAATAATTACTATACTTACATATTAAGCTTTAATTTATATGCTTAGTAGGTTAATGTAACAACATGTTAAGCTTTAATATGTAACAATAATTGTTATATGCTTCGTATGTTGAGTTTTATATATTTAATTAGTGGATAACAATTATATATAGAAGGTATAGAATACATAAGTTGGCCCTCAATAGGACAGGTTAAAATGACTGCTAAATTTTTTAAGTAAAGTGCACGTGCGGTCCTTAAACTTGTAGAAGTGTGTCATCTAGGTCTCCAAACTCTCAAAATGCAGATCCAGATCCCAGAACTTGTTAAAGTGTGTCATCTAGGTCCCAAGTCGATACAACCCCTCTAGTATCCTACATGGTGCTGATGTGGCATACCACACGGACATGACATGTCTTTTTCATTTTTTTTCTTCTTTCCTTTTCTTTTTCTTCTATTTTTTTCCTTTCTTCTGCTCGGGTCACAGAGAAAGAAGAAGAAAGGAAAAAAAGAGAAGGAGAAGAAAAAAAAGAAAAAATTTTGGATCCCATTTATCAGTCAAAATGATGCCATGTCATGTCCATGTGGCACGTCACATCAGCGCCACGTAGGATCCTGAAGGGGATGTGACGATTTGAGACCTAACTAACACAATATAACAAGTATTGGGACTTGGATATGCATTTTGAGAGTTTAGGGACCTAAATGATATAACCCTACAAGTTTAAAGATCACCTGTGCACTTTACTCATATTTTATCTAGCTTCGCAGACTATTTCACTCTTTAAGAAGAATTAACACATTTTGATCTCGTGGATTGAATATTTATATATAGTAATCAGGTTGATTTCAGCAGTAAGACTTAAAAGATTTTCTACAACCTAAACCCAAATGATAAATAATTGTAATTTGGCATGCACTGTAATGTGCACATTAACTAGTCTGAAATCTCACTGCTGAAAGATGAAGAGATGCCTTTCCGTGTCCACTGTTAGTAGCAGGCTACAAGTAGAGACCTGTTCATCATGGACAGACAGGCAGATGCAACTCAAGGACGGACACTGCGGCTTTTGCCGGTTCTTTTGGCCCTTGCACACTCCTGAACCACAGATTTCTATATGGTCATGTCTAATCAAAGCGACGCATGCATGCAGTGACCATCCATCCATCGTGAACTCTAGTTTCGTAGGCACGGATTGATGCATTTGGTTGCAATGTACAAACAGATGTGAGACTTGGAGTTGAAGAACAGGTAGCGCTGCGTGAGGGTGAAGAGAGCTGTCACCCACAACCATTTCCTGGCTCCCGTCCGATCGATCCTTTCATAGTATTCCTGACTCTGATGACAGTACTAGATTACTAAGTTATTGTAATTAGTCCACGATTAATCCACGTACACACCAGGTGATTGTGCAAAAAGGAGGTGACTTTATCAAGAGTTTTGTAAGTTGAGTGCTCTCTCACCTTTTCTTCACTTTATGGGCATCATTTTCAGATCGATGTTTGGGCACCCAAAAAATTTAAAGGTGTCAATGCTGGACTGAATCAGGATATTTTACTTTCGCCTTTGCTCTGAAAATTATATTCCGAGTGTCCCCTCAGATGTCATTTATCAGATAAAATATATACTCTAATTTTTCAGCAGTAACATTCCACTAGATCGAGGAGCAATTAGGTATGCTGATAGCATTAGCAATTCCCCCGGGATGAACGAGAGCCATCGCTTTTTTTTTTTTTTTTGAGGAACATCAATAAGTGGAGGGACAGGGCTATCTATGCAGCAGCATGTGTATCAGTGTATATATATGTATATATAGTCCATGAGCAGAGTGTTGCCTGCAATAACAATCTAACTTGCAGCATCTCTTACAGCAAGCAGCTAGCACATGACATACATATATTGTTGAGACTTGAGAGAATCACATATATTGTTAATTAGAGAAGTAGGTGCTAATACTAACAGGCTAGGATGATGTTGCAGGCTGAGGAGTGTAGGACGGTGATGGCAATGCTGGTGTTCGACCTCATCTCTGCGGTGATGACAGCGCTGGTGAAGATGGCGCTGGAACAAGGTCTGAATCGCCTTGTTCTCATCACACTCCGGCAGCTGGTGGCCACTCTATTCCTAGCTCCAATTGCCTATTTCAAAGAACGGTATATATACATACAGCAATTAAATTGCATGTTTCTCTCTGGCTCAGAGAATTAATTCAGTGCACTAAGTACGTGCTCATATATAACATATAGGAGTATATATGTCTGTTTAATTGAGGCAGGAACACAAGGCCTAAGATGACATCGGAGATACTTGTGTACCTCTTCTTCAGTGCATTGCTTGGGTAATATATATTCATACATCACAGCTACCGTGTTTGTTCTTTCAATTCTAAATTCTAATGCATGCAAGAGTTTATTAATTTGTTGATGATGCATGGTAAATGGTAATTAAAGTGATAATCAAAGGGATGTATATATGCAGTGCTGGTCTGTCGCAGTACAGCTTCTTCTACGGGTTGCAGTACACGACGGCGACGTACGCCATAACATTCGCCAACCTGTCTCCCGTGCTCACCTTCCTCATCGCCATTGCGATAGGGGTGGAATCCCTCAACATGAAGACCAAGGCAGGAGCTGCCAAGATCCTTGCTACGCTCACGTCCATGGCGGGCGTGCTGTTGCTGAGCCTCTACAAGGGCGTGGCACTCACAAACCGATCAGCTGCTGCCATGGATGCTTCTGCTTCTGCAGGAGTGACGATGAACAACAGTAAGCAATGGACGCTGGGGACGGTAATACTGCTGGGGAACTGCCTGTGCTTCTCGCTGTGGCTGCTGCTGCAGGCGAAGCTGACCAAGAAATACCCGGCGATCTACTCCAGCACGGCCATCATGTTCTTCATCAGCACACTGCAGGGTGGGGCGCTCACGCTGGCCACCGAGAGGCTCACCGCCTCCGCCTGGGCTCTCACCAACAAAGTGGAGATCGTCACTGTCATCTACTCGGTAATTAATCAATATATAATATTTAGTAATTAATTGTGAGTTGATTGGCTGGCCGCTGGCGCGCAGGGGGTGATGGCGTCAGGAGTAGGGTACCTGATAATGACATGGTGTGTGGGGAAGAGGGGCCCTGTGTTCACTGCAGCCTTCATCCCGGTCATCCAGATCATGGTTGCCTTCATCGACTTCTTCTTCCTCCATGAGCAGCTCCACCTCGGCAGGTTTCTCTCATATCTATGTATATACTATGCATTGACGACGATGCATATGCATGATCTATTTTCATCCATGGCAGCGTGCTAGGATCAGTGCTGATGATCCTAGGTCTGTACCTTCTGCTGTGGGGGAAGAAGAAGGACGCTGCCTCCTCCTCGGTGGTTTGTTGCCCTCAACCCAACCACCTGCTTGTTGATGATGAAGAGGCGCCCAACACCATCAAAGCCCAACACCAACCACCTTCATCACTCACATTATAATTGACCTATAAATATATAGTTTGTTCTAACCAATACTATTATTATATTTTAGCAAAGACCAAGAGTAATTAGCGAAAATATCTATCTCTTGAGAGAGAGAGAGAGAGGGGACGTTTCCTTGTTTTCTTAATGTCATCTAAACGGTTCTAAAATATTTTGAAAAAAACAAATATATATATCACTCCGCAAATATATAAGTTTAAAGTTAACCTATATAAATTACAAAAAGAACAAATATGATCATGAATAGTACATGCACTATTTAGAGTCTAATTTGTTCTTTTATTATAACTTACAGAGGTTGAATTTGAACTTGCATTATTATATATAGAGTGACAGTGATATATTTCATATTGATATATTTTATTATTTATTTGTTTCTATTTTTTTCTATAGCTATTTAGATAATATGTAACGACATGGATGGAATGAGGGGACATCTTTTGGAATAAAAATCTATCTCCGATCAATTAGTATATAGCATCCCATGCTTGATCTGCAGTAAGTGGACAATGAAAAGAAGATAAGAGTGATTATATACTATATTGGTCGTGGGATATATCACAACCAAGTAACCAACCGATGGTGGATGCTCGCATTTGCCAAAACTGCAATTAAAGTGAAGTGATTGAGAGTAGAGACATATATAGCTTTATTCCACGCCATTAGCACGCAATTTTTTTAACTGTAAGATAGTAGTATAAGACAAGAACAATAATATTTTCACTCGCCCATGCATGCACTGAGATTAGTTTTTGCTCTTGGCGTCGTCTTAATTTATACTATCGTCTATGGACGTCACCACTAATCTGGACGAATTGATTTGAGCATCTGGCAGCTTAGCTTGCAATTATATAGTAGTAAAAAAAATCCTTATTAATGTACTAGTATTCGTCCTGTATATATCCATAAATGTTGTTTTTTCAACAAATAGTCAAGGATGACTTTTTAAAGACCAACCTTTCTTTAATTAAAAAAAGGAAAAGTAAGTCTGTCTCGATGAGTGTGCCTTTCGTACAATCTATCTATTAACTTATTGAAGTAATAGAAAAAGGAGCCACCACGTTCACTCTCATGATCTAGAAATTCTCACATTAATCGGAGAAAAAAAGATAGAGTCAATATAGAATACAATTTAAAAATAGCTGAAATTCGGAATTAACAAATAAGGAATATTGGAATAGGAGACTAGAATCCATACATGTATACAATTTAGATTCAATTGAAATTCGGAATTAAAAAATAAGAAAACTAAGTTCATATAGAAATACAATTTAGAAATAACTAGAATTCCAAATTAAAAAAAGGAATGTTGAAAGACAAGTCTATAGTCCATATAGAACGTTCGCTCTTATGGTCTAGAAATTCTCACATTAATCGGAGAAAAAGAAAAGATAGAGTCCATATAAAAATACAATTTAAAAATAGCTGAAATTCGGAATTAACAAATAAGTAATATTCGAATAGGAGACTAGAGTCCATACATGTATACAATTTAGAGTCAATTAAAATTCGGGATTAAAAAATAAGAAAACTAAGTCCATATAGAAATACAATTTAGAAATAACTAAAATTCCAAATTAAAAAAATAATGTCGAAAGAAAAGTCTATAGTCCATATAGAATATAGCTTAGAAAAAAATGAAAATAGGAATAAAAAAGGGGAATATTAGAAGAAGAGTTTAGAATCCATATAGAAATAGAATTTAAAATTTAAAAAATCAGAATTAAAAATAGGAATATTGGAATACTAGATTCCATATAGGAAATTAGAACTAACTGAAAATCGTAATTAAAAAAAAATAAAAGTAGAGTTTAGAATTCACATAGGAATAAAATTTAGAAATAACTTAAATTCATAATTATAAAAATAAGCAAAACTGGGAGAAGTGTCTACAGTTTATATAGGGATACAATTTATAAATAACTGAAATTTGGAATTAAAAAATAAAAAATATTAGGAAAAAAAGTCTAGAGTCCATATAAGAATATAATTTGTAAAGAACTAAAATTCAGAATTAAATAAAAGAATATTGGAAAAAAAGGTCTACAGTCCATATAGGAATACAATTTACAAATAATGAAAATTAAAAATTAAAAAAATAATGAATATCGAAAAAAGATTTAGAGTTCATATGGAAATACAATTTACAAATAACTAAAATTCAGAATTAAAAAAAAGAAATATTGGAAGAGGAATCTATAGTCCATATAGAAATAAATTTTAGAAATAATAAAAATTCGAAATTATAAAAATAAGAAATATTGAAAAGGAGTCTAGGGGCCATATAGAAATTCATTTTAAAATTAAAAATTTTAAAAATAACTATCATGTAGTACAATATGAATATCATGCATAGATTAGTTTGGTCAAGTTATTACATAATTTAAAATTATGTTAACATTTTAATAATGGATTTAATTTTAAAAATTGAAAATATTTAAGCTATTATACGATGAAAAAATATAACGATGCTAGCTGCGCAATCTGCACGGGCCACCATGCTAGTTGACTAATATGAAAAAGAGTTTTCATTACTCGAGAGGATATCCCGTGTTCTTGTATGTCTAAAATAGTTATTAAAAAATAATAAGATAGATTACTTTATAAATATGCACGTTGAAATTTACTTCTTTAAGTTGTAATAAAAATAATAAATATAGTTATGCAGGCATGTTAACTAGTTTTAGTTTTATTTGATATTTTTCTTACAACCTATAGAAGTTGAATTAATATGATACAATGTTGCATGTTTGAGGAGTGATATATCTTATAATAATTAATTTATCTTATCAGTTTTTAAAAAAATGTTTTTTTTCCATAAGTAGTATTTAGATGATATGCATATGTCCATTGAGAGATGAAAATCCACGTATGTATGACTAGTAAATCTGCACGTACATACGTGATGGATGCATATTAATTGGCCCAAATTAATTAATGGATCAACGTAGGGGCATGCAGAGTTGAAGTATTCAACTGGAAGAGCAATTAATGGATGTGAAGAAAGCGCGCGAATTGAAAGAGCGAGCGGCCCTCCCGTTCGTCCACCACCCGCTCTCTGCGCGCTGCATGCATCTCCTCCTCCTCCTTGTTGATCGATTGATCTCAATGTATTTATATATATTAATTCTATATAGCCAGCTAGCTAATTAACGATCCATCTGCGTCGTCGTCTTCGTCTTCTACTTCTTCTTCTCTTTCGGCTCCATTAATTCCTCGCTGGACGCGCTACGTAGCATTGACCAGAAGCTATCCATTCCCGACAGCCATCGACCAGAAGCCAGAAGAATAAGCTTGGAGACCGATCGATCCATCATATATATATCGATTCGATCCAATGGAGAGCAGCAGCGTGGTCACGTCGCTGATCTGCCTCCTCTTCATTGCGCTCGCCGCCATTATTGCGCCGGCGCATGCCGGCGATCAGGAGGTGGAGGAGTGCGCTAGCCCGATGAGCATCGAGGAGGCGTGCCGCGGCGCCTCCGAGACGCACCACGCCGTCGCCTACGACCACTGCGTGGCGTCGCTGACCGCCGACCCGCGCAGCCGCAGCAGCGAGGCCCGCAGCCTCCACGGGCTCGCCATGCTGGCCACCCGGATGGCCATCGACCACGCCACCAGCACGGAGTGCAAGATGGGCGACCTCGCGGAGCTGGAGGCCGTGGACGCGCGCGCACGGTTCGACCACTGCCTGGAGCAGTACGGCGGCGCCGCCGACCTCCTCCGCGACGCCCTCGACAACCTCAAGGTCCGCATCTACGGGACGGCCATGGAGCAGCTGTCCGCCGCGCTGGGCGCCGCCGAGAGCTGCGAGGACGCGTGGAAGGGCGACGAGGGCAACATCCCCATCGCCGCCCACGACAGGGAGTACGGCAGGATGGCGCACATCGCCATCGGCTTCACCCACGCCGCCGCTTAATTTTCCTTTTTCTTGTTCCTTTTCAGTTCCATCCTACTCTTTTACTTTGCTTCCTTATTTCTCATTGATCATCCGCTTGCATCCATCTGGAATTTCTTCTTCTTTTACTTAAATTATTATTATCAATTGCTGATTGAATTGAATATGTACTGTAGGACGTAAATTCATCAGATGAAAGAGAATAAAAACACGATTAATTTACTATGTATTTTTAATTATTTTCGTCAGTCCTGTGTTGATCTTGGTATATATGTTCACAAGTGCATGGTTTCGATCTGAATGATCAAATGTAAAAGTATTGCTGAGATCCATCTAAGAAATTCAGATCAACAAGAAAAAGGAAATCGAACCATCTCTATGAGCCAATACTACTAGCTAGTGCCAGGGAATTTTATATTTAAATTACAAGAATGTTGTCCGAATAAATGAAATGAATCACCTGTTGTCATAATCTCTGGAAGTTTTTTGCTGAAGAAAACAATATCTGGATTAATTTGAGATACTGCAGGAGTCTGTTCGGTTCCAAATGCAATATTGATTTTCCATGCAATTAATTAAGAAAACTGAACTTGAATCAATGTCGACAAAACGCTGTCTAGTAGTACTGTACACATCATTACAGTTAACTAGGAGTAATGCGAGAGAGTAAGTGATCACATTGATCAAACACAAGTGGAGATTATCGTACATCCATGTCGAGGAATCCAAAATTTGGACCCAATATATAAAATATTCAAGGAAATTAAAGCATCCTTCCATTTAAAAAGTTGAAGGGCATGCATTTAGCTAAACAAGGACAATTAAGAGATCACAACAAAGAAGCTAGAGCTAGATGGAGTACTGGTTACTAGGTAAGAGCAGAGCAAAGTTGAGCAGGTTTCGGTGGCAACTTAACTGCTAACCACTTGCAGAACGAACTGAGCAGCTGAGCTAGCTTGAGTAGCAGTGTACTAGTGTGCATGCAAATAACAGATTATTGTTATCGATCAATAGTTAAGCAGCTGGAGTAATAAGGAGAAGGTTAATTGTGCAAACAACGAAGAAACTGATTGTCTGTCTCGTTTTGTATAAGAATATATTAGTTATCAGAATTTAGAAGGAAGCAAATTAATCAATTAGCTAGCAAGAAGACGTTGATTAGTAGAGCTAATTAATCCCACGCAAACATGCATATATACACTAGTCTCCTCGTTGCACACGGTACGCCGTTGCTAGTAAGTAAGCTAATGGCCCCTGATCGCCGCTGCACGGAGATGTTGTTTTTTGTAATTATTATTGCGTCGTCGTCGGCGGCGGCGGCGGGCGATATAGTGGAGGACACCTGCGGTGAATGCAGCAGGAGCAACCCCAACGTGAACTACACCCTGTGCGTGTCGTCCCTGTCGGGGTACCCCGGCAGCCGCGGCGCCAACCTCCATGGCCTCGCCCTCATCTCCGCCATGCCGCTCCGCTCGGGCTTGGCCACCATCGCCTCCGAGGCCAGGGTGCTCCGCGACAGGGCGCCGCCGGGGTCGCCGGCGAGGTCGTGCCTGGAGTCGTGCATGGAGGTGTTCCGCGACGCGGCGTACAACCTCGGCAACGCCGTGACGGCGATCGAGTCGTGGAGGTACGGCGACGCCAAGACGGCGATGAGCGCCACGACGGACGCGCCGGTGACCTGCGAGGACGAGTTCAAGGGGCAGGGCATGGCCACGCCGCCGGCCATCATGGCCAAGACCAAGCCCCTCTTCCAACAGGGCGTCATCTCCCTCGCCATCATCTCCTTGCTCTAGCTAGCTAGGTACCACCAATTAATAATTGACGATTCATATCCAATTATATATCACTAGTACTATCATGCATGCATGTGTATGATATCCAATATCCATCAATCAATGCATATCTCGCTCGTACTACTACTCACTGCATGATGATGCACAACTAATAATATCTTTGCAGCAAGCATGCACATGGGTATATATATGCAAAAGGAGTACTTAGGGAGCATGCATGCGTATGCTATGAATTGGTATCTTAACTAATTCACCCAAAAACTGAATCTTAACCATTGCAATTTGCACAAAATCTTTTAGATGGTTGGCCATGCAACACCTTTGTTGTTTCCGTTTCGTTTTTTCTGTTTCTCCATGTTTCTTCATTCTTAAGCATGAGCCATGCACCGGAGGGACTCCAGCAAGCAAATCAACACAACTGATTGATATTTAAGTCCAGATATTGTCTCCCTCTATGAAAGCTATGGATGTATACAAGCTAGGTGAAGATGGTAGATCGGGAGGAAGCAAGTTAATCTATCTATAGTTCGAAAAAGAAGGTATCATGTTTATTGTGGAGACTAGAAATTTTCATATTAATTGAAGAAAAAAAAGAGTTAAAGTAAAAATATAATCTAAAAAATAACTGAAATTCTGAATTAAAAATAAACAATATTGAAAGAGGGTTCATATAAGAACCTACACGTGATTAATTAAAATTAGGAATAAAAAATAAATAAATTTATGAAATTAGGAAAAAAAAGAGTTCGAGTAGGAATACAATTTTAAAACAACTAAAGTTTATAATAAAAAAGAAATATTGAAACAACAGTTAATCCATCTATAACACAACACGATATTAATTATAATTCGAAATAAAAAATAAAATAAATTCCGAAATTAGAAAAATAAAAATAACAGTTCAAATAGAAATACAATTTATAAATAACTAAAATTTGTAATAAAAATAAACTATTGAAAATAGACCATCTAGAACATATGACGAAATTAATTAAAATTTGAAATAACAAATAAAATAAATTTCGAAAATAGAAAAATAATTATAAGAGTTTAAGTAGGAATACAATTTACAAATAAAAAATATTAAAATTAAAAATATGGATTTTTCGAAAAGAATAATTCATTTAGAACACAACGATGTCAAATGACAATAAATAGGGGAAAAACAATAGACTTGTAAAGAAGTAAAGTGGTGGGAGTTGATGAGATATATAAAAACTATAAACATATAAATAAAATCCCAATGACGATTAAGAGGAGGGACAACAGATAAGCCATTAATCAGCACGGTTGCGACAGTTTGCGGAATTCTAGAAAGTAAAAAAACTAAACCCTAATGATAATCATGTTCAATTTTTAAAATCCCAATGACAATAAAGAGTGGAGGCAGCAGCGCGGGTCGCGTGTAGAGGAGTACAATGGCAAAGCCGCTGATGGTTTAGCGGAATTTTCAAAAAGTAAAAAATGAACCTAAACGATAATTATGTTCGATTTTTAAAATTCCAATGATAATAAAGAGAGGAAGCAGATGAGGGGCTATAGAGGAGTACAGTGACAGTGTTTGACGGAAATTTAAAAAAATTATATAAACAAAACTCAACAAAGACAATAAACTTTAAATACTAAAAGACCTAATTTTTAAAGGTTTTATGGAAGATGAATAGAAATAGTAATAGATCGAAAAAAATAATGGCCTGACAAATGAGTAAGGGTAGCGATCGAAACGACTTTTAAAAACTTTAAAATTAGAAACACGCGGATGTTAAAGTTTGGTCAATTCTAAGACAGCAAGATAGATATTGAAAAAATTTTAAGTAAAATCATATGTAAAAAATAAATAATTTTATATGGATGCTAGTCCGTGTAATGTGCGGGCCAGCTAGTTAAGATTATTGGAGCATAGCATGCAAAGTAGTACAGCCTTAATTTCCACCGTATAGCTACCTCGATCATGTGATGCCATATTGGTTGACATGCTTCTCTTCCTTCCTAATTCCATTTCTGTACACAAACCAAACATATCCTGACAACTCAAGCATGTGTAGATTGATTGTCGTCCACATGTTACAGCTTGCCGCCTTGCTGCAAAAGCTTGTACCAACAGTGCTTGAGCTTCACTATCGCATCATATTTCAAGCTATACTTCGGTTAATTTCATAACGTTCATTGCTTGCAGCTCCTGAAAGGACGGGAAAAAAAGACCAAATGAAGTTAACTGTCTCGTCAAGGACTACGAGCTATGAAGCACATGACATATTGCCTGCACTTAACAAGCATTAGGCAAACCAAAAATAAAATAAAATAGTGGAGAGGACATTTGAGCACGTCGGGGCGGCTCGGCACGTCGCTCAGCCTGGCACGACATTCCGTCGAGCAGGTGGCGGGCACGAGAGGCCGTCCGGGTGGGGAAGGAGGGGGTAGCTGGGCCGGTTGTGCTGAGGGAGAGGTAGGAGTAATGGACTTGGTCGGTTTGGGCTGCCAAGGCCCGGACTGGGAATAGGAGAGGGAGATGGGCCGGCCTGGAGAGAGAAGGGGCTGGCCCAGGGAAGAAAAGGATGGAATAAGTTCACTTTGCATCTCTCTATTTGTCGTCCAGTCCGATTTTCGTCCCTTGATCGCAAAACCGGGTACGACGGGTCCCCCAACTATTAAAACCGCTGCAAACGTGGTCCCTCGGTGGTTTGGAAGGTGGTTTTGGCTAACGTGGCATCTACGTGGCTAGTTTGACTAGGTCTTCGTTCCACGTGGCATTGACGTGGCGCTTACGTGGTAATTCGATCCCGAAAAAATAATAAAAATCATGGGCCCACATGTCAGCTTCACACAACAAATAATTAAAAATTAGTGGGCCCACGTGGGCCCCACATGTCATCCTCACACCTCCCTCCTCTCTATCCTCTCTCTTCCCTACCAGAGCGAACGACGGGCAGGGTGAGGCAGCGGCGGGCAGAGCCAACCGGCGGAGCGGAGTAGGCGGCGGGCAGAGGAGGGGGCAGCAACAATGGAGGGATGGGATTTGGGGGCGAGGCTGTGAGCTGGCAGGTGGGGCCCACACGCCGGTCATCTCCTTCCTCTCGCCGCCGGCCTCCTCTCTCTCCCTCCCGTAAACCTAGCTCCTTCCCTCACGAAGTGCGTCTCAATCCAATGCACAAATTTCAAATTAAATTAGGGGAATGGAATCCCCATTACTCCCTCTTCAATTCCCCTAACCTTCCCCCTTGATTCTCGCTTTAAATCGTCGGAATTTGGTGACTCCTTCAAACCGGCATTCATGGCCGCCGACCGCCATCTCCGGCGCCATTCCTCCCTCCCCCATAGTTGGCTACTCCTCCCCGATCTATAAAATGGAGCCTCCTCCTTCCCTCGTTCCATTTTGCTCCCTCCCGAGTCCTTAGCCACCTCCTCGCCTCCTCCCTCTCTCTCCTCGACCGTCGGCCACCTCCAGCCGTCTCTGGCACGTCGCCCGGGTGCCTGCCTGCCGTGCCGTCTCCTCCCTCGACGTTGCAGCATCGTTCCCCATCCCGTCCAGGCCCCATCTTCGTCGGGAACCTGTCGCATCACTGTCGCCCGCGCCGCCTCCTCCTCCCCTTCCTACCCCCGCTCGCTGTCCTCATCGCCTCATCTCTCTCTGCGCCCGCTCCGGCCGCCTCTCTCCCCGCTCCGCCGGCCGGTCGATCCGCCGCCTGCCCCACTTCGCCCCTCGGCTCCACCCTGCTCTGCCTCCGCCCCTCTACAGTGCCGCTGCTCCATCCTGACATCGCCCGCTCCACCAACTGAAGAGAGAGAAGAGGGAGAGAGAGGATAGAGAGATAAGGGATAGAGAGAAGAGGGTAGTGAGGATGACATGTGGAGCCACGTGGACCCCACCATTTTTATTAGTTTGTGTGTGAAACTGATATGTGGGCTCCAAAGGTTTTATTATTTTTCCGGATCTAATTACCATGTAAGCGCCACGTCAATGATACGTTGGATAAAGACCTAGTCAAAAGGAGCCACATAGGTGCCACGTTAGCCAAAATCGGACACTATACTGCCAATATCTCATTTAAACGGTTTCGTAAGTTGGGGGATCCGTCATACCCGGTTTTGCAACCAAGGGACGAAAATCGGACTAGGCGACGACTAAAGGGACCCAAAGTGAACTTATTCCGAAAAAGATAAGGGGGAGGAGTTGGGCCATGGAAAAGAAAGGGTGGCCCAAAGGAATAGTAATATTTCTCTATTTCTAGGAATTTCAGAGTTTGAATTTTGGAGAGTATTTGTTGGAATTGTAAATGGACTTTGGAACTATGATTTTGTGGGGTCTTTATATGTGGAATTGGAATGAATGATTTGAGATATTTAATGGCACAAACAAATTTCGAATAAGAACCAAACTTTGAAAATAGATTTGTATTTAAATTAGGTTTTAAACGGGAGAGAAAATAGGGACGTTACACAGAGCTTGAAGGCACTGTTTATGGAGAGGGTCAGACATCAACTCTTCCAAAAAATCACTAGTGAGCTGGGATTGAGTCTACATACCAAAAAAGACCTCAGATTACAAAATAATGCCTAGACCTCAGATTACAAAATAATACCTTACTCATGAAAAACTTACACATGTTTTATAACAGAGTGCAGGTGCCATGGGTAAAACTTTATGGCAATCAAATTATGCAGAAAAAGTACCACATGCTACAAGTGCAAGAGGTTCATTTTGCTGGCAAGATGTTCTCCAATTTGCAGACATCCACAAAGGTTTTGCAAAATGTATCCCTCAAGATGGAAAACCTTGTCTTTACTGGGAAGATTTATGGAATGACAAGGTAAGATCACTTACATACCTAAGAGCCTTCTCTTTTGCATTGAATCGACATTACTCAATTGCTAAGGCGTTACAAAAATACATCCATTTAGCATTTGCATTGCCCATGTCAGAACAAACACCAAGAGATGTTACATATGCAGTGTGGACTCTAGCTATAGCCCCAACTCTGAGCATGATAAATGGGTATATATCTGGGGAAGTGACAGATATTCTTCACAGAAAGTTTATGTAATAAACTTCATGTTCACACAACAGTTTCCACGCCTATAATGGATTTGGAAGAGCAAATGCACAATGAAGATAAAACTGTTTGGTTGACTCCTTCTAGTTGATGGAGTAAACACCAAGGACATGCTTGATAGGAAAAATTGTGCACCAGAAGAATGTGATTTGTCATGTGTCTTTGTGATCAGCAATCGAATCCAGAGAAACATTCCAACATCTATTTTTTGATTGCCCTTTCAGTAGCCAATGTTGGAGCTTAATCTCAATTGATTGGAATACTTCTCTTGATCTAGGTGATATGCTAAAGGAGGCCAACGAAAGGTTTAGTACGTCTTGCTTTGTAGAGAAAGTTTTATTGGTAGTTTGGTATATTTGGGAACAAAGGATTGACAAAATTTTTGAGAACACAATGTCTTTGATCCAAACTTGGAGGACTCTTTACAAGAACGACCTTCTCCTTTTGTCTGAATCTTACAGAGAGAGACCTTTTTGAATTAGACTAATGCCTTATAATCATTTCTTCGTACTTTATTCCTTCTCTTTAAATAAATAAAAGCCACACTGTTGGGGCCTCCCTGGTAGTATTCGAGTAAAAAAATATCATCACTCCAAGTACATCACTAATATACAACATATTCCATCTTTACATCAATCTCAGCTCAAAAGTTTTTGATCCTAGGGGTATTATTGTTTTTTTCGAAGAAATTCTCTCTTCAATTGTTCAATTGAGTTTAAAGTGTCCTACGATAAATTGCTAAGTTTTTAAGAGTGTCTTTCAGCCGTGACACATTTTTACGATATCTGTCAGTATACATTGTGACGCTAAAATTAGGTTGGCCAAAAATATGAATATGTGGATGCATGGGGTTGGTTAGTTGGCTAACTTGGATGCATGCACAATTAATCCACCCATGCAGGCATCTATCCAAAATTAGGAGGGCGGGCGAGTTATAAAAGCGAAGGGTAGGGAAAGATGGATAGATTGATAGATATTACTGTAGTAATAATAATAATATAAATAGCGATGAGCCTTTCGTCGTACCTGACGTGCAACCTGGTGGCCCGGCAACGGCAACGGCAACGTGGCGGCGTGGAAGACGAGGAGGATGAATACGACTACCATGGGCCTCAGCCGCAGACGGCCACCTGCTGCACCGCCCTGCAACGAGGTGTCACCGCCGACGGACTCCTCGCGCAGCCGCGGTACGCGCCGGTGAGGACGCCCGGATCCGCCGCGGCATTGCTGCTCGATCCACCAGCGCCGATGCCGACGACGAGCAGCGGCAACGACGACGAAAAGAAGAAGAATATTGACAAGCTGATGCAGGTGAAGCAGGTGCGCAAGTGCAAATCGACGGTGGAAGAGGCGAAGGTGTCGCAGCTGATGGAAGGAGGCCCTCGTCTCCGTCGCAGCGGCGGCGTCCGCCGTGACTGGAGCTTCGAGGACCTCCGCTCCAACAACGCCGCCGCCTAATTTCACGCCTATACGATAACTGCTAACTGTATCAATTGTGTAAATAATTTATTACTATTGTAATCTGGCAATGCCCCCCCACCCCGTAATTAATGATGACAACACTTGAGCATTTCATATGCATGTTTGTAACATATACTCTCCCGGTTATTACCAACTAGTAGTAGCTTACATAATTCTCAACCTTACAAATATTAAGTTGCACTGTTTCTGCTCTTCTGTAAGGTCATCATGGCCATTCAAAACTACCTACTACTCATCTGCCACTTTGACGTACGCAACAATTACACACACACAAAAAAACGTCTCAAATGCAACTGTAAATTCTGCCTGCCTCCAGTGTACATATGGTTGCTAACTGCCAAAAAGGCTACACCCCTTCTTCTAAACTAAAATCCAAAACCTGGATAAAAAACAATTAACAGATTAGCATACTCTGTTCAAACATGCAATATATATATCATGATGAGCAGTCCGTGTACCTGATCCACCCATTGGGTTCCCAGCAGCAGTTGCTTTCTCAGGCTCCTTGATGTCCACCACAACAGCATCTGATGTGATGAACGTTTTCGCCACCGACGCAGCATGCTCTAAGCAACATCTCACCACCTGTTTCCCACAACGTTAACCTATGGACTCAAAATAGTACTGATAGAGAAAATAGGGTGGAAAGCATCTTTGTTTGATTGCAAGGTAAGGAAAGAAAATCCATATTCCAGAGGTTCATCTTCATGCAACTGATCACTTCTATCGGTTCAGCATGGTTAATTTGGTTATGGTAATTTTACAGCACAACAAAAAGGCACACATGCGTTTCAATATACTATATTCTAATGAAAGAATTACTTCAGATTTGACAAGTGACGACGAATAAGAAAGAGCATTGATTCGGCAGAAAATTACCTTAGTGGGATCAATAATACCAGCAGCCATCAAATCCTCATAATTTCCTGTAGCGGCATTATAACCATACTTGAAGTTGTCATTGGCAAGGACCTGAATCCATACATATTCCAAAATTTGTTATCACAAGCTGCAGAATTGCATATTCATCGTACTTAAGAACAAATGTGAGAGTACAAACCTTCTCCGTAACAACACTGCCATTAACGCCAGCATTTTTTGCTATTAATTTAAGTGGGTAGCTCAAGGACTTCCTTACGATTTCAGCCCCAACCTAGAAGCCAAAAGGAAATTTTCATTATTGATAATAGAAAACAATGCCTAATGCCTTGAACCTGGGATGAAATAAAACAATGATCAAAGATTATTTCATTTGTTTTCCTACCTTCTGCTCATCATTCTCAAGTGTTTCTATAATGGCATCAACTTTTGATGCAAGCCGTAAAAGCGTGCAGCCACCTCCCACAACAATACCTTCCTCAACAGCCGCCTGGCCACAGAGCAAACTATCAATTAACAAGCAACAAACCCATACTCTATGTACATCAGAAGGCTCTGTGAATGCAATCCCAACATTAAATTATATTTAAGAAAGAGAGGCATTAACCTTGGTTGCATTCAACGCATCTTCAACCCTCAGTTTCTTTTCCTTAAGCTCAGTTTCTGTCTGAGCCCCTACCTATAAAACAAGTAATGTCATTTTACATCAATTATCTTCTGCGGATCCAACCAGTACATTAACAAGTGCACTGGTTCAATTGCAGAACATCAGGATCACCTGGATGACAGCAACACCACCAGAGAGCTTAGCTATTCTCTCATTCAGTTTTTCTTTCTCATATTCCTGTTCAGCAGCCTGAAGAAAAAAGAACTAGTATAAAAATCCACAAAGAAATACTGAAACATGGGAATCCAAAATATCTGCCCTGTAAATTCATGTAGGCAAACAGACCCCAAAAAAGAGTAGGGATCAGGAGAAAATGAATACAGGAGTGGTTGGACGAAAAGTAGAGGAACAGATAGAATTTTAATTTTAAATAATACAAACCTCAATCTGGTTCTTGATTTGTGTCACCCTTTTGTTTACTTCGTCCTGTGTAGTACCATCCCCAACTATTGTTGTTGAATCCTTGGTAACTACAACCTTGGCAGCCGTTCCTAGAACATCTTTATCAGCTTTGTCTAAGGACAAACCAACTTCTTCCCTGATGACGGTACCTGATAGAAGATCGACATATAAGCAAACGAGTATCGCCTAGAGACAAGTTATGTCAAAAGCTCAAAATCACCTCCAGTAAGAGTAGCAATATCATCAAGGTATTGACTCTTGCGCTCTCCAAAACCAGGAGCTTTAATAGCAGCAATCTTCAATGCACCTCTAAGCCTGTTGACCACAAGAGTTGCAAGAGCTTCCTGCTCAATATCCTCCGCAACTATTAGGATTGGGTACCCACCCCTAATAGCATCCTCCAGAATAGTTATAAGATCTCTGGCATTGTTGATTTTCTTGTCCACAAGGAGCAGCTGGGTGATAGAATCAACATTAGCTTCGAATTCATAGAGCCCACAAATATGAGTATCTGATTAATGCAACAGTTTAAGTACACCGAATTCTAGAATGCATCAAACCTTGCAATTCTCATACTCCACTGACATTTTTTCACTGTCAGTTACAAAGTAGGGAGAAATATAGCCGCGATCAAATTGCATTCCCTCAACAACATAGAGATTATTTTCAGCACTCTTTCCTTCTTCAAGTGTGACCACTCCCTGCCGTCCAACCTTGCTCATAGCTTCAGCTATCATGTTGCCAATTTCATAGTTATTTCCAGCACTTACTGCAGCAACATCAGCAAGTTCACTGTCTTCAACCTGCAAAGTTGCATGCAATATGATAGATTCAAATTTCAAACAAAAATAGTGCTTTTGCAGATGAGTACGATTCAAACTGGCAACCAATTCTCCTGAATGCAAATGGGTGTTACTTAAAAATCAGCGCAGCAGACTCCCAGCACTTATGTTTAGTATTACTGAAAAAGAAACGTGAAACATGGCACACTATACACCACTCATATCAAAAGCACTACACTTTGCTATGTACATACCAAATCCAGTTGATTGACATATTTACAAATGGGCAAGTGAGGACCACATAAACTTTTTCATAGAGTTGTATCTATATGGTTGTATATAAGACTATAGGAGTATCTCATGTATGGCATCCCTGTTTTGGCTGCATTACATGATTAACGGAGTATAATGATTTGTTGCAGAAAAGAATAAGATCTTATAACCAGAAGTCCACAACTTACCTCCTTGGACATTTTTTGGAGTTCACTCACGAGTGCTTTGGCCGTTTTCTCTATACCACGGGTGATCTGTACTGGATTAGCACCAGCAGCTACAACCTGGGAAAGTAAACAGATCAACCATTGATCCCAGAACCAAGTAAAATATTTATGCTGTAAAATTAAGATACAAGACTAAATTGGTGTACCTTAACACCCTCTGTGATCATCCCTTGAGCAAGGACAACAGAAGTGGTTGTCCCATCACCAGCCAAATCATTTGTCTTGGCTGCAGCTTGCCGAACTAATTTGGCTCCAATATTTTCAACAGGGTCCTCCAGCTCAACCTGGTGAATGCCAAATGTTCAGTCATTTTTCAGAAAACTCTAAGTTTAAGCTATGATAGGATTGCATCATAAGAACGCGATGACAGTTTACTATATGTGGCATACCTCCTTTGCAACAGTAACACCATCGTTGACAATTTTAGGTGACCCATACTTGCTCTCAAGGACAACATTCCGTCCTTTTGGACCAAGGGTGACTCCAACGAGATCAGCAAGCTTATTGACTCCATTCTGGCATAGCAAATAAAAGTCACAACTCAGAAGTTGGTACCTTCAGAGTTCAGATGTTATAGATGATAGCAGCATGCTAGTAGAAATGATTAGAATGTACAACTCACTTGCAGCTTCTTGATAGCCGACCCATCCTTGTTGAAATATAACTCTTTGGCAGCATTTACTGTGAAATTACACTTCCTCTGAGGCCTATTTTTCCAGGGAAGTGAAACGACTGGGGGTGGAACCAGGCAAAGATGTTTCTTGGTTGCAAAAGCAGTAGGAGTGATCTTGATGCCACATGTTGAGGTGCTCCAAAATGCTGAAGCCATATTGTCTATTGCAGAGAAGTTGCCAAACTACATCAGCATGAGTGAACACAAGAAGGGAGAAAACAGAAAAAAAAAAGAAACTCTGATTTAAAAAAAATGCTTGACAGAGACCTTCAGCAAATTAAGCAGACAGAAAAGAAATTTCTAGTTGCTAGAACAGGTTACATAATTACTTTGCAAGGAAAAGCAGTTATTACAGGCATATATAGTGAAAAATAGATGGTTGGAAAGTTGAAGTTATTTGTTTCAAGTGTTGTGGCATATATACATGTAGGGATTAATTTGAGTATGACTGAGACTGGTTAATAGCATTCGCATCCATCCATAATCTGTAAGATTGTCTCTAACAGAGTAGCACCAGGGGAGGGGAATAGCGGGTAAAAGAGGAAGCTGGGAAAATCAGGGAGATGAGGAGGTAGGTAGGTAAAGGAGGATGTTTTAGAAGAGAAGTTGAGCGATCGAATCTGAGAGACAAGATGATGAAAAAAGGGCAAACTTGGGCTTGAACGCCAGATCGAATGAAGATGAACACCAAAATAGTGAAGGGGAAAAATAAATCGATGGATTGATCCGTCGCGGTCAATCGGGGATAATATATATTCCTCTCGGATCCATCATTGACATTATTGGTATATTTTAGCGGAATCATTAACTAACATTCTTGATGGAAGCATATATTATGTTCTTTAATCTAACCTTTAAGAGATAGAGGAAGGGAGAGAAGTGAAGGGAAGATCCGAAGATAGATACCTGCAGCCGCCGTACGCGACGAAGGAGGAGGAGCCCTCTCAAAGGCAGAAAGGCAGCGGCTTGGGGTGGACTAGGGTTTAAGCAAACATCGCCGATCGCCGACGCCGTCTCACTCTGACTCTGAACATTATAAACCGGCTCGGCGTGGAGAGGCCATCACTGACATGTAGGCCTCACTCCGAAGAAACATCTAGAAGGAAGCTTTCTTTTTTTTTTTCTTTTCTTTTTCCTTCTTTAAACCGTCCGGCCTGCGCTTTAGTACTTTACTTTTAACCTTACTTCCGAAACGAGCAAAGCATCAACCAACAAGCACAAATACACGGAAAATACTCCGGCTCGGCAGCCCGATTTGAAGGGAAAAAATCGGGCCTCCTGCACTTGTCAGATACATGCAAGATGAGTACGGGCTATTTTCTTTTTCTTACTTCTTCTCGCTTTAAATATTTTATCCTAAATTATTTATCCTATTTAAGACGATCATACTATTATATTATTATATGTTTCAAACTATTAAAACTTAATGTGTCGTACGTAATAACGACGTGTTTTCAAGGTATGATTTCAATGTGTTTCCCAAAATCGATTTAACTACTTGCCCATGCTCCTTCTCCACTCCTTGTATGCAGTACACATGCATTTAGCGATCATCAAAATGATTTTTCTTCTACACTACTGTTGACGTAAAACACAGCGGCCCGAGAGATTTGCTTTACTCTAGTGCAGATCCAAAGGTTGCTTTCAAGTTTAAGGGCGTGTCACTTAATTTGATCCTACAATCAACAAGATAAAACATGCAAATATCATTAGAAGCGATAATCGATCGGCTAGAAAGCCGATGTCATATCGAAGTGTAACCTAGCCGATGCAATACATAGTGAATCGGCTGTAAGGCATATTGATAATGATAAGTAAACCCTAAGCTTGGTCCATCAGCTGTAGGAATCAACATTACTTAATCAATATTACTTTAAAATTAGCAATTGGGATAGATCGAACTTAACCATAGTATAAATTGCCTAGATCCAAAATAACCTGAGATAATGATTATGTGTATTCATACCATGGCCGATATCCAAATTTAAGCATGTATAGCTCCGATACTACCTCATCTTATAATAAATATATTAAACTAATATCAATTATATTGATGGTAAGCTTAATATATTTAAATAGTTGAGATCCTAAGGGGGAGGTATGGTACATTAAACAAGACATGAATTTATGTGAAACAACTATATCAGATAAGATATAGTACATTAAACAAGACATAAATCTATGTGAAATATCGATACTATCCTTATTAATGATCATAAAACAGGCTAGAAATTATGATTCTAAACACGACTTAATAGATCAAACTTAATTGATGCAGCACTAAGTATGAGAAGAAACATAATATCTAAACAATCAAGCCGATGATCATCTTTTTCGGGATGGTGAATACATTAAATAATCTAAACCAATAGTATGATCTAGCCGTTATTAACAAAACCCTAAATAGAAACGAGCCGATACAAGTAGAACACATCTCAATCTAGATTATATAATATATATATATATAATAACTCAATGATTCACAAAATAGGATTAGAGTGTCGTAAAGATGTAAGCACTAATCCCGATAATGCAAACCGCCATAATAAGTTTTACCTCTTCATCGAATATTGAAATCGATGCAGCCCGACTCGAAAGCAAGAACTCGTCGAAATAAAGTAACGAAAAGGTTGGCGATGCATCGAGATTGAATTGAACTGATGTTAATTATTTACAAGATTTCGGGCTTATATTTATACCTGAACATACAAACTTGTCCATAATGGACACGACTCACACTTCCCTAATATAACTCTAACCGACAAACAAGTCCCTTAGACGAACTCTTACCGAATATATTTATAAGAAAATTACATAAAATCCTAATTAATAAATACAATTGTCTATCTTGGACTCTATCATCGCCTGGCAATATCATCGAAATCCTTCCTTCGAATCTGACATTGATCACATAACCAATCTAACCAATATCGACTATATCGGTCAACCATATCAAACTCGGTATCAGCTGATACAGTCTGTGTTTTGATGTGCCAACAAGGTGGAGTTCAACCTATAGGATGCTTTGTGCTTGTGAGTTTTACAAGGGTGGTTTTGTTGAATATGCTTATGTGGATGCTAAATACCAATGGCAACCTTTGCTTGCTGATTGGTTAGTCTTTTCCAAAATTCATCCAATATTGAAGGCACTTGCTGAAGTAACTACTGTATTTTCTGGATCTACATACCCCACAGCAAATGTTTTTTATCCAAGTATTGTGAATGTGAAGAGGGCATTGCTTGCTGCATCTAAGTCTACTGATAAGGACAAGGTTTTGAAGAATATGGGTGAAGCTATGTTGGAAAAGTTTAATAAATATTGGGAAGAGAAGAACAACCTTATGATCATTGCCACTATCCTTGATCCTAGGTTTAAGATGAGGTATGTGAGTTGGTGTTTTGTTCAAATGTATGGTGAGGAAGCTGGTCAAGTTGAGGAAATCAGTGTTAGGAAAGAAGTTGATGAACTCTTTGCCATGGCTGAAACGACGTATCGCCTTGAGAAGGCTGCAAGAAACAGGGGAAGGGATGAAACATCCACCTCAACCATTGACACAAGTAACTCATTAGCTTCAGTTAAACTTCAAGTGAGTTCCAGACATTCTTGCAATCTAGCTCTGCAAATGTATCTAAGTCAGAATGGTTAATCTATCTAGATGAACCAAATCATCCTTTAACGGACAAGGATTTCACTCTGCTTGATTGGTGGAGGTTGAATACTCATAGGTTCCCTGTTGTGTCAAGGTTAGCAAAGAGATTCTTGACTATTCCAGCTTCTAGTGTATCATCTGAAACAACTTTTAGTGCTGGTGGAAGAGTGCTTGATGATTACCGAAGTTCCTTGCGCCCATCAATGGTTCAAGCACTAATATGTGCTTCTAGTTGGATACGTGGTTCTCAAGATGACAAGACACCTCCAATGGTTGTGGTATGATCTCTCATATCAACCACTTGCATTTTTCATTACCAGTTTATAATTGCATTATATCTTAAGTTGAACTTGCAATTTTATTTTTAGGCAGAAGATGATGAAGATGATGTTGAGTCCATACCATTTCCAGAGAGTGTTGTTGCTAGCAACTAGGATAGTAGAGGTAGGACATTTTGTAAGATTTCTGTTTGCAAAAAGAATGCTCATGTAGAATTTATGTAGACCTACTGAACTTGTAAGTCACTGATTGTCCCTTCAATGGTATTTTTGTGCATGCTCAATTGTTTTGTTTCTATCTGAAAGTATTGGATTGTGATTAATAAAAGCAAACTTGTTTTGTTTCTACCTTTCAATTGGGGAGGTGCATTTTGTACTGATGAGTAGATTATCTAATTTTGTAGGGACTGCTAGATGCTTGGATGGCTGTCAAGACATTTTGTGAGGCTGACAAGATCTTTTGGGAGGCTTTGAAGACAAAACAGTTGCAACTTCGAAGGGCTTTTGCTTTTCTTAACAGTGATGCTATTATGGATCAATGGATATTATTTATCGATTATGCTTATGCATGATTGGATCTAGAAAATGTGGATCAGTGAATGTAACAGACTAATACTAGAACTTGCTATTATGCTATTTGCTAAGTACTTGCTGCAACTATGCTATTTGCTGAATATGTGATCTGTGACTGTGACTCTGTGAGACAGTGAGAGACTGAGAGTGAGACTGTGACTGTGATGCTATTTTAATTATTACTCATAGAGTTTTTTAAATTCTAATGATCTGTGAGGCTGTCATCTTATTCATTTGTTTTGTTTTCTTATTATCTGACTGTGATGCACATGCACTGATGCTGGAGTGTTCATTGAGTTAACGAGCTAAACAAGCTTAACGAGCCAGCTCGAGCAAGCTCGCCGAGTCGAGCCGAGTCGGCGTTCGAGCTCGTTAGCCTTAACGAGCCGAGCCGAGCTGGCTCGTTAAGATAACGAGCCAAACCAAGCCAAGTCGAGCTGGCTCGATATCCACCCCTAGATACAGACTTCCAGCCGATGCGTACTCTATTTTTGAGATTTCCGCATATCTTCAAATCCGCTTCGGATTGGATCTCGATTCCGATTCATATGCTTACCAAATTCCATCGTCAACAACTACTTATCCGATCTACGATCCGATCACACTATTGTATTCGTTGTAATTAAATCTTCAAAGCAAGATATCACATGATTATATTCCGATGAAAAAACATATGCTTCAATATGTTAATACTCGATGTTTCATATGTGATAGCGATATGTTTCAACGTTTGTATTCGATCACCGTGTTTCACAAAATTTTTAAATGTTTGACTGGCTGATATTTTGTTTCACTATGTATAATTTAATGTTTCACTAGTGGTCAACTAAAACAATTGATCGTCCGATTTTTTTGGATTATATCAGCGCTCGATTTGAAGTTTTCTCCCAAATACACAGCCATGTCGTAAACACAGACAAACAACTGTCGTAAAAATATGTAGGATTTAGTTTACTTTAGATCCCTTAATTTGTGGTCGAGTTTAAAATTCATCCCTGAACCGCAATACCAAATATGGCATATCCCTCAACTTATAAAACCAGTGCAAATAATGTCCCAAGACGGTTCGAACGGTGGTTTTAGATAACGTGGTGTTCACATGTAAGTGACTGTCCCGATTAAAAGTAAAAAAGAAATGCAGTGGACCCACATAGCCCTGTCCAATCTCATCCTCCTCCTTCCCCCATTGTTCCTCCGCCGTTGTGGACTCATGGCACCGCGCGTGGAGCCAAACGTGGGTGGTGCGGTGCCATGGCTCGGGCCCTCCTCTGAATACCCTGCTACTACTCCTCCCCCTCCCCGCGCCTCCCGCTGTTTATGCCTTGCCTTGCCTCCGCTCCTAGGGATGCAAGTGGGTCGACCCGCGAACCCACTTTATAGGTAAAATTAGTAGGTAACCCATGGATTACCGTGGCTGGCGCTGACTGGGTCGCCCTCGGCTGTCTTCGTCGTGGTGGCTCTGGCGATCCTGTCGGTCTCGGTCTTGGCGGAGTTCTCGATTACCATCATGGTTATGTTGTCGTTGGGGTAAATGTCGTTGTCGAGGGCGGGCGTTCTCCAACTCATGTCGATCCCGCCTATGCCCGTTAAGATGATCGTGAAGATCACGATCATTTTGAGGCGGTGGGGTCCGTCGAGCAGGTCTTCTTGGTGAAGCATTCTGAGGATTGCAGCCTGGATCTTGGCTAGGGTGGTTGCTAAGGACTTCATCAACGTCAGAGTCGGTGTTCTCAGCATTGTGTTGGTCTTCAGCTCGAGCTGGTAGATGAGAGGGTCCCGCAGCCGTGGGGCTGGCCGCTGCCTGGAACACACTATTTAAGTCCGCAATTGTGGAGCGTAGTCTTCCAACCCAGAGGTCACTTCCGGAAACGTAACTAGGTCAAAAGTACTTTCTCTTAATATTGATTCGAGTGCGATGAGATGTTGAACAGGGGTGCAGACAGGTTCCGTGCCCGCTCGAGAAGGCGGGTCTTGCGGAATTCTATCCCCTTCGAGAACATATACGCCATGCGAAGTGCTGGATCTTGAAGATGCTTGGTCTTCTAGGCTGTGTAGAACGGAAGGTTCATAAGGGACGAGTTCAATGACTCCTACGAAGTGGTCTGATGACTCCTCCGTGTTCTCGTCCTCTGCAACAATCTGAGTTTGAACTCGTTGTTGTTGGATCTGGGAACGTTGGTATGGGATCATGTATTTGAAAGCGTTGAGAAAGACCTTGCAACTTGAGAGAGTATGTTTCTTTGACCGATGAATCAGGCACCCGAGGATCTTGGTTGGTGAGTCACGCTTAATATCTCGTTCTTTGCAAGCATCGAGTTCAGCCTTGACTTGGTGCAACACTTTACATTCCCTCAGGTCGTGGTTGGCCGTCTTGTGGATAGGACACCAAGTATGGCGTTTGCGGGAAGCTTTCCTAGTCGGCGCTTGATCCTTGGTCTGAGACCGGGATTTAGCCGCTTGAGGTCTTTTTCCTGCAGTCGAAGTAGTCGGCCTCCCTTTTCCTGACTGGACGGGGGGATAGCCCATTGAGTGTCCTTTCTCATTGTCGCAGCTGCGTGGTTCTCGTTCCCGACAGGCACTGGGGTAGACAAGATCGGCATTACAGTGTAGACCGGGACGACAATAGATCCGACTTGAGTCCACACCAACATTGTCCAGGTTGGATCTCCTGGGCCAGAGTTGGTGTAGACGCCGTTGTCGGGATGGTTTGAAGTCATCTCGGTAAAACTTGAGCACCAAGGTCCCCTACCTGACGCACCACTATCGACGAGCTATATTCATAGACCGAATAAATAGGGTATTGGGGTACGCTCATACAAGGATCTAACGAGAATGACATCAAACACAGAAAACACAGAGATTATATTGGTTCAGGCGGTATGCCCTACGTCCAGTTTATATGGAATTATGAAGAATAAGCGTAGCGATTACACAGAAGGACAACTGAAACAAAGTATCGATGAACTTCCGTCGAGATCAGCCCGGCGAGACAGATTGGTGAGATGGGTTTCGAGTCCTCCAAAGCGCTTCTGCTTATCGTGGATGTTGTGTAGTTATAATTCGATCCCTCTGCCCCCAGGGGGTCTATATTTATATCGCAAATTACCTTAGTCTCCAAGTAGAACTCGGAGACACCGAACCCCGTACGATATAGTTAATGTCCTACTCTTCTCCGAATAGGACTCCATTGATCAAGACTTCCGTACACGATTTCCTTAATCTGACAAACCCTTTCCGTGTACATATGAATATACCTTATCTGTATATTTGTATAACTCCAAGGATAAAAGGTATGCCTTATCCGTAACCCCCTGATAGATATGGTAAAAGCACTCGGAAGACTATGGCAGAGATGATTTAAGTACTCGGGCATGAATGTTTTGACTCGGGAGAAGATTATCTCATCGACTGTGAAGGTCTCAAGGGTTACTGTACAGATTATGGATATCATATACCCATAGATCTAGTTTATCCAACTGGTTAAAGGGGATAGATTATTTGTATAGATTATGTAACGGGATAAGACTTGGGTATTACGTTTACTTGTGAGTTGAGTAAACGACATGTTGTCTTGTCTCGATAAGATTGTAAGTTAGTTATAGGAGATTTAAATCGTAAGGAGTTAAATCTTTATCTAGTAAATCCTTATCCCCCAGCTATATAAGGAGGACAGGGTGTCTCTCGCATATATAAGCTTATTGAGATCGTAAGATCAATACACCACTCGACGGAATCAATCCCCAAAACAGGAGTAGGGTATTACTTCTTTCAAGAAGGCCTGAACCTGTCTAAATCATTTATCTCATAACCCATCCACTTTCCATCTTGTGCGCTATCTCTTTTCATATTGCTGAATTCTAGTTTCGATAATGGTGTTAAGTGATCTATATTATATTATATTTTCAATGTTAGGACCATAACATATATAATCAAAACAACTGTAAACTCCAATCTCCAATCGAGAGCCAATTAGCAAAATGTAGACTCCTTGGATGAAGGTAAGTTCTCAGAAATATGGTACAGAATCGGTGCTCCCTTTTTGTTGCCAACTGTTGTCACAGACATTTCAAATATATGTATAACAACATTTGACATCATAGAATGAAGAAAAAAATAGAAAAAAGAGGAGAGAAGTGTCTTACATTGAGTGCTGGGATCTCAAGAGATGCAGCTCTTCACCGTGATCTGGAGAGGATTAGTGCAGTGAACTGCAGACGCTTTTGATGGCGGTGGCACCGATCTAGCCGAGGACGAGCGGTGAGGGGTGGCGGCGGGCATGGATGGGGAGGAAGGTGGCGGGCGACGGCAACGGCAGTGGCACTAATCTGGCTGAGGACAAGCAGGGAGGGGCGGCGGTGGGTGGGGCGTCGATGGCGTCGGTGGCGGGGGTGGATGCTTCGGCGGCGTCGGGCGACTGCGAGAGAGGAGGGCAGAGGCAGCGGCATCTGCATGAGGGATGGGGTGCGGCCGTGCGGGGAGGGGATGGTGAGAGGGAGATGTGGGCCGATCAAAGCCGTCGGATTCAATGGATTTGGATCATTGGATATATCACACGACGAATGAGTAAAACCATTTATTGAATTATAGGGTAGAGAAAAGCTAAGTTGGAGAAATTATTTTATTTGTGTGAGGTAAATGTATGACTCCAATATTAAACTTAGGATGGTTATAAAATTATGGGATCATATAAGCAAAAGGCTAACTTAAAACCAAATCCAACAAATTTGAGTCTAAACAAAGAGGCTTCTGCAGTCTATAATTTTAGATTCCAACAATATACTGTCACTAGCTAGATTTATCTTTGTTCCTAAGTAGAAAACCAGCTGTAGTTTGCAAACAACTTAACGAGATAAGATGGGGAGAAAATGCTACGAGCGTCGGTAATTAATTAGAAATTACATGCAGATAAAATGATTGTTAATTAGTTTTGAGAGGGACGGCTGCTAGTTGGTCTTCTTGGACAAATGATCTTCCTCGGAGGAAGAAGCGTTGTCGTCGTCGGCAAGAGTAAGGTCCTGGGGGACGATTGCGGCGGCGGGTTCGACGTGAGCGAGGCGCGCGGCGCCGATGACCTGCTCGGGGAGCTCGTCGTAGGTGTTGGCCTGAATTAGGAAGGCCATGTCCACCACCAACGTTGTGACCACACCGAACACCAAACCCAGCACCCCGTTGGCCACCGCCGACGACCCAATGTCGACGTCCACCTCCAGGTATCCCGCTCCACGCACGTAGCTGCAATCCACCGCCTTCCCCAGCAAGCATGGCGTGCTCCCTACACTCTGCCGCACTATCCATGATCCCTTGGGCACCGACGGTATCAGCTTCAGCCTGCTATTGCGGAACTCATCATCCCCATCGAAGAATCGCTGCAGCAGTGATCCCTTCTTCAGCGACTTTGTCACAAAGTACATCACCAAGCTGTAATGAGTTGATCCAGGAATCTGCAACAATATTTATTGTATACTCATAATTATAACTTTGATTGCCAAAACTTAACACTGTACTCTGTTGAATATATACATACGTACCTGTATGTTGGCAACAAATGTATGCATCCCTTTCTCAGCAGCTACCTATATTCACCAAACCAGGTATATGAAACCATTCTGTGCTGATACTTGAGATAGGATAAGCCATCGATCGATCACAAGATTTATCATGTTACCTGCGCTACACAACCTTTCTGCCTGCCAACGTTATCCATACGCTTGCTGTCCTTAAACCAGTCAATAGCCGCAAGCTCCATCAGATAACTTGCCGCAGGTATCTGTAATTTTAATGTGAGCAGCTTGTTCGATCAGCTTCTTCATATAATCTCACTGGATTCAATTCCAAAGAAAGAAAACCAATAAAAGCTTGGACCTTTGATTTGTCATGCGGGAAGTTCTTGCTACGGACTTTAAACAGCTTGCTGTCAGGTACTGTCCAACAGTTTCGGCTTTTCTCATCAGCATCACAACGAAGAATGCCCGAAAAGCATGATAGATCAATCTTCTCTGGAGGTTCGTCTGCCATAATCACAAAGCTGTGTCATTGTTACAGGAAGAAAAGAAAATTCCCAGGGAACATGACAGATTAATATGAAAATAAATTGCTGAAAAATAAAGAATCAGACCTGCACGCTTAGCATCTTTGTTAGGATCTTCCTGCACATTAATTAATTTTGATCACGGTTTAGTTTAGAGTGAGGAAACACATAAAACTCATTCACTGTTCATATATAATGTGGTATATATAGGCGATGAAGCACCTCTATGTTAGCTTCAGGAACCTGATAGTCCTCATCCTCGTCTGTTTCTTCATCAATGATTCCCATGTTTTTACTGTCCGCTTGTCCTCGATCTGCTGTTTTAGTCTTGGAGTCTACTTCTTCAGTACTCTTGTTGTCATCTTTCTGTACTGAAGATGTGTCAACCATGTTTTCCATCACAGGAATCCTTGGAGTTATATGTGTTTCATCAGTTTGAGAGAAGTACTCCCGCAACCCTAGAAGCAAAGTGAGTGTAAACTTAAATCTGTTATTTCTTAATAGTTACTATTAAGGAAAAAAAAAGAAAAAAGAGCAGTGGCAGTAGTTAGTACCGGCTACACAGTTTTGTATCTGCAGCAAAGAATGATACTGAAAGGAAGGAGAGTAGTTGAGGAGCCATCCCCTGAGATCAATCTGCATTAGGTGTTGAACTTGAGTGCGGGGTCTTCCGTTGCGACATTTGAGCGGAGAGATCTTGAAACCTCCACCTGAACTAGTAGGAATTTCAGAAAAGAAAAGGAACCTCATTCGACATTTATTTCTGTCTGTTCTATGGAACTAAGTGTCTCTCCTCCTGTCCTGATCGATCTCAGCAGGTAAATTAATGCTCAGAGAGAAGCTTACTTTCAATAAAAGCCCTCACATATCCTTTTTGACGACCACAGTTTGGATGTTCTGTAGATCGAAACAGCACAACTGCGTCCAAACAAACAATCAGAAGTTGCTCTACAAAACAGCAAATTTTATGGAAAAAAAAATTGAATATTTTTACCGTAACTTCCATCGTCATTACGCCGCCAATAGCGAACATAACATAGGTCTCGAGGCCATACTAACCTGCATGTTCATGTAGAATGGAAGAATGTATAAGTTTCAATCTGATAGATAATCCGAATTATTAGTACTACCGTTTAGTTGTGCACTCAAAAAGAAGAGGAGGATGTTTGAGCATTTCTGAAAATGTTACGGATAAGAAAGAAGTCTAGTTACATTGGGCACCAGTGCAGCTGCAACTTATGATACAGTATAGCGGTGTGGCCATCAACCTCTTCAACTAAACTACCATAGCGAAAGCTGCAGTCCCACCTGTACGTGATGATCAATAATTAAATCAGTAATCTCAAGATTAATATATAACTGTAGTAGATGCTTACTCATTTCTTGTTACATCCATGCTCATCACCAGCCCAAAAATGGCTTCGCATGTTGCTTCCACTACACCAACAGCTCGCATAGCTCTGCTACAGCTTCTTGCCTACACAGGATAAGTAAATATCATCAACAATTTCAGAAGATGCATGTCTAATTAATTAACTGTCTAGCAGTCGAGAGTGAGCAGACTGGACATACAAGATAATCGAATTCCAGAAGTTCTTCAAAGATGCGTAGTCCTGCGAATGACAAGGAAGTAAGCAACAAGTAGATAAAGTATTGATTGATAACCTAAGGAGGAGGAGTCTAATGCATGCATGTGTGCTTGCCATTTTGGCATCTAAGTAGGCGCCAATTCTTCTTGGAGCTAACTTGGATGGGGTCAATCTGGTTGGGTAGACCGATATCATGCTCTTTGGTCCAGTCATGTATTGATTCAGGGGGACCTAGCACCAGAAATTAAGTGGTGAATTTCTGTATAGTAGCATCGATCCACAAACGGAAAGAACAAAAACTTGCAGATAACTTGTTACCATTCCCTATAGTTGTCCTGCGAATCAACGTAGGCCGTTCCTCTTCATCTTCAGCTCTGCATTCGTAGTGAAAATTCAGCTTATTTCAGATCTTGTTTGTTTGTTTGTTTGTTTTACATACACATTGTAAGATAATCCAAGAGAGAAGATGGGATGTCACTTACGCGCTGTCATGGTCCGAGAATATAAACTGCCCTCCTAGTTCCGTATCAAAGTCCATTGAAGCAAAGGCCTTACGGTTTTTGGCGGTCATATTTTCTTGCTGCTGCAACAATGTGGAGATGTGATACTTCACAAAACAACATGGAGCATCGATCTTGTTTTGCAACTTTACTACATATCCGTAAAGAGTACACCTAAAGTTCTGCCAGCCAAACTACCATTTAAACAAGGTCCTTGTTCAGTTTAATTCATATTAGAAAATCCGAACAAGGCAGTTGGAGACCTCTTTCAGAATAATTAATGAGTTGGACTGTCTAAGAGTCACATATTTTGGGTATCAGATGATTCCACATTCAGACAATAAAATGGAGTTTAGTGGAATTTCATTGAAATTTGAGAATTATCCAGTACTCCAAAAATTACTTGTTGTGTTTACATATGCAAAGTCAGAACTATAAGAATGAAGAAAAATTACTGCACCTGATCAATAATGAGTTCTATATTCTTTTTCCAGGCCAGAGCATCCTCAATATCGTACGCACCCATCTGTGAATTAAATCTGGTTATATACTGATATAACGCTGAATGAAAGAGATAGAGAACATGCATGCATGATGGTGCTGTTGAATATATACTCAGTCAGGTTTAATTAGAACAAACCGTGATCTGATGCTCCTTTTCTTTCTTATTATAAACGCACAGGACATAAACCATCTGAAAATTAAGGATCACTATGATACATCAAGAGAAGAATTAAGGATGGTACGGAAAGGAGATAAATTAGAAGAAGTAATGGATACTTGTCCATGATGCGTTTTGAGTCCTCTATCCTCCACCCTGCAATTCCCGTCTATCAGCAGCGATTTTAGTGGCACCTGCATGGATATATATATATATATATATATATGCATGTACAACATTATTATATATATAATACTAGGTATGTTGGAATTTACTACTACTAGTAGTGTAAATGTGTAATAGTAAGAGTGCATGCATGTCTGAAATTACTAGATGATCAGTTAATAAAATTTGATCGATCAGGTGAAAAATACCATGTTGTCTTTGGGTTTCTTCTTGTAGTAGGCGAGCAACCTGCTCTCGAGCACGAAGTAGCGGGTGTGGAAGAATGACCTGCCGATCTTCCTCCGCCCGTAACGCACCATCCATCCCTCGTGGTGCACCGCCGCCGCCGCCGCCTCCCTCGCCGCGGCCATGGTTCCCACCCTGGGCAGCAACTCGGTGCTCTTGCCGGCGAAGGACTCCCGTATGGCGACGCTGGCCGCCTTGGACAGGGACAGCTCGCCGCTCTTGGTGCTGGAGGCGGAGGCGGCGGCCTCCCGCCTCGACGCCGACGAGCTCAGCATGATGGAATTAATCGAAGTTCAGCACGCACAGCAAGTTGGGGATGAATCCATGGGCAGGCTAGCAATTGCAAGGAATTGAAGGGGGTGGGTGATGGAGGAGGAGATCGATCGATCGATCGACATGGAATGCATTTCTTGGTTGGCTGAGCCTGAGAGAGTAGCGTGCGTTGCGGTCGACGAAGAGGAGAAGGCCGGGGTTGGCGGACCGAAACTCACGGCTAATTGCCACACCAACAAACATTTATTTTACTCTTCTTCTTCTTCTCTGCTTAATTTCCTTCATTATATTGTTCGGTTCTCTATTTGCTAAATAAATTGTAATTTCCCACTCAGTTCATTATGAAAAGAAAAACATCCCTGCATTTTTTTCGTTATACGTACATGAAAGGCAGAAACAATAATTCATTCGGTTTATAACTATATGGAACTTATAAATCTAGTTTTGCAAAAAAAAAATGGTTTACTATTCTCTAGTTGTGCTTTTTTTTTGCTGAGGTTGCATTTGTCATCTCACCTTATTTTTAACATTTATGACATTCTCATATTGTACAAAACTTATTTCTCCAAAGAAACAATACTCCAAATTCGTACATATGTGAACTATAAACCAATACATTTTTTTTATCTGGAGTGGATATTAGAAAGAAGGCATTTTTTACAACATTCCGACTTTGTAGTTTTATCTTCTGAACATGACAGAAGTCAAACTTTGAAGAACACATTCTCAAACTATTTGCTACTGGAAACTGCAAGCTTATATGAACTATGAACCAACACATTTTCTTATTTGGATTTGATATTAGAAATAAATTAGCAGAGTCCATTTTATATGTTAAAATATAAGAAAAAATTATACATCATCTCCAGAGTGTAAATAAGCCCCTCGTTCTTTTCGTGAGACCCTTACGAATCCTCATACTCTCACCTCCACCACTCCATACAATCCTTCTCCTCCTCTATCTCCAGCATATTCACTAGAGGCGAGGAGAAATGAGACCTGTTTTACATTAGGTATTTAAAGGTTTTTTTTTTAAAATAAAGTCTTTGTTAGTTTAGATCTTTAGGTAGTATAGGATTTTTGTCTATCCATGACAATTGGGGAGCCTTTAGCCTTTTCTATTTCTTTATGGGTGGCTTCTTGGTTCGAGAAGATCTCGAGAATTATAAGTTACGTTGTCAGGTTATCGATTATAACATAGGCAGCACCAACTTTAGAGTGCAGGTGGCAAACTTGTTCAGTGACAAAAGTTTACTGTTCTATATACGAGGAACAATTATGGTGACTGATTCTCCTTCACATGCTTTTGGAGTTAACTATGCTTGTTTGCTCGTATATCTTACGACGCTTTAAGATATGGAGCCTCTTTGACTCTTTGTGTTGCTTCGATAAAAGACAGATCTATCGTTTGTATTCCTTATAACAAGGGGTTTTTAATCTCTTCTATTATTTAATACATCCTACATTGTTTAAAGAAATGCATAAAATCCGATTTTTTTTATTTATTTAAACGTGGAGAGGGCATATGAAGCTCTGTGTTTAGGCCCAAACTGTGAAGGTTTGGGCTGAAAAGAGAGAGACAAGACAAGTTTGGGCTTGGGCCTTTGGAAAAGGATGCTCACATTGATGGGTGTTGGGCTTGCATTGGACCCGTGGAAGGAAGCGATCTCATCTGCCCTCCTCTCCTCTGCCGCCGCCGCCGCCGCCGCCATCTTCTTCCATCTTCCTCCTCCTCCAATCCAAGAAGAAGAAGAAGAAGAAGAAGAAGAAGAAGAAGAACTCGTGGTGTGCGACTGCCTAGGGTTTCCCTTCTCTACCCGACTCTAGGAGGAGGAGGAGCAAGATGAGCCGCAGCCTTGGGATCCCGGTGAAGCTGCTGCACGAGGCGGCGGGGCACGTGGTGACCGTGGAGCTCAAGACCGGCGAGGTGTACCGCGGTTCCATGGTCGAGTGCGAGGACAACTGGAACTGCCAGCTCGACAACATCACCTTCACCGCCAAGGTAGGTTTGCTGCTTCCTTCCTTCCAATGTCTTCTCACTCTTGTTCTTGATTCTTGATTCTGTACACATACATATACATATATGTATAGGACGGCAAGGTCTCCCAGCTTGAGCACGTCTTCATCAGAGGAAGCAGGGTCAGGTTCATGATCATACCCGACATGCTCAAGAACGCCCCCATGTTCAAGCGCCTCGAGGCTAGGATTAGGGTATTTTTTTTCTTCTTCTTCTCTCTCCCCTTTTCTCCTCCTCTTGGATTGTGCTTCCAATGCAATACTCTTACTTAACATGTCTCTCCTCTCTTGCAGGGTAAAGGCTCAGCTATTGGTGTTGGCCGTGGCCGTGCCGTTGCTATGCGTGCTCGGGTAATCATCTGCTTGCTTGCTTTCTCCATGATAATTTCACATCTAACCTCCTAGTGTTCCATTCATTACTACTGCTTGCTCAAAATTCGATTAGAGAAACCAAATAGCACTGGATTTCTATTTTCAGGGAGCTCATGCTGGTTGATTCTGTACATGCAAAAATATATTACTCTTTGCATCTCAAATTGATAATGGTCCTTATCCATTGTTCTGATGAAAACCATTCTTTTTCAAAATCATCATATTGCCATCCGACCATGTCATAGACAGATAAATCTTCAGATAGGAGAGTTTGGACTTAGTGTTCGTGCAACTAATCTTGCCCTAGCACCATAAGGCAAACTGAAACTGAGCCACACATATCAATTTGTCAATGGAGTCTTTACCTCATCTTTTTGCATGATAATCAGCAGGTCCTCTTAGAAATAACCATTGGGTAATCAACCGCTTGCTTTCAACATAAAAAATTCACATCTAACCTCCTATTGCTCTACTCATCAGTATTGCTTGGCCAAAAATCGATTAGAGAAAGCAAATAGCACTGGATTTCTATTTTCAGGGAGCTCATGCTGGTTGGTGTAGGGTGTAGTACATACAAATAATTTTAAGCCTTTGCATTTAAAACTGATATGGTCTTTGTTCGTTGTTCTGATGAAAACCATCTCTTTTTTTTTTCAAAATCACGTTGCCAGCTGACGGCGAACCACAACATAGACAGATAGGAGAGTTAGGAGCTATTGTTCGTGCAACTAAATCTTGCCCTAGCACCATAACACAAACCAAAACTGAGCCACACTTGTCAATTTGCCAATGGAGTCTCTGCCTCATCTTTTTGCATGACAATCAGCAGGTCCTCCATGAAATAATCATTGTAGTCAGGAGTCATGTTACCTTTAAGGAAAAGAAGTTTCGAACCAGTCATTCGTATGCTTGGTATTGTGTGGTTACTTCACTTATTGTGCCACAAGTCTCTAGTGCCATATTCAAAATTGATCATGTCTCTTGTGTTTCAAAAAATGGTCCTACTATGTCATATTTGCCTCATATACATGAAGTGATTTTACTGAATTGCATGTTTGTTCACATGGTTGGCTGGCCAGTTAGGCCATATAACCTACTAGATGGGTGACGCCGTGACTGAATGAATCCATTCACCTTTTCTTAAAACCTTACTCTGCTTTTCATTCTTCCAGTAACATTTGACCCAACATATAATGCAGAATATGTTATTGTGAATGTGTTTATAACCAATGTGATGGTCCATCACATTCAAGACTCAAGGACCATTAACTTTATGCATTATGTTTTAACTCCATTAAGGAACAAGGACAGTATACCATTATGCAGTGATTCTGAAATGAATCTTAACTATTATATAATTAGTAGTTTCAAATCCATTGATTTCATGCATTGAGTTTCAAACCTACTAAAGACAATATATATTGTGTTATGCCGTGATTCTTAAATTAAGCTGGCATATCTTATTATGTCAACTGTTAACCAGTACAAAGTTATTCTCTCTGTTAATACTTTCCCTTCATCTATCACCTTGAAGCATCTATATTAAAACTACACAAACAATTGAAGTATTTAGCATAAGGTTATATACATGTACTAACCGGCCTTTAAGATTGTGTTTTAATGTGTGCTCTGTTTGTCGCAACATTAAATCTTTTGACCTCCAATTGATGCAGGCTGCTGCTGGTCGTGGTGGTGGTCCAGTTGGACGAGGTGGTGCACCTCCTGTGAGGCGGTAGATTTACGCGCAGCTCATTGTATGCTGTTATGACATCGAGGAAGTCCAGGGAGTCTTTGTGTTCATCATCCAAAACTTTGGTTCAGCAGCCAGAATGCATATGAGCTAAGCTTATGTACCTCCAGTTTATTTTGCCTGTGTGCAGAATGGATGGATGCATGCCGGTGGTGTTAACTCGTAAGCATGATGTATTGCAATGAACTTTAGTAGCTCGGCTTAAGCATTGTTTCATAGGTGGGGCAGCGTTTTCATGTTGGAATGTAGACTAGTGACTCTTGACTTGTTTCGTTATTAATCTACTGTATCCTGCTGCCCGTTGATATGAATGAATAGTGCTGCTATTGTTCTATTGCTGACTTTTTTTTTTTATGATGATGAATTGACGATGAGCATATGTGGCTCCATCGACCTTGCAGCCAAAGTCTATTTCATCACAGTAAATGAGTAGAACCCCTGGTTATAAGCGTCAACCCATTCTACTTTTTTTAGAAGAACAATAACATTAAAAAAAAGAAACGCATTGCATACTGTCATAGGACGCAAACCGGATATTCATTCTGATATTAAGAATGTGTAGCAGAATACATGCTACCATTGTAGTAAGAACACAATGCAATTATCGAAAACACAAGTAACCCCACAGCCACTCACACATCGCAATACATACCAGTACCATGTCGCATGTAAGATTCACATGGCAACTCATTCCAATTTCACAAAATAAACGTGACCCTTGATGTTTACAAACTCTGTTGATCCAAGATTATAACCTCTTTGCCAGACTGAGGAGATTGCTTTCCTCTAGCTCTCCGAGCTCAGAGAAGTTTCGCCGGTCGAATCACTTTCATCTTGCATGCGCTTCATCTCGTATGCCCATTCCAATCCAGAGCAGTAATGGAGAGGAGGATTGAACCTGTGGTCATTCATGTCAGGTGGCAAGAATGCACCATTCTCAATCAGAAACCTGACAGCTCTTTTGTTCCTTTCCTTAGCAGCAATATGTAGAGGTGTCCCTGAATCCACCAAAAGAGGAAAATGTAAGAATCCAGAGGTAAAGTGACCTCTTCTTAGAGTACAACAAGGTGTTTTAATAAATTTAAAACCACTAGAGAAGTTGGGAACAGAAAACTGAGCAAATAAACGATTTCATCCAAAACATTACGGTGTTGAATAGTACACCATTCCAGGTATTAAATGAAGATTTATACACTATTCATGAAAAAGTTACTTATACGTCAGATCTAATGACCAAGAAGACACCAGAAACTTCTGGGTAGACGAAACATGGAGTAGCTTTCGTTCAAAGGAACTGTTCTCCTATAATGAATTGAATAAAAACACTTGCTAACTCAAACCACAAAACTAGATGGGGTGTGCAATCAAGCAGCAGTAGTGAATATAGAAGTAATCTGCTAAATAGAAGAGAATAGGCAAGCTAGATCTACAATCATGAAAACGCATGCAATGACTGGGAAGAAACATTTGAGCTTACATCCACAAGCTCCTTTTGTGCGAGCATCAATATTTGCACCCCGCTCCAGTAGCTCGTCCATGATTTTAACATGTCCACCCTGAGCAGCCAAATGCAGGGGGGTAGCGCCAGGTGATTTTGGCCCCCATGCAGGTGCATTGACATCCATGCCATCATTCAGGAGACGCCTCACCTTAGGTAGAAAAAAAGAGCAATCAAATTTATTGTTTCAAGAGATGATGGGTCTGTTTGGTGGAACTTCTTTGCAGCCTCCTGGCTGCGCTGTGCAGTCCTGCCTCTCAGCTGCAGCAGCGGACAGACTCCATATCACAACATGTAGCAGCGTCGGTTGCAGCTGCTGTAGATGCTGTTGGCTGGCTGCTGCAGTGTCAAGCTCTTCTGAACAGCCCCGACCACATGAAGGCTAATTTATTTGGTGAATAATGGTAATTTATTTTATTGTTTATTACTGTTTGCAGAGATGGTTACACGGGAGAATGGTTTTGTGGACTTGGTTGTTTGACAATGTTGAGCTACATTACTTGTTGTTTGGTAAGTAGTAAAATTATCAGTGTTACCCCCCCTCCCCCCCTCAGTATTCTTATAATATATATGTAGTACAGTATGCGCTTATTACAGGTCCAAGATTGAAAGAAGCAAAACGTATGACATGGATTGTGGTGCTGCGTGGAGAAAAACGTGGAACAACCCAATGCATAATAATAATGTATACTACTAGGAAATAGCAGATAGTAAAACGTAAGCGGTGGGACGTGAAAGGTACCTGGTTGAGGTCGCCCTTGCGGGAGGCGACGTGGAGCTGGTTCCAGCCGCGGTCGTCGCCATCCCCGTGGCGGGTCCGTGCCCCCCGGCTCATGCTGGGAGAGCTGCGGAATTGCACCATGGAATAGATCCGGAGGCGGGAAATCGATCGGAGGGGAGGGGAACGATGCAGGGAGAATCAAAATTGAAATCGAATCGAGGAGGGGATTGTGTTTGAGAAGGGGATTGGGGTGGGGGGAGATGGAGAGAGGAGAATTAGCGGGAGGAGGAATAGTTGCCCATGCCGAAGGGAGCAAAGGGATTCAAGCCTGGTCCGAGCGCGCGGAGCTTCTTGGGGAGCATCGGCGACGGGGTGAGCACCATAGTATCTCTCTCGGGTCTGGGAGATTCGCTCGAAATCGATCTCTAGTCTAGTTGGGGATCATTGCAAACCCTAGAACTTACGAACCCTAGAAGACGACGATTCTCTCTTTCCTCTCCTTCCTTCTCTTTTTGTACTAATCTCAATCGCTGTCTGTCGGACTCGGTTGGGCTGGGCCCAGTGTGATAGATATATAAATGGGCCGCTCAGAAATATATTTTGGATGGGCCGCCTTCCCAAGTAGGAGTAAGAAGGAAGGTCCAGTAGTGTGGCTACCATTGCTTCCTTCCAAAAACCCTTCTCCTCCTCCGCCGCGGGAGGTTCATGGCCTCCTCCGCCGCCACCGCCGCCCGGTCCCGCGCCGCCGCCGCGTGGGCGCGCCTCCTCTCCCTGCGGCCCAGCCCTCCCGTCTCCTCCACTCACCATCTAGCCCTTCGGATCGCCTCCCCTCGCCGCCACCTCGCCTTCTCCGCCTCCTCCGCTTCCTCCGGCAGTTCTAAGCTCAAGCAGATCCAGAGCGAGCGGGTCATCCACGACCTCCTCGCCGAGCTCCAGCGAGAGCGCCAGGATGCTGCTGCTGACAAGGACGCCGACCCCGACCTGGAGGATGAGGAGGATGAGGACTACCTGGGCGTCAAGCCGCTCATCGAGAAGCTCGAGCGCCGCAGGGCCAAGGAGGAGGCCGCGCCGGACGATTCCTTCTGGGAGCCCACCGACTCCGACAGCGACGAGGAGGACGAACGCTACACCCCTGACGCCATCAAGCGACGCGTCGACGAGTTCGAACGCAAGTGCAACCGCCACTCCGAACTCCTACGCTCCTTCGCCGAGGCCGGTAAGCCCATTCCATCGCCAATGCCTTCCTACCCACTGATTTGACTTGAAACACCTCCACTCCCTCTGTTTCCAGAAACCCTTGACGATGCCCACAAATGGATGACCAAGATCGACAGATTCGAGGAGCGCCATTTGAAGCTTCCTCTGGAGTACAGAGTCATCGGCGACATGATGAACCGCCTCAAACATGCCACTGGCAAGGACCGCTTTGTTCTCCTCCAGAAGCTTAACCGAGCTGTTAGAATCATGGAATGCAGGGAAGCATACGATCCCAGCAACCCCTCCAATTTCGGAGTCATCCAGCACCAGCAGGTCGGCTCTCCCGAGGATCTAGTGCTCAATGCTGGCTTTGATAGGGAGAAGCAGATGATCCAAGGGGCAGGCGACGATGACGATGACGAGGAATTCAATGAAGACAAGGAGAAGGATGATCTGCTCATAGAGAAGTTGAATTCTATCGAGAAGAAGATCGAGGAGAAACTGGCTGAATTGGATCATACGTTTGGCAAGAAGGGCAGAGTTCTAGAGGAGGAAATTAAGGATCTTGTTGAAGAGCGCAACTCCCTCACAGAGCATAAGAGGAGACCTATGTACAGGAAAGTAAGTGATGTTTATCTCTGAGCTTTCATTGGATTGAACAGCACCCTATCTTGTGGTTACATTGCTTCAACTCCTTGTTATTGGTATTACCTAGTTACAAATCTTGTCCACTTTACAGGGTTTTGATGTCAAGGTCATTGATGTTAATCGGACGTGTAAAGTCACAAAGGTGAATTCTCTTAGTTCGAATGTTCACGCCTGCTAGTAATAGCCTTTTGTCTGGCGCATCACCTAATTATGCATTTCACCTATCAGGGAGGCCAAATAGCAAAATTCACAGCATTGTTAGCGACTGGAAACTACCATGGTGTTGTAGGATTTGCGAAAGCTAGAGGTCCGACAGCCAAGATTGCAATTCAAAGGGTATGGATCTTTCTTATTCAACTTACGTTTCAGTGCCACGTCTACAACTCGTTTGGTAGAGCTTTTTTCTTGCAGTTGGTGCGATTTTATGATTGCCTTCTCCTCATTCAATGTACAAAGAGTACTCGCTGATGTGTTATCCATTTCATGTTTGGCTTGTTCCCCTTTTCTTTTGGATGTTTGTGCAGTGGTTGTGGTGCTAACCTATGTGCGATGCATATGTCTTTTTTTCTCATTTCAGAACCTTTTCATTTATATCCTTGTCAATGCAGGATGTATTACTAGATGCAGTAGACTACTTTTTTTCTTATGGCCCTATACCAGTAGCTTCCTCTTTATATTTATATATACATACATACAAATTTTCTCAAACCACTGTTACTCCACAATATTGTCGTCGAGGATCCTCAATCACGGGTTTGGACATCTGATTAGACTAATACCTGAGCTAATTTATGCCTCTGCTGGCATCCAATACCTGTATTGATTTTTTTTTTCTTTTCTTCGTTTCCAGGCTTACGAGAAATGTTTCCAGGACCTCCATTACATGGAGCGATATGAGGACCACACAATTGCTCATGCAATTCAGGCCAAATATGAGAAGACAAAGGTAAAAACACATCTGTGTATGATCTTAGCGCTCTTCTTATTTATTTATCTGTGGTTTCGCTGCAACTTATGTGGACACGGTTGCTGCTTGTGTATGTTAAGATATACCTCTGGCCTGGACCAATGAGAAGTGGAATGTCTGCTGCGGGTAGGACGGTTGAAACAGTACTGTATTTAGCTGGTTTCAGCAACGTCAAATCAAAGGTGCACTTCTTCAAGATAAGCAACCAGTTATTACTCCATCTGTGCTTGAAAGATAGTAGTAATTTTCTGTCTTTTACTTGCAGATTATTGGTTCAAGGAACCCCCTTAATGTTATCAAAGCTCTCTTCATAGCATTAAACGCCGTGAGTGCCCGTTACTCAAATATAATTAGCTTCTCACTGCAACATTTTGGCAATATTTATTTTTTTTCAAGTAGAGAAATGAGTTGTCATGTCGCTTTGTTTGCAGATTGAAACGCCAAAGGATGTTGAGCAGAAGTTTGGGCGGACTGTTGTTGAGTCATACTTATTGTAGTCATCAATCTGTTTGTCCTGTGGAGCTCGTCATCTGGCTGTGGCGATGGACGTCCAAAGAAAGAGCTAATTGTACATCTAACCATGTGATGTGGTCTTCATTTGTTTGGATGTTGGTTTCTCTACACTTTGCCCTGCAACCGGCAAGGAGCAACTCAGTCTGAGATGTGAGACTGTAATTTTTGAGGTGATCAATCAATGCTTTAGTGCCAACGGCGCACCACATAGCAGATGGCGTGCGCAGTCCCTTGGCAAGAGAAGCAAACATTTGATTGATGATGATTCTTGCATAAGGTTGCTTGCGGCTTTGGTATGAGTCGCCTACTGTTATGGTGGGATGGCAAACTACAACATGCTGATTTAGAGAGAATAAAATCCTTGAACCTGTGTAGCTACTTGGTTGATTGATGTCATCCCGGAGAGCTGCAAACGCATTGTGCATGCGTGATGATCAATTTTATTTAATCAATTGGCTGCCTCCATAATACTAGTAGTAACAAACAGGAACACAAGGATGCAGATATACATGACAGAGCACACCAAGCAGCGGCTAGTAGGCAGATGAGAAGAGGAGTTAGAGGCAATATTGAGTCCGTGTTTATCACTCGCTCATCTCATCGGTGCTGCAAAGCGTTACTACATTGTATGAGGAGGAGTGTTAATGGGGAATCCAGTGTCGAGCCACGCAGCGTAGCCTCCTCCCATGTTCTTCACGTTCTTGAACCCCTGCATCATGATGATACATATGTACTGTATGTCACAACTCACGCATATGAATCCTGACCTGTCCCGTCTTTCTTTACTTTATTTCACTATCAAATGGATTTCATTTTTAGGTAAAGGACTAGTAGTATTAATTTCCTGCTTTCAAAAAAAAAAAAACCTTGGTATTGGTAGGACATGAGAGCCTTATCCCACAGCAGAGGTCCCGCTAGATAGCATGCGAAAATTGACGGTAGTGTCCCATTCTTTTATGATTCAAATATAAATTCTATCCAATTTCGTTAGTATGTTTTTAGACTGATAAACGGTATATTTTAAAAAAAAACTTTTTATATATAAGTTACTCTAAAATATTAACTAAATATATTTTATAATTTATAATCAACTCAATTAATTATACACTAATAACTTGTTTTATTTCACATGCGCGAAAAATCTTCATCTTCTAATTCGAACGGGGCCTACTAGCATCTATCTAGTGCTATCGATCAGACAGATATATTAAGAGGCAAAGGCATCAACAAGGAAAGGGAAACGCAGAGAGAGATGATGATCGATCAATAATAATTAATGGAGTGAGTACAAGTGCAAGTAGTGTTTGATTAAAAACAACGAACTTACTGCTTCAAGGAGATCAACGCATGCTAGCTCAGACCTCTTCCCGCTTTGGCACCCCTAATAGTTGGATTATTTATTACAAGATTCGTCAATTAGATTGAACACATATATAATTTCTTGTCAAATAAATATTATTTTGTGGGGCATATGCAATGAAATTTTAATTTTAATTTTAATTTGTATCGTACCACAACCACATGCTCCTCTTTGCTCACCAGCGACGAGAACTGCTCCACAAACAGAGGATTCTTTTCCCTCCCTGCAACATGGATGATAATAACGTTCATAATCATGCTTGTTAATTAATTAATTACATACCCATGTACTGTATATATGTATGTACCTGGACGAGCACACGTCCACGTTCATAAATCACATGCTCAACATGCCATGGTACAGACACAACCCAACCAGAAGCATCATATAGTAGTATATGTATGTCGTTTTTTAGTAGGAAATTACTATATATTCATGAAAATGATAGGAGTGGATGGATGCTTGAGCGATATCGATATCTGTAGACAGAATTTCTTGTTCCAAATTCTTAACTGTTAATAATACTAAATCATAAGAGTTTATTTGGACGACGATGAATAATGTTGGTGTCAAAATCTGGGCAGATTAAAGTGAATTAATCGGCGGGCTGACAGCTGACTTGCCTTGTGGCGTGACGAACATGAAGGGCACGTTGAGGGAGTTGTGTAGATGGCCCTTGTTCATTTCCTCCTCTGTCCTGCATAATCAGATTTAATTGCTCTATCAATCAGACTAAGATATACCAGCACACATAGTCATGCATGTTGTAATTAATTTCATCTCTCCAACAAATTAGGAGGTATATATGCTCGTTGCTCATGCATGAAGGAATTAATTAATCAAGGATGGATCATATCATATCGATCAATATGATGATCGATAGATATAGTTAGGGGAGGATGCAAAGACAGACAGACAGACAGATAAGTACCTGACGTCGACGTAACGGTGGCCGGCCGAGGTGATAAGGTCGATCGCTGCTGCCACATCCACCGTTACCACCGGCACAGTCACCGGCGATTCTGAGCCGGCGGCGCTGCATGCAAGCAGATACATATATACCGAGATGTCAATTTCTTCAGAGATGATAACTCTGTTACCTAGGAGTAGTTGCTAGAAGGTTAATTAGTATATAATTATAATTCTGATCTGACTTACCTGGTTTCATAGGGAGGCGCCATTGCAATTGCTAGCCTAGCCTGCCCTCTACTGGTAGATATATATACAACTTAGAAGAAGAAGAAGAAGAAGAAAGAGGAGGTGTATGAATGTGTTAGCTGGGCACGTGCTAGCCTAGAAGAAGAGGAGAGAGGAGGCCAGTTAGGTTAGGTAGCGAGATGCACGGAGATGAGGCCTTCCCCCTCCTTCGATTTATAAGCTATCAATCGCACGCCTATCAGTTCCAGCTACACTAATTAAGCTAAGCTGCCAGGTCATCAATTAATTAATTGATAGATAGCTCATTGCTCTTCCCATCTCTTGTCTTTGTCTTCTCCGCTTGTCCAGCCCTCCTAATTAACCCGCCCCTCTCTCTCATCCATAGTAAAAAAACCGGATCGGAGGTTGACCCACCTCTAGCCGTCGGTTCACCGGTCGAACCGCCGGGTCACTGGTCGAACCGCCGGTTTTTTATTTATTAATATTATATTTGATTTGCATTATTTTAAATATAGAACCATCACAAATTGGTGAAAATATGCATAAATAAACTAGTATATCTATTATTATATAGCCACGAGATAAAAAAATAAATGTAGTGTGGTAACATAATAAATTCATAATGCCATATATGCCATAGGACAAACTAAAAACCGGTTCGATTCTTAAAAATGGCACCGGTTCACCGGTTCCCATAAAAACCACCCGGTTCACCTGTTTTTTACCGGTTCGATTGCAGGGACGGTCTTTTTGCTGAACCAAACTGCCAAGGTCACCGGTTCCGGTTTTTTCCGGTTCAACCGCCGGTCCGATCCGGTTTTTTTGTACTATGCTCTCATCCACCCGATTTTTATCTGATTATTGTCGTGGATTATTTGTTTCATTTTCTAATATATGATTGATCAAATTTATAGTGTTTTCTTAAAAAGAAAAAAAGGTCAGCTACTTGTGATTGTCCCCTCCTGATCAAGATCCTTTGTTGGGCAAGTCACAGTAATTTAATTAGAGTATTTTTAATAAAAGAATTGGATTATATCGATGGGCTCTACCAATGGATCAATACACAACCAAAAAGTTTTAAAGGTAAAAAGAAAGGGACAAAAATTAAATGAGATGATGGGGGCAAACCCCCAACTCCCGCCAATAAAATGATGAATTGAAATACTGTTTCTAAAATCACATAGAATCTAGCACGAAATTCTATAGGTACTGCGCTATCTAAACTGGAATAAAAGACCTTTAGTTACTAATTTCAAATGTGTAGTACTATTTCACATAGTGTCATGTTGTTCATGTGATAACATTATAGATTAAGAGTGAAATCAATTAGAAAATATGAAGATAATTTGCATAATGTTAGACAATTTAATCAATGTTGTTTTCTAGATTATGTAGTTAAAGAATAGTTTATTGTTGCATGGACATTAATTTTGTCTGTCCTTCCAGTACCCTGCATAAACTAGGGCAAAGTGCACCATAATTAAGGATTGTCATGAGAGGGACAAGAAAAGTCCTTTTTTTTTTTTGCCAATTTGTCTTAATTGGCTTGAGCAACATGCATGGATCGATCGACACATCAACAGAACGTTTTGTTCTGTTAGTAGTTGACACACAAGGGATACTATTTTCCTAATTGGTGCGTGTCTTACCTTAAGGCGTGCTCAATTAGGCATCGACGGACGACGTACGTACGGAGACCGATTTTTAATTTAAAATTGCGTCTCTAGAAAGAAAGAGATGAAGGAACTAATTAAGTGTGATTAGAAGATGAATGCATGATGCAATGGATGATATCATCCATGTGTAGCCAGCTAGCGCTGATTTTCTGTGCTGGCTGCAGGCAAGCAGCGCTCGATCGATCACCTCCTTTTAAAGCTAGGCACTCTCTGGTGAGAGATGTGACTTCATTATCTCATATCATGGCAGGCAGGAAGTTCATCTTTTAATTTCTAACGGAGAATTCTACGCATTTAATTATGTGTAAAAAGGACCTCAAGTCCTGGTGTACTCCACTTTTCTTGCATATCCAAAGCCAATTCGGAAGTTATTTGACAACATATTGTTGTCGATTAGATTTCCTATTAGGATAAATTTATTTATGCTAATTATCTATCTCTATATCTATCTTTACGTCTACTATCTACTAGTATTTAAAAAGACAGAGAAGTTTCTGTCATCAGTCAATCTTAGCGTCGATCGGTCTTTGTCATCCGATTTTTCATCTACCTATTTTTCGCGTCCGCTTGTGTGGAGCCGTGCCGTGCGTGCATCATCCCGCATCCCTCCACCCACGTAGCACGAGTGAGCTGGAAGTGTGCCTCCTCAAAAGCTTGGGCCGCCTTTCGTTATGCCCCACGCACACTCATGGCCTGATCACTAACGGGATGTGTGCGGACTTGCACGGAGCCATGCATGGACTGGTGTCATGCCCCGTAAACCCATTGATCTTCCCAAGCAGCACCTCCTCAAACACCTACGGTCTGTTTTCGACTTCTCATTCGTCTTTGTTGTCCAATTCCATACTAATCTCATCCCCTCCATCACAATAAAAGCTACACTAGGGTTTGAGCCGCGCGGAATCGCTTGTTGCTACTCCAAACTGAACCCAATCGCCAGCATCAATTCGAGAGGTCGGTTTTCTAGAGAGAGAAATCGATCTAGACCTGGAGTGTTTGGCCAAGCCCGAGATGCCATGCCCGTCAATTGCCGCCCATGCAAGCCCTAAATGCCGGGGCGAGACTGATACGGTTTGTGGTGATGGATGTGTGCAGGGAAGAATTCTCCTAAAGCTGCAGCCGCTGATCGTAGGTACGACACAGTCGAGCGGTCGTTGTGGTGCCACTGTCGTGTCCCACTCGCTAGAGCACCTGAGCACAGACGTGTTTGTGGGGAATATAAAACAAAGTTGAAAAAGCCAAAGCTTTTGCGTAGAGGCCGGTCTGACCAGGCAGCTTGTGATCTGAACAATGTTGACCATGCGATCTAATCGGCATAACTCAGATTCCACGTCCATTGAGGTCTTTCTCAAGTTTCTTGCTAAGACCTGTATTTTTCTTAGAATGATTGATACATAGATCTACTAGGATGTGAAGAGGTTTCGAAATTGTAAGGCCAACCACTTTATAAAGGTAATAGGTAGCTCTACTGGCAACAACCAACAATCCAACGCATAATTAGCTCTATTGGTTGTTTAGTTGCTTGTTTCAATTTACTGAACTCTTACAGTTAGTAGAAATGCTTTCGAAGTCCACCTCCTAAGACATTGTAAGTTGATGAACCGTGGTCCGTGTCTAGCCTAACCTTATACTAATTTAGACCATAAATATCCTATCACAACAACGGGGTTGTGGCGGCAATGCATAGTAGGGAGTAGTAGTATCCTTGCATCTTGTTTGCTAGATGGGCCGGGGGTGAGGCCTTATTATTATTGTATTGTTATGGCCAGCCCAAGCCCATGAAAAATCGGACATACTACTAGTACACTTGCAGAGAGACTAAGTACGTAGTAGTAATTAATTAGTAGGTGGAGCGGAATGGGCGGTAGGACTTGAGGTCCAGCAGGACGCCGGCAATGGAGCCGACGGCGGCGGCGAGCGAGACGAGCAGGCAGGCCAGGCTGAGAGCCTGAAGGCCCACCCAGGTGGTGGTCCACCTCCTGATGCGGCGGTGGGCGATGTACATCTCGACGGGGAAGTAGACGGTGAGCGGCCAGAATCCGAGCGCCCCGAGGATGCCGACCACGTCGTTGAAGAAGGGCAGCAGCATGGCCACCACCGTCGTCACCGCCACGAAGCACGTCCTCCACGCCACCCTGAACACGCTCACCTTCCACCTTATCCAGCCCCCCACCGCCACCTCGTACTCGCCGCCGTTGGGCCACCGCCTCTCCACGAACGCGAAGAGCGGCTGGCAGTACACCTGGTACGCCCCCACCAGGTGGACCACGATCGCCATGTTGGCCACGTCCAGCAGCCAGTAGGGTTTGTAGAAGCCGAAGCCCGTCAGGAGGTTCCCCGGCGCGTCGTCGCCGAACGCCGCGTACCCCATGCATCCGCACAGCAGGTAGAACACGCTGGTGACCACCACGCTGATGCCCGTCGCCTTGCGCATGGTCCTCGCCTCCGCCGGCGGCGACCGGAGCGTGTCCTGGATCTCGATGAGGATGATGGAGTAGGAGTAGGCGAAGGCGATGTCGCCCAGCGCCTGCAGGTTGCGCCACACCTTCTGCGCGGGGGTCACCAGGGCGCCGGACTTGGTGACGAAGCCGACGGCGACGCCCATGGCGCTGCCGGCGAGCGTGCGGTTCTGGGCGACCTGGGCGGCGCCGAGGGCGAGGCCGACAGCGGAGTAGGTGAAGGACATGACGGCGGCGAGGATGGAGAGCCACCAGACCTGGTCGAAGTCGGGGATCTGGGAGAAGAAGACCTCAACGACGCCGAAGATGATCATGTACACGTTGCTGGAGGCGTGGCATGGAGCCTTGTCGTCTCCTCTCGCGTGGAAGCAGTTGGACCGCTGGATCGCCCTGCATACAGTACATACCAAAATGATGTGTCCCAAAAACCATTACTAGATCGACAGAGACAGTCACAGAACGTACATCATGCTAGTGGAGGCGGCGATGGTGTAACCGATGGCCACTCCCAAAAGGTTGAGGTACTGAATGCATCCGCAAACCTTCACCTTGGCACCGCCTGCATGCATTTGTTAATTATATATATTGATGGATCCGATCGATACATGTAGAGACACCGACCGAGGTTGGCCTTGACGGCGTCCATGTAGGTGTAGTTCCTTCTGCCGGTGGCGGGGTCGCCGGTGCGGTAGCAGTCGGCGAGGAGGTTGGAGGTGAAGTAGATGACGGCAGCAAACAGGAGCATCACTGCGGGGCCCACCACCCACCCCAGCTGCGCGATCGCCCACGCCAGCGACAGCACACCTGACCCGATCACCGCCGTGATGATGTGCGCCGCCGCCGTCCACACCGTCCCCGTCCGCTTCGCCCGACCGTCGTCGTCCTCCTCCTCGCAGCTGCTGTTCATCTTCTTCTCCACCTGCATCTGCTGGTACCTCCTCACATCCTCCACCTGCATCCATCGTCCATCATCATTTGCATGCAAATTATACTATATTTGCATGCTATTTATTGCTTGCTTACCACCACGACGCCATCGTGGATCCTTGGCGGGAGCGTTCGGCTTCTCGGCAGCATCTCCCTCCACTCGATCAATCAAACTAATTAATAATTGCTATACCTGCAACACAATCTTGTACAGTATATATTACTATTATGCACGTACGTATTAAGATATACTTATACCAGCCAGAAAAATATAAAGGATATATAAACCAGCTTCCTCTCTCTTTTTTTACATATATATACAACGGGGATGCATGAAACAAATATAAAGACGTACCAATTACTAACCTTGCTTGAGAAGTTGAGATGGATGGATAGATTAGTACTCCACTAGGAAGATATTTCAGAGGCCTCGCCCCGGAGATATGCTACTTACTACTGATATCAGTTAGCTATCGAGATGGATCCATATATATAGACACGTACAGTATCTGTCTGTACACCACATGCACTTTTGCTTTTAATTTGCTATCATCATGTTGGTGCCTTGTAATGGCTCCAACTAAATATCTCATATATATAATTATTTGTATACCTGCTTTGGTTAGTTTGTAAATATTTAATGCTTAAGACAAGATTCTGTCAAATTTTTATAATTCCAACTAAAAAATTTGTATTACAACAACGACTTTATCTTGTTTATTTTAAAATTAAAGATTTGATATTTTATTTATTTATTTTGTGGGGAAACATTTAATAATTTATTGATGGTTAAGGTTAATTTTTAACCAAATCTTACAGTAAAAACCATAAAATATTTTGAGGAAGTAATTATTGAACTTACCACTTACATATGTAACCATTCACCATATACATGCATATACTCTATGCAATATTTTTTAAAGAAAAAATGACAAATAACACAAACGTATCGTATACATTTTTGCCATCATATATAGAACATTTAGAGTATGGAAGATTGTAAGTGTAACGGTTAATTATGATCCCCAAATCATCAAAAATACGATTTAATTACCTCCTCAACTACATTAATTACCACCAGAAATTTAACACTAGTAAAATTTTAAAATCGTATGAATTACTCCCATATCTTAACTCTCAAAAGTACAGGGTGGTTTCGGTTCAACGTGACACATACATAAAAACAAAATGGACAACATGGTGTTAGGCCCCACATGTCTGTGGTAATCCCTTTTTACTTCTCCTTCCGCCCCCCCCCCCCTCTCTCTCTCTCTCCACAGAGCTACGACCGAACTCAATACAAAATACTACTCATATTTGCAGCGTTGTGCCATCATGCATGTCCTGATCGTAGGCTGGTTATGCAGCTCGTCGAGACTAATGATAATTATTCTGCAATTGACTATTAATGGAACCTGTAAAACACTTCACCTGTAGCCTAGCTAGAGGGGGATTTAATTTGATCCATTTCACCCTACTATAGACAGTACGTAGTAACCACTTAGAGATTCCATCTTTATTTTTTCCTGTAGTTACTTTAGACGACATCCACGAAAGAGACACGCATCTCATCAGCATCTATCTGTTGCATAGTTACTAATAATGATCGTCCATTATATCGTGTGGTAATAGTAGTGCACACATACATACCGGTAGGGAGAAAGGCAGTGACCGGCAAAATGCACCAATTTAAGACTTTAAGTGATGTCGTTGTCGCAACAAATTAATTAAAGAGAAAAGCAAACTAAACTTTAAGTTGGATACGATGGCTATATTGTCGTATACGTAACATGTGAACTGACTGTAGCATGGGACAGATCCAACCTCCCCTGACACACACGATGAATCACCATAAGAACAAACTAGGAGAGAGGAGAGAGGAAAATGAGGGAGAGCAAGAAGAGTCGGGGACTGGAGGAGGAAGAAGGCAATGAGCTCCTCGTCTAGCCTAAAGTAAGATCCGCCCCAGACTTTAGTCACAAGTCACTAGTTAGTAGTGACATGTAGATTATAGTTGCTCTCTACCAATAAAATATAAGTTGTAACATTGGGAAATTATTTTGATATCATCTTATCTAAAAAAGAATTATCCAAATCTCAGTGAATAAAGGAACACCACTGAATCGGATCATGATCCTAGGCTACTAAGAGCAGGATGCATGAGAGAGAAGGATGACAAGAATCACCAATGACAAAGGCAACGGCAACAACGATGACAATTGCCTTGGCAACCCTCATTATCGGTGACATGCCACCTCCGATAGACCGGCAAGCATTCGCCATGTTAGATTCTTGGGGTTGGGGATGGTGGGGGGTAAGGGATGATGAGGGCAGGTTTAAAGGGATGGTGGGGGAGGTGAAGGAATGGTGACAACACCATCGAAGCCATGGGGATAGTGGAGACTATGTGGTTAGGAGGCGGGAGCGGCGGTAGGAGCCATCGGAGATGGAGGAGGAGAGATAGGACAGGGAAATCATGCTATACAACTAGGGAAGATAGCGATAACAGTGGGTCCATCGGAAGGGAGCAATTTGTGCTGGTGAGAGGATGAGACGGTGGAAGTTTGCAGGAGTGAGGTTGAGAGAGGAGTAATACTATCGATCGGATTGAGACTTGCAAGGAGAGAGAGGAGGGTTGGTTTCAGTTAACTAAGGATGCACGAATCTTAAAAAAATCACGTCTGTTATTAAAAGGTGACTGTTTTTTACAGGAATCTTAGTTAACAACAAATAATCTCAAAAAATATCGTGAAGTGTTTGATTTATATATCAATATTTTTTAGGGAGTCGCATATATCTTTCTTTTGCAATTACACGATAGACACACACCACTACACACAACACCACACTTGCACACCACAAATACGCCCTCTAACATATGTTTTAAGTGACGAAAATCATCGGCACATATCTGATATCACTAAATTTTTATTGAAAACCCACTTACGTAAAAGGAATATTCCTGGGCACTGTAATATCGATTTTTCTGGGGAGTCGCATATATGATTGGTTGGAGTGTGATATGTGTTAGACGATGAAGCTATGACAGTTCAGTTGTGTTAATGGAATTATAGTTATTACTCCAATTAGGTTGAACATGGATGGATGGATGATGTGAACAAGGAAAAGTAGTTGCCTGCATGGTGCGTTTCTCGTCAGATATATAGGTAGCAGCACACCTGAACGGAGTCATAATTAACCTCCTGGTGGGTTGGGTTTGGGGGGTGCGTAGTGTGGATAGCTTGCTTTCTTGGGCTGCCATCATGGATCAATTTACTTACTACCAGTACTTGTATTATCTCGATCATGGAAGGCCGGGTGAGCCAATCAGCAAATCAATGAATGGGATGATGCAAATTAAAGGTGAGGCAGCCATCCATCCATCATTTCATCGTATCAATAATATCTGATACTTTACTTCTTCATACTCATCATCACTTTGCCGATCAGGAAAGGGAAGGAAATTAGATCGTGAATAGATTAGAAGCCACTGCTCGGACCATCACAATCCCAACAATGATACACTTTGGAGGAGGAGACTCGGGCTTTCGAATGTGCTTTCGGCTTTCAACTTTGCTATATACATATTGACATTTTTTTTGTAAAAAGATATATTAAATGTAAATACGGTACAATCCAAGTGTAACAATATTATTGTCGGATGGTAAACTCCGCAGTGGAGGACTGTGCAGACTCCCTTTTTGAGTTCGGCCCAGGGGCGCGAAAAAGAAGCTTCCTCAGGCCCGGCTCCGGTGAGGCCGGTGAGGATCAAAGATCGCAAGATAGAGGATGGTGATACACGAGCAAGTATACAGATTCGGGTCACCGATGAGGCGTAATACCCTACTCCTGTGGGGTGGATTATCTGTGTGGATTCTAGCTCTTGAGAGCTGGATTCGGCTAATAGCAATCCAGGGAGCAGAAGCAAAGAGCCGAACCAAAAAAAAACCCAACCCCCTTCCTCTAGGCCTGGACCTCCTTTTATACCTCAAGGGACACCACAGGGGCCAGACAGGCTGTTATCTAGAGAAAAGGAAAGAACTATTTTACAAATATAATCCACATCGTGGCTTGGAGCGGAAGCCTTCCGCTCCTGTCGCACCGGCATGGCCTCTGTCAGGCCGTCCGTTATGCGGATTGGCGCAGCCCGTCATTCTCCATTAAACGGCTGGAGTCCGCTAGTCCAACCGCAGTCTGTTCGGTGCGCCAGGTGACTAGACCTAACGCACCATCTTCGGTGAGACACGAGAGCCGGATCGGCTCTCGCGATCTCGCGGCAGTTCATCGGGAAGCGTATCATACCTACCGAGCGTGCGCCGGCACATGCGGTACTGTACACCATCCCATCGGTCATTCGCACCGGTCTCACGCTGGTCGGCCAATGGTGACCGGTGTCAGATGTGTACGCGTCGTTCCGCAATAAATGCGGCACGCGCGCACGCAACGCAGGCGCACTATGCCTGCACCATCATTAATGCGGGTAGGTGAGTGCTGGGAGCGCTCACCCACTTCGTTACACGTGGCAACGGCCCGAGAGGGTCGGGGGAGCTCGACCCCTGCTGAGCCGCCCCCGAGGGGGTAACGTGTTATGGCAGGGCGGCCGCCACGTTGCCCTCGAGCCCTCTCCCCCTTGGGGGATGGCCACGTGGGCGGACGGGACCACCTCAAGCCCATAGTCGATATACCCTTGGGCCCAGGACACCGACAGTAGCCCCCGGCGTAAAGCCTGTGAGGGGCCCCACTGTAGGTCGACCAGGTTTTACGCCACCTTGTCAAACCAGTGTGAAGTGGGCCCAGGTATTCAAAGGAGATAGACGGCCGCTGGTTCTGCGCGCAGAGAGAACGCCTCCCAGCAATAATGGGCCCTTGTCCAGTGGCGGCCTCATTATCCGGGGTGTAATCCAAATCGCCTCTCAACGGTAATGGGCCATTATTGCGTAATGGCCCTATTATCGGGAGCGGCGCGCAAAACGGGGCGCGTCGAGCCCGTGACCCCGCGGGGTCGAGCCATCGGCGATCCTCCGCTGGAGCTATGGTGGAGGTGTCCCTGCTTCAGGCCATGGCATCGGTGAGCTCCGCCGTCATGGATGGGCTCAATGCCCAACTACAGTCCCTGGCGGGGGAGCGGGCCGAGCTGGCCACCGAGTGGGAGTGGCTGGCTGAGGGGCGCCGCTCCATCGAAAGCATGGTGGAGGTGGGCCGGAAGGCCTACACCGCCCAGCTCGCGTCTATCGACGCACGCACCGAAGCCCTGGCAGAGATCACCAGGGAGGTGGAGGAGGAGAGGGTCGCGGCACTCGCCGCGACCGACGCCATGGATATGGGCGCCCTGGACCTGCGCGAGCGGTTTGAGGCGCTCGCCGCTGACCTGACGCGCTGGCAAACGCCGCTCTAGCCCGGGAGCAGAGGGCGGCCGAGGTGGAGGCCGCCATCCAGCGGCGCGAGGACGGCGTGGTGGCGCGGGTCAGGAGCCTGCAAATCCGCGCCGACGAACTCAAGGCGCAGGAGGAGACGCTGGCGACGCATGAAGCCGCCGCCACAGAGATGGAGGCCGTGCTCCGTCTCCGCGAAGTCGCCCTCACTGAGCGGCTCCGGACCCTCGCGGAGTCCGAGGACGCCAACCGGCGGCGGACTGAAGACCTGCGCATCCGCGAGGGGCGCAGCGCATGTCCTTGGTCTCGAGGCAGAGATCTCCCGCCGCGAGGGGGTTGTGATGGAGCGGGAGATCGCGCAGATGGAGAGCGCCCGCGCCGAGCGGCCACCCTCGACAAGCGCGTCGCCAAGATCAAGGCGCATGGCAAGGAGGCCGCGGAGATGGCCCGGAGCGCTGGGGCAGCCGAGGGGCGGGGCGATCTCGCCGCTCGCCTCACCACGGCCGAGGAAACCGCCGCCGCCCTCCAAGAGCTGCTGACGTCCTGCACAAGATTTCCGAGAAGCAGCTAATTACTTAGCTAGGGTGTCCCATTCCACCATGTGGTTGCACTTGCTATGCTCGGATGTAATTCCCACAGGAATCGGTCCTTATATGCGAGTACGGGAACAGCACCACGCAGGCGCAACACCCGCATCGCGAGATTTCACAAACATTTTTATTTTCAAACGCATCGACACCACGTGTCGGGTTTTAAAGGTTTCTCAAACCCATTTCCCAAGTTTTCGACAAGCAACGGTGTGTGTGGAGTAATTGGTACTCGTGCTCAGAGAGCACGAATACCGAGGTACCACAAAGGTGGAGCGACAAGGAATCAGGGTATATCGGCCTACAGGAAGTAGTGCGACTACTAGGTAGGTCCGTCGGTTTGGCACGCAAACCGAGGCCAAGCAAGTTAAGTGTGTACTCCTAATAATGCAAGTTGCAAACAAAATAATAATGACTTTTCAATTATAGGGGCAATATGATCAAGGGTGACTTGCCTTGCTCAAGGTCTTCACGAAGCTTCTTGAAATCCGCACTCGAACGAAAATCCGCAATCCGCAACTATACGCAAACAATGAAAACCTATAAAAAGACCAAAAGAAGGACCCTATTTAGACTAAATAATAGTGCCATTAGATAGATCTCAATTTTACGGAATTACTGGAAGTGGAACGGAGTCAATCGGAGTTACGGATCAAGAGATATGAATTTCCTAAGATTAATGGATTTTCTGTCTAAAGGAAAAGGAATTAATAAATTCCTTGGAAAAAGAAAAAGGTTGAGGGGCTGCTTTTGGACTTTTTGTCGGCTTAGAAAGGGCGAAATGGCCCACGGGCGAAACGGCCCATGGCCGGGCGTGGCTGGCAGGCCGGCGGTTGAGAGGCGGCCCATAGCTGGGCGCGTGCGCAAGCGGGCCGGCGGGTGAGGCCAAGGCGGCTAGCGGGCCGGGCGAGGCCATGCGGCGGCCCAGGGTTGGAAGGGGCGAGAGGGCCGGCCGGAGTGGCCCAGCGCGCGTGAGGGAGAGAGAGGGGGATGACCGGGTCAAAGGGGAGTGTGGGGCCCACGGTGGGTCCCACCATCTTCTTCTTCATCCCTTCTTTTCTTCTTCTCTCTTCTCTTCCTCGTTTCTTCTCTTCTTTTCTCCGTTTCTTGCTCCGATGGTCCGAGAAAGGAGAGGGAGAGGGAGTACTCGGCGGCCGGCGGCAGGGCGACGTCGAGCGTGGCGGCGGCGGGGCACCCGTGCGTGGGGGCGGCAGGGAGGGCGGCACCGAGCGCGGGGCGGCGCCGCGCGGCTAGGGGAAGCGAGGGGAAGGGCGGCTGCGGCAAGGCTGCGCCGCGGCGGTGGCGAGGCTGCGCCGCGGTGGCGAGGCCAGGCGCGGCGGATCGAGGCGGCGCCGCGGGGACCGAGGTTGGGCGCGGCCGCGGCGAGGTGTGACGGCGGCCGGCCGCGTGGGTGGCGAAGGAGGAGGGAGGAAGAAGGGCGCGCGGCCGCGGTGGAGTTGAGGAGGAGAAAGAGCGGCGAGGGGGGGTTTACCACGGGAGGTGGGGGAGGCGGCCGAGCCGGTAGGCGGGGAGGTGGCGCGGGTCCTCGCCGCGCGTCGCGCGACGGTCGGCGGCGAAGGGCGGCGACACGGAGGTGGCGAGCGCCGTGCCGGGGAAGGGGTGGTGCGGCCGGCGTCCGTGGCGGCGACCGGCGAAGGAAGGGAGGTGGCGCGGCCGGCTGCTTGGGGTGGAAGAGGAGCGGTGGCGGCAGTCTTATAGGGGAGGGCGCAAGGCGGCATCACGGGCGCGCGCGGGCGCGGTGTCCACCGGCAAGCAGCCAAGCACGGCAGTAGAGGCGATGCTGGCGTGGGAAAAAGGGAAAGGGAGGGAGAGAAAGGAGCTCTGCTCCTTGCCGATTCGGGAGAAGGAGGAGAGAGGAGAGGGCGGCGACGGCTCCGAGGCCTGGCCTCTTGCGCGCAGGCGGCGGCAGGCGGGCTGGCGCGCTGGGGCAGGCGGCGCAAGCGCGGGCAGGCGGCCGGTGGTTTGAACGGCGCAGGCGGCAAATCCAACCCGGCGAGAGAGAGAGGGAGAGAAAATAGGAGAGAGAGAGAGAAAGTTGCTGTGGGAGAGAGAGGGGTGAGAGAGAAACGAGAGAGATGACAGAGAAAGAGGACGAGGGAGGCAAAGTAGACTTTTGCTGAGAATCTTTGTTTAAGGGGTTTGAAGGGTAATCGATGCCGGAATTGAATTCAAATTATATATTTGAACTCGGGAAAATACAACGGAGTCAAAGGAGAGATTCAAAATAGGAATTTGAATACTTTTGTATTTGAGGGAAATATTCGGCGAGAATTCAACGGAGAGAAGGATCAAATTTCGGGGATTTGTTTGGAACAGGGATTTTAGCGGAGATGATTTTTGATATCGAGTAGAGGGACAAGGGTAGATTTTAATTGAGATCCATGGCACGACTTAGACTCTCACACAAAGAACGAAAATGTTCACGAATAGGATTTTATTAATTAGTTTTTAACGTCACGCAAAAAGCAGGGCGTTACAATAGTCCTTGGAGCGGGTGCCGCCATGCGAGGGTAACTGAAAAACCGGGCTGTGGCAAGTCTCATGTGTTGGGTGCGTCACGGAGTGCGGGATTAAAAGCGTACATCCACTGCAGTGTGAGTAAACTAAACTATTCGAATAGCCGTGCTCACGGATATGAGCGTCGGGACTTGTACTACTCTTGACTAGCCTCATTAATTTTTAATATTGCTTAAAATATGATTGGAATGGAAGGTGTGACCTTGCCCGATGTGCGGGAAGGTCGTAATGTTGAAAACTGCGAAAAATTGGATGCGAGGGTAAACCAGACCAATCGAGGCTTGGGAAAGGTGGATGAACTCTCGCAGGTTAATGACAACTTCAACCTAACGATTGTTTTTAGTTAAAACTGCTACATCCTAGGCTTGTGAAATCATTTGTGAAAACTAGCTTTATGCAAATAAACCAAGCCATCCTTGAACCCTTATGAACATTATATGCATTCTGTAGTGGTGGCTTGCTGAGTATGGTTGGTACTCACTCTTGCTTATTTAAATCTTTTAGAAAGGTGTTGGTGCCAACCTGTACATGTGCTATGATGGCAAGGAGTTACCGAGGACGGTGGTATAGGGACCTAGGTTCACCAGTCGATGCGTGTGGGATAAGATGGACCACTGTTGCTTCGCTTCCGCTACTTCATTTATCTGTTTTGGTATTTTGTGTTGTTGTCGACCATGCTTGGTCTATTCGGGTCCCATTTGGGCTACCCTTGTATTATTAATATATTGTAAAACCTGTATGACAATGTCAGCTTGTGATATACAACTGTGCCATGTGTGTACCATCTACTGATCCAGGGAATGTTATTATAATACACATGGGGTTTCCGGTATACAAAATCGGGGCTTACACATTCGCTTCCTCGGGGCGTGAGACGAGGCGGTGTCGTGCCCCTCGTCACCGCCCGCGGGTTATGGGACCGCAGCGAGATCGCTTGCGCGTTGTTCTGCGCAAGCCAGTGTGATCTTGAGATCACCGTTGATGGTGATGGGCCGCGCGGGCCCGACATCTTCATCTGGAGTTAGGCGTATTGGGTAGCCGCCATGAACTTCACCAACACGGGCCTCCCCAGGACCGTGTTGTAGGGCAGATTGAGGTCTGCCACATCGAAGTTTATCCGCTCGGTGCGGAAGTTGTCGGGGCCACCGAACGTGACCTCGAGGCCATGTGTGCCCTGGCGTCACACCGATGATCGGCAGAGACGGCAGGAGCTTCATCCCCGAGACCTTAATGAGGTCATAGGCCGTGGGGGAAAGGATGTTGAGGGTGACGCCGCTATCTATCAGGACGCCGCCATCTATCATGGTCTTGAAGCTGCGGCAGGAAGCATGAGCGCATGCTCCCCCATCCATGGTGGCGACGGTGGCCTCAGGCTCCTGGTAGCCTAAGTCGTCGTCGCCATCATCGTTGACGGGGGCCTTTTTCTTGGCCTCACTGCGTCGGTCGCGGGCTGGGGCCGTGAGGCTCTAGCCCTCACAGCGCTCCTGACCCCGCTCCTCCCCCACTTCTTGACGCGCTCGGCCAATCCCTTGACCGCGCGGCACTCGGTGAGATCGTGGAGGGAGGTGTTGTGCACGAAGCACCATTTGCCGGCCTGGCGCTCTCGGCCAGGGACGGTAGCGCTCCTCTTGCTGCCCTCCGCAGCCTTTCCCTTACGTGGGGGCCACGGGGCATCTTCAGCGGCGAGGACATGCCCCTCATCACCGGAGCGGGCAGTCCTCCTCTTCTTCCTCCTTTCTTGCTACCTAGAATGGGCGGCAGACTCGGGGCAGCCACAGCCGCCGCGCCAGAGCCGGAGGAGTTCCAGGTCCACGCTTCCTCCTTACGGGCCACACGGTCCGCGAGCTCAAAGAGCTGCGCGGTAGTCTGGGGCTCCTTGGAGGCAATCTTTTCCAGCATGCGGTTGTGCCGCACGCCTCCCCTAAACGCGTATATCACCGCATGCGCGGGGATACAGGGGATGGTGTTACGGACCTAGCAGAACCGCTGTATGTATGACCGGAGGGACTCTCCGTCCCTTCGCTGCACTGCGTGCAGGTCGGCTTCATCTCCTGGGCGTGGATATGTGCCCTGAAAGTTCGTAGTGAACTGTTGGCACAGATCCTCCCAGGAGTGGACCGAAGCGGGTGGCAGGTTCATGAGCCAACTCCGTGCTTGGCCTTTTAGGGCCATGGGGAAATAGTTCGCCATGACCCTATCGTCACCCCCCGCCGCCTCGATTCCAGTCGTGTAGATCTGGAGGAACTCGGTGGGGTTGACGCTACCGTTGTATTTTTCTAGGATGCTGGGCCGAAACTTTGGGGGCCATCGGACACTCCGAAGACTTACCACAAAGGCACGGCACCCAGCCCCAACGACTGGGGAAACGGGGGGCCTACCTCTAGGGCCGCTAGGGTGCACGGTGGCCGTGGACGCGGTGCCCTCTCCCGCTTGGCTAGCGGGGCGCTCATCACGCCGACGCTCGATGCTGAGCCGGGCATCCGGCTCGTCGTATAAACTCTCGTGACGCCCGCGAGTAGCCGTGGGCGTCGACGAGGGCAGTGAGGACGTGCGGCGGACATGAGCCACCGACGGGCAGCCGCTGGCGTCCAGCTGCTGGTGCGCCGCCTTGACCAGGTTGGCCACGTCGTCTAGTCAACGCTGGACGGGGGCCTCTGGGTCCGCGGCAATGGGAGGATGGCGCAGAAGTGCCCCTGCCGCCTGGAGGGCACCCTGAGGAGTGCCGCCGTCACCGTAGGCCAGACGGCAACGCACCTTGGGGCCGCTGGGAGGTGGCGGAGCCCTCCAGCTCCTTCGGCGCCTTCTCCCGCTCGGGGCTCCGGCGAGGAGGTGGTGACGGAGTACGCGTCTGGTGACGGGGATGCAGCTCCCCGCCGTCGTCACCGGCGCTCGGTGTGGGGGTGTGGAGCACCGCCTCTTCAGCCATGGGGCTTGCTTGGAGAAGCTTGGCGATCACGCAAGGAGCGGGAACTTGAGAAACATTTACGCGCCCCTACCTGGCGCGCCAGCAGTCGGATGGTAAACTCCGCAGCGGGGGACTGTGCAGACCCCCTTTTTGAGTTCGGCCCAGGGGCACGAAAAAGAGGCTTCCTCAGGCCCGGCTCCGGTGAGGCCGGTGAGGATCAAAGATCGCAAGATAGAGAACGGTGACACACGAGCAAGTATACAGGCTCGGGCCGCCGATGAGGCGTAATACCCTACTCCTGTGGGGTGGATTATCTGTGTGGATTCTAGCTCTTGAGAGCTGGATTCGGCTAATAGCAATCCAGGGAGCAGAAGCAAAGAGCCGAACCAAAAAAAACCCAACCCCCTTCCTCTAGGCCAGGGCCTCCTTTTATACCTCAAGGGGACACCACAGGGGCTAGATAGGCTGTTATCTAGAGAAAAGGAAAGAACTATTTTACAAATATAATCCACATCGTGGCTTGGAGCGGAAGCCTTCCGCTCCTGTCGCACCGGCATGGCCTCTGTTAGGCCGTCCGTTATGCGGATCGGCGCAGCACGTCATTCTCCATTAAACGGCTGGAGTCCGCTAGTCCAACCGTAGTCTATTCGGTGCGCCAGGTGACTAGACCTGACGCACCATCTTCGGTGAGGCACGAGAGCTGGATCGGCTCTCGCGATCTCGCGGCAGTTCATCGGGAAGCGTATCATACCTACCGGGCGTGCACCGGCACACGCGGTACTGTACACCATCCCATCGGTCATTCGCACCGGTCTCACGCCGGTCGGCCGACGGTGACCAGTGTCAAATGTGTATGCGTTGTTCCGCAATAAATGCGGCACGCGTGCACGCGGCGCAGGCGCACTATGCCTGCACCATCATTAATGCGGGTAGATGAGCGCTGGGAGTGCTCACCCACTTCGTTTCACGTGGCGACGGCCCGAGGGGGTCGGGGGAGCCCGACCCCTGCTGAGCCGCCCCCCGAGGGGGTAACGTGTTATGGCAGGGAGGCCGCCACGTTGCCCTCGAGCCCTGTCCCCCCTTGGGGGATGGCCACGTGGGCGGACGGGGCCACCTCAAGCCCATAGTCGACATACCCCTGGGCCCAGGACACCGACAATTATAATTACAACTTTAATAAAACTACAGTATAACATGTATGTAACTTTCCTACAAACTTAAACAGTTTGAATTGCTTCAAGATTCGTGAAGGAAAAAATCGTAGCGCACATACAGGTAAGGGGATTATCGAAACAGGAATTCGGCAATATAAAAAGAGGGTAGCATACTGTAACACCCTGAAAATTTCGACTTTGAAATACGAAATTAAAAATTCGGAATAATCAAAAATCTTTTTCAAATGCATTCATACGTGAATTAATTTAATTCGATCTGTCATTTTTCTTTCATGCGTGGGCTAATAGACGAACGTCTGAGAATAGGTCGGTATTTAATTCCAAATATTATTTATTCCAGGAACTATGATTATGAGATATCCTAATCTTTGCATAGGCCAACTATTTTTGAAAAACCCTTCTCTATATATTAAAAACCCTCGGGCATATTTCCTTTATGAATAAAGCTATATATATATACGTAACACTGTTTTGATAAAATCCTATATGGGATAGCTTATTAAAACAAATACTACTTTACTAAAGAAATATAGCTGGATTATTTTCTATGAACCTTGCAGAGTCCGCCTCCGGAAAACTAATTGCAAAATAATATCTATTGGTAATGTGTCTACTAAAAACCTTATTTGCGCAATATAATTCCTAAAAGGGCTATTTTCAAAGATATGACCTCCTCAGACAAAGTCAGTCCTCAGGCATAATTTTAGCTTGCTTGTTATTATTTATTATTTATTTGTGTATGTAGATTTTGTGCCAAAGGTCTCGATTAAATCCTATCTCCCAAAAAGATACCCTCTCATCGACCATCCTATCCGCTTGTTTCTTTTAGTGCTTCGGTGCTAATTAATTAAAGTCCCGAAGTTCTTCTCTTCTACCGCAATATTATCCCTCTCGCAAACTCTTATCCTACGGGTAAATTTTAACCGCTCTATCGAGTCGACCCCAATAGTACCCTCGAATAATTAATCGAACGACGTATTTATCTATCGCGTGTCGATTCGAATATCACCAATTTTATTTCTACCGCGACGTTTGGATTTGAATGCCATACGTCGTCCTAAAAATCCCAATTGCAGTGTCGTCAGAGCGCGCGCAAAGAAATCCTAACTCTAATCCTTGCACGACCTCCTAGCCAAATTAAATTCAAATGGTTCCTATTGCGACCCGACTGAAGTCCAAATTCAAACAGGTTAAATGCCCAAACTACAGTCCAGGTACAATTCAAATTAAATGTCCCAATTTATACGGTCCATAATTACAGTCTAATCACACAGAGCCGAATCAAACTACAAGTCCCAGAAAATACAAAAAAGTTCCGATTACAGTGGGCCACCTCTCTCTCACTGCCAGCCACTCCATCTCTCCTTCTCAGCCAGAAGTCCACTTTGCCTCCCCCAGCATCACAACAGCCAGCACACATGCATCCAACCTGCTCGATGGAATGTCTGCAAGACACAACACACATTGAGACCATTTGCAGCCATCAAATGCCTGGGACCCTCTCAACCACATTACAGCAAACATCCCTGCACCATGCACCCAATCCACAAACCCTCAATCCATTCACGCAGCACAAGGAGAGGGGTTCACACCGAAAGAGCAATACCAAGTCCACAAAAGGAGGGCTCACCTTGCCTCCCATGCACAGACAGTCACCACCTTATAAAACCGCCGCCACAACCTGAACGCTCCTACACCTCTCCATTCCCTTGCCCTCCTTCCTCTCCCTGCTCTTGCTCTACCATGGCCATCCTCACCATGCGCATTAGCAGCCGCTCCACTGCTTGCTCTGCTACGGCTAGCCACGAGCCGAGCCTCGGTTGGGCAAGGGGGATTGGAGTTGGCTGCCGCGCCGACCGAGTGAACTTCCTTGCACAAACCAGCGAACGAACGATTAGAACGATTGAACGCTCAAACCTCAGACGTAATCAAACTAAAAAAGAAACTAAAACCGAAAAAGACGAACCTCTGTAAATGTGTTCGAGCACTTGGCGCGCGAGGACGAACCGCGAGCTGATCATCGACGTCGTCGGCCACCCTCAGCGTGCCGCTGCACGGCTGCCACAAGGTGACCACCTTCCTCCTCCCCTGCCCTTGTTTTCCTACCTCCTCACTGTCTTCCTTTTCACCGTGTCGATGCCACCGCCATGGACATCGCCGCTGCCCGGCCACGCGCCGCGCCTGTGCCACCGCCCGCACGCGCGCCTGCGACCGTCCGACGCCGATAGCACCCAGCCTTGCCGGCCCCGGCCAAGCCGCGTCGTCGCCGCGCTCGTCCACTGCCCCGGCCCGACCGCCGCCTCAACTGCCGCCCGGCCACTACCGCCCGGCCCGAGCCGGCGGTGCCCGCGAGCCATGCGCCGCCCTTGCCGAGTCGCCGCTGAGGCACCGGCCACGGCCGAGCCAAGACCGGCCGCCGCCCATGCCACCCGGCCGGCCACGTCGCGCCACCGCCCCAGCTGCCGGCGCCACCTCCCTGGCCTGGTCGCCACGCCGCGCCGCCCCCTGCCTCCCCTGCCGAGTCGCGCGCCCCAGCCGCCGCACGCCGCCTCCCCGACCGGCCGGCGCCGCCGCGCCTCCTCCTCCACCCCTGCCGGGCATTGGCGCCGCCAGCGCGCCATGCCAGGCTGTTGCGCGCGCGCCCACCAGCAGCAGCGCCAGCGCCGTGCTCGGTCGCCGCCGTCGCCGGTGCCGCCCCGGCCCCCACCGCCACCCCCCACCTCGCCACCCTGCCGCCCCGGCCACCGGCCCCGCCACGCACCGTCTAGCCGTCGGCCCGGCCAAGCCACGTCGCCGCCGCCACCCCTGTGCCCCAGCCCAGCCGCCGCCCCCGGCACCCGACCGCCACCAGCCGCCCCCGGCACCCGACCGCCGCCAGCCGCCGTGCGCCCCTCCCTCTGTTGGGATACGCGTAGGCTACGATAGCATAAAACAAAATTTTTCTACTGCGTAAACCAGGAACCATGCAAGTATGAGATCATAGATCGTTACCACTCGACGCGCTGTGCAGCGGAAGTATGCGCGAAGAAGCCGAAGGAATCCTCGCGATGTAGCGCGCGCCGATGTAGAGGAAGTAGTCGATCGCAGTTGCCTGACCTTCTCCTCCTCGTGCGTTCTCCTCGCCGTGCTCCCACGCCGATCAGCACCGCAGGACAGCGGCGCCTCCACCGGTATCCACACGTCCAGGGAAGGAACACCACGCGCAGATGTGCTAGCACCCGCGCGCGGATAGGGTTTGCTCGTGGAGGGAAGTCGCGGCTAGGGTTTCACGTGGCGTGATCTGTTAATCCCGCCGGCCACACCCCCTCATGTATATATAGGGACCAAGTCCGGGCCTCCAAGGCCCATAGGAGTCCTACTCGGATCCCTATCCGAAATTGAGCGTATAATGGATCTCCATCCAATCCCTTCATTCCGGCCCCTTAAGCGTGCGACCCTGTAGGTTCATGCACACTCGGGTGCAACCCGAAAACTCCTTTTCGGTCCACGTGTCAACAGCGGCCCCTAGCAGAACGTATTGACCCACCGAGCATACATAAAGATCATATCGGCTGAACCTTTAGTGTTTACTTGTATGAATCCCTTTGCCTCACGATATCGATTAAGCTCAAGGCTAGATATGTGCCATCCTCTAATAGCTCAATCATTCACTCGATCCTGTGATAGATTATATAACCTGCGATTGACTCCTCAATCACTTTTGGCATGGCCATGCACTTCCATAATCTATAACGTCGAGGGGCCCAGAGATATCTCTCCATAGGAGGGACAAATCCCATCTTGATTATTCATATCCCACTACATGTTTCATAACACACCCGAAGACTACTTTTATAACTATCCAGTTACGGAATAGCGTTTAGCAGTCCCTAAGTAAGTCACTACACATGTTGGAAACCATGATAATCTCAGGTCTAAGAATTTTATACCAACACTAATCGAGACCACTGATGGCACTACACAAATAGTTCTTGCAGTGTCTCATGTCGGGTCTATCCAACAACATGTTCCCCAACATGTGTCCACATTATCAATTTGGTATCTCCATACCATGATCCATGAGATATGATCATCAATCAATACATGTGCTGATCATTTAACCATATTTGTTCCACATATGATATTTGATCAGGGATCCTTTAGAAATAGCAACATATAATATAAAGAGTCTCATAAATGAATCACATATTCATTAGCCAATAATGAGTTATCTATTTCAAGGAACAATATCAGATAAATATGTAAACATAGTATGTGATACAATCATCTCTATGATTGCCTCTAGGGCATATCACTAACACCCTCCCCCTCCTTCTGCCGGCGCTGCAAGCAAGAGAGAACGAGAGAAGAAAGAAGAAGCAGGAAAGAAGAAGGAGGAAAAAGAAAGGAGAAGAAGAAATAAGGAGAGAGAAGGAGGAAGGAAAAGAAACGAAAAAAAAGAAAATAAGTGGGGCCCACCAGTGGGGCCGCACACTAGATTTTTCCTGAGTTCTCTCCCTCTAAAAGTGTGCATTTCCTCCCCCTACATTCCTTGGGCTGCTGTCCAAAAAGTCTGTATGAAGTCCCTCATCTTCCGTTGAACCAAAGCCCACCAATGGTCTGCCTCCGTACCAAAAGGCGATGACATACCCCTCTACACACTCAAGCTCACTCAAAAGAAAGTCCAATATACCTCCCTCTGCTCACTCCCACAGCTAAGGAATATTTTTGGAAATATTCCTTTCAATTTAATAAATGCATTTCCACATTCCATAAAGTCCATTAATCTTCCAAAATTCGTATCTCACTAACCGTAACTCCGATTAACTCCGTTCAACTTCCATCGTCTCTCTAAAATCAAGATCTATTTATTGGCACCATTAGTTTGTATTGAATATTATTTTAGTTTATTTTTAGGATTTTGTGTGGTTCTCTTTAGTTGTTGGTCGGACGTTCGGGTTTTCCGGTTATTATTTGATCGTGGATATTCCGGTTATTCTAGATGTTGCGGATTTCTCGAAGATTAGGCGAACCTAAAGCGAGGCAAGTCATTACGCCCCCTTCCTCGAACATATTGATCATATTTTATAAATGTGTTGATTGCAAATAAAATTGCATGCTAATTATAAAACGCGTACCTACATTTATTTAAGTTGTACCTTTGATATTGTTTATCTTTATGTACTTATACACCTTTGTTACCTGAGTCTATTAGTTATGCGCGTTTAATTATATATATTGCTTAGCGTTGCATATGTGTAGACGGTTGTACACTCCATACTTATGATATATGACTATGGATGTGGATGTGGCAATCACTCAGTGGGAGTGATTGTCGGAGACGGGTGGCATACTTATGACATAAGCGCCACCCGCAACATTAAAACCTTTGCGAAAACCAAAAACTTAATTAAACAAAACTATTTCGACTGGGGCGGCATGAATAGAATATGGGTGGTTCTGGGAACGGTAAGCCGCCGACCCTGGTCAATTAAGGACCGAGTCAAGAAGCTATGCGAGAAACGAACAGAGTACGACCGCATTTCTCGAGTGGGGTATGACCCGGTGGACTAGGAAATTCTCGTGGGGTGGCACCCCGGACATGGTAGGTTCTGGAAATTCGTTGTGGTGTTGATGAAGTGTTGTGGTTTAGATCGCTTGGGTCGATCTGTTGAACGCCGGCAAAAATTTAAAATGCACCCTAAGTATATATTATGTAACCCCCCCTAAGATCTCATTTATTTGTTTTGGTATTTTGTGTTGTTGTCGACCATGCTTGGTCTAATTGGGTCCCATTTGGACTACCCTTGTATTACTAAAATATTGTAAGACTTGTATGACTATGTCAGCTTGTGATATACAACTGCGGCATGTGTGTACCATCTACTGATCCAGGGAATGGTATTGTAATACACATGGGGTTTCCGGTATATATAATCGGGAACTTACACGTACGAGCCCTAAAGTGGATGGACGCGGAGACAAGGGTTTATATAGGTTCAAACCCTCTCAATGAGAGGTAATGCCCTACTCCTGTTTGGGGATTAAATCCGTCGGGTGTTGTATTGATCTGACAATCTGTTGTGTCCTTATGCCCCATAGAGAGCCTCCTGCCCACCTTATATAGTATGGGGGGACATGATTACAAGGTAGAAATCTTAATCAATACGGTATCGGTTTCCTAATACTACTTTACAATATTGTCAAACTAAGACTTTAGGCCGTTCCGTAATACACAAGGAAATATACTACCCAAGTCATGATCCGTTACATATTACATAGATACAAGCTATCACCTATAACTAGTCGGATAACTATTTCGTGTGGGTATGGGGTACCCATAATCTCCACAGTAGCCCCTGAGACCTTTACAGTCGAAAAGATAATCTTCTCTCGAACTAGATTACTCCAAAGCCGAGTGCTTCAATCATCTTCGCCATGATCTCCCGAGTACTTTTACCAAATCAGAAGACTGTGGAGGGCTGAAAAATAATAAAATATAAACTTAGGTGCATCGACTAGATACACCTAATAGGTGTAGCCCCCTGACTATGTGATTAGTTGAACAAACTAAGCATATAGTTAAGGAATAAATATATTAACTAGCTGAGTGGTTTTAAGCCACCTAAGTAGCATAACAATAGCACATACGGTATGAATCCCCAAGTAAATAAGACTCAAGTGATAGACCGACCGCTTTATGAAGTATGATGCATGCGACCTAAAGTTACCACATCTTTGAAAATTCACATAGCAAAAACAGCTATAAAAAAGCTTGTATGCCGCGAATAAAGAAAATTCCAAAGCACTAGGCATACACCATGCACACACTGCTTTAACAGATGTGCTTAAGTCTCTAAAAGACACACGACATTACCATACTTGAAAACATAAGGCATATGTGGTATAAATACCGAGTAAATAAAACTCATAAAGGATTTACCAACCACCAAAGAATGACCAAAATATTTAATAAGCCTAAGCCATAATACTTGGTCTTTAAATAAAAATGCACACTTACGCGGCAGAAGCAACGATATTGCATCCAATCAATTGCTTTATGAAACCAAACAGTGCCATGACTTATATAAAAAAGTCAGAGGGGTAGTTATATGTAAAACTTCACTGTTTGCCACCTTTTATGATGCATTGTACCAACTCCTAAAAAGTTGAGTAACTACGGTTTAAAATGATTTTAAGGTATTGGGCACTTGATCACACGCACTTTTGCCTAAGCAAAAAATGCCTAAGTCCCTAAAAGAACGTGATAGCCCACACTTGAAAATATGGGCTGCAGACATATTAGGCCTAGACCAAAAAATATGCCTTCGATACCCTTAAAAGGATGACGCATGTAACATGCCTCTTGACATGCTCCCGAGTGATAAATCTTCCGGGTGATGTAGACCAAGTGGATCTCATCCGAGTGACTTCTGGTCTAAATAGTTATCCCTCATGGGGTATAATGAAGTAAATATGATAATTGAATCTCGACTGGTGCAAATACTCAGCCAATGGCTCTCATGGGGAATAAAGATTGGTCTAGTCTTTGAGTGCAGGAAATAAACTCTTGACCATGAATCCATGTAGTGTGTATCCAGAACAAGTCTAGATTGAAGGTATGATCCTTGTGCTTGAGCTAGTAAGCCCTAAACATGTAGTTGGTCCTTCTTTCGTAGTCGAAATTATACATTGGTAGTAGCTGATGCAGTCGGCATGGAGGCGAGATGTCCAACGTGTAGATGATGTCGCCCATCAGAGGTGACGAAGATGTCGATGGTAAAGATGAAGTTGTCCATTAGCAGCGATGGTGAATTCCTCCAACTGCGGAAACGAAGAAACCAGTCAGCAATGCCAGACGTGACCGGTAGTGCAGACGAAATTGCTCATCCACAGCAACAAAATAGGCGCGACCGAAGAGGCATAGCATGATGTTGATGAAGATGATGATGTTGATGATCCAGTCAATAACGGTGTAGCAGTCAATCATAACGATGAGGTCGCCCATCAACGGCAGCGCTGTAGGCCAACCATGAAGACAAGATAACAAATCGGCGATGACGGAGGGAACCGAAAGCAAAGACGTAGTCATCCATTAGCGACTGCGGAGACATCAGGGCCGATGAAGTAGAGGCGATGCCAAGGTGGCACAACAAGAAGTCGATGAAAATGATACAGTCGGATATTCAGCGTTGACTAAACATGGACCCTTGAAGCAAACAACTTGGTTGACGGTAATTGACCGGAGATCACGATAGTGTCGATGGAGAAGGTGCTGGTGATGATTTCAGCAATAGTCCATCAAATTGTTGAGAAGATGTCGAAGCTCGAGTAGTTCCCTTAACACTAACACTTGCATGATGACGATTGATGCAATGCCCGTTGATTGATGATAATGGCGGTAGAACTTGGTCTTGTAGCTGTTGCATATGCTTTACTTGGAGGAAAGCAGATGTTGTTGTCCAACTCGTCGAATCTGAGTTGATTGGTTGATAACTCCAAACTCCCAGACATGTAGATTAAATCTTGAACTTGATACTTGAGAGATTTGGAATAAATTGTGGCAGCATCCAGAAACCAAAATTGTCGATAAAATAATTGGTGTTGCTGAAGTAGAACGTTTGCTCTGAGTCGAAGACGAAGATAATGACTTCCTGGAGTTGACTCGTTGGCTGGTAAATTGATTGCCTCATCTTAATATAGTGTCTATCGAATTTTGAGTCTTGTATTTGTGTAGCCCCCCGACTCTATGCTTAGTTGGGACTGATCATAGAGTCAAGAACTGTAGCTTGTCGTCGAGTAGCCATCACTTGAGTGAAGATACACATTGAGGCTCGTCTTTCTTCATATCGGCTATGGATAAGGACAGGCATTGGGCTATCCCTATTTCATCCCAATGATCTTGTTTGCTAGCTGCAACCCTTTTATACCAATCTATCCATTTATCGACTTGAGAAGGCCAAGATCTAAAAGTTGTGGTCCAGTGGGAAAGGGATGGATTTGCCTGCCTAAAAGGAATTCTATTTGTTTCTGCGTTGATGATGTCAGTAGGATCTAAATCGCCCATCGGACCCAGAAAGAAGTGGTTGGGTTCATTGAGTTTTGGAACGGTTACTTGATGAGTTAGGTGCTACAGAATAAAAAGGAGACAAAGGGATGAAGGCGGAGTAAAAATGAAGAAATTGAAGAAAAGATTGGAGTCGATGAGGGACTTACCTCGGCGTATTCCATGGTGGTGGATTGCGGTGGATTCGATGATGTTGCCATTGTTGCGTGAAGGTCGTCGCCGGAGGGAATTTGCTGCTCTGGTCGCCGGAGTGGAGAGAGAAAGTGTTCGCCGGAGTTCACGGGGAAGTTTGGTGGTTTAAGTGGTGAAAACGGGGTTAACGCCGTGAAATATCCGGGAGAGCGGTTGGTATTTAAAGAATTAGGTGCGTAACGGTCACAGGGGTAACCCTAGATTTTTGCGGTTTTGAGGAGATAATTCCGTTGCATTATAAAATACTTCGGAATTGGGGGGCATGTGTTGACGATGAAATTTGGTAAGAAAATCTAATCTACAAGGATCGGAAACACAACATAGTCCGAAGCAGATTTGAAGATATGGGAGAATATCGGAAACAGAGTGCGCATCGGCTGAAGTCCGAATCGGCTGTGGACTAGATCGGCAGAGTCAGAGTCGGACGTGGTTAGCCGATTAAGCCGATTTCGGTGATATGACTCGGTATACATCATCGGGTTGTGTTAGCGTGTTTCATATGGATTGCCATGCACGGATAAAGTCCTGAGGAGGCAATTGTATCTATTAATTAGGATATTTTTTGTAATTTCCTTATAGATATTCCCGGTAAGAGTCCGCCTAAGGGACTTGTTCGTTAGTTGGATTTGTATTAGGTTGATATGAGTTGTGTCCGTGATGGACAATGTTTGTATTTTCGGGTATAAATATAATCCCGAGGTCTTGTAAATAATAACAACACACGTTCAATCAATCTCGGCGCATCGCCACCTTTATTTTCTACTTACGACAACTTTGTGCTTTCGAGTCGTGCTGCATCAATTTGATCTTCGGCAAAAAGGTATATCTTGTCATGGCGAGTTACATCATTAGGGCTAGTGCTTACATCTTTATGACACTCTAGTTCTTTGTTGTGATTCTCCGAGTTATCATATATGTTATATAACTTAGATCGACAATGCAATCTACTTGTATCGGCCAGATTCTTTTAGAGTTTTGTCGATATCGGCTAGATCACTTTGTTAATCTAGGTTATATAATGTATCTACCATCCCGAAAAGGCAGCCATCGGCTTGATTCTTTAGATCTCATACTTCTATTTATACTTAATGCTGCATTGGTTAAGTCCAACCTATTAAGTCGTATTTAGAATCATGATATCTAACCTGCTTCATGGTTGTTAATAAGGATAGTATCGGGGTTTCAGCCGATCTTACCTGATATAGATATTTCACATTGTTCTATGCTTTGTTTAATGTTCTATATCTGCCCCTTATATCAATATCTAATCTAATATAAATATATTAAGCTTGAAACCAATATAATTGGTTATAATTTAATATATTTATTACTAGAGAATATCCCGGTATAAGGTTGTATCGGAGCTATAGCCGATACATACTTAAGCCTAGATATCGGCTATGACATCAATCTGCATAATCATTATTTCATGTTATCTTTAGACTTGGGCAATTTATACTGTCTCGGTTCAGTCCGATCTATCCCAATTGCTTATTTCTAAAGTAATATTGATATATTGATTATGTAACACTGATCTTTACAACCGATATACTAGTTTTAGGGTTAGTTCTATCATTGACTATACCTCACAGCCGATTCATGCTTTATTGCATCGGCTAGGTCACATACGATATAAAATCGGCCCTATGGCCGATTGTCTATCGTTTAATGATATTCTTTGCATGTTTTTCTTGTTGATTGCAGGATCAAATCAACTGGCACGCCCTTGAACCTAAAACCCTAATTTTGGACATGCACTAGAGTAAAGCAAACCTCTCAGGCCAGTGCGTGTTTTTTGCATCAACACCAACCAACCGTGTAGGCGAGAACTCCAGTCGGCGGCGGCAAAGGCAAGCCGGTGGTGAAATCGTAGACACCCAACAACGGTGGCGTTACCAACCAATCGTGAAGGCGAGAATACCAGTCGGCGGCGACGAGGCAGGTGATGGTGAAGACGTAGTCGCCCAACAACGGTGGTGTGACCAACCAACCGTATTGGCGAGAACACCAGTCGACAGTGACGAAGACAAGCTGGCGGTGATGTTTTAACTGATCCATTCCCAAAGCATAGGAGATAAGCTTAAAGCTATGAATCCCTACTATGCATAACTGGATTTGGATCATGCAATATAAACATGTAGGATGAGTAGTATTTGATGCAAATATAACACTTGAGAAAAATTCAAGCATTTTAAAATATTTATAAATATGTATTTCTCCTCTTGTCGGATTTGATTTTCCCGAGTAGATGACTATCACATTTAAACACTCTGCCCGACTAGTCATTAATGGAAGAAAGTTTCATAGATCAGAGTTTACTACTCGGGTACTTTTGCAATTGTGAAGAGAAGAAAACAAATTATATTATCTCTATGCTTTTGATTTCTCCCGAGTAATACTTAGCACCTTGCATTATACACTCCACCCAACGAGCCCCCGGTTCTAGGAATCAGTCTAAAGGCAACTGTCCATTGACAAACCAAACGGAAAGCATAGGGAAATAGAACTCCATAACTCGATCGGTACTTTTTTACTTGGATTATTTCGCAAGCAATCAAGATAAACATTATGAAAATTATTGAAAAAATATGATATAACATATATAGCCCCCGACTCACTACTCAATGGAAAACCAATTGATGTAGTGAGGCAAAGGAAAAGGAAAATATCATATAAAGAATAAAAAATTAATGATGACTTAGCTTTTTGGTATTTTCTGTAGAATCAAGGAGTTGATTTAGATTTTGTGATGAAAATATTGGTGGTTTGCTAATGTTAATTTGGAGATTTTTGAGATGGTTGATTTTGTGAAGTGTGCAGTTTCGGTTGACCTTGGCGGTCAGACCGGTTGAGTGCCGCCGGTCAGACCGCAGGTGTTGCGACGGTCAGACCGACCGGCCCGACGGTCTGACCCGTAGGATCCTGATCAATGTCGGTTTCGGGTTGTCTTGTTGGATTTGGATATTTCTTTCGGGGATTTGGTTTCTAGATGATTTCTATGCGTATGGATACTGTTGTTATACTAATGTGAGTCAAGTTGGGACGAACTTGGGCTCGGAATATGGTTTCTTGGTTGTTGCATGTGCAGTTGTTGCTTGAGGCCTCGGGAGAGTGTTGCCGGTGATAGATCGGAGTCGACTTGGGAGAAGTTGATGTCCAGGGATCATGAGATCATGCGGGATACTGAAGGCTAGAGGACAATGCACGTGGTGATGAAGAAATCCATATGGTATACAAGAGGGATTGTGTACGTATGGAAAGAGGAGTCGAATTTGGAAGGGAGTCCGAATTTGGGAAGTTTCATTGAGATAAGGAAAGAGATAAGTTGTTTACTTGCAAGAGAGGGTTTCCTACGTGGGTTAGGAGTCCTAAGTTGTGTTAGATTCGTGGGCTTTGCACAGCCTACTTCATGTATAAATAGAGAGGGAGGGTGAGGCCTCCTGGTATCGGCTTTAGAGAGACTAGAGTTGAGAGAAAGTTAGGGTTTCGAATTTAGTTCGAGATTTTGGTGAGGAGTGCTGTTGGTGCACTTTGTAAACACTAGTTGATGCAATAAAGTCGAAAAGTTTCAATCTACATCTTCGAGTTTGTCATCTACCGGTGTTTCTGGGTCCCGACGGTCTAACCGCAGGTGTGAGCGCGGTCTGACCGGTGGGATAGCGGCGGTCTGACCGTGGGTGTCCGGCCGGTCTTACTGGCAAGGAGCTGGCAGTCTGACCGGTGGCAGGAGGGTGGTTCGACCAGCGGCGATAGGACTTCATCGACGTCTTCGTTCGAGGCTAATCTTTAATTCCGCAAAAGATTTTTGGGTTTTTGATTTTCCCTACCATTCACCCCCCCTCTGGTAGGTTTGCTTGGTCTTGTGTGATCCTACAAGTGGTATCAGAGCCACGTTTTTCTATTTGATCTTTACTGGTCTTTAGAATTGTTGCCATGGCTGAAAAGTTTTCAAGTAAACCTCATATTTACAATGGAGTTGATTTTGATTATTGGAAGAAAAAGATGGAGTCTTATATTACATCTCAAGGCTATGATATCTGGATGAAAGTTGCTACTGTTTATGAGATTCCTGATCGTATTGAAACTATTGCCCATAAAACTGATTTTGAAAACAATTGTAAAGCACGAAATATTCTTCTTAGTGGGATTTCTCGTTCTGATTTTGATCGTGTTTCACATCTTGCAATTGCTAATGAGATTTGGAAAGCTTTAAATAATTTTCATACTGGATCTACTAACATTAAGGAGTTGCGAAAAGATGTTTTCAAAAAGGACTACATTAAATTTGAGATGAGTTCGGGTGAGTCTTTGGATGATTATTTGGGACGTTTCAATAAAATTTTGAGTGATCTTAGATCTGTTGATGATTCTTATGATGTTAACTATTCTCAATCTGAGGTTGCTCGTCACTTTATGAATGGTCTTGATATGAGAGTTTGGGATGTTCAAGTGACTTCTATTCAGGAATCTGTTGATATGAACACTTTGACTCTGGATGTTCTTTACACTAAATTGAAAACCTATGAGATGAATATTCTTTCAAAAAGAACAAATTCGAAATCTACTGCTTTGGTGTCTTCATCTGGATCTTCTTTGGATACTTCTCCTAAAGATGTACTTGCTGTTTTTAATGCCATGTCCGATGATCAACTGGAAGAAATCAGTGAGGAGGACTTGGTTTTGGTTGCTAACAGATTTTCTCGAGCTATAAGTAATGTCAGGTACAGGAAAAGAGGAGGACCACCTCGTTGCTTTCATTGTGGAGGACTTGGTCATCTTCGAGCTCATTGTCCCAAGCTTGGAAGGAATCCAAAGGAAGAGTCTCAAGATGAAACCAAGGACACCAAGCAGAACAAGAAGCAATTCAAGAACATGAAGATAAAGAAGTTCTATCAGAAGGCGCTCGATGAGGCATTTGCAGCTGTGCAAGAATCAAGTGATGTTCAGTTTGATAGTGATGAAGATGATGATAAGGGGAATAAAGGCAAGAATGACGTTTGTCTCATGGCTATAAGCGTGGATGAAGTTTCTGACTCTGATAATGAGGTAACACATATTCCTAGTGTTGAATATCTTCAAGAAGTGATTACTAGACTTGGTTACAAAATTTCTAAATTTGAGAAAAAGATTAGTCAACATGAAACTACTATTAAGTCTCTTAATGCTGAAAATTCTAGAATAAAATCTCTTGTTTCTGATAATGATGAATGTAAGTCTTGTCAGGTTTTATTTGAAGAAATTGAAGATGTTAGATATGTTAATAGGTCTCATGTTAAAAAGATTAAGAAATTTGAATCTTGTCTTGCTTTGAGCTTTGCCATGAACACTAGATTGGTTGATGAATTGTTTTTGACTAAGAGAGCTTTGAATAAATGTCAAATTGCTTTGCTTGCTAGTTCGATGTTTAATTTGATTAGCTCTAAGAGGATTAAACAATCTAGTGAAAAACCTTGTTTGACATGTGTTGCTAATGAGATGAAACTAAAAGATGCTCTAGGTCGTGTTAAGCACATGGAGGAAATTGTCAAACAAGATGAGGTGTTTTCTTGTTCAACTTGTAGAAAACAAAAAGGTCTTTTGGATGCTTGCAAAAATTGTGCTAGTCTTACTCAAGAGGTGTCTTACTTAAAAAGTTTTTTGCAAAGATTTTCTGACGGTAAAAAGAACCTCAACATGATTCTTGATCAATCTAGGGTTAGCACACACAATCGTGGTTTAGGTTTTGATCCTTATGCTCATCATACTAGACATCCTCCTGTTGTTTTAGGTGCTGATGCTAGAGGTGGTGAAATTTTGCTTAAACCTGAGTCTAAGAACACTGTGTTTAAATCTGCTGGCATCATGACTACTTTGAGTACATCATCTTCAAAAACCAATGTTGTGCATGCAAAACCTTCTGTTGTTGCTTGTGTTGCTAAGTCATCTATTTCTACAAATACTTCTAATCATCATGAAAAATATACTTGTTCGTTTTGTGGAAAAGATGGTCATCTTGTTGGTTTCAGTTTTAGACTTGCTAGAAAACAGAAAAAGGAACGGGAAATTGCTTTTGCGAAAAAGAGATGGCAAAAACCACGTTTTGTCCCTAGACAGGCGGTCAGACCGCAGCACTACAGGCGGTCAGACCGGCGCTTTACCCCCGGTCAAACCGGCGGTAAGCCTTCGGTCAGACCGCAGGTACCTACGCGGTTAGACCGACCTCGGGTAGATTTTTCTAACAGGAAACGGTGTGAATTTTCTACTGGTTATGCACCTGTTGGTTCTGGTCGTGTGTCTCAGTACTGGATTCCTAAATTTTTATTATCTAACCCCAGTACTGAGGCTTCAACTTATGCTTGTGTGTAGGCACTTTTGGCGAGGAAGGAGAACGTGTGGATTGTGGATTCCGGTTGTTTGCGACACATGACCGGAGATAAAAATTGGTTCTCCTCCCTCAAGAAGGCATCAAGGAAAGATTCAATCATCTTCGGTGATGCTTCTACTAGTATGATCACTGCTACTGGATCTTTCAAGGTAAGTGACAAGTTTACATTGAATAATGTCGCTTTGGTTCAGAATTTGAAGTACAATTTGCTCTCCATTTCTCAAATTGTGGATGAGGATTTTCATGTGTTGTTCAAGAAAACTGGAAGTAAGGTCTTTAATTCTTCTGGCGATGTTGTGCTTAATGTTTCTCGTTATGGAAGAGTTTTTAAGGCTGATTTTGAAAGAAGTGTTTCTTCAGAGATTACATGTCTTGTTGCAAAATTTTCTAAAGATGTGATGTTTTGGCATCGTAGACTTGGATATGTAGGCTTTGATCATCTCACTAGACTTAGTGGTTCTGATCTCGTTCGTGGTTTGCCTAAACTTAAGAAAGATCTTGATTTTGTTTGTTCGCCATGTCGTCATGCTAAGATGGTTGCTTCTTCACATACTCCTATTATTTCTGTAATGACGGATGCACCAGGACAGCTACTACATATGGACATTGTTGGTCTGGCTAGAGTGCAATCTGTTGGAGGAAAGTGGTATTTGTTGGTTATTGTTGACGATTTCACTCGATATTCTTGGGTTTATTTTATGGCTACTAAGGATGAGGCATTTGAACACTTTAAAAGTTTGTATTTTCGTTTAGCTCTTGAATTTTCTGAATCTTTAAGAACTATTCGAAGTGATAATGGTGGTGAGTTCAAAAACGCTTCTTTTGAGAATATTTGCAAAGAAAAAGGTCTTGAACATCAATTTTCGTCTCCACGGGTTCCTCAACAAAATGGTGTTGTTGAAAGAAAGAATCGTTCTTTGGTTGAAATGGCTAGGACTATGCTTGATGAGTATCATACACCTAGGAGATTTTGGGCTGAAGCTGTTAACACTGCATGTTATATTTCCAATCGTGTTTTCTTGAGATCAAAACTTGGAAAAACTTTTTATAAGCTTCGCTTTGGACATACACCTAAGATTTCACATTTGCGTGTTTTTGGGTGTAAGTGCTTTGTGTTGAAATCAGGAAATTTGGACAAATCTGAGTTACGTTCCACTGATGGGCTTATGCTTGGTTACTCTGCACATTCTCGAGGTTATCGTGTACTTGTTTTAGACACTAACAAAATTGTTGAGACTTACGAAGTCACTTTTGATGAGGCTAGTCCTGGAGCTAGACCCGAAATTTCAGGTACATTATCACAGGTTCAGGGGGAGGATATTTTCGTGGAGGAAAGCGAAAATAGAGGACCTCCAGAAGTTTCTACTTCGTCAAATTATGGTGAACACAAAATTTCATCAGATGTGACTGCTCCACTTCATATTCAACGACAACATCCTCCAGAACAGATAATAGGTAACATTGGAGAACGTACCACAAGGTCTAAGGTAACAACTCGTGATACTCATGTGAATTCTGCATTTGTTACTACTTTTGAACCCAAAGATGTTACTCATGCCTTAACTGATGAATCGTGGATCAATGCCATGCATGAAGAGCTTGAGAATTTTGAAAGAAACAAAGTTTGGTCTTTAGTTGAACCTCTTGTTGGTCATAATATCATTGGAACTAAATGGGTTTTCAAAAACAAACAAAATGAGGATGGTTTGATTGTGAGAAATAAGGCTAGACTTGTTGCTCAGGGTTTTACTCAAATGGAGGGATTGGATTATGATGAAACTTTTGCTCCTGTTGCTAGAATTGAAGCAATTAGACTTTTGTTGGCCTTTGCTGCTTCAAAAGGTTTTAAATTGTTTCAAATGGATGTGAAAAGTGCTTTTCTTAATGGTTATATACAGGAGGAAGTTTATGTAAAACAACCACCCGGTTTTGAAAATCCTAATTTTCCCAACCATGTTTTTCATTTGTCAAAAGCTTTGTATGGTTTGAAACAAGCTCCAAGGGCATGGTATGATCGATTGAAAAACTTTTTGCTTGCTAAAGGTTTTACAATGGGAAAAGTGGATAAAACACTCTTTGTTCTCAAGCATGGTAATGATCAACTTTTTGTTCAGATTTATGTGGATGATATCATCTTTGGTTGTTCATCTCACCCTTTGGTTGTGGAGTTTGCTGAGATTATGCGCAGGGAATTTGAAATGAGTATGATGGGAGAATTGACTTACTTTTTGGGACTTCAAATCAAGCAAATGAAGCAAGGTACGTTTGTGCATCAAATGAAGTACACCAAGGATCTTTTAAGGCGCTTCAAGATGGCGGATTGCAAGCTAATTTCTACACCAATGGGATCAACTGTTGTGTTGGATCCGGATGAAGATGGTGAAGTTGTGAATCAAAAGGAGTATAGGAGCATGATTGGATCTTTGCTCTATCTCACTGCTTCGAGACCGGACATTCAATTTGCTGTATGTTTGTGTGCTCGTTTTCAAGCTTCTCCACGTGCTTCACATCGTCAAGTTGTTAAACGCATCATGAGGTACTTGCAACATACTTTAGAATTTGGAATTTGGTATTCTACATCATCTTCTATATCTTTGAGTGGTTATTCGGATGCGGATTTTGGTGGTTGTAGAATTGATAGGAAAAGTACAAGTGGAACATGTCATTTTCTTGGTACTTCTTTGATTGCTTGGTCTTCTAGGAAACAATCTAATGTTGCTCAATCAACCGCTGAGTTTGAATATGTTGCTGCTGCTAGTTGTTGTTCTCAGATTCTTTGGCTTGTTTCAACTTTGAAAGATTATGGTCTTACTTTTGAGAAAGTTCCTCTTCTTTGTGATAACACTAATGCTATTAATATTGCTAAGAATCCTATACAACACTCACGCACGAAGCACATTGATATTCGCTATCACTTTTTGAGGGATCATGTTGAGAAGGGAGATGTTGAATTGGCTTTTGTTGATACTCAATTGCAATTGGCGGATATTTTCACGAAAACATTGGATTCTTCTCGATTTGCTTTTCTTCGAGGCGAGTTGGGGATTGTTCATCCTTTTGGCATCAATTGAGGGGGAGTTTTGGCTCGTTATTGCATTCATGTTTTTCTTTTCTTCTTTTGATTTTTCTTTTTGCATACATGTTTTATTCATGCATGGTGTGATAAAAAAATGAAAAACATAAAAAAATTTAAAAAATGAAAAAGAGGAAGAGCTTTATTTATGCTTTAGTATATTCTAGTATATGCTAGCGATACATGTCAGGTGGTATGATGACTATGCTAGCTTGTGTGCATGTTAGTTTTTATATGAGCTTTTGATATTGTCTTTAAGTGATTTGATACATGACAAATAATTTATCACTTGAATTAAGCAAATATGCAATATTGATGCTAGCATATGGTTTGATTTATAAATGCTTTATATATATGCTTTATTGCATTGTTATTCCTCAAATAGCTTTGTAATTGCTCATTGTGAAAGAGAATGCAAAAATATATGAAAAAAATGAATACCGAATCCTTGAAAACAGTCTTGACGACAAGGACGTATTCGATGTGAGAAAAAATAATGGGTACCGAATCCTTGGAAACAGTCTTGATGACAAGGACGTACCCGGAATAATTAAAAAAAATAAAAGGGCAACGTGAAAAATTATCTTAATTGTTTTGTGCTAAAGCTAGTTTGAGAAAGAGTGATAAATGCAATAGGTATATATGTATGTTGTTTGTATTTCAACCTATGTGCTTGTTAATGTATTGCATTATAAATCGTTTGAAGTCATGAAACTTTTAGTGTTGATTTGATCTTTTTGACAATATCTTCGGTTCATGTTTACACTTCTATGCATGCTTGTTATCTAGATTGTCATGCTATCAACCTTGTTATTGCAACACATGTTCTTGAATTACTTTTGGTATAGCAAAGCTCTCCGGGAAAAAAAAACAACAAAATGTTGATGAACTCATTGTCAAAAGGGGGAGAACAAGGTAACAAATTGTGCAATAATTGTTATAAGTAGAAGGAATTTCTTTCTTTTCAAAAGTGAGAGATTTTTCTTTGAAAATTTTTTGGCATTGAAGATGCTTTTTGGATTTGCTTCACAAAACACCACAAATCATTTGTTGTTTGCCAATGATTTTCATCAAGGGGGAGATTGTAGAATCAAGGAGTTGATTTAGATTTTGTGATGAAAATATTGGTGGTTTGCTAATGTTAATTTGGAGATTTTTGAGATGGTTGATTTTGTGAAGTGTGCAGTTTCGGTTGACCTTGGCGGTCAGACCGGCTGAGTGCCGCCGGTCAGACCGCAGGTGTTGCGGCCGGTCTGACCGGCAAGGAGCTGGCGGTCTGACCGGTGGTAGGAGGGCGGTTCGACCAGCGGCGACAGGACTTCATCGACGTCTTCGTTCGAGGATAATCTTTAATTCCGCAAAAGATTTTTGGGTTTTTAATTTTCCCTACCATTCACCCCCCCTCTGGTAGGTTTGCTTGGTCTTATCTGATCCTACATTTTCCTCGAGGACGATAAACGTGACCGATATGGGAACAAGGTCATCCATCAATGGTGACAAAGATACCAACCATAGAGGTAGCTAACGCGGTTGGCGGTGAAGGTAAAAATGCCCGTCGACGACAGTGTAATATGTCAGCCAAGTAGGCGAGGACACCAATTGGCGGCAATGGAGGCAAGTCGGCGGTGAAGACAATGACGCCCATCAACGGTGGCATAATAGACCCGCGGTGTAGGCGAAGGAACACCAGTCGGCGGCGATGAAGACAGCCGGTGGTGAAAACGTAGATGCCCATCAACGGTGGTGTGACCAACCAACCGCGTAGGTGAGGAAACCATTCGGCGGCGGCGGCGGAGGCGGTCGACGGTGAAGGCGATGTCTCCATCAGCAACGGCAGTGGAGTACACCAACCGTGGAGGCGAAGAAACCAGTCAGCAGCGACGAAGGCGGCCGGCGGTGAGGGTAACAATGCCCATCAGCGGTGGCATAATAGGTTGGCCGTGACAGACGCAGTGACAGACGCAGCAGGTGTACACCTAGTCAGTGGCAGTGACAGACGCAGCAGGTGTACGTGTGTAAAAAATAACGAATCAAAAGATAATTAGAGATTTGTGAATTAAATGACTAGAAAAATCAAGATTAGTCGAATTTATGTAAGGGGATCAAAATGATAAACCTAGTAAAGGTTTGTGATCCAAACTATTGAAGCTCATATATTGTCGGCATTACATGTGTCGACCTAGTCAGGCTTCTAGTTAGAGATGTTTATGCCAAGTGTCCTTCATGTGCATGTCCAGGAAGTCTCAGCGTTGATTTAATCAGACTTTATTGACCATGTTGTATATGTATCCTGTGCAGCTTGTCGTTTTGCTCCTGCTTGCATGCATATATGTACGTGGCCCGAGCAAACTTAAACAAACGTACGTGGCTGCCCAATTGTGCTTGTATGTGTGGCAACATGCAGTAGCAGTTGGACATGCATATCCGATTAGAGTCGGGGCTGACAGCGATCAGGAATCATAGCCGACGGTTGAGTTGTTTTGCCTTGGTCATAGCTTGCGACTATGGGAGCTTCTGTTTTTTCCGATCGAAAAAAGAAGAGAGAATCCACTCAGTACCACTGAGTTTTCCCCACTTCTACAATATACCACTGACTTTGTCAACTTGAATAATATGCCATCGGGTTTTCTCTAACCTCTACTGTGTGCCATCGCCGTCCACGGGCCGTTAGTTGGCCTCCGTTTGCTGTATTGAAATTTCTCTTAATGACTAAAATGTCCATGGACTAAAATATCGTTGCACTTGTTGACTGAAATCCCTAGCACACCATCCACCCCCAAATCGATCTGCTACTGTTTCTCCTCCCAGTGAGCGGCGTCGACTCCCCATCGATGGAATGCAGGCCGCTCGACTCCCCGACGCCGCGCGGCCGGGCGCCCGGCTCCCCATCGACGCGCGGCCGGGCACCGGGGTCCCCATGTACGCGCGGCGGCTCGCCGGCCTCCCCATCGACACAAGGCAGGTCGTCGAGGTCCCCATCTAAGCACGGTGGCTCGCCGGCCTCCCCATTGACGCGCGGCCGGTCGCTGGGGTCTCCCATCGATGCGCCACCGGTCACCGGCCTCCCCATCTACGCGCGGCAGCTCGCAAGCCTCCCCATCGACGCGCTGCCGGACGCTCGGCATCCTGGCACTTCCTTCCCCTCCACGAACAGCCGCCGACCTCACCTCCGACCACGTGTCTACCGCTTTCGGCATCCTAGACCAAGGGGCTGATTCCCCGGAGCTGGCCCTCCTTGATGACCGCATGGAGGTAGCCGTGCCTGTTGGTGCTCCCCAAATTGAAGTCCCAGATGGGTAATGTCTTCTCTCAACTAAAACCGTAGGCTTATTTTGTGCACTTCTATTTGGTGACAAATGAAAATAGCTATTGTACCTCTTATGTTTGTTTGTTATTGTTTGTCTCTTATGTTTGTTTACGATGTGTGGATCCGCAGGATGGATCCATTTTCCACTTTTATTCTCACGGTGAGAATCATGCGCAAGGGCAGTAGGTTTGAGGGTGCATGGGTGTTTGAATGGCCAATTGATTGTGACACAACTAATTTCAAAGACTTTGTTGATGACATTAGTGAGAAGTATCCATGGGGCATAGATGAAACCGTAATAGTACAATACCTTGATAGTTCTTTGAATATGCTTTGCTTAGTTTCTTCTGATAAAGAAATGATGACAATGTTTAAGAGTTTTGGACAAAATAGATCTGGTGATGTGTTTATCACAATTAATGGTCCAAGTGACAAGTCCATCATTGACATGTCGTGTACACCATCAGCTCCTATCCCCTCTCAGGCATGTTTCTCTCAGATCAGCAATGTGAATCAACCATTAGAGGGTGGTGATTTGGCAGATACCATGGTGGACACATATCTGGCCAATCCATTTGAACACTTTGAGCATGTAGGTGTAGACGAGGAGGATCAATACTCAATTGGTAGTGATACTCTAGAGTCTGATAATGATGACACTCCTGATCCTGGGTTGATGAGGATGAGGATGACTATGGTGATGATAGCACTGATGATGATGAGGACTGGGTTACAAAGGATGCAAAACCTGATGATGAAACCCCTATTGTAGCATATGACAAAAATGACCCACCAATGAATGAGGGTACTATTTACCCTTCTATTGAGGAGTTTAGGTTGGCCATAGCTCAATATTCAATTAAGCATGAGTTTGAGTATAAAATTGACAAAAGTGAACCTGATCGATTCAGAGCGCATTGTCCCAAAAAAGGATGTAGATGGAGAATCCATGCATCACACTCGGCTGATAGGAAATCAATTGAGGTAACAATGCTATTCTTATGTGTTGTATAATATTTTCTTGTATACAATAACATTCATTTGTTTTTTTTCTGTTTCTTCACCTAGGTCAAGGTTCACGTATCCGACCATGAGTGTGCAAGCACTAGAAGGGATGATAAGGTGAAGAGGGCATCCAAGGCATGGATATGTGAAAAGGTGATGGAATGGGTGAGGGAAAACTCAAGTATTGGACCGGCTAAGTTGCAAAGGAGGATAAAAGAACATCACAAGATATTTATCAATTACAAGAGAGTGTGGACCGGTAAGGAATTAGCACTTAAAAGGCTATTTGGTGATTGGGATAGCAGTTTTGACAAGCTATATAGGTGGAAGGGAGAAATTGAGAAGAGATGCCCAGGAAGTATAGTATCAATTGATCACATGACGTTCAAGGAGAAGAAAAGGTTTACAAGAATGTTTGTAGCTTTGAAGCCATGCATTGATGGGTTTATGGCTGGTTGTAGGCCTTACTTGGCAATTGATAGCACTCACTTGACAGGGAAATACAGAGGCCAACTGGCAACAGCATGTGCTATTGATGGCCACAACTGGCTATACCCAGTGGCCTACGGCATCATTGATTCAGAAACAAGTGAAAATTGGATTTGGTTTATGGAGAAATTACGGCTGGCCATTGGTAACTTGGATGGTTTAGCAATTTGCACAGATGCAGGCAAAGGGATTGATATTGCTGTGGAGGAGGTGTTTGGTGAAGCGGAGCATCGGGAATGTATGCGTCATCTAGTTACCAACTTCAAGGTAAAGTTCCATGGTAAAATTTTTGATGATCATTTGTGGCCAGCCGCATATGCATGGACAGAGCAATCGTACTCTTATCACATGGGACAAATTGAGAATGCTAAACCGCAAGCACATTTATATTTGAAAACATACCACAAGAGGTAATTTACTTGTATGTCAGAATTTATTAATTAAATCTGTTGGTTCATTCTTTAATAATAGAGATCTCTTCATAATACCTTCCATGTAGGTTATGGTCTAGAAGCATGCTCTCATGTCACTCAAAGGTGGATTACGTGACCAATAATCTTGCTGAAAGCTTTAATAACTGGATCAATAAGTATAAAGGGCTCATGTTATTTGAGCTGATGGACAAGATAAGAAGAAAGACTATGAGAATATTTCAAAAAAGGAAAAAGGTTGCCAACAAACTGCAAGGACAGATTATACTGCCAAGTGTGATGCGTGAGTTGAATGCCAAGACAAGGGACCTAGACCTAGATGTCGATAGGAGTGATGATTGGGAGGCAGAGGTTACTGAAAAATCTCCTGGTAAGTATTCCATTAACTGTTCTTGTCAATCTTTGCACTTTTATGGTCACTTATGTGCTTTGTACTTAGCTGGGAAGAGGCATGTGGTAAACTTGGAAGAAAAAACATGCACATGTAGAGAATGGCAAGTTTCTGGGAAGCCTTGTGTACATGCTTTGGCCTTCATAACATTAGTGAGGGGTTTGCATATAGAGTCCTTTGTGGATGAATGTTATAGTGTAGCCAAGTTTACTGATGCATATGCTCCACGCATACCTAGTCTTACTGACATGTCCCAATGGCCACAAAGTGCACATGGCTTCTTTCTTTACCCACCAATCTTGAAGAGAAGTGCAGGGCGACCTAGGAACACAAGGTATAAGGGTGGATCTAAAGGGAGAGGCACTGGTAAGAGGTCCAATAGCCAAAAATGTCCTATTTGTAAGAACTTTGGTCACAGATGGAAGACATGCAAGGAAGCTGAACCGGATGCTGAGGAGGCATTTGCTCTATTAGCAAATCTAAGGTATGTTTCTGTATGTGATTTCAGCTCATTGCATTGTCCTGTATTATGATGAATTCACTGCATGTAGGCGAAAGAGAAAGAACAAAGCACCATCCACTTCAAGTAGCTGTGCTGCTGCATCATCAACCCTAGATTTTCTTGCCCCACAGAGGCAACAACCTGTGCTTTCTAAACTTGACCACTAATACTTACTACTAGGCACTTAAACTACATTTATTTCACAGCAAAAGGAAGAGGGCAGCTGCATATGATAGTTCTAATTCTAATTTAATTGCTTCTGTGACTGCAAATGCTACATCAGTGAGGTACATGCTATAACTGCTTTGATTCCAATTCAATATAGTATTTTTGTTTTGCCTATTCTAATTTGTGCAGTGTGCAATTATTTCCATGCAGCTCAAGTGGCCCAAATCATCAACAAAGCCAATGTGTCCTTATTCCTGTAACAGAAGCAAGCACACCACCTCCCAAAGCAAGGGCCAAAGGAAAAAAGACCAACCTAACAGTACCAGTCGATAGCCCATCCATGTCAACTAGAAGCAAGAGAAAATTAATAGCCTAATGTTTCTCTCTCTTATATGTTTGTGGCCATCTATGCCATCACCAGGACACCATCTATGTTATCCCCAGGAGACATTGTAGTTTAAGTTTGTGGTTTTTATATGCTTGTAAGTTTTACGGTGCTGAACATGTATTGAAGTTCTACTTTCGAATGTAGATGGCTGAATATGTACTGACCCCTACGATCCATGAACGCTTGTGATTCATGAACTGTATGGAGTTGGCTAATGTAATGAAATATTTATGTTGTGGTACTACATTGTATGAATTTGCCTAATTTTAGTGAATTATTTTCGTATTCATCTCTATATATATAAGAGCTCAGTGCCATGCACCATGTAAATTTGATAGGTAAACTTGATAAATTATGTGAATTTTTTTCCCGTTATGTACATTTATTTGTAGTACATTTATATGGTTTCTAATAGTTTGACAGTACGTGCATTGTCGATAGATACCAAGTAGGCTACATATTTCCCTGGACAACAAATACCATGTACAATGAGTTAGGGGCAAATAGGTCTTTTCACATCACTAACAGATGCTAGCTGGGCTGTGATGGCACACAGTAGAGGTTAGAGAAAACCCGATGGCATATTGTTCAAGTTGACAAAGTCAGTGGTATATTGTAGAAGTGGGGAAAACTCAGTGGTACTGAGTGGATTGATCTGTTGGGGTAGATTGGATCCAAGTTGGAGAGAACGAGCTTGGAGAAGTTCCCCACGACATCCGGAAAACCGAACAAGATTAAAGTGATCTTGAGCGTGGTCCTGTGAGAGAGCACATCCATTGACAGCGTTGATCAGCTTCATCTTGTCGTTGGCCGACAGGGTGTGCAGGAGAAGCTATGTGACGGGTCGATGCCTGCAGTGACGACGCAGAGCTCCGGGTGTGTTTGCGACAGCATCTCGGTTATATCCTCTCCATGGCTTGCATGCTCCCGTATGCACACGCTGGTTCTGCATGCCACCATGTACGTTCCAGTCTGCATTGGCGTGTTTGATTAATAAATCAACAATGCACAAGTTTGCTCCTGGTGCCCGGGTGCTCCAATGCCGAACCAGCGGCTTGTTCATCTGCAAGGAAAGGAGCACTCGGACATGGCTAGGCGCCAGAGTAGGCGACAACGGTGGATGTAGAGGTTAATCTCAACACCTCTCTTGAAGTTAATTCCATCGTACTTTTTGACGGTAAACTCTCGACGCACCCCTTACCTGGCGCGCCAATTATCGAAACAAGAATTCGGCAATATGAAAAGGGGGTAGTGTACGAGCCCTAAAGTAGATGGACGCGGAGACAAGGGTTATACAGGTTCAGGCCCTCTCAATGAGAGGTAATGCCCTACTCCTGTTTGGGGATTAAATCCGTTGGGTGTTGTATTGATCTGACGATCTGTTGTGTCCTTATGCCCCCTAGAGAGCCTCTTGCCCACCTTATATAGGATGGGGGACAGGATTACAAGATAGAAACCTTAACCAATACGGTATCGGTTTCCTAATACTACTTTACAATATTGTCAAACCAAGACTTTAGGCCGTTCCGTAATACACAAGGAAACGTACTACCCAAGTCATGATCCGTTACATATTAGATAGATACAAGCTATCCCCTATAACTAGTCGGATAACCATTTCGTGTGGGTATGGTGTACCCATAATCTCCACAGGGATTTGGTCCTACGAACTCCACTTCATCGAAATAGTGCATTACTGTGGGGTTGTCGAAAGTTAAATACAAGTTATTTATAATAGTTAAATGTAAGTATAAAAAAATTGTACTCCCTCCGTTTCAAAAAAATATCATGTCATTGTTTTTCTCATAACGTTTGACCATTCGTTTTATTCAAAAATCTGTATAAATATCATTTATTTTGTTGTGACTTGTTTTATTATCAAATAAAATATAATCTTAACTCGTACTTTTACATATTTATAGTAAATTTTTGAATAAGACGAATGGTCAAATGTTATGCAAAAATAGTCATTGACATCATATATTTTGAAAATGAGGTAATACTGTATTTACATTTGATAATTTATGGGGAGAAATTTTTTCAACAAATATATATACAAACCCATTGGCTTTTGCTTTTTGATTGAACATAAAATGAAGAAAGTCATTAGTGCATGATTAATTGAGTATTAAGTATTACAAACTTGAAAATTGGTTTATTTGAACTTTTTAAAGAAACTTCTATATAAAAAGCTTTTGGAAAAACATGTCGCTTAGCAGTTTGGGAAGTGTGCTCATGGTAAATGATGGAGTTGTAAAAGCAAAACGCAATGCCGAACTCACCCCTCACTACGTTATGTTAGAGGATTTTATTGTCCTTGTATCAGGGTTATGGATAAGGCATACCTCCCATCCTTAGGGTTATGAAGTATACAGATACAGATACCCTCAAGTATTCGGGAAGGTTCCTTAAGATCTATGTAATTTGCTTAGTTGCATAAGGAGACCTTTTTCTCTGGATAGAATACCAGAGTGCTACTCGGAGAAGATAAGGGTTCTATGATCTAGTACGCGGATAAAACTTTCCCGAATCCCATTTGGAGGCCAAGGTATTTGCACTATATATGCGAGGCTCCAGGGGGGAGTCGGGGCATCGAATCATAGCAGAATCATATCCACGGTGGTCGCAATCCGGAGGACTCGAAGCCTACCGCAGCTTGATCTTGCCGAGTTCATCTTGTCGGTAACCTGTTAGTTCTGTTGTCTTCTATTGTACTCTCTGTGGTTTAATCATAATCTCATATAAACTGATTAGGGCTATTACCATAAGAGGGGCCTGAACTAGTATAATCTTATCTTCTGTGTGCTTGATGTTGTTTCATGTAGATCCTCGTACCAGCGTACCCCAATACCCTTACAATACGGGTCGTCGGTATCCACCGTCGACACCTTGATAGGACCAAATCGTGGTCATCCGATGAGCAAGATCGTATGATTGAGTATAAGCAGTACCGGGTGGCACTGCTTCTCCTTCCGTGTGTGGGAGTAGAGTGAAAGGGTAAACCTGTACTTTCACGTTTATCCTCTTTAAGGATGCTCTTTCATCTTGTTTTCGCATCGAAAAAGCCTCCGGGTGGCGGTGTTAGGATATCATCATGCTTCAAGAGCTAGAACGCGGCGATGCTCTGCGCGGCGGTGGTTAGGATATGGATGAAATCCCAAGCGGTAGAGATTGGGTCTAGAGCATGGCAGACTGAAGAGAAGAATGTGGCGTGGAGGACGAAGCTGCACGGGAAAAAGAAATTGAACATCGATAGAGGCGTTGATTCTTTTTATATAACCCATGATACCCCTAGCAATTGAATGGCTGGATTTTGAGACCCTCTGTATGTAGGCTTATAAGCTACCTTAAAAGAAAAGATGAAAAGTCGAAGTCTAAACAAATAAGTTCCTCTTTTGTTGGTTTTTTCAAAGTCAGAAGACACTTATATACACTGTTAAGTAAAAAAAAACTAGGTTGAGGTATCTTTTTTTTTCCTTATGAGGTAAGAGACTATGATTAGACTTATGGCTTATATAATCCACTGCCATATAAGCTAAATGATCAGCTTAAAAGCCTAAACCAATAAATTTAAGCCTGAAATAAAGAAGACCTAATGATTATACCATGTAGTAACAGGATGGTAAAGTTAGGCCCATACATGCAATGCTCACTTGGTCATGCATGAGTAGCCCAAGCCCAAAGAGAGACAGACAGGCCGGCCCAATAGGCAATAGAGTAATGTATACAGTATGGCGCTGCGTGCCATCCAATGGCAATGCCATGGCGGTTTTAAGTTTTGAAATTTGAATGCATTCCTTGTATTCCTCCCCTCCTCCTACCCCCTTTATTCCTCGAATCCTTCCTTCCTTCCTTCCTTAGCTGGACCATGGGTTGCGCTGCCTCTGCCTTCGTTGACGACGACGGCGACGATGACCGGCGGCGAATCATCGGCGTCTCCGCCTCCCACATCGTCTCCCTCACCTCCTCCACCTACGGCATCCTCGACAACATTCTAGTATCATCTCAATCCCAATCCCAATCTAGTAGTAGTAATAGGATTCCTCCTCCGCCCACGCCGCCTCCCCGACCCACCACCACCACCGCCAACCCACCACCGGAGACGGACACGAAGCATCTGAAGCAGGCCGAGGCGGAGATCATCAACTCGTGGGAGCTCATGGCCGGTCTCCTCGACCCCGCCACCCCACAGAAACCACGGAGGCCCACGCACCACTCTGCTGCTTCCGGTGGTGGGGTGCTGCTCTACACCACCACTCTTCGCGGCGTGCGCGCCACCTTCGAGGCCTGCAACGCCGTCCGCGCCGCCCTCGACTCGCACGGCGTCGCCTTCCGGGAGCGCGACATCTCCATGGACCGCGGCTTCCGGGAGGAGCTGCGGCACCGCATCTCCGTGCTCTCCACCCACCACGACCTGTCACTCTCAGGCCGCGCGCCCCTGGTGCCCCGCCTGTTCGTGCGGGGCAGGCACGTCGGAGGCGCCGCCGAGGTGGCGCGGCTGGAAGAGGAGGGCAAGCTGGCGGCGCTGCTGGAGGGCCTGCCGAGGGCGCGCCCAGGTGGTGGCCGCTGCGACGGCTGCGGCGGCATGCGGTTCCTGCCCTGCTTCGACTGCAACGGCAGCCGCAAGCTCTGCTTCTCCCTCCCCACGCCGGCGGCTGCGGCTGCAGGGAGCAACAAGACCCGGCCGCTGCCGCTGGTGGTGGTGCGCTGCGGCGAGTGCAACGAGAACGGCCTCGTGCTTTGCCCAATCTGCTCCTGATTCTTTTCTTTCTTTTGGAGTACTCCACCTCTAATGGCTAATGCAGTAGTAGTTGTTGGTTAAATTAATGAATGAATTTGGATGTCTAGCTGTTGAATCCAACCCTTGATGGAATAATTAGAATTTACTGCAGTAGTAGTAGCTTCCTGTTTAAATTAGTTTGAACGTTTCCTCTGCTATGCTTCTTTTTTTTTTGTGTTGATGTAGTATTGACCTGGTTTGACCGCGTGGAGTAATAAATTGAAATTGAATGGTCAAGGGGTCACCATTCGTAGTAATCGATTACTACTCCATCCATTCATCAAGTAGTATATGGATGGAGTTGAAATACATTAGCGTTTGCGTAGCGAGTAATAAATAATTAAACTGGGTAATTGGCTAGTAGCAGGTGACGTGAGGTTAGTTGCAGGGAGTGAGGTTGCAGGGCAGCTTGGAGTTGGCGCGGCGGAAGCGGGCACCCTCGAGGAGAACCCGCTGCAGCGTGGAGCTGAGGAGGGCGGCGTTGATGTGGTCGATGACGCTGGCGGTGGTCGGGTAGAGGAAGCCGGCGCCGCCGCCGGGCGCGTTGTAGTAGGCGTTGAGCAGCGCCGCGGTGGCCTCCCGCAGCAGCGTCCGGTAGATGTCTCCCCTCCCGTCCAGCGCCTCCCGCAGCGTCATGTCGGAGCCGTACCTCTGCGCGGCGGCGGGGCCGAACGCCATGGCCACCGTCGTGTTGGGCGTCACCACCTTCCAGTTGCAAGCGTGCAACTCAACGTCCGCCCACTTGCTGATACATCCATTGGCATTTCTTAGCTCTGACACTCAAATAAACAGCCAGGATAGATATAGATATACGTACTCGAAGGTGCAGGCGGAGCCCTGCGGCTGCGGTGGCGGCGACGGCGGCGGAGCGTCGACAGGTAGCGAGGGTGGGCGGCGCCAGATGGGCGGCAGGCGGCGAGGCCTGCGGCGCCACAGGGGCGGGAGAGGGGGAGCCGGGGAGGACACGGGGGGCGGAGAGGATGGCGCGAGCGCGACGGTGGGAGGAGGAGGCGATGGGCAGAAGTCCATGGCACGGAGCGGCTGGGAGAGGAGTGGCGGGACGGTGTAGAGGGCGAGGCCGAGCATGCGGAAGGCGAGGGTGAGCTCGCGAGGTGCGCTGGGGATGGCGGCGCCGCAGTGGCCGGTGGCCTGGACGACGCGTGCTGTGCAGCGGTTCATCTCGGGCGTGCCCTCCATGCGGACGGAGAAACCCCCGAACCAGTTGGTGTTGCACTCCCGCACCGTCATCGGGCTCTCCCCGCCGCCGCACTGGATCGCCACCCGCGCACCTTTTTACATTTCGTTTGGGTTAGGTAGGCAAGGAGAATAGCATGCACTGCACACACTACTTCTGGATGACAGACAGGTTAGCTAGCTCAACCCGACGATCATCAATCAAATTTTATATATACCGACCGTAGAGCGGGTAGTCGAAGAGGCCTCTGGCGCCGTCCTTGCACTGGTCGCAGAACACCATGCCGGCCACCACCGTGCTGCTGCTGCTCCTCGTCGTCGGCGCCGGCGCACCTGCCGCAGCCTCCAGCACCACCAGCAGCGCCACCGCCACCGCCTGCACATACCGACGGCTCGCCATCGTCGACGTTGAGATAGGCTAATGGCAGGCAGCTGATGGAATACAACACCCACATCATCATCTTCCTATATATGCGTCTCTGTGCGCCAGCTTTGTGTGAAGCGTGCCGCTTATTTGTCGCCTCCTTCCTTTTTATTTACTCCCACTTAATTATTTAACACCAAAGTGAGCTTTGCATGTCCTCCTTTTTACTATATACTAGTGCTAGACCTCTACTAGCTATTTTTTTCTTTTGCTACTCTACTACTACGTACGTACTAGTACTATACTTCAGCCATAATATATATACAAATTATAAATGCGGTAATCACTTCCATTTCATACAGATGCCACGTCACATAATCTATCACAACATCGGTGCGAATGCGTCCTTAATTTGCAAAGCAACAATTACAAATAAAAATGCTCAGCACAACCCTTCCTACCAACATTCGACACTAAGACTAGGTTATTCCCCAGTTTCCCAACTCACCTCTCTCATTTTCCACGCGTATTCTTTTCAAACTGCTAAATGGTGTGGTTTTTTGAAAAAAAAAATCTATATGAAAGTTGTTTTAAAAAATCATATTAATCCATTTTTCAAAAAAAGAATTAGTCAATACTTAATTAATCATGTAATAATATGTATTTCGTTTTGCGTGCCGGCGAGGAGGGTTCCAAACCCCTCCTCCCAAACACAGCCTAAGTACTATTTGTGTATTCATGATCTAAATAGTTGTTAAAAAGTTTGTGTCTTGAGGAGGGAGAGATCGCAAAATGGACCCACACACTCTTCCTCGTGAGTCCAGAGATCCTCGCTTCCGCGCAAGTTTCCAAATTGATTGGTACAACTTCCTGTTCATGGCAACATCAAATCTTGTGACTAAAATGAAGTGGTTTGATTGGGAGTATATGAACAAGCGAACTTATGCCTCCAATGATGTTATATAAGCTAGTTTGCATCAACAAAGATCTTGATCACGGTTTGAGTTTTTTTAGACTGGTCACGGGGGGAGAGCTTCCCCACCTAAATATTTCATTAAACAGCGAGGCAAGGTACAAAGTTTCAAGTTACATTAGATCGAATCAGGGAAGATAGAATTTGTTTCTAGGATTGAACAACTATCCGATCGACACTCTTGAGTCGCTCCGCCCACAATGTCGCGTCTTCAATGCACTTCGTGGCTAGTCTGGATAAGGATGGAGGATGCACACGGAAGATTACATCATGGTGAGGTTCCACAACCCCATAGACATAGCAGGTAGAAAACTTTGAAGTGTTTTGTTGGTAAACACCCACTCGACTGCAAGACATGTAGATCCTTCGAGTAGTTGAGGTTCGGTTGAATTTGAATCAATCTCTAGAAGGCAACCACTCAAATGCTTTTCAAGGTTTCGGTTAGAGCTCGAGGGAAGAGGACGAGGGAGAGAAAGAGCCGAGGCCACTGCTGAGGACAAAGAAAAAGCCGAGGTTACTGCTGCTGCTGAGTGTGAGGGTGTGCAGAAAGATGTGAGAAGTGGTGACAACGAGATTATCCACTTCTGCCGCTGTGTACTTGTCCTTCTATTTCCTTCTTAATGTATAAAAGGAAAAACTCTTGCCTGGTTTTTAAATAAAAAATAAATTGTAGTTTAAGAGTTGAATTTTTTTACCATAGTTTGTTTTACAGTCAGCTTGTTTAGCAACAATTGGAAAGGGATAGGAGAATTAGCTCTAGGAGAGTTGATGGAGGGAATTAATGTAGGAATTTGATTTTTAAATCGCAATCTCTTGTTTGGTTGTTAGAGAGAAATAAGAGAGGGTGTAATTTACATCCTATTTTGGTGTGTGGGTTGAGGTGAGAAATTATATCAGGAGTCATGATATACGGTGAGGATTGTATTTATCTTTCACTTAAAAACATAATTACCACTCGATTACCATCCTCCCCCTTGGGATGAGGTAAGTGGGAGTTGAATCAATTAATTCTTCATCTTAGTTCCTTCGAAATCCGCACATCCTCCCATCAAACCGAGATTAAAATGCTCATAATCCTGAATTAAACTCCCCCAAAGCAAAGAAAAGTTGGTTCAAAATGGAATGGTGATCCCCGCGCACGCGCCCCCAACCAAAAAATGAAATTCAATGAGCCCCCCACCGCCGGCGCGGCGGCTTCTCCGCCTGCTCCGACCACCCTCCGCCGGAACCCTCCCCGCAGCGCGAGGCCTCCCCCCACCCCTCTCCCCAAACCCTCCTTGTCTCGCTTGGTCGACGAGGCGGCAGCAGTCGCACCGGAGCGGCTCAAGGTGTTCCTCCGCATCCGCCCCCTCCCGATCCCGGAGCGCAAGGGCAAGGTCAAGGGCAAGCAGCCCGCCCAAGTGTGCCTCGTCGCCAACGCCGCCAACTCCGTCGCCCTCACCGTCCCGCATTCCAAGCTTCTCGACCCCAAGCGCGGCCGCACCGAGGTCTTCGACGGCTTCTCCTCCGTCTTCTCACCCGATTCCTCACAGGTCCAACCCAACCCCCCGTTCTACTCTCGTTGCATCGTGTTTGCAGATGATGAAAAATACTCCGCTTCCGTGCAGCATGATGTATTTAGTCAAGTGATGAATCCGCTGGTGGATGACTTGTTGGGAGGAAAGAGTGGCCTTCTCGTTGCAATGGGTCCCACTGGCTCTGGAAAGACGCATACCGTCTTTGGCTCCCCAAGGAATCCTGGACTTTTACCACTCACGCTACGCCGGATCTTCTCTCCAACAACACATGAAGCCTGCAAACTAGTAACAACGTACGGTACTACACATTTTTCACTCTTTTTACCTACCTCCAAACAAAACTGCACTAATATAGGTCTACGCATCGAAGCCAAAACCTACATTGCAATTCAACATAATTCCAATAACAAATGGTTTCATGATTTTCATATTTCTTTTAACCATGTTCATATCTAAATTCTAACACTACCATGGAGGACGGCAGCCTTTTAAATTCCATCTCATATCTCTTCATGAGTTATATATCATAACCACAGATCATTTTGCTTCTCAATGTTCGAGATACTTTCCGAGGGAAAAGGAGAACGGATTCTTGACCTACTGTCTGATTCAACCGACCTTCTTCTCCAGCAGTCCACAATTAAAGGTCTTAAAGAGGTATGTTGGAATATGCACCTCATCTTTTCGGTCACTTCAAATGGTCTGGCTGTGACTTTCTGATAATAATTCCAATTGGATGATAACTTCCTAATCCAAGTCATGTGAGGAGTTTACTCTGCTTTCTATGATTCCGGAGCACAAGCGATAGTTTGGGGGAAGGCCCATTCCATTTGAACTGCATTAGTGCTGATACCAATGTGCTTCGTACCATGCAATAAGTTCATTTGTTCTGCAGGTGTCCATTGAAAATTTTGCGGATGCTGAGGCCTTACTTTTATCTGGGATGCTGAAGCGTACCACAGCTGCAACAAATGCTAACAGCAAGTCAAGGCATGTTTTCCTTATAAATTTCTTCATATAATCTTCACTAACCAAAAAAATTTATCCTCGATATATCTATTTTACTATCAAGGTTTTTTCCTAATGATGGTAGATGCTGTGTTTCCTTTTCTTTTTCTTTCTACCATATAGTTCATTGCTTTCTATTTTGAGCATTTATTCTAATTTTTAATCTACTAATTTATGCTTATGTTGTCTTGCAGTCGATCTCAGTGCATTATCACTATACGTGCTGTTCACAAAGACTCTGATGTAGAAAGTGAGAAGTCGCTTAATAACTCTGTCCTGACCATAGCAGACCTTGCGGGGGCAGAGCGGGAAAGGAGAACTGGAAATCAAGTTTGTTTCTTGATCAATGGTTCCCCCCCTATAATGTAGATTAGTACATAGAACATATGAAGCATGCACAACACCTTTTCTTGTACGGGATGCCATCTTTTGTGTACATTTCTTTTACTCTTTCATTTACAGGGTACACGATTGCTGGAGAGTAATTTCATCAACAATACATCCATGGTGTTTGGTCTCTGTTTGAGGGTATGGCCAAATGGATTTTCTTTAGTAGCTCCTTTTTCCACCTGGAGGTTGTTGCAGAAATACTAAGTTATGTTTTGCATACTCAGATCAGTAAGTTATGCTTGCTAATGCATGCTTTTTTAAAAATCTTTTGGAATTGCAGTCTTTGTTAGAGCATCAGAAAAACAAGAAGAAACCCTTGGAGAAGCACTTCAAGAACTCAATGGTATGTCTGCTTTGAGACAAGCAAAACATGGATTTGAATCTTGCCTCTTTCTATCCTTTTTTTCCCTTTTGGTGTGTAATCATCATTTCTTTCCCCAATTATGATCATCAAATGATGTTTTATAGAGATCCTCTATTTGTAGTGAGGAATCTGAAGAACAGATCTAAAGGTCAACAAGTAGTGATGTACTGTTCCAGCAATTTACAATTGATATATCTTGCATAGCACTCTTTTCAGTGGTCTCACATCAATTGATTTTCTATATTTTGTTATATAACTAAGGAGACATTGGTTCCATGTATAGTGAGCTAGTTTGTTGATGAAATGCAAAAACTAATTTTCACATTCTATTCCTGATGACTTATTTTTCAGCTCTTAAAACTTTTTTATGCAATAAGTTTAAAGTACAAACAACGTTTTACGATTCACCAGTTGTAGCAATTGAAGATTAATTTGAAACGGAATTTTATTTTAAATCCTTCTAAATCTTTTGTAATTTTGATTTTTGATAGTTGACAAGGTACTTGAGAGACTACCTGGAAGGAAGGAAGAAAATGACTCTGGTATGTTATTTGCACCTGAAATTATTTACCATTCTTATTGAAATCTCCTGAAATGCTGCGCTTCACATATAGGCTACATTTTAAAAATGTTTTGATGTGCTTTATACTTTATCCGTCACAAATTAAGCAATGCATTGGACCTGAGACAGTTCCCAAAGCTCTTTGATTCCAAATTTTGTAGCAATATATTTATCAAATCAAGGAAATGTTGGTTTACTGACATCTAAAAATTCGAGTTTACCCTCTCCTTTTTGTGTGTGTGCTGCTGGTGGTGGTGGTGGTGGTGTGTGTTTGTGTGTGTGTGTGTGGGGGGGGGGATATGATTAGTGAAAGTACAAAAGTTTGATCCTAGAACACCACTTGTTTTTGTGTAGAGGAAGTACTATCTTTGAAGAAACAAGTTCATCACTCAAAAGATAACATAATAAGAGGGATCCAAATTGAAGCGAGCACTTATTTGTGATTATTCATAGTGCCTCCTAATGCAGGGATGGTTGGCTGCATCCATAGCAGTGCTTACGCTCATTTATGCTGCAATGACATTTGCAGCCTGCTATGTTATTTGTTTATCACTTTTGCTGTGTGGTCTACGTGTTGAGCATTTCTTTTTATTTTAATTATGATTTTTCTTATTTTTCAGATCTTGAATGTGAAACCAGGAGCTGATGATTATTTGGATACATCTTTTTTGCTAAGACAAGCATCTCCGTACATGAAAATAAAGTACTCCCCTTACAATCATTGACAGAATTGTCTTATGAGAGTAAAATATATTTCGTAAGCTGCATCTTATTTAACCAGATAGAATTCTAGTCCAGTTGAGTCTTTTTAAAAAACCGCTCTAAGCCTATTTCTCTATTTGTTATGTTGGTCATAACAGCAGTTACATTATTTTGAGGAAATAGACACATGAAGGGAGATGAACTTGAATATATACATAATCTTGACTTTAGGGAAGTAGGAAACGATTTTACATGTGCTCTAGATATGATCTATGGTATGAATGCTGGAAAATGCAAAAGGAATTGCAAGTGAAATACTGAAATTACATGGTACATGTAAAAATTGCCTCATAAATTAGGCAAAGCTTCTTGGTGGTGTTTCCTCTATTTGTTTTTCAATACTGTTAAGGTGAGCATTTCTAGTTTAGAGGGTCATATCTTCAGATATCTTCAGTTAGGAACTTTGGATCATGGGAAGTAACCCTAGAATGGAGGAAATGCATCGAGGGAAGCGCTCTGTGACTAATTTAATCCATATCTTTTCAATAATGTGTTTGTACTAAAACAAAATCTCAGTAGCCAGTACTTCATTTATACATGTTCTTTTGAAGGTATTCATTATATATTTTCTATTTGATATCCAACATCAGAAAATATTACCACAGAGATGCAAAAGTATACACTGTAGACAGGACCCCTTTGAAATGAAGGATTGCCAGGATTCAATTTCATCAGGAATTTTTCCTATGGATCCCTTTGATTCATAGGAAAGGATATGGCATTTTCCATAGGATTGCATACCTATGGTTCAATTTCATAGGAAAATAAGCAAGAGGTCCAACCTCTTGGAAACTTTCCTTTGCTTTGTTAGTTTCCTGTGATGCTATCAAAGGGCTCCATCTTCATCTTTCCTGCGTTTTTCATTCCTGTAAGATTAGAGAAACATGCAACTTCAATTCCTGCGTTTTCGCTATTCCTGTGTTTTTCCTATCCTCTGTTTCAAAAGGGCCATGATTTTATTTTGCTATCTTTCAGGTATACCAACCTTGAGGACTGTTCTGAATTGGTTTCCCAAAAGAGAAGCAGTGTTTCCCTGATTTGCCAAGAGAACACGAAAAAGAGGAAGGTTCATAAGGTTGAAGTTTTTGCAGTATGGATGTAATTTTATTAAGCTTTCCATTTGTTCATTTTGGCCCATCTAACTTATTAATTCTCCATAGTGCTTCAAACAAGCTTGTCAATTTAAAACTTTAAATATCCTGATTTATAATTGACCCAATTTTTAGTGTTTAATTACAATCCTGTACCATAAGTACTAAAGAACCACATAGTCGTGACTGCCCTCACATCACACAAACTTCATCATGTTCTGATCCATATTTCCCTCAAACAAGTTCTCATATGATTATATCTGCTATAGTTATTTCATATCTTAGTCAGAACTCAGAAGGCACTATAATCTATGCTATATTTATGCAGGTCACAGGAAAAGATGACATTGATAAGGATGATGGTGTCAAAATTTCTGAAAAAGGTTCCATTCACCCATATTAATATTTCATTTGTTTCAATATCACATGCATTTTTTTGGCACAGTTCATTTTCGGCCTCAATACTATGATTGGCTTTTACTTGTCTATAGTCATAGTTCTGACCCTTTTGCTTTGCATAACTCATAATAAATATTTGTCTTATCAAGTAAGAGAGTAACAGCATTCACCTCATACTGTTTATTTCATATATTTGCGCAGATGAGTCACAGTACAAGCTTCTGAATTCAGAATTGCGAAGAGTTTCGAGAAATGAAGAAATAATGACAAACTTTGCCAGGGCTTTATGGACTGTTTTAAAGCAGTATAAACAAAAACTTTTGGTAATTTTCTGCTTTTATATTGCTTATCTCTGTTTGATTGACCAGAATGCTGAATATTGATGTCTGTCTTCAATGTGGTAAGTTCTAAGGATGGGTAGTGAAGTCAAGTAAGGAACATAACATGCTTGAAGTGGGATTTATTGTTGTATATCTAGCGCTCTTGAAATTTCACTGTTTTTAGTTGTTAATGAAACTAGATATAAACCTTGCGTGTCGCCATGTGAAATTAGTGTGACAAAATGGTTAACATGAGGTCTGAGGTGGATTTGCTTTATAGCTAGACGGCTTGGCTTTGTGGTACAATCTACACCCTACTACCCTAGATCAATTATCGAAATGCTAGAAAATTATGATGATGTGCTTTCGTGAGAAAAGTAGAAATACCGTAATTTCACTTAGTAGGTTTATATTGTATGGGATATATAGACCAATAAATTCACCATAGATTTTTTTGTCCTGTCTTAATTCACATGTTTGCCTGTAGGAGTCTGAGAATGCTGTTGAGAGCACAAGAGAATTGCTCAGATCTAAAGACATCAAAATTATGGAGCTGGAGAAGAAGTTGAAGGTTCTAAGTTGTTCATGCAAGAAATTTCCAATTGTTGAAGATACCTTTGTTGAGCAAAACAATGATGTGTCTTCTGGTCAAGTGGCTCAAAGTTTTGTTTCTCTATCAGATCAAACTGATCTTGGATCTATTGACTCTGCACTGAACAAATCTGTAAGTTAAAGAAAGTTCAAACAGGAAAACTTCACTTTTGGTTTTTTACTTAGATTTTCATTGAGTGCCTTTTACCCAAAGTAATGTTTGAATAAGTATGTCTTGGATCTAAAGCTCTACAAGCAAGCAGAGTGCTTACCACTCCTTGTATCTTTTATTTCATCAAACTCTGTAGATATGCTTTTAGGCTTTAGAAGGGCTGTCACAATGTTTATCAGATTCAACTTACTGTAATAAGTTGATACCAGGCGCAGTCGAGCATGCTTAAAACTTCAATGTCATAAAAGCTCATGCTCTGATTGCATCAAACGGCAGGCTGTTCCTAACCCTTCACTTCCTTTGATAGTTATGTTCTTCTCATTTGGAACTTGGGAGGCCATGTGCCCTTTGTATTCCCCTTGTTTCTTTACATAGCGCGCCATTTTTTTCTTTATGTACTACTTGTGCCTAATGGGAAGCAAAATATCTCCCTTTTTATGCCTGCATGTCAATAGTCTATATTCAATAAGATGTAGTTTGTTGTAATTTTTAGGGCATGTTATATGCAAAGTTCAAATGCAGATATAAATGAGGTTGGAGCTTTCTTGATAATATTCTTTTGCATGTTCGACAGCCTGGCACTAAGCGAACTTTTTTCCTACAGTTAGCAGCAGAAGAGGTCTCAGAAGAATCCACATGTCATGGTCCTGAAAGGTCTTCAGATTATGACAAAACAGGTTACATTTCCATGGTGTACATGTTTAGGACAATATCATCAGATGGTTCTCATAGGCCTGAGAATCCATTTTTCTATAACAGGGACAGGGGGATCTGATGTTTGTGATACTTCTATTATTAAGCTGATAGCGGAAGAAGAATTGTGCTCCGGAGATTTTAAGGTATGATATTTACTGGTTTGGACCTCTGGACCCTCATGGAGAAATGCCCATGTAGTTCTTTTTCAAAAAAATGTCCTGATTCTGATACTCGAGGAGCATTGCTGCATCTTTTACTGACATATGCACCATTATCCTGTTCTTTTAGCAAGAGAAAGCAAGTAGTTCTGATGCTTTTATTCCTGAGCATAATGTGGAAAAAGAAAACATTGAGGTAATATTTGCTCTCTCTCTCACACACACACATGCGTGCAGAAGAATCTTGTTTTACCTTGGATTTCCAAGTACCACTCAGTCTCTTATTGAGGTTGTTTTAGAGATGTTTGCTGGAACACTTGAAAAGAGAGAGAGAGTATAATCTATCTTGACTGTACAAGTGGATAAACCATATCTTACTTTTCTCTCTTTTTTAGATAGTGGTACAGGTGCTCGATAAGAAGTTGGATAGGTCTGAAAGTTGCTCTGATGGTGGTGGTGTAGCACATTCATCCAGTAGTTTGGATCATCCATCTGATCGAAGCTTTACAGGTTTTTAAAGTTTCTATGTTTTTCTTCCTGCTGAATAATTTAACATGGTAACACTCACACCATAGAATAAAATTAGGAAACATATTTCTTCTGATGTGGAAATTGGAGTTCCATTTAAAGATCGTGGTACCATTTTTGCAAGAAAGTCCTTTCTGTGTGACTTCTCAAAATCAAAATATTGTGTAGACAATAAGGTCAACTGACACAAAGGTCATTTGTGCAGATACATGCCTACAGAGTGAAAGCAAGAAATCTCCCATAGAGCAAAGTGAAGAAGAAAGGGAAGAGTTACACAATATAACAGAGGAGGGGATTCAACAGATTGCTGACACAGGAGGTTAAAAAGCTCCATGTTGCAATATTTTGCTCATGATGCACCTTTTTATCACAATTTTGTTGGATCTTTTGACAGGGGTTAAACATCATAGTACTCCAAGTTGCTCCCAGGAAGTGAACTCTGGCGCATTACATGTTAGCTCCAGTCAGTTGCAAGGGATGGTACGGAATAATTTATTTATATTTTGTATCTTTGTATTGTTCTTAGCACAATCAAGCATTTTTGTTGCATCAAACAATTCCCCATTTGTACTTTGGAGTTTTCCACCTTTGATTTGTTCGTTGGGTTTTTCTATTATGGGAGTTTGGGGAGGGTAGTGAACTGGTGATGGCTGCCATTGGGGGTTTAGAAGGGGATGTTTCTTGCTAGGCTGGGAAGAGAGCTCTTGGGAAGAAAGAAGAGATTGGGGATGTGGAGCATAATGCATATTCTATTTTCACTGTGGTACCGAGCTCCTTCAAAGTTCTAAAAATAACACAATAATATCCTAGTCAAGTTGTAGAACACTGTCCATAATCCCTTTATGCACTGAAACGATTTCCTTGCGTAATCAAGGTTAGCTGCTATTCTTATTCTTTTTGTCTGTTACTCAGGATGAAATATGATTGCTGCTAATCGTTGTTGCCTTGTTGGAAAGTCTAAGACATGTTTGTGCCTTTTCTTTAGGGTGCTCTTCAGCAGGATCCTCAAGATATGGATCCTCAGTCAGAAAGATGCAAGCCAACAGTAGAAACAACCATTGTGGAATATGGTATGTGTAATATCTCATAAAACAAAAGCACTGGTTGTGCTTACGCTATTAATTTGATGTGGGCATGTTGCATATGATTGTTTATATCCTTCTAATTTTCAGCTAACCTGCAGCTAATTTCTTTTGAAATGTAGTATTACATAATCAATGGAACATAACTTTTGCAGGCTGTGTTCAATCTCCACATATAGTGGATGATCATGGAGGCATGTATCCATATACGCTAAATGGGAAATCTTCCCCAACGAAAGCTCCGATAGTAAGATCTTTACTGTCTAGTCTGGGGCGAATGGCACTTTGCTTGCTGCATTATGATGAAAAAGATAATGCTAAGTCTAGAAACACTTGGAGATATTCTACTGGAATATAGTTAGTTAAGAAGTAAAAAAGAAAAACGACATGCTCTGTTAGGCTGGTTTCTTTTTGCTGTCGCCCTTTCTAATAGTAATATTTTGTTACGGCTATCGTTTGAAGGCTCCAACCAAGGACAATCAGGCTGAAAAACGGACAGATAAAACAGAGGATCTCTCTGCTTCTAAGCCTTGCAATGGAAAGAACACTAGAAGGTGAGTACTTCAGAAATGCTGCAAAATTTTTCATGAATCAATTTATTATTATCTCTTGTGGGGAATTTGATTTATACATTGTGGAGGGTAGAGCTACCATGATGTTTTTTCTTGCATAATTACTGCTCAAGAGTCTTGCTTTTTGTGTCCCGCCCAAAAAAAAAGATGTATGCTTTTCATGGAATTAAAGTTTACCTTTCATTCCCTCAACCAGGAGATTGCAGCCTGTGTCAGCTATGATGCTCAAAGAATTCACTGGTCCTGATATATTTGTGGATACCAAAAAGGTACGTCTCTTTGAAACCTCAGCAACAATTGTGAACTGCATCCAAGTGTTTCACAATAATGGGGCGGATAAATCTAGCTCTGGTTGATCGCCATGCAGATGGATAGTTAAGCGCTGATTCATGACATTATAGCTAGGCGGCAAAACCACTGTCCATTTGATGCAAAATTGGTTTGATTTGGATTAGCTGCTGACTAACTGTAGGCATTATGGTTGTTGCAGGAAGAAAGAGTGAAATCGTCAAGCGATGCAATTGGGAGATCCGACAAGCTTCTTCGACTGTTGAAAGCCCACCCGCCCCGTGCCCGTGGGCGAGCCTAGTAGTAGTTTCTTTCTTCTCTTTTGGTCGTGGAGGTGTCCTGAGCCTGCCTCTCTATCTTTCTTGTTTACAAGGTCGATCGGAAGATGTTATTTCGTGGGATGTTCACTCATTTTGCGGTACCAATTACGCATACTACTTCCACGGCTGTTTGTTCATCTTTTATCGACCTTTTGACGTTTGGGTACATGCGCCTGTACGTGCTAACGCAAATATACATTTCTATGTAAATATGCACTCGTTGCGTATGCGCAATGCAGTTCAAATGTAAATAGGGAGGCTATTCTCGTCGTTGTACATCTGTTTAATGCTCGGCACACATCCTTGCTGCAATTTATAGATTCGTGTACCTTTGCTTACAGTGCTCCTAACCTTAATAGTAACCCAGGGAAGATAAGTTAGACAGTGGAACCCCTTGGTAATTTAGGTCAATAAAGATTTTAAGGGATTGGGTAACAGTTTTTATGTTATGAAAACACTTGTAAATAATAACCAAAGACTCGAGCTGGCAGGGGTTGCAAGTGGAATATTGGGGCTAAGTTATATTTCAAGACATTGTAATGGAATAACAAGTATCTGATATCAAAGTTTTAAACGTCTTCCCTAATATTGTCCTCAACACTAGGAGAACCCAATCAAGTATTGATAGAGATGGTAACGGGGAATTTTCTTTATATCATTACCAGCAAAATACCCATGCATGCTTATTTGAATATATGCCATATCTAAGTACAGAGAATGTACCTGGAAACCACTGTTTTGCAATCTTGATTGGCTAGTGAATTTCGAGCCACGGCAAGATGTTGAATTTTAATTAATTATGAACGAATTATTTATATATGTTGAATGATATTCTACCATTTTTGAAGAGAACCGTTCGAGATGAACCATTCGAGCTAGCTTGAGATGCTTGAAATTCGTTAAGATTGTGAACCCTCCTATAACCTAAAACTTGTAGTTTTATGATAACTTGAGCACAAAATCGGTAGTTTTTCAATAGATAAAACATATATAAATCTACAGTTTGTGATAATTTAGTAGTAAAAAAATATATGCAAGTCTTATGGTAAAATTGACTAAAATAAAAGTAAAATGGGAGGGGAAGTATTCCATTCCGTATGGTTGAAGAGCGAGTATAGGGCTATAGGAGGGGGGGACGTCCACCGCACCGTCTTAAGCCCCAAAATCCCCAATCCCTCGCCCCCTTGGACCTCGATCCATCCTCCTCCTCTCCGGCGAGCAAATCCGATCCGCCGCAGATCGAGTCGAGCTCCGATCGATCGATGCGCCCGCCGCCGGTTGCCTCCTAGGCACGGCTGCGAGCCACCCCCTCCCCCCGCCCGTCACCGCTTGTATGGAAACGCGCAGCCGCAAGCGCGCCGCCGCCGCAGCCGCAGCAGCAGCCGCCTCCTCCTCCTCCTCAGCCTCTGCTCCCAAGCGCACCCGCCGCGCCGCCTCCTCCTCCTCATCCGTCGCTGCCGCTCCCCCTCCACCGACTGCGCCTGCGCCTGCGATGGACCCCTCCCCTTCCTCCCGCCGCCGGGCTCGCGCCTCCGCCTCCGACAAGGGCAAGGACCCCGACCCCTCCTCCGACCCCTCCCCGCCCTCCGCCCCCGACGACGACGACGCCGTCGCCCCCTTCCCGCACTCCTTCACCTCCGCCAGCACAGCCCTCCAGGGCCTCCTCCGCAGGCTCGGCGCAGGCCTCGACGACCTTCTCCCCTCCTCCGCCGCCGCCGCCTCCTCCTCCTCCACCTCCGCCCAGCTCAAGCGGATCCTCTCCGGCCTCCAGTCTGATGGCGACGAGTCGCGCCAGCTCCAGTCCCTCATGCAGCTCTGCGAGATGCTCTCCATCGGCACCGAAGAGTCGCTCGCTGCCTTCCCCGTCGATGCCTTTGTGCCCATCCTCGTTGGCCTTCTCGGCCCCGGGGAGGATGGTGCAGGCGGCGCCAGCCCCGATGTCATGCTCCTGGCCGCCCGTGCCCTCGCCAATCTCGTCGACGTCCTGCCCTCCTCTTGCTCAGCCGTCGTGCACTATGGGGCTATACCCTGTTTCTGTGCTCGCCTCCTCACCATCGAGTACATGGACCTCGCCGAGCAGGTATAACCCTAACTCACTCCCCCCATTTGCCTCTTGTTCACCTCATCATTTTTATACTCTCATCTCATCGTTCATAGGCCCAGTTATTGCTTTAATGCTTTTGTGCTACCATCGATTCATCTACTCATGTGCTTATAAGTACACCACTGAATAAATATCATTGTTCATATGACTAGTTGAATATTTAGCTGAATACTCTCGTCTTGCTCTGCTGTTGTTAGCCCACCATGACGACGACATAGTAGCCATCATCCTCGATAGGTCCAGTTATGGCTATACACTCTAGTACCATTGATGCATCTACTCTACTCATGTGATTATGAGGTCGTCTCGCCATATTCGATACAGAACTGAATAACTACACCACTGATGAATAAATAGAATTGTTCATATGATTAGTTTAAAGTGCATAGCCATAAGCTGTGGTGTCATCAATGATGAATCTAACCATTTGCGGTCATGAGGTCGGCTAGCTAGATTTACTCGGAACATCTCTTCTTTGCCCCTTCAAGCATGTGTTTACCGAGATGCTAACGTCCACGTCTTGATGTTCTTAGTCGCTACAAGCCCTCAAGAAGATCTCTCAGGAGCATCCAACTGCCTGTTTGCGAGCTGGTGCGCTAATGGCTGTCCTGTCATATCTTGACTTTTTCTCAACTGGTGTTCAGGTATGCTATTAATTCACCACTCTGGATATCTCAAACCCACTTCAATTTTCCCCTGGTTCTGTGTGCTCTATTAACTTACTACCTGTTTCCTCTTGGACATGCTTCTAGAGAGTAGCGTTGTCTACTGCTGCTAATATATGCAGGAAGCTGCCATCTGATGCGTCCGAGTTTGTCATGGAAGCTGTTCCGTTGCTCACGAATCTCTTGAACCACCATGATTCTAAGGTGTTTTTCATTTCCAAACATCGCATCGATGATCCGGCTTCACCTTTATAACATGCGGTTTTAACTTTCTGTTTATGCTCATTCCAGGTGCTCGAACATGCTTCTGTTTGTTTGACACGCGTTGCAGAGGCTTTTGCTTCTTATCCAGAGAAATTGGATGATTTGTGCAATCATGGGTTGGTTTCTCAGGCTGCTAGCCTGGTATCAATCAGCAACTCCGCAGGCCAGGCCTCGTTGAGTACATCAACATATACGGTACACAAATATGTGCTGTTATTCTTTTGAGTTGTTTCCTATCTTTTCTGTACTCTTGCTAAGGATAGACTAACTTTTTTCAGGGATTAATTCGTCTTCTCTCAACATGTGCGAGTGGGTCGCTTTTAGCAGCCAAAACACTTCTTCTTCTTGGAATCAGTGGTACTCTTAAAGATATTCTTTCAGGTTCTGGTTTGGTTGCTGGAGCATCAGTCTCCCCAGCTTTGTCAAGGCCTGCTGAACAGGTGATTGCCTGTGTCGCTGAATTTACTTAATCTGAAGCTTTATGGCATTTTTATCATCTTTCTCAGATGAAGTGACATGCGGGTAGCTGAGACGGTTCATATGTATTTCTGAAACTTGCTTAGCAGACCATGTTTTCTAAACTTGTGTCTTCTGCCCCTATCTCCATAGCTTACCGCAACTTCCTAAAAGTTAAGGCTATGCGCCTATTCCACATGTATAATTTTCCATACCAGTGGGCAGTTTCCTAGTGTAATATTCTCAAGGATTGAAGGTAAGACTGTTATGTAGTAAACAAAAACTAGTCCGTTGACATTTTATTGAACCACGCAGAAAGGGAACATGCTATCGGTGGATCTCTGTTCATGTTCAGCGCCACTGTTCCAAATGCTGTACAACAGTCCTAGAGATACTATTCTTGAATAATGCATCCTGCATTAAGTTCTTTGGGATAGTGTTTTAAGGAGGCATGAAGGAGCACAATATTCAGTATCTAATTTGAAGTGTGATTGATCCAAAGCTACCAACGCTTACCAGTAGTAACTAGTTGCTGAGTTACATTTTTTTTTTTGGTCTTATTTCTTATAATCATACATATAATTTGTGTGTGTGTGTCAATAAACATATTTGCTGAGATTCAAAATATCTGACATTTGTGAGCATAGTTAATGCATGATGTTGTCAGCAGCTGCTGCTTGTTATCTCACTTACCCACCCTTATGTTGATTGTTGGGACCTATGTTTGATTGGGGGGGGGGGGGTGATACATGCTTGTTATTTTCTTTATGTGAGTGATATTTATAAATTTACTCTTAACTCTGCAGATGTTTGAGATAGTGAGCCTTGCTGATGATTTGCTTCCACATTTGCCTTCGGGAATCATTTCTTTACCAGCATACTACCATGTGCTTGTTAAAGGCTCTTCTGCAAAGAAATCTGCTTCCACCAAACAAGATGGGACAAGTTCAACAGAAAATGAAAGGTCAGGGCATGAGAGACTATTACGTGAGCACCCTGAGCTTCTAAAGCAGTTTGGTATGGACTTATTACCCATAATGACTCAGGTTTGTGTGCAGTTCCTCTTTCTTGTCGGTGAACATAACTACTGCCTCCTCCCAAAATACAGCAACTTCTGTCCAGGTGCATAGCCAGAAGTTGCTATATTTTGGGGGCAGAGGGAGTACTACTATTGGGAATATGTCAGGGTTGCTGTACTTATGGCACCTGTTCTTGGACAGGTGTATGGCTCAAGTGTAAATGCACCAATACGCCACAAATGCTTATCAATTATCGGAAAACTAATGTACTACAGCTCTGCTGAAATGATCCAGTCCCTCCTTGGCACAACAAACATATCCAGGTACTAATACAAGATTCTGCTTCAGTCTTATTCTTTTCTTGTATTTATGTTGGAAGCTTTATTGATAAGCATATTTATGTTGGAAGAATAAGACTGCTGAAAACTAATGCTTATCAATCATTGGAAAACTAATGTACTACAGCTCTGCTGAAATGATCCAGTCCCTCCTTGGCACAACTTAATGATTAGCTGGCATATGTATATTGGAAGTTTTTATTTCTTGTATTGTGCCAGTAGACACACCTTCATTTCTTATCCTTGCTAAGCTACATAATTTCCATTTGCAGCTTCCTAGCAGGCATTCTTGCGTGGAAAGATCCACAAGTGTTGATTCCTGCTCTTCAAATAGCAGAAATTATGATGGAAAAACTTCCTGAGACATTCTCTAAGTTGTTTGTGAGGGAAGGTGTTGTTCATGCTGTGGAGTCACTTATATGTCCAGAATCCTCTGAGATGGTGCCTTCCCAGGTATTGCCACATGATAAAGACAATGACTCTGTGATGCCCTCGCGTTCTAGACGCCAGCGACGGCGTGGTGGTGCTGCACCAACAGAAAACAGCTCATTAGATGAATCAAACACTTCCAATCCTGGGATTGCCAGCTCAACACCATGCTCTACAGAAGTTCAAAACACCAGTCTTCGATTTGCAGTTAGTGATCGTGCAAAGTTGTTCAAAGATAAATACTTCCCTTCTGACCATGAATCAAGAGATCTTGGAGTTACTGACGATCTTCTTAAACTGAGAACACTCTGTGCAAAGTTAAATACTGCAAGTGAGAACGTCGTGACAAAAGCCAAAGGGAAATCAAAAGCCTTAAGTGTCACTCATTTTGACATCTCACATGATGTGGAGGCACAATTTGAGCTGATAATAACTCAAATACTTACTGAGCTTAGCAAAACTAATGGCGTATCAACATTTGAGTTCATTAGAAGTGGAGTTGTTGCAGCATTGCTAGACTATTTGTCCTGTGGGACATTTGGAAAGGAGAGGGTATCTGAGGCAAACCTGCCAAAGCTTCGTCAGCAGGCGCTTAGGCGATACAAGTCTTTTATATCTTTTGCCCTTTCTATTGACCACGAAAGGAACGAGACTCCTATGGCTTTTTTGGTCCAAAAACTGCAAAGTGCTTTGTGTTCATTGGAGCGCTTCCCTGTTGTGCTCAGCCAGTCCAGCAGAATAGGTATTGGAGGCTCCCGTTTGACTTCAGGCCTGAGTGCTCTAGCTCAGCCCTTCAAGTTGCGCCTGTGTCGAGCTCAGGGTGAAAAATCGCTTCGGGATTATTCGTCAAATATTGTGCTTATTGATCCCTTTGCGAGTCTAGCAGCTGTTGAAGAATTTCTTTGGCCCAGAGTTCAGCGTAGCGAGGCTGCTTCAAAGCCTACAGTTCCATCAGGAAATAATTCTGAATCTGGCACACCTGGCAACACAGCTGGTGCATCATCCACAGCTGCACCAGCTCCTTCTGGCAGGCGTCCAACAACAAGATCAAAATCATCTGCTGCAAGTAGTGGTGCATCTAAGAAGGATTCTCAGGAGGAAAGCACAAACACTGCCAAGGGAAAGGGGAAGGCTGTTGCAAAACCAAACTCAGAAGAACCAAAAGGACCTAATACACGGAATTCTACTCGCAGAAAAGCTGCTTCAGAGAAAGATTTGGAAATGAAGCGAGCACATGGTGACAGCAGCTCTGAGGTATTTTTTCATTTGCATTCTGAATGAAAATGAAAAATTCTAAAAGAAATTACGGATGCAGTTGTGAGATTAATTTACCTCTGTAAAAGATTAATTTACCTCATGTTGGTTTCGTAGCAACCCTAAGTGGTTTTCCACCTAGCTATCAGTTTGCGCTAGATGTGGCCATTTGATTTATAGAGTTAGCAAATCATAACCATTTTGTATCTGATACCCATGTTCAACATAGAGTTCAGTCTCCGATAGTCATTCCCAACAGAGTTGTATATGAAACAAGGTATATTATATTTTACTGATGAGGAAAATTATTGTTAAAAAAGATGACTTGAAGTCCCAATACATTTTTATATGAGAAACTAGCTGTGTAATATGCATATACTATCAGCTAATTATTGGATATGACTTGCGTGGACTGGGAGCATTGTAAGTAATAAATTTATGTTCTTGTGCATGCAGGATGAGGAGCTTGACACATCTCCTATTGAAATTGATGACGCTTTAATGATTGATGATGATGACATGTCAGAGGATGAAGAAGATGATCATGAGGTAATGTTTTCCACTAATTTTACTGTCCTTCTAATTTTGTATTGTTGCTGCAACCTGCATTAGTTTGTAGGTTTATATATAAGTTCGTTCACATGGCATTTTAGAGCTAGCTTGACCTTATTTAAGCTTCGACATACATCAACGGTAAGCATTCGTTTGGTCTAACCAGCTATCTAGCCTTTTCGGCTCGATATTCAAATATAAGCTTTTCTTCCACAGAGAATATGTATTATAAATGCAGTGGGGTGCACTTATGCTAGGGCTCACAAGGGTATTTTATGCAAACAACATATTGTGCTTGTTGATATATAAGCTATAAGCAAACTTGATAGGCCTGCCTGTAAGATCAGCATATTATATCATATGCCAATAAAGCTATTAGTTTTTCATTGTTACAGATATTATTTGCTGTGGTCTCTAAATAAATGACTGTACTATTTATCAGGTTCTCCAAGATGGATCTCTTCCTATTTGTGTTCAAGATGGGGTGCATGATGTGAAATTGGGTGATACTGATGACTCTAACATTGGTTCAGCAAGTGATAGCCAAGTGCAGCCCTCATCTGGTTCCAGCACTAGGAACATCATGAGCAGGGGAGTAGATCCAAATACCTTTGGTTCACGAGGTGCGATGTCATTTGTTGCTGCGACAATGGCTGGGCTGGCTTCTGTTGGTGGTCGGGGTGTTAGAGGTAGTCGCGATCGACGTGGCCTGTCACTTGGAGGTAGCATGAATGAGCACAATAAACTGATATTTACGGCTGGTGGGAAGCAGCTCAGCAAACATCTGACTGTGTATCAAGCTCTCCAACGTCAACTGATGTTTGATGAGGATGATGATGAGAAGTTCAATGGATCTGATTTGTCAAATGATGGAAATCGATTTTGGGGTGATGTGTTCACGATAACATACCAGAAGGCCGATAGCCAAGCTGAGAAGGTATCCCAAGGTGGTTCCACCTCGTTGAACTCAAAATCAGATCCTTCAAGATCTATATCTGAATTGAAAGGGGTTTCTCTCCTTGATAGCATCTTACAGGCAGAACTCCCATGTGATCTAGAGAGAACAAACTCAACTTACAACATTTTAGCACTATTACGTGTATTAGAGGGGCTCAATCAGTTGTCCCCTCGTTTAAGAGTACATGCTGCTTCTGATGATTTTGCTGAGGGAAAAATCACCACACTGGATGAGCTATATAGAACTGGAGCCAAGGTACCTTCAGAAGAGTTTGTCAATAGTAAGTTGACACCAAAGCTTGCTCGGCAAATGCAGGATGTTCTTGCCCTCTGTAGTGGCAGTTTACCTTCTTGGTGTTACCAGATGACCAAAGCCTGCCCTTTCTTGTTTCCCTTTGAAACAAGGAGGCAGTACTTTTACTCCACAGCATTTGGGTTGTCCCGTGCTTTGAATCGACTTCAGCAACAACAGGGTGACAACCAAAATGCTGGTGGTGAAAGGGAGGTCCGATTTGGAAGGCTACAACGTCAGAAGGTCCGTGTTTCCCGTAACCGTATTCTGGATTCTGCTGCTAAAGTTATGGAGATGTTCTCCAGTCAGAGAGCTGTTCTTGAGGTAGAATACTTTGGTGAAGTTGGAACAGGGCTTGGGCCCACTTTGGAGTTCTATACTCTCTTAAGCCATGAACTCCAGGGTGCTCGCCTTGGATTATGGAGATCTAGTTCTCCATCTGATTCGGGAATGCAAATTGATAGGAGTGTAAGTCCTGATGATGACTTGGCAGCCAAAGAACTCAACTCAGATTTACCTGACAATGCAAGCCACTTGATACAAGCTCCCTTTGGATTGTTTCCTCGGCCTTGGCCACCTACCCTTGATGCTTCAGAAGGCAGTAGATTTTTTAAGGTCATCGAACATTTCCGCTTGGTTGGGCGAGTGATGGCAAAAGTTTTGCAAGATGGAAGACTTTTAGATTTACCTCTATCAACAGCACTTTATAAGCTTATACTTGGACAAGTAAGTGCATAGATATACTCTTACTGGATTAATTTCAGTTTTTCCTTGTGTTACATTTGTTTTATTGAAGTTAGTCTGAACAAATGAACTGTATGTGCCAGGAGCTGGACTTATTTGACATAATCTCATTTGATGCTGAATTCGGAAAGACAATGCAAGAACTGCAAGTTCTTGTTGAACGGAAGAGGTTCCTTGAATCCACTTATGGCATGAATCAGTTAGAAGTTGCGGACTTGCGTTTCCGTGGCGCTCCTATCGAAGATTTGTGTTTAGATTTTACTCTTCCAGGTTATCCTGATTATATTCTTAAAGAAGGCGAGGAAAACACAATTGTAAGTGATGAAACCCATCTTAGTTTTGTGTTGTCCCAGTGATTTGTCTGCATCTGTTCCTTTTTGTGGTTATAAATATAGTATTACTATGCTTTGCAGGTAAATATTTACAACTTGGAAGAGTATGTTACTTTGGTAGTGGATGCTACAGTTAAATCAGGGATAATGAGGCAAGTCGAAGCATTTAGATCAGGATTTAACCAGGTGCAACTTCATTCTCTCTCTTCTTTTAATCATTTTATCAGCTATTTTTTTGTTTTACTGTAATTGTTCATGTTTACCTTTCTGCTTTAGGTCTTTGACATCTCATCCCTGAAAATATTTTCACCTGAGGAGCTTGACTATCTAATATGTGGTCGCCGAGAAATTTGGGAGGTAATGCTCGCTCTCACACACACATGCACACACACATTTTAGTTTGTTACATTTCACTGAATAAACCTGTGCTGCAGCCTGATTCATTGGTGGATAATATAAAATTCGATCATGGGTATACTGCTAAAAGTCCTGCAATTGTAAATGTAAGTGCGCCGTATGCATTTCAATATCTGTATCTGGCCTTCTGTAGGTTTAGTTATTTAATTGCTCTACACGTTTGTAGCTACTCGAGATCATGGCTGAATTCACCCCAGAGCAACAGCATGCATTCTGCCAGTTTGTAACTGGTGCTCCTCGGCTTCCGCCTGGTGGTTTAGCTGCCCTTAATCCCAAGCTTACTATAGTTAGGAAGGTAACATTCTCGGTATATCTTAGCATATAACATATGAATATTGTCGTTTTATTTTGGGTGATATAACTTGCGTTGCTTTTGATCATTAGCACCCCTCAAGTGCGGTGAATACTTCAAATATCGCTGGAGTTACAGAGTCTGCAGATGATGATCTGCCAAGTGTTATGACATGTGCTAATTATCTTAAATTGCCTCCATACTCCACAAAAGTACGGTTTCTTTCTCTGGTACATGGTGATTTTTTTGTTTTTCTCTGGTACATGTGCTAATTATCTTAACTGGCTTATGCTTGCGCTTTTTGCAGGAAGTGATGCGCAAGAAATTGCTTTATGCGATCCTAGAAGGCCGTGGATCATTTGATCTATCATGAGTTGATGATAACTAACATACAGGGCTCACCATTGAATGCCCTATCAATTTTATCCAGAATTAGTTTCTTTGTTGCCCGTGTGACATAATAGGTTGAGGCTACCAGCCGCTGTGGACAAAGCTTGAATTGAAGGACAGGGTCTCCCTTCAGACACAGGTGCTGAACTGGAGTATTTCTCATGTTAAATACTCCTAGATATATAATAAGGTGTATTATAAATAGATAATGTAGTATTGGTTTTTTGCAGTGAAATCAAGTTCCATATATGTGGCGTGGGCAGCCTCGCGAGCACCGAGAAGAAGAGGAGCTCTCTCCTTTGCCGTACATGTAAATAAAGAAAAAAAAGGGGGCAATAGTTTACATATTTGTCGAAAGAAGGATTGATTCGTTGGTGAAACCCTTTGCTGTGTATCTGGAATGTTATTACTTTGCTATTATTATGTTGTTAACCATCATGTGTACATGTGTGATCGATAATATCGTACTGTTTTGGTACTAATAAATGTGTGGTGATGTAGTACTAGTAGACGGTGTTGTTTTGCCCTGAGCGAAAAGCAACGCAATCATCAGTTAGCCGAGCCAAAATTTACTTTGCAAGTACTACCTCCCCAGTTACATGGACAAAGAGGTAGTAGTATGGGAAATGTTCAAATCAATTTCGACTCTATTTGATGTTCTCTCTCTAAAAAAAAAGAGAGAAAAGTTAAAAAGCAAGTCGTGTTCGTGGGTAGAGAAGCAAAGGCAGGAAGGCCCAACCCAATCCAAGCCCACCATACATCCTTTAGGGGAAGCCGAAGAAGCCGCCGTCGTCCCCGACTTCCTTCATCATCGTCCATCTAGGGTTTCCTCCTCCTCCTTCACAGCAGAGCGCAGATCAGGACCATGGCGGCGGCGGAGGGTGAAAAGAAGATGATAACGCTGAAGAGCTCGGATGGAGAGGAATTCGAGGTGGAGGAGGCGGTGGCCATGAAGTCGCAGACCATCCGGCACATGATCGAGGATGACTGCGCCGACAGCGGGATCCCCCTCCCCAACGTGAACTCGAAGATCCTCTCCAAGGTAATCGAGTACTGCAACAAGCACGTCCACGCCTCCACCTCCGCCGACGACGCCACCTCCACCGCCAACAACTCCACCTCCGCCGACGACCTCAAGAACTGGGACGCCGACTTCGTCAAGGTCGACCAGGCCACCCTCTTCGACCTCATCCTGGTATCTCCACTCTCCGATCCTTGATTTCTGCACCCCATCCCTCCAGATCTATCTAGATTGCTCTCTTCTCCCTTCCCCTACCCCACCCTAGCTCATGGCTTTACCAAAATATAGTAATGTTTCTATATTGGTCTTAAATAGGTAGATTTATGCCTGTGGGAATCTGGTCTGTGTAATTAGCTTGTGCATGTTGTCAGGACAGCTCATCTGATGATGATTTTATCTCCCAAATCAAACCCATTATGCACAACTGTAGGGGCTGCCATGCTTTTTATTTCCATTTATATGAAGTGGTGCTCTTCTTTTGTTGTGCTTGGGGAGAATGTTATTACTCTTCTCTCAGTAACACTGTTGTAATAATCGGTTTGTATCAATTGATACTGTCTTGACTTTTAACATCCATAAATGCATGGGCTTGCTAAGCCTTAGTCTTTGTGCCTCAAATCTGTTGTATGCTTCCTTGTTTCCCCCCCCTAAAATGAACCTTCTAGGTTTTCCTAATGCATTATATGTTTGTGTTATTGTTGCACCATACTTGGCAGTACAATTCATGCTTGGACTTATATTTACTGTGCTAGCCTTTAAATTTATAATTATGGTACCCTTTTTAAACATGTGGATATATTGATGTTCATGTCATTTAGGCAATGTGGTTCAGTGATCCTTCTGTCATTAATTGTCTACTTGTCTGTTGTGGCAGCTTAGTGCTTTTTTAGAAACCAACATTAACTGTGACTAATAATGTCAGATGATAACATTATTGCCTAGCATGAGCGGATTTATTGCTTCCAAAATTAGCAATGCATCTTGAATGAGCAAAATGGTTCCATACTAGTTACTTTCCTCTTACCTCCTATTTTCTTGTATTTTCTCTAGGGATAGGGCACAAATATCCATGTTTATTTGGAGAATTTGCTGCTCTTTAAAAGGACAATAGATGTTTCATATTTAACTACCAAGTCCCTTGACATGTTACTGGCTTCCTGTATTAGTATGTATCAATGGATTTGCCACATATATACATAATAAATAGTGGAAAATATGTTGCCCTTGTAGAAGCAAAGAGCTGTTTGGTATGTAAATGTGAAGCATGTGTTGATAATAAATGTTTAGTTTAATTATTGTTAACCTAAGATATATAGGATGGTATCTGACTTATGAAGTACTTGCCTAACACACCGATGGATTGGTCCACCTGATTTGCTCTTTTGAAACATAATGTATGTGTGCCTGCCTTTGTTTTTCTGTTATAGTTTTAACTCAAGTGTGCGTAGATGTGTTGATTATTTTCTGTAGAAAGAAAGAAAGGAAGAAATTGATTGTCCACTCTTGCAGGCTGCAAACTATCTCAACATCAAGGGATTGCTGGATCTGACTTGCCAGACTGTTGCTGACATGATCAAGGGCAAGACTCCAGAGGAAATCCGCAAGACCTTCAACATCAAGAACGACTTCACCCCTGAGGAGGAAGAGGAGATCCGCAGGGAGAACCAGTGGGCGTTTGAGTAGAGATGCATCAGCTGCTACATGTGGTCGGTCGTAATGGTTGTAATTATTTTGGAGTGAGAATGAATGTGGGTGGTTAGTGAAGGAAGGATGAAATTAGCTGGTTTATGAACTATGGGTGTGGAAGGGAAAACAAAAACTGAAGTGGTCTAAGGATGTTATGTGCGCCTGCCTTGACTGCAGTGGATGATTTATTATTATAAAGTCATCTGATTGTCGTCCATTGTCACAGTATCTATCTATCTATCTAATCTGTGCGTGCTGTGCCGCAGTAGTGTGTGGCAGGTGGTGGCTCGTCTGAGCCAGAGAGTGCAGGCCAAGCCTGAAGGGAAGATGATAAGGCTGGGTGTGCGGTGTTGGTTGCCACACGTAGTATATTTGGGCCCCTTATCCATCCATGTTTTGTTTTGTTTGCGAATAAATTTTGGCGCCTCAGGTTTAGCCGATAAAGTTGGGGAGTAGTAGCGAGTGAGGGGGGAGCTAGAACAAGGCAAAGAAATGGCGAAGCCGATATCGATCGAGGTGTGGAATCCGAGCGGCAAGTACCGCGTTGTGAGCACCAAGTCCATGCCCGGCACCCGTTGGATCCGCCTCCTCGCCGACAATGACTGCCGCCTCGAGGTTCTCCTTTCCTTTCCTTGATATATAGCGCGCGATTACATTACACTAATTAACAGTCAATTCATTCAGATCTGCACGGAGACGAAGACCATTCTCTCCGTCGACGACATCCTCGCCCTCATCGGCGATCGCTGCGACGGTGTCATCGGCCAGGCATGCGAATTAATACTATTCTGATTGATTTGTTGATGATAGCCTAAATTAATTAAGAGTGCAAGTGCAGCTGACGGAGGAATGGGGAGAGGTGCTGTTCTCGGCGCTGAAGCGCGCCGGCGGGACAGCCTTCAGCAACATGGCGGTGGGGTACAACAACGTCGACGTCGAGGCCGCCAATAGGAACGGCATCGCCGTCGGCAACACGCCTGTCAGTTGCCTTCCTTCCTGTCGTCTCTTGCTTGCTCAAAGTTGAAACTAAACTAAGTACAGGGCGTTCTGACGGAGACGACGGCGGAGTTGGCCGCATCGCTGTCGCTGGCAGCGGCGAGGAGGATCGTGGAGGCAGATCAGTTCATGAGGGCTGGCCTCTACGACGGATGGCTCCCGCACCTGTCTCTACTTGATCACTCTTATTACATCTCCTCTTCTCTACTTTAATTTACTACCACCACTAGACTATATGACATATATGCATGCAGGTTCGTGGGGAACTTGCTCAAGGGTCAGACTGTGGGAGTCATCGGAGCTGGTCGAATTGGCTCAGCTTACGCAAGAATGATGGTTGCTCAATTTCGCAATCGCACCACACTCCTACTCCTATCTTATATATATATATCATGTCGTCTAACCTCCTCTCGTTGCTGCCTGCATGTAATATTTTACCACAGATCGAGGGCTTCAAGATGAACTTGATCTACTACGACCTGTATCAGTCCACGCGCCTTGAGAAATTCGTCACAGGTATGCATCCAATTTTAGTCATATACTAGCTAGCTAGTTAATTTAATTTGTATCTGAATCTGATGGAGTAAAGATAGCTAGATAGATTAATTAATGAGTCTGCACATATATATAATATATATATATATGCAACGCGTGCAGCCTACGGGCAGTTCCTGAAAGCAAACGGAGAGCAGCCTGTGACATGGAAGAGAGCCGCCACCATGGAGGATGTCCTCAGGGAGGCCGACGTGGTCAGCCATCTCTTTCTTCTAATTATTAAGATGTTAATTAATTATGCAAATGCAGTGCAGTCGTAATTAAGCTGCTTGTCCTTAATTTCCTCTTCTTCTGTTCGATCTATATGGCAGATTAGTCTGCACCCTGTGTTGGACAAGACCACTTACCATCTGATAAACCCGGAAAGGCTGGCCATCATGAAGAAGGTGCTTTGCCTCTATTTCTTCTCAGCACTCCTCTTGGTACAATATAAACTCTGCAGTGCAGTGGCTAAATATAAATATATACAGGAAGCGGTTCTTGTGAATGCAAGTCGAGGACCGGTGATCGATGAGGTTGCGCTGGTGGAGCACCTAAAGGCCAACCCCATGTTCCGCGTCGGTCTTGATGTGTTTGAGGATGAGCCTTACATGAAGCCCGGCCTCGCTGACATGAAGAATGCCGTCGTCGTACCTCACATCGCATCTGCCTCCAAGGTCCTTGTTTTAATTTCTTTCGATCTGGGTCTATCCCATTATCCATTCCAATTCCATCCATCTTAGGTACTGACTAATATAATCCTCCGATTCTCCAGTGGACGCGCGAAGGAATGGCAACACTTGCTGCTCTCAACGTTCTTGTAAGTTTCCATATGCTTAATTAGCCTCACTCCGAATATTGATGATGAATGAGTGTGTCTGTGCATGTTTGTATTTGCACTAAATTAAACCTGCTGCTGCTGATACAATAATAATTAATGCAGGGCAAGATCAAGGGTTATCCGGTTTGGGGGAATCCGAATCTGGTGGAGCCATTTCTCAAGGAGGATGCAACGCCGCCAGCTGCTTGCCCCAGCATTGTTAATGCCAAACAACTCGGTCGGTGCATCTATCCTATATCCACCCGCCTCCTACCTTTAGTTAATTCCTACTAGCTAATTAGTTATCCATTCATTGCCTACTTAATATTAACTTTAACTATGCGATGCAGGCCTGCCATCGTCAAAGCTCTAAGAACTGGAAGCTCGCTCCATCATATCTATAGGTTCAAGATACTACTACAGAATACTATATACTTGCTGCTCTAGCAGAGCGAGCAACAAGCTGTCAGTCAGACTTTTGATCTCTACTTCCACATATACTACGTACTACTCCAGCTAGCTTCGTTCTTAGTATACCACTAGGCACTAGCTACTAGTACCGTACAACTGTAATTTTGGAGTCTTAAAACATGCGAGCTACATGTATGTTATTACACCCGTACTACTTCTGTATATCAATTACTGTTACGAAATGAAGATACCCGGGCTGTTTGGGAAACGTACGATTAATCATGAATGACAAAGATTTAAAGGGCCAGCCTGCAGAGAGGAATTAATTGATAGTAGTAACTAGCACATGCATATGCATCCTTGCTTATAAGGTTCTCAGGGAAATAATTAAGGGAAAACCTGGCTGAAGATCGAAGAGCGCAAGCAACATATTATAGTATAATCCAATTAAGTTGAAGCAAAAAGGGGCGCGTACAGGTGCGCGGCAGAGAGCGAGCATCATTCATTCAGGAGCGAGGAATTAATTAATTAAGGCGATCGACCACTACACACACGCTCTACCTATACTCCACTACTAACTAGTAATTAATGCATACATAGATACATATACATATATATATATATATATATTAAGCAGGAAGCATAGTAAAGAAAAAAGCTGTGAACAGTAATTCAGCACTAGAAATAGTAGTGAATAGTGTTTTAGCGTCTATCTCGGGAGGGAGGGATCGTAGAATTCCATTGTTGGTTTATAGTAGTAGTGGGAGTATTAGTCGAGGAGGAGTTTCCTGACGTATTTATCGTAGACGAAGTCGGTGAGGATGCTGTAAGCTTTCTCGGTGGGGTGGTAGCTGTCCCAGAAGAGGTAGTCGGAGACGGGGTGGCAGACGGAGGAGGTGACGGCGTTGCAGAGGACGGAGACCTCCAGGAGGCCAGTGCCGCAGCAACCCATGGTGGACTCGGTGAAGCCGTACGCCCGTGGACGCATCATCATGTCCATGAGGAAGCTGTAGATGTCCATGAACACAAGCTTGGTCTTGGTCCCAGGGTGCGTCTTCCTCGCCTGCATCTCCATCTCCTCCATCCTCCGCTTCATCCCGGCGTTGTACGCCACCGCGATCTCGTTGTGCCCCTCCGAGCACCGCCGCTCCATCCCCCCCGACATGGTCCTCTGCGACGGCACGCACCCGATCGGCGGCATCCCGATCATCGCCACCTTCCGAGCCCCGGCCTTCACCAGCTCGTCCACGAACGCCGCCGCGTGGTGCACCAGCAGCGCCGCGTACGACGCGTGGTCGTACCCCGGCCGAGCCCGCATCGTGAAGTAGGTGTTGGCCACGTCGTCGCTGCCGGCGCAGATGGCGAAGATGCCCCTGCTCATCATCTCTGCCACCCGCGCCTCCCCGCCGGCGCCGCGCACCCGCTCCTTGTACTGCTCGAACATCACCAGCTGGTCGGCCATGGAGATGACGGAGGCCAGGCGAGCCGTCAGCGGGTCGAAGCCGGTGCCCCCCGACGCGAAGCTCACGCCGGTCAGGAGGTCCTCAGTCGACAGCTCCGGTGACAGGTACGGCGGCAGAAGCTCCTTCAGCCCAAGCCGGGAAGCTGCACTTGCATATATAATTAGGAAATGCATATGCATGCAGGAAAACAAGGAAAGCAACGCAACGCACCGATGAAGTCGGTTGGGATGCGTCCGTTGCAGAATCTGCCGGTGGGTCTGTGGTTGTGGAAGTCATGGCCGTAGGGAGGGAAGTTGGCCTTGATGATGGTGTTGATGCCGTTGTTGTTGCCCGGGTCCACGATGGAGTCGCCAAACACGATCAGCGCCGGCGACGACGGCTGCTGCCTCGCCGTCGTCTTTGCTGCCTTGCCCGCCGACAATACCACCAGCTGGAGGAGGAGGAAAGCGGTGCCTGCTGCCATTGTGTATAGTATCTATCAGCTGCCTCTTGAAATTATGCTATATAGACGAAACGAAAGAATCTATCTACTACACATGCATGATGCACTGCAGTTAACACCGCCGCACAGGCGCCGCTCCGCTCCCTCCGTCGTCCGCGTGCAACATTTGCAATTTGCATCAACATACTACTAGCTACAGTACTAGATAGCGTTGGTAACCTACATACGTACTAGTACAACACATACTAGGATCGCTAGGAGATGGATTTTCTATCCTTATGTTTACTCGTTTCTTACCTATCATCTAAATAATTATCAAAATATTTTTTAAAAAAATAATATGTGATATATTACTCTACAACGACTTCAAATATAATAATTATATAAATGTATGTTAACTAGTTTTAATAACTTTGTTCTTTTAATTATAACTTGTAAAGGTTTAATTTGATTTTATATATTCGTGAAGTGGTATATTTTTTATTAATATATCTTACTATATTAAAAAAATATTAATAACCATTTAAGATATTTAAGAAACGAGAGTATATCTAGAAAATGATGAAAACACTTTTCCGATCAGTAAATCCACTCCACTACCAGACCAGCTAGGTCTAGGAAATATGGATGCCCACCATTCGTTGGCACCGCAACATTACGTTCTGACGTTTTTAGTGTTGGAACCCACGAATGCTAATTGTTGACTTTTGGGTTTAGCATGTGTAACGTTGGACTGGTCTGTCCTATACATACATGCCATTAAAAATAGTGTAAAAAGAAAAGGAGCAATACGAGCGAATCGAACACTATGAGATTGGCTCAAATTTGACGGGGACAGGAAGCTTATGATTATCAATATATAGCACAAGACAATATTTAATGTGGACAAAACAGATAATATAACAATCTATCAGATTATATTTAAAACGTCAAAAACTTTAAACCTGAGGGAGAACTATCTACTCACAGAAGATCATAAATTGCTACTACGATTAACCAGCTTAGTAGATACTGGTACTCCTAGCATATGTTTGGTTTGGGATAAGTGGGACGGCTAAGATCTATCCAATTTTTTTGGATGGGAATATGGTATATGATGGTTCTAGATTTTTTGTTTGGTAGAAGGGATTGAGGTGAGATGGGATGGACAACGCTTTGCACTAACTATTAGTGTCGTCTGGCTCCCAGCGGCGTGCTCAGCTTAGCATTCGGTGGCTAGGGTGTAGCGATCGACGAGCGTGGGGACGGAGGAGCTCGTCGGCGCGAGCGGCACACAAGTGAAAGAGCGGCATCTAGAGGCGGGGGAGTCGACGACGTTCGCGGAGGTGGCGGCGGGTCACGAAGGTGGCGCCCAGTCGTGGAGGAGAGACGGCGGCAGGTCGTGGAGAAGCGCCGGCGGTCATGGAGGAGATGTGGTGGCGAGTCATGGAGGAGCACCGGCGGTTGCGTAGGAGAGGCGGCGGCGGGTCACGGAGGAGAGGCGACGGTGGGCCGCGGAGAAGCGTCGGCGATCACGGAGGAGAGGTGGCGGCGGGTCGTGGAGAAGCACCGGTGGTCGTGGAGGAGAGGCGGCGGTGGGTTGCGGAGGAGCGTGGGCTGCTCGCGGAGGAGAGGTGGCGGCAGGTCACGGAGAAGCGTCGACGGTCGTAGAGGAGAGGCGGCGACGGGTCGTGGTCGGAGGAACGCTGGCAGTCGCGGAGGTGGTGGTGGTGTGGACGAGCGCCAGCAGATGTAGAGGCGAGCTGACGCCGTGTGCTCCGTGTAGGTGGGATGAACTTGTCCGACTGATTTTGCCAGATGGCTTGGTCCCGGATCTGAGAGGAATATTCCTCTCCAGGGACCAACCCCATCCACTCATCCCTAAACCAAACAATGCTAAAAATGGGTTCGCCCCAACCCATCCTATCCCATCCTTTGCAACCAAACGCATCCCTAGTAGATAGATTCGATAACAGATAGTAGCAGATATAGAATGAATTCTGATCCCTCGAGAGGATGTCACGTCGTGTATTTTTCTTCCAAATCCAATATAAATAGTTGTTCAAAGTTCTGAAAAAGTGATAATGTAAAGTATAGTGATATCGATCGGTCAAAAAGAAATTTAAATTCAAACTACATATTGAGAAAAAAGAAGAAGATAAATTCATATGCGAACAATTAATACGCTGGATTTATCTCTGGTATATATCGATGTGTGGAACTAAGATTTTATAAATGGAGTGGTATACTAATATGGGCGTGTGTATATATGTCAGAGTGTTATCAAGATTTTTTTCCAAGTATTTGAAAAGTTTTTAAACACACGAGCAGACATCCTGGAGGGATAAAAATATATAGTTTCCCATTGTACATACTACATACCACTTGATCGATTCTTCAAATAAACAGCGCACATGGGCGAGTAAATGGCTGCCTGTCTGCCTTTGATCCAGTACCGCCTTCAATTCAATCCTCTGCGCTCCTCTTCTCCCATTGGCATTCAATTCATCTTCACTAGTGGGTGTGTGGGGGGAGCTAGTAACAGTACAATTTCTTTTTGACCAGGCCAGCAGCAGCTAAAGTGAACTGACTGTGAGCCATATGCCATAGATAGATCTGCCGTAGATTTGCAACCATATATGAGCATATACTCCTGTACTTGGTTAAAATTCCGTCGTCGATGCGTGACCAAACTCACCAAAAATGCTCTAATCTAATCTCAGTAACTTTCTTGTGTCAGACAGGCAGGGCAGGCAGCAAAAAATAAGCTAGTACTACTCCCTACTTTATCCGATTCTATAACTCTTAATGTTTTATATTACTATAATATTAAATTTTTACAACTTTTACTACAAATAACTTTAAAAATAGTTAAACTGTAGCAATATATATAAATTTATCTTACAAAATACGTACTAATGTATTTATTCATTATATATATGTTATAGTAAAAAAATATCTTAGAGACCACGTTATTATTTATGAATTATAGAACCGGATCGGAGGAGGGGAGAGAAGTAGATCAGTGGAGTAGAGTAGAAATCGATGGGTGGGTCACCAGCTGTTCATTCCAAGTACTACATAGTAATACGTACGTGTGTTAGTGGTAGTGGTTGGGTACCAGTAACAGGGCACTATATGTACGTACATACGACCGACTGCATATATAGAAGTGGGAGTAGTCTGCATTGACACACGTACACAGGAGAACCATCGACCACGGTACGTATATTGTTAATCTTCCGACCATAATATAATTAAGGTCGTTCCAGCTAGCTAGCTAGCCAGCCAGGGTATATATGCAATTATGCATCGATCAGATCGACTCCACAGGAGAGTCCAGAGCCATTGGACGATATATATCGATGGACCTGACCTGCATGCTGCAGCTGCGCATGCATGTGTTGCATCTATCTACATCTGCAGGCATCAGGCATCACATAAATTGATCATAAATTCCATGCATGGTGCACCCTGCCCCAGTTTCTGTATGACTACTGTACTATACTACACATTAGTATTATTAACCTAACCCCGAGTGGAGCTAATAAAAGGAAAAGAAGACTAACTTAATAAGAAAATTAAGCTGTTGAAAGTTGTCATTATATTACGTACTACTGTGAAATGTTAATATTGTTCGATTGACAATCTTAAGATCCTCCAGCGTCGCACCTCCTCCGCCTCCCCGCCAAGGATGGTGGTGGTGAGATTTCTCCCATCTCCCACCTCACGCTTGGACGATCAAGGGAGCTGTTCGGAGTGGCAGGCTGATGGCTGGCGGCGGGGTTGAGTGGTGGTGGCGGCGGCGACGGCGGAGTCACTGCCTAGATCTAAATCTGCACCGTTCCGATCGGATCTGGTGGGGTGGCGGCTGGTGACAGGGTTTGTGGGGTGGTGGTGGCGGCTAAGGGAGCGTGTCGGGACGCGAGGTCGACTGGAGCAGCCGCGACGTCAAGGCCGGTGCACGGGAGGAGGAGGTGCAAATGCGACAGCGCAGCGTGTCGATGACGGTGGCAGCCGGAGGTGGAGGCGGGGAAGAAGGAGACCGATGGTTGTGTGCGGGCACGGAGTCGGCGGCTGGATGCGGGCAGCGGCGATGGCTGCGACTGGCTAGCGTGGCCGACGGAGGAGCAGGCATGACAGCGGCTGGGCGACTCGACCTGCGTGAGGAGGTGCGGCCGGAGGCCGGCACAGCGCGAGGAGCCGACGAAGGTTTGACGGTGGTGGAGTATCAGTGCATCAGTTGTGGACTCACGGTGGGCGGCGGGTGAAAATCTAACCCGGCCTTGGCCATACTGGCAACGACAGTGCTTTCGAGCGTCTCTTTCCCTCTTAAGGGCGTTGTCGTATCGTCCCATCTCCTCCCGTGGGAATATCTTGTGAAAATCCAATCTCGGCTCTCTTTGATATCTTGACGGATGGCGGCGGCAGTTTCGAAATTTAAGGCCAAACTCAACTTCGTTTAAGAATTAAAAAAAGATAAATTTCGTGTGAACATGATACTATTCACCTGAATTCTATCTTTTTTCTTCCAAACGAAGTTAAGTTTGGAATTCAGATTCCGTGAGTATGCATATTTTAAAATGAAAGCAGTAGTACATTTAGGGGGTGTTTGGATCAGGAACTAAGTTTTAGTCCCTGTCACATCGAATGTTTAGGCGCTAATTAAGAGTATTAAATATAGAATAATAAATAAAAATAATTGCATAAATAAGAGCTAATTCGCGAGATAAATTTTTTAAACCTAATTAATCTATAATTAGCACATGTTTACTGTAGCATCGCAGAGGCTAATCATGGATTAATTAGACTCAATAGATTCATCTCGCAAATTAGTCTAGGATTATGAAATAGGTTTTATTTTTAATCTATATTTAATACTTTCAATTAGTGGAGAAACATTCGATGGAATGGATACCCCTTACTGTTGAGGGTACTAGCTGAATTGAATGGCCACACAGTAGTAGTGAAACGATTGATCCAGTAGTCCATGTAGCAACAGTATTGTAGAAGGTAGGAGGACTGACGGACTGTGGATGGATATACGGCCGGCATCATCCATTCATTCCTAGTTTGCTGTATCCATATACTATATGTTCCAAAATAAATTTATTTTTCACATATTCCAAATATATCATTACAAAATCATAAAGATTAAAATATCTCTACTATATCAAATCAATATAATTATTCTTCACTTTTATAAACACTAATGTAATGGTTACTTGAAAAATAAAATAAAAACTTATTTTAAGACAAATAAAAAAAAGATAAAAATGAATTCATTATACGATGAAGGGAGTACATGGACAATGCATATGCAATTTTGGTACTATTACTCCCAGCTAGCTGCACCTGCGCTGCCTTTAATCCGTCCCGTACCCCAGGTGCACCGTGCACTGCATTCTGACACACACTCAGGTGGTGTTGTTTCCGATTAAGATATAAATTATATTTCAATTTTAGTATGTTTTTTTAACTGCTAGTGTTTCATATGGAAATTTTGAATATAGAAATCAATGATAATTTTGAAATTATAAATAAATAAAATTTTCAAGTTTATAACAATTTAAAATTAATTAATAAAATATTAATGATAATTTTATTTTTTGTGTCCTAGCCTTTATCTTGATTAGAAAAGAACACCTCCACCTCCTGTAGCTTATTTATCCGTTTAATTGCTTCTTGCCTGAGCACAATTTACACAGCACCAAGCTGGTGCATGGGCCTCTTCACATTTTGGCCCGATCAATTGATGATTCGACTTACAACACACGTCACGTGTACATGCCTCCATCATAACAGCCACCATTCGTGTCACCGCCGGTATCGAGATCGAGGACCTGGCGCCACACCACCAATTAATTAAGCGTGAGAAGCTCTCGCTTCTACCGACCGACCGTGACTGAGAACAATGCAACATCTAGGCTTTGTTTTGTCGCCATGACCAACCGCCAAACTCGCTCTTCAGCTCTTTGTTCCGTACCGCCAGGCCCAAGTTGAAGGCTCATCTGGCTGAATGAATAATAGGCAACAATCACATATTTCTCCTAAATTACAAACCAAAACAATCATCTAACAACCATACTGTGGTTGCTTGGTACAACGAGGTTGCATCTCTCCATATATTTATTATATTACTCTTCTTCTTTTGATTGTTTGTTTTGGAACTGTAAGATACAGGAACAAATCTATATTACCTCATGAGTACTTCCCCGTTTCAAAATTTAAAGTGCATTTTGTTTTATTGGGATAAAACCACCATTTGATCTATTAAGATATCATTTATGCGATACGAAAGCATAATCATAAGTAATAATGCTATCACAAATATATAAATGCGCACGAAGTATCAAAAAAGATGATCCAAGGATCCGATCACTCATGACATTATTTTTCACTATTCGATCAACCTGACAAGTAAAAGGGCTATCCTAGTCTGAACAGGTGTGATTCTTCCAATCAAATGATAATAATACAAATGGACCCCAAAAGCTACTTAACAAATACTGGAGTACCTCTCAAGCTTGCAGTTGGTTTTCTCACCGTGCCACCGCCACGTAGATATGCTCAAGCTGAATGAATAATAATAGGCAACGATCAACAAAAACTGAAACATGTTGATCCTTACATTTCGAGGCTTATTGTGCCAATGCCAAATATGACAAACTTTGATGTAGAACTGCTGTTTATAGGCTTATCTGCTGCTAGTTTCATGAGCTTTTATCACCAGATTCCCTTCTAGGAGAACTAAAGATTCCATATCTTTTAGGTACATCAGGATTAGCAGCCCTACTAGCACCATTTGTCTTCCCCAACTCAGACGTGACAGGTTTTCTGGTACTGAAAACTCCAAAACTCTTGGTCGTCGGAGTAGGATAGCCTGCACCATTACCGGCTGATTCAGCAGGATGATTCATTTGCTGAAATTGGCCTTGTTTGTTATTCAAAGGAATATGCCCTCCCCTTTCATTTCTTCTTGCTTCTTGTGGTAATCTACCATCGTTGAACCTTGGTGATTGTCGGTTGTTCTGCTGCAGAGGTCTTTGGTAGTCATTGACTGGATAGCGAACTTCATTTTCGTTCCTTCTATGACCTTGTGGGGAGCTATCTTGGCTCAAACCCTGGTTATCTCCTCTTATCTGCTGTCTTCGAATGGCGTATCTGTTGGTTTCTGCAGGCACCACATCTTCATTAGCTTTTTCTTGCTTTTTCATACCAGATTTTACATTCTTGGAACCAAACCCACCCTCTGAGGTTTGTGCTATCCGCTGACCAGAGCTAATTCCGTGTGCCCCAGCAGCAACATTTTGCATGTTTTCACGGTAGTTGCCCAGGTTGTTCGACCAACTCAACTCCCTTCTAGAGCCTCTATCATGTGAATCTTTCTGCATGGAAAATTCATTAGAGACGTAAGCGGGAGCGTTGTCCATTTGATCTGAGGCGGCCCCATTTCCGCAATCAGTTGTCTCGTCTCCACTATCGGCAGTAACAGTTGACAATTCAGAGGCATTCTTGCGGGCACCTTTGCCTACATCTTCTATGGCCTTGCTAGCTTTCTTTCCAGCTTTCTTTGTTGCAAACTTCACATGCCTAACAATAACGTATGCATGCTTTGAGTCCAAATGTGGGCCACTTTCCACTATGCAGACATCTTGTATCTGTTCAATTTATGACATAATATAAAAAGATCATTTTATGGACAGCTCCAAAAATGTAACCAGGACATCAAACAGTTGTCAAACAGAATTTGCTGACATTGGTTGAAAGCAACATGGAAAAAATGAGGAGCAGAGTACTCACAAGTCCTAACAACCTAGATAGTGGCCCTCCTAAATCCTCTTCTTCATTACCTGAGGGCATTGCCATGCACTGCCAAATAGGAACACATTTAAAAAAAATTAGAGTTTGTATTCAAGAACTTAAAACAAATAAATGCATATGGCATATGAACATTAACAAAAATTACAATAAAACACAGCTGAAATTAACAGATTCAGAACTGAAGTTCAAGTTAAAATTGGATATATGAATGTTGATGACAGTTGCACAGAATGCGCTAATATAGTAAATCAGGCAAAAATTAGACCAAAATCCTTCAGGTTCTCATTGCTTGAAATAGAGACCAAAGAACAAAAAAAATATTTCTTATAATTCTCCATGTTCAGTTCAATTCCAACTGCTAGGGTTCTTGATCAAACTAGAGTTACTAGACAAGAGACAGCAGGGCCTTTTCCCAAGAGGCAGAAAGTTCCTCCTGAATTTATAGTTCTTGTGCCTGTTACTGGTTTCTACAAGAAAAAGAGACCACACAGAAAATACTGTTACATGCAAACACAGTATCATCCAAATAGAAAAATAAATAAAATTTATATCGATTCCTAGAACCATTGCATAACATGAGTACATGACCATCACACCATCAATAACGGTTCGGTTAGGAATCTGATCTACACTCAACAAGGACATAAGTTCTACTCCAAAACAAATCGTGCATCTATTACTGAAACAGATAAAAGTCTGCAAACGACATAATTTCTACAGCTGCCTTCCACTCAACCTGGATGGTCTCCAATACAACTACCACCTGGTACTACCTCTTCACCCAAACAATTAATTTTTCATGTGAAATTTACAGCTTGTGCATTTTGCACCACCTACCACATTCCTGGTGGCAATATCTAAGCAAACATGACCAGTGGAGCAACTCTCTAGTACCAAAATTTAATAATGTGGCATGTTAGATGGAGAACAATGTACTTAAGAGTCGCTACTCTTCAGCAAAGCTCCCTCCTCATTTCCCATCATTTGGCATATTTTTCTCAGATAATCGTCTACTGAAAATTACAAAGCAATATTTGACTAGAAAACCGACAAAATCCGCTGCCTCTGATGACAAAAAATAATTATATAAATGATAGTAAAAAAAGACAAAGGAGGGCATAAGATGATGATAACAGAAACTGCATGAATTGTCACTAAATATTGGCAGAGCTGTACAAACCAGTGTTGTAAAAGTCTGGCTATGCATATCGGATGGACAAGGTACCATCAAGTGATAAGTCGGAATACAGATGATTATTCAGAATTATATGGATAATTTAATGTTCACGCTAATGGATCTATATACTCGGTGCTTGTTTGCTCTTAGAGACATTTGAACACATTCAATTGTAATTATTAAAAAGCATATTTGTAGTACTCACGTGGTTACCCTCATAAGATGATGGAAGCAGTATGGATATTATATACAGATTATCCTAGTTGGGCTGCCTACATTACCTAGATACGGGGATACGGATACGGATACGCGATGCGTCGATACGGGGATACGACATTTTCAAAAAAACAAGGATACGGGGATAGTTTATATATATATTAAAAACACAAAAAAAGGAAATTACATTTATATATATTAAAAATACAAAAAAAATAAGGAATTTTTTATAAGGAAATAGCAATATAATACTAGTATTAGTGCAACCGATTCCATATCAATATTCTGCAATTTTCTCTTCTATAAGTAATTCAAATTAAAAAGTGATTAAGATCCCCAAAAACCACAAATTAATAGTTCAATCATATATCTCTTGATGACTTTGCATCAACCTTAGCAGCCGCACTAACCAGTGACCACTAGGATTGCTAGATGTACTAGCACTTGTATCTAACAAAAACGATAGTACTTTGTCCTAATAAAAACAAGAAAGGCACAGCAGATTCAAACATGAAACTTTCGAAGAGTGTGGATTTACCCGGCCAGGCAGTCAAGTGAACAAAGAAAAAGTAGCTCCGTGCTTCGATGCTGCCAGCCTGCCACCGCTATGCCCCGCGTCGAAGGAAATGCCTCACGCGGCAACGGTCCTGGCCTCCGAGGCTGGCGGCGAAGGAGGTGCGCCTCCGCCCAGCAGCGGTGGCTCTGCCGTCTCGTGGAGGGGACGTTGTGGCCCCGCACACGCGGCAGCGACGCGCGCGGCTGCAGCCGGCGTCTGGCGGCAACGCCGGGCACGTGCGAGAGGCATCAGGTTGGGAGCGCGTGAGGCGGCGCATCCCGGATGCAAGCGAAGTACGGAGGCAGCCGTGGGCGTATCGCTGGCGTATCTCGATTTGTTTTGTTTTTTTGGAAATCGCAAATATATGGGATACGTATCGAAGCGTATCCGTATCCGTTGCCGTATCTGATACGGATACGTGACTTTGTAGCCGTATCTGGGTAACACAGTGGGGTGCTAGGCTCAATACAATAATTAAGCATCTTAATTGGGTGATTATATGGCAAATGACCACTTGATCAGGCCAGCAGGCCATTTCAACATTCACACACCTAAAATTCATCATGATTCACTTATTTGGGGTGCTTTGCTGCTCACATACGTGCAACCAGTCGGTTACGTGCCTGTACAAAGTGACTTTTTCTACAGTGGTACAAACCAGAAAGGGAAATGGAATGTAAGCTGACCTTCACCCTGTAACCTCGCTCCATTAATCTGGTAATTCCATCTGCTTTCACCTTCAAGTCTTTTAGTTCCTGCAAGTAACAATTTATGTTCATCAGCAACCTTCCAATTTAGGGCTTCATAGCAACAATTTCTCAAACAGTAACTGCAAAAGAAACTTTGAAATGATTTGGACTCTTTGAAACTTCCATATAAAGATTGAATAATTTAAACAGAAAGACTAGAGAACTCCAAACAAACTAGACACCGTTCATATGGATCCAAACAAACTGAAAAAAAATGCCTGGACAAGTCTAGGCTCCTATTCCAGCTGAGGACAAAACTAAGTATGATAGGCCATTTAGATACTCCATACGACCATACCATACCAGAGCTATCTATTGCAGCCAAGATGATAGGCTGCAATTAACAAACTAAAGCAAGAAAAAACCACTTACTGTTTTACCCTTAAACCGCACTTCTTTGTTCTCCCCACCGCGTAAGACAATAGCAGACTGCACAAAACAAGAACACAAGGTGATATATGTTATAGCCTGTCAGATCCAAACATGAGTAGGGACGATGTGGTTAACAGTCTTTTCCATTGCTCAGATGATTAAATAACCAGGAGCATCAATACTGAGCAGTATGTTGGGCATTTGATCCATAGAGCTACATAACATAACACAGGTCTTTTAAACCTCCATCCTTGGTCGAATGAGTGGTCGATGGATAGTTAAGATAAGTTAAGAAATGTCAGCCAGGAAGTAAGTATACCTTAGTTTTGAGGCGTTCTTTCTCCTTAACATCTTTCTTATACTTCTCTTTGTGAAAATCCATGATTTTACAGACAGGAGGGTCTGATTTTCTGTGGACCTGAACAAAAGAGAATCGGTAATGAACATTGGGCAAAATCTCAAGTAATGTAAGAAATGGTCAGATATGTTGTAGAGGGGAAGAAGGTATGTTGAATCGGCTCGGATGTTTATATCCACTGTCAGTGATATCCATCAACGTCTTAAATCGTGTAAAAAGGAAAGATATAGAAATTGATGGCATAGGCACAGATAGTTAAACAAGGAATTGGATTTGAAAAGATCATACATGGTGATGGCAATTGAAATAGTAGTATGTTTAGGTTGGTTTGGTTAGAAGCAAGCAGATAGTTGTTTAGGTAGCAGGTGGCAACGGGAGAGGTAGTAAGTACCTCGACCAAGTCCAAGCCCATCCTGGCGGCTAGCTGAAGAGCTTCGTGCCTGGGGACAACACTATGGCCTGCAAAATTAGGAAGAGTGAGAGCGTGCGTGTATGTGAGAACGAGGGTTGGGGGGGGGGGGGGGGGTACCTTGGTCAGTGACGAGTCTAACAAAGGGAGAGGTGATGTCGTTGTTGATCCGAGGGCCAGCGGCATCGTCGTCGTCGTCCTTGGTGCTCTTCTTCATCACCTTGTAATACAACAACAACAAATTACTTAGCTACTTGAGATAGAAGATTCGAGGAGAGGGTGGCATTTGTAGAGTAGAGGAGGGGAATGGTAAAAATGTACTACTAGGGCAAGGGAAGATTGATACCTGGGGCGGGGCGGCGAAGGTTCGGGCCGCAGGCGGGGGAGATACGAAGGGATGGGGCCGCGCCGGCGAGGAGGAGGAGGAGGGGGAGGAGCGGCGGAGGTAGGCGGCAGAGCGGAGGGCAGCGGAGCCAATTCCGACGGCGCGGCGGAGAGCCATCATTTTCCTCTCTCAGGCTCTCAGCCGCCGACCCAAGATGCGGACGAAGCAAAAGCAGCCGATCGATCCATCCATCCAGGTTGTGGGCTTTAATTTGGGCTTGCACGCTCCTCTACTCTACTAGTATGCTGGCCCATAGGCCTTCTGCTCTCCCCTCGACTCTCCATGCCATACGGCAGGCCTCCTCATCACTGAAATTTTTACACTGCTCTTTCTTAAGAAAGTTATTTTCAAAAGAAAAAGAAAAAAAAGTACATCAAAGATCCCTCATCTTATTATCAAATTATAAAATCATCTCCCAATCACAAAACCATATATACGTCATCCTCAACGTACAAAACCAGGTCACTTTGGGTGCTTAGTTGGTTTTGAACCCGGTTTTGTCTCATGTGGCAGTTGAATCAACATGAGACCCATATGGGGCCCACATGTCAGCTACTACTACCATCCCCTCTTTACCTCTCTTCCTCTCTCCGACACACACCCCATATCGGCTCCATTAGCGGCGGCGACGGTAGCGCGTCGATGCGTCGATGATGGTGGTGGTAGTGTGTAGGCCTAGGAGCGGCTCCGGCGGCGGCAACGGCGGTAGAGCGTCGACGCGTCTCCATCATCGTTGCCGCTATCGGAGATGACAACCTCTTGGGACTCGACAAGGATGTGGAGGCGGTGGTTGTGGTGGAGAACGCTGATACGACGGTAGTCGTTGCTTCCATGCTGCTCTGCACGGCACGGCGGCGAGGCTGTCATAGAGGGAGAAGGAGAAGGCGGTTGTGGTGTCGCCGGTCGAGGGAGGAAGATCCGCCGTGGACAACGGCCCTACCGCTGTCGCTGCTCCGCCATCGACGGCTGCGCCTCCTCAGCCGACTGCGCCGTCTCGATTTTTCTTCCAACTCCTCCATCAATCAAAGTCCTTCCTCTCCACATCCCGTCGGAGGAAGTCAGGCGGTGGCAGCGGCGACGGTGAGGGTGGTCGGAGTAGGGGCATCGGCTCTAGGATCTGCTCCGCACGAGCCATGGCAAAGGGAAGACAAGCAGGCCATCGTCGTCGCGTGGCACTGTTGATGCAAAAAACACACACTGGCCTGGGAGATCTGCTTAACTCCAGTGTAGGTCCAAAACTTGCTTTCAGGTTCAAGGGCGTGCCAGCTGATTTGATCTTGCAATCAACAAGATGAAACATGCAAGTTTTTATTAGTAGATGATAATTGATCGGCTAGGAAGCCGATGTCATATCGTGATGTAACCTAGATGATACAACATAGGGTGGATCGGCTGTAAGGCATATCCAATGATGAACTAACCCCAAACTTGGTTCATTGGCTGTAAATATCAGTATTATATAATCTATAAATTGATATTACTTTAGAAATTAGCAATTGGGATAGATCGGATTTAACCGAGACAGTATAAATTGCTCAAATCTAAAATAACATAAAATAACGATTATATGTATTTATATTTTAGCCGATGCCCAGATTTAAGCGCGTATCGGCTATAGCTCCAATACTACCCTATACTAGGATATTCTCTTGCAACAAATATATCTAACTATCACCAATCAGGTTGGTGGTAAGTCTGATATATTTATATTAGATTAGATCCTGATATAAGGGGTAGATATAGCATATTAAACAAAGCATAAAACCATGTAAAACAATTATACCAGGTAAGATCGGCTGAAACCCCGATACTATCCTTATTAACAACCATGAAGCAGACTAGAGATTATGATTCTAAGCACGACTTAATAGATCAAACTTAACTGATGCAGCATTAAGTATGAAAAGAATCATGATATCAAGACAATTAAGCCGATAGTTGCCTTTTCAGGATGGTAGATATATTATATAATTTAAACCAACAAGTCAATCTAGCTGTTATCGACAAAACCCTAGATAGAGATTGGCCGATGCAAGTAGAGAGCATTGTCAATCTAGATTATATAGTATATATGATAACTCGGAGATTCGCAAGATAGAATTAGAGTGTCATAAAGATGTAAGCACTAATTTCGATAATGCAAACTGCCATAACAAGTTTTACCTCTTCGCCGAAGATCGAAACCGATGCAACTCGACTCGAAAGCAAGAACTCGTCGAAACAAAGTAACGAAAAAGGTTGGCGACGCGCCGAGATTGATTGAACTGGTATTAATTATTTACAAGATCTCGGGCTCATATTTATACCCGAAAATACAAACTTGTCCGTAATGGACACGACTCACATTGTCCTAATACAATTCCAACTAGCAAACAAGTCCCTTAGGCAGACTCTTACTGTAAATATTTATAAGGAAATTATATAAAATCCTAATTAATAAATACAATTGCCAATCTTGGACTCCATCCTTGCCTGACAACATCATGGAAACCCTTCTTTCGGACCCGACATTGATCATATAACCAATATCGGCTGTATCAGTTATCCATATTAAACTCGGTATCGGCCGATACAGTCTTCTAGCCGATGCGCACTCTGTTTCCGAAAATCACGCATATCTTCAAATCCGCTTCGAATTGGATCCCGTTTCCGATTCATATGCTTGCCAAATTTCATCGTCAACAGGCACGTGGACCAACACCGAGAGGATGGGAGATGATGGTGTGGCACGCCGGCTTTTTCATACCACACGGGGCCACCGCATCTTCCCCCTATCGGCTACTGGTCGCGCTGCGCGCCTCCGTTTCTCCCCCGGTCGCCGCCCGTCCTCACCTAGGAGTCAGACCCCGGCACCCCGGCCTGCTCCCGGGGCACCGCTTCCTGCTCCCGCGTCGCCGTCACCACCACGTTGCCCGTCGCCGGCCGCCGGACCTCCTCCTCTCCTGCCTAGCCCCACCGGCCAACTCCCCACCTGTCGGTCGGCCTGCCTAGACATGAAGAGTGAGAGAGAGAAGGAAGGGAGAGAAGAGGGGATGACGTGGTCACCCTGACATGTGGGGCCTGCGTGGGTCCTACGCTGACCCAGCCACCACGTCGGATAAAACCGGGGTCAATACCACCAAAGGACCTAGAGTAACCCGGTTTTGTAAATTGAGGGATCCAATATGTCTGGTTTTTCGGTTGAGGGATGATTTTGTAATTCGGTGACAAGATGAGGGACCTTAGATGTACTTTTTCCTTTTCGGAAGGGAGATAAAGGGAAGCTTGTGGCTATTTGCATAAAGGCGGTTGTAAAACATTTATAGTTTTGAAACAGTAAAACAATTGATTAATTTAAGGTAAGATTAAATCTCAATTGAACAACGCTACCCAACGTTGAAACAGGCCCAATCATTCCACCTGAACTAAACCAGTTCATTAAGTCAAGTTAAATAATAGTGTGAGACTAATCACGGTGAAGCTGGTCGATCGCCCATAACCGCAGGCACGGCTATTCGAATAATTTTACTCTAGCTAGAGGTGCGCAACTGTACCCACAAGACATGATTCCACACATGTTATCATGCGCCGAAGTAACACCATGGTACTGCAAAGGGGGAAATAGTGATCCGCGCTTGGCCGATGGTACCAGATCTGTGTTGGCACGAACTAAGTCGACGAACACAACGACCTAGGAGATCTACTTAGCTCTAGTGCAGGTCCAAAATATTGATGATATGTGGGCGTGCAAGTCAGTTTGATCCTGCAACTGACAAGATAAATAAATATGTTGATCACCAGATAGCCGATCGGCTGATCAATCGATATAGTAATTCCAGTCGATTTCGATACTAACCGATATTGATAGGGGTCTGAACTATCGGCTATATATATATCCAATATAGATCTTGATATTTGAGTAAACAAAGACAATCGGTTGATGATAATATAATAAAAGAATAATATAATTTAATAGAAACCAATCGACTAATAATGACATGATAGAATAAATGTTGATCCGACGGTTAAAGCATACATCGGCTGGAGGTCCGATGTCATAAAATCTGAAAGATTAAATAAACATTAAAACCTTTGTTGCAATTGGCTAAAACCAACTTATATGTAATCCTTGTAAGCCGATGTAACGTCCATATAACTCATCGGCTTAAACACCGATGAAACCCTTATTATGATCAAATACAGGTTGGCCTTTATGATTCTAAGCACGGCTAGGGATGGATCGCAAAGTATGCAAAGAAGCATAAAGTCTAAACAACCAAGTCTTTGACTAATTTTTAGGGTGGTGGATACCTTAGCTAATTGTTGACGACGAAATTTGGTAAGCCTGGCCTAGAGTCAGTAACGGCTTCAGAGTTCTGGAATCGGTCGATGGAAGCTATCAGTCGCCAACAGTCGGATTTTTAGCAAATTCGGTTAAGAAAACTAATCAATAAAAGGGAGTTTATCTAGAAGAGACCGAGTTCAAGTAAGATGCGGCATGGTAATTTATCTATTAATTAGGCAGAGTCGTTAGTTTCCTTTTAATTTTAGGAAAGTGTGTTTAGTGTCCGATAAGGACTTTATGTTTTTTTCTTTTATCGTTAGGAAAGTTTGTGTCGTGTCCGATATGGACTAGTATCTACCCATGGGTATAAATATGTACACTCAGGGTCCCTGTAAATTATCTCTCGATCAATTCAACTTCGGTGCATCGCCACCTTTTACCCTTTTACTTTCAGCGAGTTCTTGTTTCAAGTTGGGCTGCATCGACTTCAATCTCGGACAAGGGGTAAGGCTTGTTATGGCGGCTTGCGTTATCGAGATTAGTGCTTCCATCACTTCAACACTCTAATCTTGTTCATGTAAGTCATCGAGTTATCATTTACATTATATAATCCAGATTAACAATGTTTTCTACTTGCATCGGCCGATCTCCATCTAGGGTTTTGTCGATGTTGGCTAGATTACTTTGTTGGCTTAGATTATATAATGTATCCACCACTCTGAAAATCAGTCAAAAGCTTGATTGTCTAGATATTATGTTTCTTTTCATACTTAGTACTGCATCAGTTAAGTTTGATCTACTAAGTCGTGCTTAGAACCATAATCTCTAGCCTGCTTCTTGATTGCCAATAAAGGTTTCATCGGGGTTTCAGTCGATGAATTATCTGGACGTTGCATCGGCTTACAAAGATTACTTAAAAGTTGGTTTTAGCCGATGACAACAAAGGTTTCACTGTTTATCTAATCGTTTGGATTTAATGACATCGGATCTCCAGCCAATGTATGCTTTAACCTTCGGATCAATGCTTATTCAATCTATTATCACTAGCCGATTGGTTGCTACTGGATTATATTATTGTTATATTACATTATCATCAGCCGACTATATTTATGTCATTATTTACTCAAGTATCAAGATCTATACTGGATATCGGCTGGTATCGGCATTGGCTGGAATTATTATATCGACTTGTTAGTCGATCGACTCTTTGATATTTAATTTATATATCTTGTCGGTTGCAGGATCAAATTGAATGGCACGCCCGTATCTTATCATTATTTCGGACCTGCACTGGAGCTAAGCAGATCTCCCAGGCCGTTGTGTTTTTACGTCAACACTAATCTAATCTAGCAAAGTAATTTAGCCGATACCGGCAAAAACCCTAAAGCAGATCCCAGCCGATACAAGTAAATCGAGCTACCAAACTGGATTAACTAAGATATATGATAAATAGGTAGACAAACATACCAACCAAACAAGCGCGATCCAAAAGGTCGAGAACGATGCAGTCTTGAACAACACCAACATAGCCGATACGATTGTCAGGCCCAGCGAGATCGAAAGCCGATGCAGCTCCGCGTTAGGTGCCAAGTTCCGCTGGTTGATAAGTAAAATCCTCGGAAAAGAGGGTGGTGATGCACCATTCCCCCCTCTGCCGCCGGTTGAAGAGAAGAGAAGACAGGCTAACAACACCGGTGGTCCCAGATCCATGCGCAGGTGGTGGAGACACACACGAAGCCGAAGGGACTAGGGGCGATGGCGAAGCTCGGTGCGACGGGTTTGCGATGGCTTGTGGCGTTTCGTGTCGCACAAGCTCTTGCGAACTCATCGGCGACGGTGATGACGATTGCGAACGACGACTAAAGTCGTGGTGGACGAACCGGCCATCGCTGACTGCAGGGTTGGCCACCGCTGCAATGTTCACGCTAAGGCAGTGGATGAACACGAAGATGACAATTTTTTCTTCTCACTTGCGTGTGGGTTCCATAATTTTTGTATTGTTTTTTGTTGACTAGGATGCCACATCAACGAAATCAGAGATTCATACTGCTATAGGACCCAATTACACGGTTTTGTATAGTTTTTAAGGGTGAATATTTTTGGTATTGGGGGTTGAGATATTATACAGACTGGATGTAAAGTTGAGAGATGGTAGGTGATCTTATTCCTTTTCGAAATAGATCTCGATAACAACTAGTACTATAAAAAAGAAATGACCTCAACACGAAATATTTATCTTGGACCAAACCATACATAATGTTTTCACTTGAGACTAGGATCTTTTAACTTATGTTACACATTAGGTTACTCTTCTGCTCTTCCTCTTGACCTACTCGATTGTAAGCGATGACCATTGGTGCTTTCTTGTCATCCTTCATTCTCAGTTTTTTGCCCATTCCTGCCACGTAGAGGTAGGTGCAGCCAACCAACGATGGTGAAGAGAAGGGTGGCCCAGTAAGCAATACGGAGTAGATGGCAAGAAAGTATGGTTAAAAGAGAAAACATTAAGTGCATGGTTCAAGATAAAAACTTTGATAATAATAGCTCGTCCAATGTACAGTTCACTCTTAATATTTTTTTATTAATAGGCCTACAACATAACAAAGCAATTGTAGTGTTGTGTACTTTTTTTCCTCCAAGGAGATAGAAAAAAAAACAGATGAAGAAGAAAGGGGATGAGGACTTGAACACCAATCTGGCAGAGTCGCTGAATCACTACTTTGTTGTTAACACGTACTCCCTCTATTTCTTTTTGTTTGATGTTGGTTAGTTCAAAATTGAACTAATGTCATACATTATGAGATGGGGATAGTACTAAAGTTAATCTATTAGTATCGGGGGTCTTGGAGATGAGGTAATGGTTGGTTTTCAAATTAGTTTTAGGTCCTGTTAGATCCACCGTCAAATTTTTTTGCCCCGTCACATCGAACGTTTGAACACATGCATAGAGCATTAAATGTGGATTAAAAAAACCAATTGCACAGTTTGCTTGTAAATCACGAGACGAATCTTTTGAGCCTAATTTCGTCATGATCTGACAATGTGGCGCTACAGTAAACATTTGCTAATAACGGATTAATTAGGCTTAATAAATTCATCTCGCAGTTTATAGGCGGATTATGTAATTTGTTTTGATATTAGTCTACATTTAATACTTCAAATGCGTATCCGTATATCCGATGTGACCCACTAAATTTTTTTTCTCCTGGATCTAAACACCCCCTTATAGAGTGCCAAATTTTGAGTCCTCATCAGTCATCACTAGTCACTCATCAGTCAGTTATTCTCTCTCTCTAAAAAAGAAAAAAAAAAGAACTACTAGTATATAGTACGGTGTTTGAAAACGCCATCAGATCCGATCCGATGTGATATGATTCCGGGAACATGGCGCATCCAATGATTTGTTTGGAATTTGGAGAAAAGCGGCAGTAAAAATTGCTTGTTGCGGCAACCATATGCAGCAAAATCTGACATATAGTAACAATAAGCTGATAGAACAAATACAAACTCCTACTGTACTAGCGTAGTACTCAATTCGAGAATGAAGGGGATGGATGTATAGAGTAAATAGAAAGGGAATCATCATCATAGAGGCGAGTAATGTGTGAAGGATGGAATCATGCCGTTGATGACGGACGGCATCAATTTCTTTAATCATGCACTTGTTGTTCTCCTTCTCCTTCCATCAACTGGGGCTGGGGCTAAAAGGGTGTGTGACAGTGAGGGAGAGAGAGAGAGAAGAAAAAACTAATCCTAATCAGGTCTTGGCATTTTCTCTAACATCAGTCGACGACAACAAGTACAGACAGTTGCAGTTGTTCTTGTATAGGAGGAGGATTGCAGGGAAGGGAAGAGTCGAAGAGATCCACGAGTCGGTCGACGATGAACAACTCCTCTTCTTGTTATGCGTCAGAGGAGCGCGGCAGCAGCAGCTTCCTCATCGAGAGCGACGAGGAAGCCCACCCCCACCCGCACTCCTCCATCCGCAACGATGATGATGATGATGATGCCGCTGCCGATTCCGACTCCGACTCCGACTCCGACGACTCCTCCTGCGCCACCCCGCGGCGCGCCCGCCCAAGCTCCTACGCCACCCACCAATGGCCGCAAAGCTACAGGTTTGTTTCCCTTCCCTTCCTGCCTTGTACTGTTGTACATTACCTCTCAAAATTCAGATTTTTTTCTTTTTCTTTTTAAAGAAATTCTACTAGTTCCTCCATCAATTAATCTCAGCATCTCAAACTCAAACCAAGCAACCAACCAGCTCTGTATCTGTATCTGTACGCATGGCGATGGCGAGCGAAGAGGCGCACCAATTCTTTCTGGATCCTCATTCATTCATTCATTCTTCCAATTAAATAAGTTCATCTAAAAACAAATCTAATTGTCCACATACTAGATGCCAACCTCCCTTGCTCATCTCATCTTACTCAACAGCTGTCACATCTTCATTTGCTCACCTTTCTCCTCTCAGCTGCTACTCTACTTCCTACTAGTATTTTATTTCTCTTGCATAAAGAGATCTCAATTTTACTACCACCTCCTCACTAACATACTACTCCACTACATTGGTTGACTGCTGTTGCTGTTAGGAATCAACTCTTCTTGTGCTCTCACTTAACACCTCTCCACCTGGGGGCCTTCTTATACTACCTTTCTTAGCCCCATCCCCAATTCTAATTAAACACCTCTGTACCAAAATTTTGGCCGCTCACATTTATACAATATCTTTTTTTTTTCATCCAACTGCTACTACCTCCATCATAAAATTAAGTTCATTTTTTACTCATACCACACATATACCAATAAAATACATAAAAGACTATAATACTCCCATTTTATCACATTCCAATGTAATTATTACTTTTTTATCTACTTCAATTGTATTTATTCTCTACACTCTACTTTTACAAACTAGAAATGAAGTTATTCTGGAACAAACGGGAGAGGCTACAAATTGATGGAGGGAGTAGTAATTAAGCTCTTCTTATAAACAAATTTAACTGTTCTCTCTTATTTTAACAGGCAATCAATCGACATTTATAGTAGCGTGCAGTCTCCCAACCTGAGCTTTTTGGGGACTCCAACTCTAAGCAGGCTCTCCAACTCATTCCTCACCAACTCTTTTCGTGGCAAAACCCCTGAAATTATCTCTAATCTTGTCAAGCCACTTCTACGCCCATCATCTTCAAGCGACGACCACCAGCAGCAGCAGCATGACGATGATACCCGTAAGAGTTCCCAGTACCTGCTTCCCTCAAGAAAACCGTCTTTGCAACAGATCCCGGAGGATCAAAAGCCACTGGTGGTTGCTCATGAGGTGCCAGCTTATCAACAATGCTCCTACACCCAGGCAGTGATGAATGGTACGCATGTCTACCAATTTTAATTAATGATGATATCCTTTTTTTTCCTTTATGGAAGGGAAATATAATGTTACATTCAGGTTATCCTGCAATGATTGATATGTTACTTCTCGTAAACCAATAAATAGATCCAACCATAATTTGCTTGCATATGAGTTTCTGGAAGTCGTTTTGCTTCTACTGTGAAGTAGAACATGAGAAATAGGACCCCCTCACTTACTGGCACCACAGAATATCCTCGTCATATACGTAGCATTGATGAATACACAATCAGATTTGGTGAACCTGGACACGCTCCCACAGACCAACATGTCCAAGTTCAGTGTATCGATGTTCAGTTTATACATTCTGTGCACATACTAGCACTAGTCCAAACAACGGGAGCATGAACTTCTAAGGATTTGTATCGAGAATTTGAGATCACACTTTTGAACTAGTAGGTATACTAGCTTTACATGCTGTGTCACTTTATTTGATATACCAGCATTGATAGAAGACCTAAACCTTTGGGTTTTTTTTTAACGAAATCCAAAACATTAGTTAGTTCAGCAAACATCTGGAGCCCAAATTAGCCCAGGGGCTCGCAGTCTAAGTGCAACGCATCAAGTACATCAAATGGTTAATCATGTTGTCCTAAAAATGGTCTATTCTCTTTGTTGATACGCCGCATCACAGGTCCACCAGTTCAACTTCTCTTCTTCTTCTTGGAATGAACAGGGACATAACATGGTTGAGTCACCCCACGTCCCCACCATGTGACAGTTGTCACACACAGCAAGTAGATAGATCTGCAGGCTGTACATTTACATTTGCTTCAAGACAAACCCGTATAATTATTATCAAATTATGCAGAAATATTTCCTCCAGAGAAAAAAAAGTGCAAGTACCAATCTCTCCCCTCTATTTTTCTCTTTTTTCTTAACCCAAGAAATTAATCTGTTTGCTTTACTCAGGTCAAATAACTTATTTTTTTTCCAAATACCTACGGTTTTATTACTTAGTCTAGGGCATTTTTTTATTATGCAGGAATAAATGTTCTGTGTGGTGTGGGGATCCTATCGACTCCATATGCCATTAAACAGGGAGGCTGGCTTGGTCTGGTAATACTTTGCTTATTTGCTGTACTCGCTTGGTACACTGGAGTGCTCCTTCGACGTTGTCTGGACAGCAAGGAGGGTCTTGAGACATACCCTGATATTGGTCATGCCGCCTTTGGCACCACTGGACGTATAGCAATCTCGGTAAAATCTCTTATAGATGATGATATTTCAACTGTGTGCTTCAGGTTATGCAAAAATGACTGCTCTTGTGCTAACCCTTTTTCCTTGTATGTGGCTCCACTATCTACAGATAATCCTGTACGTCGAACTGTACGTAAGTATTTATTACCAATAAGCCATTTCAATCGAAAATTGCTACTTGCTAGTCCCAGGCAATGTATTCAAACAATTGACACGCACCAACTTCATATCCGGGACAAAACACATAGGCGCACACGTGCCTATGATATGTACAAGGCCACCAGCCCACCACACTATTAGATTACTTGCAACTCTAATATGACCTCTCATGCATTCAAGCTCATTGATAATAGTTTCATATGCTTCAATAATAATTTATTTCCGTTGAAATTTCTATGCTTAAAAACAGAACCAAAAATTATACCTACCTATAATACTCAGTTTAAGGTTGTGAAGAGTTGCCACGGAAACATAATATTTGTTCATTTCCTTCTGAATGGTAATACTATCAAAAGCATTCGCAACATGCTAATTGACCCTGATCTATTGTTTCAGGCCTGTTGCATTGAGTATTTGATATTGGAGAGCGACAATTTGTCAAAGTTATTCCCCAATGCACATCTAACCATTGGGAGCATGACACTTAACTCTCATGTGTTCTTCGCAATCTTGACCACCCTCATAGTCATGCCAACCACTTGGCTCCGCGACCTTAGCTGTCTGAGCTATCTTTCAGGTCTGCATTTCCTTTGCTTCTTCTGTTCATCTTACTGGGTCTAGAGTTGTTTAAAAAACATATATGTTATTTATTGTGACTTATGTATGTACTGCACATCAAGTCTCATGACGTTGTTGTGTTTGTAGCTGGGGGTGTCATTGCATCAATCCTTGTAGTTGTCTGCCTATGCTGGGTTGGGGTCGTTGACCATGTTGGCTTTGAGAACAAAGGGACAGCATTGAATCTCCCAGGAATTCCCATTGCAATTGGACTGTATGGTTATTGCTACTCAGGACATGGTGTGTTCCCGAACATCTATTCTTCTCTGAAGAATCGCAACCAGTTTCCTTCTATTCTTTTCACTTGGTAATTAACTAACTTGGAACAATCGATACAGTCCATTCCATAATTTCGATTACAAATGCAGTACTCAAGATTTGGCTTCTGTTTCTTATCAGTATTGGGTTGTCCTCGATTTTGTTTGCCGGTGCTGCTGTGATGGGATATAAGATGTTTGGTGAGTCCACTGAATCTCAGTTCACCCTGAACTTACCAGAGAATTTGGTGGTTTCAAAGGTTGCCGTCTGGACCACGGTAATTGTTGCCAAAACTCTAACATTTCCTTTAATTACTATGCTATAACCATACAAATGGATCAGAAACTTATGTTTGGTTATTATGTGCGATAATCATGCCATGAATAAATGGAGCACGGTTCTGTTCCTTTGTATGTAAACAATCACAATACTATGCATATACAATATATAGTTATATCACCATAATGATTAGCAGAAAAGATAGTTATTTCTATCTTTCATCTAATTGAAACAGTTACTACCTCTGCTCTTCTCTAGATGCCACTTAGGACATCGAAACATTCTCCAATGTACGTGTTTGGTCATTACTTTTTCCACTCGTATATTCATAAAAGTTATTAAAAATATAACTACATGGAAGTATTTTTCATGACAGATATGCTAAAGTCATTTTCACATATGAAGTCTTAATATTTTTTCATTAGTTGGTGAGTTAAGATTTCGAGGGTTGACTGTACGCATTTCTAGAACATCGTCTACTTGAAAACAGATGGAGTATCTTATATGCTCAACCCTGTTGCTAATAGTAAGCTCTTGACTTTGTTGCAGGTGGCGAATCCAATAACGAAATATCCTTGGGGCATCAGATTTCTTTAATAAGATCTAATATCAAAACAAACCTAGAGTAGTTATAAAATACACAAACTTTATAGCAGCTATAATTTTCAGGATACTAGAAATTGGCCTAATTTCAGCTGAACACCTCTGTCTAAGCACTATCTATCTTGCAATATGGTTTCAGTTAAATATTTGATGACAAGAGGTATTATGCTGCATCTAAACAATATCAAGGTTGGTGCGTTACTATAATTAAATTGATCACCGGTGAATAAGTTAGGATCCTGCTTGACCTCTATGGTCTTATATCGTGCTTAATGAAATTCTCAAACTACAATTATGCATATCATGTTTTTTTTACGCAAATTTCACTTTTTGACGCAATATCATGCTTTACATGACTGGAACTATTGTGGATATGACTCTTCTGGGATACCCTTAACAAATAATCACATATGCATTGACCATAACCCCATTGGCTATGAGTTTGGAAGAATTGCTGCCACCAAATCAGCAGAAGTATGCGAACATAGTCATGCTTAGATCCTCCCTGGTGGTCTCAACCCTCTTCATTGCTCTATCTGTCCCCTTCTTTGGTATGTTCTTTCTTTTTCTTTCTCCTGTTGGTTACCAGTCATTGACAAATTGAATAGAGGCATAACATCTGTTCTTAAGCTTTGACAGGGCTAGTTATGGCGTTGGTTGGTTCTTTACTCACCATGCTTGTGGTAAGTTTTTACTGTTTACCACAGATGATATATGAGAGTTTGTTTATTATTTGGTGAGGCTAAAACATGTTCTCGTTGTAGACCTACATCCTTCCATGCGCCTGTTTCTTGGCCATCCTTAAGAGAAAAGTGACTTGGCATCAGGTACAAAAATATGCAAATGAAAATGTGTAATAATAGGAAGAAATGAGTGATGTACTAATTGACTGTACATTATATTGTGGCTTTGATTTGCAGATTGCAGCTTGCTCGTTCATCATCGTGGTAGGGGTTTGCTGCGCTTGCGTGGGGACATACTCATCCCTCTCCAAGATTATCCAGAACTACACCTGACCTGAGTGGCCAGCAGAGGAACGGAGCACTAGCTGCTTATTAATAAGAAATAATTAATCATCCTTCTATAGCCTGCACATACCAGAACAAAGTTTTGCCAGGGAACTGGAGTCGAGTTGATCAATTATATATGTATAATTAATTTGGATTGTTTGTTTAATTTTTGGCAACTCCAGGCATGTTCATGTATAATTAGTGATAAAATACCACAATACCACATAGTGGAGTTTTGTTAATGATAAAAGTAATGCTATATATGGTGTATGTTCGATATTAGAGACCAATATAAATCGAGTTGTTGCCATTCGTGTGTATGCAGAAATCTATCCATTGATGAAACCATGTGAATACATTGAGCATGTTAGACTAGACCGAAAGGGTACAAATACAAGGAGGGCCAAACGTTGAGGTGCATTGAAACTTTGAAAGGAAAGCTCTATGTAGTGGCGTATCCAAAATTTTAGATTTGAATGGTTCAACCTATATATTTTTTAAACTATCACAAATATAACGGAACAATATACAAATAAAAGTGAAATAGATCGAAGGCGCATCATGCCATATATATAGGAATAAAATTTATTTTTTCTTATTTTTCTCTTCCCAATAGTTTTTTTTCTTTATTACATACATGGGTCTTTGGTTACATATTTTTTGGGTGGTCCTCGCCCTCTAGATCCGCCTCTGGCTCTATGGAAGCTATTAGCTAGCTTGCCCTGATGTCGTTGACTGATGGATGGACGGCTGGGATCGATGATTAATTGTGGCTGTGGATGGCGGGTGGCCTTGGGATGTACTTGAAGTAGCCAGATTTGACGGTGGTGGATGTTGATCTTAATGAGGCGCTTTCGAATGCCTCGCTCCAGAAGATGATCTGCTTGTACATCGCCTGTGAGCTCCCTATTGTCTTCTCCATCAGCACCCCCACCATGCAAAAAAACACACACTGGTCGTGACTTGTAGGATATTATCCTCTGAGACTTCAGTAATGTTGGCGTCATGATACACAATGGTCCCATTGGGTGTGCCAAAAGCGTGTTGATGCAAAAACACATACTGACCTGAGAGATTTGCTTTACTCTAGTGCAGGTCCAAAAGTTACTTTTAGGTTCGAAGGACGTACCAGTTGATTTGATCCTGCAATCAATAAGAAAAAACATGCGAATCTATTAGTAGACAATAGTCAATCGGCCAGCTACCCGATATCGTATCGTGATGTAACCTAGCCGATGCAATAAAGCATGAATCGGCTGTAAGGTATTTATCAATGATGAGCTAACCCTAAAACTAGTACATCGGTTGAAAAGAATCAGCATTACATAATCAATATATCAATATTACTTTAGAAATAAGCAATCGGGATAGATCGGACTGAACCGAGACAGTATAAATTGCCCAAGTCTAAAGTAACATGAAATAACGATTATATGTACTCATGTCATAGCCGATGTCCAGATTTAAGCATGTATCGGCTATAGCTCCGATACAACCTTATGCTAGGATGTTCTCTTGCAGCAAATATATTCAACTAATATCAATCAGATTGATAGTAAGTCCAATATATTTGTATTAGATTAGATCCTAATATAAGGGGCAGATATAGCATATTAAACAAAGCATAAAACTATGTAAAACATCTTATCAGGTAAGATCGGCTGAAACCTCGATACTATCCTTATTAACAACCATAAAACAGGCTAGAGATTATGATTCGGAACACGACTTAGTAGATCAAACTTAACTGATGCAACACTAAGTATGAAAAGAAGCATAATATCTAGACAATCAAGCCGATGGTTGCCTTTTCAGGATGGTGGATACATTATATAATTCAAACCAACAAGACAATTTAGTCGTTACCAGCAAAACCCTAGATAGAGATTGGTCGATACAAATAGATTGTATTGTCAATCTAAATTATATAACGTATATGATAACTCGGAGGTTTACAAAATAGAATTAGAGTGTCATAAAGATGTAAGCACTAATTCCGATAATGCAAACTGCCATAACAAGATCTACCTCTTCGTCGAAGATCAGATTGATGCAGCTCGACTCGAAAGTATGAACTTGTCGAAAACAGAAAATAAAGGTTGGCGATGCGCCGAGATTGATTGAACTTGGTTGTTGTCTATTTACAAGACCTCGGGCCTATATTTATACCCGAAAATACAAACATTGTCCATCACGGACACGACTCTTATTAACCTAATACAAATCCAACTAACGAACAAGTCCCTTAGGCGGACTCTTACCGATAATATCTATAAGGAAAATACTTATATTCCTAATTAATAGGTACATTTGCCAATCTTGAACTCTATCTTTGCCTGGCAACATTGTCGCAAACTCTCTGTTGAATCCGATATCAACTCCACATGCGATATCGGCCATATCGGCTATCCAAATCGGACCCAGTTTCCAGCCGATACGGTCTTCAGCTGATGCGCAGTCTGTTTCCGAGATTTCTACATATCTTCAAATCTGCTTCGGATTGGATCTTGTTTCCGATTCACAAGCTTGCCAAATTTCATCGTCAACACATGATCGATCGATTAACATACATACATTGGAGACTAGCTATAACTGGGAATTGAAGAACTCACTACCTGAAGTAGTCAGAGATGAACATGGAGCAGCAGTCCTCCAGCACGGCCACGGGGAGGCAGTTGTAGGTCGCCGCTAGCTCCCACGGGTTGCTCAACAGGCTGGTCTAGTAGTTGCCCACCACTAGCCATTAGGCTCGGGTCAGTACAAGCATGGAGTCTTCGTGAAGCTTTTTCGGGTGCCCGGAGGTTCAATTCCAGAGTCTCCTGGCCACCTGATAACACCCGAATAAAAAGTCATAACTTCTTGCTCCGGAGTCCGTTTTCAATAATCTTGAGCTATATGAAAAGCTTATTGAAAGGGATACCCAACCCCACCAAGAACAAGCTCTAAAAAACTCATAGGATAGGCTAAAACTTGGGTTTCTCTCAAGGTAGCACTTGGATAGGTCATTTTGAGCACCGAGACATAAACAAACGCATCAACGTTGCATCCCTCTTAATAGTACGATATTCCTATACTCAGATGCAAATAGAAAAGCTATACCAATAGGAATGCCTTCACACCATCTTCTTTCTTCACGTTAAGGGTTACCAACGTCAAAGTCATTTAACCATCGGGACTATTTTTCTACACACATTAGTTCCAAATCAATTATACATTTGTCTTGATCAATGACCTTCTTGATTATCAACAAATCGCATCTTGACCTTTTGCATTGCATCTTCCATCTCTCAAATGATTTATACGGATAATCCATAGCTTCAAATGGTCTCTCACAGTTCGTTACGACAATGTCTTCACTCGCCCTTCTTCATTGGATTTGGTTTGTTGGCGGCAAGCCCCTTACTTGTCCTTCACCACTGCATGGTCCATCGTAGCTGAGATTCACTTGCATTTCACCATCTTGCCATAGGTAGCCACTTCATACCCCACATCTTCAATCTCTTCTTTTTATTCACCAATAAATCCCGTCTTGTAGCTTTTCACACCATCTTCATTTTTATCAACTTCAACCATAATGTTTATCTCCTTCAACATGTCCATCAACTCATGATGGAATCTCATCAAGCATTCTCAGCATCAACATTTGACTCTTGTTGATTCCCAATATATGAGGTATCATCTTTGTTGTTATCAATCCATAATCCTATCACTTAATCTTCACATATGAGCCATCAACTTTTTAGCTTGATGTCGGAACATAACGTATCATCACAAATTCATAGAAAATGTTAGTTCCAATAATCGTTATCATTAATCACCAAAACTCCTCCTAACACAAGGTTAGAGGACTTGATCTTTCAGTGCGATGACGGCGGCAGCAGCTGCTGGTGGCTCGCACGACCGTACGCATCGGCATCAAGGTCACTGATGACAATGACTAGCCGCTGACGACTTGCTAGATACCGCCAGCTTACTAAAGATGCGGTCCAACCTTGCACAAAAGTTGCCTCACTCGATAACCTGAGGGAAAAGATGATGAATGACAGGCTAATGAGATGTAGTACGGGGGTAGCGCACCACCAAGGCCTGGAAGGGGTAGGTGTATGCTAAGGAATTGGTCGCCATTGTTGGCAAGAGGATTTTGGGGATGAGCCACCAGTTGTCATCGTCGTCAACAACAACTTGGCTTCTCGCCGTCGCCGTGCGCTGTCCTGCAGGCCGCCAGCCACCGCCATCATCACCATTTCCACCCCATCGCACAAGACACACCTAATCGCTTCTCTCATGACTGAACAAGGACAAAGGAAAGACCCGGTCTAGCCCAATGAAGTCATAGGTGCTATACAAAGAGGAGAAAGGGAAAATTAATCTTTCTCCATCCAAACTCATGGACCTGAACGTGGCTATGACGGGAGCACTACAGATCGAAGAAAAACTAGTGGCACAGAAAAGAGACCGGTACCCAACTCTCGTTATGTAAATAATATATTTCTCCATCCCAACTCTATTTCATGTGCCACTGGTTTTTCTTCGAGAATGCAATACTAATATTGGGTAACTCTCTTTTCTCGGTTAACTACTGACTAGCTGGTTACTAGCTAGCTACTAGCAAGTACTCTATCCGTCTAAAAAAAATCAGCCTAGACAAGGATGAAATATAACCTAGGATAAACGAATCTGGACATGAGCATGTCCAGATTCGTTTGTCCTAGATTATATCTCATACTTATCTAGGTTGGCTTTTTTGAGATGGAGGGGATATGTGTAAATTAAAGGTGGTGATGGATGGTCATGGATGGGGAGAAGCCTGCAGTTTGTTGGAGTATACAAGGAAAGATTTCACTGCACAACGTTTGACAAAGTAAAGTGCGTGCATGGAGACGCACATTACCGAGGCGATCGATGGTGGATCGGAGGAATTGAAACGAGCAAGAGCCGGTATTGTGGTGACGCACAGTGTTTCTGCAGCTAGCTAACACAAGAATGGGCCGGTCAAGCATGCATGTCCAGCACAAAAACAGTGCAATTCAACTAATAGTAGTAGTACCTGTTAGCTGCAGTAGTTAGGGCATGACCTACAGTGGTGCGTGATGTTCGTCTGTGTCAGTCAGCTGTGTGCATTTCCGTGCTAGCTAGAGAGAGAGAGAGAGAGCTGAAGAACTAGTTAGTCATAGAGAGAAGAAGGAAGGATCTCGATCGATGGCTAGTCAAGTGTTGCCTGCCTGCATATAAGCTAGCAGCAGCAAGCTCTAGCTAGCCCTCTCTACGTACGTACATAGCTAGCTATTGATATCGTCCACGTACTCCACACACCGATCGATCGATCGATATCCAGCAGAGAGTGGAGCGAGGATGAGCAGCAGCGGCAGTAGTAGTGGTTGTAGGAGGGAGGAGGCTTGGAGGCAGCAGCAGCTGATCCACTACTCCGGCGGCGGTGGCGGCGGCTTACTAGTGCAGGCGAAGGCGAGGTCGTACCCTTGCGGCTTCTGCAAGAGGGAGTTCCGGTCGGCGCAGGCCCTCGGAGGCCACATGAACGTCCATCGGAGGGAGAGAGCCAAGCTCAGGCTCACCCAAACCCACCAACAACAAGCTCAAGCTGCTCTCGCCTCCCCGTCCACCACCACCAAGTCGCCTCTTCCTCCTCTTCTTCCCAACCTCAACTACCCCCCTCCTCCACACGACCACCAACTCCCCGCGGCCGGTGGTGGCAGCAGCAGCTCACCGCCCGCGCTGCACTTGGAGTTGGCCCGCCCTCCAGCTGCTGAGGACGACGACGGCGGTCTGGACCTTGAGCTTAGGCTCGCCTTCTGCTAATTAAGCTATCTACTGTGTGCTAGCTCCCACCTTATATATATAGCATATTATTAATTTAGCTAGCTTAGCATGCTAATATGCATGTATGTGTTCAATTCAGTCGCAAGACCGAGCTGCTTGCTAGCTACTGTACTTCATTCCATCGATCTATTTATATATATATAGCTAGCTCATGCTTAATTGAGCCTCTAATTAATTTGTTGCTCTCTAGCTAAGTTACCGCACCCACATCGATCGGCACACGTATGTGTGTATCAAATGTGTTCGTATGTATCCTGTCTATTTTGATTGGGAGGAGTACATCAATTAATTATGAAAAAAAAGGGACGAAAGACCTAAACACAACGAATTCCCAACCTAATTAACAACCTTAACCACTCGTTACCACAATATTTTTGTTTTCTAAAATATAAATTGCTTTAAAAAATCAAATAAATCTATTTTTAAAATTTTAATAACTAGAACCATATGCTAATTATATTTTTCGTTTTGTGGCTAATAGGTCGTTTTCAACAGAACGTGGGGCCCTTAGTATTTTCGGGCTTGAAGTTGAAGCTGAGTTTTATCCAAAAAAAATAGGAAGGGAGAAAGAAAAAGAGAGGTGGGGTCCATGTGGCGGTGTCTTGTACTCAAAGCCAGAAAAGACAAAGGAAGAAAAAGGAACCCCACGAAGGCAACGGCTCTCTGGGTGGGTGGGGTCGTCTTCCTCCTCTGCCGCTCCTCCCCTCTCGAGTCCCCCAAATCAAGAGAAGTTGGTCAAAACCCTAGTCAAACCTCACCAATTCGTCCCCAATCTCCGCAGATCCCCCTCCCTAGTCCCTACGCTTACGCGTGCCCGGATTGGAGTCCATGAATCACAATGGCGCCGGCCCCGGCGATCTGCCGTCGAGCCGGTGCCCCAAGCACCCCTCGCAGCCACCCTTCACCGGATTCTGCTCCGCCTGCCTGCTCGAGAGGCTCTCCACTGCGCGCTTCCCCTCCCCAATAGCCGCAGGAGCAGAGATCTCCACCGAAATCCCTCAGCCCAGGGTTCGGACTACGCTCCTCTACCTCTTCCAGCTCGACGACGACGACGACGACGCGGAGGCTCCAACTGTCGGCGAGCAAGGGCAAGGCGGGTCGGAGCAAGACGATGACCAAGGGCAAGCCCGGGTGGACCAGGAAGACGAGCAGGGGCAAGGTCGCCAGCTGCAGCGCAAGCGCTCCCTCCGTCAATCCTGCGAGTGGATCGTCTGCTGCGACGCCACTGCCGACTCCCGCCAGTCATGGGACGGCTCAGCCTCAGCCTCAGCCGCTGCGCCGCCCAATGCTACCGCCCTGCCCAATTCCAACCCCATCATCAGGGGCTTCGTCACCAGGCCTGCCCAGATGCTCAGGAGATCCCTGTCTGAGTCTTGGAGGCACGCCCGCTCTCGCCCCGCCGTCCCAATCAACGCCGCTGGTAGCCGCTCGGTCTCTTCTGCCGGGATGGACTCTGAGATATCCTTGGGGGATTCTATCCATGCCGATACGCACAATGCTGCCCCACGTCAGTCGTCTTTGTTGAAGAGACTCTACCGCCTCGGCCGCAGTCGCAGTGTTCACTGCTCCTCACCTCAGATTAGGAGTGTCGATACAGGGACGCTGCGATTCCATCTCACTCCTCTGAGAAGAAGCAGCAGCAGCAGGCGGAGCATTGCAAACAAGATCCAAGGGAGGCGCCTCAACCTCTTCGCCGGTGGCAACTTCTTTGCTAACCAAAGACAACAACTATAGTCTCACTCCATATATTCTACATGAGTGACCGATCAAGCTCTGCCTACTTGCTGGAGGACATACGTTTCTTTGCAAACAGTATGTCCTAACCCTGTACATGGTTTCCACAACCTCACTTCTTATGTGCGCTACCTGGACCAGCAAAGATTGGTGTCAATCACCCTGCACCAAGTTGCCAAAAGCTGTAGCACATGTTTATATCATCATCATCATCATCATCAGGTGTGAGTCCCTTCCCCCCTATATTTCACCGCTGATGACAATGTTTGACAACGCCAGCTACAAAGTTTGCATTCGGTTCAGTAATTATTGGAAATTGTAAAGTAGCATGTTCCTTGATAACTGATAGCGCTAATGATTTGTCTCATTTTTTGTACTATGTATGTTACTGTTACAGAATAAGTTCCTCAACTTCGATATCAAAATTACTAAAATAGCAGTTATGACTAGCTGGCTATGTTCTTTCTTCTCTCTGACAACTCAAAATAAACTCTGTTATGTGGTTGGAATGTACAAGTGATTATCCCTTCTCTTCTAGCAGTTGATTATGGATGGTGTTTCCAAGCTGACATTCATGCTATCTGTGCCAGCTTATCTTATCTCAGCTAACTTTCCGTTGAAAAATATCAAACCTTGACGCATTCGAATCACGCATGGTCTTTTGAGTTACGACGTCAAGACTTGGAACCAACAATTCTAGAACGGCTTTTCGATTTTAATTATGTTTACTTTGGTTAGAATTGATGATTTAGAAATTTGGTCGAGTTTCAGTTCATTATGAACTTTAGGTTGTGTTCAGGAGGTGAGATTGGGAACTCACCTTCCGCGCACGCAAAACGGAGCGACGTAGTTTCTTATGATTAATTAAGTATTTACTTTTTTTTTTGAAAAATGTATTAATATGATTTTTTAAAACAACTTTTGTATAATTTTTTTTTAAAAAACATACCGTTTAATAGTTTAAAAAACGTGCGTGCAAGGAAAGTTGAGGGGAGAACACAGCCTTCGTGTGTTCCCGAACATTTTACTGTGATTAATTTTATGGCTGTGAGCAGATTCCATAGTAACACAGTGAATATTTTTGTTCCTTCATGTTGTTGCTCATATATCTTCTTTGGTTTCGTTTGATTATACTACGAGGTACTAAATTTGTTAGTTTGATATTCCCTGAGACTAGTTCATCAGCAAGAGTCCAATTTGCAAAAGCTATTCTTGTTCCAGTCAGTCACTCATGATACTACTATTACCTAATGTGGTCCTCTTGAACAGGCATGTGCTGGAATTTTTTTACCTTATTATGCTTTTATTGGCACTGGATACATAGCTACTTCGTAGTACGTATTATGTAGCTGACTTGCCATAGCCATGATTCATTCATGTTGATGGATCCAGCATCAACATATTGTCACAAAACGGAATTGATGAACGCAGCAAATGGAATCCATCACATGAGTGATGGGAAGAATTACTGAATGAAAAGCTCATAGGTTCCATTAGAAAATCTTAACTCGTTCCATCTGCTACTTGGTTTCAGGATAACTACAACCAGACACTAAAAAGTAATAATATAACCACCAAACATAGTATCCAACCTCACCTCCCACCAGACCACAGCCATAGTGTCTATTCCTCTTTAACCGTGAGCTACTACGATCATATACAAGAGCTGAGCCAGAAATACATCCCAAATCGTACAACATGCTGTTACGCCAAAGATACATTCGCCGCACAAGTTTACATAATCCAGTTGGCAGTTGATTATATGAAAAATCTAGTTCAAATGCTATAACAACACCTCAATATTGACAAGGAATTCTGTCGACTATGACATGTCGTCACCTATAGTCAGTTGAAGCCCTAGGTTTACCGCTGTTCGAGGAGTTGAGGTGCAGTGAAACAAATATCACTCCGATTACAACTATCAAGCAGCCCACAAGCGTGCTGAAAAAAAGAGCCCCAGGATGTCTTGTCTGCACAAACCCATAGACTCCCCCCGATGTTACCAGAATAATATCAGTTAAACCATCACCAGAGAAATCTTCAAGAACCAGCGCATGGGTTGGAGGTGCAGGGAGTTCAATGGATGCCAATATACCACCAGAAGGAGAAATCACCACAGCCTCCAGATCACCACCCACGATGATTACCTGTTTTGGGTCATAGGCTCGCAGAGAGAAAGCCTTCAAAGTTGGAACTACAATGTTTTCCATCATCCCTGATGGAGACGGAAGGTTGGACCATGTTGCACCCGTTGACAGTTGCCATCTCCATATTGCATCATGACCAAGTAGACCTGGAGAGTACGAGGTCACCTACAATAATAAAGAAAGTCAGTGTATTGCAGATTACAAGAGGAAGGTATAGTAAGTTGAAAAGAAATGCACATGTGGAGCAAGGGCAACCATGTATAACTATCATTAGTGATAGGAATTTCCAAGGAAAAACAGTGAAGGATGTGCTGACCTCCCCACGACTCGTAAGAAAGATGATATCCCCGTGGCTTCCTTTCCTGTGTTTATGACCATCATCTCTCTGGAGCAGAATAGGAGTCGCCACCTCTAAGCCAGTTGTATCAAATGTCCTCCCAAAACTTCTTGAAAAGTCACCATGATGAAACAAATTGAAATTGTTATAATGGCAGATAGAAACATTAAAAAGTTGCTCCCGCACTGGCACACCAGATGTAGCAACTGCCCAACAAGGTTTCAGCACTTCCATTGAACCACTAACAACTGTTTGCTCAATGCCGTTTGCACCAACAACCTACAGAAGACATTGTCACTCAGTTTTACACTGGAAGATAACAGGCATGTTTGGATCAATGCCAAAATGTGCCCTACCAGTTTATGGTAGCTTGAATAGTAAATGTGTTGGGTTTGGTTTGAAGCCAAATGATTGGTAATGCCCATGCTCTTTCTAGAACTTCACCATAATATAAATTTTAGCTCCCAATTGGCATCAATCCAAACACATTCACTTTCAATACTACCCTACCAAAACATTGGTAATGCCAAAATTTGCCTAGATTTTGGTACTACCAATGTTTTGGTATGGTACTAAACCAAACAAGCTCAACAATAACAAGTAGGGCACCAGTGAAGCTACTAAAGAAAACTACAAGAAATTTGCATGCACATTGAAAGCAAAGTATAACTATGGACTTGTGTGCCTGTCTATCTAATTCAGTACACATCCTGTGGTAAACATGAAAATAGATTATTTATCGCAAAGTAACAAGGGGCGTGTTCTTGTTCACATTTTTGTTTGGACATTGCATACATTTTTTGCAGTCATTTATGAGAAAAGGTATATATATAACATAACTAACACTTTATTAAAAAGTATATACTAGTGTGAAAAGATAGCAAAACTAGTGAGAGAAAGAAAACATTTCAGTGTCACTAAAGGTCAAATTGATTAATTGAACTAAGTGAAAATCCTGAAACATTTGGACTAGTTTTTTCAATGACTTTGTAAGATGTAAAGTACACCATAACACCTCATGACTCAAGCAGCTAACTCATTTAGGCTGTGTTGGGAACCCTCCTCACCGGCACACAAAACGATGCATGCATTAACGCGTGATTAATTAAGTGTTAGCTAAAAAAACTTAAAAATGGATTAATATGATTTTTTAAAGCAACTTTCGTATAGAATTTTTTTGCAAAAAATACACCATTTAATAGTTTGAAAGCGTGCACACGGAAAACGAGAGATGTGGGTTGCGGAAGTGAAGGAAAGAACTCAGCCTTAATGGACTAGTCCACACTTCCACAGTTCTCCTTGAAGTTGCAGACAAAATATATGAGCGGCATGCAGACTTGTATTCTAAAAAATGCAAATGAAGAACGTAAATTGCAGCTCTAATCTCAACGCTCAACACACCTGAACATGGTCTAGAACCCCATCTCCATTAATATCTGCATGAAGGCCTCCTTCTGTTAAATGAAGCTGGAAATGGAAATAATTTCAGAAAACAATGACAGAAAAGTTGTATGATGGAATTACAGACATGTAAATTATGAGCACAAGTGAATTATGATTTCCTTAGAAGGAAAAATATTGCTAAAAATATATGCATAATGTGTACATATTCAAGTGCAAACATAGATTGATTTTAGTGATCATTCAGATAGTATTCAACACTATTTGTAGCTTGATGTCAGCCAGTGGACCAGGCAATGCAAATTCTATAAACAAAAAAAAATACAATGAACTAATTAGACAAGCTTTGGCAGGGAGGTGAAAACACAAAGACCACTGAGATATATCTTGCAACCTTGCAGATTGTACGTCCAGAAGCTAGATGAACAGCCTCTATCCCTTCTTTTTCGTGGGCAACAACAACATTAGGAACCCACCAAACTTGAGTATAGTTGGTGATTGTCGGAACATAAAGCGTCCTTTGTGACTGCAGCAGAGGAAAGATGTTACATTTCATGATAAAGTAACAGGATATATGTAAATAAAATTTTGGTGTGAGACCACTGTGATTGTATTGGGGGAAAAAGAATTATGATGCAACAAAGAAACAACATGCAATATATGTAAGAATCGCCTGAATAAGCGATGAATGCCAAGAATTGAAGGAGGACTGCACTATGCACAGAAATTATATCAGATGCTTAATGAATTACCAAGTGAGGGTTTAGATTGTTATGCATTAGTTCTGACACAGCTGAACTTTTAGGGTTAATCCCCTTTAGATATTTCTTATTACTTTGACCCAAATAAAATACTAGGCTACCTTTATATACTGAGGTGCCTGTAGATAAGGGAAAGACACAAATTATTAACCTGATACTACTAGGACTCTTATGACAAAACTAGGAAACTCTAATAAGGAGCTTATTAGGACTTTCCAACTGCTGCAGCACTTGCCAAAACTGATTTATCTCTATTACGACGCCGCTGATATACTATACCATAACGTCCAGCCATAACATTTCCCTCCTCACCATGAAACAGCTCGTCCTCGAGCTGAAAATTAGGATAAGTTTGAAGAAGGAATTTCAAGGGCTCCCAAGTTGCTTCCCCTGGCGGACAGCCATCCCATTGAATAAGAACTTCTGGATTTCCTTGAAAGAAACGCCCTTTTAGTGCAGCCACTGGATATGAAACTACTCGTCCATGGACAATAGTTCGTAAAGGAATTGGTGCAGGTGGAGCTTGGCCCTCAAACTCCTTTAGCAAATCAACATGAAAGACATTTTGAATATGTGATTTTGGAGGAAGTTGAAGAAGGTAGGCAACATCACCTATGCGCTCTTCAATCTGAAAAGGCCCATAAAAACGAGGAGACAATTTGGAGTGCTGCTGATCAGTAATCCCTGCAGCCATGCGATGATGCAAACGCAACCATACCCATTCACCAACCTCATACTCCACTTCTCGGTGATTCTGATCATAACGTTGTTTCATATAATCTTGAGCTTGTAGCAATCTCTCCTTAATTTTGGCCAAAAATTCATCTTTATTACGCATCTGCTTCTCAACAGCCACTACCTTAGTAACTCCAGGTTGGTAGGATAACAATGTAGGAGGGTCCCAGCCATAAACCACACGGAATGGGGTGGTACGAAGGGCTGTTTGATATGAAGAATTGTAGCAGAATTCTGCCCATGGCAACCACTGCACCCAATTCTTTGGCCTATCACCAGCAAGACATCATAGATACATAGCAATAATTCTGTTGGTTACTTCATCGTAGACATCGTAGATACATACCAAAAACCCTAAACCCTATAGAACAAGGAATGCCATGCAAACGCACAATATCAGCAAAAAAGCATGAGCAACAGAGATGGCTGTGTAAGGATGGCCCAGTGCAATAAAATGAGCATATTGGAGAAGCGATCAACTACGGTTAATATAACTAACTTGCCACCAACACGAGGGAATCCTTCCATGAAATCCAAAGAAATGTTTGCCCAAACAGAAGAAGGAACAACCAATGGTTGCAGCAATCCTGCTGGATGTAGATGCTCAGTTTTGTTGCGCTGACAAACAGGGCAGCTCTTAACATACTCACGAACCAAGGCAGGAGACTGCAGATTAAACAGTCATGCGAAGTCGATGAAGTGTCTTTTGAAACATCCTCATGTCCAATGCCATGTGCATCAGCCAACACCAAAGGCCAACACTCTGAAGTAGCAGGAACAAAAACACAACCTTGGATTGTCACCAAATCATCAACCAGCGCCCAACCATTCTCAGCCTGGCCAGCCAATATCTTAGCACGTTTCTCTACCAACTCAAGCAAAATTTATGTCTCACGGTGTAAGATATCAAATACTTCAAAAGTTGGGCATGAAATAGCATGAATAGAGGGAACATTATCTTCATCTCGTCGAGAGAGTGAATCAGCAGCCACATTCTGATGGCCTGGGCGAAACTCCACAATGAAGTCATATCCAAAATGCTTGCTTACCCATGTATGCTGTGGAATATCCAAAATGCTTGCTTACCCATGTATGCTGTGGAATTGTAGATAACCGCAGGTCAAGAATGAATTTAAGATTGTAGTGGTCAGTGTGGACAGTGAAAGCACGTCCCCAAATATATGGTCTCCAATGACGCACTGCCTTGACAAGGCCAATTAATTCTCGCTCATAAGCAGCAAGTTTTGCATGTTGAGGAGCAACTGCCTTACTATAAAAAGCAATGGGACCAGACCCTTGATGCAACACAGCACCAAACCCAACTCCAGAGGTGTCACACTCAATAATGAAGCGTTTGTTGAAGTCTGGCAATTGCAATAGTGGCGCAGTTACTAACGATGTCTTGAGCTTCTAGAATGCACTCTCAGCGTCAGGTGACCATGTAAATGCCTCCTTTTTTAGGAGCCGAGTCAAAGGAGCAGCTACTGTACCATAATCTTTTATGAATTTTCTGTAATAGCCCGTAAGTCCGAGGAAACCACGAAGAGCACGAATTCGAGCACGAACAGTACGTGGTTGTGGCCATTGCTCAACAACATCGAGCTTGGATGGGTCCATTGCCACACCTTGTGTGGAGACGATGTGGCCTAGATATGTCACAGATTCCTTACCAAAGAAGCACTTGGACTTCTTTAGTGCTAATTTATGCTCACGTATCTTCTGAAAAGCAGCTTGAACATGTTGAAGATGTTCCGCCCACGAGGAACTGTAAATGAGAATATCATCAATGAAAACAAGTACAAATCGACGAAGAAATGGGGCAAGAACGTCATTCATCAGAGCTTGAGAAGTTGTTGGAGCATTGGTCAGTCCAAAAGCCATTACGAGAAACTCATAGTGACCTTGATGAGGGCGAAAAGCCATCTTAATATCATCAGGATACATGCGGACTTGATGGTACCCACTACGTAAATCAAGCTTGGTGAAGAAACAAGCACCTTGGAGTTCATCCAAAAGCTCATCAACAACGGGTATCGGGAATTTGTCCTTGATAGTCTTCTCACTAAGAGCACGGTAGTCCACACAAAATCGCCATGAATTATCCTGCTTCTTGACAAGTAAAACAGGTGAAGAAAATTCCGAAGTACTTTCCTGTATAATACCTTGCTCCAACATATCAGGACATTGCTTCTCAATCTCATCCTTCAATAGCTGGGGGTAACGATATGGTCGCACTGCTACCTGATGCATACCTAGCAATAAGTGGATACGATGATCATGTCATTGCTGCGGAGGCATACCTCGTGGTTCCTCAAAAATATCCCCAAATTCCTCCAAAAGTTCAAATAGCAACTCCTTGCTTGCAATGGCATGAAGCTTCGAAGAATCCAATGGAGTATTGATACCACTCCATGTAACACGATGATTGTAGCGCCAAAAAGACATGGTGAGACATTGGAAGTCCCATAGAATTGGCCCTAAGGTGCGCAACCACTGAACACCAAGAACCACATCAAAACCTTCAATTGGAATGATATGTCAATCAATATTGAATTCCTCAGTGTCAATCACCAATTTAGTGTTAGGGCATAGACCAGAACTAGCCACTTGATCACCATTAGCCACCATGACATTCATGCCAAGCTTGTGGGTGGGAGTGATTTCGAGGCGCTTGGCAACATTGTTGGCAACAAATGTATGAGTAGAACCAGAATCCACCAAGGCAACAAGGTGCGAACCACCAAGCATGACATGTAATCGCATGGTTTTGGATGTATGTATGCCAATCAAAGCATGAAGAGAAACTTCGACATGATCGCCATCACAGTCCTCCTAGTCTGTATCATCTAGTTCCAACAGATAAATACCCTTCATAGAGCATTGCTGGAGATGCTCCTTGGAAAATTTCTTAGGGCAATTGAAACAAAGTCCTTTAGCGCGGCGATCAGACATCTCTTCAGCAGACAAACAGCGAAAGCGACTACTAGGCTTAGAAGTTGTATTGGACTTAACAGCTGATGGAGGTGCTCCATTAGAGGAAGTAGTGCTGGAGCGGGGTACTACTTGAACAGGGGCAAAATGAGATCGAGGGGGTTGCCGAACTGCTATCTCCTAAGAGGGTAACTCCACATCAGCTTGAAGGCGTTGCTCAAACGCACGAGCTAGACTCATGGCCGTTTGAAGATCAGATGGGTTCTGAAGTTCAACATCTGTGCGAAGTGGTTTGCCAAGGCCAACGGTAAATAAGTTCACTTGCTGCTCTTGAGGCAATGATGGGGAAACTCGGCAAAGAAGGGCCAACTTCTTCTGATATTCTGCAACAGTTCCAGTACGGCGTAATAATGTCAACTCACCCAATGTATTGCTGCGGATAGGAGGCCCGAAATGCATGTTGACAAAGTGATCAAATCGCTTCCAAGAAACAATGCCATTATCACGCTCAAATTGCATATACCATTGTTGAGCCTCAACAATCATATGATAAGAGGCGAGCCACACTTTCTCCTCTTCCAATGTGCGTTGGCCACGGAAGAACTGTTCACAGTGATTGAGCCAAGGTAGGGGATCTTCCTCACCATCAAAAACAAGAAAAGAAAGCTTGTGGAAACGAGGTATGCCACGCTTGTCATCTTCTGAGCTATCAAGAGGAAACACAGCTTTGGAGCTAGAGTTATCAGTGATTGGCGGAGTGGTCTTTGTCTTCATGAGGTCAGAAACAATCTGATCAGTGACCTCTTGTTTGGCCTTAATGCTAGCCAAATCAGCAGCAAAACTATCCATGGTTTTCTACATACCAGAGGTATTGGACACAATCTGGCATAGGAGATCTTCCATGGTGCTATTGGTTTCAGACATGGTGATCTCAACCAAAACAGAGCAGACTCAAAAACAGAAGCGGAAACAGGGCAGCGCGGAGAGCATGTAGTAGGTGGGCGGGTGGGCGCGCGATGGCGACCACGACCGCTATGGCAGGATAGCAGCGTGCAGAACAAGCGGAAGGCACGATCGCTGTGGCTGGATAGCGGCTGGGCTGCACATGTGTCGCCGAGAGAAGGCGGCGACTTCGGGCTCTGATACCAAATTGATGCGGCTGAACTTTTAGGGTTCATCCCCTTTAGATATTTCTTATTACTTAACCCAAAATACAATACTAGGCTACCTTTATATACTGAGGTGCCTGTATATAAGGGAAAGACACAAATTATTAACCTGATACTACTAGGACTCTTATGACGAAACTAGGAAACTCTAATAAGGAGCATATTAGGACTTTCCGACTGCTGCAGCACTTGCCAAAACTGACTTATCTCTATTATGACGCCGCTAATATACTATACCATAACGTCCAGCCATAACAAGTTCACTAATCAGAGGCAACAATTTTAATGGTAAGGGCCGAACTCGCATAGGCATGAAGTACACTAACATGGAATGCCATAAACAAGGTACGTCCAACATCAAGCTATGAACATTACCTACCTACCTTACACCATTGAACCAGGAAAGACATATGCCAATCAAAAAAAAGACTAGAGACACTACTTAAGTACTAGAGACACAGATCATTGATGAAAGTAAATCCAATTACCAATCTAATCTTATCTTATATCTTATACACTTCAAAATAGGGAGTTGGGGATGATGATATATTCTCCATCCATCCCCACTCCTGATATTTTGTGAGTGACATACATAGACACGTGTACTATTTGTTGACTTATAGAAAAATAATGCATCTGTTCAGTGTGCGCTCTAAACAGCTAATGTGAGGTATGGATTATTCGTACCAGGCTTCCAACAAAGTATGATTTCTCCAAAAACTTTCTACATCAGCATTGCTTAGGTAACTTTTTTCTAAGCTATTTCCAAAATTGAGCATTTTTTCCCTATCCATAATCTATACAATCAACCAGTTAGAACACGCCCATAGTCTCATAATCATGCAGATAAGTAGATCTGAGGATAGCTTATTAATTATTGCATTGCATATTCATACTTACAGTATATTTAGTTGGGAAACATTGTAAAGCACGGACATGATGTCAGTAATAAATATACATGAGCCATGAACTAGGCAAGTATGTTTGGTTCAAAGTTGACCGTTCTTACTTATTTAGAATATAGTTGCAGGGATACAATTTAATACTAATGTTGAGACTATAGTAAATGGATCGGAAAGTATACGGTATCTTCAAGACAAACACACACAGCTACAATGAGAGGATACATTTTGAAATGAGAGTAAGGGAGGCCCTACCGGGCAAATCTTCATCCATTTCCTAATGGGTGAACACCAAAACCACTCTTAAGAACCATCGACTGTCCCTGCCATTCTCTTTATGCTTTAACACCGACCACCTACAATGTCATATTGGCCCGGTAACTGCCAGCACCACTGCCTCCTCCACTGATCTGCCTCATTTCAAATCCTATCCTCTCCCCTCCCCTCGCCACCATCCTCTCCATCTTGAGTAGCTCGGTGCACCGTGAAATCACGAGTGCTCCTGCTCTGGTGCCTATGTTGGCCCATGCACGTTGCCACCCCTGCTTCCACGCAACTCCCCCTCCCCCCTCCCCAAAACCCCAAACACAAAAAGAAAAACACAGACAACATGCTAATGCATAAGAATTATGTATTTGTGTGCACGCATTATACCTTCTTGATTTTATTTGAATTAGCCATATCTGCAGCTTTCCCAATCACATTTGCTAACCTATTGGAAACATCCTTTCCAGGTGGATTGTGTTCACTGGGCTTGTGCACATTATTTACAACAGCTTTTCCCGGTGTTTTCTTCAGTGCTTTCCTTTTATGCCTCCTAAAATGGGCAAGTTGCAGAAAAGTATCCTCTCTTCTATCCTGAAAAGGAAAACAAATTTCAAACTGAGTTGATCATCCCAAAAAATTAAATTAGAGAAATATGATATAGTAGTTATCTAATATCTACTCTTACCCAATGATGAGGCATGACCCCAAGAACTGATTCTCTGAATTCCCGACATTCGAACTGAAACCATATACGCCATGTTAGCTTGTAATGAGATAATATTTACTACACAAACCAACTGTGTAGCATCTTGTGGTAAAATAACAGCACATTTGACATTGATATCCAAATCAAAAGCAACATGGCAGCAGAATTTGGTATTTACCAATCCACAAAATTTTGTTCAAAGATTTTTAGGCTAGGTCACCTCCAACTCCAAATGCTATTGGTTCATCAATCAGAAAAAATTAGCAGCGGCAGCAGCATGCAGAGAATGAGTAAGGAATTCAAGGAAACGTGACAGAACAAACGGACTTGAAAATATATTCCTGTAGAACACAAGCAAATCATTCTGGTGTACATAAGTGGGAATGCTGAATATGCTCAAGAGTCAAGACAGCCAGCTATACTGGCTGAAGATGATCGACATCATGATAATTAAATCAAGCTAACAAAGAACAAATATCAACAGGAACATAACACTTGCTCAGATTTAAGTATGTAAATGTGACTTCTGTTGGCAAATATTCCATTATCAAGAGTGGTAGACACAATTCTCACCTGACCAGGATGACGACTATTAAGGGCATGAGCATCAAGCTTGTAATTGTGTTGTGGTATCAGCACTGAAGCATCGGATGGTTGTGATGGGATATTCTGTTTTGTCAAAACAGAAACATATGAGTAATGTAAGGCAAGCCTTCCAAGCTATTCATGTCCTGTGCATGCTAATGCATGACACAAAATGCACAGAAGTGGCAACATCCTTGGAATAAACAGTATGAACTATAAAGTAAAAGTCATGGACTACAGGATGGACACACCTCATGCTTTCGGCTCCATCTTAATTCACCAGTGCGGCCAGCAAAAGCATAAAGGGCAAAATGACGCAGGTCTGTGTTGCCTGTCTCAGAAGCCTGCATGACATCAAAGCGCAACACCAGCACAGGTTACGCCTTCATCAGGTGAAGGAGCAAGGATACAACATCATGTTCTGGTTGTTGTTTTGTCTATAAAATATTGCCCACAGTTTTATTTTCTCATGGGGCACAGAGAATATAAACTAACAGATAAGCTTACAAATACAAGAAGATAACCTGCTTCTCACTGGCGCTTCTACGGTGCTCTTCCCTGTTGTGTTCTGACACCATAAATTCATCCAAAAGCTCTGCTGACTGAAAAACAAGTAACTACCGTAAGTTAACATATTCAAGCCAAAGGAGAAAGTTTGAAAATCAGATGTTATTATCAGTAAGGATTCAACAAGATGGTCAATCATTATATGATAGAATTAGAACTTTGAAGTATCTGTAGAAATGTAGAAAAAAATTTGAACAGTACTGGTAGTTGAAATAATAAAGAGGAAAAGTAAGCGTAAGTAAAATACACATACATGATGTTGCATTTCCATCCTTCCTCCAACGATGACCAAGCCTGCATCCCCATGCTTGAGAGTGTAGTTGGTTATGGAGATGGCAACCTCGCGATGGTGGGCGGCGTGGGGGAAATCGTCCTGGAGATTAGCCTCCCAGAGCTTCTTAAGGTTGTGGTCGAAGCACATGACGGACCATCCAGAGGTGACGACGACGAGGAGCTGCTTGGAGGGGACGTGGGCGTGGGCGTAGTGGCGGTCGACGGTGCCAACGGCCATGGCGACGGGGCGCCTGCCGGAGGAGACGCGGACGTTTGAGGGGAGCAATGAGACGTCAGCCATGAGGCGGGCGTCGTGGAAGGAGGCATCGTCGGGGGAGGGCCTGGCGTGGGGCTGGAGGACCTGGATCTTGGCGTCGTGGGTGGGGATGAGGACCTCGGGTTTGCCGTCGCCGTTGAGGTCGGCGACTAGGGGAGAGGGGAGGCGGTCGGCGTCGTGCTTGATGGGGTAGTCGGCATCGGAGAGGTGGTACCAGGCCTCGCGGAAGGAGAGGTCGCCGTCGTGCTGTGGAGATGGATCAAGCGGGTTAGGGTTTGGTATTTGCGGCGATCCCAATACCTACCAAGGAAGGAAGGGTAGTGAGTGACAGACCTGGAGCGAGAAGAAGACGGCGAAGGCGGCGAGGAGGAGGATGCCCAGATCCCGCTTCCGCATCGCCACTACACTCGCCGGCCGCCTGCGCCTCTCTCTCTCTCTTCTCTCTCTCTCTCTCTCAAAGTCGGAGGTCTCCGTCTCCCTCGCTCGCTGGCTCGGCTGGAGCCTGGAGCGGAGGAGGAAGATGAGCCACGACCCACGAACTGGACCGGACCGGCCTAGACACTGTCAGCAGGCCAGCCTATGGGCCGGAAATCCAGGACCGTGTACGTACTACTCCGTATTTTGCAATAAGTTCACCTGGCGTTTCGGAGTAGTACTAAACCCTAAACCCTAAACCCTAACCCTCAATTGTACGTCGAGTCTGTCTGAAATCATCTAACCGCAATATCAGAAATGTGTACCCTAAACTATATAAAATCTTCCAGATCCTGAGGCAGTATAGATGTCTGGTTTCACTAACGTGGCATCATAGTTAGCAAAATAAAATAAAATAAATATGTGGGACCCATATGTAAGTGAGAGAAAATGGTGTGGGCCCCGCATCTCTATTTTCTTTTCTTTTCTCTTCTCTTCTCTCCTTCTCTCAAGCGGGCGCGCGGCGGCAGGTGGGGGAGAGGCTGCTGGCGCCGAAGTGGGGGGCCTGGTCGGTGAGCATGAGCAGCGCGGTGTAGGGATGGCAATTTTTCCCATGGGTTCGGGTATCCGTGGATACTTGGCCCGATGGGCACGAGCATGGCTACAATTTTTTGCTCGTGGGCACGCCCGCACGGGACCCGACAATGTAGTGGGCAGTAGCCGGGTCTCATGTTTTACCCGTAGGTAACCCACACCCGACTCGATTTTTTTGTAGTATTGATTTTAGCCCATCATTTCATTCCCATACCCCCTCTTGGCCCATTTCGCCCATTAACCAGGACATATATATAGCCAACAACAACAACCCTAACCTAATTCTCATCCCTGCTCGAGACTTCAAGGAGGGCAGGAGGCGGTGGCGACGGCTGCTAGCGGCGATGGCACACCTGACGGTGACGTGACCAAGCGGAAGCAGTGGCACGGGCAAGCGGCAGTGGCGACACGGTAAAGAGGTGGCAGCGGCGGCTCTTAGATCGACGGTGACAGGCGGCGGAGTGGACAAGCGGCAGTGGCGGCGCAAGAAAGCGATGATGGTGCGGGCAAGCGGCAGCGGTGGCGGCTCCTCTTAGATTGACAACACCACGAGCAAGCCACGACGGCGGCTCAGGGCGACGGTGGCAGGCGGTGGCGCTCAGGGCGACGGTGGAAGCGACGGCTCGGGCAAGCATCGGCGCAAGCGGTAGCGGGCGGTGACACCGGGTGCCTACCAGGTATCCACCGGGCATGCCCGTGCCCGTTGGGCATGGGTACGGGCAAAATTTTTGCCCGCTAACCCTATCGAGCACGATTCGAGCGGGCATTCTCGGGTGCTGGGTCGGGCATGGTTTTGCTCGACCCGTGCCCGACCCGGCCCGTTGACATCCCTACCGCGGCACCAGGGTGCAACCAGTCCGAGAGCGTGGTCTCATTGGCCACAGCGAGTAGCTACCACCCAGGGACAATGGGCAGTGGGCAGTGGCGCAGGTGGTGGGGCGCCACGGTGAAGATGATCCACCAACGAGGAGGCGCAGCACCGGGAGCAGCAATGATTGGTCCTCATCGGAGTCAATGGCCTGTGGGAGCGAGCCTCGTGGCGGCACAACCCACGAGGTTTGTTTCACCGGTGATGAGGCCTGGAAGGCGACCGAGAGAGGGGATTTTCCCATTTTAGCTCAATCATGTCCTCTCTCCTACCGCCGCCGTCACGCCGGCCACAACTCTCCCCCTCTCCCACCGCTGCCGCCGCCGGATTTCTAGCCCATACAGGTGAATGGGCTGGAATCTAGGCAGCGTTGCTGATGTTGCTAGTCATCCTCTCACGGTGCTCGGTGACGGTGTCGAGGTACAGCGAGAAAAGGGTGGGTCTAGGAGGAGGAGGGAGAAAGGGCAGCGACGGTGACCTCGGCCCCAACCCCAGACTAGTAGAGAGGGGGTTGTTCATGCTGGACAGGGGGTAGAAGGTGGTGGAGTCGACGGGCAGCTTGGCAGGGTCGTGCTTGTGGTGTGCGGCCGTGCTCATCGGCCGCCGCCGTGCCGGACCCGCGGTAGCGCGACTGCTAGTGGTCGGCAACCTTCGGGTGCTGCTAAGAGGGACTCATGCCCTGTCGCCCACTGCCATGCTCGCATGCTGCCGCTCCGCCCACTGCCCGCCACCCGCCGCTGCGCTCGCTCGCCTCCGCTGTCATCGATCGTCGACTCCTCTCTCCCCCTTCCTCGTCATCGTCCCCGCATGCCAACCAGGCTGAGGAAGTACTCCAAGGGAAGCCCTTCCAAGTTGCGGTGACGACGACGTCCGCGCGGCGCCGGCGGCACGCCAAGCTACGGCGGGGGCGGGCTCGAGCGTGGCGGTGGCACGCGCGTGGTCGGAGCAGCTGTTGCCGGAACCGTGCAAGGACCAGGCGTCGCTGCCACCGGGAGCTGGAGCAGCGGGAGGCAAGGCGTTGCTCCCTGTTTTTTTCTTCTCGCTTACATGTGGGCCCCATAATTTTTAAATTTAGTTTTGCTGACTAGGATGCCACGTCAGTGAAACTACCCATGTATACTATCATGGGACCTATTTTGCACGATTTTGTATAGTTTAGGGGTGGAGATTTCTGATATTGGGGATTAGGGACCTTAGACAGACTCGACATAAAGTTGAGGGATGTCAGGTGAACTTATTCCACCGAATTTTGTTTGGATAGGCTATATAGGACCTTAATATCGCTTAGAGGGGGGTGAATAGGTGTTAACGATGAAATTTGGAAAGCCACGAAGTCATCATCGGCCTAGAGTGAGTATCGACTTCAGAGTCCTGGATTCGGCCGATGGGCATTATCAATCGCCAGCAGTTGTATTCTTCATGGATTCGGTTAAGGAAATTAATTAATTAAAGGAAGTTTATCCAGAAGAGTCCGAGTTCAAGAAGGATGCGGCATAGTAGTTTATCTATTAATTAGGCAGAGTTGTGAGTTTTCTTTTATCTTTAGGAAAGTATGTTTAGTGCCCGATAAGGACTTTATGTTTTCCTTTTATCTTTAGAAAGATTTGTGTTGTGTCCGATATGGACTAGTATCTACCCATGGGTATAAATATGTACACCTGGTGTCCATGTAAATTATCTCTCGATCAATACAACTACTCTCGGCGCATCACCAGCCTCTTTCGGAGGTTTTTACTTATCAACCGACGTAATTTGGCACCTGAAGCGGGGCTGCATCGGCTTTCGATATCCGGCGAAGGGATAAGCCCTACGTTCCATCGGACCCTGGTGAATCTATCGGCTACATTGGTGTTGTTCAAGGCTGCATCATTTCGATCTCTTGGATTGCTCTAGTTCGGTTGATATATTTGCCTACCTGATATCTCAATTTTATTTTAATTGCATTGTGTTTAGAGACGCATCGGTTTAGTTGAGACTATCTCGGTTAGGTATGATCTTCTGTCTTAGGCGATATATCTCTACAATCACAATGTTGTTTTAAATAGATTTGTTATATCCATCACATTAGACAATTTGTCGGTTCATAAAATATTAGATTATTATATACAATCTCGTGTTGCATCGGTTAGGTTTGACCTACTAGATTGTTGTTGATAATATAAATCTTGTCGAGCCGACATGTTCATACTAATGTTTTATCGGAGTGCTAGCCGATGAGTGCTAACCCTATCTATATCGGCCGATCTCTATCTAGGGTTTTGCTGGTAACAGATAGATTGTCTTGTTGGTTTGAATTATATAATGTATCCACCATCCCGAAAAGGCAACAATCGGCTTGATTTTCTAGATATCATGCTTCTTTTCATACTTAATGCTGCATCAGTTAAGTTTGATCTATTAAGTCGTGTTTCGAATCATGATCTCTAGCCTGTTTTATGGTTGTTAATAAGGATAGTATCGGGGTTTCAGTCGATCTTTTGTTTAATGTTCTATATCTGCCTCTTATATCAGGATCTAATCTAATACAAATATATTGAGCTCACTACCAATCTAATTGGTTATAATTGAATATATTTGCTGCAAGGGAATATTCTAATGTAAGGTTGTATCGGAGCGATAGCCGATACATGCTTAATTCTAGAACATCGGTTTTAACATGAGTGCATGTAATCATTATTTCATGTTATTTTAGACTTGGGCAATTGATACTGTCTCGGTTCAGTCCGATCTATCCCAATTGCTTATTTCTAAAGTAATATCGATTTATAGATTACATAACGCTGATCTTTTTAGCCGATGTATTAGTTTTAGGATTAGTCCTATCATTAACTATACCTTACAGCCGAATCATACTTTATTGCATCGGCTAGGTTACAACACGATATGAAATTGGCTAACTAGCCGATGGACTATCGTTTACTAATATATTTGCATATTCTTTCTTGTTGATTGCAGGATCAAATCAACTAGCACGCCCTCGAACCTAAAGAACAAGTTTTGGACCTGCACTGGAGTTAAGCAGATCTCCTAGGCTAGTGTGTGTTTTTTGCATCAACACATATACATTAAATAATCCAGATTGACAATGTTTTCTACTTGCATCGGCCGATCTCCATCTAGGGTTTCATCAATATTGGCTAGATTACTTTGTTGGCTTAGATTATATAATGTATCCACCACCCTGAAAATCAGTCAAAAGCTTGATTGTTTAAATATTTGTTTCTTTCCATACTTACTGCTGCATCAGTTAAGTTTGATCTACTAAGTCGTGCTTAGAACCATAATCTCTAGCCTGCTTCTTAATTGCCAATAAGGGTTTCATCGGGGTTTCAGCCAATGAGTTATCTGGACGTTTCATCGGCTTACAAGGATTACATACAAGTTGGTTTGAGCCGATGACAACAAAGGTTTCACTGTTTATCTAATCATTTGCATTTATTGATATCGGACCTCCAGTCGATGAATGCTTTAACATTTGGATCAGTACTTATTCAATCTATCATTACTAGTCGATTGGTTTCTACTGAATTATATTATTGTTTTATTACATTATCATCAGCCGATTATCTTTATGTCATTATTTACTCAAGTATCAAGATCTATAATGGATATCGACTGGTATAGGTATTGGCTAGAATTACTATATTGGCTTGTCAGCGGATCGGTTCTTTGATATTCAATTTATATATCTTGTCAGTTGCAGGACCAAACTGACTGGCATGTCCGCATGTCATCATTATTTTGGACCTGCATTAGAGTAAAGCAAATCTCTCAGGCCAGTCTGTGCTTTTGCATCAACAATAGGCGTTCCTAAAAATTATGACAACTTCATAGCATATTAGAATGATGAGAAATTTCGGTTCAAATTGGAACTTCCGGTTTGGGATTGGAAGTTCCGATCTCCACCGAAAAGTTCGGTGGATAACGGAATAAAACACTCGCTATGAACTTGTAGCTCGAACAAACAAAATATATATGAACCAAATGGTGACAAAAAGGTATCTAAGCAAGATATAAGGTCAACAACTATATCAATTAAGCATACAAATAGATCGGGTTAAAACAAGCTCAAGCACAATATGAGAGAACGCAAGAACGAGCAAACCAAGAGAGGAGACACGTTGATTTGTTTCCTGAAGATCGGATCCACAGATCCTACGTCTCTGTTGAAGGGCCACAAAGGCCGAGTCTATTTCAATCCTTTCCTCATAAGGTTGTGCAAATGCACTCCTCGATTTCACTCTTGATTTATTCCCTTGTGGAGGCGAAATCGAAGCCTTCACAAACTTTCCGAGGCACACCACAATCTTGGGTGCTCATCGGTGACACCTAGCCATCTAGGAGACCTTAGTCCCTAAGAGTAACAAACACAATCGAAGATTTGCTTGCTATGAACTCGAGTGCTCAAAGTATGGAGTGAAGCTCACTAGCTCTCAACTTCTCAATCTCTCAACCTAACTCTCTCCCCTTCTCAAATCCCTCTCACAAAAAAACAAAGGTAGGGGAATGGGGATGGCCATTTGGCTTTGTATGTGTGTAATAATGCCCAAGAATAGCAACCACTCAAAGGAGGGGTGGAGGAGTTTACATACCGAGCCTCTCAAAACTAATCATTGGAGGCCAAGACTGTAATTTTCGAAATTTCCGAAATGCATTGTCGGACAAGTCCGAAAATCAACAGAAGACAATCTTAGTTTCACAACCATTTCCGGAATTTTCGAAAAGCACAGAGTAAAATGACCATATCTTTTCGTTCGGGAGTCCCTTTTTTATGATCTTGGACTCTATGGAAAGCTCACTCAGAGGACTATCCAATTAAACCAAAATAAAGGTTTGAAACCACTCAAATGATACAGTAAAGCTTGGAATTCTCTCAAGATAGCGCTAGGATGGGTCACTTTGAGCACTGAGACATACACAAGCACATCGACGATGCATCCCTCTTGATAGTACGGTATTCCTATACTCAAATTTAAATAAGAAGATAATTATACCAGTAGGAATGCATTCTTTCTATCTTCCTTCCTTTGTCTTAAGAGACGCCAACGCCAAAACCGTTTCACCTTAAATTCTTCAAATGATTGATGTGGTTACTCGTAGCTTCAAATGGTCTCGCACGGTCCATCATGACAAAGCAGTCACTCACCCTTCACCACCGGATTTGGTTCTTCGGTGCCAAGCTTCTTGCTTTCCCTTCACCGTTGCATGGTCTATCGCGACCGAGCATCACTTGCCCTTCACCGTCTTGTCGTAGTAGCCACTTCGTATCCCACATCTTCAATATCTCCACTTTATCATTATTGGTATCTTTAGGTGTAATCATATCACTTGAGAATCAACACATTTTCAATCCTTGGGACCTATTTCTCATTCAACTCAATGAAATTATTAGTCTCAATGGCCCGGTTGTCAATCTCCACATGTTGACCAACCGATCGCACATATAAAATGATATGAATAAGTGGATGAGTATTAATTAATATCACAAGTGTCATGTTCTCAAATGTAAATATCCCAATTAAATGTATGCGTACATAATATTTTGTGAAGCAAGAATATGCATAGAAGGATATGAAACATTGAGAGTTTATCCTATACAAGAATAGAAGACATTTATCAAATATAGATATTAAAATAAAAACATACCTTTATCATCTCCATGTTCTTAATATAAAGAGACTAAACAAGATATGGGTCAAACAAAACATTAGTCTCACATATATATGTAATCACATGGAAATATTATATATGAACATATGAATGTTTGCATGGAGAGAAGGAATGATACATATAACTTGATCTCCGTGCACTTCATCCTTGTTGTGATTTAGGTCCACCATGAACGAATATTTCTATCTCAACTCATATGAAGTCTCAGAATCATCTCTCACAAATTTCACTTTCATATCCACATGAGACTAGTAGACAAAGAAATGCTTATAAAAATATTAGTCTCATGTAATTGGATTCATCATTAATCACCAAAACCAAATTAACGGCACTTGAATTTTCAGGGCTGAAATTTCCTTTGCGTTGTTCCTTCACTTGTTATCATGGCTACTTAAAATCAAATAGGAATAAGTTCACCTACCATCCCTCAACTTTACGTCAAGTCTGTATGACATCCCTAAGTCCTAATATCAGAAATCTTTACCCCTCAAATGTTTAGAGCCGTGCAATCAAGGTCTCATGGCATTATATATGGGTGGTTTTATTGACGTGGCATCCTATTCAGCAACAATAAAATAAAAATATGGGGCGTGAGACGAAAAAAGTGGGGCCCACATATCTTATTTCTTCTTTTTTTCTCTTTTCTTTTATTTTCTTTCTTCTCTTCTCTTCTCCTCTCCAATCTTCTCGATGCAGCCGGCGGTAGATGGTCCGGCCACCGCGCGGGGTCAGGAGCAACTTCTCGGGCGGGTGGCGGGCGGTGCCCCGCGCGTGGAGGCCAACACCGCCGCGACGTGGGCGCGGAGGCCGTCGGGCGCCGTGGTGGCAACAGCGGCGACATTGGCCCACGTGAGCCTTGACGGGTTGCGTGCGGAGAGGAGCACCGAGGCTGCGCGGGAGCGGAAGGCGCAGGTGAAGTCGACCCCCGGGAACAACGTGAGGCGGTATGGGCACCGCACGGCGGGGTAGGCGGCGGCCGCATACTCCGGCCGCTCACCACCGCCCACTGCTGCTACCCTCTGCGGTAAAGAGAAGAACAAAAAGAGAAGAGAGAAAAGAAAGGAGAAGAAGAAAAGGGTGGAAAGAAGGGATGAGGACCACATTATTTTTTCCACTTACATGTGGGCCCAAACCACCCATATATTCTGCTACGGGACCTATTTTGCACGAATATTTGAGGGATGAAGATTTCTGGTATTGAGGATTAGGATGTCATACAAATTCGATGTAACGTTGAGGGATGGTAGGTGAACTTATTCCACTCAAATACATATGACGATGAAAATCGGCATAAATTTCATAAGTAAACACATACACAAACAGATTCACATTCACACACCGAATGAACTGGAGTAATTAAAAAACGATTTAATTAGAGTGAGTGAGTGAAAAGACCAGTGGTGAACAAAAGATAATTAAGATGTCGTAACCAACATGCAAATACGGTACTCCTACTTTTGGGACAGAGAGCACACGGTTGAAAGCCAAAAATCAAAGCAAACACATGAAATACGTACGATTCAGACCTCCTCTGCCAATTATTGTTTACCGCGGCGCGGTACAGGACAATACATAAGGGAATACTCCTCTAGATGGTTACTACATGTATACAAGAACTACGTCTGCTGGTCATCATTAATTATAAGTCATTCATTCATTCATCTCGTTCCTAAAATCCTGATGCATGATCGAGCGCATCCATTAGTTTGGTTTGGTTTGGATGGATTACGCGACGGTGGTGGAGCAGCGGGAGCCCCCTTGGCCCTGGAGGACGCCAACGATCGCGCTCGGCGACGGCGTCGGCGTCGGCTGCAGCTCCACAACGGCGATGCAGTCGACGGTGAGCGCGTGCCGTCCGGTGACCCACGCCGCCACCTTCCAGCGGAGCTGCCCCTCCAAGCGCAGCCTCAGCAGCGCCCGCCCTCCCGCCACAGCAGCCGCTGCCGGTGGCGACGACAGCGACGCGGAGAGGACGGCGTCGCCCTGCTGCGGCGGGTGGTCGAAGGGAGGGAGCGGCGAAGGGGCGGTGAGAGGGAGTCCGGCGTAGGAGGCGCGAGCCTGGAGGTGGTCGTAGAGCGCGGCGGCGTGGGAGTTGGGGTTGCGGGCGGCGAAGGCGGCGTTGATGGCGACGACAGAGGAAGAGGCGTTGGCGGTGGTGGTGGCGGCAAGCAGCGAGAAGCGCGGGGTGGAGGGGCGGAGGACGAGCCACAGGATGAGCGAGAGCGACGCCAGAGACACCAGCGCTGAGGACGCCACGACCAGAGCGCGGCGGCGGGATCGGGAGTGGCCGCCGTGGAGGGCGCGATGATGATGATGCTTGTAGGAGGAGGAGCAGTCCCTAGGAGAGTCGTTGGGATCATCCGTGATGAGAGACATGGAGTAGCTAGCTTGCAGACTCTCTTGCAGGTTGGATATTCTGAGAGGAGGAGATCCAAGCACGATAAGAATATAGGAGGATATCCAGCCATAAAGAATTATTATTGCTTTCTTACTTTAATTTGCTTGCTGCTGCATCAAGCTAACTAGCTATCTTAGCCATGCCATATTGCCATCCATCCATCCATTCATTTCGATTTCCAGCAGGCAGACAGGCACCATCATAAGATGCTAAAGTTAATTACGACGTTGCCAACAATAGGAGACGCATGCATCCAGACAGTATATGCACACAGATGCTAATAAGCTACTCCTAGCTAGCTAGCTAGCTTTAGAGGGAGTTATTAGCATTCCGTAGTGGGGATTAGTTAGCTACAGCCACTAACACTCTCAGACACACGGGTAATAAAGGTCTTGAACGAAGCAATCATTCATACTTGAATGGAACTAACAGAGGGAGAAAAAAAAATGAAAGCAAGAAAGCGATCAATCCCCTCTTCCTTTCTCATAAAGCAGTAACAACTGATCGATGCTTCTGGATTCTTTGGTTGTCAAATGGAGGGAGCATCAGTGTCTGCGACGCAGACAGCCACTGACCATCATGAACAAAACAACAAGAAAAAACAGGCAAGCCGCCAACATATCTCCAGTCCACCATGCAGGATATCATCTAGTGATCAAAATGCACATCGATTTTTCTTTTTCTTTCTTTCTTTTATGAGTCTGTTCGGCTGGTATTTTCTACAGCTGCATGGTAGCTTGCTACAATAGCAAGTAGTACAGTTACAGTCGCACAATACAAACATTGCAGCCGCAGTACTGTTACAGAAATAGCAGCCGAACAGCTCTTATATGAATAAGCTGCACGCACTGTTATGCTAATAAGTCAATTACTATTTGGATGAGATGAACTAGCTAGCTAGCTAGTAGCAGTACATAAACCAAAATTCCAAAGCATCCACCGTAAGTCTAGAAAATTAATGCTGCATCCACGGAAGGGGGTGGATTAATGGTTGCGAAAAAACTGGAAATTTGGTCTTCACTTTCTGTCCAAATTAAGCTGGAATTGTATAAATATATATACTAGTAGAAGATGGTTGTTAATTTACGAATCTTCATTGTCAACTTTATCTCAGGGGTGCTGAAAGGTTCTGCCGAACTATATGGTGGACTCAGAAATTTTTGGCAAAAGGAGCACACAGGTGCCCACTCCTAAATCCTAATCCGATCTAGGAGTATCTCCTTGTCAAGTTGACAGATGGGGCAGGTAACTTGGAATTCTAGTGCCAAAGACTTTATTGCTTCTGTAATTATCCCTCTGACTGTCAACGATAGTGTTCTCCTCTCATTGCAATATCATACTACCACCATCCTAAAATATAATCATTGGAATATCAGTAGCATATTTTCTTGCACAAACATACAACCAGGTTACAATTAATATAATAGCCTAACACACAACAGTACGTTCCTTTGGATTGCTCTTTTTTTGGCGTACTTTGGATTGGTCTTTTTTTTTTCAAACGGAGGGTGTATGCTGGAAGAACTTCCATCCTGGCTGGCTAGGGTACGTAGTTGGGTTACATCCTCGAAACGACAGCATTGTAAATTTGTAATTTGTCCAGTAACAGTTGACACATACAGCAGGCCGCCCAAGTATTGTTTAAACCCAACCATCGGGTTCATCGCCTCTAAATATAAGTGCATATTGGGCTAGTTATTTCTCCCTCGGTTCCATAGTACAACCTAGGAAAGGAAAATGTCCTTTGGTTCTCCTATACTTACATTCCTACGAACCGAATAGCACTCATAGAAATCAATTCTTTGGTTTTCCTACAAACCAAACAAGCCCTAGGTAGTAAACACAAGACAAATACAACCTCTTTTTTCATCAGCTGCCTACTAATCCACGCTATCCACCCAACACAAAGCACAAACAGATAGATGAATGAATGAGACAACTGTTAACAAATCATATCTCCAAATCCTCTTCATTGTCGCATCTCTAAAAGATACGAGTAACATAGAGTTAACAGCCCGATGAAAAAGTATTTCTGCATATACATCCACCGTTTAATACCACATGCACAAAAAAGAGTAACACCTAACAAGAGACCGTCCAACGTGCTTTTGCTCATCACAAAACGCTTGACACCATATTACCAAATAACAATTTACTCACACCATCAGCTCACTCAAAACGTTTACTGGGACCCATTGAATTTTGCCATCATCTTTGCAATGATGGGGCCCACCTTGGGGTTGGCTTGGTGCCTCGCAAAGCTGGCAGGATTGTTCATCACTGAAAAAATTTTTAAACAGACGGTTAAAAACCTGAAATTGTATGCTTGAGCAGAACATTGTAGCCTACAGCTCTACAAACCCTTTTTACCTAGCAAGTATGTATTGATAAACTAACGACAGTATGGTTCTAAACTTCTAATGCCTTCATGACTTAATAACTCAACAATGTCTAGGTGCTTTTTTTTGTGTCATGCATGTTTTCCTTGGCTTGGGCTGGAACCCAGATGCAAAGATAACATGCTCAACATATTTGACTACGCAATACTGCCCTGAATGCCTCAACTGTTAGAATTGCTTACTAATATCGGATACCATTGAACATAAGTACAGTGCAGTAGACTCTGGTGAACAGGAATACTGCCTCCAGTCACAACAGAATGTGGTTATGGGACCCTTGCAGTAAACACAAGTTAATCTTGAGTATAATTATTGTTTGAAACATAAGCCTTGCACATAAAAAATAGAGTAAATTTTAGAAAACCCCACATTTTATGGTCAAAGTGGCAAAAAACCACATATATTATGGCTTGTGGCACATAACCACAGTCAGTGGCGGAGGATGAGAGAAAAATAAGGTGTGGCAGCAACAACACAACAAAAACAACATAATACTAGGCAAAACGGTATGGATTTGTAATGTGCTCCCATGCACCAGAAGAAGTTCTTGCAAAAATTGTTTTGATGCAACAAATCGTATTGATCTGTGTTAGGATTCAAAATTGCCGAACAAAATTTTCAAAAAATCATTTTTGTGAATTTAGCAAAATATATCCAAATTTGATCAAATTTTGTTCAAATTTCAAATTATTTTTGGAAGATAGAAATTGCCAAACCGATATATTAAACCTTTATCTCGGTTGCGTCATATAACTAGCTAACAACTAGAGCTTATATAGTTAGCTACTCCTAATTACAAGGAGCAAAAACAAGATAATTAGTATAGATTGGTTGCTTCATGTAACTAACTAACAACAAAGTCAGCTAGTTACAAGGAGTGAAAACAAGACAATTAGTGAAGAAGTTAATCACGCATGCATGCACTTTACCACTAGCTAACGGAATTGAGGTAAGGCAAGTACCATATCTCGCCATACCGGAAGCTCCGCCACCGACCACAGTTTTTATGGTCTAAATGTTTCATAAAACACCACCTTTATTCAAATCTTGAATAATTTCAGCATATTTGAAACAATATCTTTCAAAGTAGTGAAGAGTTAAACTATCAACCTTAGGCTGTGTTCTTCCCCCTACTCTTCCAACATCTACACTAGTTTTTTGCGCGCACACTTCCCAAACTGCTAAACAATACGTTTTTTTGCAAAAGTTTTCTATAAAAAAGTTGCTTTAAAAATCATATTAATCAATTTTCAAGTTTTATTAGCTAATACTTAATTAATCGCGTGTTAATCCACCGCTTGGTTTAGCATGCTAACCCTTCCCACCGAACACAGTCAAGAACCCAATAATAAAGAAATCCATATACATTCTATGCTAAACTTTAAGTAAATTCATACTCAACATGCACAGGGATGGGGTTTTGTGAAACTTTAGAATCATAATACCTAGTGTTATAAGCCACCAGTCAAAATACCTATGGTGCTATGTAACTTTGACCATATTACATTGGTTTTGTGAAATTTACTCTCAAAAAATATAGCCAAGCTTGTCATAAAAATGCTTTCAAAATATCACACTTGTTTAACTTTTTCTGTATTTATACAAAAGAAACAACTAGTCAAAGTTGTATATTGTTGACTTTGCAAAGTCCAAAACAATGTTACTTTTTTTACTAGAGGGATAAACCAAACTCGCAAATTGTAGAATTCTTAGTTGCAATGCTGTCATGGGCTGAAAAATCTATACTAACGAAGGAATAAGGGTAACATTAAACATAGAAAATCCAATAGCCTCTAGTGAACAGATTTTCAAACTCACCAAACTTGAGAATTCAATTTGAGGTGGCACAATACTGTTTATGAGAAAATAAATAACATATGAACTATGCTCCTCTAATATCTTCAGATGAACTAATGCACACCCTTCATAACTCCTGATGAGCCACAGAAAAACCAACTTACCTACCGTTGATTTGTATCCACATATTTCTTATGACCACTTCCTTTTCAGACTACACAAAGAAATGTCTAGTACATACACCAACTCAATGGGAATTGGACAACCATTTGCCATCAGGGTTTTTAATAAAAAAATTGATGTTATCCAGAAACAGTACTACGTAGGGACTGGAACTTGAACAAGTAAATCACAAATATGCCAATGTTAAAGCATACCATCTTGAAGAGCTGCCATAACCTCAGGGTCACCAAATGCTGCCATCAGATCAGGGTCCTGTTGAAGTGGGAAAAAGCATAAATTTGTGTAACGACTGTCATCTCAAGGAACGAAAACCAATGAGGGTAGCTAATTCTAAATCACTTACATTCAGAATTTTACTCATATCGACATTCCCAGGAACACCTCCAGGCATAGCACCTCCAGGGAAGCCACCAGGCATTCCGCCTGGGAAGCCACCTCCAGGCATCCCACCTGGGAAGCCACCTCCAGGCATCTCACCTGGGAAACCTCCACCAGGCATCCCTCCTGGGAAGCCCCCCCCGGGAGATGCACCTCCCGATGAGCGACTTGATGATTGCTCCTTCCGCTTGGCCTTGTCATAAGCAGCCTGTAGAAAAAAAACACAAAACATGATCATAAGCAGTATCATTTGGACCCGGTGACCCTGAAAAAGGGAACATGAGAACCAAGAGAAAATTTGGCACAGCATATTTGGGGCAATCAAATTGACTGGCCAAGTTTTGGCCACCTTTTGCTCTGAAAGTGATCTAGTGCCATATGTGGTGGCTGCCTAACCAAAATTTTGGTATCAAACCAAAGGGTGAACAGGACAAATTTGGTGAGCAGACCAATTTTGTTAAGGTGGATAACATGGGCATCAAACTAAACAGGAAGTACCTGTGCTTCTGCACGTCGACGGAACCTGTCACGCTCAGCTCTCTTTTCTTCCCTCTCTTTTCGCAGCCGTTCATATTTCCTGCGATGTTCCATTATCTTGTGTGCATTAGGCTCCACCTGCAAGATTATCAGTGTCACTTAAATTACTTGAGCTTATTCATATGCAGAGGAAGAAAGTGTCAAAACAAAATTCAACCTTCTTGAGCACAGCATTGATCTCATCATCATAATCCATATTTGATGCTGTGTGAAGATCATGAGCAGCTTCCTCCCATTTGCCAAGCATAGCATAAGCCATTCCACGAGTTTTGTAGCCTTTTGCAGAGTCTGGGTTAATCTACATAATCAGGGCAGGTTAGGCAAAAAGCACCTAGGTGGCATAATCAATAACAAGGTAGCATAATCAATAATATAACCGCACTGTGAAGTGTTAACCCCAGGTGCAAACACAGACTACCAATCAACCTTGTAAAAGAACAATTCTGCATATTGACTTCACATATAGTACATGCAAAAGTTTCACTTGAGCAAGAAAATGGAAAAGAGCAGAGCTTTTCACCTCTAGAGCAGCATTTGCATCACGGATGGCAGCAACAGGTTTCTTCATTTTGATAAACACAGAAGCTGCACAAGCATACGAATTCCACAGCTTGGTCAGTGCTTATACATGATATACGGTTAAGGTGGATCGTATAGAGCATTGAGAGGCCACCTACCTCTAGTACCATACATGATGGCTGAGAGTGGATTGAGCAGTATTGCCTTGGTAAGATGGTCAATAGCTTCTTCCAGTTTCCCTGACAAGCAATGCCACATGGAATGGGGAATCAGATAGAAACCAAGCCAAGTAGAAAAAAAATAAGGCCAAAGGGGGGGGGGGATAGAGCACCTTCTGACATTGCTTCCATGGCCTTGCTTTTGGCCTCCTGTGAGGCATCACGATTTTCCTCGGTGACATCAATAGAAGGATCTCCCATCTGCCATAAACAATGTATGATTTGTGGGGCTGAGATGGGAGTAGCAAGGGTAATAAAATATTACCTTTTGCGGAGGGTCCTGGTGGTCAGATTCGACAATGTCTCCTTCAAGTTCAAGATCGGACTCGACGATGTCCTGGTCAAGCTCGTCCGGCTCCGGAGTCGCATCCCTCATGTTGAGATCGTCGTCGTCGTCGTCGTATTCGTCGTCGATGTCATCCATGGAGGACGGCGGCTGCAGGGACGAGGGAAGATGAAATGCAAAAATGGGGGTAGAAGAGAAGAGAAGAGAAGGGGGGAGGGGATCGGAGACCTTGGTGTTGGTGGTGAAGGCGGCGGCGGGGAGGTGGGCGCCCAGGCTCTCGAGGTAGTCGCGGAAGAAGGCGATGTTGGGGTCGGCGAGGAGGGAGGGGTCCTTCTTGCAGGCCTCCACGAAAGCGCGGAGCTCGCCAACGCGAGAAGCGTCCATGGCTTCTCTCCTCTCCTCTCCTTGGTTAGGGTTTTGCGCGATGCGATGCGACTCGACTCGACCGACTGACGAGTGAGATTTGTAGCGGGGGGCTTGGCTTCCAGAGCCTTCTTTTGACAGTCCCCACAGTCAGTCACATATCGGAGGCCACCGTCCGATGCGCATCCAACGGCTAATCGCAGTCAGTGCGCATCCTCCTCCCGACTCGCGTCGTCTCGTCTCTCTCCCCACCCGCCCGGCCACCCCCAACGGAGGAAGGAAGAAGGGAGGAAACCCTAAAATTCCTCTTCTCCTTCTGCTCACGATTCGATTCGATCTCGCCGCCACGCCCGCGCCCGCGCCCGCGCCCCCGCCCGCGTCCCCGCAAGCCGCCGATCTGTTCCTCGTCAACACCCAGTCTTGTCCTCCCCCCAGCCCAAGATCTGATTCGTTTCCGAGCTGAGCAGCAGCAGGAGGAGGAGCTGATCGATTTGGTGGTTGCTGATGGGCGGCGCATCCATGTTGGATGAGGAAGCGCGCTGGATCTGATCGCATTCGGGTCCCCTCCAGCAACCCCGCGCCCGCGCCATCGCCGCCGCCGCCGCCGCCGCCGCCGCCGGAGGAACCTGTCGTGCCCATGCCGCATGTTGGGGCCCGCCGCTCCACGCGCGTCTTCGTGCCCAAGACGCCCAGGCCGCCTCAGCCTTCTGATCCTGCCAGGGTCCTCCGCTCCGGCAAGCGCCTCGCCTTCTCCGAATCCCCCGCCGACGCCCACTGGTTCCAGTGCAAGCCTAACAATTGCTTCCACGTCCATGACCACCAACGCCAACATCACCAAGACCCCAAGCCGCCGCCTCTGCCGCGCACAAGGTCCTTCGGGATCGTCTACAGCAGGAAGCGCCGCCGCCGCCTCCCCGAACCCAAGGAGGACACCAGGTTTGCGATTGTCTTCACTAGGAAGAATAAGCGACCAAAGGTCGCCCCTTTTCAGCACCACGCCCCGGACGACCTTGCCACCATTCCATGCTCCTCTTCCAGGGAGTTTGCCTCAAGAACTGGCTTCTTTAATTCCCATTTCTTGACCCTGGTGGATTGTATTCCCAATGATGCTGAGGCTGCCATGCTTATTTTCCTTGTGGATTCATCTTGCTCTGGGAGCTCTCAGCAGTTCTTGCGCCTCCTCCTCCCTGTGCTGCGCTGGATGCGTCGCTGCCGACGGGGCAAGGTCCGAAACCTTGCCTCCTTTCTCTCGTCCGATGCTGTCGCCACTGCGTTTGCACTGCGTGGGTTGCATTTTGTCCAGCTCCAATGCCGGAGAGACGTAAGCCTTCTACAGACTTAAAAGTGTGCCAGTTTTAGTTTCGTGTACACCTGGTTAATGTGTATGCCTTTTCTTGCAGTGTGCATTCTCACAGAGGGCTTTGGTACAATGTGGGTGGTGTGAGCTTCGTGGTGCCAAGGATTCTGAACCATTGTTGTCTGTCAATTTCTTGGCAGTCCCTTCTTACTTCCAGATCTTGCACTTGTTAATCGCTCTCAAGTCAATGTATCTTCCAGCTGTGATTCGTACGAGAATGCATTTGGTTGGTGGAGCTGAAGAAATTTATCCTCGCACCCTGTTGGAGGAGGATTCTGAATCTCTGAGCACTGGGGATACTGAGCCTGCTGTTGACCTGTGTAGCAACAAACTTTGCAGGGTGGCTCAAGATTATGTGCCCCTTGAAGAGATTGCAGGAGTGGTGGTCCATGGTCTGAGACTAAAGAAGCATCAAAGGAAGAGAAGCTCTATGCGGCATCCCCTCAGTCGACAGCGTCTTGCTGCAAGATTTCCCGACAAGGTAGTTGCAACGAAGCATACTGATGTGGCTAGACAGACAGAAGCGGATGCGCCACCCTCAGTTAGTCAGGAGCTTCCACCGGAGCCTGTCAAACCTAAAGCAGCACTGGAAATTTCTCTTGATTTACTTGAAAACATGGATGACAGTGATGTTTCAACTCCTATAGGATCAAATGGGAAGCAAAAGAGGTCTTCTTTGAAAAGTCCCATTGAGCGCATGAATGAAAGGTTGGCTTTGGCCGAGGTTAGACAGAACATAGATTCTGTGCACTGCAGAGCAAACCTTTTAATTATTCAACCTGATAGGTGCTGGAGGGAAGATGGCGCTGAAGTTATGCTGGAACCATCGGAATCAAATGAGTGGTGTATAGCTGTAAAGATACATGGTGTCAATAGAATATCTCTGAAGCCTTCGGAGCAGAGGTTTTATGTTGTTAACCGTTTCACCCATGCCTATATTTTGGCTGTTGATGATGGATTGAAGCTTGAATTCTCTGATAAATGGGACTGGCTTTTGTTTAAGGAGATGCAAATTGAGGGCCGGGAACGCAATTCCCAGGGAAAGATGATACCAATTCCTGGTGTAAATGAGGTTTCTGATGACGTGGGAGCGGTTGGAATATATCCTTTTTCACGCCCTGTGCCAGACTATATCAGAATGACGAATGATGAGGTTGGGCGAGCTCTGTCGAGGGACTCCGTATATGATCTGGACTCTGAGGATGAACGGTGGCTCACTCAGTTGAGTCATTCAGATTCTGACAGAAAAAATGCACATGTTAATCATATTTCTTATGAAGATTTTGAAAAGATGATTACCACGTTTGAAAAGGATGCTTTCAACAACCCTGAAGGAACTAGTGATTTGGATCAGATTCTTTCCAGATACCCTACTTTGGAAAAGGACCATAATGTCCTTGCTGTGCATGAATATTGGATAAACAAGAGATATAAGAAAGGTGCACCACTGCTAAGGATATTGCAGGTATTTTTTGACTTTATCCCTTCCCTAAATCTTAATACAAAGCTGGAACCTTCACAAAGATTACCCTTTTATCGCCTGCATATTTTGAACTTCTGGTTATATTTACTAAATGTTAACCTTCTTGATCATAAGGGTGCAACACTAAGACGAGGACAACTGTCACAAAGATCTATTAAGAAAAAAAGATCTTTCAAGAGACAAAGAAGCCAAGCTGGCCGTGGAAAGCCTGACATATGCTTGCAAGGTACTGATGCTTTCTCCTTGATGTCTATCTTACTAGAGAATTGGGACCGCCATTGGCGTGGCCCTTCACTTAATTGAAGCAAGAAAACATCATAAAAGATACAAGAAGCTTCTTTATCCATTTGTCCGAAGAGTGACCTCAATTGATTTTGGAAACCACGTGAATCTTTTTTTTTTCTCTTTCACATAAGAAACCATCCTTCTATGGCTGAAATATCAAGCACTCCTAATATTATATCTAATCCTACATTTTAGCATTTGTAAGGTTACAGTGTTAGTTTCCCTGCCTCTGGTGTATTACCGATTTTCCATATCAAGGTGCACTTGGAAATAATTGGGTGTAAACATGTGTATATAATTACTTCGATAAGAATGGTTACAGAAAAATGCATACATAATTTGTAGTAATCGGCAGGCTAACAAATCTATTAGAAATGATAACTTCTCCCTCCATCTCAAAATTTATCCAGAAGTTCCTATATTTTGGGAAGGAGGTGGTAATATATTTCTACTTGCCCCCCTTCCTCAGTAGATAGTACACAGTTAATAAAACAGCACTAATTGTGGCATATATGAACATGAACTTTAGATAGAACGTAGAATACTTGTTGTGTAATGTTATGTAAGGAACTCTATTAAAATATGAGGCATGTTATATGTTGTCATATTTTTGGTTAATGAACCGCTAGTAACTTTTGGGCCTACGTATGCACAAACGAAACAATGCTCCTATGAGGCCTATGTGAGGAGAGAGTCCTCAGTGAATTACTTTAGGACAGGTTACAGTTAGCTATTCAGCCAGTGCCTCAAACCCTTAATAAATGCTAATGTTCAGGCAAATAGCACTTATCATCAAAACTAAGATTCAGATGAGATCCATCATCGCAGCTTGTCGCCATGACCACCTTGTTCACTTGTAGCTTTTCATCCTTTTGCAATAATACTTGGAGATCTATTCTTTACCTTGTCCCTCTCATCTGCTAGTGCTAGGTGATTCAAGTCCTGTAGCAGTAGATCTGTGCAATCCTAGTTCACAAACAAGACAAACTGCAAAACAATCCAGAACATGCTTGATGATGTTCCCTGTAATTATCAAGAAACTAATTAACATTTATGACCATTGTTCCACTGGTACATGCATGCACGTTTGTGTACCATAATGTAGCATTTTTATCCGGACGTTGCAGACTAAATTCCTACTGAGTGAGGTGAAATAATCTTGTGTTGTCTTTTACTGGACATGTTGATGGACAGACAATGGTGCTGAAGAGGAGGCTTTGCGGAGAGTTGTGGAAGCCGAACGTGCTGCAAAACAGGCAGGAGAAACAGCTGTTCGTCTGCGCAGTAGAGCTCAGCGTCTCATGGCAAAGGCTGAGCTCGTGGCATACAAATCTGTTATGGCCCTCAGGATTGCTGAGGCTGCTAGGATATCTGACTCGTCACGGGATCTTGTTTTGACGACCCTCGACTAGTGAAGAATGTGAGTGAGATATTCATTGATTTGTGTGAAGAGCATAGCCAATAGTTTGTTTTCCTCTTTTTGCCGCATCATTTCAATGCTACGTGGTATTTGGCTTTCGGCTAAGCTGTGGGCTGTGGGTCTCTTTTTTCCTCCCCACCTGTTTTAACTTTGTGAAGCCAATCTTTGTAGCGGATGCTTGAACTCAACTGTAATCTCATGTGTAAATGATAGTGGTTAGTTAGATTGTGTATCTTTTCTGTAGCCATGTTTTGAAAGAGATGAACAAATTAAAAGCAAAAAGAAAACCAGGAGGAAGCTAGGTAAAACGAGTCAACTGAATGTATTCGTTATGTCTGCCTATTCATGTAGTATGCATGTCGCTCTGAACTCTTACCGTGGCCGCATTTTTTTCTCTATAAAGCCACCTTCATTTATCTTTCATAAAAAATAATTACTCTGCAACGTGAGGTATTTGGATTGGCTTGGGCCTGCAGTCGGAAAGAAAGAAAATGGGCCAGATCCGATAAAAAAGTCGCGCCTCACGCGGACAGTCAGTCCCTCCTCCCTCCGGCCGAGACACAGAGAGATTGGAAATTTGGAATGAGAATGACCGTGTGAGTCGCAAGCGACGGAACGACTTTTATCTCTTTTCAAACAGAAAGCTAAGATTATCGAAAATTGAAAGAAAAGAAAGAGAAATAAAAGGGGATCGATCCGCTCTTGCAGTTCCATTCCACAGCAGTGAGCAACGGAAACAGCAGCAACGATGCGCTCCTCCTCCCGATCTCTCCTCCTCTTCGCCCTCTCCCTTCTCCTCGCCACTCCCCTCCTCCACTCCTCCGCCTCCGCCTCCGCCTCCGACGACGATCTCGACTACCTCATCGACAACGCCGACGACATCCCCGCCAACGACCCCGACGGCTGGCTCCAGGAGGGCTCCCCCGACGACGGCGACGACGACGACCTCTTCCACCAGGCCCATGACCTGCAGCCCGTAGATGAGACCCACGTCGTCCTCCTTTCCGCCGCCAACTTCTCCGACTTCCTCGCCTCCCACCGCCATGTCATGGTCGAGTTCTACGCCCCCTGGTGCGCCCATTGCCAGGCGCTCGCCCCAGACTACGCCGCCGCCGCCGCCGACCTCTCCCCTCTTGCCCATGAAGTCGCCCTCGCCAAGGTCGACGCCTCCGAGGACACTGACCTCGCCCAGAAGTACGACGTCCAGGGTTTCCCCACCATCCTCTTCTTCATCGACGGCGTTCCCAAGGACTACAACGGCGCAAGAACCAAGTGCGTCCCCCCAGATCCCATCTTAATTTCTTCTCATCTCCATTTTTTTACTTTTGCTCTCTCCTTTGACTTGTCTCTTCGCTCCGCTCTAGGGAAGCCATCGTGTCGTGGGTCAACAAGAAGCTAGGTCCCGGGGTGCAAAACATCACCACCGTCGACGAGGCGGAGAAGATACTTACCGGGGAGGACAAGGCCATTCTTGCCGTCCTCGACTCCCTATCGGTATTTCTCTACTGTTTCTTTCCCCTTCCTTATAATTTCTCTACTACACACTATTTAATCTTCTTTTCAAATGCTACATACAGGGCTCTCACAGTGATGAGATTGCTGCTGCTTCGAGGCTGGAAGATGCTATCAACTTTTACCAGACTTCCAATCCTGATGTTGCTAAGCTTTTTCACGTTGACCCAGCGGCCAAGCGCCCGTCCTTAGTCCTGTTGAAGAAACAAGAGGAGGAGAAGTTGACCTTCTATGGTACCCTTCTCTCTAAGTCACTTTACCTTTCACTTCAAGCATCAATCTCCTCATTTCTATTTTCCATGCGGGGCTTGGTTGTTGGATAGTATTATAATATAGTCTATCTATCATGCAGATGGGCAGTTCAAAGCATCTGCCATTGCCGATTTTGTATCGGCAAACAAGCTTCCTTTGGTCATCACCCTCACACAGGAAACCGCCCCTTCCATTTTTGACAATCCAATCAAGAAGCAGGCATGTCTAATTGTCAGCGATGAGATTGCTTCTGTACATTTCTCACATTTTTGGTCCATTTATAAATTACTGAGCTGCCAAGTTTTATTTTTCGAACCAGATTTTACTATTTGTTGTTGCAAACGAATCGTCGAAATTTCTGCCCATCTTTAAGGAAGCATCAAAATCATTCAAGGGAAAGGTAGTTTTTCTCTTTTGTTCTGTCAAGTTTTCAGCAAACTTATTTCCTTTGCTTCACGTGCTTTACTCAAATTTGGTACTATGTAACACCACTTATCACTTTTCTCCGTTTCATATTATAAGTCGTTTGACTTTTTTCCTAATCAAATTTCTCCAAGTTTGACCAAGTTTATAGAAAAATATATTAGTATTTTCAACCCAAAACAAGCATATTCTCAAAATATATTCAATGTTATATTAAATGAAACTAATTTGATATTTTAAAAGTTGCTATTTTTTCTATAAACTAGGTCAAACTTAACAAAGTTTGACTAGGAAAAAAGTCAAACGACTTATAATATGAAACGAAGGGAGTATTATTTACTGATATGTTCGTTTACCACTGATGAGGTGTGTGGCCAAAATGCAGCTTTTGTTTGTCTTTGTGGAGCGTGACAATGAGGAAGTAGGTGAACCAGTTGCCAACTACTTTGGTATTACTGGACAAGAGACCACAGTAATGACTTGTGTTCTTTGTTACCTTTATCTGTACTGTTGTTTCTTGCATTGAAATTGGATGCTACAATTTAGCCTCCGTTTAATGTGTTTGTGTTATTTTTTTGTTTGTCCCTATGACTGTAGGTTCTTGCTTACACTGGGAATGAAGATGCTAGGAAATTTTTCCTTGATGGTGAAATGTCGGTAGAGAATATTAAGGTAATTGTTGACATAGGCCCATGCACAGTGCCCGGTTAGATGTAAAAATAGCATAGAAGTGTGATCAAGTAGTTCTAATAAATTGTTCATTAAGTTACTAAGTTTCAAGCTACTATGTAATCGCCAATCATTTGAGTTTTTTGACAAATGCATTTTCTATTTGTGCATATTAATTTAACCTGAGAATCTTGCATATATTTGTGGTTTGTGCATTATCAATTAATATTGCATTTTGTAGTGAACAAATGTATTGTGCATCTTTTTGCAATTTATGCACCATGCCGTTTGGTATAGAACTTGTCCTTTTCACTAGGGTACTCATTAATTTTCTTGGACTGTTGATGTTGAGTTCTGCCACTGCTAGTGAGGAAGGAGTCGACTATCATTATCCAAGAATTTTTTTTATTCCTTGGTGGCTTGGTTATTGGACACCTTTATTGTTTTTATCCTTTTTACATGCAGAGATTTGCTGAGGATTTCTTAGAGGAAAAGCTCACACCGTTCTACAAGTCTGAACCTGTACCTGAATCTGTGAGTCTCTACAATTATATGATGGATTCTTTCTCCACTCATTGTACCATAATGAGACATTCTATGTTCCCATACAGAATGACGGAGATGTCAAAATTGTTGTTGGAAAAAATCTAGACCAGATTGTTTTGGATGAATCAAAAGATGCCCTTTTGGAGGTATGTTCTTCCTGGAAGGTAAATTATGAGAATGTAATTTTCGTGTGGTCCATAATCGTTGTTGCTGTTGTTGCAGATATATGCACCATGGTGTGGGCATTGTCAGGCACTGGAGCCTACCTACAACAAGCTAGGAAAGCATCTCCGTGGCATTGACTCTCTTGTAATAGCTAAAATGGATGGCACTGCCAATGAGCATCCACGTGCAAAGGTCTGTTTTGCTTCCTGTTGGTTTTGGCAGTTTCACTTCGCTTTTCTTTGAACTGGATATTACAAAGTAAAATTTGGAGGCATGAAATGAAGAGTTTAATTTCCTGTGCTATTGCGGCCAAAAGAACTTGTGCATGTATTATATGAAACACTGCTAGTTATGAAAAATGTGAGGGTTGCTCAACTGCTTCGTCATTCGAAATTGCACTTGAGCATACTGCATGAAAAGGTACATATCCATCAATCATCTAATACTACATACATTTAAATGTAGATTTACTTCTCATCCATGTATCATGCACTACGATCTCACGAGTATGCGTCAGTGGTACTGTATTTTGAGGCAGTAGTGCCCATTGATTCTTCTTTTGTTCAATTCTTGTGGTAGAAATACATGCCGCTGTAGCATGTAAAATTTGACTTGTAGTTCGAACAATTCATTTCCCCTCCAATCTCCATGCAATCTGAACCTTCAAGACTGGCTTATAATTTGCTAGTACTATGCTTTTATGCGTGCTTAGTCTTGTTTATTTTTCCATTTTATCATGTTGTAGACTTTCCATATTACAGAATTAACACTTGCTTCTTGTCACAGCCTGATGGATTCCCAACGATCCTCTTTTATCCAGCAGGAAAGAAAAGTTTTGAGCCTGTAAGTGCCCAAAGGATGCATATGTTACTGTATGTAATATGTCTCTCAGTAGGTTTGTCACCTCTATCTCTTAGATGGAATTGCCTAGACCTCTTATAAGTTATAATCTGCTAAAACCGAAATATGTCTTGCTCTCTCTGTAGAAATCTTGAATCACCTCTCTTAGTATATGTTGACCGCCTGATTCAAACTGCATACGTGCCCTTGGCTTCTTGCTAAAAAAAATTCCAACCTGCACGGCTGCACCTATGGCATTGAAGTTATGCTGAATTGCTGACCTATAACATTTGTTGAGGTCGGAATTTAAGCTATCGTTAGGCGTATATCTGACAAGTTATGTTCATGAGATTTTGAGATCCTGGAAGGGTCCATGTATAATAGTATTTACCAGCAGTCCGATTTATTTAATTTGGCCGTGCGTTATTGTGTGCAGATTACTTTTGAGGGGGACCGTACGGTGGTGGAGATGTACAAGTTTATCAAGAAGCATGCTAGCATCCCTTTCAAACTGAAGCGGCCGGATTCGTCAGCAACGAAAACAGAGAAGGATCAGAACACAGCTTCGACTAATTTGAAGGGAGAGAGGAGTTCCGGTACAAATTTCAAGGATGAGTTGTAGGGCGGCATTGGTGCAACCTTTGAACAAGGCAACGACGCTCTCTCTAGAAAAGGCTGTTTTTTTATGTATGCGAGGGGCAGCAGAAAGGAACCCAAAGTTGGTTTCTGCTTTCTAGTTCTTAGAGTATTCCGGTAAGGAGTTAGCTTGGACGATGTGCATGTTGAGATGAACGAATCGAATCGAATGGAATGGAATAAAAGCAAAGCAAACGGCTTCGATATTTGTTGAATGTACTGTACGTACTGTGCTGGTTGTCCCATATCTGGTTTAGAGGGCATGTATATGCAAAAACAATCTGAGTAAAAGGGCAAACGATCGATTTGGGCTGGTCCAGATTAGATTGCATAGTGTTGCGAGGCCCATTTGGCCCAACTAGCGCCTTAGGCTGAGTTCGGCTACTCTGCACGCGCATTCTTTTCAAACTGCTAAATAGTATATTTTTTTAGTAAAAAGTTTCTATACAAAAGTTACTTTAAAAAATCATATTAATCCATTTTTTGAAAAAATAGCTAATACTTAATTAATCACGTGATAATTAACCACTTTGCTCCCAACTCTCCCTACCGAATACGCGAAGAGTAACAGCACCCAGAAGCTCCTCCGTACTAAAGAAAAAGAAGTTGACAAGGAGAGTAGGAGACCAGGATCAACCAACAGCAAGTGGGGTTATTCTCCCGAGCTCTCCCTAAACCCTAAACCCTAAACCTTAAACCCTAAAAAAAAAATCCTCTTTTCTCTCGGCCCCAACTCTTCCATCTCCGGCGACTCTCCGATCGCCGGCGTGAGGAGAGGGGGCGGGATTTCCGTCCCTTTTGTAACCTATTAGCTCAGGTATAGGTCAGCCGAGTTCTCTCGTAGTTGGATCTTCTTGTCATCGGGTTCTTCTCGTTTTTTCAAGTCGATGGATTGCTGGAATTCGGCACCGTCGTCCCGGTGACGGAAGGAGTCATTTTTAGTCATCGAGGGTTTAGTTTGGAAAAATAGAAGAGGATTTGCAATGAGGAGAAGGCAGATCAGGAAAAGGAAATTCTTCAACCAGTCAGATCAAACACGAGTTTGGTGGCGATGCCCCTTCCTTGCATCTGACCGGCACGCAACGGTAGTTACGGTGTTGGGTGCCTTGTCCCCGGACACCATGACCCACCCTCTCCGTCTCCGGCCTCTCCCCCTCCACATGTTGGGGCGATGACGGTGTTTGTTGGGGTGGCGACAGCTCTCGGCTTTAAGGACAGCAGGTAATAAAACATTTGGCAGCCCGTATTTCTTGAGGATGCCGCATTGGTGCTGGTCGGATTGGCGCATGCATGATCTGTTGGTAGATGGGCTCGGGATGATCGTTGCTCCTCAAGGAATTGCAGCTGGTAACAAGGTTAATTTCTCCTCAACCTCCTTTGCCAAGTTCGAAGCTGATGTTTAGGGTTTAGGGTTTAGGGTTTAGGGTTTAGGGTTAGGGTTTAGGGTTTAGGGTTAGGGTTTAGGGTATAGGGTTTAGGGTTTAGGGTATAGGGTATAGGGTATAGGGTATAGGGTATAGGGTATAGGGTATAGGGCTTAGGGTATAGGGTATAGGGTTTAGGGTATAGGGCTTAGGGTTATAGGGCTTAGGGTATAGGGTATAGGGCTTAGTGTTTAGGGTGTAGGGTGTAGGGTGTAGGGCTTAGGGCTTAGTGTTTAGGGTGTAGGGTGTAGGGTTTAGGGCTTAGGGTTTAGGGTTGTAGGGTTTAGGGCTTAGGGCTTAGGGTTTAGGGCTTAGGGTTTAGGGCTTAGGGCTTAGGGTTTAGGGTGTAGGGTTTAGGTTAGGGTTTAGGGTTTAGGGTTAGGGTTTAGGGTTTAGGGTTTAGGGTTTAGGGTTTAGGGTTTTAGGGTTTAGGGTTTAGGGTTTAGGGTTTAGGGTTTAGGGTTTAGGGTTTAGGGTTTAGGGTTTAGGGTTTTAGGGTTTAGGGTTTAGGGTTTAGGGTTTAGGGTTAGGGTTTAGGGTTAGGGTTTAGGGTTTAGGGTTTAGGGTTTAGGGTTTAGGGTTAGGGTTTAGGGTTTAGGGTTTAGGGTTTAGGGTTTAGGGTTTAGGGTTTAGGGTTTAGGGTTTAGGGTT